>OX439233.1:20722426-23210440 GCA_949319165.1 Sialis lutaria | reverse complement strand
TTTGTTTTTATTTTTAATTAAAAAGTAAAATAAACCAAATCAAATATTTACTTTGCTTTTAATCATTTTACTCAATACCAAAGCAAATCATAAATTAAATTGTGCTTTTTATTAATAACTAGTTTAGAATTAACCCCAAATTAGATAAATATTATTAATAATAATTAAAAATTATTTTTCCAGATGGGAAACCGGTAACAACATTGTCGCCGAGGAAACAGGTTTCTTGAAGAACGTTCCATCTCACGACAAAAACGAACCAGACGGTCACGCTCAAGTTCAGCACGGTTCATACTCTTACACAGCTCCTGATGGTCAGCTCATCACGATCGAGTACACCGCAGACGAGAACGGTTTCCAACCTCAAGGTCTGCATCTGCCAACACCTCCTCCAGTAAGTCCGAAGTACAGAAAGGCTTGGACCTCATCTACGCCGGAATTGAAGCTCAACGTGTAAGTATTAAAGTACAAAAAGATTTTAAGTTCAATAATTGATAAGAATCAACAATAAATTGATAAAATATATTTATAAAAGTAATTAAACATTTGCCATCAGAAGCTGTAACATTTCAAATTGATGTTTGAAAATTAAAACTATTCAATAAGGAGAACGCTTTTGTAAAAAAAATCAAAAGAATATAAGGTTAGCTTATCATAAAAACACAAAGGGAGGGAGGGGTGGCAACCTTATCAAAATATTTTTGAGAAGGACGAATTACAATTGCGTTACACTACTCTACGTTGATTTGTCATATACTTGAGGAATCTTATATGGGGGCACCTATAGCTAATATTTAACATTAGTAATTCAATTATCAATGTGACTAAATTCAGCTTTTCCAACTTGCTAATGTTAGTACTAAGTACATAGTTGGAAATATTTAATTGCCAACAACTCTTTGATTAGTGATTTATTTCATTTTGATTTCTGAAGGGTCAATAAACAATTGTTTTCATTAATGTGACTTCATTAATTAATTTTGATTTTCAATCTCAGCCAGTATAATCTTCTAACAATATAAAATTAAATATTGAAACTCTTGTTGAGCAAACCTCTTCTTTAAACAACCAGCATTTAATAGAATAATACATTTCTTAAAATGATTTTCTCATAAAAATCAAAATTATTAGGCAATCATGGCTGGTTTGTTTCACTATACATAGATAGTATTAATCTTAACTACTAAAAGAATATTTCGAAAAACACGAGAATACCTTATAAATATGTATACATATTTAAAATTATATAAATTAGTTCGACATTTATGTAGTCCTTTACAAATCACATAAAAATATTTTATTTATTTTCAGTTGGCAAGAGAAAGAGACCCAGAAGGCTATGACCGTAGTTTAGAAAACAACAATGGCTTCTACCGCGGAGAATGAAACCATCCCAGCATCTTCCATTGAATTGAGAACCAACGATTCTTAAAAGACTCTGTGATCATTGTAATTTTAATTTGTTTCTTTGGTGCTTAAGGACCAGCTGTAAATGAAGATACCACCAATAGTGCCAATAGTTCCTCATAAAATTATCTTCCCTTAAAGGATGCGCCTTCGCAACAACATAATGTATAAATAAAAAGGATTACCTTTGTGAATTGTAATTTAAAAATAGTTATATGTATATTTTGTACTTATAAAATATTATTTAAATCAATTGTTGTTTTATATTTATCCTACATTTATTTTTAATTTAACTTTTGCTCATAGATAAATTAAATAAATTCTTATTACATAATATGTAAAATATAATATAGAACGAATGCTTACTTAATTTATTCAGTATTTGTTCAAAAAGATATATTATAAATAATTTAGTCTAATTGTAAGTCAACACATAATCAAACACATTCTACAAGGTGTCGAATCGTTATGATTTTGTTGTAGATTTTAGAGCAGAGGTAATAAATTTATAAATATTATTATAAATTTTTTATTATAATAACATAAAGATGCTATCTATTCTATAGTGTACACCAATCATCACTGCTTTCAGTCGCTGTTCTACTTATTGTTTTATAACATTAATAAAAATCAACAACTATTTCATAGAAAAATGATACCCTGTAGAGAACGTTTAAGATAGACCAATTTATTTATTTATAATACTGAGCTTTAATAATTCATATAAATATTCAATATTTTATAAAATTTCATAGATTTGTTTTTTTGTTTGTTTCCCAAGTTCTAATTACAAAATACATTAAAGCTATTTTTCAACAAGTACTACATTGTGATCAGAACTAGATAGGTACTTAGTTACAAATGATAGTTATAAGTCAGATTTTTACATATTATAGATAATTAACTTCTTAAACAAAATAATAATATTCGTAACGTTATAAAGAAATTGAAATGGACATATGTATTTAATATGTTATTAATAATTATCTAATAATATTAAATTATTAATAAAAAATAAATATAAAAATTATTGATTTATCAACTATAACATAACTATCCATAATATGCACTACTTTTCAAGAACAGAATGAATGTCCAATTTGTTAAATTCTTAAATAATTTCAAGTTACTGAAAGTGGAAATATTTCAATAAATCACATATATTTTAAATTAATTGTTTATATAAATGTATTCATATGACTACTGACTACTCTTTAGATATTGTATAACATTTTATAATATATGTATGTGTATTGGATTAAATTACATATACTGAAATCCAGTAAACGATATTTTAAAGGTATCTATGAGAGGTGAATGTATTATTGTTAACAACTGATTATTAACGCCATCTATTGATACTTTCCAACAATATTATATTAATCATTAAACATAAAATTAACGTTTTTAATATGTATGCAATGAATTAAAATAAAAATGCGATGTACACATAATTTATTATGTAACTTATAATAACTGTAAAGGAAAATATGATAAATTGTCTTTAGTTTATTGATACATACGATTAAATATTAACTTATTACATAACATTTAACATACAAGGAAAACTATTGACTAAAAATACTACTGAATTACTCTATGATTATAATACTTAATTTAAAACTTAAAAATGAAAACTTTCACGCATCAGATAGTTAATTATTTTTCTTTATTTTTGTAATAAATATTGAGAAACAATTTTCATTAGAAAATATTTATTTTTATATCTTTGAAGCTGTTATACATATGTACTTATCACTTTCGATTATAATAATAATACAAAATATTTCAATAGAATTAAAAGAAATCAAAATGATAAATACCTTACTATATTTTAAATTCAAAAAATTGTAAAAAAAATCTACACATGAACCAAAATAAATTGATTGATTGATTGCTGATTGGTATCAGCTGGATTGCTCCTTTTCCAACAATTTATTGGTGTGTCAAAATAAATTAAACAGTTCTTTAGTTTCAATAACCATTTTGAATAAATTAAACCCATGAACATAATTTTAAAGATAAATTTTCCAATTCATGTAATACAATTTATTTAAAATAATTAGTAACATTTATAGGTATCTAGTATTTACTATAAAAAAACGCAGAAACTTTTTTAATCGGAACATTTTCAATACTATTGGAAATTTCAAATATACATTTTATTTTTTATTCGGACCAAGTACCTATTATTTTACAATTAACTCGTACAATATATTGCAAGTACAAAGAGACTGACTCATTACTCAGTCCAAACTCCTACACCTAAAAACGTAAAATTTTGCGGATATCTACCTGTATGAAATAAACACCCTCTAATTCTACGTGATGCAAACCTTCGGAGAAAAGTTTGTTTTTATTTTATGTTAATAAACTAATTGCATTACTGCTTAAATTAAAAAGGTGAATTTTAGGTAATTATACTCTTCTATTAATATAAAGCATACACGGTATTATATTGGTCAACCATAATCGAGTAATAAAACTGTTCCAAATAATTTATCCTGATTCACTCGCTGACTCATTAACGAACAATCCAATTTCCTTCGAAGCATGAAATTTAAAAAAGTCTCTAAGTAGACATTTTCCATAATTCAACCCTTAAAAGGGTTATTAAAAAATATTTTAAAATTTTTAAACCATACAAATGTTCTCAATATTAATTTTAGGCCACTATTTTATTTATATTACTAAAACATATGTACCTATAACATTCATTTCGTCACTTACCTGTATATATTTCATCAACTAACGTGTGATTAATTAAAATCACATTATACACTTTCAGCATCTTGAATCTCAAGAAGTTTATTTATTCACACTGTCTCCTAAAATCATACATAATATCTTCGACGTACCTACTCTCATTTCTACGTAAACTCAAAAAGAAAAGTACTTTCATATATGTATGTATCTATGTAATGTATAATGATGTGGTAATCGTCAATTTATATTTGTTTACTGGAACATCAAAATTTATCGACCTCGATAATACGTAATGTGAATTATGTTATACATGAGATGATAGTACCAGTATAATTTATAAACTTATGTTAGTTGTTCTGTATATAAAGGAAAAATTATTATTTTCAGTTTTCAATTTTTAAAATTTAATTTTAAATTTTCTTAACAAAAGTTGTTTATTTACATATCTTCTTTAAAATAAAGTACTAATTGATATGCTATTATGTTTAAAAAATTTGAATTATGCCTAATTGAACTTTGGAATTTTTTGTTGTCGCGTATGACACTTTAAACTATCAAAAAATCGAATGATCTAGGTCTTTACAAAGTTCATTATTTCTTCTTTCTAAATTTAAAAAAAAAATCCATTAATATTTAACGAAATAAGAGCACTTTCAGTAAAACCCTAAAATTTGAGAACAAGTCGCCATATTTTTTAAACAATTAAAAGTATGAAAATTTTAGTTTTACGAAAGTTTCTTATTTTTTATGATACAAATATGTACTTTTTGATATAACATTCCATTTGATGTACCCCTCAATATATCCCCAAGGGACGGTTTTAGGGGGTTGAACATATTTTTCTGAAATTATTTAGGGTTGATATATAAATAGTAAATTTTTTATCCTAAAACTCTATCTTCAATAGTTTGGGCGTAAAACATAGTGGACGGGTGGTCTGGAACAACCTGTATATCGAGTTTATAACCCAAAAAATATTTATTTTATTTTAATTATTAAAATTTGTTACTTTTACCTAAAATACTATTAACAGTAAACATATTAATATTGCTCTTAAAAATGTAACATAAATATATCACGAAACAACACGAAATGTTTTTTGATTCATGATACTAATCTCTCGGAACATATATTATGTATGTTTCATGATATATTTTTCTAAATATCACCTAATCGTTCACTTCAAAAAGCCCTAAATATTGACATTACAGATTTATATATGTATAGGAATAATATTATTTAGGTATAAAATCAATAATATATACAAACACAGTAGAATCTTGGTAGTACGTTTTTAAGGGATTGGGAGAAAACACACTAATGAAATATGTTAACATGCGATCTTATGGAAAAAAACCCGGGACCTAAAAAAACGTACAATGCATTGGCGAAAAACATACTATCGATGTTCGAATGTATTTATGGGTGAATATAGAATTATTAACTTACATCAAATAGAAGAATACAAAAACACTTAACCTTTTCCTTATAACGTGTAGATAATAAGCTTTTATAATTTACTAGCGGGATCTCGCGGCTTCGCTCTCGTAAACTTCGAAACTAATTAGAACCCTCCATACGTAATAGGGGATGACATATTTTTTATATTGATTTTTATCCATTACCTATAAAAAACGTAAATATCTCGGATTTTAGTTAAAAATTGTAAAAACTAACCCCCGCCATTAGGGGTTGAATATCGAATTTTTTTATTGCAGATTATTTTGCCTGAATCCACCACTATAACGTAAGCAGCTATACAGATAAACATATCAAAAACACTGACCCTGTCTACCCCCGCCATTAGGGGTTGATTGTCGAAATTTTTATTTTCTATATGGCTATTTTGCTCAAATTTACCTCTATAAGTAAAGCAGGTATACAGACAAACATCTAAATCCATCCTCGTCCCCGTCCCATACTATTAGGGCTTGAATATGGAACTTTCAATTTTAATTGAATATTAATTTGAATTTACTTGAATATCATCAAAAGTTATGAAGATAAATATATCAAAATTTTACCCCCCCCCCCCCCGTTCCCATAAGATATTTGTCTTGTATAGTACCTACATACTGTGCCATGTTTCATTCGGTGAATACAAAAAAAATATATTTTACAAAATTCCCCCCCCCCCCCCTAACACCTTAGGGGTTGAATTTTGGGAAATGCTGAAATTATTGTTTCATTATTTATATTGTAGAGTATGTTCGATATGTTTCAATTAAATGCGAACAAAAAAAATATTTTTTTATATAAACTTTGACACCCTGTTTTAACCCCGTAGGGGTTGAATTTCGAAAAATCCTTTCTTAGTGGGTGCTTACATAATAAAAGGAAGACACCTACGAAATTTTACGTTTCTAGGTCTAGGGGTTTGGGCTGTACGTTGATATATGAGTGAGTGAGTGAGTGAATGAGTGAGTGATTGGTTAAGGACAAACTCTTTTATAGATATAAATTTATAAATTAAAATAAAATAAAATAAAATATAACATGGAAATCTATGCACAATACCTACATACAGCAAATACCGAGAATTATCAATACAGTATGTAAGTACCTTAGGTTGACGAACATCGTTTTTCTTCATCATTACTTACTTTTACTGTTGCATGGCATTGAATTATTGCACTCTCTCTCCCGCGCGTAATTAATAAGATTGCGACCATGAACTCAAATTAGATTTTTCTCACGGTTTAATCCAGCAGCTTAAACAAATCCACACTTCTATAGGTATAATTAACATTCTTATATGTCCAGTGGCGGTCTGTGATTAGATGTTTATCTTTTATAGTACTTAACATAAAAATGTAGCTATATAATGTTATCTACTTTCTTTGTGTGTTTCCTATTGTGACAATAAAGCTTAAGTTTTTCTTTTAATCAATTAATACATTTTAGATTATCAAATATTTTCATAGCTGAATGGTTACAGAAAAAAATATTTTTACTATTTGCTTGAATTCTGGGTATAACCTTTTCGATTATAATATCCCGTATTCAGTGAATGTTTCATCGCATATTGGAGAATAAACATCTTACATACTAAGATATTCTATATTTGTATACAGAAGTATTATACAATGGTATTTAAATGAAATATCTTAATATTTTCCTCCTGCATCATATTCATAAGGATATTCGCGGAAACCGAGCGATCGTTACTAACATTATTACCTATTGAAGGTCTTTGAAAAAAAATATATACTTAGGTGTTTTTTTTTCAAGAGAAAAACGTTTAACTTTGAATTTTAATGATATTTTGAAAATAAAAAAAAACTCTTGCGGTGTATATTAATATACATTAATAATAATTAATAATATAGTAAATCGTTTAACTAAATCTAAATTATCTTTATAAAAGTGTGATACATGTAGGTATTAGGTATATGTGTGGCGTGGTATTTAATTGATATAACATTAGTTATAATATAATTTTAATTAATACAACAATATTGAAAAATAACCGATTTAATTATTCAATCAATGATAACACAGTCAACAATGATCAATCAGTTTCCGCGAACAACCTGTACCTATACAGTACAGACTCGATATAATGGATCCCAAACTTCAAAAAACTTTGAAATTACTAGATTTTCCAATTAAAAATTTTCTGCAAAATTAAACAAAAGTACGTTACAATCAGGTAACTGATTAATTCATTAAATGATTTTTAATTATAATAAACACCTTGTCGACCAAATTAGTCCATTATATACTACTTTAAATCTATAGCACATTTGATGACATATAAAATTTACTCTCCTTTGTTCATTCAAAACAGTGCTTAACCAGGCTTAATAATTTTTGTTAACGCGATTAAGTACAACTCTGAATATCCACCTCATTTTCTCATTACTATGAACTGACTTATGCGTCGAGAATGAATGATTTCGCCTCCTTTGAGATAATTTGACAATAGCCACAAGTTCGCACGAACCAAGTCGCATTTTGTTACGTAACAATGCGGTAGCCATTCATGACTGTGCGTTATGTAATGCAGCTTGAAAATTGTTAATATATGGAAAATATTGTTCGTTGAGATTGTATACCATTGTATTTTGTTTAGGGTATAAAAACTTCATTGTATTCCTTTCAAACATTTTTTATGTAAATTCATAAAGTATAGTTATACAGTGTTGTTATTTGAGATAAAAAGTTATTTTTTATTAAAATTGTTTTTTAATTTTATCACTTTTGATAAATTAATTTAATCTGTTTTTAATTTAGATTTTTCAACAGGCAGATTAATTATTATTGATGTAGTACAGACAAAAATGAACGGCATACGAATATATAACAATGTGCATCTTAAAATAATAACATCCTGTCTGTATTGTGTTCGTGTACTAATAGATACTTAAACATATAAGGAAACGAAATTTGTTAATTAGCAGCTTGAATATTTATAGAATTGAATTTCACTTGACATACACGTATCAAATATATTTACGAAACTCTCGTAATTCTGTTATCTATATATTGAGAAACATGCAGAAGATAGCTAAACAAATTGTAACACTAAATTCTTAGTAATAAAAAAACGTAAAATATCGTAAAACTATAGAAAATAATAAAATTTATTGATGGCTTATTAGTGCTTACTCGTGCTGAATTCTACAAATAGGGTTATCTTAGTATGGAAATATTTTGTTACAAAAGTTATGATATTTTTTATTGTAGAAAAAAATGTACTTCAAAAATTTTACATAATTGCGTTGTTCTCGAGATATTTTGAAAAAATAAAAATCTGGGATAACTTCCTTACATCAACTAGCTAGATCCAAATCAGTTTCATTAAAACTCGTTGATAAATTATACCTATTATGCATTTGACAGCGATTTATGACAGAGATTGACATAAAGACACCGGAATGTTACTGTTTTGACTTGAAATTAAAAAATCATTATAAAAATAAAATCAATTATTAATTTTGTTGTTGTTTTTGAATTGGTTATCATAAGTAGCGTAGCTAGAGATCACTACGCCCCCGACAAAGAAAGAAAATAGCGTCATTTTGATATTAGTGAAGACTTTTTTACTCCTCTAGGGCCGGTTTCGCTAATTCCTAGCTACACCACAAACACAGAGACACTGAGATGGAAAGGGTTAGCTTCGAGTCGATCAAAGCATTTAGGTGTAAGACGAACATGAAGACCATGTATCATAGGTAGTGTATTGGAGATATAGGAATATTACTTAACTCTTAGTTTCTTCTAGATCGTCAGATTGAGTAAGTATAAAATTTTCCTACAGATTTCAGTAGGTACCACTATAGAAAATTCTTTGGTATGAAATTAGTAATACATTATTAAGTACATACAGTAATGGACAAATTAATAAGATTTAAGTAAGTTTTTCTCATAAAAGAATAAAACGCAGTGTTTAACTTTTATTCATAGTTTTTTGTTAAAAATATGTGTAGTGTAAATAAAAAATTAAACATAAATTAATTCCTTTTTATTCTAGAACTTACGAATAATAATAAAAAGCGATATAATAAAAAATTAAAAGCACTTTTATTAATTTTTTCAAAACACTGTATCCTGTATCCATCAAATAATTATATTTAAACAAACGCATTGAATACGGTGTTACCCGGGCATATAAATTTAATTTATTTATATTAAACCGATTAAATATTGTTTTAACTTCTCAATATTTTCGCAGTGCACGATAAAATAGATCAAATTTACTACTGAATCTAGAACAATGCTATTCTATGTTATATCTAAAACAATGTATCAGTACCTACTGGTAATAAAAGATTTAAATCTTCCATTAAAATTGCATACATTATATTCGATTTTGAGCTGTGAACTTTTATTACTCAATATTTGCAACTAGCGGAAGGATTAATCAATGTTTTCCGTATATAAACCATTGAAGTGAATGCAAAAAAAAAACAAATATTGATGTAATTTATTTATATCAAACTTTACTTAATAATTAGCAATAAAATGTCAAGAGATTTAAATACGCTAAGTAATAAGCTTTCATTCGTTTGTACATGAATTGAATGAATCGAATGATCATGTTAACTAAATATCTATTGGTTTATTGCCTCACAATTTATTATATCATCAAAATAGCCCGAAGCAGTAAAACAGTAAAAGATGCAAAAATGTGATCCGTTGGATTAAGCTACTAGCAAACTGTTTTTTTCGTACGTGAACAGTTTTGAAATAGTTGTAATTAGTGATTATAGGTTTTTTTTTTCAAACACAATGTTACACTGTTATTATTACTTCATTGTGATTGTAAAAAAAATCTAATGAGACGTGTAATTTTTAATTTATTTTAACACCGCATGGTCTTGATATATGACCTATTGAGGAAAAATTAGGGCAACTTTATATTTATTTAATAATAATAATAAATTAATTTAATTAACTAATTATTAGTGGGTAGATAAGAACAAACAAAACCCTTGATATTTTAAACATGAATTATTATTGAATTTTGGATTGAGTAATTAATAAAATTGTTTATTGTATTTATTTAATTCATTAACATTTCTTAATTTGCTAAGTCACAACTTTCATTTATTAAATTTTGTTTATTTAGCTGATGTCAAATCTTATATCCACAATAAGGATGTTCGATAAGTTCACCGTCCACAATTCACCGCCAGGAAAAGTTCAACGCTGCTAAATTAATTCATCGCTGCGGCGGATTTTTTTTATAAAAACAGACTTGTCAAAAAGGTGCAATATACATATTTGAGGATATTTTGTGAAAAAAGTAAAAAAGCTACTACATTTGCAATGTTTTAGAGAATATCTGTTCTAAATAGGTTGTAAACACCGCCCTCGCCCCAATCGCAGAAAATAGTAATTAGTCAAAATAAATCTAAATGTAATCTTTATTCAAATTAAGTTATTATTTTTAAGTCTTATGCAAATGTCAATTTTTTGGTCTGGAGTTACTAAAAAAATTAAAATTCAGCATTTAAAAAAATGTATCGGTATCGATTGATGTATTATAATATATGATCTATTCAAACGATTCCTAAAGAACATAGAACATATCAACAACTATTAGATAACAACAAGGGAACAAACATATCTGGGTCAATCAAATAACCTTGAAATGTTGGATCCAAAATGGGTCTGAAATCATGTTTAGTTATCAAAAAGAACTAGGTACTATTTATTATAAAAGTTCTAATATATTATCGATCCAAGATGGTATAATATCCTAAAATTACATTCATTTAAAAAAATAACAATATGCATACGTACGGACAAACAATATACGTTTGAAACACATAATCCCTCTTTTTGAGTTGTAAATTAAAAATAACAAATTTAATACTACGTAGAACCAAAAAGTTTAGGAGCTCGAACCATTTATTTTTCACTGGAGCCTGCGTTTTCTAAAAATAATGGCTACGTTGAATAACTACCCGAGCAGAAATTTTTTTCTGAACCTTATCAGGACCAGGTTGGGCATGCCCGAGGAGATTAACGTAAGGAATGTAACGCAGAACAATACTAAGGACCTAATCAGGAATACCTAGTAAGGAACTGATAGGGTTATTTGGTCAGGAAAACCTCATCTGGACCTGATATCAGGAATACTTAATAAGGAACTGATAAGGTTTTTCTGGTCAGAAATACCTCATCTGGACCTGATATTACGAATACTTAATAAGGAACTGATAAGGTTTTTCTGGTCAGAAATACCTCATCTGGACCTGATATCAGGAATACTTAGTAAGGAACTGATCAGGACCAGGCCAGGAAAAACCTAATTCGGCCCGGATCCAAAATGTAAACCACCTGTTCGCATCTCAGGCTATCCAAATCCGGCCCTGATTCGGCAGTTCTATTCTATAGGAGGTCTCCCCCCCCTCTTCCATATTGATTATGATGATTCCATAGATACATTTTTAAATAAACTTCTTGATTATTATATATATTATACATACCTCTCTGGACCTGACCGAGATTCGAACCTGAAACTATAAACTTCTTGATTATTATATATATTATACATACCTCTGGACCTGACCGAGATTCGAACTTGAAACCTCTTGGCTTCCAAAACCAGCATGCAAGCCCTTTAGCCAACTGAGCAGTTATTCAGACAACGTGTTTTTCTATATAAGCTATTGCACTGTAAATTCTTTATATACTAATGAATCTGAAATCACGTTGTTAACGAGAGTTAACTTACAACAATTCACAGAATGCCTTATCCGAACCTGATTGGGAATGCCCTAATAGGTATTTCCATATCCAAACCTGATGCATTCCGTCTTAGAGCCTGATCCGGCCCTGACTGTAATCTGGTTTACCCTAGCAAATTTCTGCACGGGATACACTACTTTGATCTTAGCGTGGTGCTGTTCAGGAAAACCTGATCGTACTTTGTTATTTTAATGGTGTGGATATACTTCTTTGGACCTAACATGGTGCTGATCAGAAAAGCCTGATAGAACTTTGTTATTTAATGGTATGGATATACTTCTTTGGACCTAACATGGTTCTGATCAGGAAAGCCTGATAGAACTTTGTTATTTAATGGTATGGATATACTTCTTTGGACCTAACATGGTTCTGATCAGGAAAGCCTGATAGAACTTTATTATTTAATGGTATGGATATACTTCTTTGGACCTAACATGGTTCTGATCAGGAAAGCCTGATAGAAATTTGTTATTTAATGATATGGATATACTTCTTTGGACCTAACATGGTGCTGATCAGAAAAGCCTGATAGAAATTTGTTATTTAATGATATCGATATACTTCTTTGGACCTAACATGGTGCTGATCAGGAAAGCCTGATAGAACTTTGTTATTTAATGGTATGGATATACTTCTTTGGACCTAACATGGTGCTGATCAGAAAAGCCTGATAGAACTTTGTTATTTAATGGTATGGATATACTTCTTTGGACCTAACATGGTGCTGATCAGAAAAGCCTGATAGAACTTTGTTATTTAATGGTATGGATATAATTCTTTGGACCTAACATGGTTCTGATCAGGAAAGCCTGATAGAAATTTGTTATTTAATGGTATGGATATACTTCTTTGGACCTAACATGGTGCTGATCAGAAAATCCTGATAGAACTTTGTTATTTAATGGTATGGATATACTTCTTTGGTCCTAACATGGTGCTGATCAGGAAAGCCTGATAGAACTTTGTTATTTAATGGTATGGATATACTTCTTTGGACCTAACATGGTGCTGATCAGAAAAGCCTGATAGAACTTTGTTATTTAATGGTATGGATATAATTCTTTGGACCTAACATGGTTCTAATCAGGAAAGCCTGATAGAAATTTGTTATTTAATGGTATGGATATACTTCTTTGGACCTAACATGGTGCTGATCAGGAAAGCCTGATGCTACTTTTTTCTTTATTGGTATGGATATACTACTTTGGTCCTAACATGGTGCTGATCAGGAAAGCCTCATATTAAGTTATTTTAATGGTATGGATATGCTACTTTGGTCAGCATGGTGCTGTTCAGGAAAACCTGATCGTACTTTGTTATTTTAATGGTATGGATATACTTCATTGGACCTAACATGGTGCTGATCAGGAAATCCTGATGCTTTAATGGTGTGGATATACTACTTTGGTCCTAACATGGTGCTAATCAGAAATGCCTGGTAATACTTAGTGATTGGTAAGATCTGGATATCCTATTTTGCTCCATACTCGAACCTATCTAGGAAAACCGCATTAGGTTTATCATACTCTGGACCTGACTTGTTCCTTAGAAGGCCTTCTTTCTTTGGCATGCCTTACAAACGCCTTAACGGGTCCTGATATATTCTCTGGTAAATCCACATGAAATTTCTAGTCGGGTACATAAGTCTCATTCATGTCAGTAAAAAAATATATCAATAATATATTTTTAGCACATACGATTTGAAAATATTCTTTATCTACATTTGTTGAATTGCAGTTTGTTCCACACAGCCGGAATAACATCGCGACATCAAATTTGCATACATATATTTAAGACAGTAAGGTCAAATTCAAATTCGTCGCATTGGTGCATTATTCTTTATTTTAAATAAACACAAATAAATTAAACCTTTTTATTTTTAACAAATATTTTACAATGCTTTTATTACCACATTGAATGGCTCAAATAAACCAAAAAAAGAGCAATTATTATATTGACAACAATGGAGCGGAAGTTAAAGACACACATACATACTTAAAGATAAATATATAATGTTACCCAGTCTTCACATGCACCGTTCAAATGCATGTTGTTAATTTTTTATTTACATATATACATTGAGTAAAACAGTGGTAGTAAGCTGTGTACATACGATAGTAATTAAGGACTCCGGGCACATATAAACAATGCCTGGTGGGGATTTAGTATTAGGCCCACGGTATAAATATAAGATTTGTCTAATGCTGTACATAGTCATTATTGCAATTACAGTGGAGTACCTACTTGGCAAACATGAAGTCGGTGCGTATAAAATATTTAAAATAGTTATTTTATATAAGTCGTGAGTGATAAGATACCTATATTAGTGGTTTACGTGTGGGGTTTAAGATAGTAACAAATAGGCGACAGATCGACTTATTCAGTTTGAAAACATCACTAATCGCAGTGTTGGAAACTCAAAATTTTTACTTATTTTCTTGCATGAAGCTAAAAATATTTTTTCGTTACTGTTACGGATATATAAAATGATATCAATAAATAAAAGTAACGTAACTGTTAAAAAAACTTTATCGTTACGGGTACGGATACATAACGAAAAATATTAAATTGTAACATTGCTCATTTTGATATAATTTTTTTCGTTCACTAATCGCAGTGTTGGAAACTCAAAATTTTTACTCATTTTCTTGCATGAAGCTAAAAATATTTTTTCGTTACTGTTACGGATATATAATATGATATCAATAAATAAAAGTAACGTAACTGTTAAAAAAAAACTTTATCGTTACGGGTACGGATACATAACGAAAAATATTAAATTTTAACATTGCTCATTTTGATATAATTTTTTTTCCGCTCAAATATTTTAATCTTCATCGTTATACATTATACATATGTACATATATTGAAACTTACTTCACTAAAAAAATTACTAGAAAATCACTGAAAGTCTTTTACGTTACTTGTTCGAAAACGCTACCCAACACTGCTACAACGTATTAAAAGTAGTTATATTTTCACTTAATTTTTTTTTAATTTATATAAAAAAGTCTATTAATTCTCTTGCTTCAGTAGCCTATCTGGTTTTTACGATATTTATAAATTAATATTTTATACATATTTAATGAAAATATATCTACACGAATTTCCATTTTATTTTTATTAAATAGTAACTACCTCTATTGAAAAAGTACAAAAAAAAAACTATACATGATATAACTCTAATTTCAAATTTATGATTTGCTGACAAAGTTACATTAACCATCATTATCAATACATTCAATATTAATTATGTATTGTACATATTATTAAATAAAAAATACCATTTCATTTAAAAAATTCCCACATCTTATATGATACATAATACCATGAATAAAGTTTTTATATTTCTTCTTAAAAAAATGTTTATCAAAAATTAATTCAAACATGATTTTGAATAATTTTATAAGTGGCTGAAAAAAATTTAAAGATATAATTCAAAACTGTTTTACAGTTTATCATCACATTAATTAAAGAAACTAAATAACGAATAAATTATATCGTGTCAATAAACAAAAGATGTTCGAAATAATAAAAATGTATCAATGTCGATAAATTGAACATCGTAAATTAAGCTGTAGTTCTTATTATTAATGATACTTTCTTTCCGGGGTCAAATAACAATGCCCCTTGTTTAGATACACTTAGGAAAGGTTTAGTTTTAAAATGTGAACTCTTTCCCAAATATATAATTCAAAACGACAAGCACAAAATCATTAAATGTAAATTAAATAAATTTTACAATATTAACATATTGATGAAAATAGTCATGTTAACATAAGATTTTGTTTTAAAAGAAATTTGTTTTTTATAATGAGTATTTTTTTTTTCAGATTTTGTTAACACTTGCCGTCATTGCGGCCTCAGCTTATGCCCAGGATGCTGCAGAGCCTATTGCTATTCTGAAATATGAAAACGAGGGAGTCAATCACGACGGATCCTACAAATGGGCTTACGAAACTGCTAATGAAATACAAGCAGAAGAACAAGGTAAATAATATACTAACATAAAAAACGTTTATGGAACCCAGACAATATCGGTAAACATGAAGTAGAAGAAAGAACATTTTCTGGTATTATAAACAAAACGATATTTTCTGAATTATAAAAAAAAATGTTGCCAAACATTTTCTATTTTCTATAAGTAGATTAAATTAATAGGTATTAAATCTCTCCACTGTTTTGAAGATATTCATATATACCAGAAGCGAGTTCTAATTCAACTTTGTGACTCATAAATAGTTTAGATAGGTAAAAAGGTATTAAACAAAACAAGCAATAAAATAACTTTAGACCCTTCTAACCGGAAGAATCATATATAATTTTATAATAAACAATCTTTTAATTTAATTAAAATTAACAAAATAAATAAAATGGCTCTCTATGCGCAATTCGACCGAGTCAATACTGAACGACAAGAGGCATGCTACATGTTTTCTAGTGTTAATAATAATGTCGCATGATACAGACCGCACTGATCCACTGCCTATTGGATAGAAGCGACATAGTTTGACACGCTGAAAAATATCGAGAGGTAATACATGCGTCCCGGCAACAGCATGTAGCATGTTGCAAAGATACTTGCTTCTTGTTGCTTCGTGTTCCTTCGATTAAAAGACTATGTGTAGCATGCATCAATCCCGCATGCTCCATGTTGCCTAAATGTTGCCACAGTGGAATTGCGCCTTAAGGCCCGTTGCATACTTATACCACATGTCGCTTGAATTTTTATTCACGATATGTTTACGACGCTTGTCGTACAAAAATGTCGTCGAACAATACCTGTTCCTTGAACATCAATTTGATACAATATAACAACAAACGATATTTTTCCAACAAAATTTCCAAAAAATTTATGAATATTTAAGGCCTGATCTCAATCTAATTGACCTGAAAATTAACCTAAGAAAATCTTAGAAAAAATCATGAAATAAAATGCTATAGATTAAATTACACCATATATTCTCAAAAATGATATTTTTTGTATTAATTTCAAATATATTCATTAAAAGGTTACCTCAAGAACCCGGGAACTGAAACCGAAGCCCAGGAAGCCCAAGGTAAATATGCATTCACTGCTCCAGACGGTGTGAGATACGAAGTCACATACATCGCCAACGAAGGAGGTTTCCAACCACAAGGAGCTCATCTTCCAACACCACCGCCAATCCCTGAAGCTATCCTCAAGGCTTTGGAATACATCAAGAGTCTTCCACCTAAAGCCGAAGATGCAGCAGCCAGTGCTCCACAACCATCATACAACAAACCCAATAAAAGATATTAAATAATTGACCCGTAATCTCCGGTACTTTAATATATCACCCATAGATGCTCATACTAACAGAAAAGTTTACTACGAATAGAATTTTTATGAGTTGATTGATTTACTCTAAAATAGCAAAATTAATAAAATTACCTATTTGATAATATTTCGGAGTAAAATACATTTTTAATAAATATTATTTGTAAATGACTGATATTATGAACTATCTATATAATTTACTCACTCACTTTTTATCATTAAATACATTTTTTTTATTAACGAAACGGATGTATGGACAAATGTAAGTAAATTATCTAAAAATAGTTTTATAATTATTTTTTTATAAAGTCATCGTATTCCACGAATATGCCATTAGAAACATAGTTTTTTTGTAAATATGTATTAATTAAGTGTACAAATAAAGTTTTATATTTATAATTATCATATTTTTTTTCTACTAAAACCTTATTTACAAATATTTATTCAACAATAACTTATCAAAATAAATAACATAAAATAGATGTTGGTATACCTACATAACATATGTATTTTAATAATATATATGTATAGGCTAAAACATATACAAGCCTGTTCATATATGGGTATGTATACAACATTTCAGCATTAATGTATTTAATTAGATATACATACCTTTAATATATAAGAAGTGAATCATTTTTCAGAAGGAAAATCAAGATATCAATAAGTTTTGTACATAAATATATTTTAATTCAATTAATTTTGTCATTAAGATCATAGATTAAATTTCGTAGAATTAAACATACGCAAATATTATTATATGAAGGTGTTAAATTAATTAAAAAGTGGATTTATTTTTAGTAGCATTAGCATATGTGTTTATACATATAATTAATTTTTAGATTAGTAAAAAAGATAAAATATAATATTTATTATTTAATTATCTACAGTCTTATAAACAAAATTTTAAATGCGTCAAACATTCGAAAAAATTAGTAATATCTTAATTTAGATAAAATAAAAAAGTATTAGATATACATACATATTTTGATTTTTCTTATAACTTTATTTGGAATCCAATTAACATATACACCTAGATATATACATGAATAACTTTAATATACATATAAACACTAAGTTTAAATAAGAAATAATGTATGATTATAGATGCCCGAGTAAAAATAATTATATAGAATTATATATAATCATATATAATTATATATAATTGTATATAAAATCTTGCAATTGTTTTGGACAGTTATATATAATCGTATATAATTATATATAATCATATATATTTATATATAATTATATATAATTGTATATAAAATCTTGAAATAGTTTTTTTACAATTATATATAATCGTATATAATTATATATATTTATATATAGCATTGTTTCCCGAGTAAAAATAATTATATAGAAATATATATAATTATATATAATCGTATATATTTATATATTATATCATATAAATTCAAAATGAGATTATGTACAACTATATAAAATTGTATATAATTATATACGATTATATAAAATTGTACAAAACTATTTCAAGATTTTATAAATAACTTTATAGATTTTGATATAAATACAAGGTGTTCCAGACCACCCGTCCACTATGTTTTACGCCCAAACTATTGAAGATAGAGTTTTAGGATCATAAATTTACTAAATATATTGACCCTTAAGAATATCAGGAAAATATTTTCAACCCCCTAAAACCGCTCCTTGGGGGGTAGTTTGAGGGGTTCAATTAGGGATAATTCAAAATTTTTAATTACAATGGTGCATCAATTAGTACTTTTTTTTAAAGTAGATATGTAAATAAACGACTTTTGTTAAGAAAATTTAAAGGCTGTAGCCGGGTAAGCATGCAAAATCGGCCTTTGCATGGATTTGGCTGATTATTTTTTTGAAAGTCTCATTCTATGTAACATTCAACCTGACCAAATATTAGCTTCCAAAAATTTGTAGTTTTCGAAAAAAAAATTTTTTTTGATTTTCAAAAAAAAATTTTTTTTTGATAATCCATCAATCGAATTTGATGGTGCTTGTGGTATATTATAGAGGTACTTATGACTCATCAGAGGTAATTTTATTATGGTCCTCTGTACATAGTAAACCAGAAAAAAAAATTAATAAAATTTAAAAAATTAAAAAACACTATGTTGTACTCGGGGGGCAATCACCATTTTTTTATAAAATATACCTTGTACGTACCCAAACAACATATCAAAATCCCAAACTGATATAAAGGGTATAACATACTCGTATAAATTCGCATATGGTCGTATTGGCGCGGCGCGGGCGTGACGCGGATGGACTTTATGGAGTGCATGTGTCTTAATACTTTTAAAACATCTCTAATTTGTTGCTAAACAACAGGGTTGAACTAACCTGGAGAGATCCGGGGAATTTGAAGGGGCCCATGGCCTGACAAAGATAAAATATAGAGGCCGTAGCCGGGAATGTATGGGAACCGCCATTGAATCAATTATGTTAATTTTTTCTCATAGGTTGCTTTTTAAGAAACATAAAATCGCCCTAATTGTATTTGTGCTTCAAAATTTTTATGTTTACTAAGAACATTTTTATTTTGAAAAAAAAAACCTATATAACTTATTATACAAGAAGAGTCGTTAGTTCGCAGCGGCAATGTGATTTATTGCTACTGAAGACGATTATAACATTTCAAAAGCGATCTGAGGCGATTTTATGTTTCTAAAAAGCAACCTATGAGAAAAAATTAGCATAATTGATTCAATGGCGGTTCCCATACATTCCCGGCTACGGCCTCTATATTTTATCTTTGTCAGGCCATGGGCCCCTTCAAATTCCCCGGATCTCTCCAGGCTAGTTCAACCCTGTTGTTTAGCAACAAATTAGAGATGTTTTAAAATATTAAGACACATGCACTCCATAAAGTCCATCCGCGTCACGCCCGCGCCGCGCCAATACGACCATATGCGAATTTATACGAGTATGTTATACCCTTCATATCAGTTTGGGATTTTGATATGTTGTTTGGGTACGTACAAGGTATATTTTATAAAAAAATGGTGATTGCCCCCCGAGTACAACATAGTGTTTTTTAATTTTTTAAATTTTATTAATTTTTTTTTCTGGTTTACTATGTACAGAGGACCATAATAAAATTACCTCTGATGAGTTATAAGTACCTCTATAATATACCACAAGTACCATCAAATTCGATTGATGGATTATCAAAAAAAAATTTTTTTTTTAAAATCAAAAAAAAATTTTTTTTCGAAAACTACAAATTTTTGGAAGCTAATATTTGGTCAGGTTGAATGTTACATAGAATGTGACTTTCAAAAAAATAATCAGCCAAATCCATGCAAAGGCCGATTTTGCATGCTTACCCGGCTACAGCCTTTAAATTTTTAAAATTGAAAACTGAAATTTTTTAACAAAAGTTGTTTATTTACATATTTATTTTAAGAAAAAGTACTAATTGATATACCATTGTATTTAATAATTTAAAATTATCCCTAATTGAACTTTTCAATTTTTGGTATGTCGTGTATGACACTTCAAACTATTAAAATCTCAAATATTCATACATCTTTGCAAAGTTCATTGTTTGCACTTTCTAAATTTAAAAAAATAATAAAATTCAATTAATATTTAAACGAAATTCGAGTTCTTTTAGTAAAAACTAAAATTTGAGAACAAGTCGTCATATTTTTTAAAGAATTGAAAGTATGAACATTTTTGTTTTATAAATGTGTCTTATTTTTTATGATTTTTACAAATATGTACTTTTTGTTGTACCATCCCATTTGATTTTGCTGAGAAACGGGCATGTACCCCTCAAACTACCCCTCCCCCCAAGGAACGGTTTTAGAGGGCTGAAAATATTTTCCTAAAATTTTTTATGTTCGATATATATACAGGGTTACAAATTAGGAGTGGATATCGACTTTATTATCGAAACTATAAAAGTTAGAACAATATTTCAAATTGTAACTACCCTGGAATTAGCATTTGAAAGAAAAATAAACAATTTAATTAATGCAAATAATTCTTGACTTTCAATGGTTGGAATTATTTGGGTTACAATAGTTTTAGTTTTTAAATGACTTAACATGTACAGGTATTTTACCGAAACGTTCAATTACAAAATTGTCAATAGAAAGTAATTAACAATACAATTGAAAATTTTAATAAAATTACAAAATCTATAACAGAACTGTTTGTTGTAAAACTTAAAATCACTTAATAATAATATTTAATAAACAAATGTTACTATAGCTTGAATGAGTTCTTTGAAATATGCTTTACATATTGGGTTTCTCCATATTATGCACATATGTTTCAGATTTCTTTAATAGTCACAATAATTCTATGTACTTTTTGTAAATTTTTATTTCAACAATATGGGCTTCAAATATTACTTAATACGCATCTAGATTATTTTTTTTAAAATGATTCAATAATATCCGAGTACTTTATATATGTAATAGTTATATATACTATCTGCTAAAAAGAGCTGTGATTTACCTCTCGTTAGCAATGTCATAAATGAAGGTAGACACTGTTATTTTAAACACTGGGCAAACCTAGGCAGCTGCTTTGCATACTTATAATCAAAATATCAAAATATACATTGATAAAAAAAAATGTATACAGAAATAAATTCAAAAATATGTTAATGCTTGAAATCGCTGTTTTACGAATCAAAATATTTTTTTTTTTGCGGAGTAAAAAAATTACATATGTTTTTTCGTTATTCGAAAGCATTGATTTGAGCTTAAAATTGTTTTTTATTTTATTTTGTAGGAAGGATTACAAATGAGAGATTTCAAGCTTTCAAGTAATATTTAGATAATATAAAATGTTTACCATACCTAATTACAAAAACTTTAATGTTATTTATTTATATATATATATGTATGTTAGCGACAATGTATAGAATTCCTAGGTATTCTATAGAATGTCTAAAATCACCAGGCAATGTATGAAATGAATTTAATTATATATATTTCCTAGGCATTATATAGAATACCTAACTGGTAACCGGCAATGTATGAAATATAAACATAAATAAGGTGAACCAATCAATTTTGGTTCAGACACAGATATTGACTTACTTTATGTAATAAAATACTAAAATACTTCAAATGCAAATATATAATAAACAAATATTTGATCATCCTCGATAGCTGAAGGTTTATAGATTACCGTCAATACTGAATTAGTCATCTTAATACACGTCTAGACTAATATGTTATTAAATGACTAAATAATATCTAATATTTCTGTTTTTTATTATAACAATTTTAAATCATATACTTAAAACTTGAAAAACGGAGAAACTGTGATTTCTTAGTCACTTAAACTAAAATTGCACCTTAACCACAAAAGTTATGTCACTCGGCACGTGATTCGTCTTCACAAGAAGTCCTCATCAGGAGTCTACTATACATAACCTGCGGTATTCACATTGTTTTCGTAATTTACGCTTCAAAATCTATAGGAATCAAAGAAAAATTGTTGTCATTCTTTTTGATAAATACTTATGTATAGTTTATTTTAGAATTAAATATAAATATTAATCTTTTTGAATTTAGAAAATGTTTATAAAATATTGTAACAGGAGGATATTTAAAAAAATTAGTTTACGCATAATTGGTTGATATAACAATAATTTATATTGATAAAATACACGTAAACATTATTAGAATGTATTTCCAATTAAAATGCAACCTAATTTCGAGATTAAATAAGTTTTTGATAATTGCAACGCAAATACAATATGACTGCCATCAAACTGCAGTGATTGTCTATTGATTTAATTCTGATAAGAATGAAACATTGTTAACCCAGATTCCAATGTCACTAGGTCTATTCATTGGGTAGAAAAAGTATGGCTACTGCTTTTTATGCCGCCCACAACAAAAACACATTGGCAGACTATGAAAAGATGATATCCGGGGAAGAATAATATGTTATCTCTTCCCACTCAATTCAACAGTGAGCTTGAATCATTTGAAATAATAAGTAACAAAAGGCCCTCAATAATAAAATTTGATTTATATTTAAAAAAATACATTCCATGTAGTTGAGCCACCTTCCTACTTTAATTAACTATGTGGCCTTCAGCTAAAAAGTTTGGCCCATCCTTGGTCTTTACCTACTAGCACTACAACAAGTATAGAATAAATTTTTAAATAATTTGAGGAAAGTAATTTTTGAAAAAGAAAAGCTCTATATTTCAAACAGTGGTTCTCAAAGCTTGTGCCTTTCGTCTATAAAAGTTCTCAAATCTAAAATATTAATAATATATTAGAATTTAAAGTGTACTGTTAAAGTGTTTTCTCAAAGAAAATATTTTGAAATTCACTGCAGCTCGTTATATGTCATCATTACCAAATTATAAGCAATGTTAAAAATCATTCTGTTTTTGGAGGTGCTGAATAAGCATATGTTTAATTAAATTTAAGTAAGTATTACATAAAATATTTATTATTTATTTATTTATTGACTCAATAAATATAATTTTAAAGATCTAATTTAATTTTTTATATGTATCTACAATTATTACCAAAAAACAAATAGAAGTAGAAATAGTAAATAATTATCTACTAACAAAAAAATTACTTTAAAAAAACGAATGCCTAGTATTTATTATAAAAATATGGAATACAGGTTAAGAAAAATTAATTTAAAGTTTCTAATTCTAATACGTGTCAGTTGAAATTAAATTAAATTACCTTAACTATACATTTCTTATTAAGAGCAATTATCCGAACGGTTTTATTTGTAAGTATGAACGGGATGATTAGAAAATAATACCCCAATCCTTGACATTTACTGATCCGTGTAAGTAAAGCAAATGTAATAACAGATGATTACTTTGTGTAAAGGGTATGCTTGTACGTTTCATAATAAATGGACATTTCACTCAACACTTACTTCATCATGTAATAATCTGGATTATTAAATATATCTATTAGATATTGTATGTATGTACACTTGTACACTGTACATTGTACATAGCAGGTCAAAAGTTTAGATACAGATACATCAAGACCAGATATTATCTAAGCAAATCGTTTTTAACAATGTAATTTTTATTTAAATAATTATATTGTTATACAGAATTGAATATAAAAATATTTACTTATCTTATTTTCTAAGACAATACTATTTTTAAATTGTCTTATTAAAAAAATTATGATGTAGAGTTTCAACTACCCACACACAGTAATGATTTTAAGTATAAAATAAGTATACAATAAATATTAAAAACAAAATAAAAACTTGCAGTATACAGCCTTATATATGTATCTTTACTGTTGTGATATTTATAAGTAATATTTTTTTTATTATTTATCAAAGAGCAGGAGAATCTTGACAAATATAAATTAAAAGTGTATAAAAGTATCAAAAATAATAATAAAATAATTATTTTAAATGTAATTTTAATAACAATTTTGCAATAAACAATTCCAGGACAGAACGAAATTAGCGTCAAAATTCCGCTTGTAGATAGGTACACGTATGTATTTACTTATTTTTTTAGAAATAAATAAATAATTATCACTTAAATATCATTTTAAAGTAATGGCTTTTACAGTGTATTGTAAGAAAAATAAAATTATTAGTGCCTCTTCATTATTTTATATGGAAACAATGTAGTAGATAATGTAATAATTACAATAATTGTATACTTCATTATACTAGTTTGTTCAATTGACTTATAAGTAAAATGACTTGTTATCTCATAAATTTATAAAAATTTGTTATTTGTATAGGAAGAAAATGTAATGCAGGAATAAATATAATTTAGTGTACTAATTAAGCATTTTAAAAACACATCCACGCCCATATATTTCACTAAAAACAACTTTCCAAGGTAAGTTCCAAAGCTTACGTCATGGGATCCTCTAATTAATTATTGAATCTAAAATGTAACATTGCATCTGTCAAAATAGTTTTAAGCGATGAGAACACACATGCACTAACTAACAATGTTGACTCACAGGGAGACATGCATCTATAATTTACATGTTAATTAGCTGTTAAATGGAATGTACTTAAGTAACTTTGCACAAAATTAATTCCGCTTGTTACTTAAAATGTTATATCGGTGATTTTTTAAATAATTTTCTATTTGAAAAAAATTAAAAATTAGATTTTATTTTTAATTATTATATGTAATTTTCAATTAGTGTCAAACATGCGATTTTACTTAATTTGACCACGCCTATTTTATATAAATATTTCTAACTTAATACATTCAGCAATTCTAATTTTGCGTTTTTATATAATTATTACTTGCTATATTTGAAATATAACTAAATAATTAATAAGAAAGCAAAAATTAATTTATACAAATATTTTGAGTGTTTGTTTCAGCTAATTATTAATTATTAATAAATAATATAATTAAATATAACGAATCAAACTAAATACAACTAATACAGTTATATTTAAATATAGAATTAACAATTATTGTTTAAAATGTAGGTAGCCGTAAGTGCAATATCTTATTGTAAGGTTAAAAATATAAGCTAGCAAAAAAAAATCTAAATGTTTAAATAACTAAAACGCAGGATATAAATTTTTTTGACATCCTGTTTCAATATAAACTAAAAAAAATCATTATTTAATATTTTAACAATATTATCTACAATCTTAGAATGCCATCCTTTCAAGAAAATATAATATCAATGTTACAAAGATTTAATTGATATAGTGAACGTAAAAAAATGAAATGATTATTGTTCCTTTTACAAACTGGGTCTTCTTTGCTCCCGGATTTAGTTTAGCCTTATTTTATGTGACCTTCCTAGAGCACGCCTATAATATTTTATAATCGAACTGATTGTTTTGTGTATTAAGTTATTAAGCAGACTGCTTTATTTTATGTGAACAATACAAATTATGCAATTAGAAATTGAAAAACATAATTGAATTTTTCTAGTAATTAAGATAATTATTTTGGAAATCAGAATAATAAATAAAATTAATTTTCAAACGAAATGCCTAATTACATTAAGTACTATTAAATAAAAATGTTATTCACTATAATTATTTTAATTCGAAATATTGTTAGAGTCATGTGGGGCAAGTGTGCGCAGCGGGTAAGTGTGCGCAGGCTTATTTTTTATACAACTGTTGACACTAGAGTAGGGGACCTGACTGCCTTCAGTAGTCACTACGACGTTGGTCAAAAAACTGGAGTCTTGTCTGACAAAGTTACGTAGTTTTAGTAATATTAGTAAGTAAAAATTTTGGTTATAATTCTTACGATTTTTCTCAAGTTTTGATTGAAATACTTTTATATTCATGTTACGGTAATTAGTATTAGTTATATCCAAGTATACTAGTTTATGTATCTAGTTTTACTAATTACATATCAAAACTTGGTAGAATGACGCAACAGTGTTTAATTTTAACCTAATTTTGTACAGGCGGTTTGGGTTAAGTGTGCGCAGAAGGTTGTGGGGTAAGAGTACGCATATTTCAATGCGTACTTTTACCCCGATAGTCACAGTTGTTTGTGTATTGACATTTCTTTTTTTAAAAGCTTTTATTTAACTTCACTTGTTTGTTAGTTTGTTAGTTTGTTAGTGTGTTAGTTTGTTAGTTTGTTAGTTAAGTTAAGATCAAATTTTGTAATCAAAATTTCGACTAGTTCTAATTAAAATAGAGCTTTGAAATTTTGTATACGTGTATGAGTCCGGTGACAATGCAATATAGTATATCTAATATCGTTCTAAATCCAATATGGCGGATGTTTTAAGATGGCGGATTACCTTTTTCTTTATGATCATCTTCATATGGGTATCAAATGAAAGGGTTTGATGAGTAGATTACAAATAGCTATCTCGTTTTAATTTATCTCGATACAAAAATGTTAATTACTTTAAGCCTTATTTTCGATATAAATTGAGATAAACAGTATTTGTGAGAGTATACAGGATGATTCATTTAACCTGGAATTTTGTATATCTTGAGAACTAAGGAAAATAATGAAAAATGGTTCAGACAAAAGTTATAAGATATTGAGAGGGTCAAATATCGGTGACCTTGAATTTCACCTTGATATTTATTTTCATGGTCAAATGAAGGTTAACTTTGATTTTTTAAATAATAATCTATATTTTTTATTGCATATTCGTATTATACAGAAAAAAATAAGTAACCTTTGTACGAAAAGTTTTTTTTTTTTAATGAAATTTTTTTTATTTCTAACGAAATTTCCATGCACTTACAATTTACTAAATAATATTTCTATTTATACAGTCGATTAATAAACTACTTTTGGCGTAATTCTGGAATTAATCGATCTTATAAAAAGTAAAATTATTTGGTAATTTTAAATTTACGAAGCAAATAGCAAGTGCATAGAAATTTCGTTAGAAACAAAAAATTACATTAAAAAAAAACTTTTTGTATAAAAGTTACATGTTTTCCCCGTATGATACGAATATGCAATAAAAAATATAGGTTCTTATTTAAAAAATCAAAGTTGACCTACATTTGACCATGAAAATAAATGTCAAGGTGAAATTCAAGGTCACCAATATTTGACCCTCTCGATACCTTATAACTTTTGTCTGAACTATTTTTCATTATTTTACTTAGTTCTCGAGATATACAAAATTCCAGGTTAAATGAATCATTCTGTATATTTAATATACAGGTTGTCCCATTTTAATCTATCACCCCCCTAATTTTTTTTATCTATCAATTAAATAAAAAAATACTTCAAATAAAAGTTGTTTGGTTTTGAGGGGGACCCAAAATGGCGTTATTAATTTTTTATTTTTTGGACGTCTTCATGGTCAAATAGGCCCAACTTTTTTTTTTCAAATGGAAACCTATATTTTTTATTACAATATCTTATTGTTTGGAAAAAAACAAGTAGCTTTTGTTTCAAAAAATTTTTTGTATGACTTCATTTTTTTTTTTAATATTCAACAAAATAATTTTAGATTTTAGATTTTTACTAATTTTTTACTCGAAACCCATTAACTTTAGAGGAAAAGTGTAAAAAACACAAAATGTTTATTTTAATATGATATAACTAGAAAAATTATTTCAGATTTTTTTATTTTATTTTTTATTTGCTTTAATAATTTGAAGAGCAAAAGTTAACATAAAATCCTGATATAATTTTCCTAGTTATATCAGATTAAAATAAACATTTTTTGTTTTTTACATTTTTCCTCTAAAGTTAATGGGTTTCGAGTAAAAAATTAGTAAAAATCTAAAATGTAAAATTATTTTGTTGAATATTAAAAAAAAATGAAGTCATATAAAAAATTTTTTGAAACAAAAGCTACTTGTTTTTTTCCAAACAATAAGATATTGTAATAAAAAATATAGGTTTCCATTTGAAAAAAAAAAGTTGGGCCTATTTGACCATGAAGACGTCCAAAAAATAAAAAATTAATAACGCCATTTTGGGTCCCCCTCAAAACCAAACAACTTTTATTTGAAGTATTTTTTGATTTAATTGATAGATAAAAAAAATTAGGGGGGTGATAGATTAAAATGGGACACCCTGTATAAATATTAAAAATAAAATAAATAATGATAAATGTTGATAAAAAATGATATTTATGACATTAAATATAGTTTAACTATATTTAACAAGCTTCCGTTTAAGTTATTATAAGTGCGTACACTTACCCGCAGTGCTGCGCACTTATACCCCGATATTGGGGTAAGTGTACGCATTCTGACTAAGTTTTATTTTATTATTTTTCTAAAATTACCATTAAGTAAATTTGATTTCATGTTATATAATTGTTAGATCAATAAAGCCTTTAAATGAATAACTTTTTTTTTTTATTTATTTCATACGAAAATTATAATTTTATAATAATTGAAAAAAAAATGCGCACTCTTGCCCCACATGACTCTATGCTATATAATGTAACGGTATTTTTCGACGGTTTTAGATTATAATATGCCATATAAAAATATGATTTCTTAGAACAGTAATTTGAAAATTTATAGTGTATCTACTTTGTTTTGATACCATTAATTTTTTTTTATTTTAACGTATTTTTTGAATAAATACAGATGTTATGAACAGACTAATTGAAAAAAACACACAACATATTATGACCAAACATCATTGATTTAATAATGCAAAATATGCAAATAGATAATAAAGTAAAAAGGTAAAAAGTGTCTGGAATATTGAAACTGGCAACTTTTTTTATAATTTCTTATGTGTATTCTTTACAAAACACATTAAAATCTTGTATTTAAATAAAACTTTTATTAATATTGATGAGTTCTAATGTATATTTGATGTATTGGCAATTAAGCAACAATAAATATAAATAAGTTATTATTACTTTGATTAACATTTTTTTGATAATGTCAAGAACCACGAACTTTCAAAAAATGCATTATAAGTATTTAGTAATAATCAAAATTATCTATTAAATTATTATATAAAATATTTTTCGTTGATACAAAATACGCAATTCTCACCAAATATTACTTAAACTATTCACATTAAATAAACAAAAAAAACTCCGACATATTCCATGAAAGAAATACTGTGACTAACCTTCGAGTATATGCAATTTCAAACCCAAAAGTGATAATTCTTTTTATGTAATATATTTAATCCTACAGATATGTATAGGTATGTATTACACTTCGTTTAGAGACGTTAATACAACGCGCAGCGTTGAGAAATTCAACTAAAGAGGTTTGGCGACAATATTTAGGAAGCTGTAATTATTCAACACTTTTACTTTACTCTGACCCGGTGGTATTAATATACTTTGTAGGTAGGCTTGTTCATTGTTCTACCTGAAAATTGTCATGTATCAAATAAATTCATTCATATAATTAATTATAAGTATTCTTGATGTTACTACTATCTCCAAAATAACACACTTTCCCATTGAATTATATATCACTGTGTATAGAATTTATTACATAATAATATTTAAATTATGATTCTGTATTAAAACTAATAACAACTCCCATTTTCTTGGCCAATTTTTCTTCTAACATTTCATTAATTTCAGGTAATCAAGTAAAACCCTTTTGGAAGAACAAATTCCAAGTACTTTGGTATATTTTATGTAATTTGTATAAGAGTTATTTAGAAGAAATAATGATCAAGTCCATTTATTAAGGTATGGAGAAAATTAATAATTTGTAAATCTATTTCACATATTAATCAAATTGGAGACATAAAAATGTTATTCGATTTATTGGCAAAGGTATGAAATATAAATTGAATGAATTCATTGGTTTACAGGAAAGTATTTTACTCATCAAGTACTATGGTACCAAAAGTTACAGTCACGTTGGCATTTTAGTGACTTACCTATATAGTTTAACTATCAACCTACGTAAATCAACACTTAATACAAGTAATGAAGGTTCTTTCTTAGATACCATTATACATTTATTAACAATCTCTTTTCTGATATTTAGTAAGTACAATTAAAAGTTAGTTAGAAGAATAATGTTACATCAATGATATTTAAGATAAATTCCATATCACTGGAATAGTACTAACAATTCGACATTAAAATTATATTTTACAACACTATTTATTTCTCAACAATGTTATATATAAACTTATAGTCTCCAAAAATAAAACCAAACGAAACAGACTTTCCCAATTCTTAGAACATAAAGTAATTTATCACAAAAATAAAACAATACAGATCAAACACCGATGTAGACATCAGAATAAAATTAATTGTTTTATCAACTACGCACAACGTTCTATAGACAGTTACGTCATCATTGAAAAAGGCATATTCATCTTTATTGGAAATTCACGTTTCCATTAAAATTTCAAAATCAGTCTTTTTCACGATTCCAGGTTAATTTCTTGCACTATATCAGTGAGAAAGTAACGAGAGAAACATAAGACAGCTCAAATTACATCCAAGAATAAAATTTATCACTATCGAGATACGAGCACAAATATTTTTTTATATTCGTGATTATTTTTAACTTTATGAATCTATCCGACCACTCCCTTTGCACTTTACACTGTTTTTGCAATATGTTAGATCAGTCATTATGAATGACTTACAGCTATATAATCTTTCAAATAATGGCATCTGCACATTTGTAATGATAGCCTAATAGTAGTCATCACTACTTTTATTTTGTTATTTTCTCACAGTTTTTTTCGTTTGAATTTTAATAAATTGCTTGCTGCAACAAATAGTATAACTATACTTTAAGAGTCATCTATACATATGAACAAATAACCCTAGAATGAGAATCCCCTAAGGGATTCTTAAGAATAAAATTATTTTAAAATTATTGAAACCAGGGTCTGAAATTTTCAAGAAAATTATAATCTTAATAATAATTACCAAGATAATAAAATTAACATATGTCTGGTACATGAAAGTAAATAATTACCTAATTTTTCTTCCGTACGGTATTGTATAAATTATAATTATAAATCATTGCCTTTTTTATTACCTTATAACTTAAAAAAAGTTACCTGATCAATAAACTTTTGGGGAAATCCCTTAATAGCTAAGTACATTAGGTTACTCGTCCACGCATTCACATATCTGGGATACTAGGTATTCTCTGTTTTTCGACTTTAGAATTAGAAATTATGATATTACATTTAAATAATCATCATAATAAATAAACAAAAACATTATTTTAAATACACTAAAATGCAAAATTAACGGATCACTAAATTTTTCAAATATTTTTAGGTGTTTTTAAATAGCTGGATCTCTGAGAAAAATGGTCGTAAAAGAGTTTTAAAAAAACCGTTCTAAAGTTTGAACGTTCTAGTTTTTGAATCAATTATTGGAAATTTTATTATCCTTCAGGATAACATCCTTTTTTAAGTTGAAACGCCAAAAAAAAATTTTTTTTTAATTATATTAATTTTGAAAGGCTCTACAGGACTTTTTTTCTTCACTTTTTTCTTATTTTATTATTGCTGTACGATTTTTTTGACCGAGTTATGTGCAATCCAAGCAAAAATCATATGTTTAACTTTAAGCGCTTATAACTAGGGAACAAATAATCATAAAAAAACTTTCAGGGCAGATTTGGAAAGCTGAAAATATTTCCTTTAACGCCTTTTAGTTGTTTATTTGATAAAAAAATATTTTATGTTTAAACGCAAATAACTCGATCAAAAATTGTCATACAGTAAAACCAAAAAACCAAATTAAAGAAAAAACTCTGTTCTATAAAAAATATTTATTAGATTTTATCAATTAAGTGTACCACGGCCTATGGAGGCTCTCAAAATTGTTATAAATTTTTGCAAATTTTTTTTCGGCGCCTCAACATAAAAAGATGTTATTTTGAAGAATAAAAAAAATTCAAAAAATGATGAGAAAAGAAGAGCGCTTATGCTTTAAAACATTTTTTTGAAAACTGTTTTATGAACACTTTTGCCGGAGAAACAGCCATTCTAAAATACCTTCAAAAAGATGGAAACTTTTAGTGATCTTTTAACGCTCTCAGAGCAATATGCCAAGTTTGATGGCTTGGGGTTCAAACAAAAAAAATCTAGGCGATTCGGGGTTACGCTGATATTTTAGGTATACTTTTAACTAATAAAAAACATAGACACTTTAATGATCCCGTGATTCCCCCCAAAGTTCCCCTATGTTTTATAAAAAATGAAAAATATGCGATTTTTTAGGTCACTTTCAAACGAATTTTACATTATAAAAATATTTTTTATCAAATAAACAACTAAATGGCATTAAAGGAAATATTTTCAGCTTTCCAAATCTGTCCTTAAATTTTTTTTATGATTATTTGTTCTTTAGTTATAAGCGCTTAAAATTAAACATATGATTTTTACTTCGATTGCACATAACTCGGTCAAAAAAAATCGTACAGCAATAAAAAAAAAATAAATTGAAGAAAAATGTCCGACCTACAACAATCATTTATTTGGTTTGACCAAAAAAAATTCGCATGTCCTGTAGAGTCTTTCAAAATTAATATAATTTAAAAAAAAAAAATTTTTGGCGTTTCAACTTAAAAAAAGATGTTATCCTGAAGGATAATTAAATTTTCAATAATTGATTCAAAAACTAGAACGTTCAAGCTTTAGAACGGTTTTTTTTTAAACTCTTTTACGACCATTTTTCGCAGAGATCCAGCTATTTAAAAACACCTAAAAATATTTGAAAAATTTAGTGATCCGTTAATTTTGCATTTTAGTGTATTATTTACTTTTTTTTTCACTCACTACAAACTTTTTCAATATCATTTTCATTATCGAAATAATTATAATTATTATGATATTAATCATAAAAATGTATTTTTTTAGCTTTCTCAAAGAAGTTAAATTTCTTTGGCTCATTGTCAGTCCGCTATTGTTTATTATATAGGTAAATGAAACAATCTAGGATGTTTTTACAATTTTCTACGAAGAGAAATAAGATTTGGATTCTTCGTCTGAGGATTACAATCTCGAGATCCCGATCAATAATTTAATCTCGAAATCTTTGAATTTGTAATACAGAAATATCAAGGTTTTGCCATTTGTTTTATATCATTTAACGCTAATAATATTATATTTAAAATCAATTCAATAAATAGATGAAGTGATAATGTCCTTCACGTAAAGTACCTACACCAAAAACATTACAAATTATTATTGTGCGTAATTCACCCTAAATTAGAAAATTAATTTAATTTGTATACCTGTCATTATTAGAACTCGTACAATTTAATGACCTTGGTATTTTTAAATAATATTAACTTTACTAATATTGTAATTAATACATACAATATAATATACATAATCTATGTTTTATCTAATTAAATTAATTAAATGATTAATAACTAGATATGATATCTTGAAAGAGAATATGCAGTGATTTAAAATTACATTGTAATATAATTAGTAGATTTTGATTTTCTATCGAGAACAAATTGGTATGTATATTACATTCATTATTTAATTTTCTTCTTTTTAAGTCATATAATACACGCATAACAATGTGAATTCTGATTTTCAGTTAACAAAATGAAGTGGATCTTCGTAACCATTGTATTAACCCTTTACAGTCCAATGTTCTGCAATGCTATCTGTAAAGTAGAAAACAATACAAGTGATTTATATTGTGATAATTTTACATTCGAAGAATACAAAACATTCATGTTGAATGAACTTAAGAAACCAGTCAAATATATAACTTTTAGCAAAGCTAACTTCGCCACACTTAACAGCACTTTTTTCGATTTTGAACCAGTCAAGGATATGTTGATCCTCTTTATAAAACAATGTCGTATAGATACAGTTGAAGACTTTACGTTTTCAAAACAGAAAAAATTAGAATACATTTCATTTGTGTCAAACGATGTGTCATTGGCATTCAGTCCAAATGCACTTAAAGGTCTTGAGTCACTTAAAGGGTTCGAAGCATCCAGTTGCAAAGTAAATCATATTGAAATGGGAACTTTCGCGGATCTACCAAAACTTACATTGGTATCATTGGAAAAAAATAATTTCACAACTCTTAAAGAACATGTATTTTTCGGGGGATCCAGTGTAGAATATTTATCTATGAGTAATACACAAATAAGTCACATAGAACCAAATGCTTTTTATGGATTAAATAATTTAAAGATACTTAAGTTAACACAGAATAAATTACAAACTCTGCCACTGGGAGTGTTTAAGGATTTGCAAAAATTAAAAGAGTTAGAATTAGCAAGGAATAATTTAGACAGTTTAAATTTTGAAGCACTTGAAGGATTACCTATCTTAAGACGTATCGATATAACTGGTAATAATATTCAAGTGTTGGATGTAACTGATATCCATAAATACACACCTAATTTGAAGCAAATAAAAATACAGTAATTTCAAACGTAATGTTATGATTTTTGTATTATATTTATGTAAAAAAGTATGTATTATTAGTGCATATTCAAATAAAATATTTTTAAATAATTAATTTAGTAAATTTTAGTTTAAGTAGTGTCATTAAAGATATAATACATTGTATGGACTTGTATGAATAACTTGGATGAATAATTAACCCCTTCATCCCTCAATCATTCAGTACAGTAGCCTAAAAAGTGACAATATCATAGTTCTACGTTTTTTTACTATATCTTTAGTAAAATCAAAGCAAAATATTAAATTATTGATAGAATCAAATTAATCATATGTGATAATTTTGAAATTAGTTTTATGATCAAAAATGATTTGCGTGTGAAATAAGTTTGGTATGTAACTGCTACGTTAGATTAAACGTATTAAAGATCAGACGCTGGAGATAATTTTTGTTAGCAAAATCAGAGCGACGCAAATTTTTGCAAAAAATTTATAAAAATATCAATTAGATAGAATAGTTTGAAAAATAATGATAAAAAATCGTATAAAAAATAACAATATAAAAACCAAATATGAGTACATGCCTCATGTGTACAAGTGCATACATGTATATTTTTTAGGAACTTTTATGCAATACAATTATTCTCATTTAATTAAAGCCATATAATTATACACACATAGATTTAAAGATTAGTCGGGTATTTATAGAATACTTTACATTTACGTAATTTTTCTGTGTACGAGTACTCATACTTCCTTTTTAATTTTTGTTTCTCATTGGCACTTCCAAACCTACTTACATAGTATCAAGTCGTAAGTTACACAATGTTTAACTATGTACATCTTGTATGGATATTTGGACATACTAAAGCCAAAACTCAATTATTAAAATTAATTGTTAAGATTATTTCCAAAAACACTGGATATTCCAATAATAATTTCAATTAAATGCGAATAGCACTTTTATATTTTATTCACAAAATCGTAACTACACATTTTAAAACACAATTTTTAAGTTCTAACAGTTAATTATTGAACTAATATATTATAGATAAAATTATTTTTATTCTTTTACAGAAATAATAAACTCATTGTAGTTTTTTAAATGTTTTTTACAATCGTGTGAACAAGTAATTTTTTATATTATTCATGTTACGTTATGAAGATTTATTGTGCTGTTGTAAATTTTATGTAAATACATAGTTAAAAATGTTTAGTTCCTAATTAATTATTATATATACATTTTGTTAATTTTCATCATCCATATATCTATAATGTATAATGTACATAATTTAATTTTATGGACTACTTAATTGTTTTCATTTAATTTTATTGCGAATAAAACTAACATATAAGCAGTACCGACATTTAGCATATGCAAATCAAGCGCCTGCCTGTAGAGCCAAATTTAAGAGGGAGGACGCCCAAAAACTAGGTGAATACAAGTGCAATCTTAAAAATACAAAATTGTCTGTAACGTTCAAAATTCTATAGCTCGAGCGGTGCTAATGTTACTAACAAATTATTGCTCGAGTTCTTGGAGTTTTCAAATAACAGTGAACACACTGAGATGAAACGTACATCGGTATTGAATCTTAATACCTGGAATGTTTGTATTAAATTATTTTCTTCGCAATATTAAAAAATATGAGGAAAAGAAGCTATGTGATGGGTCTCCGATTTTAAAATTTCCATTTGATCTTTTCGTTTCAGGTCAATACAAGAACATTGCGTTTCAAATCTGCCTGTCTGTCCTTTAAATCCTCAAATAAATAAATCATGAACAACATATTTTAATGAAACTTATTTTGTTCGTTTTGTCTGGCTAGTAGATAAAGTTCCATATAAAAATAATCAAGTTCGATGATCATTTTGTGGGGGTGGTATCCAAAAATTTAAAGAAAATTTAAAGAACGTATTACGTGATATTTGTAAAGTATCTTTATTGTAGAGCACTAAATCTTCTATCAAAAAGATCGACACAACTTTTGTACTTAAAATTATTAAGTTTTTATATATTCCTATTCAGAATTTAATACAAAAACACTGTCATCATTTAGCAAACGATTTGAAGTTTGTGTGCTATTGAAGAAATGATTGAGTTCTAAAATAATAACTTTTAATGTTGGTCATTACCTATTATCATTTCAAGTGTGAATCAATTTCACAATTATTCTATTTTCTGTAACATTGAACTAAATTCAATAATTTCTTTGTATTCACAAATTTATGTTTATCTAGAAATTCAATAAGACACTTTCAATTGAATTGTATGCAGATTCGCATTGCCACACCTATTTCACTTCATTAAGATGATGTTTTGTAATTTAATTTTTTACCAATATTTGGATATTTTTCTGTCAATTGTACCCGTACTTACAATTCGTTTTATCTTAAATTTTGTTAAGACTTTCATTTTAGAATGTTTAATATCATATCACAATACGAATAAGAAGTTACAACTGCGTCTGTGATTGATATATGAATTGCTAAGTACCCCAACCGATACATTGTTCTTATCATACAGTCTCGTCTCAGTCTTGTTAATGAGAAGAGAACAAGAAAAGTCTGGTATCGACACAGGAGATGAACCTTAAGAAATCGTCATATTTTAATTTATAAGCTTGATTGCCACTGATCAACAACTACGAAAAGTTCCAGCAGAAACACCACACAAACTTTATTTCCGGCATTCTTCTAAGAAGGATGCTTCAACGTTCACATCTTCAAGGACTTTTTGCAATACATAATCACAATAAAACGAATCCTATTGTCTCAATAATTGAGTATTGAAATGTCGTTATGTATTTCAATATTACAAGATAAATGTATTTACGTATCCCGTTTAGGATATTGTAAATGGTCCATCACAAATATGAAATTCAATAATCATGCGACATCTGCCATAAGTGAATGTACAGTTATATTTTATTTGGTAATGAAAACGCTTTGAGCTAGAAAAAAATCACGTTTTTATTTGTCATTGATTCGAAGAATTTAAAGTAACTTTTTCGTGTACTATTAAAATGATGATATTCTTTGAGATAATATAAAGTACTGATTTTAATATATCTTTTGTTATATTCTAAAAGAATGTAATGTTTCAACTGAAGTAATATATTCTAACCTGTTAAAAAATCTAAACGTGTAATTAAAAATTAAGTGAATCAATAAAACATATTTAAATAAGTGAGAGCGGTAAATGCAGAAGACTCGATTATTCTGACCTTCGATTTATCAGACATTTCATGCTGTCACAACGTTCTATTTTACCAACAATTAAAAAGATAATAAAAATAACAAAAAAATATTTTAACTGACTTAGCACTTTAAATATTAATTAAAATACATATAAACACGCCGATTATAAAATAAAGAACTTGATTCAATATAAATTGCAGAATTTTGACAGTATAATTGTTTCGAGCTCCACTTTTTAAATAGATATAATAATAATAAAAAGTCATCATCAGGTCCTAATTAAAAAAATAGATAAATCAGACCTCTTAAGAATAAAAATCGCTTAAGACATACACGGTTGTATACCATAAGGTTACGCATAAAGGTACTAATAAAAATAGGTTAAAATTCTACTGAATAAAATCGACATTTTGACACCCCACATGTCTAGGTATAAAAAAAATTTAAAAAAATGACTCTATAACGCGCGTCTCCTTATTTCTCCAAAATTTTAAATGATATCGTTTACTTTAAAATGTATCGTTGATAGTATAACCAAACTGCTTTTAAACTGCTTTTACCTATCAATTTTTTCAGATTTTTTACCAATAAATTATTTACTGCTTGGAGCGCCTTGCAAGTGCCATTTTTGAGTTAAATAAATTAAATAAAAAATATTATAAAAAGATTATTATAAAAATAATCCTTTTAGTGGCTGTTTATAATGGCTTCGTTTCTGAGCGTTGAAACATATTATCAATTGTTTTCATGTAAAGTATACAGAGAATTAAAAGCAATTAAATAATGACATGCTGTGAGCATTAAGTATTTATTTTATTAAAACATTCAGTAAATTATAAGATAAGAATGAAACAGCATTATCATCATCTCGACATTGTACGTTCATTGAGTGTAAAATACAAGCACCTGCAGGGCTTGGGTTTGCACGAATCAAGTTCTGCAAGTAACTTGAATTTTTGGAATTTACTCATTACGTAACTAAGGCCATGTGTGAATTTTATATTTTAAATATAATACAAACCAGTCGCATCCTTTCAAAAATGTGTCAAATGATGAAACAATTTTAATTATTCGTGCAATACGGACCTACATTTTTATTTTTTATGTGGGTACCATTTTTATAGTATATTAAGAGTTCTGGGAACTACCATATTAAGTATTTATAGTAGTTATGTTAGTTCACTTTCAATTTTATTAGGTTTATATATAAAATAGTGGAGGATTGATAAATATATAAAGTAATGGAATTTTTCAATTTTTTTTTACTTCTGTTTTTGAAAAATTATAATTATTAGCTATCGACTGTAATGTTTCCCCAGTTACACGAATCCTAAATATTGCCATCCGCTTATAAGAAGTCAATTTTCTTACTTTAAGCATTCTAAAAATAATATTTAAGTTAATATTTGTTAAAAACGGAAAATAGTTTGTCATCTTATCTTATAAATAACACATAAACAAATACACAATCAAAAAAAAAGTTTATCAACACATAAGTTTCTTTGAAACAATGCTTTTAATTTGTTAACTTACTTTCCGATTCAAAAAAATCACACTTCTGAAACAAAAAAAAATACTATGACTGATAAACATACGCTTTCACGGTAATATTTCAACAGAATGAAGACAGATAGTTACCAAAAGGACCTACAATAGTAATATTTCGATAACAATAATTTTAAAGATGTTGCGAATCTCTATCCATAAAATACATATTTGTTAACTTACTTTCCGAGACGACTGTACATACATATGTATGCTTCATTTCTAGTTTGTTAAATCGTTAGCTAATTGAATTCAAATTTATTTTTAACGAATACTTTAAGGTATCCATATGCCTCGCGAACATATCTTTTGCAAATCTAAAATTTCCACCGAGGCAATTTTTTAAAGTATATTAAATTACCCCCTCCCTAGTTCACACGCCATTTGAAATTAACATTTCAATTTTTACAAATGTATGTTTCACTTTTTTAAATAAAAACAAATATAGTATAAATACATTTATACGTATATATATATACTCGTGTCAACGCTTTTTAAAAAAAAAAAAAAAACTATTATATATGTTTTATAATTGTTTCGTTTTTTGGGTTTGTCCCGCGTCGCACTTGTTCATTGTTCGACGTTTCGACCATCTTCTCGTGGTCTTCTTCAGGTCATATATTTATAGTATAGTTGTAAAAGACGTTGACATTTGCTATAATAAGTAATTAATTAAGTCGAACAATGAACAAGTGCGACGCGGGACAAACCCAAAAAATGAAACAATTATAAAATCAAATAACCGCGAAAGTTTAAGAACAAAAATATTATATATGTATTATTCCAAAACGCATTTGTACGGAAGAGTCATAAATGTGTGATCATCAAAGAATTTGTAAGATGTCTTTTGGTTTTATGCCTGGAATATAATAACCCTAATTAAAAGTACCTTAAAAAATATGTATTTAATTAAAATTACAAATAATAAAAACACAAAATGTGTTAAAATCATCAATATTGCAACGACTGACGAAACATTACGAAATTTTGTATTCAACGCAAATCATACAATTTATTAGGTTCTATTCAGATTTATTTTCCAATTTTTCACAATAAAATAAATAACTATCTAAATTTATTTAGAAAAAAACAGAAAAGTAATAAATAAAATGAAAAACAATAAACATTTCAGACAAATAAGGTCTTCTTAAGATAAGAAATTCGTCAATTAAATATTATAAGTAATAACGAATTCGCGATTCGACATTCATCGTACATAGAAAATCAATTAGTGTTGAGAAACGACTTGAATTTGCATTATATAAGTAATTATTCTTATGCAGTATTATCTTTAAAACCATCCATTAAATTTGGAATTTAATATGAACCGACAAAACATGGTTTTAAATTAAAAATTATATTTTTCAATCGTTACTAAAAAAGTTCCTTACCTTGTAATTACAAAAACAATTGAATTTCTTTATATAAGAAATATATTTATTGTTTCATATAATTAAGTCAAAATATATTTTACAGTTTATAAACAAGAATAATAGTACTAATAAATTTATAATAATATACCTATATAGATAGGTATATTGCTTACTCATTTATTTATTTTAAAGAGCTACATACATATATATATGTATGTATGTATTATGTATATATAAGAATTATATTTTATTGTATTTCAATAACGAATACAGTCACATATACGAAAAAATGAGCACATGCAGTCTATGAATCAGTAACATACAAGATATTTTTTCAATATTGAATAACAATAAAGACGCAAAAAAATTTACATCACGATGAACAAAAAATTGAAATTTCTCCCATAAATCTTATTACATTTAAATTTAGCAATGCATTTTTAAATCATTCTTTATACATAGATATTAAATGTTTATAAATATGAAAAGAATTAAATTAAAACGGTTTTTCAAATAGAATATAATTTTTAATCATAAATATTATTTAATAAGTAACTGTTTATTAAAATTTTGTTAAGATTCTACTCGACAAAATTTACGTTATATTTTAACTTGTATTTAATAAAATTAATTATTAATTTTATTTAAAATAAATGAAACAAATGATTTGTTATTCTGGCTTATTTTGATGATAATGTAAAATATAAATAATATTTATCATGTAATTTAATTATACTGTAGATACAAAATTCAGTTTCTTTATATACATATCTATAAAACAAATGAAAATTTCCACGAAACGAGATCACTTAAATTTGGACGAGACAAAACGAAACTTACCTAAACCTCATTTAGTCTCGTGTGAAGTTCTAGTTAAACTATTATTTTTAACATTAAAACGTAAATCCAAAACTGTATCATTGAGTGATGTCATATATTAATGCACATAGAGTGCATAATCTTGCATATAGAATAATGGTCATTGTACTATCACTTTGTAAACCCCACCTAAGGAGAAGAAAAATAGGGTCATGTTTTTTTTTTATTGCTTTCGCTCTATTCTCGCCGATATTGCACTAAATTCCCTCTCATTTCAATCAACATCACCCCAGTTAATGACAGAGAGAGATGGGAGAGGATGCTCCCAAGAAGAATTCTTCAGAAAAAGAGTGGTATGGATGATAGGCACCTCTTTGGAATAAATTCGTATAAAAACCGTACTGAACAAACAAAATTGTATCAGTTCGTTTTACTTTTGTTTTGATTAAAAACAGTGTGTAGTAACCTAAACTCAAAATGTATAAATTTGTAAGTAGTATATTTTCTTATATTAAATAATAAAATTGAGTTGAAGTGCTTTTTTGGAAAACGTGCAGTGTTGAAAATTGTTCTAAATTTTTTAAATGAAGCATCAAAATAAATATTTGTGCTTTCTTTTTGGTTATTGAAATATTATCCTTTAAATATTTTAGACTTTTTTAAAGTAAATTATTATATATACTTAGCAGCATTATACGCGGTGATATTGATATGAATATTGGTTTCTGGTTATAAGTAGCGTCGATTTGGTCGTTATATAAAAATGTCCACTGCAATGTGTGACAAAACTTTGGTCGATAAAATGATCGAATCAATACGACACGACTTATGTCTAGAAGCCAAGATCTATATTATATGTTTATATTAGAAACCAGATACATGTATAAATCATTTAGATTATCTTGCAATAATTAATAGATAGAAATTCCCCAACAACAACTAACGTTATAGACAAAGTAGGTTTAATTTTAAATAATAATAATTAATAATATGAGAAAAAACTTTTATTTTTATACCTACGATTTGCCATTAATATAAATTATTAATTTTGTAAATTATACTTACTAATATTCCAAATATATTTTCACAAACACGTTTATAATATACAATACAAAAATACAGATTTGAAAACATTATAAATTAAATAACAATAAATTTTAATCCTTTATAAGCGTCTAAATTATTACAAAATTTGGAAAGAGAATAAATACAAACTGCCAGATAACAACCGTATAATTATGCAATATACGTTCGTAATATTTTCTTAGTTATTTAAGGTTGCCACCATTGATATAAATTATTCACATTTATACTATATATTATGCTTAAATTGGCAATTGAATTTTTTTGTTACTAACAGAAACATATTTTTTTTGTTTGTGTATGAAATTTGCGTTTGCACGTGATATAAATTAAAATCAAATTAATAAAAATATTTAATAGTCATTCAATTTTTATATTACTAGGTATACCTATAACATATGTATTTAATCATCAAAGCAAATATCTATCGTAAACTTTTTTTACATAGAAAAACATTAATTTCTTTTTAATTTTATTCCCAAATTATTTTTGTTAATAATCACACACTTTTTTTACATATATTTATTAATTACAATATAATTTTATGTCTAATACTTTCAAATTTTCATTTTTTCAATCCAAAAACATTTGGTAAGCAGAAGTATAATTAAAACATTAATATTTAATATCGACAACAATAGAATTTGACATTAACACATTAAAAACGCAACTAATCCATATGTTTATGTAATAACGATCATTAAATGTAACACTACTTTCATTGTAATTAAAATACAACGTCTAGGTATCAGGTGTTAACGTAAAATATATTTATCAGAAAAACGTGAACCATTAGAAAATAAAATTATGTTAAATTTCTTTTAAATTTCACTTCTTTTAAATTGCAGTTCAAAGTTGGGCGGGCAGAAATAAAAATTTATACACTAAAACTGCATGCAAAAAAGAAAATAATATTTAACGCCTTTAACTTTTACTTACATATGCTTTTTTAATGAAGAACAATAAAAGTCAAAATTTGCATGTATACAATTACAAACGTATAATAATGTAATATATAATGTGTTGTATGATGTCACGGTTGAATTTTATAAATTTGGGTATCTGATGAAGTAATTTTTATATAATATGACCAAAAATAAATTTTTGATTTATGTTTAATTTAGTATGGCACTAGCATACTAATTAATGTTTAGATTTAATTAATTATAGTATAGTACATTACAGCTATATTCAATTTCTTCTATGAAAATCAATCACCCCAGTAAAAATAGTAATCACACTACTTACAGTCTTCATTCTGAATAAAAATAATTTAATTGTTTCTCATAGGTATTAAAGAAATGTTAAAAATATAATTATTTACTAAATACTTATATTATGCAATATTAATTATCCTACATAAAACACATACTGACAGTATAAGCTAACAATAGCTCTCAGATTTTTCGCTTCACTTGTCTGCTTTTCTGTGAGACAATTGCACGTTTGTCATTCACATAACTAAATAGTTTTGCTGATCTGAATCATTATTTTGTTTTGCAGTGTTATGTAAACCACCATTGTTTTCAATTCCACGATCAAATATTATAATTAAAAAATTAGTATGTAGATAAATTAAAAAATACTATGTACACTGAATTAATTAATGCACTTTTATGTTTATCTGTATTATTAACACTGCATATAGCTGCTCGTTAATTATAATTGATGAATTATTACTTCCCCATATGTTCTTTCTACATTTACTTTTGTAAGAATTCGAAATTAGGTATTTCATAAAACTTACGATTATTCTATTTTGAGTCTCTCGATAATTTGGCTTACTCTTTTTACAATTATTTTAATGATTTTAAATAAAATAATAACTAATAAAAGTGGATAGAGAAGCTTTAAGTTAAGTTATTATTAATTTATCATACATTGATATTGTCTTGAATATTTAAACGTAAACGCATGCAAATGTGCGATATCCGTACACCCTCACGCTTACCTGCACTTTATAGTTACAAAAGTTTGTTTTACAAATTATGGGGATTTAAAGGACAGTATGTAACGGACTGGAATACTCGGTGCGATGAACATCAAAATTATATAACGTTAGTTATAAACTAGATAACGTAGAAAAATATATATAACAGTAAATAACTTACAAAATTAGTTTAAACAATTTATAAATTTCACGAGTCAGCATATTCTGATTAAAAAAAAGTTAAAGTAACATAAATTTTCCCTTTCTTCTGATAATATTTCGTTCATATATCACATTCACATTATATGTAGGTATGTTTATACAGAGGTATCAAAAAGTTCAATTTATATGTAGATATAATATTTTTCACCAAGATTTTATTTATTTTATAAAATTTTTAGTTTATATGGGTTTACTTTTATCTTTTATAAAGTTTTTGGCATCTATATCACTATTAATATTTGAACTGTTAGTATATTAATGATTTAGAAATAAAATATATTAAAATGCGCTAGCATTACATATTTCTTATTTGAATTTGTATAATATATAAAATAATAATTTAAATATAATTTTTTTTTAGAAAAAGAGGGCATTTTTAACTTCTGTAACTATGGTAAAAATTGTGTGCATATATAAAGAAAAACCTATTTTAAAGTATTAAAACACAACTTTCCATAATTTGTAAATAAATTTCAATTATTTTGCAAATGCTATTTTTTAATACAAAATATATAAAAAATATCTAAATGATTTGGAAGTCTAGTTTCAGATTCAAAACTTATTTATTTTCATTTGATTTATATATTTTTCCACAAGAAAGTTAATTTTAAGTCAAAGATTTTTACTTAATCTCAAATAATTCTATAAAAAACAATTAAATCTAAAAATAAAGTAATTTAAAGTTAAAATGCTTTTGAGTAGTATTAACAGATTTAGAATAAAAATATTTATTTAACCCTATATACCTTACAGATATTACAACAATTTTTGCTATTTGTATTATTATTATGTGTTACTAAAACACTGAAATCGTTTTTTATTTATTTTTGTACGACCATCTTTATAATAATTACAAATCTTATAATAACTACCCATTTTTTCTTTAGAAATTTTTTTTCACTTAATTATTTTAATTATTTTACATGTTATTAATATTAACTAACAACCGCATTTACTTATATACTTCAATTTTTTAAACAACGTTAACGGGTTAAAGTTAAATAGATCTTAATAACAAACGTATATCTATAATAGTGGTGGATAAATGGCGTTAATTCTGAAATAAGAATACATACTCAACAAATTCATATTTGGTAAATGACTCTAGGTACTCTTATTGAGCTTGTTCGCTCTGGCCGCCAGCGCTCCCCAACAATTCCAGCAACAATACACGACACCCATCCCAATCCTTCGTCAAGAGCAGCAGGTCAATCCGGACGGATCATACCAGTGGAGCTACGAGACCGGAAATGGTATAACTGCGCAAGAACAGGGATACCTCAAGAACGCTGGTAACCCTGAACACGAGGCCCAAGTTGCCCAAGGATCGTACTCTTACACCGGACCTGATGGTCAAGTTTATACCGTCACTTACATTGCTGATGAAAATGGATTCCAGGTTCGTAATAAATAAATAACATTTTTTCTTAGCATAATATTTTAGTAACACTCATACAATTTCGCATATGAAATCGTATATCTTATTTATCTGTTGAAAATTAGATTTAATAAATTACCAAGTTAATTGTATTATGATTCCCTATGTCGTCTCACGACTTTTGCTGGAAATGGTATCTAGTAATTATTCTTGTAAGGTTAGTACTTTAACTTAACTGTTGCAAATTATAGACTAGACTGCAAGACGATGCTACAAATACAGAATTGTATACAATTACTGAAATATTTTGTACAAACATTTTTTTCAGTTGTTTGAAATTTAACATTTTAATTTACAAATTACATTAATTAATAGTTAAAATTAGTAATAATTCTATAATTTTATATTTACATATATTGATCAATTTATAAGTATTTTTATGACAAAAAACATACATGCATTCTATCAATTATAGTTTATTTTGTCATAAAATAAGAATCCGTATGCTTCAGTGTGTAGATCATATTACCATTATAAATTATATTTATAAAAAGAAACATTGAATCATTATTAATAGGTTGCAACTACATAAATTTTATCTTTTATTAAAAAAAGTCTACAATACTATAATAAATTCAGTATTTCTAAGAATTATGTTACTTTTTTATTTTTTATTTTTCATGTAACATTACATCAGATTAAATTAATTAATTATATTTGTATGATAGTTTAGTTCGTACATGGTAGTTTATTTCAACTCATGATATTTTAAATAATTTCTTAAATATTTATTTGCAATTCAAATTGAACTTCTCAAAATTGAAAAACGTAGTAGCATAATATAAATTTTCACGTCTCTTATTACATGATAAATGTATATTCGTATGCATATAATAACAGCTAACATATATATTACTAGGAACAACTTCGTATTGCTCTAACAAGTACTTATTATATTTTTCAGCCTCAAGGAGCACATTTACCAACACCACCTCCAATCCCACCACAGATTCAGAAAGCTCTTGATTTCATCGCCAGTCAACCGCAACAAAACCAACAACAATACAGATTTTAAATAATGTACTAACAATTAAATGAAACGAAATATTTTATATACAGACCCGACCGTACAATTTTAAGTCTCATTACAATGAACCTAGTACTATTGAAAATGTTATTCACTGATTTATAAAATATTTGAAGCCCTTGATTTTTTTAACTATAATTTTTTTGGAAATTTTATCCCGCTCTACTATTAAGGAATATTTGTGATATTTTCCATTTGAATTCATCTTTTCACGCATACATATGTACGTATATGTATTTTGATACATGTAGTTGTTAGTATATTTTTAATTGTAAAGAATTGAAAAATGAAAAAAATATATATTTTTTACCGCCGAATATTTTATATTAATGTTATTTTTTAAATGCTGATATAAATAAACAGTAATTTAAATATTTACATCTTTTAATCAAAAATACCTATATTCATCCTAATATGACTTACAAAGCAATGATTTAAATAATTTGAATTATATTTTTAGTCCACAAGAAAGAATATTTAGTTTTGAGAAAAATGTTAAACGTTAAAGTATATGAAATTCAAATAGTAACATTAGTAACATATAATTCAACTATTTTATAACTGCTTAATATGTTTAGAATAGAATGACGCATTACGAAAGTGAGGAACTCTAAAGAAAAGAAAATTTTTAATCCCCTATCAAAAAAAATAATAATTTGGATAAGAAAAATTGAAAAATTTATAACAAAATTAAAAAAATTTGTTGTCAGCATAGTACTTGAATACCTTTTTTGCTCTTCAACTAATTATGGTGTGTGTAAAAAATTGTTACCACATAATTTTATTTATATCTATACCGGGTTTCCTTTACCGTGCGGCCCTATAGGAAGTTGCCTGTGAAGTGTCTAAACTAAAGTACTTTAAAGTGTAACATGCCACAGTTAGAATAAATAATTATTCATTCAATTTTTTATTTCTTCGTAGAAATCACATCTTATAATTACATTTTAATATTTTTAACAAACGTTATGTCATATTTTTCATTGAACATCGATAAAGATATCAGAAAATTACAATTTTAACCAGAAGCTACGGCAATTCGAAAATCACCACAGTAAAAATTGTACATATTTAATTAATTTTAACTTTATAAACTTTCGACTATTGGATTGTTTTGACTTTAATGTCACTTGACATTTCGACCAACATCTCGTGGTCTCCTTCAGAAGAGAAATAAATGACCAGAAAGTATTATTTCACTTTTGAAGAAGACCACGAGATGTTGGTCAAAACGTCAGGTGACATTAAATTGCAACGGGGGATAAAACCCAATAGTCAAAAGTTTATAATAAAACAACCGCGAAAGATTACATTCAAAAATAATTAAAATTTATTTTTCTCTTCCTTTTATTGAAACACATTTCAATAAAATATATGTTTTCTTCTTTTACATTTAACAACTCATTATAATCAGTGGCGTTGCTAAAAGCTGGCGAACCTTGGCATCACACCTGGGGGACATGTGTCAAAATAGCATCAACATTATTTAAAAGTGTAAGTCGGGAACATGGTGACTCCAAACTGCGTCACTGATAATAATACAATTTACTTCAAATATCAAAGTCAATGTTTTAATACCACACATCAATTAAAACATCAATAGATATTTATCAGATATTTATTCACTTATGTATGTTAGACACTAATGTGTTTTGTAAATAAAACCAAGTTCATGACAAGCATAGCTTGTTTAATGATTGGTTCTACATTTACAAGACGCTGTCTACCTCTCGCGTGAATTTATCGAAGCATGAAGTAAAGTAATGTCTGTTAGGTGGCAGCAATATCGCAGACTTCGTGTTCCGGATGTAGGCACTTTTAGAATCGCAACGATTTGTTGAAGAATTAATAATTTTATTATTTATGTAGTATCGTTACAATAGACGATGAGATTAAGTAGAGAAAGCAGATATTATGAGAACTTCGATACCAAAAAGAAATAAAACCTCTTTTGATTGATTTCATTATTTTGATAGCAGAATAGGCACCTATTAATTAGTAAAGTATCAATTTTTAAGGCAATAATATTGCATTACGCACTGTAATTTCATATAAATACAAAAATTGTCTTATTAGAGAAACTAATTTTTTGTATGTTAATATTGGTGATTTTACACCAATTCACAAAACGCAAATAATTATTTAAGGCTGAACATGCTATTTGAATTGCCATAAGAATTACTATAGAGAAATTACGGTTTTTTATTCTGTTCAGCTCTGACCAGTATTAATAAATCATTTAGGAGAAAATACAGTGATAAACTAGATTAATTTTTCTATGTCATGACATACATAATTTTTCAATTTAATTTTTTTATATATTAATAAAAAAAATCTGAAAATTTTGTGTATATTTCTTGATATGATAAAACTCAATATATAACAAAAATTCTTGAAAATTACGGAAAAAATAAAAACGACATAGGTATTTGTTTAAGCTTTCTAATTTTATAATAATTCTGCAATTTTCATTTGAAAATATTGAATATAAGCCTTAAAACATAAGAACTACATCTATCCTTTGTAGCTTCATCTCTGTTTAATTTCGAGAATATCCCATTCCTTATATTTGACAGTTTGAATTTGTATTTGTTTCTATGGTAATATTTTCCCCTCAGGGCTAGACTTGTGCAAATGATTTTTGTTTTCTACGGTGGCGACATCTCATAGAATTTAGTTTCGGAAAAATCGGCATGAACAGCCTTAACAACTATTGTTGGTGTTTTATCTGTTTTGTATAAAACCACCACAAGAAATCACATTCGTATACACTGGTAGAAAGGATTTCTGAAGCTAAGTAAACCTTGTTTTGTATATAAAGAAAACAATATTTTCTTAAGATAAGCAATAATCTCTTAAACCAACTATAGTATTCTTGAACGAAGGAATAACGCAGTTGGATTAACAGCATGTTTCTTATATTAAAAAAATATTGTTTTCGTTATATACAAAACAAGGTTTTCTTGGTCCAATACAGTTTTTTTTCTGTGTATACTATGTGAACATACGATTTTTAATAAAAACAAGTATTACTTTAATTTTGTCACAACACTATACTGTGTACTAAATCATCTATTCAATGGACATTATTAAAGCCTCAAGACAAACTTGTTTCAAAGTATAAAAATATATTTTTATTTTTGAAAGCACAATAATTTACATAGCAAAAATTAAAATCCTTATAACTAATTTGGAAAAACCCATTCGTTCATTTCAGAAATAATTAACATTCTTCGTATTTTAATATAAAAAGCATGTAAAACATCAACATTGTTATCAATTCAAACAGAATATTTATATACACATTACACCCACCATAAATCTTACTACAATCTAAATAAAATAAAAAAACGTTTTAATCTGAGAATATTAATCACCACCCACTACAAAAGAGCCACAAGATCATCAATAAAACAAAACAACAATTTAAGCATTACAACGAAATGGAAAGTGACATTATGTCATTCGCATAAGAACGAAAGTAGTTGTCTCATCTCCCGCCAGAGGGCAAATACCGCGAGAAAGCTGGACCGCCCGCCCCCACCTGATGCCGACACACTTATCTCTAAGTTCTAGGTCTGTGAAATCGAAAGTGAAATAATAAAGCGTAACGTGTTACATGCACGTATATTACACGGAGCACAGAACAAATCAGTAGCTTATTATTGTTTTTTTTTAAAGATTCTATAGAGCTTACTAATGTATTATATATGTGGCATTAGCTTCTGGGTAAGAGCCGTGCCCTTCTTAAGTTTCTTTGTTTATTTTACGGAATATCTTTAGAAATTTTTAGTTTATGAGTTTTCACATGCTTAGATCTTTCTCTATTAAAGATACAGACCCACAAAGAAATAAAGTATTGTACTTTTAACCAGATTGTATTTTTATTACGTATTTTTAGCGCTGTAAACGATTTTGACAAGAAAAAAGTCTCTGACTTCTAAAATTTGTAGAAAAATAAAAATAATAATTAATTTTGAAAGCTTTCATGGACCGTGCTTTTTAATCGAATAAGATACTTTTATAGATCAAATCTTTGTCTTCAATTTGCTTTTTTGTGTCGTTGTAGTTTATAAGTACAGGAAACAAATGATCGTAAGAAAATTACAATAATAGGTAATAACATGTTTTTATAGTTATTTATAGTTTGTTTTTACGCTTTATTATCTTGTATGATGAATTCAGTTATTTTCTTCCAAAATTTGCATAAAATAAAATAAAAAATATTCAAATTCATTTTTATGTTCAATTGACGTAAACACCTAGTATGTATATTATTTTTTTATAAATTTTGTTTGGTTATTCACTCGATTCAAGCGTACATATTTTCATTAGTTCTTACGAATATTATTTTTAAATGCTTTTGAATATCAATTTATTTTTTGCATTCCTAATAAATGAGTTGTATGAAATAATAATTTTTATATTAAACATTTTTTAGAAAATTAAAAAATAATAAGTTATTATTTACTACGCGATAGTAGATCTTACATTATGTTGTTAGCACTTTTTTAAATCTTTATGTTTTACATAAATAACTATATCTAATTATGTATAATAGTTATTACCACATTTCTAACCAAAGATTGGTCATGAATTTATGTGTCCACTAGTTTTTTGTTAAATTAATAGAAAAATAAAATACTCATATATGTATGTGTTTCCATCTAAACAGGCAATTACCTTTATTTACCAGAAAAATCTATAGTTTTTTTTTATATTTATTATTTAAAATAATAGTTAGAAACTAGAACAATAACAAATATATAGCATTTATGTCATAATAGATTTTTGATAGTAGGTATGAATTCATTGTGTTCAATTCAATTTTTAGCGCAACCCACGAAGTGGTAAGGCTTAATATACTCGATTTTCCGTTCGTCCGTCCGTCTGTCTTCCACCGCGAGATTTCGGCCCCCTGACCACCTAAAGACCTCGGGTTTTCGCTAAATCGTAGGTCTTTGGTTCTAGTTTAGCCCATTTTAGGAATTTTTTGGTCATGACCCCCCCCCACCTCAAAATTTTTTGTATATGGCTTCATTTTCGTTGGACTCGGGATTGATTCACGAATCGATTGGCAATGGTATTTTTTGAGTTGTGTCAAATGGGTTGCGCGGTAACACGCACGTGCGGGTTTTGATAAATTTTTATTATTAAAAAGCATATTAGTGCGTGAAAAGATAATTTTTCACAGACCTCATTTACGACAGTTAGTTTTGAATATACTCATTTAAATTTTAAATTCGAGAATTTATCAATAAAGAAAAAATTTATTAATAATAACTAATATAAAGAGAAAAACAATTGGAGAAAAGAAATGACTAAGAAAAAGTAGAAGAAGACAAATATTTAAGAAAGAATTTATAAAATGAAATGATTCGTTTTAATCAACATTAATAATTGTGATTTTTTTTATAAACCAATAGTACCCCAAACACATACGTTGGTCAAATTTTATTTTCCTACCATCCATAAGCTATTGCAATATAACTATAAACAATAACAAATATTGTACAATATATACAAAAACTGTAAATTACTCGTATGTATGTATACAGGATTGCGACAAAATACTGCGTGGAATTTTTGTTTTTATAACCAGTTGTTTTGAACGTCCATTGGCCGCATAGTTAACTAAAACAACACAACAAACCATGAATCTAATTTCGATGACCACAAAAGCCTTATTTCTTGCACAAAGCAATTATTATTTTATTTCATTCCGTTAATTCACAGAACCATAATTTAGTTGTACAACAAAGGTGGACTTTTTACACGCACGTTTTTTGCTCCCAAATCAAACTAAATACGAAGGTAAATACCTACGACGTTTAGGTTTCGTGATGTGTATTTAATTACACGTTAAACGTAACACTTAACCTGCGTTGATAACCTTAAACAGTGGATACCAAAAGGTCAAATAAAAAATAAACGTTTTTGATGTCGTGATCATGCTCCATCGTGTTTTCTGGATTTTTTTAGATCGTATAATTCTGATACGTTTTTATATTTAAAAAATCAATGAAGATTTATGTTTGTAAAGTAATAAGATTATTATGTAAATAAAAATTAAATTAAATACGTTTTTATTATTACTATTTTTTTCGTTGGATTCTTAGTACAAAGCAATTATAATTGCTATAAAATATTTTAAACTAATAATTTTAAATAAGCATCAATATGCATATTGTTACAATTTTACTATATCAAATATAGAATATATTATTAAATACATATCTTTTCTTATAAATTAATCAAATCATTATATATAGCTCAGTTCAGTGTAAAATATCCAGTTAAAAAACCCAAGTGTAATAAATGAATTGAAAATTTTCTCTTGCACCAAGAATCATTTACAATGTAAATTATTTTCATCTCCTTGAAAGGAATAAGAATTCTTCGAATTGTATACAATTTTATTTCGAAAAAAAATACATATATACAGACCGATATTTCACATGAATATATTTTTAACATGACCTTCACGGTAATAATTAATGTAATTTAAATAAATCCCGCCTTACGTTTTCATCACGTTTCCTTCTCAAACAGTGTGTGAAAACAAATACATACTTTCAAAAATAACTAAGTTATATCATTCATAATATAATTAATAAACAAATACAGGGTCAAAGGCAACAATAGTACATGCATTTTTTACGCACTATACAGTGGAGATTTAAAAATTTAAAATTCAAAAGTTGCGACATGTTTACAATATATATTTGATGTATAGTAATGTTTTCTTGTATATATCTACTTATTCTTTTGATAAATATAGCTATAATACATATATATTATGATATTTAAATTACACTGTCTCATATTACACTACAAAAAGTGAACTTTGACCACTCATAACTCAAAGTAAGCTAACTAATTCTCAGTAAAATTTCGTACTTAATTTAATTTTTTGCAAAATTAATTTAGTTACAACCACAAACAACGATTTATTTAGAAATAAATTGAAAATTGACCGTAACATAAACCATTTATTTTTTATATAAAAAGACATCATGCGGAAACCATTAAAGATATATCTATAGATACGTAAAGTTCAGTTTTCTCTATAAATTAAAATATCAATAGATAAATTCATTAGGTTTTAAACCTTATTGAGAATTTTTTTGAGGATATGATAAAAACTGATACAGTTATTGATAAGAGTATTCGTGTTTCCCACATTCTATCGCGGCTCCCCGAACTAAAATTTTGGATGCGCACCTTCCGATTTCCAACTAAGAAATATAAGACTTTTTAAGACAACAAAAAAAAACTGTTGACTCACCACGCCGGGCCTTTTTTAGTCTCGGACCCCCAGGTTAGAGCTCTACCAGCCCCCATGAGAACTTTGTAAAATCAAAAGCTATTGAGATATTCTATACATTTAGAGGTAAGTATCGTAATTCTTAATTTCTGGATATAAGTTCATGTCGATCTGATTAAAGACCTTTCTTAAATGACGACCAAAAAATATTTTTGCATATAAAATACCTTACAAATTTTATTTTTTAAATGTTTAAGGTCACAACCACTATCTATTAAAATTGATTCAAATATATCATCATTCATCATTACCCTATATCCTACGTAAAATGTGTTCTTTCAGTTTCAAAGCTCCTTAAAACTGAGTGACAAAACGATTGTAAATCGGTCATTAATTACTTCCTATTCATATATAAATGATTTCCTGTGAACCCAAATCAGTCCCTTTTCGTTCACGTCTCAGTTTGCATCTGAAATTTCATAACAAAGCTAAATCGTTAAGCACGATATAATGAACATTCTATAGTAAAATCCTTTATAGAGACTGCCATTGATGACTATGTGACTAATCGAAACATGGATTCTAATCTTGTGTCGTGCATTTTTTTTTGTACACATCCTTTTATTAATTGGCATATCGACCTTAATAGAAACTATAGAGTGCAGTCGTAAAGTATAACCAGTTTATATATTTCACTCGTGGCAAGGGCGATTGTTTTGTAATGTAAAAACTGTAAGGTAATTGACATGCTCATGGGTCGTCTGAAGATTAGACTGTGGGAATACTGTTAAAGAAAAATCGAAACAGTTGACCGTCTATAGTTCGTGTTATTTCTCGTTTTAAACTTAATTATTAACAACAATACTAGCGACTTTTTATGCAGGTCTATAAAAAGTTAGCAGGGTTAGTTACATAGGCTTATAATAAAAGATAAACAACAATATTGAAATAAATAATGCATACCAACATTTTAAAAAATATATTTGATGATGAAAATAACGTTTGCTTTCGACTTTTAAATATTTCCTATTTTGTCTCTGTTTCTTTGGTACGTATATACTATGAAAAAGTTCAGTAGTAATAATACTCGTATAGACAAAAATAATAAGTGAAAAGTATGTGTTTTTATTATTTGTAAGGGTTCCCAAACTATAACTATTCCACCTTTCAAAGGCCTTGTTTGTATATATTTTTTTGTAATTTACGATAGGTACGGTAGGTACATAGCTAGCTATCAATAGGGTGATCAGATAAATACACTTCTGGCAAAAACAATACAAAATAATTAAAATATAATATGTATAGGTACGCATAATATAAACCTAATATCAATGTTGCAAGCACCTATACACAGTACACAACACACTATATAAATATATTTCATATATACTTACATGTATGTATAACCACAAAAATTGATTAAATTTAGTAGCTAGTTATAAGTATCCAACTATTTTTATGACTATTTAAATTTCCAAACATTTATGTCCGTATAGTGTCTTATTTAGTCAAAAGCATTACTTAAAACATATGCGTATGTAGAAAATGTAGATGTATGTAAACATTATTTACATTACAAATTATATAACCTCTCCTTAAAACACTAATACCGGTTACTTAATATGTCATAGTAATAATAATTTTATTCTTCTATCGTGTAATAACCTGGCTCAAAATACTAACCTCGACCATTGACCGACCTAACATCAAGTAAGTATTTTTTTTATTTAGGTACTCATTACATTCACTTATACTCATCCGCAAAAACATTATTAAATATCAATTTAATTGATAATCAAAATGTTAATTTATATAAAATGTCGACACCGATCGTAAAAAGTATAAATTGTAAATATTTGACGAAATATTTTCTATTATTAAAGATTTAATAAAAATGATGTAAATTGCAAATTTTTATATACTTTCTCTTCACTAGGGTGTAAGGTCAAAAACAATATGATAAACATATTTTTATAAAATAACGTATCTAAATTACTATCACACATTAGTAGAATATTCTTTAAATGTCTACATTTCTATGTATCTTTCTATTCTTCAACATGTTTTATGTAAGAAAAAATATTTAGAAAAGGTGACCTTTTCATACAATAAAACTACTGTCATTACTTCCTAATATAATTCTATTGAAAAATAACTTTTTGACATTGGTTTTAAATCCGAAACATGCGGAAACTTCATAATTAGCTATTTTTAAAGTAAAAAAATTATAAAGGGGGAGTGATGAAATTAAAATTCATTTTTTTCTATAGATGCTACTGCCCATTGTGAGTGACGAATGTCGCAGCGCGACACCTATCAGCTTTTTACAAAACACGATACAGCTGTTTTGAAGTTACTGAAAATGTTGATTTTATGTTGTTGTTTTTTTAATTTTTAACGCATCATTTTGCTGTTTTTCGGACTAATTACAGTGGATTAGGTACTTAGAAAAAAATATCTACAAAAAACACTTGGCCTTTGAAACTTACTACTTGAAGTATCTGAAAAAAAATCACATTTTGTAAATAGCTAATTTGTAAGTTCCCGCATTTTTCGTTTTTTTTTTTTTTATTTCCAGCAGCAAAAAAAATGCAAATAACAAAACGAACCAAATTGACATTTTAAGATAATTATTAAGAGCATTTATAAAAAAAAACAGCATTATATTTCGTCCTTTATATAACTTTTCGTTTTTTGCTTCGAAAATAGCTGATTTTGGTGTTTTATGATCTTTTGTGATATTTAACATAATTTTTTAATAGAAAATGTGCATCAACAAAAATGATTTTTTGTGGTACAGAATACTATAAGTAAATACTTACATATAGTTACAAATTTCTCAATTAAACCCAAAAGCCACAAAAACTCTTGAAAAATACATAAAATGGCAATTTTATTAATGAAATTGAAAATAACACGAAAATAACTTGAACTCAAAATTGAGCTAAATCATTTTTTTAAACTATGCTCTTGAGACTTTCAAATGACACCAAGCTCATTATAATTACTTAATTAGAACGAGTGTTAGCGAGTTGAAAAAACGTTAAAAATCGACAAAATCTTCATATCTTACAAGGGTAAAACCTCCAATCTATGATCATTAATAAAAATTAATTACAGTTTCTGCTACTTCTTTGTATTCTTATAATAAATATAAACATTTTAAATGACAATACATATTGTTAGTAATAAATTTTACGTGATGTAGATTCAATAATTATAGGCTTACATTATTTAATGATATTTTTTTTACAAATACCCACTACGATAAGTAATATTTATCGAGATAAACGAATAGTTAAGTATAATATATGGTTATCTCTTCCTGCAAACCGTGCGTAAGCTAAAAGCTATTATCCATTAACTGCCATGGCAGAATTTAATTAGACCGGTTTTTCTCAAACTTTATTTTTCCTTTAAAAAAGTCGATAAAATAAAATAAATAGTAAAACTATAAAAATACTTCACTGGATGTCACCAATACAATTTTATAGTTTTGAAAAAACATAACCCTATTGTTTTTGGGTTATAATATGGTTATAATAAACAATAAACATTTTTTAATAAATTTTTTATTAAAAAACATGCATATTTTTTATATTAAAAAATCAACAAATAGAAATCTATAAAAAAAATCGTCAAACATATAAAATAATTAAAAAAAGGAAAAGTACTGTTTGTTAAGGAGAAAGAAAACTTTTGAAAAAAAATAATTAAATTCATTAATATGGCCAAAATCGTTATTTTTGAAAAAAATTTAAGTTGATATATAAAATATATATCTAAAACATGACTTACAATTTGGGCAACGACTTATGTTTCAGCATGCTATAAACCTTCTGGAACGCATATTCAGATCTTTGGTAGGTACAGAGCAAAAGTATTATTGATTGATAGTGTTACGGATTAAAATGAATAAAATATAATAGATATATAAAATATTTTTTTCGTACATGTAAATTATATGTAGAACATAATATTTTCCTAGACATTGAAATGTACTAACTGTTGACCATAATGTCTTAATTTACTAACTTATAAAAATGATTAAATGAACGTCAATATCAAAATGTATCTACAAATAAAAACTAGTTCTATATATAGTTCTAATTTACTTATACCACGGTTACTTTGACGAATTAATTTAATTTTTTATAAATTTTAATTTCAACATAGTTATTTTAGCAAGCAATTAGCTACTGTATTATTAATATATTCATAAAAAAGAAATTCCTAACAAAACAGATAGAACTGAAAATTTACTTCTTGTTTTATATTCTATACAAACAATTTACAAAATATTTGCTTTCTGCATGTTGTAACTTCTTGAGCGATAAATTTAATAATAACAGTTTCTTGTTGTCAAATCAAAGAACTGCTTCGGAGGCTGCGTTCAAACAGCATTTATAACAGTTGCAAATATATACACTTAAATATGGTAATCGTTTCTTTGAAAATTGTTTGTAAGTTATTGTAAATAACTTTAAAAGTCATTATTATTATTTTGTCCATAAACAAAAAACAAATAAATAAAAATTAATGTAAATATTACATGCATCAAAACATATACCTACAATACATACATTAATTTAGAAGAATTTTAAAATATATCCATCATACTTTACATTTTTATCAAAAATGACTTTTTCATAGATATATGTTACAGTTAATTTAATTAATCTGGAAAAATGTTCATAATCGCCGACAGTTACGCTTATTCATTTATTGAGGATTATGATAATATTTTTCATTGTATTAAATTCACCACTATTTAATTATTCATAAGAAACAACACGTCAAATATATTATAAAAAAATTCCCATTATTCAGACACTGGGCCTCCATAAAGTTAAAGAAGGTGAGTATATAAGGCTTATTTTTCACCTAAGAAAAGTATGATGCATAAAAATATTTTTTATGTTAATGTATTATTGAGAATATTGACTTTACGTAAAGATGTAAGTATGTTATTTATAAAACAATAAATGTTATAAATCGCACGTCAAAAAATAGCGCATTTGTGGATTTTTCGAATTTTGTACCCTTTTATAACGTGAACCATGCAATATTTGTATTATTATTAAAGTATATTCTATAAACTTTCATTCCAACATTAGTTTATTTTGATTCACAAAATATAAAACATTTCAAAAAAGGTTAAAAAATATGAAAAAAATATCCTCATTAATACAGTAACATCGAAAATATTTTTATACATACATATGTACTGCGTTTTAACACATGAGTGATAGGCGAAAAACTAGCCTTATTTACCTACCTCCTTAATAGAATTATGTTAGACAATTTTCAAGCTTTTTTTTATTTTTTTAAATGCATAATAAATTTCATTTCACAATCTTAACTATCCCATATTCTTCTTTATTATTTTGTTTTTTTACTTCTACAAACATTTAGTATTGAATATTCTTTTCTAACTTCCAGTATTATCTTTTTAGGGATATGCACTGCGACCAGCGTCTGGTGGTGGACGGTGGAGATGATGGTTATTTTAGGTAAAAGGTAAAAAAGAAACATGGGTATACGACAAGACAAAAACATTTTTTATAAACAAATACTTAGGAAATAAGTTTAAATTTATTTATCAGATTTATCATCATGCCCTGCTTATAATAAATAATAAACGTAAATTTGATGAACTGTCGGCGATTATACATAATCTCCAGTACTTGTATAAAATTATCCATTTTTGTTAAGTATTCATCCAATATTTTTTTTAATATTATATCATATACTTTAATAGAAAGTACGCACTACATTTTTATAAAACAATAATATTAGGTTTTAAAAGGTAAATACAAAAATATTAGTATTATATTTTTTATAATGACAAAATTTTTCAATAACTCAAAGAAATGAGTGGTAAGTATGAGTAACTTAATCTTAAATACAATACAACATACAAACTATCCTTTCAATCGTAAAAAATATTGGTGAAAGAAGTCGTATATTTAAATCACTGTCACCAGAAATGATATAACTTATTACCTTGCACTTGAATTGCATTCTCGTTGGCTTTAGACTCATCTGTATATAAATAGTTCCATTGTCAATGTAGCTATCGTTCCTCTCACCAATATAACCTCATTTTTAGTGTTTTTATTTTCAACTCGCTGTTTCTTCACACTTTATTCCATCCGACGTTTCGTAACTATAGTAATATCCGTATAATCCATTGTTATTGTTATCGTAATATACAATTACAGTAAACATCATTGTTTGAACCGTCTTGAAGACGACCCCATACTGATACAATGAATAGAATTATAGTAGTAATTTAAAATCCTTAATAAATCTTTTTGTTTACTCTTTAAATGAAGAAAACTTCATCAAATAATTATGCGTATTACATAATTTAATTCTTCAAAAGTTTTCAATAAAAAAAATCAATTGATATATTGATTAATAATTTGTTTTATATGAACCTATAATTATTTATGCAGTAGGTACTTCCTAAATTTATAACGATTCGTCAATGCAGAGGAAAAGTTTACATCATTTAAGAAATATTTTATATAATTAATGTTATGTAGAATGTAGGTACTTTTATTGCTCATATTTTTAAAACAGATTTTCTGTTTTATTATTTTAACTTGATTTTTGGGTTTTACATGACGTTTCGACCAACATCTCGGAGTCTTCAAAAAAGATATAAAAGTGCGATGCAAGATAAACCCCGAAAATCATAAATTTGAGCTATTGAACAAACGCGAAAGTATATATTTTCAAAAAAAATTTATTATTCCTAAAAGTTAAATTTCAATTATAATATACATGTCACATGTTTGCTTCTATTATAGTTTTTAATTTTTTAAATAAACTATTAGATACTGTTATTTCCATAATTATATAAACATATTAAGTAATTTTCATATTAACATAATATTTATGCTCGTTTTTAAACAATCTGCACATGATTAAAGTATTTATTATTTATTGGCATTACAAATTCACTGATAGCGTGAAGGTGAAAGGTTCAGTTGTTATAGAAAGCATATAAATATTTAATACTAACGAGGAAATACTTTTATATGATAAACTTACAACGAATTACAGAATAATTTCAATATCATACATAATACGATATAGTTTTTATATTATACCTATATTATAAAATATTTAGTATATTTTACAAAAAGAATGAACATACACGGACCAAATACTTTTTTTAGTTGTGAAGTGTTTCTTTATTTAATTTATATAAATTACTCTGCTCTAATTTTAATTATTTATTATTTTACAATATTTTTCCTCATCCTAAGGTTAATGTAAGATTTGGAGTCTGGAGTGCATTAATTCACCCATCCTTGTCCAGAAAATTTAAATTAATTAACAACTCATCATATTTTTTAATGTAGATATTTGCCATTTCACGTCGTTTAATAAATTGTATTCGAACATAAAAAACGACACATTAATAAATTAAATAAGACTGCACAAATATTCCAAATATTTAAATGAAATCGAATTTGTTATGTGTCATTTAATATACGACATCTATTTTATAAAACTTAACTGTTTGGGTGTGTTTTCAATTATTGTTATTTGACAAATTTTAGAAAATTTCTCCTAAACATGATATGTTATAAATAAATGTACATTCTTTATAATTGAAATTTAGAAATGTGGCTGTATTAATTTCTCAATATTTTTTAATATTCTTATTTTATTGAATATATTTAGCATTTCTGCAAATATATAGTTGCAGTTCAAAGAGTTGACATACGCCAATTTTAATTTAGTTATCTTATCCCACAACAGTATACGAAAAATGACGGTTTTATACGATATTATTATTATTATAAAAATATTAAATATATTTTTAGCATATTTTTACTATTGACCTTTTTTAAATTTTATCGCAAAATCCAAATCTACATAGAGAAAGTGTATACAAATTATACCAAAAATAAAAACTATCATCAAAACAATCATAATATTATTAAATGTAGAACGGAAGAAATGTTATATAACTTATGCGGAAAATATTATTAACCAAATAAAATAATTTAGGTATATTATCTATATTAAAATTAATTTGTATGTTGATGATTAATAAAACTGTCTAGCAGACAAGAAATGCATCTTAAGCAGTTTTCACCTATAAAATAATTCAATAAGAATAAAATTAGTGTCATCAATACTATGTTTATCAATTATTTAATATTATCTACCTCACTTCTTCCTGGAACCGGTTGTCATATTAACAGCATCCCAAAGAGTTATTCTATTCAGTGGTGGATGCTGGAAAAATAATTTGAGATTTTTTTTCTCTTTGATAGATATATTTGGTTTCTCACTATAACATTATTATAATATGTATATATTTATATACAAATCAAAAGGGAGATACAGAAAGAGCAGTTGTCATGGATCACTTATAATTAATAATTTTTATAAGCATCATATTACAACTATGTTTACATAAGTTTTAACGTTCTGAAAATAATAAAATATACGATTAAAAATTAGACTAACAGAATACTGTAATGCACTATTTTATTGTATGAACCTACAAAAAATAAAATCAACTAAAAATAAAGTTTATAACAGTAAATTTTATTTTTGTTGCGCGTAAGTAAAAAGATTGATTACTCTAATGTAAGTGCGCTTTGTATCGGTTGATATATTAGTTCATAACAATATCAAACTAAATGAACTATATCAATGCTAAATATATACACAACACTTATGTTAGATTATTCTAATAACTTAATAAGCTGGTGCTATAGTGCGAAAAGATTTTGTTAATTGATATGATCAAAAACATGGAATTTTCTATTTAAATTTTGAGGAAGGAGATTCAAATATATCGATATTGCGTTGAGTCTTTCATTTTCTCTAAAAGGCTCTACCTTCTACAGGGAAGAATTTTGTTCACAAAAAGTATCTACTTTGTTCATAAAAAGTATCTCCTAAAGTTATTACATCTTCACATTCATTGATTTATATTACAATAATACTTTATAATTCGTGAGGCTATATTGCTCAAATATCCGAAAAGTGAGATATGACAAATTAAAAAAATTGAATTATAATATTTTTAGAGCACAGTTATAAATATAGATTTAAAACTTATATATATATATATATATATATATATATATATATATATATATATATATATATATATATATATATATATATATATACATATATATATATATATGTACACTATTGTACACTCGTACACTCGTACAGTGTTGTACAGTTTCATAAACACATACATGAATAGAAATACCCACAAGAAACCCGCAGTGCCCCGTAATTATCAACACCATTTATTATTTCTAACCATCTTTGAATTCAATATTTCCCAAATTACAAGATATTACAAAATTTAATTGAATTTTTATTAATCACTGTATCAAATATTATTATTATCGTAGCTTATAATTGCAGAGTATAATTATATATAAATAAACATATAGTAGTTTTCTACACAGGTAATATTATATATGTATAATATATTATATTCGTTTGCTCAAACGTCTTTACGGAAGTTCCGCCACTGGTCACCATATTATCATCCCAAAGCATAATTTTATGTAAGATTCACACTTATCCACGAATCACGTGTGATTTTTATCTGACCCACCATTTGACGGTCAAACAAGTAAATCCACGAATAATGTTCTTCTTGTGCCTGGGGGCTTTCTTTGCCATGTATAAAGGCAACAGAAGATCTTCAGGAGTGATGCAGTTTACAATTTGAAGTGTGCGAATTGGAACTAAAGTGCTTAACAATGAAAATCGTAAGTAATGAAAATTTGTGGGCAAGACTTACATAAATATAAGACAAATTTTAATTATTTATCAATGATTACTAGTGTTATTGACAATTTGTTATTATCATGTGCTCTCGTTAAAGGGAAATCTCTTTTATTATTTTTATATCTAAATACATAAAATATTAATTATTTTATATTCTTGTTATATTGTGGTGGGTGTGCAGTTCAGTAATGTGTTGTGTTCGTCCTTAACGAAGTGATTTTTATTTATATAATACTTCCCTTTAATAATTATAAAATATGATAAAAACTTTAATATAAGTATTTATGTGTTCAAAAATTAGAACTCGATAACTATATCATAATTTTTAGCAAATATTATCACTAAAATTTTATAACTTGGCTAATTAAATACAAATAAATATTGTTAAGGGTTCTCCACTGTTATATTTTTTATATCAACTACATTAAAAGGTTTCAATTAAAAATAATGAGATGAAAATATTTTTATATCATATCATATCACATATCAGTGACGCGTTACACAGTTGGCAACTGCCTAGGGTCTCAGGGTAAGGGGAGGGGTCGATCTGACGAGCGAAAAAAGATTTTCAGGTGATGACAATTATTTTATGAATTTTTGAATTTTTCTTATTTAAAAAAATTTTTTTTTTGAGAGGCTCCTGAATATTTATTCTACCTAGAGCCCCTGACTTTCATTATGCGCCACTGCATATCATTTATAAAATTATAAATACTAACTAAACGAAGAAATAAATTTTATCTCGCTTCCGGAAACAACGTTCATTATATTTTGATTGGCAAATTCCATTTCTCTCATTAGCTAATTTTATTGAGCAAAAATAATATTTTCACTAATGCAATTACATATGTCATAATAATCATTACTGTTATGTTGTTGCATAATATATATTTAATGTGTTTTTTTTTTTTTTATTAAAAAATTATATGTTGAGATTCAATTTATGAAATAATAAAAACTTAAAATTAAACTATAAATAAATATTGCTTAGATGTAGGTACGTACATATTAATTTAATTATCATAATTATGTTCTAATTACATTCGATATAAACTTTCAGTTATTTATAAATAATGTTTTAATAAAAATTTCTAATCATGTTAATAATATAGTATGAAAATGATTACTGAACATAGAATTTGATAAAATATATCAGTATTCCTTAATTTTGTCTACATACGATATTATATGTTATTATTTCAAAACAATACAGTTTTTTTAAATTTTATAGATAATTCTCATCTCGCTCCTCTGCGCCGCCGCCTACGCTCTGCCACTAGGTGATAATCCAGGTGAAGCAACAATCTTAAGATACGATAACGAACGAAACCCCGATGGCAGCTATCAATTTGCTTACGAAACGTCAGACGGAAGCAAACGCGAAGAAAAAGCTGAAATAGTCAATGCTGGCTCTGAGAACGAATCACTCGTTGTCCGAGGTTCGTATTCTTACGTCGGACCTGATGGAGTTACATATACCGTCACTTATATCGCCGACGAGAATGGCTTCCAGCCCATAGGAGACCACATTCCAAGCAGAGGTGCACCAGCTCCTGGCCAGTAAAGACTGAAATATTACTGATCTGTGTTTAGTGTCCATTATACAAATTAATAAATAACGGAAGTAAATTATTTCTAAAGATGATATATGTTTTATCTCATTTTTGTTTATGTTTGAGCATTTTCGAAATACTCTATTTTTATGTTTCTTATATTAAGAGGTATTAAATAATATTCAAAATAATCAAATGTAACTTCATTTTATACATCGATTCATTAACAAATATTATCTTTAGAAATTATTGAAATAGTTATTAGGTTTGTCTTTCCCTATAGACTAAACTTTTAGAACTTAGGTATAAGATAGTAAAATGTAGTTATTGATTTTTAAGTATTTTTATATACATTATACAAATCAAAACCAAAATTATTATTATCTTTTTGTTATATTAGTATTGTTATTCTTTCTTTATTTAAGTTTTTATAATAAACATTCAATCATTATAATTTATTGTTTAATTTCTACATTAAACCCCTTTTGTTGAAATAAAAATTGATATAGGATATCAACCGAATAAGGCTAGGTACTGACATGCAATTTGAGTCGGTCGATTGTTACTCTGAGTTCACTAAATGCAATTAGTCTAAAATGTACAGCTAAAAATTGCATGTCTGTAACCAGCTTCCCAAAACAAAAATATTTTTTCCGTAAGATTTTAATGAAATCGCTCAAAAAATAAGTTTTAAACTCATATTGTGTATTTATTCTAAAAAATAGCATAAAGAACATTAAATCCAGTACCTATATTTAAATACCTGATACTATTTTATCATATAGTTGATTAATTTATGATTTTATATAAATACATACATACATATTTACTTCTTTAACTATAAATTAAAAAAAATGAAACGTAAGCTGACAATTCAAGGAATTTTAACTTGTAAATATTTTGTTATTATTAAAAATTTTAACAAAATCTTAAAAATATTTGTCCTCTGCGCATATCTCCAAAACTAAGAATTAAAAATCTTGGAAAAATTAGAAAATATGTATAATGATACCGATCACAAAAAAATTATCAGCGTTCATGTAGTGTTTTTTTTTTCTAAAAAGATTTTTATTTCAATATTAATTTAGTTTGTTTTGTCGTGTCATTGCTTGTGTTTACAAGTGCAAGTCAAATTAAAATTTTATTTTATTTTTCTTTATTAACGAAAGTCTAAAAATGACCCCTACTTTTCAATAAAATTAAGTAAAAAACATTTAAAAACAAACCTTTAATGTTTTGTATCAAAAAACTTGTAAAAATATAAATTTATTTTGTATAATTTAAACCATCCATATTATGTTAAATTCTGCAATACTATTTTAATCATCGTAATTTTGGTATATAAACAGTTGATGTTATGATAAAAGAAACAAATTTTTGTTCATTTTATATGACCTTATAAATGTACCAAATATAGGAAAAAAATAAAGAACTTAAAAATATTAGATAAAAATCAAAGGGCCCACTGATCCCATACATCCCTGATCTAAATAAATCATTGGTTGCTACTGGAAATTGATAACACTTAGGCCCGGTATTATAAAGAAATTGCATGCAAGCAAATTTGTTTCCATGCAAATTTGCGATTTTCAAACGCTATCTACTAGGAGTCAAATGTAAATGACAACCAATCACAGATTGTAGTTTTAAAATTTGACTCCTAGTAGATAGCGTTTGCAAATCGCAAATTTACATGGAAACAAATTTGCTTGCATGCAATTTCTTTATAATACCGGGCATTATTATTACTAAACCGTGTATCAAATTTCATAACTGTATTTCAATTGTTTTTCCAGATATTCAAATAAAACTAATTTTAGGCAAAATCTTTGACTGTTCCGGACCCATGTTCACATGAATTTTTTTGCTTGAAATATTTTTCTCGATCAGTAATTCAAGTTTGTTCCACCTAATATGACTCAACAAATCTCTCAAATAAGAAAATTTTAATTTTTTGTTCTTTGAAAATTTGATGACAACGATGATTTTAAAATAAAATAAAAATAATGCATTTAGAAATTTTTAACGTGAAAATTTTCATTTAGGCCCAGAACACAAGCGTAAAATCTTACAAATACGTTTTGTACATATACGTATTACGAATATTTACATTAAAATAACGCACGTAAATTTAAAGTGTGGAGTGTGGGCATTTCATAACATAATATAAAGTTTTCTAGTAATCTTAAAATTTTGAAAAACCTTCTAACCTGCATACATAGGTGAGCATTAACTCGTTAATCCGTTAATCGTTAATTAACGAAGTTAACAAAATGGTTAACGGATTAACTTTTAAGTTAACTTAAAAAAATGTTAACGCTTTTGTTAACTTCCGTTAAATTCAACTTCCGTTAACTTTAGTCCGTTACATTGGTTGTTTGATGAAAAGTACATAACAAAGTTGTCGAAATAGCTAAAAAAAATAATCTGCCGTGTGCCACAGGACTTTCTTATACATAATAATGACAATTAATAGTGTAAGTGATTTTTTTTATTGAAAGATATTACTGACGAACTAATAAAAGATAGAATAAAATGAATGGGATATAAACTATAGAAATATTATTTTATACATACTGATATCGAACGAATTATGTTTAACGTAATTACTAACAATAAGATGTAAACAGATGTTTACTCTTGTCATTTTTTTTAAATTTTGGATTTATTTTTGAAATAAGACAAAAATGTTTAAAATAAAAAATGTCGTGTATGTTATTATCTATAATTTATTCCCCATACATTTTTTTCCAACACTTATGATTTAACCAGAAAGAATTTTTTAAAATAATTATTTAGAATAATCTATACTATAGTTGCCGGGTGATTTGACCGTACAAATCACGACTCGTACGGTCAAGTGACCCGACAACCACTGCAAACTAAATGAAATAGAGTATACAGTGTTTATTCTCTGTATTACGTATAACGTATTTGAGTTACAGCGTCTACAGACAGACAGACACACAGACATCATGGCGAAAATAGTCAGAATGGATTCAGGAAAGATCAAAATTGATAATTCCATTAAAATCGAAAAAAATCGCGTTTACTATACTTACTTATACTATGTATATGTATATTTCATACGTAGGTACATTTGTATAAGAAAGTAAAAAGGTCTACAGACATTTTGGATGGTTAACTTTTTAACGGATTAACTTTAACTTCCGTTACATTTTCAGAATTTTAACGGTTTAACGGTTAACGAAGTTAACTTTTTTATTAACGGATTAACGATTAACGAAGTTAACTTTTCGATTAACTGTGCCCACCTATGCCTGCATATTATATATGTTTTGATTACAGGCAATATCACGTACGTATATGAAATAGTAGAAATTAAATGTTACAGAATGTACGAGTATTTTAGTAATAATAAATATAATATACATAATAATAATTTTTTATTAAATTTTACCCAGCTTATATTAAAAATACACTTTCTTGTATGAAAAGTTGCCTACTACCATATAAATACATTATGTAAAATTGAAAAATGTTTTAGTAAATAAGTTATGTAGTATAAAATATATTATTTGATTTAAAAGGATTTGCATTCAATTACTTATTATAGAACATAATATGAACTATTTGATCAAATTTAGAACATTGATTAATTACATATATCAAATTATAAAGCATTTTTACAATTTTTAAAGTTAAACCAGTGTAAACATATACATTCGTACGTTGGCAATAATGTTTGTAAATACGTTTCACTAAAATTGGCGGGCATTTCTATTAAAAACTGTTTGAAGCGCGGGATTGTGTACCTTTGTCTTTTGTGTTGCTCAAAATAAATACAAAATCAAAATGAGCAAAACAAATACTAATTTAAACAAAATGTTTGTTCGCAAAAGAGGTGAGTTATTATCATAACTATATGCACATATAATTGTTTGCTTTATATTAATTTTACAAATGATTTTTCTTTTAGACGGAAAGCTTGAAGATGTGCATTTTGATAAAATAACATTTCGTATAAATAAGCAGTGTTATGGACTTGACAAAGCATACATCGATCCTGTAAGTATTTATAAAAGGTAATTTTATAACCTCATTAAAATATTTTATTCTTTAGATTGTTATAACTATGAACGTAATCAAAGGACTCTACGATGGTGTATCAACAGTTGAATTAGATAATTTAGCTGCTGAAACCGCTGCAACTATGACTACAGTCCACGCTGATTATGCGCTTCTCGCTGCTCGTCTGGCAATTTCAAATCTGCATAGAGAAACGAAGAAAGTATTTAGTGGTTCGTTAATTTTTATTTAAAATAAGTGCATGAATATATCGAAGTCAAATTAATGATAAACTGAATATATTTACGTATTATGATGTTATGAAACGTACTATAATAATTATCAATAATATTTCCTATTATAAAATTGTCAGCTTGTTAGTTGTGTCACTCTTAATGCAAATTTATGTTGTGTTAAGTGTTAGTTATATCTAATTGATTAAATTCTTCTCGTTATTGTCCGTATAAAAAAATATTATATTTTTCAGATGTAATGAGTGATCTCTATCACATGGTTAATGAAGCTACAGGAAAACATAGTCCAGTTATTTCTGAATATCATTATAATATTATCATGAAAAACTCGGATCGTTTGAACTCATCTATCATTTATGACAGAGATTTCTCATATAATTTTTTCGGTTATAAAACTTTAGAACGGTCATATCTTGCAAGAATTAATGGCAAAATAGTAGAGAGACCTCAACACATGTTGATGAGAGTTGCCGTAGGAATTCACGGTGAAGATATTGATGCTGCAATTGAGACATACAATTTATTATCTGAGAAGTATTTCACACATGCAACACCTACCTTGTTCAATGCCGGTACAACCTGTGCCCAACTTTCATCCTGCTTTTTATTGAGAATGCGAGATGATAGCATAGAAGGAATATACGAAACCCTTGAGCAATGTGCACTTGTTTCTAAATCAGCAGGTGGAATCGGATTGAATGTGCATAATATAAGAGCAAAAGGAGCTGTCGTTAAGGGAACAGGTGGCAAATCAAACGGTCTTGTTCCTATAATGCGTGTCTTCAATAATACTGTACGTTACGTTGATCAAGGTGGAAATAAACGACCCGGTGCAATTGCTATGTACCTAGAACCATGGCATGCAGAGATATTTGAATTTCTAGACTTGAAAAAGAATACTGGAAAAGAGGAAATGAGAGCTAGATCTTTGTTCTATGGGTTATGGATTCCTGATTTATTTATGGAAAGAGTTGAAAATAACGGAGAATGGTCTTTAATGTGTCCGTATGAATGTCCTGGACTAGATGACTGTTGGGGTGAAGAATTTGAAAAACTTTACACAAAATATGAAAATGAAGGAAAATATAAAAGACGAATTCCTGCACAGGATGTTTGGTATGCAATCATAGAAGCACAAGTTGAGACCGGTACACCATACATGCTGTATAAAGATTCATGTAATAAAAAAAGTAACCAACAAAATTTGGGAACAATTAAATGTAGTAATCTTTGTACTGAAATAGTTGAATATACATCCTGTGATGAAATTGCAGTTTGTAATTTGGCTTCTATAGCTTTAAATATGTATGTGAAACCAGATAAAACATATGATTTCCAAAAATTGAAGGAAGTTACCAAAATAGTAACAAAAAATCTTAATAAAGTAATTGACGTTACGTACTACCCATTACCTGAAGCAAAAAATTCAAACATGCGTCACAGACCAATTGGAATTGGAGTGCAAGGTCTGGCAGATGCATTTATTATGATGAGACTACCTTACGAAAGTGATGAAGCTAGATTACTGAACAAACAAATCTTTGAAACTATTTACTATGGAGCTCTTGAATCAAGTTGTGAATTAGCAGAACGAGATGGACCGTATTCGACTTATGAAGGCAGCCCTGTAAGTAAAGGAATTTTGCAGTACGATATGTGGGAAAATCATGAACCCACAGATTTATGGGACTGGGTCGCTTTGAAAGAAAAGATTAAAAAGCATGGTGTACGAAATTCATTACTTTTAGCTCCAATGCCTACTGCATCGACTGCTCAAATATTAGGAAATAACGAATCGTTTGAAGCATACACATCCAATATCTATACGAGGCGTGTATTGTCTGGAGAATTCCAAATAGTCAATCATCATCTTGTAAAAGATTTAGTTTCGTTAGGTTTATGGAATGAAAAAATGAAAAATCAGATAATAGCAAATAATGGATCTGTACAAAATATAGATGCAATTCCTGATGATTTAAAGAAGGTATACAAAACTGTATGGGAAATATCTAACAAGATCGTCATCAATATGGCTGCAGACCGTGGAGCTTATATTGACCAAAGCCAGTCGTTGAATCTTCATGTAGATAAACCAAACTATGGATTATTATCATCTATGCACTTTTATGCTTGGAAAGCTGGTTTAAAAACAGGAATGTATTACTTGAGAACAAAACCTGCAGTCAATGCTATTCAATTCACAGTAGATAAACAAACATTGTCATCTAAAGTAAACAATGGAGTTGCAAATGGTGTTTCAAACAGTGTAGTGCCTACTAAAGATAAAGAAAATGAAATGGCACAATTAGTTTGCTCATTACAAAATAGGGATGAGTGCCTTATGTGTGGTTCTTAATTTTTATAGTTTCAATTAATTTATTGATTAAAGCAAGTTTTTATTCCCATATGATAATTTTGCACTAAATATTTTTATTACTATTTTAATATTTTTATGTACCTTCTTGTTATTACTACATTTAGATTTTTAATCAAAATTATATTTTTAAGATAATTTTGGTATGCTTGTATTTAGTTCCTAATTATCATATTATTATGAATTCTCGAATATATTATATTAGTGGATTAAAAGAAAATACCAAAAATAAGTGCTCGAAATAGAATATAATCAGATATGGATGTTTTATTGTCTTTGAAATAAGAATATATCAGACATAACAAAAAAGTATTTATTATAATAAATTTTAAAAATAACATGTATACTAAGTACTCTATCCAGTACTACTACAATACTTATAGTCATCACCATTGTCTTTGTGCTAAAAGAATTTCTGATTTATTATTTTTTGTGACATTTTTTCTGAAAAAAGGAAAGGTAATATGCTCATTCATAAGTTTTCAATATAACTGATTTACAAACATTATTTTCCCTTTATTTTAAAGACTATAATTTTGAATAAAATGCATATTAGTAATGTTTAAAATTATGAAATTAGTTCAATCTTTGGATTAGTGGATCAAACAGATGTATAATTCTTTCCGAGCACTTCCAAAAATAGAATGTTTTATAAGTACCAAAAATGGATCTAAATATTAAATAGGTATATTGTATTCTTAAATACTTTTACATTTTTATGCAACAATGAAATAAACTATAATAACAATTACAGTGTATCATTTATTATTCCTTCCAAAAATTGTACATCATAATTTGTATACTCTGCTCTGTCTATACAATAGATAGTCTCTAAAATGTTTATCTGTTCATTCCAACCATGATTCCAACTTTTATACTAAACCAATTTTCATTGTCAGAAACACCATAGAATAGATTGAGTACAATTTAAGCTAAATGATAATGTACAGCAGGTTTCTAATAAGGAAAATTTACAGTTGACATTTTTTAATAACATGTATCCAGGGGCGGATCTACGTACCGGATACATTTTTGGGTTGTTGGATACAAAGGGCCCCCAGCCTTTTACAATGACTAAAAAAAAATTCTTCAAGATTTAAAAATCGATTTTTTTTACAAAATGGCAATTAGTTGAGTAATTAGGTACTCTACATGTATCTACAAAAATGATTGAATAGGATTTAATTTAGAATTTAAAAAACGGGAGTATTTAGGGTTTCTTTTTTTTTGGGGGGGGGAGGGTAACAAAATTCCCAAATGTTTTTGCTCCTCACTACACAAGTTTTCAACAATAAATACATACATATGCTAACATTTTAATTTTGATAAAATTGTTCACAAAACAAGTTGGGGGGGGGGGGGATATTTACAAACGAACTCGTCCATTCATTTATATTTTGCATGGTCCCTACATTACTCACACTACTACAGAGAGACTAGGATCCTCTTCTTCAGCTCCCACTGTGTATGTGGTTTATGTGTTATTGCAACAATTTATCTCCACTCAAGAAGCTGGGGGCTATTTTAAATGTCATCTCCGGTAGACCACATACGACATTATTTTAATGTTCTTAAATATTTCGATGGTCAGATATTTTTGATATCTGTGCGCAACAAAGTTTGACATTTGGGGGGGGGGGGGATATAACTTATAAAAAAAGTTAATTCATATGTGGTAATCGAGAAATAAATATTAACCCTTATACTTATGTGACCAAGAATTTTGCTCCTTCAAGTGACCAAATAAGATGCTACTCGGTTACGGGGGGCGTTTTTTGTTTCAATTTTACCGTGGGAATGATAAGTAGTTATATACTTACATATAAATCCTTATATGATCCTTATTTTACACTACTCTAATACTGATAACCTAGTATCTTAAAAAATGCCTAAAAATCGGAAATACTTAGGTAGGTACCTAATTATTTATTACCTATACTTATTTTCAGAATAACATTGAATGAAAACATAGTTATAAATTACGACCGTAAAAAGATATATTTTCATTATATTTTTTATTGTTTCAAGAATTTACGTACCTTATATTATAAAATAAATAAGAGTAGATACAATATAAATGTCACTGTTATCATCACAATGACAGCTTTAAGTATGAAATTAAAATGTAACATATTTATCTTAATTACTTTTGTAATTAATGATATAAATAATTTCCTACAGTAGGTACTAAAGAATACTCGTTTTCACCAGAGTAGCAATGTAGCATATTAAACCATCTATCAAATCAATTGCAAACTAATGCTTAATATTTTCGATATTTGGTACGCAGGACGAAAATTCCTCAACAGTAAAATACATTTTTTTCTTTGGTCTAAAACGGGGCATAATTTTTTTTTGCATATCGTCGCTTATCTAACAACGCTCAAGTCATTTTGACCAACTTTACAGGAGAGCGAAATAACCGTGTATTTTTTATATAGGCTACCGGCTTGCGCGCTGTCACTATTTTTTTAATTCTGGTCTCTTATTGGCCGAAACGTCTAGATGATTGGTAGATCGACGCGCAATGAGTTGCTCTATCCAATAACATTCAAATGTAAAAACCGCTAATTTTCGACTTGAGCGGTGTTGTTAGATAAGCGACGATATCTAATTAATTAAATTCAACTTGCATCGATTTACTCGATCTCGCAGGAGATAGGGGGGACTGCTCTGGGCGCCTCATCCTCAGTTTTTGAGATCGTTTTAAAAAAAAAGTCTCCGATTACAAAATTTTCACCTTATCTTTTCTTTTCATATAAAAAAATACCTTTACCGTGTTTGTGTGTATGTATTTATGTGTATGCTTGTCGCTTGAATCCTTGTCAATGATGCAAAATTCATGAAGCCTTGAAATTATAATAACGGAACTTGTTTTGTTGGATATACCTAGTTAGAAGACGGTCCCATTTAAAAATCATCAAAATCTTGTGTAAGGGAGAGGGGTGATATTCCAAAATATTTATTTTTTCAAGATATTATTAGAATGACACACATTACGTAAAAATTTTATAAAATCTTTTTTGTAGAGCATTCAATCTATATCTATAAAAGAGTTTGTCCTTAACCACTCACTCACTCACTCATATATCAACGTACTACCTAAACCCCTGGACCTAGAAACATTAAATTTCGTAGGTGCCTTCCTTTTATGATGTAAGCACCCAATAAGAAAGGATTTGTCTAAATTCAACTCCTACAGGTTTAAAACAGGGTGTCAAAGTTTATATAAAAAAAAAATTTTTTGTTCGCATTAATTGAAACTTATCAAACATACTCTACAATATAAATAATAAAACAATTATTTCAGTATTTCCAAAAATTTAACCCCTAAGGTGTTAGAGGGGTGGTAACATTTGCAAAATAATTATTTTTTGTATTCACTGACAATGAATGAAACATGGCACATGTACCTATGTAAGTACTCTGTACAAGACAAATATCAGTTACGAAAATTCAACAAAGAGAATAGGGGGGTGGGGTAAAATTTTGATATATTTATCTTCATAATTGTTCATGATATTAAAGTAAATTCGGACAAATTAATATTCAATTAAAAATGAAAGTTCGATATTCAAACCCTAATAGCATGGAACGGGGACGAGGAAGGATTTAGACGATTTAGATATGTTTATCTGCATACCTGCTTTACTTATAAAGGTATGTTTGGGTAAAATAGTCATCTGTTAAAATAAAATTTCGACATTCAACCCCTAATGGCGGGGGGAGACAAGGTCTGTGTTTTTGATATGGTTATCTGCATAGCTGATTACGTTATAATGATGGAGTCGGGCAAAATAATCTGCAATAAAAAAATTCGATATTCAACCCCTAATGTTGAGGGTAGACAGGGGGTTAATTTTTACAATTTTTAACTAAGATTCGAGATATTTACATTTTTTATAAGTAATGAATAAAAATCAATATACAAAAATTTAATATGCGTCATTCTCTATCACGTATGGAGGATTCTAATTAGTTTCGAAGTTTACGCGAACGAAGCCGCGGGATTCCGCTAGTTTTCTATAAAATAGGTTACCACAGCTTTTGTATTCCTTTCGAAAATGTATCCCTATTTGCTTTTTTTAATCGCTATTTACTTTGACAAATTAAATTTAATCTTGATGTTTGCAAAAATATTAAATTGAAAAAAAAAACAACGAAAAAATAATCAAACAGTAACTTTGTTGAATTTAGCATGAGGAAGTACTATGTCACTTGTTTTTTTTTTGAATTTTATAATTTATCAATGAATTTAAATATTTTGTTTGAAAAGCACTATCTTAAACTATAAAAATATTCTCACAAGAATTCGATTTACACGTGCCAAAATGTTCATATTTACATTAATTTACAAATTTAACAGATTAGCATTTTATTACACAAAACAGATTGTCATTACATTAATAGTTGACTTTTGGAAATACATAAATTGAGATTTTTTTTGTCATTTATTTATTTATATATATGGTGTCCTAGTTTCGAAGGACCAGTCGGTTTTTTTCAAAAACGGTTTATGTCTTCCTTTAAATGATTTTTATGAATACCTTATACTTTATACTATAATCTGTTTCATTTAATTTTGCTGTGGTTACCGGGGATTTGTCAGTACGAATCGTAAATCCAGTAAGTTACAATAAGGAGACTAAAGATGAGGGAAGGAGTAAGCTAAAAAACGCACATACAGTAGGCTGTCCGAGTCTCTGCATAGTGCATAGAACTTTGTACGCAGCAACGTATTCCCGCGCTGCCGCCTGATTGGTCAAATGTACCGTCAAATCCTGCAGCAACCACTGTAAACTTAAATGAATCAGACTATAATAACAGTAGGATCAACTGTATTTTTTTTCAAATTGCACTCTATGTATTATTTTTTACACATCGCGATCGTTAGAATGCTGGGTTTATGTTGAATACAACTACCCGAATAAACATTTTTTTAATTAATTCAAATTGAAGATATTTTATTTCCAGTTTTTGAGATTCATAATAGATTTATTTTTTTTGGTAAAATAAAACAAACAAAATTATTTATTTTAATAAATAAATAAAGTAAAATCTTTTACAACAAAATTAATTATTTAAATATCTTATTAATGTTAATATTATTTTTATAAAAAAATATACTAATAGTTAAAATATTCATTGATATTATATATATGCCAAGATGTTTATTCAATTATTATGTTTAAATTACACTTTTAAAGTAGTTTCTTGTAGAATACTGGCCATGAAGTTTTCTGCAGCAGATATGCATACATAAAAAATATAGTGGAAATCCTCTCACCCGCATTTGAATTACCTCCCACATAATTTCCAACCATTCATCTCCCGTAGTCTGGAATTAATTATTTTAATTCAATTCTTAATCTAATAAACAGTATTTAGAGATATAAAAAAACTGTGTTTTCTGGGTATCTATGATTATTTATTTTTTTAGGCGGTTGAATACGATTACTTATGTATTGTCGAGCACTGAAACTAGCTTAAAATAACATAGGTAACCGTAACCAAAAAGAGGGTATTTGGGAGTTTGTATGTAATTAGGCTTGCACGAATAGTAATATTCTCTATGCGTGAATCGTAAATTAATGTCAATAATAAACGTTCGATTACTTTTCTATATCGTTTAGAAATGATTTACACTTAAGGATAATTTTGTTCATAATAAAATTGTACCTGTGTAGGTACTTGATTAAGACTGAAGTAGTTACCTACTAAACATTCCTAATTTTTTTGATCCAATTGTTCAGTGAGTAATTGTTAGTTGTAATTTCAGAATATATTTCTTTATTTATCAATTATTTGGAAAACATTTTAAATATTCCTTTTAACTGAATTTGAGATGTTTATAAATAATTCTCAATTATATACTGCCGGAGAATCAAACAACTTGTCTATACGGACTCAATACAATACTATAATGATGGTAAAGATGGAGTTCTTGTCGGCTAGCATAGGTGTCCAACCTTTTGACCTTCGTGGGCCGCAGGGCGCAAAAACTGACGCAAAAATTTGTTAAGGGCCGCACAAAAATTTGAAGACCTTTTTTTTTCGTTGTTGACTTAGAAATGTAATATCTCCGTATTTAAGTATTTATACTTAATATCATAAAAAATTGAAAACCTTTTTTTACCTAATTATTTTCATATTTATTTTAAATCTGATGCGGGCCGCACGAAGAGTGCTCGGGGGGCGCATACGGCCCGCGGGTTGGACAACCCTGGGCTAGAGTGCTTCTTTTCTATAAATAGCTCAGTTTATTTCATATTTGTGCAGGTGTTTATTTCATTTCTATTTTTTGGTGTAGAATTACTTCACAGGGATATAATACAATTAGTGATGAGTCGTCAATAATGTAAAGTAATTTAAGATACGAGTACATTGATGGAGGGTGGTTGCTACATGGTATTATAGTTATATTCATAGTGATGGGTTCACATTAGGATGCAACAATACGATATTGTATATTACCAGATAAAAACTCGTAAATACATAAATATCATAGAATTATAATAAAATATTGTATCGACCCGAAGTAACAGATCATCAGTACACCCCCATTCCTATAAATCATGGCCACCTTGTTCGTGCATATCATACCATACCAGTCCACGAGCGCTATCCCATATTTCGTCTTGTTTCTCCATGTACCATAACAAATACACATAAAACCATAGACATGGACTGCGCATTCTGTATTACCGCAATACTTTAAATTTGGTTCACATAAGTGAAGATAGAGATATAACTCATGTCAACTAATATTGTATCTTTTGTACACTCATGTTTAAATAATAGCAAATTTAGATTTTAAACCCAACACACGTTCAGATGTTCTATGTCTAGTCTATGCATACAACACATAACTCATAACACAAACAAAATAACACAAACGAGCTGCCAGACAAAACCCAGTTGACACAAAACCCATGTAGAAAAAAAGTTGACCATTCAATAAATGTACAATGTAAATTCTAGAAGACTCGATATTTTTTTTTATCCGATCAGACTTTATAAGCTTTAGTTCGATTAAAGTTTCCAAGTTTATACCGATCAACATACATATTATAATTTTTATATTCATCAAAATATTTTTTAAAAAGTTCATACTCATTTTTCATTATACTCACATTAAAACAATGATTTACATACTATAATAACACAATTTTATTTAAAACTTGTTCGCCTTATTTAAAAACAATTTAACCAACAGTCACGAACGTTGTTTTACTTTTTATTTTTAATTTAATGATTCGCATAAATTTTGTTTTTAAATTACTCCCTTCAGGGTTAATATATTGCGATATTTTTTATCAGTTGCAGATAATGTAACGGCATTTTATTTTAGTTTTATTATTATCAATACTAATATTAAAATTGAAAATTCAAGGACTGTACATACAGATTTTTTCTTCATTAAACCAGTTAAATTAAGTGTACTTTTTATCTTCAATATGTTTGTGATCAACAGGATCATCTCCTTTACTTTTTGATTTGTTTATTCGGGACACAGAGACCTAAGAGGGGAAATGAGTGTGTTAATGCCCTTATGGGCCGATAATAGAAGATTTTGACAAACAGAGGCCATTTTCATAGAAGTTAAAGTCGATTTCAGAATTGTTTAAAAAATATGTGGTCAAAATATTGTTTTGATCAACAAAACATATACCTATTCTTGTATTCCTACAAGCGTTAACGTTTTCGCGGTGATTTTGAAGTGAATCTTGGATTCTTGGTGTAAAATTGGCGTATTTTTCGTCTATTTCACATTATAGTGGGCATTTCCAAGAACTCTGAAAATATCCATTGCAATGTGGACTCTATGAAAACGACGCAGTTGTTTAATTTTATGTATTTAAGTTTTCCTTACTGATGTAGTATATACTCGTTTATTTAAATTATTTTTATGAAATGTTTTTACTATGTAGGTACATGACACTTCAGTAAATACAACGCGTGGACTTTGTTCAAGAATACAAATATGGGTTATGTTAAGTACCTATGTATGTACTTCTATTTTTATGTAATGTAAAATGTTTTCTAGAAAATAATTTCGGCTGAATTCATTAGTACCTATTTTGTTTGTATTGTTCTTAAAGTTGTTGTAATATTTTTACTATTCTTACCTATCATTCATCACAATTCCTCTCTATTCATGTTTCATATTACTTATTCACAGTTACATTTTTCGAGTACCATTAAAGTATTCACCTTGATGTTTGTATTTTCCGTATTTGCACATTTCTCTATGATATAATAATATGCATTTTTTATAATACAGTGCTGGGAAATTAATTCAACCTAATTTTTCAACAAAGGTATTTAAAATTCAGAAAAAAATCAGATGTGAAATACATCTAACATTTGTAGTCCAAAAGTTACTCTATGAAAAGTAGTAATGATGTTACACGATCAATAAAAATTTACATATCGAAATGTTTATTATCAATTATCAAATCTGATTCAACATTTTTTTCTATGTCAGCAACTATGTATCTTGAGCTAACCTTTACACAGTTTTGAAAATATAAATAAACTGATGCTCTGCAATTGACATCTACTCCGAAACCATTTCATCTGAGGTGGGAGACTTGCATAATTTTAAATATAAACAATTCGTCTCCTGCTCCAAGCAAATGATTTATAAAATAAGGTGGGGTTTAAATGTCAAAAGCAGAGCGAAGCAACCTTCCTGATGGGCTGAGATATATAAAAGCAATGCGCATCACCAGATCACTAATACAGTTTTAATTGTGAACGTAGAACTTCTATACAACAATCTCCACCATGAAGATGGTAAGTTATGCAATGGACTTTACAATAACTGGATTGTACTGTAAATAAAGACTGTAATCATATGCACTCTTTATTGCGGTTCTTGCTTGTATTTAATTATTATAATTTGCTAATTTCAAATATAAATAATTTTATTTACAACTTCTTGCGTCATACGTGTGAAATACTAATAAAAGTTTGTAGTTTGTCTAGTATTAAAATTTGTGTAATATCAATTGCTTTATTGGTGTCTGTACATTTTTGTATTAAATCTTGTATTTTATTTTTAGCAATATTAATTTATTCAGAATACCGTTTATATTATATATATTTTTTTTATTTATATATAATTATAATTAGTTATTTTAATAAAATGTAGAGGAATCATCGGTAAATTCAATTTTATTTGATGTTTTTAATTTTGAGGACAAAATTTGTCTCTTAATTTTTCTTTTTCTTTCTAAATATAAAAATTAACAATTGGTTTATTGATTGTTGTATTCTCTTTCCAGATCATTGTTTTCGCCGCCGTCTTGGCGCTCGCTTTAGCCCGTCCCCAACAAGACAAAGACGCCGTAGTCGTAAGATATGACAGTGACAATATTGGACTTGGTGGATACAACTACGCCGTAGAGACCTCCAACGGAATCCAACAACAAGAATCTGCTGAACTCAAGAACGCCGGTACCGAAAACGAAGCCATCTCCGTCCGTGGATCGTTCTCCTACATCGGTGCTGACGGAGTCACATACACAGTTACCTACATTGCCGACGAGAATGGTTTCCAACCCCAGGGAGCTCATTTGCCAGTAGCACCATAGAATAAGAACAAATTGTGATCACGTGTGTCTTGAATTATCTGGTCTTGTTTTTGTTACCCAACGCTTTTTTACAATTTTTTTGTTGAAAACTGTATTTTTGTATTTATGAAATGTAAATAAACATTTTACGTTTTATTTTTATATATTTTGTATTATTTCTTTTCAAAAGAACTATATTTTATAAGATCTCCACCATAAAAAAATATTGACTTACACTATACTATCTATAACTATACAATCTATAAATAATATTTTTCATAAGGAAAATAACTAAAATTACACAATTTTTGATTTTTGTGAACTTGACAATGAATTCAAAATGTAATTATATTCTTTTCTCAAAAAAAATTGTGTAAACAATTTTAAAATATTTATCAATATCATGAATATATACGGAATGGAGTAATTAGCAGCAATAAAACTACTATTAAAAATAATTATAAATTCGAAAACACAAGTGAGTTTTTATTATAATTAATACATTACAACAACACATATTTATATGCATAATTACCTATGCATTCGTAATAAACATTCTATATACATCTGTCAAATATTTTAGCGCCCATGACCCAAATGATATGTAATTTCTATATTTATACAGATATTATTGAAGAGAAAATTAATAGAACTAGTCATCTTATATTTTCTGTAAGGTAAATGTACCAACAATTATAAAACATAAAGTTTATCTTTAATTTTACTTGAGATATTATTTAAAAAAATCTGCATAATATAAGGATTATCTTGTTTATCTATTTAATTAATTATTAATTATATTCCGCACAAAATTCTTCGTAACTTAATCGGAAAATTTAAATGATTATATATATGACATATACATTTAAAGTCCTTGTTCAGTTCAAAATCAATTGTTTAGAAGTTTTCTTTGCATTATTTTTAATTTACATGTAAATGTGTATATTTACTTACTCTTAATGATAGTTTTCAATGACAACAGTAGCCCGTAATCAATTTCTGAAATTAATGCAATTTAAAACAAATTATGTTGAAAAAAACATTGAAGTGGGTACATAAGGACTAAGGATTGTCTTAAATTCGAACAAAACAAGATCAAGACGATACTACTTGAGTTTTAACGAGGCAAGACTGAGACGATATCTACTTTTATTTTAGTTTCAATTATAAGTAATTAAACATTTATGATTCTAGACGTTGATTTGTAATTAACGAAATTGAATTGTATATAAATTAATAATTGCAACATAAAAAAAGATGTATAGCAAATATATTTGCCACCTTGCATATAGATTTATTTAATGATTTTCATTACTTTATTTTAATTTAGAAACACAGACATCAATATGTAATTTTATTTTACAGCAAAATAAATACTGTTGTCAAAAAAACATATCTGGTAGAGCCGGAAGATTAAAATTACAAAGATAACAATTTTTCATGGGAGGAATGCAAAAAACAAACAAAAACGTACGGTCATTTTTGAGACTATTCGGCTAGTTTACTAAACAAAACACATACTAATATAAATATATGATGTTTATAATTGACATGTCTTAGGTTTTCTATCAAAAAAGTATCGGTTTGCTGTGAAAAATTACACATATTTTTTTTATTTCCGGTAAACCCGGAAGTCTGATTAAAATGACACAAAGCCATATTTTGATATCAATTTTCTATACAGCCGTATTCTAGATCATTCGATTAGTTTCTCGGACAAATATACTCGTACCTACAGACTGACAGACAGCAGAAAGATACCGATATAAATTTAGTATGATTTGGAACAAAAGTGGGCATTGACAACTGAAACACTCAACTATATTATCAGTGCTTCCCAAATGATTTGGCATGAAATACATGGACAGAAGAAAATTTTAAAATAGTGTTTAGGCGCACTCACCCTACACACATATACATACCATTGAAAAGAAGATTCGTGGTTCTTGTCATTTTATTTTTAAGAGTATTACAAATATCGATGGGTGACGTAACGTAGGTTGGTGTCAGACTTTCTGTTTGCAAATCACGTAATTTTTATTTAGAATGCTTATTGAAATGACAGTAACCGCGTACTAGTAATGTCATCTTTCGATCTTTTTACTACCAAAGTTGAACTAAATATTATTTTTTTCGGCATTCACTTTTTATTTTTTATTTTCCTAATTCATATATTCGGTATGTATAATAGATCTTTGTCGAATATGATATAACATATTAATACCAGACTTTAGAATCAAAGGTTATGAATTTTGATTAATTTATTGTGTTAAGTAAGAATATAAATATGGAATTTGGTATTAAAACGTTGATGAAAGTTCATCATTTTACAATGTATTTTGATAGGTATAATATTAGAAGATTTTGAAAATAAAAGAAATAAACTATTAAAATATGTCTATGCCATTTTTTGTATATTTTTTTCTTACTGGGGTTGAATAAAATAATTTATTTTTATTTTGGTAACCCTGTCCTCTTAAAAGTGCTTAGAACTTATATTTTTTTTACTCAGATCTATTATTATTGGTCTACCATTTACTAGGTATAGTTATGTCAATCTCAGTAGGGCTAGGTCAAAGTGTTCAGAAACTAGAAGAAGGACAGATTGTTTCCAATTTCGGTACGGAACATTAAAAAATAACGTTATAACGACTCATTGTGTACAATAAGAAATTATTACACTGCAGTAGTCTTAAAATTTCTGCATACAAAACTCTCCAATAAATTTATTTTTAAGGAAGGTTCAGTTATTTACGACGAAATTATATTACAAATGCTGTTACGGGAATTTCTTATATGTGCATATGTAATACTGAGAGTGAATAATATATACCGAGAGTGGACAGTAGGTATACACACTTTCTGGCTAATTGATTTAAAAGATATCAAAAAATGAGTAGAACATAAATTATAAAAAAATGATGTTCTCTTCATCATTGCATGGTAATAAACATTTCTTTCTATTGTTTCTTCATATAAGAAATTTTATTTAAAAATAAATTTATAAATTTTATTTTACTTTCATATACCTATACTTGATATAGTTTTTATACACATTGTCGTATACGAAAGTAAAAATGTATCTATGTGTGTTTAATTTATGTAATTGCATTATCTAAAATAAAAATAAGTGTATGTTGCATAGTAAATAATTACCGAATGAATGGGGAATGCCAAAGTATGAATCAAACAATAACCCATGTAATATAATATAATGAATTTTCAACAGAGTTGTATTTCTCCGAATTTAACTTGTAATCATTTTCTAGAAGTTAAAGATATACATACTATCAACTTTTGTGAAATACTTTCGTTTTTAACATTATGCATTATTGAGATACGTATAGGTACATAATTAATGGGTTTTTCTTATAGTATTTTTATCTATGAAAATGTTATACTCATTTAAACAGACTTTTAACGTTATTTAATGGAATAAATTCATTCCTACATCTTTGTTTACCCTGAATTACATTTATATTTTATTATTTTTTCTAAGGACTAATGTAACACAAAACTTTGACATTAAGCATACCCATGGCTTTGAAATACATAGGTATACTCGTACAATGTTATTATTACATTGTAATAATTGCATTAGATTATAATTTATAATCAAATATATATGTTTTTTTAATTTTAGTTTATGTTTATATTATCGACGTTAAAATTGTATATGACACATATTATTTTAATATAATATTCTGTCAGTTTATATTTTAATTGTATGCATTGATATGATCTTAAAAAATATATCTATTTCTATGTATAATATCATACCAATATTTAAGAAAATGATAACTGAAAATACTAATATAATTTGTACAGAAAACATTATATAGCATTTTCAAATTTCACTGTCGCATATGTCTTTATTGTACTTACGCATATTAAAAAAAACTTCCGAATACCAAACATGATTATAGGATAAGCATATATTTTTTTATGTTAATAAATCTAATAGAGCTTTTTTACATTATTAAATTGTTGATTACCTTGACCTTTCATTATTTTCAGATGGTTTGTCAACTGTAATTTAAGTTCAAGAATGTATTTTAGTTAAATAACTTTTAATGACCGTATTAGCACATCTAGAAGAATATGATTATGTATATACAATATCGCCTCGGAGCAAGAGTGCACAACTCAATAAATATCGAATTTGTATTAAACTCATTAGAAGAATAGTATGATGGTATAGATTTTTATGCAAGAGTTTCATAACTATTAATTCCATGTATGGCCACCAGAGAGCAAAATTTGATCAATTTTTTTTTAAACTGTCACAAGTCAAAGCCTAAAGGACTTTAAAGGGTGGTAGGATGGTGAAAGATAGGTAAAATTTGCTCAAACGTTAGTACTATTAAGCGTGTAAAATTTGAATTCACTAGCGCTTTTCTAAATCATCAAAATAAAGTGACATTCAGTTATATATGTATGTATGTTTAAAAACGTGATTTCTCAAAACTTAGAAATTAGAGTTGTGCTACTCTTGCTCCGATGCGACGATATATGTATATTAAAAGACATTAATTCCTTCAAGTAATTATAGTTCCACGTAAAAAAATCCGCGTAAATGGAGCCACGAAACTTGCATTGTAGACACATCTCGTTTCTAATTTGTATTTAAATATAATTTTTTTATTGTATATCAGTTTCTCAAAGTGGTTTCCACGGAAAATTTCAGGGATTTTGCGTGTTTTTTATGTTGCTTTGCTTATTTTTCGGATGGGACTATTTGCACATACCGTATGTGCATGTAATTTGCTATTTTCACATACCACTAACTTAATGTAAACTAACCTACCCTAACTTAAAAACCTAACCTATTTAGGTACATAAACAGTATGTGCATATAGCCAATTGCATGCACATACGGTATGTGCAAATAGCTACATTCTATTTTTTTTACAATGTTTAAAGTTTAAACTACACCCTTAAATTGTATTTAAAGAGTTCATACATTTTCATAAGAATATGCATCAATAAAACATTTTTTTCATTTATTATTTCATAAAAAGTGGAGAGGAGTCTATCAATCAAAAGGTAGATTGGACCTTACTCTTATTTATGAGTACAAAACTAAAAATGCATAATTAAAAAATTTACTGCTTTTAAGTTTTTAGTTTATGACTTTTTTTTATAGCCAACAACTTATTTTTATTTATTAACATATTAATATGTCGTAATTAAAAGATGTAAAATGTATAAGAACAATCAAATCAATTAGAAATGTAATTACTTAACATTTCTCTTGGTGCAAGATGAGTTAATTAGGTAATGTTCTATATTTAATAGTAATAGTTCGGTTAAAAAGTTTTTTAAACTCTTTAGTTCAGCGAAGGAAAAATATTTTAAAATTAATGAGCAACATAATTATTTTATTCTTTTTGAAATACGTGTATAGCAACTACAAATATAAAATTATATCTGAGTATGTCTCTGTATTCCCGCACATCACCACAATGGTATTTGCGGATCTTTTGTGCGTTACCGCAGTAGGATGGGCAGTTTCACTTTCTTTACAATAATTTACGTTGGCGTATCGCGGTTTTATTGCAACCCAACGCGCGGCTGTTTTTGCCATTTTGATATTTCCTAATTTGAGACAAACATCTAGAGAAATGCAGTTTCGATTTGACAAGTTTTAGCTATTTGTCTTAATTTAAAGGGGCGTTTAAAATCACGAAGAACATTACGACCTAATGGAGGTTATTAACAAATAATTGAAAGGAAAATAAAAAGGTTTGGTTCATTGTGCATAGAATCTTATTTTTTTCATTTCAAATAAATATACAATTTTTATATATTTTATTGTAATAGTGGAATAATAATTATTGTATTTATGTTTTGTTTTTATGATTAAATATAACGATATAACAACCTTTACTAAGGATTACATTTGTACATACTATACAATGATATATGATTGGTAAGATTCCTATGGGGTCAGAGCATACTGTGTATATATAACTCCTGCATTTAATCTATGTTGTATAATGTAAAAGCTTCTGACCCGAAAACGGATACCAATCTTTTTTTTGTTGGAAATATTTTTGAAACGGTGGAATTAGAAAAAATAAATAAAAATTGTATAATATATTTGAATCGGTGAGTGAAAGAACAATACAAGTGCCAAAAATGGCAATTTTAACTGAGATAGGCAAAATGTTTAAAATTCATAGCTCTATCACATAGCGAAATAATAATACATCGACCAACATCGTACCATTACCATTAGAAAAGGCATACACAGAAGCTGTTCCTATTAACGTAAAGAAGATAGCCGATTTGAAGAAACTTTTACCTTACTTTTCTGACGAAATCCTCGAATTTAACTACCATATTATTTCTTAGAAAGTCAAAAATGAAGATTCTGAGTAAAAATGACAAATAATTTTTTTTGTAAAATAACCAATAAAGCCGAAAATAAAGCAATAAAAAAATAGCATTTTTTTTAATTGAGTGAAAGAACAGTATAACTGCAGGCCATTTTTTTTCAAATATCTTTTTTTGCAATTTTTTATTTATTTATTTATGTACGTATTATTATCGGTTAACATAAGTTCTATAATGTCACAATACATAATTAGATAAATAACCCATAGATCTCCTTTAAAACAGTTTTTTTCGTTTTTCTCAAAATGGCCATTTTGAAGATATATTGTTCTTTCACTCACCGATTCATTTATTTTTACAATGTAGGCCACATTTATTTTTTTGTATCTTTTATCATTTATCAAGAAATATAAACACGTACAATGTACACTTATAAATGTATGTACATTTGTACATATATAAAGTTCCGTAGCATCCTTAGCAGTTTTTTTAAATAATTTATATTTTAGGAATGTCTCGTGAATAAGTATAAGCAATAATTAAATATATAGGTAAGTATATATTTATTAACGCTACCTTTTATGTAGTTCAGAAGCCAAATCGACCAAACAAATATATATTTTTTATTATATTTTATTTAACATACTTTACATGAAGTTATTTTTTTATTTAAAATAATCAAATTTGATTATTGTTAATAATTTTTCACATTTTTTTTGCTTAAGCAATACGATTTAGTAGTCTAAAGAAGTAGACTACCAAATATCATTGCCGTCGATGCACATTTATATACACCAGTAAAAATAAACAATTAGTAAGTAAATAATGCAAAATAAAACTTTATTAAAATGTAATTAGGTAAAGAAGAGTAAATATCAAACAATAAAAAAAACTTTCATTGAAGACTTATACACAGGACCGGTTTCTGAGAGAAATGTACAGTTTATTTTCAATACATATGTATATTACTATAAATGAGTACATTATAACGCAAAATGTTTTTTATACAATTTATTATTTATGTATTTATACAATTTAAAAAGTCGATTGATTTAAGATTTTAACATCATATCTGAAAGTAAAAAATCAAATAATAAATTAAACTAAATTATATTATTATATTATATTGTTTACATTTAAAATTTATATAAATAGTATCATAAAAGTGTTTTAAAAAGTCAAAAATTGTCTTATACATCAAGATCAAAATTGTTACCTCCATTGGTTTTGCTCCTCCAAATCCTGAAACTTTTGTACCAAATATTTTTGCGTAAAAATCCATAGTTTTCCAGATATTAAACAGTCTCAAGTTAAAAAATCCAGCCTGTATTATAAATATATAATCAAAAACGCGAATGAAAGTACATAGAAAAGCTATTTAATTTTTATATGTGTTTACAACTAATTTACTGAGAGGTACAACTACAAAATATACATATAATTTTACAATAAGATATACATATAAATTCTACAACTTTTTCCGTCTAAAATCCATCATATGTATATTGTTAATAGATTACATTATACCTACTTAAATATGTCCCAACTTTATTAAATCTATACTCATACAGACAATACTGATATTAAATAATGATTTAACTTTCCAAATTTCTCCCCTTAAACTTACAAAACCAACTCTGCATTATTATGTGTATTTACTTATTACACAATGGTTGTGAAAAATTGGTGGTATTTCTTATCGATATTTTTTTATGTGTTTTATGTCCTTTTTACCTTAACATTAAAATAATGCAAATTTAAGTATGAAGAAGTTCAAGTGACTACTTTTTTATGATTTAAATGTCAAATATTCAATGTTAAGTCGGTGGTTAATGTTAACAAGTATACAACTGATGAGTTTTTAATCAGGTATCTTAGGTGGGAAAGATTATCATATTAATATCCCATACCAATAAACATAATTTAATTTATAAAAATTTGTTATTTACACATGTTAAAGGGTAGGGGAATCATTTGCATAGGTACAGTTATTGTATATAATAGATTTACTGGAAGATAATTTCAATAGTCTGATAGTTTTGTTCAGTGCAATTCAACAAACACATTTTCCAAGATGAAACTGGTAAGTTAAATTAAGTGAAAATCAGTGTTTTGTGTTTGATAAAAATTAATATGAAAACGTTTAGTGAAATCTTTAAATGTGGCTTTTGTATAGTATAATATACATTCTAAATTCTGTAATTCAGTTATATTTTAAATTTTATTGTTTCTTATTTGATATCTAAATTTGTGTGTGTTGTTTTAATCCAATACCTGCATTTGAAAATCTGGACGAACGTAAACTAATTTAGTGACTTTGTAATATTCATTATTAAACACAACTTCTTAAATTTAATTTATACCTAAATTATAAATTAACATTTACTCTAAATCTTACGAGCACATATCATTAAATTAAAGTTTTTTTTATCAGTCATTCCTAACTTTTAAAGTCTTTTTTATCATAGGTACAAAAATTTCATATATAATTATGATTTTCAGATAATTGTTCTCGCCGCCTTAATGGCAGTCGTATTGGCCCGGCCACAGAAAAGCGATGAAGTGACCGTCCTCCGTTACGACAACGACAACATCGGTGTCGGAGGTTATAAGTTCGGCTACGAACTCTCTGACGGCAGTGCTCATGAGGAAACCGCAGAACTGAAGAATGCCGGAAGTGAAGACGAAGCTATCTCTGTTCGTGGATCATTCAAATACGTCGGACCAGACGGCGTCACTTACACAGTTACCTACATTGCCGACGAAAATGGTTTCCAACCCCAAGGAGCTCATTTGCCAGTAGCACCTCAATAAGCTTTATATAGGTTTATTTGTAAATTGATACTCATTGACACTGTTTTCTCTGTATATTTTTGTGTTGAATTTTAATAAATGTATATTTTTTATCAAAAATCAATGTTATTTTATTTTATTGTTTTTCAACAGAGTTATCATTAAGTAAACGATTATATTAAAAATATATAATCTGTAAATAATGATTATGTATTAATTATTTTAAAAAGTATAAATTATATTCTTTTTTTAAATTCCAAAGTTATAATGATACAATGACATGAATTAAAATATACAAATTTTATTTTGTAGGTAGATTTTTTTTTCAATTTCTACGCAAAATACCGATCATCTTAAAAAAAATTGTAAAATTAATATGCAATTGAGAACTCGTACTCTTACATACTATCCAATTCTGTTTGAAATAATCTAGCTCCAATTACCTGTTAATAAGGGAGACATGTCTCAAATAAACGTATGTAGATACTTATACAATTATACATAGTTATGAGTTGAAAGTAAAAACTATTTAATATCTTATTCTGAAAACTTGAATACGATCAAAAACCAAATTTTAAATTTCAATTGTTAATTATAGTCTAATCTTCAAAATAATTATAAAACAGTTAACATTACTGAAAGATTATATAATAAATCAATGTATCTTAGAATATATAATTATTAACATAAAAAATATGTTTTAATTCAATCTATCAATGACTACTCCAGTATAAAATTAATTAAATATTATAGAACACGTAAATTTAGAAAGAATTACAGCAAAAATATAAATACCTATACATTAAAAATTAATACGAGTAATCTTGTTATACCGAAAGAAACTATTGCATGCAATACCTGAACTTAATAATGTAACTGTATCATGTATGTACATTAATTATATGTGCTAAACTATCTTGTTCGTTTCTTAATCAATGATGTGTATTTTTAATTATTTTATGTAATATTTTGTAATACATATTTTATATACCATCTGATTATCAATGTATCTTACAACTTTAGGATCGTATAAGATATGTCTCATAAATACAACGACTGTTTTCATAGCGTTGATTTCTACTTACCGCTCATACGCTAAACTGTAAAAAACGTCATGAAAATGTCATATTTTGATATCTAATTTCAATGTATTTACAAGTTATTTAATAAATTTCAAATCGAAAAGTAATTTATGTACTAAGAAGATGTATCTTGGTGATCTATAGATTTAAATCTTCTCGAGAAAATGCCAAATATTAGTTTGAAAATCTATATAATTAACAATCAAAATAATATGATATTAATGGGGCCAAATAATATACCTACATCTGTTGTCATTTATACTCATAAGTTTTAAAAAAGTTGTTTTTCTCTCAAAAGACCTCGATTTGTATGTAAATTTAAGTACCTTATTCCTTAAAGTTAAAATTAAAATCAATAACGATTAATTTATTGAGTAATCAAATAACACGGTGTTCGTAAATATAAAAAAATATACGCAAGAACTGTATAATTTTCATGAAAAATCGATTTTTTATATCATAGGCCAAAGCTATTTTACGATACTTAATATAACAAATTATTATAAAACCTAACGCCTCTTAATTAAGAAATGCCCTAAGCCATAAATTATTCATATAAATATACGTTACTCAATTCGATATAATGTAGCTTTTTTATTATAAAAATTTATATAAAACAAGGTAAATTAAAATAAAAATGTGATATTATATTTATGTAAATTGTAAATAAAACTTTTTAATCTTGCCTACAAAATAAACTGCATACTGTATTATGAACAGATATAAAAATTATATTATTTAAAAAAATTATTACTAAATTAATTCAAAAATACATATTGTGTAAAAATTTTGAATCATTACAGTTTTTTTTTTGCTTTAAAATAAAAATTGATCGTTAATTATAATTATACCTTTGCACGAAAAATAATTATGAAATAAAATTATAACTCATTTAACAATAAAACAATCCTTTCATAAAAACTATATTGATAATAATTATAGTTATAAAGTTATGTATATTGTCATGAATGTGTAATATGCATAGGTTAGGTTAGATAGTACCTATATGTAAAATAAATTTAAAAGTTAATGATGATGATGGATGGTTGATGTTAGCTGGTTGTTCCTTTTCCAACAGCTCAGAAATTAAAAGTATTTGTATTAGAAGCCAATTAAGAATTGATAATACATAATTATTGCTATGTTATATAATTACTTTCAAACTTTCAAGTTCTGTGAAATAATGCACATAGATGGATTTAAAGGTATACATGTCCAATATTCGTATTTTATAAGTTTTCTTAACGTATTTACTTGAATCCAGTACAAATGTTCTGAATAAGATAACATCTTATTGCATACGTAATTAATATTTATTTATAGCAAACATCATTCATGAAGACTTCTTAGATTTATAGTAAGAACTCAGTCAATCATAAATTATAAATAATTAATAAGGATAGTAAGCAGTAAATAATTTAAAAATCTATTGTATTTATATATATATATATATATATATATATATATATATATATATATATATATATATATATATATATATATATATATATATATATATATATATATTTTGAATGTAGATATATGACCATTATAAATTATTTTCCTTCGAAATTATTGGGTTGTTTGGTCAAATGAAATAAATAAAAAAACACTAGTTTTTTTAATTAATTATTTTAATAAGCATAAGCGCTTTTCGGAAATGTATTTCCTTCATCAGTGATTGATTCTGTTGACAATTATCAGGATTTTAATATACATACATATTTCTAAATCTAATATAATTTATATAATATTTAACTCACCATTAATAATTAAATAATACATTATAATATACAATTTTTATATAATTATTTGCTGTAGCAATTTATAAAAATGCATTAAAAAATTAAAAATGTAAAAAAAATTGTTTTTACAAATTAAAGATAATTTTAAACTACCTAGGAGACGCTATATATTTTTGAATTTTAAAAGTTGGCTACTATTTTTATTTTTTAAGAAGATTTTGGTAAACTTGTTTTAGATATTCAATATTAGTTCTAGAATTTATACTTGTGGGGTCTTTTAGAATTTGGATTGATTCGCTAATAAGTCGTTTTTTTAAAGATGATTGATAACTTAGAATTTTGGTGTTTTCAAAATCAAATTTATGTCCATATTGTATACTGTGTTGTTTTAGTGCAGTCTCTTCTTTGGCGTATTTGTGAGAATTTATTCTTTTATTTAGATACTGTTTTGTTTGTCCGGTATAGGTCCTGTCACAGTCAGAGCATGGGATATTGTATATTAAATTTGATTGTTTAAATTTGTCTATGGGAGATTTTAATTTGGAAAAAAATATTTTTGTTGTATAATAATTTTTGTTCACATGGATTAACTCAGAAGATTTGGTGATTTGTTTAATTTTTTCTGATAGACCTGGAATGTATGGAAATGAATACATGTGTGGATTTTGATCGTTGTCAATTGTTTCGTGGTTTGTCTTGTTCGTGTCATGTGAAATGTTTTGTTTGTTTATTGTAGTGTTATTTAAATTGTGAAATTTGTGTAATTGTTTATTTATAATGTTTTTAATAAAATTTATAGGATAATTGTTTATAAGAAAAATTTGGAATATTTTTTTAATAATGTCATTTCTGTATTGAGGACTGGTAAATGTTATGGCTCTATTTGTAACGGCAGTTATGACATTTTTTTTGTTATATATTGGTGTATTAGAGTTGTAATTCAAATATCTACCAGACCATGTAGGTTTAGTATACCATATAGTATCAATTTTATTTGAAGAATTAACAATAATTTTAATGTCGAGAAAGTTTATGGTTCTGTTAGTGTCTTCTATTTCAGATGTGAATTTTAGGTGTTGATTGTATGAGTTGAATATTTTAACTAATTTTTCAATTTCGTCAGTAGGAACGCAAGTAAGTATGTCATCTACGTATCTTTTAAAAAATGGTATATTATATTGTATTTTACTTAAAATTTTGTCTTGTAGATCTTCCATGATTATATCGGCTAGAACCACAGAAAGAGGGGAACCCATTGGTGAACCAAAAATTTGTGTATAATATTGATTTTCAAATTGCATATACGATGTTTGGCAGCAAAATTTTAAAGCTTCAATAAAATCAGTTTTGGAGATTGATGTAAATTGTTCAATTTGATCCCATTTTTTATTTATAATGTCTATTGTTTCAGTTATGGGTATGTTGGTAAATAAGGATGTTACATCAAGAGATATTATTTTGTAGTTGTTAGGTATGGTTTGATTTTTAATAAATTCATGAAATTGCCACGAGTCTTTTACAAAATAATCATTATTATTAGTAATATTTTTAAGGATATTGAAGAGAAATTTTGCTAAATTTTGATTAGGTGAGTTGTAAGATGCTACAATGGGACGCATAGGGTAACCATCTTTGTGTAATTTAACTAGACCGTATATTTGGGGTGCTGTGGCATTGTGTATTTTGAGTTCGTCAGCTGTGTTTTTAGTTATATATTTTTTTTCATAAAATTTTTTTACAATATCATTATTTTTTGTTTGGTAAATGTTAGTTGGGTCTCTATTGATTTTTAAGTAAGTATTTTTGTCGTCTAGTAAGTCTGTCATTTTATCTAAATATTGTTTTTTGTCAATTATAACTGTTTTGTTAGTTTTGTCAGCTTATGCTTATTAAAATAATTAATTTAAAAAACTAGTGTTTTTTTATTTATTTCATTTGACCAAACAACCCAATAATTTCGAAGGAAAATATATATATATATATATATATATTGTAGACCGGTATTGTAAAACTCATTTATAAACACAGGCTCCCAATTTCAGTTTATGAAAGTCTGTGGGCAGCCCCTGTCTCCCTTAAAAAGTCTCCCAAAATTTTATGGGTAAAATTTCAGTGTGCAAAAGAATATATAAGTATACTAGGTATATCTGAAGATAACTCATTTAAATGTTACATTATAATACATTAATTTTTTTACATGTTTTACTAAAATTTACCACCTTTTGAAAGGAACTAATAATATATATTCTACTAGCTGACCCGGCCACGCGTTGCTGTGGTTAACCTATATTTTAGCAACATGTGGTGGTTATGCTATTAAATTGTAGGTTATATGAAACGTTTGGAAGTTTGACATAGCGCCATCTATTGAATACTTACTCAATCCAGTCAACAGATGTCACTATCTGTTAGAATCGTTTGGAGCTAACAGATAAAGACAAATAATTTGCAATAAAATAATATTGCGATCATAAATTGAGATGTAAGCTATCCTATCTTTCAAGTTGGATTAAACTGCACACGGTGTACAAATTTGATTAAAATCGGTTAAGTAGTTTAGGAGTCCATCGCGGACAAACATGTGACACGTAATTTATATATATTAAGATATATTTTTTATACCTTCATAATTTGCAATGTTTTAAAAATGTGTTTTATTTATAACTACTTATTTTTAACTAGCATTGGGCCACAGGCCACATTTTAGCCGCGTGTTTGACATCACTACTATAGTCTCTAGGCAGTATTTTTTTATTGTTACTTGTTTATAGTTTTTATAATTTATCTTAGGTATTTATAATTAATTTAAATTTTCAACAATGAATAAATACATATAATTTTGAATATTTAATTCACCATTGACCTTAGTGTTCATCCTAGATTATTACACAATACAAAAGGGCATCAAGTAACCTATTCTTACTTCCTTCTGTTAATAAAATGAATAATAAATTACCCCCCATTCTATTTTATATATAATGTCAAATATATTTCAAAATTGAAATTAATTTCTCTAATTGGCAGTTTATGATATTACGTTAGAATAAATTAACATTTTGCTTAGACATTAAATTTTTTAAATATTTCAAAAATAATATTAAAATTATTTAGATAATTAATTCATTTTGTTTTCTGATTTTATGCAGAAGACACCAGAGTATTTGAAAGTTTATATATCATATGTTATACCAAATATAAACAGAATTAATATATTTAATTGTTTTGATTATAATAATAACTAATTAAGACTCATTTGAGGTAAGTTATTTAAAGTAACAGTTTAACCTTTAGCTGCTCCACTTCTCAAGAATAATATACCTGCCACACTGGGGTCACCTCGTACCCCAGACACTAAAATGCTAACTACTCATAAGCTATTGAGTATTTTAATTCTATAAAATTCCTCTATCATCTTCGAACGATACGGAATGCACTCCAATCGGTTATTTAAAAGAATATGCAATATTTAATATATTTAAAAAAATTAAAACCTTGTAAAATTTAAACAGCTTACATTGAAGTTGAAACAATGTGGGGCGAATAGTACCCCACAATGGCACCTAAGGGTTAAATATTTTTCCATTTAAAAAAATTAATATTAATATAGGTATATTATTCAGTGTCTTATAATATTGGTTTAAAAGAATTTGTTGTCAGAATAAAAGAAAAGGAAACATTGTAAATAAAAACTTTAAAAAATATTATAAATTAAACAATTTATTTGTCTTATGCAGAACTTATAAAACAAGCTCTTAATAAGAAAACCAAAAATAATATATTCACAGTAACATTAACAACAAGTCATCATATTTGAGTCCAGAGTTTTTGTATAATACATTGAAACAACAAAATAATTGCATTTGATCATCAAACTACATCAAGCTTTAGTCATCAATATTCAAGGAGCAACTGGTAAATGAGCACCCTGGGGTTGGAAACCGTTTTCGTCGGCAATGTAGGTGACTGTGTAGGTGACACCATCAGCGCCGATGTAAGAGAATGATCCACGGACGGAGATAGCTTCATCGTCAGTTCCTACGTTCTTAAGTTCAGCAGATTCTTCGTGTTTGCTGCCGTCTGAGAGTTCATAGCCATATTTGTATCCTCCGACTCCAATGTTGTCGTTGTCGTATCTTAAGATGGTAACTTCATTTGGGTTCTTGGCTACAGCTTTGACTTGTCCTTTTTGTGGTCTGGCAAGAGCGACGGCCAAGACGGCGACGAAGACAATGATCTAGAAAGATAAATTAATATATTTAGTAAAAAGAATCGTTTTATTGTAAATATTCAATAAAATTAAACACTTTTTTTCAAAAACCGATTAATTTAGATACAAAAATACAACAATGTACATTTTTCTTGGTTTTTGTCTTTTTAAGATATTTTAGATAATTTGTTAATTATAGGCTAAAAAATCCTAAATATTGTTTTTTAGTTAATTTAATATAAAATGGTAATTTTATAAAATAAATAATAATAACAACTGTCCTGAAAACTTTTGTTTTCGTTTCAACTTTTGAAAATCCGGACCCCCAGAAATTACGAACCCTATTACACTCTACCACTTTTTTACATTGCTAAAATGATTTTTTACGATTACGAATGTCCAAATATACTTTTAATCAAACTATTCAATATGATTTCCAATTCATTAGAAAAAATATTTTTTCAGGCGTTCATACTGAAATATTAACTGGAAAAACCCTCAATTTGTTCTTTCGACAAAAAAAAAGGTAGCCTCTAACAGCGTTGACAGTTAATATTTAGGCTATGCTCAATACACTTTAAAAACATGTTTTTAAAATAGCAATTTTCATGTTTTTCTAAAAATACCAATTTTCCTCTAATCTTTCCCATTTTTCCTGATATAATGACTTTTTCTGGTAGCTGGAAATTACATGTTTACTTATTTACAAATTCCGTCTCCGTAGGAAATCGATTAAACACAAAAATTTGTTTAATTTAAAAAAACGAAAATAACGATTATTCTAAATTACTTAATTATAGAAATATTCATATTTAATTTCAAAAGCAAAGTAAAACATACACAAAAAAATCTATCAGCTCTGTTTTCGAAAAAATACCGGATTTTTCAAGGCTGTGATAATCTTTATAATATTCATATTTAATAAATAATTTACTATGTTTTCTCATAAAAAATGTCACTAGCACATTATTGAATGGTCTTTCCAAGCTTAACAAAATGTTCCATTGACTTACTGTCATTTAGCTTAAATCTAAATTTACATTTTGTACTGTATTAGCAACAAAACCAAGTATAATACATTTAATTAAATGGATTTTTAATCTGCACTATATTTTTACATCGTTTATTGTACATTTTTTCTACGAAAGCATTGATTGATAATACCGGGCATAAATAATGAAATATTTACTAAAACAATCCTACCATTTCAAAGTTTTTTTTTAAATATTAAGGTAGATTTTTAAATCCAGTATCTTTAACTACATATATTTGATAATTTTGATTCTGAAGATTTCAACGTAAAATAATAATATGCATACATACTTTTATATAGGTATAATATCCATAATTATAATTCAACATTTATATAAAAATACTGTAATACTGGTATTAATAAAGAAATATATATAAAGAAAGTCATGCATATTCAAATTGTATCTAATTTTGTAATTTTAATCAAATGTAACTGTTGTAATAATATGGTACTTAATAGAGATAATACTTCATTACACATTACACATACACTAGGTTTATTTCGTTATTTTGTATTTTATTGGCGAAATATCTTTTTAAAGGATTTTAATTTAACCTTGTTTAATTTATTTCAGTTAGATTATAACACCTCTCAAATCAAATTAAAGTTAATATGATATATGATCTAATTAGTTTTATATTTAAATGATAACTTTTCTATAACTTTATACTTATTGTTGAATGATTATAGTGCAATTTCATAATTTTACAATATAGTAATTAATTAAAATAATACCTAGTGTATCGTAATTTCGTCTTAAAAATTAACAAAACTATAAAATAATATTAATAAATAATAAACATTAATACATACCAGTTTCATGATGAGTTTTTTTTTAATTTTAAATTCACTTGTACAGAAAATTCAAAATATGTATGATCCTTATTCTAAAATTGAAACTGTTTATATACCTTCACCCCATTTTTTGTATACTCCCTCTCCATTCAGGAGTAAAGGACTGTACCGGTTTTTATGTTTAAATCAAATGATGATACAAATGTCTGGATTTTTTTTACAGAACATCTGACATATGATAAAAGTAACCAATCAAAAACTACTATAATTCATTAACATGTAACAAATGCAAATGTTATTCTGGACAACTGTAATTTGTAGGCGTTAGATGTCACCGAGCGACCTTCAGATTCACCGCTCCTCACTGAACTTTAAAATATTTTACATTTTTAATAAAAGATAGGTATCATTCATAATTATCCAATAAACTTGGTATACATACGCACGTGTGCAAAAATTCAGTTCTTTTATTATTTTTTAATAAGTGTTATTACGGGTTTTTGTTGTTTAAAGCAGTTAATTATTTCAAAATATGTATGATGTAAATTCAGTGAATTACTAAACAACTTAAGTAAAGCATATTTTGATTACAAATTTAAAAAAATAAATAGTTCTGTTATAATTTCAAAATGATGTTCATTATTCTAAGATCATGGAAGTTTTGGGTGATTGGTAACGCTTCCTTTTTTATATTCTTTAATATACAGGATGATCCATTTTCATCGCCTCTGGCAACAGTTTATGTTTAATTTTTTAAAGGGCGAGACATCAGATGACTCTATCAAAATTATTTTTGGTGGAAGTCTGGAGGTCATATAAAGGTCATATTCTTTTTTTATTGTAGAATCGTATTATCTGTGAAGAAAGTAACAATTTTCGTTGGATTTTTTTACAAGTTTAATTTTCCAAGACATTTAACAAAATACTGAAGGATTTTTGAACTTTCAAGAATTTTTTTACACGGAAAATAACAACTTTGGTTTATTTTGATTCAGGAAAACATTACATTATTTGGTATGTAATTATTATTTTATTACTTGGATAAATTTAACAGCAAAAATTAAAAATAATTAAATAATACATTTTTTATGCTGTATTTTTTCTCTAAAATTGCTGGTTTTCGCGTGAATTTTTTTTAAGTTTCAATACATTTATAATTAGAAAATTGATATCATACAAAAATGTTTTTTTTACGATTCTGCAAAAAATAAGTGCTCCTATAAAAAATATCGATAATGACCATTAAATTTTTTGTCTATATTGTTTTTTTTTTTTTTTTAAATATCAATCTGGGGTGATCGGCAATGTTTAATGTTTAAAAGTGGTCTTTTCGTAAAAAATTATAGATATTAATTGCGTAATCAAATTCGCAGTTAATTTAAGAAAGGGATTATTTCGAAGAAGTGGTGGATTGTATGATAAAAGTTTCACTGAACATATACAAACAAAAAAAATATTATTTACTATGTTTTATTATTTTTAAAAGAGCATCTCTTAAAAATATGTACCTTAATTGTTATAAAATCCAAACTTTAAATTATTATTCATTCGTTCTTTACAAATATTATCTTATTTTTGCAACAAAATTATTACATGAAATTTCTCTATCTAAAATATTGCTAGCTTATGCAGTGAAATGTAAATTTACATACTAGATATAAAAATATATTTTGTTATGTAACTGATTATTGCACGAATGTCAATTTGTTCTTATATTATTATAATTTATTAAATAAAAGTAACTAAAAATAATTTGTATTCATATGCACATACATATATATATGTATGTATATTTTTCTTAACATTCCTACTTAATTTTCAAAAGATAGAAAATAAATGATTGCTGTAAGTGACCTGATACAATCTTTATTACAGTATGAACGTCAAAATTATATTCACATATTTCAATCACAAATATTAGTATCAATTATGTAATTTTCCAAGATTATTTATTTTTCATAAAAATTCAAAAATTTCACATTTTTTCAAACATTAATTGTTTTTAAACATGTGTGTTTCGATAACACCTCATTTATTACAAACAAAATCATCACACACTGAATAATACATAGATCTTCAGGGCTCTCAGAAAGAATAAGGAAATTATTTGGTAATAATATATATCTTGTATACGTGTACCTGCATTATTTTAAATTTATATCACACTATAATATAAACGTGCAATATATATATATGTATATATGTATGTCCGGACGAAATGTTTTTTTTATAGACTTTGGATTGGCCAGGCCGATTTTGATAAATTTTTTTTCGTCATGTAGTTTGACTCTTTTTCCAGTCAATAGGCTAGATTTCATTTCTTAGTTATGAAAGGTCTGTGAACTGTGATTTTTTTCCGAAAAAGTACATCGAAATTTTACTGAAAAAACGATGAATTAGCTGGTTCGAGTGTCGGCTTTTGTTTTTCGGACAGTGTGATTGTCGTTTGAAAAATACTATTTTTACGATAATTTGCTAAATTACAAGATATCACTGTTGTATTTTGTTTATATCTGTCAAAATATGACATTTATAAAGAAGAAAACACATGGATTTTTATTGACATTTTCATAAAAAACACACTGATAAATTACTTGATTAATTTTAAAATGTTAGTTTTGTGAATCTATTATAATTTCTACGTAAAATAGATTTTGATTGAAATTGTTAAACGAAGAAATTATAAACAGCTGTTTTTTTTCTTATATACGTCAGGAGCGTGGAAAGAAATGTTATTTTGTACATTTTGATTAAATTGCTTTTAAATTAAATTTTAACCAACATTGATTGGTAATTTGATGTAATTAGTATAATTATCTATAGATAATATTAAAAAGTTTTTGTTAACTATAAAGTCAGGAGCGGCGAATTAAAAAATATTTAAAATCTTTTTTCTAATTAGTTTAAATTTGACAGATGACAGGGAATGTTCTAGAAGGTTTTCTATCCTTTTATATTAGGAGCGAGAAAATTTTTGATGACGTTAAATTTGATAGTTCCAAAATTACGTCGTTTTTTACATGTGACATATTTTTTATGTTTGTAAAAAAATTATTTTGAGTGAAATTGTTGAATTTTTTTTAATTGTTGAAATTATTCATTTAAATCAGGGACGGTGTTTCAAATATTTGTGTTTTTTTAATGAAATTGTATAAAAATATAATTTTTAATAGTTTTGTTGATGCAATTTATTCAAAATTTCACATTTAAAAATAATAATAAAGTCAGGGGCTGGTGTCGTTTTAAATATATGAAATTTTTGGAAACTGTCACATTTCGTAACGTTTGTAAAAACTTAAAAAAACATTTTTTATTGTTCAAAAATAGAAATTTCAGAAAAATATGAAAATTATAATATAGATCAGTAGCGCCTCAAAAAAAATTGTTTATGAATTATTATTTTTTTGAAGTTTTGAGATTGATATATTAATTTTTTTTTAATTATAATTTAGTCAGGGGCGTCGCATGAAAATAGTTAAACTTGCTATTATTTAAAAGTTATTTAATAAATAACAGTATATTTTGAGTTGGGTAATTAATACATGTTTCATTTAAATCAGGGACGGCGTTTCAAATATTTTTAAATTTGTGTTTTTTTTTAATGAAATTGTATAAAAATATAATTTCTAATAGTTATGTTGTAGGGGATTGATGCAATTTATCCAAAAGTTCACATTTAAAAATAAATAAGTCAGTAGCGCCTCAAAAAAAATTATTTATGAATTATTATTTTTTTGAAAGTTTTGAGATTGATATATTAAATTTTTTTTAATTATAATTAAGTCATGGGCGCGCATGAAAATAATTAAAATTGCTATTTTTTAAAAGTGACGTAGACAAATTAATTTTGTTTAAAATTGAACAAAAATTAAAAACTTCAGGAATATATAAAAATAAAAAGTTTACCATTTAATAAATAACAGTACATTTTAGGTTGGGTAATTTATACATGTAATTTTACTGAAAATTGTAATATTGATAAGTGATTATCACCGCCAATTCAAAAAAAAAATGAGTATCAGCAAAAAGAATGGAAAATTATTATAATATACACATACGAGGGTCGCAGCCGTAGGCTGAGACCCGAGTAAATTTGTGATTAGGTAATTTGTACATGTAAAATTACTGAAAATTGTAATATTGATTATCTCCGCCAAATTAAAAAAAATAACTATCAAAAAATAGTGGAACGAGTATGATATATACACATACGAGGGTCGCAGACCCGTGTAAATTTGTGTAAAAAATATGGCGTGAAAGGGGGTTGGGGCGCGAAGCGCCCAGGGGCACAGCCCCTAGTTATTAACATATATGGAAATGCATTATGCATGATTTTTGTATTATTTTAAATTGTGGATTTTTATACATAAGGTTATACGAATTATTGAAAACTCTGTTGGACATTTATGCAATATCTATCTACTGCATATATGTACCATATGTATGGTGAACAGTTATAAAATTTTAAAACACTTTTCAGTTAGGTAATATTTATTTAAAAAAAATTATTTTAAAACCAGTTTGTACAGGCATTTTCTACTCTTTTCTTTTCTACTAGTCATCTTATCCTGTACAGGACGAATCAATTTAAATAAATCTTAATACTACAGGTAGATTGAAACAAAGAAATAAGTTTTTTTATTATTTTTATTCATAATAGTCTTCAATAAAAAAATTTACATAAATATACAATACATCAAAACAACAGTGTATTTACACCCAATCATAATAGCCTAATTCGTTCATGTTCAAGGAGCAACTGGTAAATGGGCACCCTGGGGTTGGAAACCGTTCTCGTCGGCAATGTAGGTAACAGTGTAGACGACACCGTCTGGGCCAGTGTACGAGTAAGATCCCTTGACGGAGATGGCTTCGTCTTCGGTACCGGCGTTCTTAAGTTCAGCTGATTCTTGTTGTTGGATTCCGTTGGAGGTCTCTACGGCCCAGTTGTATCCGCCGATGCCGATGTTGTCGTTGTCATATCGTAAGACTTGTGCGTCTGCGTCTGGGTTCTGTGGGCGGGCCAAAGCGAGCGCTACTACGGCAACGAATACGATGAACTGAAAGATAATTTTATATTAATTATTTACATTTTAATAGTTTTTCTAATTTTTCTAAATTAATTATCGTGAAAAATTGACTAAATGTTTATTCAAAAATTAACGCTTGGTTGCAGTGTATATAAAAAATCACTCAAAAATTTTTATCAAATCGTTAATATTTACTATAATCGAACAAATAAATCAAAATTCAAATTTAAATAATAACCGATAATCTGTGTTACATAACAACAAAGCAAAAAAAAATCTCGGAATTTAATACATCGCTATACAAAGTTCATCATAATAATTGCGACCCGGTGACCTTCTAATAAGAAGATGACTACGTGATACCGTAAGACCAATACCAATAAGTCACTGAGTATTACCACTTTCACTTTCACAAATGTTTTTTTTCACTCACCGTTTTCATGTTGGTTGATTTATATAATTTATATATCACTGTTGAATGTGAAGATGAGTCTTGTACTATGATCATATTGCAGAAGACACGATGTATTTATATCATTATCCCCAAATTTCCTCAGCCTCCCTTCTTCTTTGATGAACTGTTCCACTCTAACCTTTACGGGTTCAACAGAGATTGCATTGCAGCATCGATTTTACATATAGATTGTGCTGCTGACCCCTTTCTTATTAATGATTGTTGTTTGCTGAGCCATCCAAAAATGTCTATAGAAAATATTTAACTTTTGTGTTTGTGTTTCCGTTGCTACCGACCAAATATCCGTTAAATGTGGGTGTTTTGCAACTACTGAAATTTAAACAGTTGCTACACACGACACATTCTTTGATAAACCATTGTTGTATGCAAAGAGTTTTTAAATTGTACACCTTTACAGTTTTCTTTAAATTATTTAAAGTGGATATTTTCAATTACAGTATGTGCATGCAATTGGCAATTTGCACTTACTGTATATGTAGCAAATTAAGTTAGGATGTTAATTTAGGGTAGGTTATTGTACATTAGGTTATTGGTAAGTTTAAAATCTAATTGCATGCATAAATGGCATGTGCAAATAGCGAGTAACCAATTAAATGCATATAATTTAAGTGCAATAGTAAATTGCATGCACATACTGTAAGTGCAAATAGCCTCATCCTTAATTATTTTATATTTTTTCAAACTTATTCTTTGTTGTTCTTTTTGTAAAAAATATATAAAAAACTGCATCTTTTTTAAATACATAGCTTTAAAATACAATAATTATAATCATATTTTATAGTGTTTATATTTTCTAATTTGCTATTTCTTTTACTGTTCCATCTGATCCAAAATTGATACAAAATTAAGCTGCCATAAAACAATAAAATAAATAAAATCTAATTATAGATTTCGCCACCTAAATTGTCATCCAATTATCGACCAAAATAGTAATCTGGAATTAAGTCATATATTAAAGATTACAGCATATGTAATAAGCCGTAATTACCTGATAAACAAGAAATTTCACTTGTTAAATTTACATCTTTTTAAATATCTGGAAATATTTACACACGGTATGTATAGAAATATTTTAGATATCATATTATTTAAAGATTTTATTAAACCCCTTGACATAATTTCAAAAATTATAATGGAAATATTAACTTAAATATATTGATTCTAAATATTTTATATATCATTTATTGATTTAGAATTTCTTAAAGGATCAACTTTTAAAAAAAAAATCACGAAATAAAAAGTGCTTGGAATAAGCAATTTTTCGTAAAATTAATAAAAAAAAAATTAAAATAAATATAAATATAAATATAAATCAAAAATAATTTTTGCCCACACAATTTTGGGCCCCAGCTCTGATCCGCTTATGCGGACCGTCCCCATACATATATTGCATATAAAAAGGTTATATTAGTCTACAAAATAAAGTACCAACTAATAAAAATAATTTTACCTATTTATTATGATTATACTATTACTCCCTTGATAAAATCAAATGCATTATAGATACATTTTATGAATTTTATTGAAATATAATTATTTCACTATCATCACCACTCCTAAACATTAACGATAATCTAATTTAAATATAAAAGTTTTCAATCAATTTTTCAAATAAAATTATAATAATTTATTAATTAATTTGAATTTTTATATGTGAATTATAGGCATTATTTATATCTTTCAGTTCCCATATATAATTTTAATTCATATTTCCTGTGTTATAAAAATAATTAATATATAGTGTTAATAATGCATTTACATAAATTATATTTTAATTAAAAAGTTCTTCCTCAACAATAATCATTCAGAAGTGATGATTTCATAATATTTCTATAATAATTAATCAATTTTTTAAGTATAAATATTATTTTTAATTCAAATTCATTTGTACTTTCTGTAGACCTACGTATTTATCATCTACAGTCTATGAGTCTACACAAACAATATTATATTTTAAATTTTAAGGTACCTACCAATTGTTTATAATTTCTCCATTACCAAAGATATTAAATTTATGAATGAGGTTACAACGAGTATTAATAAACAATCTAAAATAATGATAGATTAGACAATTACAAATAGTGAAAACGACGAAATACAAAGTTTATCATATTTAATAGATTACATCATGTACATGCATACATATGTTAAGAAGCTGTTGTCATATAAAATTCATTAAAACCGTTAGCATATTTTTACTTTTTAATTTTACTTTTTATATGTCTTCAATTTAAATTAATAACATGTAAGATTAAATCACTATTTATTTTATTAATTAATTTTTGTCTTAGAGATCCTTGTTGATATTTTTAGACATATATACTTTATTGTGTAATTATCACTATTTATATTTATGCATTTGAGTTCTTAAATGACTGCTACAATATTTAAATCATTTTATAAGTTATTTTTTCTCTATATTTTATTTTTATTTTTTTTTTAAACCAAATCGATAGTTAAAAATATATACTAAATTTTCCATCAAACTGCAAAATATATCTTATAGGATGCTTTATGTTAATGTTAATGTGCAAGTATTAATTTCTCTTTACGGAAAAATACCCTAAAGTTATAAAGAAATTAGTAATATGTATAATCATCAAACAGGTCATATGAACGTAACGTTTATTTTTTAACAGCATGTAATTTCTCTGTATTAATTAATGAAAAAAGTTAAAAATAATAAGTTATCTGCAGAAATAATAGTTATACCTATAATTAATAGTTATAGTTATTATAGATATTTCTATAAATTTTATTTTACAAAAATTTTCAAAAATAAAAAAAATATACGGAAAAAATACTATACGAATCGGTAAATCGCACTTATGTAGAATACATATGTATGTATAATGTTATTTGCTGATTTTTTTTCAGGCAGGATGTGTTTATAGGATATCATTGTTGTCCATATTCTTAATGGACATTACCAAATATTAAATTCTAAAATAAATAAAATTTACAATGTGTTATAAAAGAAAACAATTTATTTGTTCACGTACACTGTACAAAAATTACAAATCTTATAAATACATTAAAACAACAAAGTAATCTCATTTAATCATTTAATCTTTAGCTTAAGTCATCAATATTCAAGGAGCAACTGGTAAATGAGCACCTTGGGGTTGGAAACCGTTCTTGTCGGCAATGTAGTTGACAGTGTAGGTGACACCGTCTGATCCTACATAAGAGAACGATCCTTTAACGGCAATAGCTTCATCGTCAGTGCCTTGGTTCTCGAGAACGGCTGATTCCTGTTGTTGGATACCGTTGGAGGTCTCGACTCCCCAGTTGTAGGCTCCAAGACCAATGTTGTCGTTGTCAAAGCGTAAAACTGTGGCTTCTTTGTCATCTCCTGGGCGGGCTAAAGCTAAGGCCACTACAGCCGCTAACACAATGATCTGCAATAATAACATAATATTATTTTTCATATATTTTTCATAAACTTGAAGAAAAATTAAAACTATAAAAACAAAGTGTTATGTTTGACTTATTTATTTTGGTATATACTAAATTTAAAATGTTTACTTAAATATTGTAAATCAATTGTATCAAGATTAAGGTATTATTTACTTTACGAATTTTCCTGACCACGTACATTTTGAGTCATTGATTATTCCTCATTTTAAGAGTTCACGCATTCCGAAAGAATGTTTTGAAACAATGAATTCGCATGCAGGAAATACATATTCCTTCAGTTTAGAGTTAAATATAATAATCGAAAAATACGTACTAAATTAGTACTAAATACGTACTAAATTACTTTAGGAAGCATGTTTGATGCAGATGAAGATTTTTGATGATAAGATAAAAAATAATAACATTAAACAATAAAAAATGCTAAAAATAGCTGCCCATGATTCCAAAACTCGTTCTGATGTTTTCACGTAGTTAGGTATACATAAAAAGTTACGTCAAAGTTTTTATTCGGTTTTTAAGACATATCGTTATAAATTTTTTATCATCAAATATACCTTCGTTTTTAATGTTATTGATTTTTTAATAAGTAAGTTGGACATTTAAATTTTTAAAACCTATAACCTTTTGCAGTCGTGACAGAATGACTTAGATTTTAGTACAGGTATATTTTAGTACGCAATTGATAATAACAATAGTGGGTCTTTATAAAGGTATATGCACACCTCATTTCAAATGTCTGTTATTTTCTATTTACAATTTGAAACTAGTTTATTATAACAAAATTTAAATATGCAAAGACCAATTATATTCACGAATATTACTATACTATTTATAACCTTCTTTTAAATAAACAGTTCAATAAATGATTATAATTATATGGTAAAAATCGTATCCCACACTTTAGTAAACATTTTGTCCGACGTTTCTTCAGAGAATTGAAGATATTTATTAAATATTACAAAAAATAAATCATAGAAATGGATAAAAAATAATAATAGTAGAAGATTAAAATAGTTATAACCTCAATATTTTTTTTAAAAAGTCAAACACTTTATTTACAAAAAGATTCCATTCATACAAATTCCACTTACCATCTTCATTTTGATGGTTGTTATTCAAATAGCACTGACGGTCACAAATATTTTATTGGCAGAAATTAATTAACACTCTTTATATATTTATACAGAAAAATTTGCATGCCCCCTCTCAAATATTATTCATTATCACACTAATGTTTTATTATAATACATACAAAAGAAACTAACTAACCTTTAATGAAATGTTAAAAGTTCGACATTAACGATCGTATGATATTTTTAATGTAAATATAAGAATTTTGGAAATTTTAAAGGACACCGTATGTTAAAATTTTATTTAAATCAATAAAATTGTCTGTAAGAACTACGCGTTTGATCACTTCATTAATATTGGATACAAATTAAAAGGATGACAAAATGCAAATGTTATTGCATTTTCTGTTTTATTATCGTTTTGCAATGTTATGATGTGAAACAACCTCGCCTTTTTAAATTAGTATACATATATAAATATAACAAATAATATTAATACATGGCCGTAGGAAAACAAATTTTTAGGTAAAATTTCGAAAAAATTTCGAAAAATTTATTCGTATAACGTACAAATAACACAGATCAACTGTAACACTGATTCTAATATGTATTTCTATGTATGAAATTACGAAAATAATACTAATTTTATTCTATCTGCTCTACATTTTTATTTATATGAATATACCGCACAAGTGAGTATACAAAGTTAAAAAATATCTAAAAAAAAAAACTAGAGTTGTTGGGTAAAATTTAATGTAATATTCCAAATCAGCGAGCTAAAATAAATCAAAAACGATAAAAAAAATTATCAAAAGAAAAAATTTAAAAGTACGTATAGTATTTTGTTGGGCAGTATAATTTATACACGATATATGTGTATAAAATATGGTATGATCTACATAAGCGTTACTCAACCGCCGCGTCGGGCCGCAAGGGATTTTTACCTGTCCGCATTAAATGTTTAAAAATGCATAAATTATTATATAAAATGTATTTAGCAATAATTTTTTTTTCAATTCAACTTAAAACATTGAATTTTGCTCTCTGATGTTCACAATTTTTTCAGAACATCGTACCTGCGATCTGCGATATCCTACCAGCTTTCCAGACACCGCTGATAAACGTTATATGATAGCCTTTTAATCTATGGTGCCCCTTTTTTAGGGTTTTCATTTTAGAGAAAAGGTGTTTCTAGATGAATTAACTATACTGAGCAATTATTTAAGAATAAAACAAGGCGAAATGGTTTTCAAGACTATGGATCCATTCATTGTTCGCTAAATCAGAGCAAACTCAGATAAAATATTTAATTGATGGTTTACCTTGAAGCAAAATTTTTGAGCACACAGGGTTTAAATATAAATAGAATATATACGGTTCATTTCTATAACGTATAGCGTGTTTGTGTAGAACACTTCTCTTATTTGGTTTTAGACGGCTTATATCGCTACAAATTATGGAATCTCAATGTTTGTGCAAAATAACATAACATATTTTACGCAAAAACTAATAAAGGTACAAATCTGTAAATTGGTATATGTATAAAGTAGGAATAAATTAATCTTGATACAAAAGATCGGCTAAGCAAAGATATTAGGAACAGAGTTATATCAGCAAATTCTCAATAATTATATGATCCAGATCTTGTATTTTCTAGTTTAGACATTTTATCATTACTGCTGTGTCATAAAATATAAATATCTATATCTATATAATATAAATAAAACTTCTATAAATGTATACATACATATACATATAACTGTTCACGGTGTAAAAAATATCAACATTCTATAGGTCCGAAGTACAGTTAACCTTAAGAAATATTAATTTACCTGCATAAATACAGTATTGTTTTTAGTTTTAGAAGAAGTGCAAGAGAGCCTACAATTAATTTTTTTAAATGTATAATTTTTTTGTTTTAAACCGAATTCCATTGGTGAATAAATTTTAACCAATCATTAATTTAAATATTTGATTTTATACACGATGGTGCACTTAAAGTGTCACTAATCTAAGAACTTTACAAAAGAATTACAAGATACTTTTTTGGTCTAATAAAATTTGAAGAATTATTCTAGATTTTTTTTTAAAATTGATATTTTTCTTATGTAGATAATAACATGCCTACAAATTATTTTTATTTATTTATTTTATTTTAGAATAATGTGAAATCAATAATCTATAAATACTATTAATTGTGCATGAAATTGAAATTTTAAAATATCTGTGTACTTTAAATTTTAAAAATTTAATTATAATTGCTAAATATTAATATTTTCAAGAAACATATAGATACTCAATATGTTTTTATAATTAAAATTTATCTTATAAATTTTGGAAAAATACTGATAACTATGCATATTATGTATGAAAAATGTGCATATATGTTTATTAAAAAGTAAAAGTTATAATGGATAAATTCATACACAAATTAACCTTGAACAGATAAATATTTCTAGCTTTTTATAAAATAAATCATTCGTAAATTAAGTCATCTTCATATTAGATTACGGTTGTCAAAGTTGTAATATGTATTATATTGGAATTATCTTTATGAATATGAATATGCAATTTTAAATTTATTTTTATTGTATATTGTCTTTAAAATGATTAAAAAAACTCATTTGAATTTCAAACAATGATAGTAAGATATATGAAACTAATTTTCCTTTCAACATCTTCAATGTTGATAGCTTATGTATATTCATTTACAAGTAGAATTATTAATTTTACTTCATCATTTAATTTAAAAATACAAAAATATCACCTCTTTCATATTTATAATGTTATGCAAACGCTATGAGCATTTCATCCTTGTTTATTTAAAAATTAGCAACTGTAATTACATCTTAATATAGGTAGTAGCAATAAAAAAGAACCTAAAATCAATAATTATAATCACATAAATATTTTATTAAAAAACAATATTTTTATTCAGAATTTTATACATAAATATATTAAAGCATATGTATTTCACAGTTGAAACAAAATCAATTTTATTTGAGAGTTTATTAAGCAGTTTTATGAGCACCAGGAAGATGAGCGCCTTGTGGTTGGAAACCATTCTCGTCGGCAATGTAGGTAACTGTGTAAGTGATACCATCAGCACCAACGTATGAGTATGATCCGCGGACAGAAATAGCTTCGTCTTCAGTACCGACGTTCTTCAATTCAGCAGTTTCCTGTCGGTTACTTCCATCGGATAGTTCATACGCGAAATTGTAACCTCCAATACCTATATTGTCATTCTCGTACTTAAGGATTGTCACTTCTTTAGGGTCCTGGGGCCGCGCCAACGCTATGGCTACAACTACAGCAAAAACAAGTACCTGCAAAAAAATATTTTTTAATTAATATAATCTATTAATCCTATTTTATCCGATAATCATAACATATCTCTTAGACATTTTTAACGTAAACTTATAAAAATAAAGTTACCATATTAATTGTTAAAGGGTATCAACATCAACGAATTTTAGTAAAGTTTTTTGATTCGTCAAATATTATTAGAATATTAGCTATCATTAAAAATAATAATTATTGTAAATTTAAAAATTATTTTAAGATATATTTAATTATTATTTCAACTAAACTTAGGGTTCTCTTAAATCATTGTAATGTTAACATAAAACAAAAATAAGTCAATTAATAACAATATTTCAAATTGTTATAGGTATGTATAAGTATTTAGTTGTATTGGTAATAATTGTTTGAAAAAGTGTATAAATGTAAAAATTGAAGTCTTATCCGTAGTTTTATCAACAAATTTAATGCTCCTTTAGCACTGAATGCTCCTTTAAAGTAGATTTGATGTAGAGCCAACGTGATTTAAATGATATATATTTAAAATCATATTTAGTTGCTAGGGTCTTTAGGAAAATGTACACAAATTCGTTGCAGAATTTTTAAAAATCTTTTTAATTAAATCTATTATGCTTGGTTTTCTTGATAATTCGATGCAAAATTTAAATTTAGATTTAGTTAAATTGGGTAATACCGGGCGTCAGTATTTTAATTGTATTTTATATTTAAAAAATATAAATTATAGTGGGTCCAGGGACATAAACTTTTTAATAATAGTACAAAAATAGTGTAATAATTACTGTTCCGCCATAACACAATAATATAAAAGTGTAAAATATATTTTATGTACTCACCACTTTCATGTTGACAAATAATAAAATTCACAGTCACTTAAGAACTTACGACAATATAACAATGCACGTTTTAATGAATTTAACCATTATTTATATAATTGATCCCCTCTAATAGATGATGCGATCATCGGGTGCCCCTTTGAAATTTACGAGTAGACAAACCATTATTTTTGTTATTATTACAATCAGTTTTTTCGTACAGTATCAGTCTTACGATATTCCCATAATGTGTGGATTATTATACATCATTAAATCAAAGTATTGTAAAATTACATACTCGTGTATGGACAAAACAAACGTGTCATCTATGAACTTCAAATTAATTGCTTATTTAAAGACCTTCACCTAAGATTTGTTTATCGGTTCAAATAATTGCACGTATGTATATATCTACCATACATAATACATATTATTTGCACATTAACCGTTATTATTTTTGCATTGATATTTCACATATGGTGATTATGTATGATCTAATATTATTTTTGTGTCTGAGGACATTAGGCTTGGTGCATATTATTATATTTAGTAAATTATAAAAATGTTCAATACACCCATAAAATGAATACAACGACAATGAAGTCGCAAGCGGACTTTAAATATAAATTTATTTATATTTTTGATCACTTCTGTACAAAAAAATAAGGATTATTGTTTGCTTAGATTTTATATTTTTGTATTCTATGTATTATAGACATAACTGCACATTATAATTCTCATTGCACATTATGTGTTCGGCCGCGCGTTAAATCAATCCATATAGGTAACGACTGTCACAATAGGTACCTTGAAGTTTACTAAAAAACTATTTTAAAGAAGGTACAAACAAAGATACATACAATTAAATACAATGTTTTCCATTATGTGACTATGATTGCATCCTTGTGAATAATTTTTAGTTTCCAAAAATGTGAAATTGTACAAGATCGTCGTATAAATACGTATTAATTGCAATTTAAATATGCATCAATAAGGAAGCTAAGGCTTTCCATGCAAATTATATTTGAGAATATAAAATGTATTTCAAATGATCAGTGACCTTTAAAAGAATGTAATTGGTGTTTTTATAAATGAAGTATTTTATTACAGAAGATATAATTTTAACATTTGAAATAATATTTATATTAATTTCATTAAAATATCAAGTTGCATAATTGTGTTAAAAAATAATGAAAAAATCATAATCTCGAAAAATGCTACATGTTTTAATTTACAGTTGTATTTAACCTAAAAGACATTCATTAAAATAATGTTCATTTACTCGATTACAAATTGAATAAAACAACACGTTAACATTAAACATTTCACAACAAATACAAGTAATAATTGATATGTTGTTTAGATATATTGCAAACGGCAAGTTATTCGTTTTTATTAGGTTCTTATATGGCCACAACTATTGTCGCGATAATGTCCTGTTTGTCAATAGATATAGAAGAATGAAATTCTATATTTAGTACCAATTTTCTTTAAGGAAAAAAAACTTTTTATTTTTGTAAACGATCTTACAACCGTTTTTGAAATCCGCTACTTAATATAATTTGAATGCAGTTATTTCGACTTCAGGCTTGCATGTTTATATTCAGAGCCGGCCTTTGCTATCCCGGTGCCCCGGGCGAAATTTTTATTGCCGCCCTCCTCAACCTTTGAAGACCTTTTTTTTCGTTGTTGGCTCAAATATGTAATTCATAAATCCATATATACCGCAAAAAATCTAATAACTTTTTTTTTCGTTGTTACCTCTTTCTTTCATTATTTTTATATTTTAAATCTGATTTATGTGGACTTCCGCGCACCGCCCCTGCTGGTTTGGCACCCCCGGCGGTTGCCCTGGTTCACCCCCCCCCCCCAAAGCCGGCACTGTTTATATTTCACATGAATATCTAATATACTACAAGGCATTAGACGCCTTCAGTAATTTTTTATTCAGATTAACATTATCCACATTTCCCCTTTCCAGAACACATGTCGTTCATCCTCTTCTATGCCTACATTAAAATCTCAATCGCTTTAAAAATAACTTACATGAATCAAAACTATTTCAACATAATAATCCCAACCTTTCAGATATAATTCAATCATCAATATACGTACTACCTACTAATTTATGTTAGATAAGAAAAATGCAACACGCATTACAAAAATAGTTATCACGATACGGAGAAGACATATTATGTGAAGTGTGAAATGAAATTACGATATATTTATTTTTGCGAAACATATTCGAACTGTCGAATTTACTTGTACGTCCTACATAAGATAAACTTAACAATGTTGTTAGAAAGAGATAGAATGGACAATTGTACAAATACTTTGCAATCCTCTTCATTCAATTTAACGATTTGATGAATGTGCAGCTGGTAAATTGATTGTAAATAATATTGTAATTATTTGCACTGTTTCGTAATATGTAAGATTTTAAATTAAAATATTTATCCTGATTACTTTTAATTTTAAAGTTTAATATTTCTATTAAAATTGTGTGCTAGTTTTTGGTTCAGAGTTTTAAAATATCAAATTATTAATATGCTATTATTTATATCACGAAAAAGTAAATTATAACTAAAGATTCTTCCAATAGAAATATTTTAATAATATCTAATTATTAAATGTATATTTTATACTTATTTTTAAATGAATGTAATAGATTAATATAATCTTACAGAACATTGTCCATGACCTAGTATAAACACATGAATTAATTTTTTAATATGAATACGTATTAATTTGATAAATTATTATTAATATTCCATTTTATTATTTTACATTTTATATTGAAAATATGGTTTCATTTACATTTTAATCATGAATAATAGTAATTAATTATTATACATAGTACGTAATTGTTCTAGCACCATATTATAAAATATTTTATAAATATATATAAAAAAGCAAGAGCAGATTTTTAATATCTATTCTTTAATCTACATAAATAAAGGTTTCTTTTTTTGTTTGGCCTTTCATCTTCCATTTCCAATTTAGCTAGGACTTAAAAAAGATTTTCTTGTTGCCGAAATTGACGAACAACATTTTTAGTCAAACGATCATTAATGAAAGAAATTAATTTTTAGTGGAATTCCACCACATTAGTTGTTTGATATTTATAATGTATATGTATATCCATTTAAAAATCGACAAAGTATTAACAATTATTTATAGCATCATTTCGCTGTCATATTACCTTAAAAATAATTTCCAAATTTGGCCATCCTGACACTACGTAACTATGTATCTATAATTAATTGAAAAATAACCGTATAGATGCCAAGGCCAAGTGGATTCTTTATATAAAAACATGTAATGAACAAAAAAAATAAAACAAAAAACAAGTAAATACAGTAAAAGTGATAGACCCGCTATTGGATAGTCAGTAGGACCAGATAGATGTAGTGGATCATAACTTGTAATAAGCTAGGTACACACGTTTTTCATTTTGGCCAGAAAAAGTTCTATAGAATATAGTTACTAGTAATATTGGTTATAATTAAGAATTTTAACTTATTTGCTATACCATAATGATTTTTAATGATTACTTTGCTAATTGTTTTGAAACAACTTACAAATGATAATTTCTATATTTTTTTTAATAAATATATACTTCATTAAATATGTATACAGGCTGTATGTATATTATTGACCAAAATACCGATATAAATCGAAAGAATGGCATCTCAGAAAAAAATTTAGATATAAGAGTTGTAGAGTTTAAAGTTAGCCTTACTTGGACCTTGTATAGCCCGCATTTGGTTCAAATTGGGTGTAAGGTGTATATTACACATACATTTTTGGATTCAAAATTTCCGCTGAATACTATTCAAAGGTCTAATTAGGGCATGTACCTTTAAATCTAAACTACCTATTAAATAGCTTTATATACTGAGGTGTCAGTCAATAATGTAAAACCTGCATATTTAATTAAGTATATTTATAAAAAAAATCAACTTACACATAACATTCATATGCATACCTATAACTATTTTAATTAAAATTGCTTTTATCAAATATTCGCGTTTGTAAAATAAATAGCTCACCCTGTTATATATTTTGTGTATATACATTATACATATTATTATTTATTATTATATATTATCAATAATTGATGTTTTATTTTAAAATAAACTGTTTTAAACGCAATTAGGTACTTTAATATGTTTTATATTATTCTATGATATTTTGTCAGTAAAATTGTTTTAAAATAACTATAAACAATAAAAGTGTCATTTTGAAAGTATTGTTGTAATATATGTACATATCTACTAAGTATTCGTACTAAAAAAAATGCAAATCCTTTTCGGAGCATTGGCACTTAGTTTAATGTTTTTCACGACTATGTTATCATTTGAAGTTATGAAGTAAGATAATATAAATATATACATAGATAGATATAAATGTATAATGTATGTATGTGTATATACCTATCGACATAGGTAGGCATTAACTCGTTAATCCGTTAATCGTTAATTAACGAAGATAACAAAATCGTTAACGGATTAACTTTTAAGTTAACTCAAAAAAATGTTAACGTTTTTGTTAACTTCCGTTAAATTTAACTTCCGTCAACTTTTTCCGTTAACATTGGATGTTTGATGAAAAGTACATAAGAAAGTTGTCGAAATAGCTAAAAAAAGGTCTTCAAACATTTTGGACGGTTAACTTTTTAACGATTAACTTTAACTTTCGTTAAATTTTCAAATTTTCGGTTAACTTTAACTTCCGTTACATTTTCGGGATATTAACGGTTTAACGATTAACGAAGTTAACTTTTCGATTAACTGTGCCCACCTATGCCTATCGATCAGACAGAAAAAAATGTATTGGACCAAGAAAACCTTGTTTTGTATATAACGAAAACAATATTTTCTTAATATAAGAAACATACTCTTAATCCAACTACGTTATTCCTTCGATCAAGAATACTATAGTTGGTTTAAGAGACTATTGCTTATCTTAAGAAAATATTATTTTCGTTATATACAAAACAAGGTTTACTTGGTTCAAGTAAACCTTTCTACCAGTGAATCGATAGATAGATCGCTTGATACATAGATAGTTAATTCATGTAATATTAATAAAGGGTTATAAGTATCGAAGGGAGAAGTATACTTATACATTTGGTTATAAATTAATGTATCTAATAATAGTAAAGCCAAAAAGAGGAAAAAATGAATGGAGATTGTATTATAATATAGTAGATATTTATTGTTTTATAACATATTAATAATGTGTTCTTATTTATTTGCATCATTCATGTAAACGTGAAAAATATAAAAATTAATATTTTTTTATACGAGTACTCATATTGAATTAAATTGACTTCAAATTAATAATTCAGAATAATTAACTGTTTTTATAATGGTTTAATATTTTTTAAGAAAAGTGTTTCCTTCTACTACTTCCACTTCTTCTGGAACTTCTCCTGTTTTAACCTATATAGTACTATTCAACAATGATGTAAGTTTAAATTAATGATCGATAGTATTAAGGCGTGCATTATTTTATACACTTTGAGTATTAAGTATAGGTATTGTTTTTGAGCAATAGATTTTTAAGTTTACAACATTTACAAATGTTATGATAGTTTATTAATGGCTTGAATATTTTGTTTGATACTTTTCACTATTTCTCATTTTATTTAAAATAGTATTCGTTCAAACTATAATATTATTTCTTTAATGAACAAAATGTATTATCTTAATGCTAGTTAATACTATTTAATTATTGCAAAATCACTAAAAATAATACTCGATAATGTATACAAATACTATACAGAAAAATTTGCTAAAGTAGGATTTGGATAAGTGGGAAACTTTTATAACTAGAATTCATACTGAGGTCCTGTTACATCTTCATTTGCACCCCTATAACTGGGTAAATGGGACATTTTTAAAGTGGGTTTAAATAATTGATTCTTTGAGATTCCAGTTATCCAGGTTTCTCCGAAATAGTTTATAGACTGCTTTAATTTAACGCTTTCTATTTATTATTTTGTGTACAATAATGTGGTGTTAAATTATTCTCATCAAATACTTGTAATTCTTTAATAACAAAGTTGATTGGTTAAGATGTATTATGCAACTTATATCTACATTGGAGAACCACCACAACGAGTTAAACTTTATGTAGACATGAGAACATCAGATCTATGGATATTCAGTACAAATGTATTGTATAAAGGTAAATATTTGGTTAATTCATAAGATTTGAGTCACTATTGCAAATGCGCAATGCGCGCGTTAAAAGTATTCGTCAAATGATAAAGTTAGAGGACAAAAATTTCGATCAGTTACACTCAGCGTTCTACATAACGTCGCCATTGGTAATTCAATAATTCCACATAAAGCCGACTAGAGGAGCCGCCACCACCACGCCTAAAAGTTGACAGATACATTTAGGTATCCAATAAAATGTTAATTTTCTTTTGCAACTTTGATACTCTAGAACTGCGGTTCTTAAACTAGGGTCCGCGGACCCCCGGGGGGCCGCCAAACTTTTATGGGGGCCCGTGAAATATTTTTGGCAAAAAATTAATTTACATAAAGTACTTTTATATTTCAATTTATCAGTGATTAATTAGTATCTAACGACATTTTTTGTTTTCCTTTCAGGGATGGGGGTCCCTGAAAACTAATTGTTCAAAAAGGGGTCCCTAGACCACATAAGTTTAAGAACCGCTGCTCTAGAACTCTAGACAATTGTTATTCGTTGCTTTAATACTGGATCAAAAATGTATAGATTTCTATACAATCATATGCCAATAATTTATTTTTGTTATTTCCTTTTTTAATCGTTTTCAAATTATCAAATTTTAAATAAAATGTACCTTACACATTTTTTTATACTATTTATTATATTTCAATTTCAACGAAAATTGTATTGAATTTCATTTTTTTCCACAATGAGTCACACCAAAACACAAGTTTTGTGTATAAAATCTACATAGAAGACTTTAACGTCAATTTGTTAATTTAAATTTGGCGCTGAAATATAGTATCACAATGGTATTATGGTGGGGGTTGGGGAAAGACGTTCTATAGAACTGTTAGAACATTGTACTATGGAACGGTCGTACTGTGGATGGACGTTTTATAGAACGCTGAGTGTATATTAAAAAATATTTTTAATAAATTTTAATCACTTTTAAATTATCATTCCTGTCCAATATTGTACCATACCTATAACTAATTGTAAGCTCTTACAAACTTATTTATAGGTTCTACTAAAATAAGCTATCTACATATTGTGTAGGAAACAGCGAAAAATTGTATTAAATTGACCTGCGTTAAAGTATAACAATAAATCAAAAATTAACTATAGTTATTCGAAAAAAATGATTATAATGTACAAAATAGCAGAACGATGTTGGTATTTTAAAATGAATAGATTTTGTTGTCATTTCGTTAAAAAAACACCGTGTTACTGGTGCTAGGCGGCTATTACACTATCAAATAAATATGTCAAAGATCTTTGACAAAGATTTGATCATATATTAAATTATAAGTAATTTCGTAGCCGAAACCGTCCACGAACACTTTTCAGTCGCCATTTTGATTTATCCATAAAAAAACTTTGATTAAATATAAGAAACTGTCATTATCTATGATAAAAGAAATATTATGAAGGTAAATAATACGTAAATATTATAAAAGTTGACATATTACACTGTCATATTTCTTTGATCAAAGAAATTTTATCACATTTCTTTGATAGTGTAATAGCCGCCTAAAAAACATATATTCTTTTAGCTCAATATATACTCTAATCAATTGAAATTTCTATAGGTGATAATTGTACGGAAAAATTCAACGACCATTCATCTAAAACTTTAAAAATAAATAAATCAAAAACATCAACTCATATAACTAATTTATATAGTTATAATAGTAATAAAACAATAGAAGCATTTGGAAAAAACGCTACAGATAATATTGGAGTAAGTATAAGTATTCCTAATTTATAATAAGAAGTAATGATATACGTATGTATGTAGGTAGATGTCTACAAAAAAACAACAGTTCGTTTATTTATAATTTGTTTTATGAGTGTTTGTGGTCGATTTATCTTCTGAATAGCACAAATATTTAAACTCATTACATTCTATTTTCCATTATTTCAGTTAAAAGACTTCACCATTCCAAATCAAACCTTTCTATTAACAAATAAGATTAACATTAACTCACGGATAAAATCCATACCATGTATGGGTGGATTATTTGGTTTAGGTTTAGATAAGAATGCTCAATATGGACAACCTCTGCATTATAAAATATTTGAACAAATTAAACAGAAAAAATTATTTTCCCTCAGAATGTAAGAATTATGTACCTCTATATTTACCATACAATTACTAATTTTTGATATTATTTTAAAGATACCCCTATCCAAAAAACGGAATGTTAGTTTTTGGAATTAATACAGACCTATACAATGGTGACATCGTTTATGCAAATATGAGCAATGATGGATACAATTTTAATGTACAATATGCGTATGCTAAAAATGATGTTTTTGGACAGAATATAGAAGTAAAGCTTGATTCTGGAAACCCTAATGTTTATATCCCTGAAAGTATATATCGTCGAACAATAATGACACATTTGACAGGGACACGAGAAAGTTTTCCGAATTTTTATTTTGACATTGGCGGAAAGGCTTTTAGTTTATCTTACTTAGACTATACGAAAATGGTAAATTAATGCAATTTTGAAAATTTTAATAAATAATTAATAACTATATTATTTTCAAACTGATTAATTTATAGTATGTTAATTAAAGTTTAAATTGTCAACATGTGATAATGATTATAATTATTTTATATTTTACATTAAGAATAGATGAACACAACCTATTTTTAAATAATTAAAAAATATTACTTTTAGGATGGTTCCAAAATTCACATTTCTATTTTGAATTCAACTAACGAAGATTGGATATTCGGACAACCATTTTTTCATAAATATTATACAATTTTTGATATTGAAAATAAAAAGCTTGGATTTGCGGAAGGAAAATAATATAGCAGTTAACAAGTATATAAGTATAAAATATGTACATGTATATTATTTTAAATTAAACAAAAAGTCAAAATTTTAAACTGATTTCTGTTGTTTTTATTTGTTTTTTTTTATATATTCTAACGAATTTTAGTAAAAACAGTAAGTAGTTCGAGATTTACAGTGTCTGTTTTAAGGAAATTTTAGAACTTCACAATTTGATATAAGCATATAAAAATGATTTTTTTGGTCTTCACTACACGAATTTACTTTTACAACTCTTTAATTAACGCCTGGTAGGTATTATAAAGAAATTGGTTTAAAACAACATTTTCTACAAGGTATCAAATTTATATGACAGTTGTATCGATGTAATTTTCCATACAATATCATGTAATTTATTTATTCTCTCTTATTTGGACTACACTAAAATGGTAAATTGATGCAATTTAAAAAAATTCATTAAATAATGTATAACTTAACTACATATAGGTATTGTTTTCAAACACTTAAATTATAGTCTGTAATTTAAGTCCAACATGTGATAAACTATGATTTATTTTTTATGTTCACAATATAAAAACTTAATACTTAACGACTTTTTAGAAAAATGTATTCTTTTTAGATTAATTCTGTGTATGTATGTATTTTAAATTCTTCTTACGATGATTGGATATTTAGACAACTATTTATTCATAAGTTTTATACGGTTTTTGATATTGAAAACAAGAAACTTGGATTTTCTGATGGAAAATAATAAAACAGGTTCATATATATACATATACATATAGAACTGTATAAATAATACAAATATTATTGCTAATATAATAATAAGTTATTTTAAATAAAATAAAAACATTAAAAATTTCAAATTAATTGATGTTATTTTTATTTAATTTTAATTCTTTTATTTTAAATGTCTTAACTAAATTTTTTATTCAATAATTTTTTTACAAAAGTTGTTTCTTTTAAATCATTTCTATGAAAATATGGTGAATGATGGATACAGTTTTAAAATGCAATATGCGTATGCTAGAAAATATATAATTTTGATAAGAATATAGAAGTAAAGCTAGATTCTCGAAACCCTAATATTATACCCCTGATAGTACAATACAATATAAATATATATACCTAGTACTATAACGAGACATTTGACAGGGACACCAGAAAGTTTTTCGAATTTTTATTTTGACATATACTAAAATGGTAAGTTGATGCAATTTCGAAAATTCAAGATTAATTTATAAAATGATATATTATTAAATTCCTTTATGCCAACACGAGATAATGATTATTTTATAAATTTTACATTAAGAATAGGGAAACTAAGAATAAAGAAATTAGAAAAATGATAACTTTTAGATTGGTTTCAAAATTCTCATTTCTTGGATTTGCGGAAGGGAAAAGTATGACGGTTAACAAGTAGGAAAATGCTAAACTTGGATCCGAACGGAATTCCCAAAATATAGTAATGTTTCATTACTATACGTGTATGTTCAACATATAAATATTTCCATGTGAGGTACTGTATATTTTTATTATATATTATTTATAATTGATGATTTGTTAATTTTAACCTATTTAGAATTTTCAAACTTTTTCTATAGTGTATTAAGTTTTTTAACTATTTGTTTTGAAATAGCTATTACCGATAATAATTTGTTTTAATATATTTAAAATAATATACATATATATATGTTTAATGTATTATTATTATTAAATACTATCAATAATGGAAGTTTTTTTTAAATTAAACTAGTTTAAACATTATTAGGTGATATAAAATATTTTATATTGTCTAATGATTTTGGTGATTACCTACTCAATAATTGTTTTGAACAATTATGGAATATTAAAAACTGTGTCATTTTGACAGTATTGTAATATATATAAGTACCTAACAATAAATAGGTATACGTACTAAAAATGGTACATTTAGCTACATTAATTGGTGGTGGAATAGTAGTTTTGTTTTTTACAACACTATTAACCATTTTTCTTGTCAGGTAAGATGATATGAGTATAGTATATACAAATAGAGACTATCTCCGTTGCCGGCGACGCGAGACGGCAACGTGAATACTTATAATGCGAATCGTTGCCGGCACTCGGTCCAACTCGGTATTACCAGAGACGGTAACGAAAATGTTAATGTTGTACTTATCGTGCAAACTCAAGTCGAGCTGTATGTCGTGATAATGAATACTAGATCATTTGGCTACGTGGACAGGCTTTTACAACTAAAAGAAGAATTAATTTAAATCTTTTATATCTTAGTAAAATATTCACATAGGTATAACCACAGACGATCGGTATTTAAAATATTTAAAATGTATTAATAATTTAGAAAATATGTAATAAAGTATGCAACGATTTAAAATTTTGGTTAAACTAAAGAATTTGCAGGCACTACTTTACAATTGTCAAAAATAAGATATTATATAACTATTGCGAATAGAGTCGATGTTAATGCTATTTGTCTTGTAGAGTATCTACTTGTGCCAAGTTTCATTCGGTGAATACAAAAAAAATTATCTTACAAATTTTTCCACCCCCTTAGGGGTAAAATTTTGGGAAATACTAAAATAATTGTTTCGTTATTTGTATTGTAGAGTATGTATGACAAGTTTCAATTAAATGCGAACAAAAAAACTATTTTTTTTATATAAATTTTGACACCCCGTTTTAACCCCGTAGGAGTTGAATTACTAAACATCCTTTCTTAGTTAATGCTTACATCATAAAAAGAAGTCACCTAGGGAATTTCACATTTCTAGGTCCAGGAGTTTGGACTGTATGTTGATGAATGAGTGAGTGTATGGTTAAGGACAAATTCTTTTATATAAATAATATATAGATTGAATAAAAGTAACTTTAAATAAATAATCTAGTTGTATTTTTTATTAATTTTTATTTAATTCAGTTTTATGAACTGTTTTTATAAACTATTAATATTTTTTTAGAAAAGTGATTCCTTCTACTTATTCTAATACTTCTACTACTTCTACTTCTTCACCTATTTCTACAAGTCCTCCAAATTTTACCCATTTAACTTTGTTCAACAATGATGTAAGTTTTAAATAAATACGAGTAATATTTATGCGCGCATTATTTTATACACGTTTTTTATACACTAACGCCCAGTATTATCAACTTTAACTAAATGCTCCTTTGACTAACTGTCATATTATGAACAGATCCAAGCATAATACATTTAATTAAATAGATTTTAAATTATCTGCATTATTTCTTTACAACATATATTATGTCTATTTTTCATTGAGAGCTTAAATATTGATTTAAATCACGTTTGTAATATACCAAATATACTTTAAAGGAGCATTTAGCGCTAAAGGAGCTTTAAATTGGTTGATAATACCGGGCATAAGTATTAAATATATTGTTTTTTAGCAATATCATTTTGCGTGTACAATGTTTACAAACGCAATGATAGTTTTTTGAGCGCTTTAATGAAATACTTTCAATTTTGTATTTTTTATAAAATAATGCACGTTTTAATTGGTCTCATTAAATACAAATAATTATATAATAATCAATGTTGTTTAGATGTATTATGCATTTTATATTTACATTGGAGAACCATCACAACGAGTTAAACTTTATGTAGACATAAGAACATCAGATCTATGGATATTCAATGCCCATGAATTGTACTACGGTAAATATTTGGTACCTTCATAATATTACTTGTTTTAATCAGACTAATAATATGTTTAGGGTAAAATTTAGAAACATTATTCAATCTTAAACATTTAAAATATCATTGGTTAAATTTAAAAATAAAGATACCCAAAAAAAGCCTGGAGAAGAAAAATAATTTTAAAACATTTCCTGCATGGTTTCAATAAAAACATGAAATGAAACAATTTTCATATAACATACAAACCATATTTTCTTTGTTACATCAAAAAGATAAAACAGCAACATTTTTTTTTAACAATATGTATTTTAAACGTATAAATTTTATTGTCATTTTCTTAATAAAAACATCTATTTTGTGTTTTGGTGTAAAAAATACCATTATGTTTATATTCTTATATTTATAATTTGTTCTACTGTCAATATCAACTATACTCGATTGGAATTTCTGTAGGTGAAAATTGTACGGAAAAATTCAATGACCGTGAATCTAAAACTTTAAGAATAGATGAATCAAAAACATCAACTTATACGAGTAATTTATATAGTTATAATAGTAATAAAACAATAGAAGCATATGGTAAATACGCTTCAGATAATATTATAGTAAGTATAACTATACGTCATTTATAATTAAAAATAATAAAAATGATATAGGTGTACTTATTTATAAAGATTTTTGTAGGTAGATATAAAAAAAGAGGCCATAGATAACTTAATGGCAAATCAATCGTTTGTTTAATAAAAAAATCTGATCTAAAGAGCATAAAAATTTAAATTAATAACATTCTATTTTCTATTATTTCAGTTAAGAAATGTCATCATTCCAAAGCAAACGTTTCTATTAACAAATAAGATCAACATTAACTCACAAACAAAATCCATCCCATGCACGGGTGGAATATTTGGTTTAGGTTTAGATAAGAATGCTCGATATGGACAACCTCTGCATTATAAATTATTTGAACAATTTCAACACAAACAACTTTTTTCCCTTAGACTGTAAGACACCTATACTTCTTTATGATTTCAATTATTTAATAATTATATAAGAATATTTAACTTTTCATATTTTGTTAATTGTTGATATTATCTTATAGATACCCCTATCCAAAACATGGAATGATAATTTTTGGAATTGATAAAGACCTCTACAACGGTGACATCGTATATGCTGATATGGTCAATGATGAATACAGTTTTAAAGCACAATCTGTATATACTGAAAGAAACGTATTTGGCAAGAATATAGAAGTAAAGCTTGATATTGGAAATCCTAATATTTATGTTCCTGATCGTATTTATAGTCATCTAATGAATCTTTTGGCAGAGTCAAAAGAACATCCTCCGAATATTTCTATTGATATTGCTGGGAAGGAATTCATTCTTTCTTATTTGGACTATACTAAAATGGTAAATTGATGCAATTTAAATAAAAATAAATAATGTATAACTATACTCTATTATTTTCAAACTACTTAATTTATAGTTTGCAAATTAACATCAAACATATACTTTATTTTGTATGTTCAGAATAGGGATATATCAATACTTAACGATTTTTTAGAAAAATATATTCTTTTTAGATTGATTCCAAATTGCACATATGTATTTTAAATTCTACTAACGATGATTGGATATTTGGACAACCATTTTTTCACAAGTATTATACGATTTTTGATATAGAAAATAAGACACTTGGATTTGCTGAAGGGAAATAATATAACAGGTAGGGGAAAGTAGCCATAATCGTACTCTCGTCTAAATTGTACCACCGCTATTTTAAAGAAAACCATCTATTATGCATATATTAAACTAAACCGTATTCCATGTGCGCATAACAATTTTTACACTTGTAGAAGATATTAAAACGACAATCGTTTAAAAAACTGTGTTTGATGTACCTATATACAAATTTTTATAAGACTCTAGAGCATTGACAGTTCAATAGATTTTCAATTTAATGAAATGTATGTACCTACAGTTATGTTGTCTACAATTCTACAATATGTACCTAACAATTACCAATTCCTGTTTTATTTTGTTCAGTTGAGGTTATTATTAAAATTTATTTATAAAATTTCAGTTTCCAATATCATACAATACACAGTTGCCTAATTCGCACTTTAATGGTTTTTCGCACATAATGATTTTCTGTTTCTTGATGAAAGGCCTAAAAAGGTAGTTAAAATTCAACAAAATAAATACCTGGTCGAAAAAACATTTCTTATTATTCCAGATAAAAACTTGATATATTACATGAATGTATTTGTTTCTTCCATTTTCTGTGTATTATTATATGCAGTACGATTGAGGGAACCGTAGGTACGAATTAGGGTACTTAACTTCAAAATCGAACCGTTTGAGAAGTTTCAGAAATACGTTAATAAATATTATGTATTTGTGATCAATTTATCACTCCTAAATAATAATTTGAGTACATACCGAATGAAAAAACGAAAAAATGATACGATATTGGCAACCTTCCCCTACATATATAAAAATATATATTGTAATACATAATATTTTTGTTAAGATATATGCTATTTTATATCAAATTAAAATATTTAATTTTTTTAATGTTTTTTTTTTATTTTAATTATTTTTGAAGTCACTAAACTTAATGTTTAGTCATTTTTTGACAGAAGTATTTTTTAAATCATATATGCAAATATGGTCAATGATGGAAAGCGTTTTGAAGTACAATCTGCGTATACTAGAAAAGATTTTTTGGCAAGAATATAGAAATAAAGCTTTATTCTGTTAACCCTAATATTTATATCCCTGATAGTATATTATATCGTCGTACAATAACGAGACATTGGCAGGGATACGAGAAAGTTTTTCGATTTTTTAATTTTTCTTATTTCGACTATACAAAAATGGTAATTTGATGCAATTTCGAAATTTTAAGGGTAATTTATAGTATGATATACAATAAAAATCCTACATGCCAACATGTAATAATAATTATTTTATACATTTTATATTAAGAATATGGAAACTTAACACATCGAAGAAAAATTAGAAAACTTATTACTTTTATGTCAGTTTCAAAATTTACGTCTCTTGGATTTGCCTAAGGAAAAAGTATGAAATGCCAAATTTAGATCCAAATGTACTTCCCAAAATATAGTAATGTTTCATATATATGTACATACATATGTATGTATTATGTATGTTAAAAATTTAAATATTCAGTGAGCCACTGAAATTTTAAACTCTTCATAGAATATCTAATGATTTTTATATATTGATTACTTTACTATTTGTTTTGGAACAACTATTACCAATAATTTTTTTCAAGTACCTATTTAAAATAATATATATGTATAATGTTTATATAGGTTTTATTATTAAATATTATCTATAATTTATATGTAATTTATTTAATTAAACTGGTTTAAACAGTATTAGGTGATTTAAAATAATATTTTATATTATTTAATGATTTTTGTTGATTAATAAATTAATTGTTTTGAAAACTCTATACAATATTAAAAACTGTGTCATTTTGACAATATTTTAATATATATGTACCTAACAATAAGTATACATACTAAAAATGGTATATTTACCTACATTAATTGGTGGTGCAATAGTAGTTTTGTTTTTTTCGACACTATTAACCCTTATTCTTGTCAGGTAAGATTATATGAATATATGTAGTATAGGTAATCAACGATAAATAATATAATATGAATTTTAACAATTTTATTATAATTATTAAAATTTATTATTTATATTAATATCTCATTATGCATTTCCATAAATAAATAAAACAATATTTTTACACGTATTATTGAAGTGGCTTTAAATTAATAAATAAGTTTTATTTAATCTTAAATTTAAATAGGAAGTTTCAATATTATTTTTAGAAAATTTGGTGGTCCTCCTACTCTTCCTCCTAGTCCTGTTGTCTTAACCCATTATGAACTGACTAACTATGATGTAAGTTTTCATTGAATATTTATAATTCTTAAATAATCAAAAGTCGGTTCATTTAGATGTATCATACAACTTATCTCAACATTGGAAAACCACCACAACAAATTCAAGTTTATGTTGACATAAGATCATCAGATCTATTGGTATTCAGTACACATTCTTCGGTAGAAGATTTATATGAATCAATATACTGTGGTAAATATTTGGTTCAGACAATATTCGATTGGTGTAATTTAGAAACATAATTTATTAATCAGATAAAATGGATCATTAGTTATATTTAAAAATAACGGATACCTAATTAAGATTGAGTCATGCTAATATGTAGGAAGAACTGAGCTGTACGAAATATTAAAACGTTTGCCTGGATTCCCTTCAAACTTTAAATGAAACTATTTTCATATAAAGTATACCATATTTTCTTTCTTGTTCTTATTTGTATTAATGTATGAAATTTTGTTTAATTAGTAGGTACTATGTATATATATGGGTGACTAGAGGTGCAAGTCGGTTTAAGAATCGTCTTAAATATTGCATCTCTCATGCACTAGTTTTGGTCGTCATTTTATAAACACATTAATATATTATTCAGGACTTTTTTGTCAAATTGTCTTGCACTTGTTAGATTGCCCATTCTTAGTACTACTGTCAACAATACTTAGGTAATTGGAATTTCCTTAGATATTTTCAATAAAAAATTCAAAGCCCATGAATCTACAACTTTAAAAATATTTGAATTAGATTATTGGACTCATATAAGCAATTTATATAGCAATAATAGTTATAACACAATCGAAGTACATGGAAAAGAAGGTACAGATAATATCGCAGTAAGTATTAGTGTATTCTTAATTTTTATTATTTCTAAATTTAACCATACAGAAAAATAATGAAAATTACATACATATTTACGAAGACATATGTAAATAAAATAGATATAAAATAAAACAAACAATTTTATGGGAAATAAAGAATTTGTTTAGCGTTCATCAATTTTTCTTCTAAAGAACACAAATATTCAAACTAAAACATTATGTTTTCTATTATTACAGTTGAGTAATCTCTATTTTCAAAAACAACCAATTCTTATATCAAATCAGATCAATATAAAGTCAGGGACCCAAACCATCCAATGTTTGGGGGGAATTTTTGGCTTAGGTTTAGATGCAAAAGCTCAATATGGAAAACCTCTTCATTATAAAATATTTGAAAAAAGTCAACAGAAACTTTTTTCACTCAGACTGTAAGAATTATGTACCGATGTACCCTATATATTTTAAAAACTAATTCATATTTTTTTAAATATTTATGTTTTTTTTTTATTTGTTAATATTATCTTATAGATACCCATATCCAAATAATGGAAAGTTAATTTTTGGAATTGATAGAGACCTATACAATGGTGACATCGTATATGCTGATATGGTGAATGATGAATACAGTTTTAAAGCACAATATGTATATGCTGAGAGAAGTGTATTTGGCAAGGATATAGAAGTAAAACTTGATATTGGAAATCCTAATATACATGTTCCTGATCGTATTTATAGTCGTCTAATGAGCCTTTTGACAGAGTCAGAAGAACATCCTCCGAATATTTCTATTGATATTGCTGGGAAGGAATTCATTCTTTCTTATTTGGACTATACTAAAATGGTAACTTGATGCAATTTCATTAAATAATGTATAACTATATTATTTTCAAACTACTTAATTTATAGTTTGTAAATTAGCATCAAACATGTGATAAATAATGTTTTATTATGTTCAGAATAGAAAAATTCAATACAATAGAAAAAATAATAATTCTTTTTAGATTGATTCCAAGTTGCACATATGTATTTTAAATTCCACTAATGATGATTGGATATTTGGACAACCATTTTTTCATAAATATTATGCAATTTTTGATATTGACAATAAGAAACTTGGATTTGCTGATGGAAAATAATACAACAGGTACATATATTAAGAATTTAAAATTGGTTAATGTTGTTTAGTTTTTTATTTTAACTATATCTAGCTAAACTTTATGTTTAATATTGTGACAAAAGTATTTTCTTTTAATTTTTGTATACATATCATATATCTATGTACAAAATATATCAAATATAATCCTTCCTAAAATTATTAGATTTTTAAGTGGTGCAGTTAAAAGATAACAGCCTGCTTAAGTGTAATTTTGTACCAGAATGTACCTTTATATATTTGTTTGCGTGCTTATAATTGCTACAAAATGTTTAATACGGTTACATAATTAATACAAACCAAATGATCGAAAAAGATATGAAGTTTTAATAAATGTTTTACAAAAAAATAATGTTTACACATCGAATGAATTAAAATAAGTAGGTACCTATAGTTTTAATAACAATTTTGAAAATTAAAAATTCATTTGTATAGATTTTCTCCCATACATAAAAAAAAATCTAGAATGCGCTACTGAAGATAAATGTAAAATATTCGGAAGTTGGATATTTCACAATTTTCTCTCCTTTGTTCACAAATATATTTTCAATCGAACAAGATGAATAGTTTGTTCTGAGTATTGCTTACACCATTCAAAAGATAATCATCTTTCAAGAAAGGTTATTTCAAATAAACTGATTTAGAAACTAAAGGAAATTTATAATAATAGTAATTACTTAAGTAGTAGCGTTTGTTTCATGATATTTTGCTTAGGTTTTTTGCAATGTTTTTTTATTTATGGTATTTAAAGTATCTCTTATGAAACAGGTTATCTTCCAGTTTTATTTAATAAATTAACAAAATCAACTACATACAAGTATAAGATGCTATTAGAAAACATAAACCAATTTTAAATTATAGGATGGCATTCGATATACAAATTCAGCTATGTTTTTATTGTAAGACAAGGGAATATACTAAGGCACATATCAGGGCAGAGTATTTTGTAATATTTTGTTTCTTTACTTAGATCCATTTTAATTGTTGTTGACTGTGGGATATTATTACCTCTAAAATTTTTGAGATATTTTTTTAGAAGTTTTGTAGTAAGTATTTTAATTCACCAATAGATTTATTTCTCGCAATTTTGTATATTATTATAATATTAATATATGAAAAATGTATATATGATTGCAACAATCAGTTCACTGCTACATTTAATTAAATTATCTAATAAACTTATTTTAAAATATTTTTACAATACACCGTCGTAGTAAATAATTTTATAATTTGTATTTGCCCTTCTTCTACCGTTCATATTATAATGATTTCCAGAAGCATTTAATATTTAGTTTGAATTTTATTCTCACGTTTTTATGTACCATTACGGCTAAGGTTTTATGAATATCTCAAGGAAAAATGGTAGTTTCAATTCTCGAACTGTTTTACTTTTAAGTTTCTGAGAAGTAATTAGTAGTTACAGTAGACATAACTAATCTATTAAAATTACACCAGGTATAATTAACCTTATATTTATTTAATGTAACACGCATAAAACATTAACTTAATAATTTTCTATAATAATTAAGTAATCGTATAATTTATCGAAATAATTCTTGGGTATGAATGTGATACCGTAGATGACATTTAATTCAACAAGGATGATATTATATCTCCTTGACCTTTTAGAAAGCAATGTGCTAAAGAAAAATCTTTACAAAGCAAAATGCTATGTGATCAAATACCTAAGAGAAGACGCTCGCCATTCTGAGTTGACGTGATTTTCAAGGTTTTAATGTCTTTCTAATTTTTAACACTAAATAAATAACTGAATACATACATATACATGTGTTTACCAATATGTCCTTTGCCGTATAAGAACAATTTGTTCTTATACCCGCCATTTAGCTGAATTAATTATCGTAATAAATCAATGAGTTATTACTGTTTTAGTTAATTTCATTTTCTACTATATTACGTTACGTAAAATATAAATATTAAATATAGACATCAAGGTTTCTGGCGTCAAGTTTTAAGCCATCGTTTTAATTGATATGGCCGTATTGTTTATTAAAACCTGCTTTGGAAGGTCCTAAAAGATCTTCTTTCTTATTTTATTTTTTGTAGTTAAATATAAATACAAATATACATAAATATTTATAATGTACATTTAATATACAAATTAAAATAAAATATAAAAATTAAATTTATCAAGCCTGAGTCGAGCCACACATATTAGTGTCCCGTACCATGCAGATTTTGAATGTAAATTATATTATACATAGCATTTATATACTTTTATTATTATCATTTTTGAACATTTTATTTTTCTTAGTTTTTGGTATCATTAGGTATTACTGCCGTGCTTAGCACAAAAGCGGTATCTCAGTAAAGGCGAGTTTCGAGAAAATCAACGTTTTGTTAAAATAGTTTTATTTTTACTTTACAGATTGTTTTTTTGATTTATTAAATGGAATTTATTCATTATATTGGGAATTTTGGCGGTATCAAAATATACAGTTATTCGCCTACGTATTATTGATATACCTCTGAGTAATTTAAGGTAAACCTGATATAGGAAAAACTTTTTCAAGGGTTTTTACATATGTTTTAAATAAGATATCGCTCTTTGGCTTAGTTCATTGGATTCGTATTTTTTTAAGCTATTCGATGCCATAAAAATCAACTTTATGATTTTTTTTGAGATACCGCTTTTGTGCTTAGCATGACAGTAAAGGTACATAAAAATATACAATTATATTTTTTTATTTTTCTTATTACTACTTTTGGAGGTATTTTTATTTAAAAGCGCCAAAAACATGAAAAATAGTTTTACTGTAATTATATAAAATCTTTTTCTAGGTCAACCGGTTTAGTATAATGGCTAGAGAACTGGCAGACAGACAAATAAATAGTAGTATGTATAACGTACATATGTATATCCTATAGGATAATACCTACATATGTATATTCCTTACAAAATCGATAGTTTATTTAAATAAACGTTTATTGTTACTTTACAGGAATACTCCGGTTTGCGTAGTTAATATTGAAAAAACACAATAATCGGGAGCCATGATGTATGAAAAGACGTTATTGTTTTATTGTTATAAGTTGTTTCGAAATTACTTAATTCAAATTCTGTTACTGTAGATTTCTTGCTTCGAGTATTTAAATAAAGAAGGTAATAAATAATAAATGAAACGCAGTAATCAAAGGTTGTTAAAATGCAGCATGTACCTACTCAAAAAAAATATGTACATTATATTCATAAATTGATTTATCTTTTAATGAAATACTTGGCTTATTTACGCATGCGCATTGGCGCCACAGTTAATAAATCATAATAACAAAAAAAAAGTTTAAAACGCAATAATTGGGATATTTTATTATGTTTTAATGTACCTTTTCATGTGTACTATTATAAAACACTTTCATGTATATTATTATAATTCTATCAACATTCATCCCACAATGAATACATTTATGGAAACTGATTAAATATAAAACAATGTAGATACATTTCTTCTACTTTCGTAATTTCTATAGTCGAGCATCAGAAACCTACACTTTAAGGAAGATTTTTTTAATATTCAAATAAATATGTTGATGCATAAAATAAATAAATTACTAAAGCTTACATAATGTTCCGACATTATATTGTTTAGATTTTTAAAGGTTTCAATACTCGCTTTCACAAACATTCTGGTATAGGTAACTAAAGTTAATACGTCAAACAAAACGCAATTTATAAATATTGCAATTGAATTTGTCAATATAGGAAGTATGCACATTGTAGTTACGAGTACATTCATATACTATGTATATTTCAAAGATCAAATATAGTAAACTATAAATAATATAAATATAGTATACTATACACTATAATATTTATAGTAATAATACTATCTACAATCTACACATATAAGTTTTACCAGATATATCAAAAGTTATATAATGTTATAATAATTGTAATTATATTATATAATTTGTTATTTTCAAAGGTAAAACGAGTATCAAGTGCACACAATGTTGAATTCACAGATTTCACATGAGAAGGGGGGGGGGGAAGGCGGGTCAAAAATTGGTTTAATCGGATTTTTTTTCACTGGGGTGCCCACCTACACCCTCGCTGTATCAATGTTGGATTTACAATATTCACATATGCTTCGTAATAATAAAAAAAATTATATCAATGATATCAAAATTGAGCTCTTCAGGTTATGTATTTAAAGCGTTCAATATTGTTTTTTTCCCTTTTTGATATGATTTTATGAATAGTTTACATTTAACATATAAGTACACACACATTATTGAATTTATTTATTTTGGCTATTATATACAAATATAGGCACAATTAACGATAGAAGAAGGAAAACACCAGCTTCGTCCATCATCCATCAACATTATTTATGTTAATAAAGTATGTATGTACATTGTACAATGTACATATATTTATTCATAAAGAAATTGTTGAGCATATTATACCTAATAACAAATAGTGTAATAGAAGTACAATATACAAGAGTTTATAATATATTTAAAAGTTTGATTAAGTTCCTGGATATATTTCATTCCCCTTATATAAAAAATGTTTCATCTCCAGGCAAAGTTAAAAGTACATTGATCTTCAATTCTTCAACAAATATCACTATATCTAATTACGTCGTATATAATGTTCTAAGAATAATCCCCAAATGTCAATACTACCCGGAAATACCGGCGCTAGTCACAAACACAAATCTTTGTTATGTCTGATTTACTGAAATATTCTTCAGTAGAGTAAGTGTGCCAAAAAATGACAACCAATTCACATATATACAGGGATTATCTTCTATTTTTTTGAAAATAATTCCATGTTATTAATAACTGTAGCAGTGATACGTAAATACTCAAAAGTTAGTACACCCAAAAAGAATGTAATTTTTGAATCAAGGTTTTTTTCATATACCTACCTAAAATTGGCATTTCCGATTAATTGTTGAGGGAGCTTATAAATGCGTTAGATATTTCATTTTTTTGTGATAGTCCGTATGTACATTACATATTAACTATCTACACGAATAAGTGGTACGCGGATGCCATACCTTTCAGAAACACTGTTCTTTAAAGATGTGTCAGAACGAAAGGCCGTCTTGAGGTCGTTTGTTGATGATAATTTGAATAAAATGATTCCAAGTATACAAATTTTAATATTATCATACTTTAATAATTGATATTATAATTTGTTATGATTATTTCAAAAGTCTTCATTCGAAATATTAATTTATTATTTAAATTCAAAGTTCCAATTACAATTTCTATATATCGTAAACATCCGTTATAAACAGTATGTATCAATTTTAGCAAAAGAAACTCGCTAATTTGCTTAGGGTGGCATATTTTCACATTTTCTTAGGGCCACTCATAGTTTGATAACAATATTTATTAAAATAGATTAATATTGGGCACAATGACTCTACGTAGACAATCTAAAATGCATCTAAATAATTGACTCTAGTATGTAATTATCAAACAATACAAGTTCATGTCTTCGTTGGTAGTCTAGAAAGTGGATGCAACTGTATCTTATTTATCAATTAGTAAATAGCATAGTTTGTATTGTGGTTCAGACACTTTTTCATTTCTACAATAAATTACGCTTGTATAAACTTACATAAATGCACTGCTTACCTACAATTCTTGTTAATGGTTAGTTCAACAATCTAACTGGTACATACTATGTAACGAATCATTTTGGAAAAGAAAAAGAAGACCTCATAAATTATATTATATACGATGACTAAATGCTCACGATATAGGAAATTGAACTGAATTATGATAATATTTTGCTTATAGCAAACATTACTATTTTGAATTATCATAAAAAACAAACGACTTGTATACTTCAAATTTCAAATAACTGAAACAAAGGAGTAATGATTAATAATTGATAACTCTATTAATCATATGCAAATATTTTTCTTCTTCATGAAATTATTATCTGCTAGTTTAGCATTTTCTGACAGCTCCATCAATACTTTAAATATCTCTTTTATGTGTAATACACGAAAAGTATCTACTATAAAGAGAGTCATAGGTAAGTTCGTTAAAGTTATAAAATTATCTACAACTTAGAAATATACTTAACTAAGTCATTTAAAAAAATATTTATTTTATAAGCTGCTGCTTATTCGACTATCGTATAAATTGTTCATCAATATACCGAAACACAAATTTCTCATGCAATTAACACTCTCTTCCATAATACTTTACTGCAGTGTATGTATATATATTATACATATTATACATGGTACATAAATACTTATATGCATGCAGATTACCGAATCAACGACAATTACAAGCACGTGTCGACACGTATACTTACAACAATATAATTAGAAGAAATGATATATTTCATCAATTATCAATCCTTCATCGAATACCTGCCAGTATCCCACACTCATGGGACTACATGAATTCGTTAAATCAAAACAAGATGTCGTGACCTATCATCTCTAGAGTATGAGATCCCCATCATGACATTTAATACTTGTATTGTTTCATAATCAATGTACAGGTAACATAATTATTTATGTTTGCGATGCCTCCATATGGTATTAACTTGTTTAACAATATAATGATAAGATCGGATTCAATCGTAATAAAGTTAGTAGGTGGGAAGAAGACCTTTTCAAACCCGGCGGTACCTTCGTATAAAGACGTAAATTGTCAACACCAGATTACATCTAGAACAATTTACTTTATGTTAATAAGTATGTAGTTAATGTATTATCAACTTAATGATATAAATATAATTGCTACTGTTCAAAAAACGTACTCGTAGTATAAGTAAATAATATTTTATTCATATTCATTACAAAAAGTATCTATATTCAAATATACATATATGAACGTAGTACTAGATAGTGTCTCTTATGACTATTTGAGTTATTTGTCTGCAACTACTATAAAATTGCAGTTGTAATAAAAAAAGTTTTAATTAAAAAATAAATATAATTATCGTTTTAAAAAATATAAATCTTCCAAAATATATATCTTATATTAAAGTAAATTTGGAAAGATATACACTTATATGTTGATTATAGGTCATAAGCATATATGTAATATCTAACATAAAAACTTGTATACCTTCTATGTAATTACTACAGCATTTTTTTAAATGTCTCTTTATTATTATATGTGTTCGACATATGTTCTATAAAACATAAACCTTTGAAATTATCAGAAAAAAAAATTATTAGATATTTTCCAAAAATACCTCCTAATAATATCGATCATAAAGTAGGTAGGTAATGATATATCACATATTTACATCAATTTTATTAATCAACATACAAACTATTAAATAACTAGTTGAATTATTATGATCATTTAAGAGAAAATTTTCAATTTACAACATGTATTTCCTACCAATTTAACGAAATTTCTATTCAAATAATCTATTAATTTTGTCAATAGATCTGAACATACGTAAAACCATAGATAAAAGTTATGTTCCGAATATATTCTAGCATTATACGTTTCGAAACAATGAATTACAATATTGATTGAAATGAAATTATATTTAAAATATGCGGACATAAAGAATTATATGAAACATTGTATAATATGTATATTTGAATTTACGATTTAAACGGTTTCTTTGTTGTAATAATAATGATTAATGCAACTATGTATATCCTTCGTTCTTCACATGTACTTTCGAACTAAATACTTGTATGCACCTATAATTAAATTAATTATAATAATATATTAAATAAAACGGTATGTGTCTTCGCACGCATTCAAATCACCAACAAAAATATGTAGTTTAATATAAAATAAGAACATAAATATAAATTATATGTTTTTGAATACTTTCAATTTGTTCATATTAGGGCAATCAATGAAATTATGCGCACATTTTACACATATAAAAACACAGACTTAATCTGCATAGAAATCAACACGTTTCTAAATTAATTAGAATGATTGATTTACTACAAGAGTATTTCTAAATATCTAATTTGTATTCTGTATCCTAATTTAAGCAGCTGTATTGGCATTTTTCAGTTTCGTAGATAATTGTTTCTTATTTAAATAAAAGTATTCTTGTCGTATGCGGTCTACAATTAGATATACTTGGTGCAACCCATTTTTGGTGGTGATAAATTCCATTTTTATTAGTAAATCACGTTATATTAAAAAAATATGTAGGTACACAATATAAGAATAGGTAACAGTTTTTTTTTAATAAATATGTTAATCAACATTTTAATTTTTTATTTATCATAGAATCAAAACCAACCAAATTTTTTGTTATATTTTTTACAGAAGTTTTTACCAGAAATCAATAAGACGACTGCTCTTTATTTTCAGTAGTAATATTTTATATCTGCTTTAAAAATATCATCAAATTATACAAAAAAATATTTCTTTTAATTAAATATATGTAATTGTAATAAAACATTCGTATATTTGAACATTAATATCAACTTTGATATACTAATTAATGCGTAATATATTAATAATACAAACAATATTTAAATATGTAAATATTTCCACCAATTGTTACGCACCTGGTGCTCATCTTTAATCTTATGAAATATTCACTGACACACTGGCATTCAAAATAGTAGATGACATAACCAGCAACATTATTAGAGATTCTGCTATAATGTTGAGTAGCGCCTAAAGCGGTATGAGGTATGACAACTGGACACATACGGACCTCATCCAAACCATTCGTGAATACGGTAAATGTATGCATTACAATAGCTGCATACATAGTAATGAGCAACGTTTGAACGAAGTCTTTTAATCTTTGATCAATGTTTTCACGGCGGCTTCACGTGAATATTCAAAGTTCCTCATTTATCTTAAGAATGTTTATATAAGACTTTTAATTTCTTAATTAAACGATTTTCTTTGTATTTTGATATTAATATACTTTTCATTTAAATATTATCCTTTCTTATTTCGTTTCATTTTTTGTTTATTAAATATCATCTTTAGGTTATAAGATAAACATCAAATTATTTAAAGAAATCGTTTCTAAATTCCAAATATGCTAAGAATCTTAAACTTTTACAAATATCTAAAAATAAATAATATTTTAAAAACTAGTCAGTAGAGTCGAAAAGTTGATGCAGTTTTTTATAAATCATTGTTTTACTAATAGATTTAATATAAAATAGATATTATATTATTATTAATATTAATGCATGAAGGTAATTCCAGGAGGAGGATGAAACAAATTGGATGAATAAGTTTTTCATTTTATTTAGGTAACGAAAACCCAATTCGGCGTTATCTGCACTAGGTAGTACTATTAGGATGTGAAAATACAAATCGACTGTCTATCAATAGTAGAATCAGAATATAATAAGGGAATGTAAAAGAATTACAAATTGTGCACCACTTCACAATTATAATCGATATTATGGTGATTTTAAAAATCAAGACAAGTGAGAAGAGAAAGGACATTTTTATTATTGTCATGTTTTAGGTATTTATTAATTTTGGGTAATTATAGGGTACAGAGAATTGAAATATATTTACTGACCCACCTGGATCTGTTTAAACAGATTGTTTTTTTACGGTTTTCTCTATATATTTTTTAAAATATCTCCAAGTTTATTGGTCGGATTGCAAAAGTAAAAAATCAATTTACTTCGTAATAAAGTCCCCTACAAAACTTAATAGTTTAAGAACCTATAAAGTTATTTAAACAACTTAAAACAATTGACTAACTTTAAATTGATTTACATATAAATGTGTCAAATTCCATTTCAAAATTTTTTATAATGTCAAAAAATTAGTATCATTATATAAATACAATATTTTATAAAAATTAATATAATGCTATTATGTTCTATAAAATCGTAATATTCTATATACTTAACTTACGAAATATTTATGACAATGATTACAGAAAAAAATTGTATGCTGTATTCAAAACAACTGTCCATAAAATCATTTCAATTATTACCTATTTACAATAATTTTTTGTAATGCCATGAAAACACGAATATGCATTTAAAATTGGTTGACAAAAAACAAGTCCAGCAAGATTTTACATTATTCTTCTTTGTAGAAGCATATTAAAATTTTATTCATTTTATTTATAGACAATTGTAAAGCAAATAAAGATCAGAAATAATTAACAATTTGATAAAATATCGATGAAGGTGACACTGATACAGATAAATATAAATACATAAATAATTTACCTAAAAAATCGGTTTAATAGATTTTTCTTGTTATTTTGAGAGCAAGGACGTTTGGGTAATCATTATGGTTGACCCAAAACAGCTACATCTTCAGACGACAAAGTTTCATGTAATATTAATATGTAGGAGGTATTAACATCAACTCGAAGTATTTTACGTAATCGTAAATAGTATTAAAATTCATATAAAGTTAATTTACATTTATTACTGAAATAAAAAATATCCAGCACCATACTTATATGTACATTTATTGTAAATCAAAAATAATGCTCATACTGGGGCAGTTACCTTCAGTATTACATATTTACGATGTATGTTAAATAATTTTATACATGGTCAAAAATTTTGAAAATATATTGAAGACCATTCACAAGCAAACAAATTAAAAAGTTTTGTAATTTGACTTTAATTTAATATCTATCGAAGTACATATACAATATATATATATATATATATATATATATATATATATATATATATATATATATATATATATATATATATATATAAATATATATATATATATATATGTATATTGTTATACTACAAGGGCGAAGTAGACCACCGAGTTAACATACATAATATTAACTGTTTTTTTTTTATAAAATTTCATGTTTTATTTTTGCCTCATAAATTTTCAAAAAAGTCAACACAGTACTGCATTGAATATGCATATTTACTAAATATTCTCTAATAATGTAATATAACATTGCTTAAATTTTTTTAATCATACAAATAATTTTATGGGCCTAAGTAAATGTAAGGTGTATTAATAAAATAATTTAATATAACACTGTGAATTATCAGTTACTTAATACTATGGTCGTCAACCTTTCACGGCCTTTGAAATCCTTCTAGCTCATGATATTTTTAAATTATGTAGAATGAATGTGTTCACTACATAAATTAAAGAAATTAGAAACCAAAGTAGCTACTATGCCGCAACTAAAAACGTAGAATTACGTCTCTTGTTTTTTTATGCTACTCTATTTAAGGGTTGAGGAATGAAAGGTTGAATACTTAATAATATAACGATACTATATATGCATCTATTTTATTTAATGCTCTAACAGTTATAAGTTTACTGTACGGTTTCAAATGTTTTATAGCTCATTTAGCAATCTCAGGATTATCATTTAAAATTTATAATGTCAACATGAAAATAAAATCTTTAATGTGAAGAGTCGGTTGATTTATCCATGAGAGGTTCTCTTTCATTATTGCCAATTGAGAAGTATCATATGATACAATAAAATGATTTAGAATCTAAGCCTTTAAAACAAATGATACTGGTTCTGAATACGGGAATTTATATCATGATGTATAGATTATTTCTTGTGGAATCTTTTAAAAAGAACCCATGTTGAGGACCGCTGATTTAATATAAATTATTTAATGTATATACTAACGTATATTAGTTATACATATTTTTTATTCAAGTATATTCTACCTAAGAAAATAAACACTTTGATAAAATCAAAATGTTTTGTTGCGCAAATCATTAATCTAGAAACTGTTTGTAATTAGCATGCTTACTTTTTATATAAAAATAAGTAACCTTCAAAACAGAAGATGTGAACAAATAAAACAATACAGTAAGCAAATAAAATCTTCGCTGTTTTAAGAAGAAAAATAATATTTACAAACTATTTTTATTCGCTAATTATATTCTTAAAATCACCAGAGCATTTCAACTTTAACAAAACTCTTTTAACTTGATATACAGTAAGTAAGTTGTGATTATAAAATTGTGGTTTCATTATTGAAAATGTCAAAACTTTTGTTTCTCATTGTTATTCATTTATTTTTCCATTTAAACATTGCTGATGATGTTAACAAATATTACGTCCAAAATTTTAAAAATGGAAATCGGTATAATGTTCCGTTGTGAGTATAAATATTTATTTAAAATATGATTTTTTAATTATTTCCTATTTACTTTATTTTTTAACGCATATCTTGATAAACCATGAACTGTGCATTTCTTCGTTAATTATAAATTTTCTTTATTTATAAAATATACGAAGAAATCGGTAGAAATATATATGTAAAAGGGTAAAGTTTAGTAAAATATTAAATATTCCGTAGTTTCATATCTTAATTAAAATTGTGTTTTATTGTATTATTATTAATATTAATAAACTATTGTTGTTAAACAATCTTCCAATATTTCGCAGAAAATTTTACATAACAAATTGTAATTAAATAAGAACTTAACGTATCTTATATAAAATAAAATAAATAAGTATTGCAATAAATTTTAATTTACTTATTATATTATTATTAATATTAAATATAAATTTAAAGTAGGTTTATGAAATTTTATATTAAATAAAATTTCATAAACCTACTACCTATAACTAGAGATAGAAACATTTACTTTTTTATACACATAAAAAATTCAGTTTAAATTGATTTATTTATTTCCTAAAAAAAATAATAATTTATAAAACGACAGTAGTGCCATCTGTCGGCATACCAATGGACCCGAATAGATGGCATAAAAACTGACTTCCCGCGTCACAGCAGGTGAAAGTACTTATCGTATGGACAGGTAGCATCTTCAAGGATGTTGGAAAACTACCGGATGACCTTGCCTGTGGGATCACTAAACATTTTTATCGACGACCTTCGACTCTTAAACAATTCACAGCGAGACGATGTTCAGCTGTTACGGTATTCTTTAATTAGATCTTTGTTATCACGTGATCGCAGAGAAAAACTTATATTTGTACTGAGTTTACACCTTTTTTGTCATTGTTGATGATAGGTCTTAATATGTCTGTCAAAATATGTTTGCTTGGCTGGTTTCTCTACACCGTTGTAAAAACTACAAATCAATTTACTTTTTATTTCTATACATTTTTTATTAGAAGATTATTTAGCATACCATTAGCATAAGTTTAAGGATATAAATTATTAATAAAAATCTATTTATAGGTTAACATGCTCGAGGCAGAAAGTAGTTTTTTTTGTGAATAGAAAAATATTAAAATTTTATAGTCTTAAACATTGTTTAAATCTACATAATTAAGATTATCTGTTAACGATTAATTCTTGTTTTATTGTAGTGTTATCACCTTTTTAATAAACCATTCGTATTTCTTCTTCAAACTAATACAAAATAAATAAAATTATTTTTTAATCAAGAAAAAATATTATTCTATATTTCACAAAATAAAATATAAAGACAATAAAGCCTACGTTATTTCACGTACAATTGCAATGATATGATTTTTTATAATTAATTATACTACTATCCTAGTAGGTATACCTTTACAATCTGCAATATTAAACACATTTATTACCTGTATATTCATTACAAAAAATTATTTATCAGAATAAATATTGCTAACAACTGATGTTTTGGTCATTTTCTGAACACTTATTTCGAGTTAGGATTACACAGCTCCACAAAAAAAATCGAACTTTTGTTTTTGGGGACCTGACCCACTATACTATATGTAATCGAGCATGCTGAAACCGAATCTGGAATCCAAATTACCACATCACGTCAGGTTTTTTTCCTAACCTCAAAAAATAGGCTAAAAAACATAAAATTCAAAACCCCATAATCATATATCCCATCAACCCTACAACCCCAAAACCATAAAATCCCATAATTCTAAACACTATAACCATAAACCCTACAACTTCATAACTCTAAAACCCCATAACACAGTGGAAAAAAACTTATGCGCGTTCAAGCTGTTTCAAACATTTATTTTCACTGCTTGAAAATAAATAAGTCTCTTTTTCACTGTTCTATGGTGTTTTAAGGTTATGGGGTTGTAGGGTTTATGGTTTTGGGGTTGTGGGGTTGTGGGGTTGATGGGATATATGATTATGAGGTTTTGAATTTTATGATTTTTAGCCTATTTTTTGAGGTTAGGAAAAAAACCTGACGTGATGGGGTAATTTGGACTCCAGATTCGGTTTCAGCATACTCGATTTCATATAGTACAGTGGGTCAGGTCCCCGCAAACAAAAGTTCGATTTTTTTTGTGGAGCTGTGTTATATACGAGTATATATATTCATTTTATTTTTATTTTTTCATTAATAATTCTTACTCATATCGCTTGGGCATATGGCCTCAGTGCTTGTGGGAGCTAACCGCAACCACCTCCGACACAATAAAATAAAATAATAATACTCATATCGCTGATGTAAAGTTAAAATAAACAAAATAATAATATTAACCTTTAAAGGAGCGGCATTTTTCAGTTCAAAAGTGGTATCACATATATGGCCACTTAATTCATATGTAGGTCCAACATGTCCAACTGAGCCCCCCTCCCTGCCTTAGTGGCCACTGAAGTAGCCAAGACGATCCTGTAAAGGTTAAAGAATATATAATGCAATTGTATGTACATTTCCAGCCTTTCTGTAGTGCAATTTAATTACTTTAAATACAGTAGTTTTATATTTTCTATTCACATTTCTATTCACATACATATATGACAATATATTATGTATATCGTATTTCGTTTGGTTTTTCATTCGAGAAATACGTTAAAATATCTTAAGAAAACGAATACATTTAAACTTTTCCAATCATCCATTTAATCAATCCGAACTGACTTAATATTATAATTAGTTTTTATAACTATTTCAAATAATTTTTATTAACTATTCAAACAAGCTTAAACACAAAGTCACGTATAACAACAAATTTCACTGTCAGTTTTTTTTTATACATACTACGCATGTATTAACATTGCACATTGCAATCACAAACTAGTTCAAATGTTTAGATCTATACTAAGGCCATGGCCACTATAACATTAATGGTTAAAACATGATATATGTGTATTATCTAATGTGTTCATCTTTGTAGTATTAATTATGACGTTTATATACACTGAGAGGCATGAAATTTATAAATTAAGAAATAATTAAGATTTTTAAAACGCGACAACATATTTGAGGTGTTAAAATTACCGGATGGAATAAAATTATGTATGTATTATGTCTAATTTTGTTAAAAGAGTAATAACAAGAATTTATATTCACAACTGTAAAATTTAGTTTTCCTTTATTTAATGATGAATAGTTATTTACACATAAATTCATCTTTATAAATGTTTAGACAAATGATATTTAATTAATCTTTAAGAATAAAACAACAATTAGGTAGTAATGATCGATGATCTAATTTTAGAATATTTTAATCGGGGTCGATTTTTTCTGACCTATATTTATATTTTTATAAGAAAATATTTTTTTAATAGAAAAACAATTTTTATTTTTTATCTTAAAGCTGTTTATACAAAAATGATGTAGCAATAGGTTACAATTAAAAGCGTAGGATTCAAATTCGAATATAAAAGTGATCATTTTTGGAAATATGATAACATCAAATTACTTTCACCTGTTTTATAAATACCTACATCAATTTTGTAATAAGATGTTTCTGCAATAAAACAAATGTTTAGTGTGCATTTTATGCCTACACTTATAAATACATTGAATCGTTCAAAAACCAAAACGATTAAGTCCACTACCAAACAACTGGTAACATCAATGTTTTTTTTAAACAGTTACCTTCATGTATTTATATTGGTAATCTACAGTTTACTTCTAACTGGTGATTTGATCAAAATAGCATTAATTAACTGATAATTCTTGTTAAAAAAAGTAAAAAACAATGTGTGGATAACTATTGTTTGTGAAAAATTGTATATTTTTCTTTAGAATAAATGTTAGATTTTATTGGCTAAACATTTTTTTATTATTTTTCAGACACTTGCTGAAACACAAACTTACAGATGAAAAACCCGGAAAATTTCAAACATTACGCGGAATTGTGACCATTATCTCTTCTACAGGAAAAACGATTAAAATAAATTATTTGGTTGATTGAATATGTTTGACAAAAATATGATTTTAATTGTAGATATTAATAAAATATGATAATAAAAATATTTATTTTAACATCTATTTATTTTAAACTTATTTATCTTTTGTTTTTATCAATAATACTTTATTTTTAAATTCAGTTATCATATTATAAAAAACTTTAAGTAGATACCAAACAAAATTGTTAAATACTTATTATGTTACATATAATATATAGGTAATAGGTATATTATATTTATTATAGTAACGTCATCTTTTGAATTTATTAGCAGCTAGTACTTATAATTTTTTAATGTAACGTAATTTTACTAAACAAAAAAGTGAAGTTTTCTTTAATAAAAATAAAGGTTCGTAACATATACAAGCATTGAAATCTCGGAAATTAATAATACTCTGCCATCTATACACTCGATATGAAAGCTATATATTCATATAATTAAACGCAAAACAGAATACTATTTATGTTTACAATTTTATTCGCTAGATGGCAATCGACTTTGTCGTACCTACCTGTACTATACCTACCTTTATTACATTACCTAGATTATTACTGATTTACGTATAAAATAATTTATTCATCTTTTTAATATTGCTGTTGTATTTTAAGTATATATAAATTAACATATTTTTATCATTTTTGGAGCAGTTATTAAACCAATAATAGTCATTGACGAAGACATAGAGACTTATTAAGACCAATAGACACAACAATATGAACTGAAGAGTTTATTATCAAGAGTGTTTCCTTATTTATTTATGATATGTTCAAGTACCATCGACCATCAACATAAACATTTGTCTAAGGTTTTGTTAAAAATATTTTTTTTCACACTTCAAATTTGAAGAGCAGCTTATAGACAGGAAATCTATTATAATTTATGATTTATTTGTGTTATTAGATTTATTATTTGAGCATAGTAGTGATATTGATATTTGATAAATGTCATCAATATTTATAACTACAATAACTAGGTATTTTGGTTCTTCAAATTGTTTTATGTACATAGTTACATATACATTTATACATTTACACCTCCAAAACTTGCAAACATACATACACAAATATTATTAATTTGTTTTAATAATATTATGTAATTCCATATTTAAAATTTTGAAAATATCATGTCTATGTTACCGGCAATGTATAAAATTCAGCCATTCTATATAATTCCTAGAAATTCTATACAATACCTAACGATTTCAGGCAAAGTATGAAATAATTTTTATTTATTGTTATAATAAATAAAATAAAGTATTAGTTCGGACGAATATACAGTGCGTTCATGATGAAAGGAACAAATTCGTTTAAAATTCAGGTAATTATTTTGTGGAAAAACGCTCGGACCCGTCGAATAGTATTTTTAGTTGCGGATTTTTTGACATAAAAAAATTGTATCCTCAAGAAGAAGATATGCAGACATCATTGATTTTTTTATATGGAACACCCTATATATTATGCCATTTTTTAATTGTACGATAATTTCTGAGCACTTTTAGTGTATAATTTAAAATTGTTAAAATAAAAAACATACAAAAATATTAGATATTATTTAGTCATTTAATAACATATTAGGTCAGTATTAAGTAAGATAAATAATCAGTATTTTAGTATTTTATTACATAAAGTATGCCAATATCTGTACCTGAACCAAAATTGATTGGTTCACCATAGTTATGTTTATATTTCTAGTCTATACAATGCCTAGGAAATGTATATAATTAAATTCATTTCATACATTGCCTGGTAATTTTTAGGCATTCTATTGAATACCTAAGAATTCTATACAATGTCGGATTTCATACATTGCCGGTAACATCTATACTAATTAATTTAGAAATTATTTGCCAAGGACTTTGAAAACCCTTTAATTAAATTTCAATCCCACCCATACGAACTTATTGCTAAATCCAAAAATAACAAATTTTTTAAGTAAATATTTACCTACATGTATGAAATAAGAACCTGCATATAATATTTTGTATTTGATTTAATTGAATATATTGAGTTCTAACTCTAACATAATTCAAATTAAAAAAAGTTCTATTTATAAATAATACAAAATTTCCACTGACCATAATTTGCACAACAAAAACATAAACATGATAATAATATGGCCACCATAAATGTACAATTTTTTTTTAAATAAATTTAAAAAATTTGTAAACTCGTATAGTAACAATTTATGTAAAGTGAAGTAAAGTACCAGGATGTTAAAAACAGCGGCGATAGCTCAAGCCACTTAGATGAGTATATTTCAAAAACCGAAGATACTAACGAAACAAAGTATTTTATGGTGTCAAAGGCCAAAATATTTCACCAGACACCTAAGTCGTCAACAAGCGGTACTTCTTTTTACACTATCGTAAACTACTGTTTGCAAATAGGTATTCGCTGTATTTAAATAATTTAATTTTTTTTAGGAGTTCAATACCGTTGTAAAATAAATTAAATACAATTCTTTGTTTTAATACTATTATTTTTTACGATAACTATACGTATCAATATTTTAGATTTATATGAAATTTAAAATGCTTGATTATATTTATTTTAATTTTTACATAAGCACTATCCGTATATGAGAACAGGCCCGGATTTAAAAATTTGCTGCCTCTAGGCAGTTGCGAAAATTGCTGCCTCCTCCGTATGGTATAAGAAGTTTTTCAAAAAAAATTGTTTTAATTAAAAAAGTTAAGGTTTTTGTATCGGTGACCTTTTTTAGGTTCTCATGTAAAAAGTTTATTAATTATTAAAAAGAAAGTAAGAGGACCATTTATTTTTTCTCAAAGTTTCCGCCAAAATTTGCCACCTTTTAATTTTTGCCGCTCTAGGCACGTACCTACACTGTCTGCATGGTAAATCCGGGCCTGTATGAGAGTAACAAAAAAAGATATTAAAAACTCTGAAGATTCTATAACAATTTAATATAATTGACTATCGTTTTTTTTTGGTCGTATGATCAATGATCATACATAGTAATTCATACTTTGGATAGCTTATATTTTCTTGTGTGTGAACTAGTCTAATCTGCATTATTGCAGAAATAAAAGGGACCTTATCTTTACATGCAAGAATCAGCCTCCTAACAATTAAAATATCGATCACTGAATATACATTTTTGAGAAAATGACAATTAAAGTTCTAGGTGGAAAAAGTTATGTTAGAATTCAAAGCTAAAGATGCTGATAGTACCTATATTATGATTTATTAAGATCTTACTCAGAAAGTACTACGATTCGAACTTCAACCGCTGTTTATACGGTGAGGCCGTATTTTTTATAGAAATCAAAATATAATTCTAATAAGCTATTTTTTGTAATCATGACGCATAGTTTGATTACAAATTAAACGATACATTCTTACAATACACTTTAGCAAATAACAATACATAATTTGTCTTAGAGCTTAATGAATCTTGCTCTTTAAACAGTGAGCATGACTGAAAAAGAAGCTATATCATACTGCCTTATGTAATTAACAAAATAATTAATCATAATGTAACAGTTTGTATCTTTGTCATCAAGATAATTAACATTAAAAAGTTAAAAGTCATGTTAAGATTATACATAACCGAAACATTAATGATAAAATTATTAACTAATATGATATGTTACTAGTGTATAAACATAATACATATCATATTTTTTATTTGATATCACTATTTCGATTTTTGTATAAAAAATGCATGTCTCAAAAAGAAATTTTTAACTGCATATTATATTAATTATAATATTTAATTCATTTTTAAAGTAATTTATCAATCAGGAAATGTCACATACATATAAACAAGCCCAAAAATTAACAAATTTAAAAAAATAATACCCCTAGGCATTAAAAGATTTTATACATCATAATAAATATAATTCAAGAACGCGATAACAAAAAAATAAATAAATACAACTTATGCAGATCGTCCAATTATTTCTGCATTAAAAGATTATTTAAATAACATATATATAATATAATAGTGATAAGCATCCAATTAAAATATAAACAAGCCGGACATAAAAGTAAAAGCTTGAACTGTTATTTTTTTATAATCAATAACAATAGTCACAATAATTGTTCATCAAACAGGAACGAACATTTAAGGTCAATTTCAACAAGAACTTAAACCCTGACCTCTATGCAGGAGGTAGCACAAAATCACGATAATCAGTGATTTATTAATAAATAAAAGAAATAGAAATAATAGAATGTGAGCTAGCTTTTATATATTATGTCGTTTACTATTTTATAATTGAATTGTTCTTAATGAATATTAAAATAACTTGTCCTTCTATTCATATAGATACAATCGTGAGTTCATATTTTTAAATGGGTTCTAAAGATTGTGTTCATGATATATTTCTAATAAATAATATTAGACAAAGAATTATATTAGTAAATACCTAAAACGATTTGAAAATATCCCATAACAATAGAAGCATTTTGACCTCACTTTATAAAATGTTTTTTTTATATTCATTGCCTTAATTAAAACATAAGACGAATTTTAAACTGTAATGTTATAAAATTATATTTAATATATCAATAACTCTCAATCAGAGGTATGTGTAGTACGTACCCTTAAGGAAACATTGAGTGTTAGGTCTTAAATTACAGATTATCTTGTGATTGATTTTTAATATAATAGAATCATATTAACAATGTCTTTATTTAAATTGTTGCGAGAAGAGAGATGAATTATACGAGTAGATATTTACATTTTTATAAGACTATATTACTCTATCTATACATTACAGTTTATAACAATAATTTTGAAATTTTCAATTTGGTAATTTATAATTTGGTATTGTTAGTCTGATTCATATTTTTCAATGCATTTCACAGATGTTTCATTCATTTTCCACGGAATAATGAGACTATAAAACATACAAAAATTTCAATTGAACTTTCAATATTGTGTTGGTACATGAGGTAAGATTTATGTTTACTTATGGTGATGATAATGTTTTAAATTTCAACAAAACGAAACTCTCTGAAATCATAAATATATTTTAAAGTGGCTCTTTTCTCAAACTCAATATTATTTATATTTATTTGTTATTAATTTTAACAACGACATTATGTTTGATGCACAAATAAGTTCCAATTACAGTTTTTATATACTATTTAATATATACAATTTATACAGTTACTTTATAATACTTTATCATTGATTTTAATTCAATGAAAGTTTCCCATTGTCATAACTTTAATTATAACTTTATTCGATAACATAATAAAGACCGGCAAAAATATTATCGAATTTACATATAACTTTCTATTCATTCAAATATATCCAATTAAATAGCAATAACTATAATAATGAAAATAAAACAAAATCCCCCCATCAAAATACTATACCTATAATATAATATTTAAATAAATTACAAAAGACACTATAGTCTGTTTCATTTAAGTTTGCAGTGGTTGTTAGGGATTTGACGGTATGAATCGTGACTCTTACCGTCAAATCACCTGGCAACCACTGCAAACTTAAATGAAACAAACTATAATCGAAGATATCTGTATAGAGAGACAATATTTAAAGCGACATTATTTATTTAAATTTATTATAGTAGATTCATACTTGATATGTCAAATTTATACTTCCGGGTCGTATATAAATTGATTGAATGTCGATGCACAGAAGAAGCGACAAATTGATTACGTTTTAAGTAAAATGTTCACAGCTATGTACACAGATTTATGAATAAGAAACCTTGAGTAGCCAGTACTCAAGTTTACTGTCTAAATTCTAAATTACGAATGTTTTTTTTCGGTATTGTTTTTTTGTCGTTTGCAAATATTTACTATTTTAAATGCTAATTAATTTTGTTCATACTAATGTCATTCACACATAATTATTAGGTTATTTTATAGATAAATATAAAAAAATCAATACATTTTTAATTTATTTACATTAATAAGTACTAGTACGTAAGTACATACCTAATATAATACATTATTTATATATTATAGATAGGTGCCAGATCCAGGGCTGTGTAGTCGGTACAAAAACCTACGACTCTGACTCCTTTATTTTTATAATGTTCGACTCCGACTCTTTACTGTACAATTTTTTTTTTTTTTTTAAATCCGTTTTCGGGCAAAATTTTTTTGAGTGAATTCCGGTCATTCTGGTTCCGGCCAAAATTGAAAATTTCAAATCATTGTATAAATTTAAAACGAACAAAAAATATTAAGTGTGTAAAGAAGTAAAAACCATTATTTAATTAAAGGAGTCGGAGTCGGTACTTTTTTACCGACTCCGATTCCACTCAAAATTACTAAAACTCCGACTCCGACTCCACAGCCACGACCAGATCATATTTAATAAAAATATTAATATACTATACTTTTTAAATACTACACAGTCTTTTATTTATATAAAAATAAAATATAATAATAATAAAAATCTACAATGTCTATCAACAGATTGGTAAAATAACAAATAATCCATTATGGTGAAAATAAAATGCAAAAATATGTACCTGATGTGGAATTTTCATGAAATATTATAAATACGTAGTTTTTTTATATATAATTAAGCACGTGCAAATACATGACAAAATTTTTATTTGTTTTTCTCAATAAACTTTTTGTTGAACTGATTTTTGTATAACATTAATTAAAAATAACCAATTCGAAGGCCAATTATGTATCTAAATTACCCACAGTAACTTATCTACTTATGTCGTGAAAATAAATACTCGTATGTATATAAATTGCAAATTGACTTCTTTTTACTGATTCAATGTATGAGCATAAAAAAAGAAAATAAATTAAATTGTCTGGAGTCCAAAAAATATTAGTATAAAAATAAATACATATATGTATTGTATTTTTTCCATACATCTCGACCCAATTTTCATTAGAATTTGTCTTCCTATTTTACAATGAATGTATTCAGAGTAGTGAATACAATATTCATCCCGGCCATTTTCTCCGGTATTAGTGCATATTATATCGGTATTTCGGTATTTATAATTAGTATTAAAATACGCATAAATAATTGTTGGGGAGTTGATTTTTACACTTCAATCTTATTATTATTAGCAAAATTGTTTTGTGATATGTAATTGTAGTATAAAATAATGATAATTTCCCAATTTGTGATAGATTTTCCTAGGAAATATTTCATTTTCAATAAAAAGTAACACTCAATGTTAAAAATTATATTAAAATCAGGGAAATAATAGAAACTCAAATAATTGTTTTTTTTTAAAGCAATATTATATATCGAGCCCTTATCTCTAAATTATAAGCGACAATTTTTCCGAAATTGAGTTTTGTATCGCAAAATCAATTCTTTTAACGAGATTTAAAGTTAAAATGTTAAAAAAAATCAATAATTTTTTTCGTTTTTTTTACATATTTGATGCTACGTCCTTGTTCCTAGTCACTTGTTTCAATTTTTAAATACTGCCATATTTCTTCATTAAAGTTATTTTTTTTTAAATACCGGTATCCCGGTTTTGAACATCAAAAATACCGAAATAGGTACCGGTATTACGATTTTGGTCCGGTATTGTACTAACTAATTCAGAAACTATCTAGAATTTGTATTAGGGGGGGGCTGAATTAAAAATCATATTTCTTATTTTTAATAATAAAATTATTATTATTATTACTATCAATAATCAGTAAAAACAACTAAATGTCGATATGATCTAAGTTTATTGAATTAAAAATCCGGGTTTAAACGATATGGATGTTTAATCAATTAATGTGAATATAAGGTTAACATGCGTTTATATCATATTTGTACTTTTTAGTCGTTTAAAAAAATTATTGTCCTTGGTTGTAGGTTCGAGCCATCCGGTTCAATATGTTTTACAATTTAATTCTTTTTTCAATATTTTCATTGTCTTCAAGGAAAATAAAATATTCAAAATTAATAATATATCTACAATACAATCTATTAATTTTATTTTTATAAGAAAGTATATACAATAATAATAACATTACGTACGTGAGGGTCATATCCAATAAAAATCAAGAAAAATAAACAGGAAAGACCAGTTGAATTAAAATAACATCTTTTACATTTAATAATTTGTTTAAAAATATAAGAAACGGTTAAAACACTTTTTTTATATTACAAATAACCCCATCTTGACCTCTATATATAATTATACATATAGAAATATAAATCAATTTGTAATGTATTCCATTAATAATACATAAATTTTTATATCTAATAATTATTCACATTTTTTCAATTCCAAGTTATTATACACTATCTTATAAAAAAAACTGTGTTATAGCATTTCCCAAACATTTTGTTCTATAAATAAAAGAAAAATAACTCACATGAAATCGATTTAATGTTCAGTTTATTTGCACTTAATTTTTCAATTCAATATTTTATTCATGATCCACGCATGTATTTATACCTGAAAATTTGTATCTGTACCTTTCAAAGTAGAATTTTCCCGATTACATACATACATTTGGAAACATTCAGCGAAAACTTACAAATAATAAATTTTATATGGTGAGTATTAAAAATAAAAAAAATAATATATTTTTTTAATTACATTAATAAATCACTGTAGGTATATTTCATTCGTCCATAATTTCTATAGTGTTTTGTTGATATCTCCATGCATCACATTTTAGGAAACTCTGATAAAAATGATATGTTAATAATCCACGTACAATTTAAAAATAGTTATTTCTCATCAATGCAATAATGTGATATTTCTGAAAATAACGAAATATATACGTTGCCAATATCTTATGATAATTATAATTACATAAAATATTAAAAGAATCCCACTGTGTGTGTGTTTTTTATGTTAATTATGTCATTGACATAAAAGACAATTAATAAAAAATATTTCTTAAATAAACTACCATGATCGCAAAATTTGCGGTGATAAGATATTTTATTTACTATGTAAATAGTAATAATATTTGGATAATTTAGTTGTAGATATGTTAAATTATTTCAACATTATTTATTTACAAACACACCTTTCTGATTTTTTCAAATATCAAAGTTAATATATTTTCAACCATAATTTTAGCAAATATAACTTAACTCTGAAAGTATCAAATTCTTTTTTTTTTTTTAATTTTAAATTTAATCCTATAATCCTGTAGAAAAAAATCAAACAGACCTGAAAAAAAATTTGAAAAAATGTATGTATGTACACAGAAACTTTCTTAATGTAAGATAAATGACATTTGGTTAAGACAAACAATAGGCATGATTACTAATTTTTAAAAACTATTTTATGATTATCTAACATGTCTCCTATTTTCAAAAAAATACTTATTTCTGCAGAAAATAAAGGTATAATCGCAAAAATTTACTCTATTAATACTTCTTGTCAACAACAATCAAACATTCAGAGTTAGACAATAATTTAATTATTTTGTGTGTTAAAAATACCAAAGTATATTAGTTCTTAAATAAGGTACCTACTAATTTTGTAAGAGAAATTGATATTTGTCTAAAATAAAAGTCAATCACTTTTGACGTTTACTGAGGCGTGACGTCATTCACTCTGATTGGTGTTCCATTTAACATGGCGGATTGCTGTATTTTGCATTTGTATTTTAAGAAAAATTGCATTAATCTCGCTTTTAATATAAAAATAAATACTTTTTTTAGAATCTTTTTAACCTATTTTATTATTTAAAATCATAATTTCAATGATACTTTGTTACTGGCGTCCATAGGTGGGCATTAACTCGTTAATCCGTAAATCGTTAATTAACGAAGTTAACAAAATGGTTAACGGATTAACTTTTAAGTTAACTCGAAAAATTTTTAACGCTTTTGTTAACTTCCGTTAAATTTAACTTCCATTAACTTTAGTCCGTTTCATTGGTTGTTTGATAAAAAGTACATGAGAAATTTGTCGAAATAGTAAAAAAAGGTCTACAAACATTTTTGATGCTTAACTTTTTAACGATTAATTTTAACTTTCGTTAAATTTTCGAATTTTCGGTTAACTTTAACTTCCGTTACATTTTCGGAATTTTAACGCTTTAACGGTTAACGAAGTTAACTTTTTTATTAACGGATTAACGATTAACGAAGTTAACTTTCCAATTAACTGTGCCCACCTATGCTGGCATCATGCCTATTCTTGTTCCATATAAGACGTAAACAATTTTTACTTAATTAACTTAATAATATCTAAAATATCTATAAAGATGTCCTAAATGACAGTCTTGTCAACGCCCAATCTAAACTCCTGAACCTAGAAACGACGTGAAATTTTAGTGGTGTCTTTCTTCTCAACTGTTAGCACCTACTCGAGGTATTTCCGAAATTCAACCTCTAAAAATGGGTAGAAGTACGTTAAACTTTATTATTTTGCTAGGTTTATCTACATAACTGCCTATTAAAATTAGGTGCATATCGTAGTTTTTCAAAGTTTTACCCTAATAGGGGTAAAGAAATGTTCCAAATTAACAGTACAAATAGAATTAGATTTTATAAAATAGTAAATACATATTAATAAAAAGGAATGAAATTAGTGAACACCATTTATTTAAAATTAAAAAAAATATTGCCAGTTTTTTTCAATTGTTTAAACAATCAAAAAAATCAATGGTAAAGAATTGTTTTTTTTTTCGAATTAAGAGTATGTGTCATGATTTGCAAATATATCTAACTATTTTTTTAATATTTTTGCTTGATGTACCTACCTAAATAAATTTTGTTTACTATTTGATCACCCTAGTACGCTTCCTGTTTGGCAGAGCCTTAAGTATTATTTTATATAATCTTTATATTTTATAGTTTACGATATAAATATTTAACATTAAAATATTTATGTAAATTAAAATCAATCATTTTAAAATGCATACAATTTGAAACAAATACTTATACGACAATTTATTGATTGATTATTTTATTATACTAATTTATATTGTGTATTTGATTCGCCGTATGAGATAAATGAGGAAATGATACCTATAGCATTAAAACTGTCGAGAAAACTATTAATAACATTCTAGCACCATGAAAACAAAATAATTTAACCTTGTCGTTACAATTTTGTAAATGAAGAGGAGTATTTTACTATGAATATTTCACGCCTTCTCAAATGTTCTACGCTAAATAAAAACATCATTTTATGCTTTGATTTCGTTAACAGAGTTATTAAAATTCATGAACCAATATTTTTTCAGTTAAAATGAAGAAGATGGACTAGTATAACCGGTATAGATATATGTTTGTAGATGGATATGTCTACAATGATTTTCTGCTTTCTTGATTTGTGAAAAATTAAAAGGTTGTCACAAAACAAACTAATTAACAATTTTTCTACATTAATTTTATATATAAATACTAGACGATATCAAACACGATTAATTAACAAGAATGGAACACATGTTAGAAATGCTAATTTTATTTATTTATCATTGAACTAGAAAAATTAATGTTCGTATAAAATATTTTTGGTGGAATCATAACATTCAGAATGATATTTTTCGATAATTATAAATAGCTTCTGTCATTGAACATATTCTAACTAAATGCTGTCACGTTGTCAAATTATACACACAAAAAACATAAATTATTTAATACATATGTAATGTAAACATTCATATTCATGCATTATGGCTACCAAAAATTTCAACACAATAGTCAATTACGATGTGGTTTCTATAATATCAAATCCAATCAAGAACAAATAGACAAATTTCTTTATATTTTTAATCTTATTTAAACTATACCAAAACTTTTAATGAATAGTTATTACTTTAATACATAAGTTAACAAAAACGTAACAACAGCACGACCGTACAATGTACATGTTTTTTCATAATTACTTTTTATTAATATATTCTGATACTTTTACAATTTTCACTCTCCTTCCACACAATATATTCAAAAGCTCTAATTCAAATAATTCAATGCTACCTATACTAAATTTTATTCATAGCATGCACATCGTATTCCATATTAATATTAAAAATAAAAATAAAAATAATCTTTTTGTTTAGAAATCAAACCACCTACCAACTTAATTAATTTATATTTTCTATTGATTATTAATCATGAATATGGTAATTATCAAATGGCATTCATCAGGGACAATAAATAATATTTATACTAAAGAAATTCATACAAAAATATTTCAAAAATAAAAATATATGTTTTATTGACTTTTTTATAATTGTGTCACACACACGAGTGTTCTTGAACTCTTGATTCATATAATAAACAATACTAACAAATGTTTATTGCATTTGCCAAAAAGTAAATACCAATTAGCAGCAACCATTCAAATAGCTTTATAGTTATCCAAATACGATGTTCTTATTTTTTCTATTATAAATGCCTGGACACATGTCGAGAATTGCTGCATAACAAGTAGTTCACGGTGTTCAAATGACGACTTTAAATAAAATGTTTTTGCAGCCGAAATTTTTTTCATTGGGATGATTCTTGGAAGTGTTCCGAGTGTTTTTCTATAAAAATCAAAAAAATCCGTAGAGCAGTTTTTGAAAAAAATTAAAAAAAAATTTTTTTTTACAAATGTTTGAAAAAACAAAATTATATTGTATGAATATCTAAATATATAAGTATAAATACATTTTTTTCATAAATATATATGTAGAGAGAGACAACAAAAAAGAAAAAAATACAGTAGACGTTCCATACTGTGAACCGCGCTGGCATAATTAATCAGTTCTATTACACTGGCCGATACCCATTTTGCTGCCAGGTATAGAACTTTTTAAGGTTAATTTGGGCATGCTGAATCCAGAAATGACCACCATTCTGCTCAATCAGCTCTTTTTTTGCGATATTGCAAAGAAAAGTTTTTTTCGATATGCAAACATTCAAATTCGTATACCTATATATTTTTTAAATCAAATACTTCAACCAAAGATCATTCAAAATGTATAGCTATGGGTCCTTATTGAACTAAAAAACCTTATATTACACACATCCATAACGTTATCCCTTCGAAAATTATGTTTTAAACGAAGATAAATCGATTTTTCAGCCAATATTAGTCAATTTTCAAAATTCAAAGTGCTGTTATACAAACAATTTTTGTCCAATTTTAATACAATTTACTAAATTTATAGATTTATCTACCTTCTTTATTGTATTAAAATTTTAACTTAATCGAATAAAAATTGGCGAAATGGTACTAAAACAAACCGCGTGTGTCAAAATTGATAGTTCCATTCCTGGCGTATGTATGGATCGTTAAATAATTTTTTTTTAATTATTGGCAAGAAAGTTTTGTATATATATATCTTTTTAATTTTGTAAAACAGTGTCATTGTTTTTCGTTTCGAAACTCAGAAAAATACATATTTCAATTCGTTTTTTTATTCACAAGGTTGAAGTGTTTGATTAAAAAAATATATAGGTATAGATACGAATTTGAATGTTCACATATCGAAAAAAACTTTTCTTTGCAATATCGCAAAAAAGAGCTGATTGAGCCGAATGGTGGTCATTTCTGGATTCAGCATGCCCAAATTAACCTTAAAAAGTTCTATACCTTGCAGCAAAATGGGTATCGGCCAGTGTAATAGAACTGATTAATTATGCCAGCGCGGTTCACAGTATGGAACGTCTACTGTATTTTTTTCTTTTTTGTTGTCTCTCTCTACATATATATTTATGAAAAAAATGTATTTATACTTATATATTTAGATATTCATACAATATAATTTTGTTTTTTCAAACATTTGTAAAAAAAAAATTTTTTTTTAATTTTTTTCAAAAACTGCTATACGGATTTTTTTGATTTTTATAGAAAAACACTCGGAACACTTCCAAGAATCATCCCAATGAAAAAAATTTCGGCTGCAAAAACATTTTATTTAAAGTCGTCATTTGAACACCGTGAGTTGTACATGTTTTCAGCTTAACTCCTACTGTTCCAAAGAATTAAAGTACTTACAAAATCACCTGAACATATGTTATAGATGCTAATGCTAATAAAGTACCTCATATTCAGGGCTGAATATTATTTTTTTATTTGCTATCAGTTATATTATTAGACTGTACTTAAATAAATATTAACAGCTATGTTTTATTAAAGACAAAAATCAAAATAAAGTTGTCCTTTATCTGTGCCTGTGAGAATTTTATTTTCTACCTTTTTCTAGGAACTCGAGACAAACAATACCTTCCTTTTTTTCTCTACTGAGATCCTTAACGAAAACTCAGTAAACTTGATGCATCTGCCTGTTAAGTTAAAGTCATATGTAAAGTTAAATGTAAATATTGTAAAATTCAAAACTGTAAAAAATACTTTTTATTTTTGTAATTGAAACAATCATTGTCAATTGTGAAAAAAAATAACGCTCTGTATATTACCAAGTTTAACTAAATGCTCCTTTAACTAACTGTCGTATTTTCAACAGAATCAAGGATAATACATTTAATTAAATGGATTTTTTATTTTCTGCACTGCTATGTTTTTACAACGCATATAGTGTACATTATTCATTGACGGCCAAAATATTGATTTAAACCACTTTGGCAATACACCAAATCTATTTTAGTGGAGCATTAAGCGCTTAAGAAGCATTAAATTGATTGATAATACCGGGCATTAAATTAAAGAGTTAAAATTGAAGATTTGCAAATCTCTGTGAACATAAATGAATAGGTGTAGTCGGTTATCATGTAATGGCCGAGAAATTTTGCGGAATATAATAAATAATTCAAGAAACTGGCCCCAAAAACTACGTTCCTGACTCAATGACGCTGATAAACTGACGATATCACCACAAAAAGTAGTGAGAGAAAAATAATATTCTCGAGATGGTTTACCACTTTTACATCGTACATTTACATAAATGGAAAACAATGCTCCATAAATTTTTATTGATTTCTGTATACATATCATGTCTAATTGATCATATCTTAGGTCAAAGAGTAAAAATATTCACTGAAATAATCAATAGAATGTTACAAATTAGGAATATCTAGAATTAAATATGAATCTAACAATTTTACAAGTAAAAATGTACATCCCTTACTTAATTTTTTTCACAACAAGAAGTCTAACTGTTTTCATGTTTTCAATGTTATATCATTAATCAGAAGACATTTTTCATTGGTCAAGATAGAGGACGTTTCATTTGTCCACCATACGGGTACTTTATCAGATTTATTCCTTATATATACATCCATACAATCTTGTTTATAAGAATACATATAGTTTTTTTTAAACTTCTACACATTTCATTTTATTATGTGTGAACAACAAATCAATAGAGTAACATAATAAATTATTATATTCAAGTGTATACGAGTTTATATGATTATAATTTATAAAATCATTTTTAAGTTGGTAAATATTCTTTATGATAAGAAATTGTTTTTAGTATTAAACATAAGCACTGAAAAAAGCAAAATTATATTAACTGCACATGAAAAAATAACTAAACAATATTTTTTAAATAATTTTCATTTATATCATATAATTACAAATTTATTAATTTGAACTAGCGTATAACGTCATTCTAAATAGCATTTTTATTTTCAATTAATAGATATTGCCTTGATTGGTTTAATATAAGACTTTAATTTTTTTTAAACAAAAATATTATCATATTTTATAAAACAGCTCTATACAATTTAGAATTTTATTACAATAAAAACAGAGAAACTGTGGTTTCTTAGTCATTTAAACTAAAAATATATCTACATCTCAACCACAATAACTAAATCACGTGTCGAGTGACATTGTTTTATTGTGGTTATGATCATGTACATACATATTTTTAGTTTTAGAATTTTTTATCAATCAGCTCTACGAACCAGTGCGAACTCATATGTATTACTATCTGCTGAGTAATTTATACAGTATAGCAGACCTATATTTTAAGATTCTTTTACCCAAATAAAATAGGCAAAATTTGACTCAAATGAGAACAAGAATAAGAATGAACATTGCGTTATAACAACCCTTATTATGTGTTAAATAAAGTATTTGCAGTTCCATAGCGCAAAACCAGCCTCATTTTTAATACTTTAAAAAAATATTTTTGTAGTTCCAAGTTCTACAAGGATTTTAATGACTTTCCAAAAATTGTCATATTTTCTACTACCTAAAATATAAACATTTATTTAATTTCTGTTCGCTTTCTGGATGAGATTCACTACAAAGACATACTAATTTTTTTTCTGTCTAGTAATACTGAACTGTTCGTTTATTTAAAAAATTCAATTACATATTATAATATAAACTTCAATACCTCCGCTAAGACATCCGGTTACTGAAATATTTTAATTTAAATTTTAACTCTATAATATATTCTCACGTAATTCTAAAACACATTAAACGGTTTTGGCACATTATCACAAATACCAAAAATACTTATGAAATATCTTCTTTACTAAACCATTAATTATTTTACCGTTTCAATGTCTGCAAAATCGAAAATAACTGGCTCTGCTAGACTTATGGATCAACGTTCTAAGGTGTCTTATTGAACATCTGTTTATTTCAGTTTTTATTACATTTTTCATTAGATGTAGACATAACAATGACGTGATTATACCAGACATCCAGACAAAAAGTACCTCCATGATATGTTTTTTTTTTTTGTTTGGGGATTAATTCTGAGTGATTTCAACGCGTGGGTTATGCAAACCGACACAACATTTTTGAAATAGACAACTAATTCTAATAAACATAAGCTGATGTCTTATTATCGTGTGATTTTTTGTTGTTTTTTTTATGGACTTCTATTTTTATTAATTACCTACATTTCAAATTAGTTTATTTCAAAAAAATACAATATATTATTATACATATATGCCATTAAAAATATGCTATTAAAGTTACATCAAATTTCACTGTATAGTATAATGCTCGTATTTTTTTATTCTAATATTTTTTAATGACATCTTCCGTTTAAAGAGTAATAAAAAATATTGAATATCTTACAAATAAAAAAAATATTAATGTACATATATCTTAATTAAATTCACCTGTGACAAAATCATAATCAAATCAATTTATTTTGAATAATATTTCTGATTATTATCATATCAGCACATATTAAACACCTTATAGCGGCATATTTAGCTCATTAGTCAAAACTTGACTATAGTGTGAAGAAAATACTTGTTTTTATAGGTTTCAGTATAAATTATTGGTTAATCTAATTAGGTTCTTAATATCAAAATTAATTTTCAGATATAAATATTTTTCATCAATAACCTTGCAAGAAAGGTCACAAAACTAATTTATAACTAACTTCAAATGTCGCAAATATATCGGTTAAATCAGGAAGACAAAAATCGACTAATTTGCGTTTTGGTACTAATTGGTGTAAATAATTTAAATATGCTTACATAAAATTAATCACGGATTTCTCGTATCTATTATTTTTTTTTATTTTGTTATTAAAGTTAATATATTTAATTGTTTATCTAAAATAATTTTAAAAAGTAAAAAATAATGTTCGTTTTAATTTGTTTCCTCACTTAAATTGACATCTACAAATTTAGATCACTTTTTATAATAGTAAGAAAAGAAAGAAAACTATAAAGGAAACCAAACGTAAATAATTAATTCAGAAAAATAAATTAATAAGAAAGACAAAAACTTCTATTCGATATTATTTTAGCTCCAAAAATTTTGATAATTATGTCTAGAAAAAAAATTGCATAAATAAAGCACTTATTATATAAGTTGTTTTAGAAAAGATGTGATCAATACCTTTTATATTCATGAAGAAATCATATCTCATGCCATATTTGTTCGGTTATTGAAGATATTATCATTAAAGAGAATGGGTGATTATATGTTTTGACTCGTCTTGTCATTAAAAATTATGGTGTGTAAATTAATAATTTATATGTGTTTTATAACATGATTATTATATACATACACAAAGTAGCGATTATATGGTGTTGTTTCAACTTAAAAAATAGATTTATACTTTGTGTGCAATGTATTATAATATATTATGTTTGTATAAGAATTTTATACATATTATCATATTGGCATGATTGAATAAGGTTTTCATTTTAGGTACGTACGATTTTTTTTACACTTAAATTCATGGGCTTTCCCAGTTTTTTGCTTTTTTCCAGATTTGTTATACTTGACATTTTGAAGTGCGACGCTAAATAATATCAAAAAACAGATTTTAATGCAATTAATTCAATATAGTAGTAAAATCGATCAGTCAAACCCTATAGTGTCGTTCCTTAAAAATAAATAAATAATAACCCATACTCCAGGTCTCCATGTTATTTTAACCTAAATGTTTTGATCGACCCGAAGCTAGTACTATCCATCTTAGTATCCCCGTGTCTATTAGAATTTTGGATCAGATTAGAATTTTGACACGCGCAGTTAATTTTAGTACCATTTCGCCAATTTTCATTCGATTACGTTGAAATTTAAACACAATAAAGAAGATAGATAAAGCTACAAATTTAGTGAATAACATTAAAATTGGACAAAAATTGTTTGTGTTACAGCGTTTTGAATTTTGAAATTGCTGAATTTTTGCTAAAAATTCGATTTTTTTTTTCGTTTAAAACAAGATTTTTGAAAGGAATAACTTTATGAATGTATATAATTTAAGGGTTTTTAGTTCAATTAGAACCTATAGCTTCATTCTGAATGATATTTGGTTGAAGTTATTGATTTATAAAATATATATACGAATTTAAATATTAAATATCGAAAAAAACATTTTTTTTGCAATATCGCAAAAACTAGAGCTGATTGCGCAAAATGGTGGTCATTTTTGGATTCAGCGTGTCCAAATTACTCTTAAAAAGTTATTGTATGCCCTGCAGCAAAATGGCTGTCGGCTAGTGTAATAATTGAACCGTTCCTTTTAAAAAGGGAAGTAAATAATAACAATTTGAACTTGCTTGATATGAAACGCAAATCCTTAAAATATCTCTAAATACTTTCATAATAAACGGTTCATCATATTTACAATTTAAAATCATTTTTGGTGAAAATGATGCAGGTTAAGTATATTTTTATGTTATACCTTATTAGTACCGTTTTTCCTTAGAAATTAATATTTATGTATGTATTTATATTATTGTAGATTTTTTTAAACATCAAAAACAACAAGAAGCAAAATAAAAATAATAATTTTTGTTGTAGAGATGATTACATACATTTATCGATTTCATAAATAGTAATAATATACATCAAACAAAGATAAAATTATGTTGATTGTATTCCACGATTTGATTTGCATTAATTAAAATAAGAAAAACATAACTCAATGTATTATTTTTAAAACGCACAAACGTATATAGTATTTATGTGTAGTAAACAAAACAAATGCCACCGGCCTTGGTTCTCGTTATTTGTAGGTGCATTTGTAATGAATCTTCTATGACATAGCCCTTTCATTTAGTTTATTCGTTAAAGGTAATTGAGAACGACACAGAGGTCGTTGCATTTCAACTGTCAATAGAGGAGTTCACTACATAAAACAAGCCGGTCCGTATTTTGTAAATTGCCTAATTTTGTTGACAGAATATTATAAACGTGATTTATATTAATGAGCTCTAATACCGGAAACACTTCTGAAGCAAATTCCTACAACGTAGACACTAACCTGAAAACAAATTTATTAAGGTTGTACACTGAGACGATTCTTTTTTCGGTGTTCAAAGATTATCAAAAATTAGCAAACATTTATTTTTTGATATAAAAATTAACCTTTAAATCAATAATATTGGAAAATTTAATTAATATTAAATATAATTTTCTATAAGAATAAATGGTAAAAGATCAATTTTTCACAAGTCGAGATCGAAACGAGACTGTCAGTTGTCAAATTCGGGACCGATACAAGTCTTTAATTCCAAAAACAAGGTCAAGATGGGACTTACCTGACTTACTCATTTTGTCTCGTGTGCAGCCCTAAAATTTATAAATATGTAGTTATATAGGTATAGAAATATTTTATTTGTTTGCGAATAAACTGCGACATATATGTACCTTCCAATTAAGTGCATACATGAACATTTTTAACATCAATGTAATATGACTTAAATGATAAAAAATTCTATGATAATTTATGCCTTTTCTAAAAATAAGTACAGGTGCAAGACGGTATGAAGCCAAAACCAAAATGATGTGTGGAACATGTAGATATACTTGTAAATTGTTATTTTTAAAAAGTATTATAATATAAACAGGTGCTAAAGTACAGTTCTGAAGCCTGTTCAGCATAATAAACGCAGATTTATATAAATGTCCAAGCTTCTTGAATCGTAATAAGCATAATTAGTTATTTTATATAATAAAATATATTTATCACCACTTTTTTTAGATTAACATAAACTTTATATTAAAAATTATTAAACTATCAACACAATATATTGTGTCAATTATTATATGTATGTAAAATGCAACTATTATTAATTATCAATACTAAAATGCTAATTACAAAAACCTACATGTTTTTGAAATAAAATTCAAATAGATTACAAGGACTAAGTTTATTTATTATATTTAATTATTTTTTCATATTGCAATAATTCAATCCCAACCTGAAATTATTATTTATTTTACAAATCTATTTAAATAGCACAGGTTTTATCATAATATTGTCTATAACACTAATCAGACATCCGTTTGTCATTATAAATAAACATAAACATTTCCTTTATATTAGCAAAAACGCCAATAGTGTTAATTATACAAAAATAAACGAATGCAGGTACGATACTAATATTATTAAATTGGTTATTTTGGTGAAAACTGCGTTTTTAGTCAGGGTTTTCTCATCAAATATATGTTTTATTGTTGTTCAAAAATTTAACAATATGGATATAATCAATTTAATATATTCTATCTCATGCAGTAATAATTGAATATTATACAGTAAATGAATAAAAATACATTTTTTGTCTATAATCAGTATAACATTTTATATAAATGATGCAATATGAATAGTAATGATTGCTGTCATATTGTGTCGTAAGAAAAACATAAAGTGTTCAATTATAATTAAAATAGAAACAGTTTCATAGTTATTAAGGTTGGGGTGCAAAGCACCCAGGAAAAAGCCCCTAATAAATTTTATATTTTATTAGCTTTACAATCATTACTTTTTAACTATGATTTTTCTCCTACTTTTCTATTGATGCTGCTACTAATTTGAACATTATAATTTTAATTATTCTATTAAGAATAACAATATACTAATTCATACATATATTATATTACATAATAAGAAGCAGTTATTACAATTTACCATAAACAAAACATGATTATTAATCATTTACACTTTTATCCATGAAAAATTGTACCATATACTTATAACATCTTTAGATTATAATTTATCTTGAATGATATAAACAAATATGTCAGCAATCAAAGTTCATAAGCATCTTTACTTTCAATAGTGGTTACAAAACCATCTTTACAGATAGTTAATTACAAAAATGTGTAAACATCACCATGTTGGGGTACATCACACAAACTTGCGATACTAAATGTATACAAAAATTATAGCCGTATTAATCATAGTTACTTAGTCGCCTTTAGTTGCGATAACATTTAAAGAGCGTTTGAGATATTTAGAACAAGTGATCAGGAATCAAGATTTAAAAAATTGACCCAGTAATACACGAATGTATATTATTAACAAGAAAATAAATTTTTGATATGTTACAAAATTTTCAATTAATACAGTCATATTTATTATTCGGTCAAGATAGTATACCATTAATGTTCCGGAGGATTCTACCTGGACTGTTATAGTCCTTTGAATTTTTTTAATCTTTGTCTGGGGCTCATAACTTTCTGTGTTCAATTCAAATTTTTAGGACGTACCTACAGAAGGATGACAAAATGAGATTAATAAGGGTTCTTTGAAACCCTAGTAAAGATATACTTTAGTGACCTTAAAACATAAAAATACACTAGACTGTCGCTAATCTGACAGTTGCTAGTCTGGTCTCTCAATAGTCCGGCGTACCGCTACCGCGGTGGCCTACGTGCAACATTACATTCGCTAATCCTGCCTTGCTAGTTCGGCCATTAACAGTCTGGCGTACCCCATACCTACGTGCGTAGTATTACATACTACATACGTACCTATATGTCTACATTCTACATGTTAGAACGTGTAATAAAAATATTAACAAAATATAAATTACTTGGTCATGTCACATGTTGACTGCCGGATTACTGAGTGTGTCGAATTCAACACACTCTATAATCCAGTCATTTTTGACTTCGGTTTTCGGACCCATTATAATAATTGCCCTATTTAACATAAATATTACTGTCGAGTTATTCCTTAGAAAATTGAAATTTATTTTAATAATAAAAAAGAAGACATCAGTCTGTAACTGACGTTTTTTAGACTTACTACTTTCAAATATAACGGCTTATATATTAGTCTTGAACAAACATTATATGACAAGAATAAAAATAGATTCACGGTAAAAAAAATCGCAAACGACATAATAAATAAATAAAGATTCAGAGAAGATTCACACGCGCGCACGTGTACCGGTGTAAAATAAACAGTTTTTTTCTTCTTGTGAATAACGTCGTATCATATTTCACCGATATAAATCGGTTCGTTAAACGCAGACACCCAACTATCAGATTGTTACGTTATATACAGGTTGAACACTTTCAATAAAGACATTTGGATTTAAATTAAGTAATTCTAACGTATTATTACATGATTTTTTTACATGGCTACGTAAGGACGACTGTATAATTGTTATACTCTTGTAACTAGGGCTAGACTAATTATAACAAATAAAAGGTAATCCGCCGTCTTGGGGTGTCGGCCATATTAGATTTAAAACGATATTACATATACTATATTGCATTGTCACCGGACTCATACACGTATACAAAATTTTAAAGCTCTAGCTTATTTGAACTAGTCGAAATTTTTATTTTAAAAGCTTGTAATGTAAAAACAATACAGTAAAAGATTATGAAAACAATACTTGAAAGTCTCCAAATCATTCAACTATGATCCCAAACGATAATAACGTGACTTTGAGACTAATTTTTTAATCGAAAATGATTATTTTTAATTCAAAAACTCTTAGAAGTCATTCTATTTATTAAAATTTTTCTGGAAGGCTAAAAATTTATAAGTCGATTACTATCAGTAATGCATCGTGATTTTTTACCATAATATTATTATTTTTTTAGTTAAATAGTGTAAAAAAATCCATATTTGCTCGAACGAAAATATTTACTACCTACTCTTCTATAAGTAGACCTCAATCGCATAAAAACTAGATCGATTCTTTGATCGTATATATTAGCAAACCTGACCGTTAACGAAGCAACATCCTGACACATATCGACATCATAAATCGAGGTATTAACATCTATAAATTAGGATCGTTGACCAGTAAATCGTAAGGTCCTGTTGTGGACCGTCTACTTAAAGCGCGCGCGGCCGCAGCAAACGACACTCGCCACGCGCTGACACTCGGTCACGTTAACAACACTGTTTAGTGACTCTATCGATGCATTTGTCAACGCCTTCACCGGAACAGACACTTTGTGTATTGTAGTGTGATTATTCTTGTGTGACAGTGCATCTTAGTGACAACGAAAATGGTGAGTACATGTCATTAATCTTCACGGAAATATAAGCGTGGATTTTTGTGTATTTTATTGATAGTTATTTCAAAGAAACAAACGTAGTGTCATTTTTATTATTTCTTTAAACTGAGACGAACAATATTAATTCAAATTGTATTTTTTTAAATAATTTATTAGTTAATATATCAATATTATTCACTTAAGATTGTAAATCATATTGATTTTAATATTATAAAATTATACAATATTTGTAAATGTCTTATTACAATTTAAAATGTAAAAATTTACATAACCATTTCTTTAGATGTAAAAAAATACTCATACTATTAACAAACATAAACATTAAATTAAGAAGAAAAAAACACAAATAACAATATGCAATTGAAGAATGTATTTACAAACGAGTTTTATATAGTAATACTTTTTGTGCTAATAGTAATATAATTGTCAATGATATCAATTCATTAAATGATCATCAAAGTAAGCAAGATTTTTTTTCTACAATAAAAATATATAGTAATTACTACGCTATTAAAAAAATTAAATTACTATTAATAACGTAACCTTGTATTTTTTTTATTACTTACGTACCTTATATGATAAATTTTACAATCATTTGGTGCCATTAATCAAATAAAATTTTAATGTAGTTATTATATTTTAACTGTTTCTAATTCACAAATTAAATTATATACTACATATAAATACAATGCCCATAACATACATTTATATGTATGGCTAACACATACCTATACAAAAAAAAACCTGTAAAATGTTATGAGTTTTTATTACAATCAAGTACATTTTTTCGGCAGACTCCAAGACGCCAAAAACTATACATTTATTATTCAATTAAATTAAATATAGAGATTTTACTATTGACGTTCTGTATAAATAATTTTTAACTGATTTATTGAAATTGATAAGTATTGGTTATTGATTTAATAAACCAATGTATGTATAATTTAAATACTTTATAATTAATTGATAATAAAGTGTGACACTTCGGTAATTACATTAACATTTTATATGTTAATTTATGAAAAATTCTTATTTTTATTAATTTAATCGATATGAAAATACATGTCAGTTTCATTAAAATTAATAACTAAATATTAAACTAGTGATTCTATACTTGTCATTAGATTTTATTTTCCCATTAAGGGTTATAAAATATATAAAACCTTGTTTTATATTATAAAACAGAGACTTACGTTATAGATGAAATTAAAGCTATAATCTACTAGTAGGTAGGTCACGATCGACCTAATAATCATGCGTGTTACAAAGTAAAAACTTATTTTATATATTATGTTAGTAGAAAAGTTACATAGGTTCAAAAAGTTTAAGAACTCTAGGTAAAAAATTCTATTTATTTTTGCTTTGCTAACCAATTCTATCAACATTGAACTTTTCATGTTATTAATAGGTACTTGTAATGCTGTATCAACTATTGTAATTTTCACTTGCACAAATGACATGTAAAATGCATGATTTAATGTCAAGTAGCGAGTTATTATTATCTTAAAATAATAAAATACATTAGATGTATCTTATAAACTATAAATAATAACCATGGCTTATTTTATACATTATTGTTTTGTTCTATTTCAAAATATTATAAATTCAGAATTTGTTTATTATGATTATATTGAACTATAAAGTTAAAGGAAACTTAAAAATGCTAAATTGATGATGAGTGCTTCAAGACTGCATAAAATTAACTATCCATCATGAGAATTTATGAACAACTATGTTCAAAACAGATTAAAATTAGACAAAAATCAACTTAGATACTATAAAAAATTAATCATCCTAATTAATTAACATAATATGTAATTTAATGCTATAAAAACTATTTTCAGAGTCAATAATCCTATGATTTATAAATCACGATCTTCTCTCCAAGCATGACAATTCACATTTAATATTTAAGTCATTTATGGTTTGATTAAATCATATCATTTATAAACGGATACGCTATACATAAAGAAAAAAACCCGTTCATTTTTATCTATTTTCTATTCAAAGTTTACTTTAAAAATTATTCAAATGAATGAACGATAGCAGTAAGTTCACATTTTTTCTAAAGATAAATTGAAGTTTTATCATTTTTAAGTAACTCATTATGTTAAATATATACTTTGTATAATTTTATTATTGAAATTTGTTTACGTGCATAATGTATCTTTTACACAAATTACCAACGATTTTATTATTTAAATAGTAATTTAAAATCGCATTTAATCGGAAATTGATTTTATTTAAACACATTTATGTTATCGATAACATTTAACAAATAAATAAACATTAGGTTTTTTTTAAGTTTTTAAATTTAAATCTGAATATTAAAATATCCATGGTCAATCTGTATTAATACCAGTAGCGTAACTTCAGAATACACCCTTATCCACTTTTTCAAATAAAATATAACACTATAATTATATTCTATTTTAGAAAAGATTCGTTGGAAAATATATTTAAAAGATTTTTATTATACAGATTTTCCAGACAAAATAATTATTTTGGATATTGACAGTACTTCAAAACATGTAAATTTATACTGTCAATCCAATTAATATTAGCAATTTTTATTAGCAAGCGTTCAGAACATTTTCGTATCTACAAAAAATACTGAAGAAGTAAAGCATTACCTCAGTTTCACTTAAAAGAACCTTCAGCATCCGATATGTTAGTATCGGATGTGAACGTTAACAGTCGAAGCATTATTACAATTATACAAATTGTTTAAATTGTAAACACTGCAATTAGAATTTTACTAAAGGATTTTGCTACATTATATTAATTTAAAATTAATTGAATATTTAAATAAATACTTGATCTTCAATTAACATCATCAATGACAAAAATAACCTAAATTATTGTTATTATTATTTTAACATTAGGTATTGAATAAATACATTCCCTAATTTAAACATTGTCCAAGTATTAAAATCTATTAAATATGTAGTCAATAAACAATACATTATTCATTAATACGAGTAAACAAAATATTAAAAATAACTAATTAAAAACTTCTCACATAAGGTAATAATAATAATCAGCCATAATGTACTCACAATCAAAACACCCAATTATAAAAGTCTGTGAAATATGACGTATCCAATAATGGTCATTATAACTTACCACACGGCAATTATTAATGCAATAACACACACGAAGAATCATCTTGTTAAATCGTAAAATTCATTAATTTATTGATTCTTAAAAACTCTGCTAAATCATTGGACATCTGTTTTACATTCTAAAATAAATATTATAACGGTTTAAATGTATAGATTTTTATTTCGAGTATTACTATTCTATTTTAAGTAGGTATTATGTATATTGTATAAATTATTAGTATCGAAAAATTTTAAATTTGCATTGTCGTTTAAAAGTCAAGTTAACTAACTCCTTATTTTTTCTGAAAAAACCTTAAATGGAAAGTACAGAAGTTGAAATATATTATATTTTAAGTTTAATCTGAAAATTGTAAATATAGTAACCTGTCATTCATTCAAATAGATAGGTATGTTACAGTCGATTTTCTATAATATTGTTTTATAGATACGTACAATGTTATTTTAGATATTAACAATCTCATCTGTATATTTTGTTTTAAGGTAAAAAGTTTTGTACATTTCGCCTCGCACTGAATATATAATTTAAAAAAAAACGTAATCAAACTGTCTGAAAGAACCGATGAATCTCTTTTAGAAAAATAAAATAATTTAGCGGAAATATTGGTCAGTGTAGACAACTAGCATCTAAACATTTAGTTAAATACATATGTCCTCAGTCCTCATACGTAGACTTCATGCAAAAAGAATAAATAATGTTAGTAAGAACTAAGAAAACCTAATTTATAGAAATGTCCTCATTTGGGGACATCATTCAAGAGTGTTAAATTCAAGCACACATTATTCATATTAACCATTTAAAATCCATTAATTTTTATTTTGTTAAACTGATTGTGAGTAGGTATATTTAATAAATGTTGTAGATGCCTACATTTCAGGAAAAAAATATTTTTTCGATATTCCACTTAAATATCGTTTTATGTATTATGTATGTATTTGTACATTAAAATTAAAATATCGAATGCTTATGTTTTTAGCACAATAATGGATTATACTTGTAGGAATTAATTGACTTTTATATGTTCAACACCCATAAGGCAAAAAATTAGTTAAAAGAAAAATTAATTCTAGCTTACAGTAAGAATAGCTAATGTGAAATATTGTTAGCACTTTCAAATCACCTCCCTTCCATATAATCCATTACTATTAAATTATATAATTAAATTAAAAGGTCGATATACATTTATCTCTTGATGTTCAAATGTCCTTATGGTTAGATGGATATTTAATATAAAATTCAAATTACTTTCGAGAACAAAGTAGTTATTATTATTATTAACACTTTCAGATGATACTTTATTGATGATATTTGACACGCCTATGTTTTCGTTACGCAAGGATGACTATATTTTGAAGGTTTATCTTGATTTATTTAATAGTATATTCTGTTAATCATTATTTTCCTCAAGTCATCAGTGCCTTTTTAAATAGAAAACATATTCAGAAGGTTAATAAAAATATTAAATTATACTTACTAACTTTAATTAACATCTATAAAAAGAAACCAATTTTGCTCACATAAAACGTTATATGGATTTTTATTTCAATAATTAAGCTGCTAATAGTTAAAAAAATTCAAACTCAATGTATTTGTCTGTGTATCTTTCCCCTAAATCTTTGTCATACGTATAACACTCATAAAACACAGAACGGATATTAATAAAACTAAATATCGAAATAAGTAGAGGTAAGCGTGGAAATTGTTATTTTCTGTAAAAAGAGATCATAACAAATACTTAAATATTCTATACAGCTTTATTTGACATACTTTTCTTATATATTATAGTATATTTTATAGTATAAAAAATACTATAACATTTTTCTAAACCCTTGAATAAGAACATAATTTAGAATCAATTCCATATTTTATTTTAAAATATGTACAAACATACTACTGAAAAACTTTGTTATCATTGGAATCTTAAATCTACCGAAATTTATTAGATCTGGTAGGAAAAAATGTGTATCAATAAATATCGTTGTCGGTTCTCATTAATAAATCTGTAATTAATTCAAATTATTTATCAAAGTTTTTTGTTCACAATTTATTATATACCGGGTGTCCCAGATAACTTTTCCAGCATGGGGATCTCAGTATCTATAAGAGATACAGGTTTGGTTAAATGAGATGAATTATTTGTATGAAAGGGGTGAGTATTATTACACAAAAAAATATTCATAATTCTATGTGGTTTAGGCGGTATACCCAAAAAACTGAAAATTCGGAATTTCTTTAAATGGCTATAACTTTTTGTTATAGTAGATAGGTACTTTTTGTTTGCGGTTTCTTAAAGCACTTTTTTATGTAGAATTGATTGGTGCATTTAGAATTTTTATATCACTTTTAGTTTCCGAGTTACAAGCTCTAACTTTAGTTTTTCTTATAGGGCGCTAAGTTGGCTATGGCATATTTGAATTTGTTTTTTACTCTACTTTACAACGATATGTCACTTGCCATATTTATTATTAAAAAAAAGTCGAAATACTAAATATCAGTGATATTTATGAAGTATTTTATTATAAACTTTTAAGTGAGCCATGAAAAACAAAAATTGTAAACAAAAATCACAATAACAACAATCAAAATAACAAATGAATATTTGAAACAATGAACTATTTGAAAAAATATATTATAATTTTTTTTTTCGATAATAAATATGGCAAGTGACATATCGTTGTAAATTAGAGTAAAAAACAAGTTCAAATATGCCATAGCCAACTTAGCGGCCCATAAGAAAAACTGAAGTTAGGGCTTGTATCTCGGAAACTAAAAGTGATATTAAAAATCTAAATACACCATTCAATTCTACACAAAAAAGTGCTTTAAGAAACCGCAAACAAAAAGTACCTATCTACTTTAACAAAAAAGTTATAGCCATTTAAAGATATTCCGAATTTTCAGTTTTTTGGGTATACCGCCTAAACCACATAGAATTATGAATATTTTTTGGTGTAATAATACTCACCCCTTTTATACATATAATTTATCTGATTTAACCAAACCTGTATCTCTTATAGATACTGAGATCCCCATGCTGGAAAAGTTATCTGGGACACCCGGTATGTTTACATCATCCAAAAAAACATAAGAAGGAATATTTTTCTCTTTGTTAGATACATATAATATGTAAATTATATAAAAGAAACTTTTATTTTAGTTTTAATGATAATTTTCGTTGCATTATTTATTCAATTATATTTCAATCATTTAGAGGCCCAAAAAAACTATCAATAAGTGCACTAATCATGTAATCGTAAAAATGTATCTCTTATAAACACACTTGCAGTTACAGATATGTAATAATAAGTAAATGGCATTCTTTGGTTTTCTGAGAAGTAATTCACATATCAAATAATCTGGTAGGAATTATTATTCACATTGGCAAATTAATAATGCCTTTTCTATATCAGTATAATCACTTTTCTAAAAGATAACATTTTTATATAAAAATTAGATTATATGCAAAATAAATTAGTTGTTATAAGCTTCTTCATTTTTTTTTGTTTAATACAAATTTTCTTTGTCTTTAATCCAATCAGATACGGATGTTTAAGAAATAAATAATTGTTGTATTAAATATTCTTAGATAATTAATTTAAATAGTTAGTGATATGGTTGCTATTGACAAGATATACGGATGGTACTTATACAATATTTAATTTAAAAAAAATGCTAATCTTAGTTAATAAATACATATAAAATGAAATATTAACAGATAAAATCATTTATCTAAAAAAATATTTATCTTATACATTTTAGACGTCAATATAAATTGAAAACAAAAAACAAACATGTTAATAAATCTTCGATATATTTTTTACTAAAGATACAAATAAATATAATACCTACAATAACAAAAAAACATATCATCTAAAACCGCAATCGACCTTATAAAACAGTAGATTCCTTTTACATATTCATTATTTAATCAATAGTTTTCCGCGTTTTATCTTTATAACTGTTAGACAGTAAATGTCTGAAACATAAAAAAGAACGTGGTTTTTGAAGAACACATGTGGTTGAAACATCAATTTATGAAAATAGACATAAAACTATAATAGTCGCCTTTTTCATCGTAAATCCTTGTTTTTTTCTTACCAATATTGCACCATTAATAATAAGTTTTTAATGAGACTTGTAATTAGATATACCTACATCAATTTTTTGCACTACCTATAACAGTACAGTTCTGAACGATTCAAAATTAGGGAATACAAATAATATAACAATAATTAATGTAAAATATAATTAACAACTAAACTAAATTGTATATTTTAACTACGGTATATATGTATGTAATGTCCGGTATTATAAAGGAGCTAACTAATTGTAAGTTAACTAACAAACCACTTTCATATGGATTTGTTTACTTCAGTTTTCTATAAAAAATACCTTTGTTTGTAGAATAGGTATATTTTTATATATGTCACCACTGTTTTAATACTATTGGTGTTTACTTACCACGCGTGCAAGAAACATCTCAAACACTTGATGAAACTTCAAAAGAACTATCGTATAGGTTGCATACCCCTATTGAAAGTGCTTCTGAGCTATCATATTAATTTTTGTGTTTATAATACCGGATATAATACATATAATAACTTCCATATCTCAGTTTATTTTATGTTGTCATATCTATCAATATTTATTATTATCAATTTAATTAGTAGCAATTATACTACAAGTGTTATAATTATTAATTATAATTTATATTACCTTAATCAATTTGTAAATAGTATATATATATATATATATATATATATATATATATATATATATATATATATATATATATATATATATATATATATCTCCGCCTTTGTTAGGTTATAACCAAACCGGAGATTGAATCCACGTTTTTTATACTAAATTAATCTCCTTTCGCCCCAATAGATTGCCCTAACCAAGGCGGAGATTGAATCCCCGTTTCTTATACTAGATTAATCCCCTTTCGCCCCAATAGATTGCCCTAACCAAGGCGGAGATTGAATCCCCGTATTTTATACTAGATTAATCCCCATTCGCCCCAATATTTTGTTAGCAAAATTTAATATTTGTGATTTTCTATATATTTTTTTAACATATTTTTGATACCTACTCTATTTTTCAACATTTACCATGTCTCTTGGTAAAACCTGGGTTTTACCGAGTGTATGATGGTAAAAGTTCGAAATTCGGACTTTTACCATTAACAGTTGGTAAAACCTATAGGTTTTACCGGTAAAACCTAAGTTTTACCTCAGTTCGGGCTTTTACAGTAACATATACAATACATATAAAACTTTTATTTAAATATAGCCTTCAAAAATCTTATTATATGTATATTGAATTCTATTAATAAATAGAACTAAAATATTATTTTTATTCAAAAAAAGATTTGTCGACGACAAAGTATATAATGACCCGGGTAAATATGTTTTATGAGCAAATATTTAAATAGTAGATCCGTATAAGTTGTAGGTTCAAGGGCGTAGTTAGAACAGGGTAAGGAGATTTATTAAATAGTATATTTAATATTTAATTAATAATAATAATTATTAATTGTAATCAAGAATACAAATATTTTAAAGGCAGATTTAAAAGTCGGTTTCGGGCCGTTTTCGGTCTGGTCTCACTCTAGTCAAATATTCAGTATAGTAATAATGTATTGGAACATGATTTGACCGAAACCGGAGCGATGCCTATAGTGTAAGTATGGTTTCCTTGTTTATTGTTTATTTATATTCGATTGGAGTGATACCGGAACGAAACCGGTTCGATAGTCTGAATCGACCCATAAAACTCATATTACATATTTTATTATTATTATCGTTAACATCGTGATTGTAGTTGTAGAATTAATTTTTTGTTCTATATAGCATTGTAATTTGCAATATTGTGTTCACATCAAAAAGACAAATTATCAACACGGTACGAAATAACGCTATTAAAAAACAATGTTTGCTTTTTTTAAATACATAAAATGAATCGTCTATTTATTTGTTTGTGTCTCAATCACCGAAAAAATGCTGTTCCTGTTTAATAATCCTTTTATATCAGAATAACTTAATTAAGACCCTCATTAAATTATATTTAATAATATAAATTAAATATAAATTATATTACATATGAATTTTTGAAATGATATCTCTAAACATATTTTTCGAGATACGCCATTGAAATGTTATATTATTTATGAAACAATCGAAATGTCCTTTTTTATATCCGCATCATTTCTTTATATAAAAACAAGTTTACTATTCAAATTATGGCTAATTTCTGTCACATAATTTAGTTCATTTATAGAAAAATTATTTCGCATCTAAAATGGTTAACCGGATCTCAGTTCACTAATGTAGCATGAAATTTAGATAAATTTTGATTTAAATATTTTAATCGATATCGTTAAATACTGTAGATATTTATAAATAACTTGATATTTTAGTTTTATGCAGATTCTGTTAATATAAGTTATAAATTAAATTCATAGATTGCGTTTTTTGTAAGAAAAACCTGCTGTCATCTACGGGAACGTCCATATACCACGTAATGGTTTTTTTCTTGAATTTTTCGACTCCTTCCTCCACTTAGATAATAGTCTTTGAACCACTCTCTGCCTAATGTAACGTAACGCAGTACCATATGACAATAATATGTTGGTATGGAATAATAAAATGCAGGAACATTAGGAATTAAATACTATTATTAAATAACTAATGAGTTTTAATATTTTATTTAAGATTTTTTTAAATTATTTCAGTAAAGTAAACATTTGATATAATAAAAAAAACTGGAAAGTGCGTGTTGGGCACGCACATGATAGGGTTCCGTAGTTATCCTCACTATAATTTATAAAAGAGAGATTTCAAAATTTTGAAAAGCAAATATATCGTGATTGAAGGATTAAAATCAATAAGTCGTTCGACTTTTATTATTGCATTTTAGAAGACTTATCAAATGACACCCCACTCAATGAGGTTAGTAAAAAAATGTGTATTCACTTTTCAATCTATGAAAGAGGGGCCCAAAATATTTTTGACAATGTTCGTTATAATTTTCATTGAAAGTACTAATTAAAAGCTAAATTTTAAATTTTTTTCAGATTTTTTGAATTGATAGTTTAGAAAATAGAGAGGGGGACGCTCTGACAACGACAGTAAAAAGTAAATATATCGTGACTGAAGAGTTGAAATCAAGAAGTTATTTGACATTTTTTATTGCATTTTAGGAGACCTATCAAATAATATCCTACTCGATGGGGTAAGTGGGAAAAAATGTGAGTTCACTTTTCAGTCTATGAAAGGGCGTCCAAAATATTTTTGACAATATTAGTTATAATTTTCAGTAAAAGTACAAAAGTAAAATCTACATTCTGGAATTTTTTCAGATTTTTTAAATTAATAGTTTAGAAAATAAAGGGGGAGGACGCTTTTATAATAACTTTGGAGAGAAAATACATCGTGATTGAAGGATTAAAATCAAAAGGTTTTGTTACATTTTTTGTTGCATTTTAGGAGACCTTTCTAACGACACCCCGCTCAGTGGGGTAGGTGAACTTTTTCTTTCGAAAACACTTTTCATTTTATGGAAGGGGAGCCTAAAAAAAATTTTTTTTTCAAAAATCTTATCATTTCTGTTTTTGGATCATCGATCTACTACTGTATACCAAATTTCATCTTATTATGTCAAAATTTTTACAAGACGGACGGACGGACGGACGAATATGGAGAAACTATAAGGGTTCCTAGTTTTCTACGGAACCCTAAAAATGGGTTAATTGTCCAACAATGTAATGTTTTTATTTATATGAAATAATGTTTCGTAACTTTCAACTATGACCTTCCATCCCCCATGTAACGACATGTAACAATATAGCTGTACCCTCCCCCCCTTAAATAGTTACGTGGTAAATGGACGTTGTTCATAAATAACTATTAAATGATATAGGACATGTGCGCTGTAGCGGTTTTAGGAATAAGCAATCTAGACATTAGCAATTTTAAAGCTTCGCAGGCAATGCTAATCATAATCCACACAACTTTTTTCAAGCATGCCTATAGCTACTGTATACAGTACCTTATTTATATAAGGGTTATTTTTGTATGTATAAATTTATTATCAGTTGGACTTCCTCCCATTCTGACAGCTCCTTCGTGTTGATTGGATTTTTGTATTTTGTGCTTTCTTGTAGATCGTTCTATCGTCTGTATAAATGTTATATTTGTATGTAGATTTATTGAAAAATGCTTTTAATTCATATAGAAACAATTCTTATAATTCATATTTAAATTAAGCTTTTGACATAGAAGTATACATAAAAATAAAATATGTATGTATAAATGTATATTAAAAGTACATTTTCTAAGAATCTCTTACATAAATAGAGTTCATTCAGAAATATAAATTTAATTCCATGTCACTTTAACTAACAACTTAATATAGTATACGAGCGTTTAATTTGCACAAATATTTGTGTACACACTTGCACAGAAATACTAGTTTTAAGTGTGAGTCTGCAAACAATGTCAGCTGCAGATGATGTAAACAAGTAGTACTTACTTTATAACTTGTATAGAGTTAATCTCATTAGTAGCCAATAATGCAATTAGCCTCGGTCATTATTCGGAGGTTTTAAAAAATACAAAATGTATTTTATCACTATTTCATATAATAATATATTCGTAGATATACTGGGTATCCCATTTAATAATTACAGTATAATGAAGATCTCAGTTAGATTGCACACGAGACGAGACGATACGAGGGTTAAGTAAAGAACTACTTATTTTTTTAATTACAACAAATTATTACAAAAGCATATTCTGAAAATCGACTTAATACATTTTATTGTTAGTTTATCTCAATCAATCATAAATAAGTATATGTTATTAAATTAAAATATCTCATTTCTGCTACTCACGCTTTATTACTACTGCTTAAAAAGTCTCTATCTTATGTGTTTATTTACAAACATGGTAGTTGTAATATTTGTAATAATCATTTCGGTTAATAAGAATATTTCATAATAGTATGAAGTAAAATTAATCAAATGACAAACATATAATTAAATGCGAAATTACGTTAAGTATATAATGTTATTTGTGTTACATAAATATGTAGGTTATAATCTGCAACTCATTCTGTTTTTAACAATCTTCATTCTTAGTGTATTTAAATGTTTACTATAATGTATAGTACATTTAAGTTATCATGTTCTTATCGGTCTACCAGAAATTGTATCTCTTTCATCTATTAAGTATAAAACAACTCCCAGTTTTGCCAACTAATCTCGAATTGGTTGTCGTAATATGAAATACATATAATTCATATAAACAGTGGTAAACCGCTTAAAACAAGAACACCATATATTTAAATAAGTCAGGTACTTAAAATAGGAAGGTACGTTTATAAAGTTAAAATTAGTTTGATTTAATATGTATTCAATCAAACAGGTGGCATCCTATCTCAATACGTAGTAACACCAAGTTGTAGTGGGTTTGAATTGGTAAAAAATATTATATTAGCTAATGAATGTATACACAGCAACTCATGTTTCAATTTATTATTTTAAAATTCAACAAAAATGGGTGAAAACAAAAAAAATCTTTTCAACATCAGGATTTACAATAATTATAAAATAGATAGGATGAAAAATATAAAAACATTGTATACGATTGCATAAATAAACATTTTTATCAGTTTCATACAATCTTTTGAAAAAATGTGTACATGTTATAATGCTATGTTATTATAAAAAATTATTATTATTAATAACACCAGCAATAACGTCTAGCAGACTTCTTCAGAAATATCTTAATAATACTGAAACTAGCATAAACATATTTCATTCATATCACCATGAAAGTAAACAGCTACTAAGAAGACCAAGTATCTTCAGTCTATATGACAGCGTTAGTGCCAGAACTGCAGAGTTAGTATACGTCTTTATGAAGTAACATTTTAATTAACTATATAAATATCGCACATGCCAATTATAAAAAAAATCTTTCATTAAAGTTGACTCATTGATCATAAATCAACGTTACAGTTTATAAATATACATATGTATCTACATATTTCCAGTCACTTACCAATCAAAAATCACTTATAAAAACATGTTTGAATTTGACTAAAAAAGTAACAGAAATCTATTTAAAAAATCAATGCAATAAATTAATAAATAATCTGACAAATTTAATTAATTTATTACGATTCCAACTAGATGACTACAAATTTATCTTAAGCTTTAATTATTCGCTTTATTGAAAACATTATGCAAATTAATGCAACCTTCAAAAAACATAATCACGGCACCGTCGTTCGATTTTACAATCACTTAAACAAAAAGATGATACGTACGTTACAACCTGGTGTACAAAAAAGCAAGAAGTGAATGTTTGTGTTTATTTTATTCGCCAAACTCTTTGTTGACCTTTGCGACAAACTGCAGTATTGAATAAAAACATATTATTTAATATTTATCTTTTAATAAAATTTAATTGCTCAGGTACGGATTTATTTATTAGATAGAATATCCACGATGATCTCTTAATATATGAATTTTCACACGTTTTATTTCAATGCTTATTAACATTTGATCAAATCAAATTTTACGTTTTTCAACTTTATAAAAATTGTACATATCGATATAGTTCACAATTATCAGTATAATGTCCGGTATTATAAACGACCTAGCAAATTTGCAAGCTAGCAAGCACTCTCAAATGGGGTATCAAACTTATATTACAGTTCTCAGTAAGTTGGTTTTAGATAGATAGTTTCATACATAGGAAGTAAAAAAAGGGTATGTAAAGTATATTTACTAAAGTGTATTTACTAACCTTGCGTAAAAAACGGTAAAAACCAACTTACTGAGAACTGCCATATAAGTTTGATATCTCATTTGAGAGTGCTTGCTACCTAGCAAATTTGCTAAGTCGTTTATAATACCGGACATAAGAGTATCAAATGTTCTGATAAATTATTATTAATTAAATTATTCTTTGCGATCAGTAAAGTATCCAAAATCATTGAGATAGTAGTAACTACTTATCTTATTATATTATCAATTGAAATAAGTTGTGAGATTTAATATACATATTACATATACAGGCTGATTCAGCACTGTCGTGCCAAACTTAAACAGTAGATTGAGAAAAATATTTTAAGCAAAAAACTTCAAATAAACATGTGTCCGGAAATTTTTCGTGAGGGAACTACAGCCCTCCAAAGATTTTGCTTAAAATGAGTTTTTATTTACTATCCGTATTAAGTTAAATTCTGCATGCTTTCTTTTCTATCGATATATCTCGAAAACGGTTTATCCTATGACAAATAAGGAAAGTATATTTTTGCGTATTTTGTGTCATATAATCTTGAAAAAGTGCCCAACTTTATAAAAAAATTAAAAAAAAAAAAGTACTAGACAAAAATCGATGGGCCCACTGGCCCCATACATCCCTGGTCTAAATTATAATTGTTTAATACGAGAAATCGATAACACTTATTATTACTAAACCGATCGAATATCAAATTTCATAATTTTATCACAAAGGTTTCTGTAGATATTAAATAAAAACTCATTTTGAACAAAATCTTCGGAGGGATGTAGTTCCCTAACAAAGAATTTTCGGACACATGTTTATTTAAAGTTTTTTGCTTAAAATATTTTTCTCAATCTACTGTTTAAGTTTGGCACGATAGTACCGAACCTTCAGTACTCTAAAAAAAGTTCTTAACTTTTTATTTTTAACAGTGAAAATTTTATCAAACTTGGCTCAGTAGTTTGCGTGTCAATTTGAGAGTAAAACAACATATATACTAAAAAGTATGATATACCTATTTACAATGTGATGCAATGCAATGTATTGATTATTGCATCTCTCAAAATAAATGTTAAGGAACGCCACTAAATATGTTAATAGTACATAATATAAATACCTTTGTATGAATCACTAGGTATAGGGCTTCCACTAATTTAACTGTCAGTAGTTTCTGAAGAAGATAATTTCTATGATATCCGTAGTGACATGACTCAGCATGTGGTCTATCAATTTTTATTTTTATCGTTTAATTTTGATCGTACCTTATCCCAATTTAATCGAAATTATTATTATTCTTGTAAAATTTTGTTTATATTCATACATTGACTTGAAGTATCAATTTTTATTTATTAACTTGTTCTAGGCATCACAGGGAGTACGTACAATGACAATTTATTGGACGTTTTTGATTAAATTGGCCTTTAATATTTTACTAACCTAGTTTTTTAAGTTTTTTTTTCGAATTAGTTATTTTTTATCTATATTATTGATTTTAACATACAAAATATTTAATTTGTAATGTATTTTTACAAAAATTATTAAAAAAGATTTTTTAACAAATCCGGTTCTGTAATTCTATTACACTCTTGAATATATACAAGGTTACGTATACATGCTATTCATTTTTTTATTAAAAAAAAATCATATGTTACAATACGAATGCGGTAACAAAAGTGCTTCTTAAACAGCAGATTTATATCTCATAAATATTTTTTGTACAGGTAGTGTAGTAAATTAATGAAAAATCAAACAAATGTAAATGCAAACAAGCCTGATGACCTGGTTGTTAATGACCACTCGTTAGGGTCAAAGATCAAAATCGATTTACGTGTAACGCATCAAGAGACAGTTATTCCATTAATAATGGAAATAGCGTGTTCTATACAGGTGTAAAAAATACTAGTTTTTGCAATATTTATTTTCATACTTTATGAATTATGAATTAATTAACACAAATTAAAAAATATGATAACTACATTTCTAAATAAGTATCTCACATTTTATATTTATGCAGGATTTTAAAATTCAGCTAGGTATAATAAAACGTTATGATGATATTTTATTGTGGATATAAAAGGAATATTTTTCAGTATCATATAGATTAATTCTGATTTTGTGTCACATGATGTTGAGAAATTTTTTTATTTTTCGAAATGTCAATGAACAAAAACTAAAAATATTTAAAAAAATAACATTACCACCCCCTCAACTTTTATAGGAAAATAATAATAAAAAAGGCATATAATATTTTAGATACGGACGAATGTTCTCTAACCTGCTCACCTATGATTATAAAAATAAACATTCAACAAAAAAGTAGAAGCTAATAAAACTTCTAGTTCAATATCAAATAAAAGTGTTTTGCTAGATGTCGTATCTAATAAAGTTTTTTATGTCCCAATAATCAGATGTTTAAATTTAGTTAGTAAATACAAAAACATGGGTATAAATTATTAAATGCACTATAAATATAATAGATGTCATTGATTTGAGAAAATGATGTTCATACGTTGTTAAAAGTTCAGAATATTAATAAAAATATTTGTTTGAGATTTTATTGTTTTTGTTATAAGGCTTTCATTTATTGAAAAAATATAGAATAAAACTTAATTATCAAACAATGCATTATTTAAATGTAATAATTGACTATCTATAGACTACTTTTTATCCCTGAAAAATTAAAGTATTCATTAATTTTCATTATTTTCTTTCTGGATCAAACAAGTTAAATACATAACTACTATTACTTACACTGCCGTGCAAATGTCTTTGGACACCTGGGATTTTGAATGTAAATATACAGATTTCAGTCAATAAAAATCCCCAAAATAGCGAAAAGAATAGTTAAAATAATAAAAAAAATATTTCTCGTTAGCTTGAAAGACACTGTGCGTCAATACTTTTAACTTGAGTAAATCTGACCTTTCAGGCATATAATTTAAAAAAAATCCTAAACATGGAAAATTGTAAATGTTGTATTTTAGATATGCTAGGATTATTACAAAAGTTCTAATAAAGTACTCTTATCAACATTTTTTATCAACCATTTTTGCAGTTTTATATTTACAATACGCAAAGAAATGAGTGTCCAAAGACTTTTGCACGGCAGTGTATTACTCATCCTATTGAAAATAAAACGAAAAGGATAATTTTTATCACAAATATTATTTTTAAAGTATTCGTTATTTACGTTACAAAGTCACGGCTCACATATACTGTTTAGGTGATAAATTTTGTGAATTGAATCAAATTTACATAAATTTTAGAGATTCAAGGATATAAAGGATGTACCAAACACCTGTTCCAGGTTCAAGATCATAAGAGATACGTGATCAATGACATTCGACGTAAAAGAAAATAAAATGCATTTTTTTAATTTAAACAAAGATTTATTATTTACTTTAAGTGCATATTTTAATGCCAAACCATTAATATGTCATTTACATATAAAAGTATTAAATTACACCCAAAAAGTTATCTTACTAAATAAATTATCAGCATAATAAGCTATATATAAAATATTAAAATTTTCTAGCGGTTTGACCCGCAAGTATTTTTAAATTGCTGATTTCTCGCTCAACTGCCTGCTTTAAAAAAAGTTAATTATATTAACTATTATACCATTGATTTTTTAATAGAAAATATCATTAGTATTTTTTCTGAATACGTGTCTGACCTAATTGCCGGTTTAGTTATTTAAAAAATATTAGTTGAAAAATTTCCTTAATACGGATCTGCTTTAAATCAAACGTCATATAGCTTTAATTTCCGTTATTAAAAATAATTTAGTCTCTAGCAAAAACTAAGCTTACGCTATCTGCGGACTAATAAATATAAATAACAACCCACTGACAGATGTACGGTTTATATGAATGACCTTGAAGCATGTGCGTTAGATAGAAATGCGATTTAAAAGCAATGGTGACAGTTGTACCTCATAAAATGCATAGAGTTTACATTATTCTACATTTATTATACACGTTCTAGAATCTCGAGCAAATACATTAAGATTTGACACCTCGCAGGTAGCGTTAGCTGAACTTTTTCTGTAGAGTAAATTCGTCTATGAAACCTCATCAAAATTAGTCAGAACAAACAAACAAACACAGGCAAACGTTTTAAAAACTATCAAAATGTATTATATAGGTATGTGGTACTGGTACGTACTATATATTGTCTTTAAAACGACCTATGTGTGGCTTATGAACTACTTATTGTTAGTTCATAAGCCATGCACATAAAAATATTTTTTTTTTACAGATATTAGCTTACAATAGTAGTATCGATTTCAACATATTATTTTATAATAATGTATCTTTATTGGAGTTTACGTTTTTTCGTTACTTCGATGAGAATTTCAAACCCACACATGCATACTTGTACATGTTAATTTTGTTACAAGTACTTACAAAAATAGTGATATTATCTCTTAATATAAACTACATAAATACGTTATTTAATTTACCTGTTACTCGCATCTCCATAATAACATTAATGTCTTAATAACAAATAATATACTCTCTAAACTTGAAATAGTGAAATTTTCACTGTTTTTCCCAGTGATCAACTAATTCACTGGAAAAAAGTTAATTTTATCTATAATTAGTGAAAATTTTACTTTTTAAACAGTAGATTTTTTTTTCACTTGTTTGACTAATGACTCAAGAGTCAATCCACTCTATGATTAGTGAAAAGTGGTTTCATCTTTTTACCGCGTCACTGAGAGCGCCATATCCTACGTCGTTTTTCAAGTTGTTTTATACAAAACTTAACTCTCGCTAACGGTGTGATTTCACTTTGATTCAGTATATATACGGCATTTTAGCTAATACTAATGTAGGTATGGTATAAGTAATAATATTACGGTAAGTAATAAGCTGATATTTAATTGATAATAGATATTATATATGCTCTCTAAACCTGAAATAGTGAATTATCACTAATTCACAGTGTATAATTCAATATTTGCCACAGCTAAAAGTCGGCCACTTGGAATTAGTGCATATACACTCATTTACCCAGTGAAATGATACACTTATGAAAACAGTGAAATTCACTGTAGTTATTAGTGGCAAATAGTTCTAATGTATTAGTGAAATTCACTGATACATTAGAACTATTTGCCACTAATAACTACAGTGAATTTCACTGTTTAACTGAGTGTATATGCACTAATTCCAAGTGGCCGACTTTTAGCTGTGGCAAATAGTGAATATACACTGTGAATTAGTGATAATTCACTATTTCAGGGTTAGAGAGTAACACAACAGATATAATATTTATAATTTTAAACTATGTTGATCTAATAATATGATCCAATGATTCCAAAAAGACTTTCAATAGATTACGTGGTTAAATATACGTTTTATCTTATATTTCCTTCTTACCTCAATTATTTTGTCAAAAGTGGAGTATATACCGGTAAATTAAATATCTAAATGGGTTACATACATATTGTAAATTTTAGAAACATTGATAAAAGGAATTCAAAGCAAGATGATTCATATATTTTTATGAGTAAAAATAACCAGTTAAGAGATAAAGTATAAAAGAGAAAGGTTATTAAATGGGCTTAGGGAAAGACGATAAGGGCATCGATTTTTCGATTGTAGGAAATACTTAGGTACTAAACACTCTCAACGGCTCTCACTACCAATCGTGATTTTAATTAACGTAATATGACTGTAGTAAAATACTACAATTTTACAAAATTCTAATTCCAAAAGTGACATCAGAAGAATATTCACCGCATATTATGCTAACACACTCGGCACACCTACCAAAAAGGTATTAAATTATTCGATTTCTTTACTTATTTGCATACAGTCAAAGTTATTATCTACAAATGTGCAAATTACTATTTAGTGCGATTTTTTGTTAACTCTAATGGTGTTATATATCAATATTAACAGTCATCCCACACATAATGATTTTCGACTGGTGTTAAATAGTCTACAAATTTATTTCTTATGATATACGTGAATACATGATGTCTCAAAAAATACTTACATGATAATGATATAAAAAAATGTAGAATAAATTAGGTTTTGGATTTTTAAATGAATTATTTGATTTAAAAATGTGAGTGGTTTTTAATATATAAACAATAGTAATTTGTAGCACACATATTCAAGATTTTAATGATTGAAAAGCCAACTTTTCAATTTTATAAAAATCAAAAACAGTTACAAAATTAATAATAAGACACGATTTTCTTGATGTTACTTTAAGAGCTGTTACTAGAATTAGTAACAGCTCTTAAAGTAATATCAAGAAAATCGTGTCTTTAGTAAATTCTTACTAGATAATAACCGATAAATATAAATGATTTAAAATTTTAATATGTAAAACTAAACTATACCGGGTTAAAAAATGTATCGAACAGAAGTTTCATATTTTTCATGTAGGATTAAATCTATAAAACAAAAATAATAGTTCTTATTTAAAAAATTATAGTTAGAGCCCGCGCACACTACAAAAGTCGGCCGAAAGTTTGATCGATTAGGCAATTGGCTTGGAGATATTAGAAGTGTGCATACTTACCGATTAAAAATTGGACGACTAAAAAAAGCAAAGGGCTGGCCGATTCCCATTTAAATAAAAATTCGACCAAATATCGGTCGATGGACTAACAGTATGGCATGCTATGTAAATGCGCACATTGTCAATCAAATAGTCGGCTATATATCGTACAATTACGATTAAAACTGTAAAAATACATCCACAAATAAAAAATTTTAAAGTTCTTAACGTTGCCCTTTCCAAAAAGTTATTGTGAATAACTCTTTGTTTGAAAAGTTTTTCTGTAAGCAGCTTAATATTTTAAATAACGTTTTTTTAACACCCGGTATAAAATGAATTGGGACTAATATTTTTTGTTTTTCTACAGAGCCTAGAAAATCAATATTCATTTGGCCACTTTAAGTATGACTGCATATAATATGTACAATATTGTACAACACACATAAATATTATACAAAATATTTTTGTACATAAGTATGATATCTTAAACTTAATTTGAAATGGATTGAGGCGAAATACAATGACTAATATTGTTTCTCAGTTTACTATAATTTATTACCTAAAAAGTAATGAACTTTTATACAAAAGTATATAAATACTACCACAAAAGTAATTAATATTTATTAAATTGCGGCTTTTATGTCTTTCAGAATTTATGGACTTACATCACAATTTTCGTATTAACACTAACGTTAACGTGTGGCCAAAAAAAGACAAATCAATATGATGAAGATGAGAAAAGACCTTACGAGTTTGGCTTCAATATAGATGGACAACAACACAGGCATGAAGCTAAAGGTATTTTCATTCATATATAATTATGTAATTACGTAATAGTTTCTTAGTAGTAAATCATATTTAAATAATGAATGCAACAATTTTGTTATCGATGTAGGTACTTACTTACTCTATCGTCGCTTTTCATATAAAATATACAAAATTTTAAATTATGAGAACAGAAATACGACAAGAATATCAAACAACTTGAATTTTGATAGGTTCTTAAGAATACATTCTTATATAAAATTCGACCACACTCGGTGACGTAGTAAGAAAAATTTCGAGGGTGTTAAATTTTGGAAAGTATTTTGAAATGATGTTTTCTCAAAACATACGTTTTTTTAAACACTGAACATTTCGGGGTTGGGGGGATAACCCGCTGACCACACTATATGATATAAATACCTACCTGTACACTTATAGAATATTTCAATTACTTTGATTATTACTTATATCATGATTATTAAAAAAAATTAAGTTTTTTGGCGGATTTGTTTGTGATGGGCAACCTATGACACGCGTGTCATAGGTGACTCGCCAAGATATTTTGGATGACACGCATCGCAAAAAAGTCATTAATGTAAATCATTATTTGTTTTTGCTTTTTAATAATAAAACTAAATAGATAATACAAAAAAAAATAACTATTTTATTGAATTTCCCAGATATGACACGGCATCCCGAGTTTAGCTACGTTTTTTATAGAATTCTAACACGCTGACAATGAGCTAAAAAGGTTGCCCATCACTGTACTATACCATTAAATTGCTAATAACTTTTTTTTACTTTATTTTTCGAACGAGTATAAAAATAATTGCATAAAGTTCGTTTATTATTCAAATTTATTTATTTAAACTACTGAAACGATATTCTCTTTTCCAGACTCAAAAGGTATTGTAACTGGAGAATTTGGATTCATCACAGCAGATGGAGTTTACCATGTAACTGTTTATGCAACAGATGAAGAAGGAAGGTTTAAAATTATAAGCATGAAGAGTATCAAAGTTAGCCCTCGTGAGTATACTTTTACAATTTTTCACTCAACAAATTCGCATAATTAAATGATACCAAAGAGGGTTATTTAATTATCTTTAGGCCCGGGTAAACAAGAAAATCTGAATTTTAGATAAAATTGTTTTTTATTTTTTTTTTAAATAATCTATTCTTAAATTACTTGTTCTATTTCAGCTTTAGACGGATCTGGTGACCAAACTCCTGTTAAATCTCCAGCCACATCTGAGCGCCCTCATCCCAATTCACCGTCTCCTACACCTCCACCACATTACACCCCACCTCCGCCGCAGTACACCCCACCGCCGCATTTGGCGCAATTTACAACACACAAACCACTGTTATTGCCATCTTGCGGTTCTTGTTCGATTCCAAGTACAGTAAAACCGCCACCGGGATCAAAACCAAATCAGTTTACGTTCCAAACAAGTGCATTCAAACCAGTAAGTATTTAACATAATTTAATTAATTTAAGGATTTACAAGAAAGTACACTATCTCTAAAATGAAATATATAAGAGAATGTTCGTCTGTATATATGTGTCTCAATCATGCAAAAACGACTAATCGGATGAACGTAGGTATCCATTTGTAACAGAATAATAGAGACCACGGATATCATAGACATAGAACATGGACTGTGCATCTGATTCGAAAATTGTTTTACAAAAAAAAGTCTGTTTAAGGTAATTCGATCAGTGCCATCGAATATACTACGCAAATGGAAAATACAACTATTTTTTATGCAACATATAGAACATATATGAATATCTAAAAATGTCTTTTTTATTTACTCGTATTATAAGATTATCCGTCATTTGATTTTTAAACAATTATACTATTAAATATTTAAAAAGTTCATTATTTGACTCTACTTGTTTTCAACTCAAAATAAATCTGGCAACATAGTACCGTTAGTTTTAAAAACAAAGAATCGCTGTCGTCGCTGTCAGTTTAAATCATAGACATATAGTACTGGATAGCGTGATCCACATTTACAAATGTACGATACAGATCGCGCTGTCTAGTACTATATGTCTATGGTTTACATAGAATTATGAGAATTATATTTAATAAACATACATAAGTACATGAAAAATGTACTTTTTTCGTTTTTCAATAATAAAAATACGTTATAAATTAAAAATATGTAATATTATTTCATTTTATTATATAGCATTTTAAATATGCGGACATAGAATATGTAAATCATTTTGTAAGTGTTGTTATTTGTCTTTTCTTTATCTACGGTTTTGAATGCAATGTTGTCAGATTGTGATGTTAATTAAAATCAAATATGAATGATAATGACATATACAATTTGTCTGATTTTTAAATCAATATTTATCACGAACTAAACGGTAAAAGTACTTTTTTTTATTTTTGACATAATCTGTTATATTCAATAAATCTATTATTTAGTTTTTTAAACTGTTGTCTAATTTATTTAATCCGATATATGCAAATACATGCAGTTGCCGGTATGATTCGCCATATCTCCCATGTTAAAATTACTAACTTTGATAATTAATTTCTTTTAAACTGTACGGTAGATCTTTTTCAAATTGCAAATATCAACGCATTGAATGTTGTTTTATGACATACATTAAATTCACAATTATATCTAATAACTCGTCTAGTGATCGAATGACCTTAAATATGAGTGTAAAAAATATATTGATTGGGTTATCTTCTATTTTCACCAAATTTTGAACCTTTTGTTAATTGCAACGAAGGGGAGGCTGGCAGGGCTCTAGTCAGCGCGTCAACAAGTGTTTAAGGTTGCGCGAAACAACCGATGAAAATTTTAGCATAAGTGGACTCAGAAGCGTCGCTAGTGGGGGTGACACCCGGGGCGGAAATCGAGAGTATCACCCCCCCCCCCCCCCAATAAAATTTTTTAAATTTTTTTTGCACATTAAGTGGGTGTCACCCCTTCTGAATTTTTAACGACAGATTTTTTTTTTTTAATAAATTGGACGGTTATCACCCCTTAAACTTTCAATTACCAAAAAAACTCAATTGGTTAAATTTTTTTACACATTTTACGAAAGCTTAAAATATCCCAAAAAATGTGGTCTAAAGGCTTCATTTTTTAACATGAGACGAGTGTCACCCCTTGAACGTTAAGGCAAACGATAAAAAGGGCAATAAGATTTATTTTTTGCATATGAAATGGGTGTCACCCCTTAAAGATTAAAGCCAACAAAAAAATGGGCAATAAGTTATATTTTTTGCATATGAAATGGGTGACACCCCTCGAAGGTTAAATCAAACGAAAAAATGGGCAATAAGTTCTATTTTTAGCATATTAAATGGGTGTCACCTCTGTAAGTTATAGATAATGACTAAAAAAAAGGAAAGTTTTGTGAAAAAAAAATAGGTGACTGACAATTTAAAAATAAAAATTTATCGTAACCGACAAAATATATATGATGGGTGTCACCCCTTTAATGGTGACACCCGGGGCGGAACGCCCCCCCCCCCCCCCCCCCAGCGACGCCACTGAGTGGACTTGTAGAAAATTCTGGCCCGAGAGCCCAAAACAATAAGATACAGTACGTATAATAATTCTGTTTAAATAAGGACAAGTATATCCCAAATCATTTTCTACACGACTCTGTTTTCGACTCAGATATGCGGTCCATGCTCTATGTAATATAGAGTAATTTTTAGCCACAAACAATAACGCTTGCAACTCCATATATTACGTAAATAAAATTATTGTGGTCTACGTCGTGTATCCAACTTATTCTTAGTTAAATGATTTGTTCCTGTGTATAGTGTTTAAACCAAAAATACGAAACAGCAGCACGCGGTGTTTTTAAAACACTTCGTATTTAAACTCTTTGAACCTGAGTGGCCGGCATATCGGCCTGTTGCTCAGGAGCTGAATTCTTTCGATAATCTTTTAAATTGTATTGTTTTATTTCCTGGGGCATTTATTTCTCCTACGATTTAATTGATTCTTATAGTATTTTCTCGTAAAGCAAGAACTGTAAAGTGAGAAATAATGGTTTAGTCTAGACTGCAACACACTAATGCTAAACATTAAATGCACTAACAATAAGTGGGAAATCTCAAGAGGTGGGGAATATATTTTATACTTTTTTTTAGAAAATCGGCTACCTTATTTTTATAAAATAGTAACAAGCATAAAATTATTTTTTAGAAGCCACCGAAAAACCCTCCAAACGCAGTTCCACCATCAACACCTGCAAAATATCCAGCGCATATAGAATATCCAAATAACCCACCAGAAACAATATCCAACGAAGTACTGCCACCATTTCAACAGCAACCATCTAAACCTTTCTACCCATTACAACCGTCTATTTCAACACAGCCATCACAACCATTTTACCCATCGAAACCGTCAGTTCCGTCACAACAATTCAACCCATCAAAACCGTCGATTCCCTCACAATTCAACCCATCGTCAGTTCCAGCAAAACCACAAGCACCAAAACAACCATCAATTCCTCAAGATGCATTCTTCCCAGGATTGATTCACCCACAATATACTGGCAATGAACAGAGTTCCCCTGTCATTGAAGGCCAGATGCCTCCAGGGGTCACGACAGATGATATGTTACATTTGTTGTACAAATTCAACTACACTCTTGGATTCCATGGACACTACGAAACGGGTTACAGAAATGGAGCGAAAATAGGAGGTTACTTTGTTAATGGCAGAGATGGAATTAGTAGGATTGTTGAATATGTAGCTGATGAAAACGGTTACAGACCTAAAATCCTCTATCTGAAATTAGGTTTAGATTCTCCTGATACACCAAAAGAAGGAAATGAGAAGGACTTTGAAGTTAAAGGACGTATCTTTGAATGGTATAGTTTAAGATGATTTTAATTTGCAATATTTTTTTTTTCATATTTACCTCATTGTGAAAAAGAATATGTAATAAAAATTGTTTACAAAAATATATTTTATAAAAAGGATAACCATTTATAATTGTAAAAAGTGATTTATGTATTAAAAATGTGTTAACATTTATTAATATTTAATATTTTTGATAGAATAACATGATTTACCTAATATCTACATTTTAAGAAATCTCTATTTTGTATCATAATAATAGGATTTATAAATAAAACTAAATATGTTCTACATAAAAATTGATTAAAAAGATAATTGCAGTGAGGTTGCCATAAATATAACACAAAAATTTATACTAAATTTATTTATTTTTCTATCTATCATCACATGCGGACATAAATTTGGTATTTTAATTTATAAAAAAATAGCACATATTTATGTTTTATAATATTATTTTTTCATTGTTGTAGGTAGCATGTCAAATACTACATTTTTATAATTTATTTTGTATTCTCATAATTCGTTCATTTAAAATAAAACATAATTTTAATAAAAATATAACATTTATTCTACTTCATAAAAAATAAATAATATACACCTATCCTATATTCAAATTATTATTAACTAAAAATCATCAAAAAAGTTATCTACATCGATTCCATCCAATGTTGTATCTAATAATGATTCAATATTTGATGATTTGTTATTCGACATTGGAGTATTCACTGGAGATAATTCATGATGCGGTTTTTGGTTATTTGTATTAAATTTAAAAAATGGTTTTGTTCCAACATTATTGCAAGTTGATGTAGATGCAACAATATTCGTTGGCCTTGTTAAGGGTTGATTTTGAAAGGTGTTTGGAATAATACTTGAACTTTGTGTAAATCTAACAATGTTCATAGAGCTTGTTACATTTTGATTTTGAAAAGTGTTTGGGATAATATTTGAGCTTTGTGTAGATGCAGAAATGTTCACAGGCCTAGTTATACTTTGATTTTTAAAGGTACTTATAGGACTTATTACATTTTGATTTTTAAAGCTATTAGGATAAATATTTGAGTTATGTATTGTACTTGGGTTTTGAAAGCTATTAGGACTAATGTTGTTTTGTTGTTGTGGCCTGTTTCTTGATACATTATTTCCATAATTTAAATGAGGAGCTGGTTGTCTATTATATACTAAGACATCATCTTTTCTTTCAAACGAATTAATCCTCTCAATTTGTTTTCGATGTTCCTCTTCAACTGTTTGTATATCATTGTTAATACCTGTGTATGTCACATAGTGTTCACCTCTTGTTACTCTTGTATCACTATTATTGTCTTCAATCTCATTACAGTTGTAGATGACAACAATATTATTTACTGTTATGTTCAAGTAATGTTTTTTCAATATGTAATTGGTAATGAGCACGCTTACTTGTCTTAAAACTATTACTGCACCGGTATTTAATTCAGATTTATATTTATCCCATACTTCATTATCAAAAATTCCTTGAATTTCACCTAGTAAAAAAACATATTTTAATAATAATTTGAAGTACAAATATATTTGCCAACTTGTTTTACTTGCAAATACAAATATAAAAGCGTAATAATATTGTTTGCAGCATCATATTTTAAGTACCCAACAGAGCTGGAACTACTAAAAATAACATAGCGCCAGATGCTTATTTGATGATTGTGTATTTTATGTATATTTAACAGTTGCAGTATTAGTAAGGTGACCAGAATTATAAAAATATAAAAAAAGAACAAAATAGGGGTACCCTCCCTACCATTCAGAAAACTCCTTAATTTATTTTAAAAAAAAACTGAATTGATATGTTTTTCTTGCAAATATGTACTCGTATGCGTATGTATTGTACAAAATACAAAAACAGAATTATAAACAATTTTTATAAATTAAAATGAAATTATAAATTTTCAGTTTTATTTTTTCAATTTTAGTCAGTTAAATATATTAATATATGATTAACAATCATTATAGACGTAAATTTTTATCTCAATGATTAATTTCAATTATTATTATTATTTTTGAGAAAAATAATATATATTTATTTTTTTGTAATTTTAATGGTAACATGTCTTGAGGCTTCCGTGGTGATCTTGATATGGATCTTGGTTAATAACAAAAAAAGAGGACAAGTTTTCTATAGAGGACAGTTAGCAAAATAGAGGACTGTCCTCTAGAAAAGATGACGGATTGTCACCTTAATAGTGAAATGATGAAAAATATGTCATTAAACAGGGTTTAATTGTAAATATATTATAAAATATAACTTAGGAATAAATGCTCACCTGTACGATCTTTCAACAAAGCTGTATGATTATCACCAACATGTTCAATATTTTCTATAACGGCAGCGAGAAATGGAGTTTTTTGTTTAATAAGTCTTCTTGTTTTGGCTTTATTTTTTAACCAGGAAATTGTATATTTTCTTGGGAAATTTGTATTTAACGGATTATCCCCTGAATAATCTTTAATCATTTGAGCCCAGGCAGAAGAATTAAAAAAATTACCAGTTGTTTGAGACATAAACACTACCTAGTAAAGAAATTTAAAACATGTTTTTTTACTCATATTTACATAATATACAGTGGCGTAGCTAGGTGTTGACAAAACTTGCCCACTATGGAGGTGCCAACCATAGGAAAGTGGAAAAATGGGTCAGAATAACATTACTAGAATTAAAGAGATATGAAGAATTAAAAAAGGTCTTCAGAAATTAAAGGAGGACATAAGAGTGAGTTTTAGGGGCGGCAAAATCATAATAACAACAAAATAAAGGTCTTTAATTACAACAGGGGGCGCTATTTTCAGTTTTTACCGACCCATTGTTACAATACTGACAATATGCACCATTTATGATTATGAATATGAAATTTTAGTATTTAAACTAAACAAGAAATAAATTAATAATACTCACATTATTATCAGGATTTATATTTTCTTCAAAATCTGATAGTTGTATTGATTTATTTATGTCAGAATTATTACATTCCGGTAATAACCCTGCAGGTCCAGGAAACTTTCTCTTACGAACAATAGTTTTGGAAGTATGTGTGTTGGTACATTTAAATAAATTATTTTTACTTAAATTGAAATCATTTTGATAGTTTCTTTTAGTCTCAAATATTTTAATTGGAGATGTTTGTGTATTATTTATACTATTTACACAATTTTTACTGTTTGAATCAACAGCTTTTGTTTGAAATTTATCTTTAGCAATGTTATTCAATATACTCTCAACATTTCTTCTTATCGGTAGGTTTTCAATTTGGTTTGTATTTTCGACATTTGTTGGATTATGTATACCAGATGTTAATAAGCTAGATACATGGTTTGTCATATCATCTCTATAGTTGCTATTTTGTGTGGCAGAATCATTGATCCGAGGCTTCTTAAATGCATTTGATAAAAATTCCTATGAAAATAAATATGTATTGTCAATTTATGTATGCTGAATTAGTTCATTAAATCATTACCTCATCAATATCAAAGTCTTCGTTTTCAAACATATTCAATTATGTACTTTAATTTTTATCAAAATATTTAATATTTTGTACATTATATTCAATTCATGACACCAATATGACACTTTGATTTTCCCACACAGGTCTAAACTGTTTATGTTGTTTAATAAGTTTATTCAGAATTTTCAACTACTATTAACCACTCACTGTATTGGTTGTACATACCGTACATACTATACTCATAATCAAATATTTGACCAATCAACATCTTTCCATAGATTATTTCGGTTATGTATCTGAATGACCCAGAAATTATATTGAATGACAGCAAAACTTCAAACACACGTGTTTTTGAGTAAAAAGTAAAAAGTATAAAAAATATACTTTAATTATTAATAGTGACTAAAAGTTGTATATATTTATATTTCTATACTTTACACTGCAATATTAAATTATTTCAAAATGCCTAAAATCAAAACGGAAAAGAAATCTCGAGTTCATAAGGAAATCGAAAAACAAGGTTAGTAAATTAGAATATAATTAATGAGTATATACTTTAAACAAATAATTTGTAGGTATAATGTTTAATAAGGATTTTGGTCAACACATTCTTCGAAACCCTGCTGTAATAACTGCAATGGTTGACAAAGCCGCTGTTCAATCAACAGATACAGTTCTTGAAATTGGTCCGGGAACAGGAAACTTGACTGTTCAATTATTAAACAAATGTAAAAAAGTAGTAGCCTGTGAAATTGATCCAAGGTACGTTATAAAATAGGATTGATTTAAATATTTACATTTTTTAATTTATTTTTTATAATTATAGATTAGTTGCTGAATTACAAAAACGTGTTCAAGGTACTCCATTTCAACAAAAATTACAAATTCTAATTGGAGATGTCTTAAAATCTGATCTTCCATTCTTCGACTTATGTGTTGCCAACATACCATATCAAATAAGTTCTCCACTTGTATTTAAATTACTTTTACATAGGTTTGTATCAAATAAAATGTGAATTTACATCAAACAATAAGTATGTATATGTTTATTATATTCTAGGCCACAATTTCGATGTGCTGTATTAATGTTTCAAAAAGAATTTGCACAACGTTTAGTAGCAAAACCAGGAGACAAATTGTATTGTAGGCTTTCAATAAATACACAATTATTATCAAGAGTTGATTTATTAATGAAGGTATATAATTCTTATTTATTACATCAAATATTTCACTTCAAATTAATTTTTATAATTTTAGGTTGGTAAAAATAATTTTCGCCCGCCACCAAAAGTTGATTCGAATGTAGTACGAATAGAACCTATAAGACCTCCACCACCTATTTGTTTCCCTGAATGGGATGCTTTAACAAGGATAGCTTTTACAAGAAAAAATAAAACTTTATCTGCAGGATTCAAACATGCTGGTGTTATTTCTGCATTAGAAGCAAACTATAAAACATATTGCAGTTTAAGAAATATCGTAAGTTAAAGTGTGCATTGTTATAAATATTATAATAAATGATTTTATTTATTTTCAGACTTTACCATCAGACTTAGATATGAAAGAGAAAGTAGAAAATATTTTACAAAAAGCGGGAGCCGATCAAAAAAGAGCACGGACAATGGATATAGATGATTTTATAAGGTAATAAATAAATCAGCAAATTAATGTTTTTAATGGTACATTTATTTGGTTCTCCTTTATTTTAGCTTATTACATGCATTCAATAGTGAAGGAATTCATTTTGCCTAGTTTTAATAATACTGATACATTTTTGTAGTCACTATCAATAAATAAAGATACTGTTTACATTATATTTGAATTTTATATTCATTGTGAATTTTCTTATTAATTAAATTAATATATGCTTTATATTATAATATATATATTTCCAAAAAAATTAAATACTGCTCTTATCACTGTTCTTTGAATACTGATTTTATTATAATTTAATTTATACTTGAAGCAAAAGTGCAACTCCAGCTAAAGTCCATTTTGAAGGTTTATCTTTAGTTTTCAAATTAAATGTCCATACATATGTAGGACCTCTGGTTCTTGTTTTATATACTGGACATTCATACATATTTCTCAACTCCTGTTTATCTTGTGTGATAGCTCGTATATTTATAACAGGCATTGGTGGATATAATTCTTTAAGTCGAGATTCTGCAATTACACCAGATTGAATATCCCAACGTGCACCTTCCATTAATAAACCATGAACATAAGCACCATCTCTTGGTGCAGCTCTGTAAAGTAAGGAATTTAAATATAATGAAAAATAATTCATAAATGTAAATTATACTAACGTAAAATCTTCCTTTTGTTTCTTTGTAACATCACATTGAAGACACATTTTGTCTAATGGTAATTCATTTCTTCGAGCTGTGCTTTGCATTATAGCAGTTAATAATGACTGAGGATTAAAAAATCCTGCTAACCAAACAGATGCCGGTAGCTACAAAAAATTAATTGATTATTATGTAGTGTAAAAGAGATAGTAAAAATCTTATGTCAGTATAAATACCACAAAATCAGAGGACCATGTTTCAAGTTCTCTAATACGTAACAGTAAATCACTAAACCATGCAGATAAGCCCAAAAGTGATGGATAGGCTCTTTCACTCCAAACTGGAGGTACTTGGTCCAAAAACAAAGCATTCTGAAGGTCTTCCATATCAGATGTTATTGTCAATTCACCCTGTGTAGATATTTTTAGATTACTAGTACTATAATCAGACATAATATTTGTTCTTACCCTTAATCCTAAATCAAGTTCTTTTAATGATCTTTTGATTTCTCCTGTAAGATAATTCATCCGTTCACATTCTTGAAAAGCAACAATCACATACGGTGTTCTTTCTTCAACTTTTCCCATAACTTCAGACATGTTAAATTCTTCTGGTAGCTTATCTAATATTTCATCAATTAATTGTTTCACCTAAAATACAATTTATTTTTATTCATTGTACTCTACTATGAATCAATAAACATTTTACTTTATCTTCTCTTGTTACGGGAGCACCTCCATCAGCCGTAGCATCTCTTGGTTGCATTTCAAACACTGTTCTAAACAAACTTTCAGAAGTAGTTGTTAAAAATCCTATTTCTGCATTTGGATGAAGTCCGTATAAATACGGTGACTCTGGAGGCATCATTTCGTCAATATATGTGTGAAATCCTTGATAATCTACATTAGGTGGTGCAGGAAATCCAGGTGCTAAATTTAATTCTCCATCCACCTTGGTTGATATTTAAAGAATATATATTTATTTGTTAATTTTTGTTAATTTATTATTCAGTTCTTACCAAATCTTGTCTCATCAATTCTTCTAAATAAGAAATACACAATCGTCTATCCCAATCATCTGTTATATGACCACCATACATGATTTCTCCAAACAAATATCGTAAATCTTCCCATGGTACTTTTGTATTAGCTTCTAAGTAGTTATATGTTACTGATACACTTATATTCAGATCTCCCACATTGAATGGATACACCTTAAATAATGTAATTTAAAAAAATACTATTTAGTTAATTGTAAATTAAATTATTTACTTTATTCCATCCTTGTGGACCAAACTTTCGTCTTTCAGCAACAACAGCATGGAAATAGCAAAGAGAAAATAGTATTACTTTAAATTCTGCTTCTTTACTACACTGTTCTAAAGTTTCTTGGTTAAAATTGTCTAATGCTTTATGAAGATTAGCTTGCATGCCCGTTGGTGGTTCATTTGTTATTTTAATAGAAGATTCCAGTATACCCTAAATATTTATAATTATTTTACTGCTTTATAAATGATAGTATTTCTTTACAAAATAACCTGTGGAATTATATGGGCAGTAGGTGTACTAGCAGGCTCAGCACTCATGAAAACTCTATAATCCTTATGAGATGATTCTGCATAATGTTCCAACTTCTTTTCTAATGATGGTAACCATTTTTTCACTAAATGGATATTCTTAAAAAAAATGTTTAGATATATTATGTACAAAATGTTTTTTTGTGTAACGTACTTGTAAAATAACCCAATGTCCATTTTGCGCTGCTTCATCCATTGCAGTTTCTGCAACCTCTTCTTGTCCTTGTCCCAAAGATACATTGTGGAAATTACCTCCATCTGCAGTAAAACCTAATTTTCTACCAAGTGTTTCAACGTCCTATAGTTCATATGATAATTTAAGTTGGTTAAATTCGTTAGTAATTAATTAATTTCAAAATATTCACCTTTAAAGGATTTACACCTGGAGATAGAATAAAAAATATTGGTGTTGATGGACTTGTTTCTTCAAATGATTTTGCAAATTCCATCGTTCTAGTTTCAACATATTTTGCACCTAATTTCTCTTCAATGAATGTACTAAAATTAATATATGCTTAGTTAGTTAATATCAAATAAATTAAACTTATTTATACTTACGCCATAGCATACGTCATTCTATCAGGTCGTAATGCTCTCATCATACATAGTCTCTGCAAAGCAGTTTTGTTTTTCCAATCTTGAGGAAATTTCTCTTTCTCTGGACATTCAGATTCAATTAATTTTTTCCATCTTTTTGAAGACGTTTCAATATCTCGATCTAAGTTTCTGAAATCTTCTCTACTAGATAAACTACATATTCCACCCCAGCTAGCATTTGATAAAAAGTCTACTGGAGATATTACATGTGGTTTAATAGGAAAACGTAACAAAAAATCTAATTCTGTTGATTGAATTTCTTCATTCATTAACAATATCTATAAAAATATGTATCTTCAATAATGTACAACAAATATATTTTAAAAGATTTGTTTTATCAATTTACAGATTAAATAAACATACCTGAAATGCCATTTGTGAAACAAAAATTAACTTATCACACTCAAATAAGCCTCTTGTCGTATATTGAAATACAGAATATGAAATGCAATCAATGAGATTTTCTACTCTGGTTATCACCTCTTCTGAAGGGATGGCTTTAGATATAGCTTTTTGAAACACTACACTAAATGCCTAAAATAAAATTTAACATAAACATTTTTAGATATGATTCAAATTATACCCTTATACCTTCAATGAAAAAACATAAATTGGATTAATAGTGTTTAAGTCGTTTAAAATAAAATATAATAAACTAGCTCGTTCTGCAGCTGGTCTATAGTTTTCTCTAGTTTGATCTATTTTTACAGAAGTTATTTTAGCTTCTTGCACTTTTACTTCAATTTCTGCTGCTGTTCGTTTAGTTGTTTCTAAGTTTTCAACTAAAGCTGTATCACCTAACAAGTTACTTCCTAAAAAGTATAATTGTTTTTAATTTATTAAAAATTGTTATTACCAAGAAAATCAATAATTAAATATCTCACCAGCAGATGATAATCGAGAAAGTAAATCATCTTCTAGCGATTTCAGCATTATTTTGAAACGATTTTGCTGTTTAGTCAATTCAGCTTTAAGATCTTCTAAATCAGGCCTTTCAGCTTTTACTACTTCAGCTAATAGTTGATCTTCTAACCCATCTCTTGTTACAGTAAAATTGATCAGAGTAGTTTGAGCTTGCATTTCTGGTTTGTAATGTGGATTGGCCAACTTTGTGTGTAAAATCAGTCGAAAGTTTGGATTATATTCGATTTCTTTGTCTCCAATTTTTATTGCCCTATAAAATTACACATTAATAATATCTAAAAAAAATATATTTATGTGTTTTTACATACTTTCCTTTCTTTATTAGATTTCTACCAAGTAAAGGATCTAAAACTGGATCTACATTTTCACTAATATTTTCAACTAACACAATTAAGCCAGATGAAATAGACTTCTCAATAGTATCTAGGTAACCCTTTTGTCCCAGTCTTATTATTCTCAATTGGTCACCGTATTTTTGCCGAATCCATTTAACTCCTTGTAACTGCAATATGAGAAATGATTTATTTATAGGTATATTTTTTCAATTATATTGTTTTTCGTACCTGTGGATCTATCATCAGAGGCCAACGATCAGAATTTGTTAATATAGTCGCATTTTCTGTAGACATTCTATCACTCGGTAAACCTTCATTTTGCCACATTGCTATCTGTGTTTCATCGGTTAATAGAGATAATGGATCAAGATTTTCAGTTATATCCACTGGAGGCTGAAATATACATATTACAGAATAAGTGTCGATATTAATTTATTTTTATGGCAGTATTGCGGTGTGATGCCTAAAATTTTAAGCTTATTTTCGAATTTTTTCCCGTAACAAAATAAAATATATTTTTTTGAGTTTTTTAATGTTTTTATTTCCATCAAATTATACAAAAAAAAAAAAAATAAAGTAGCGAATTTTATAATACATTGTGTTTTTTGTGGTCAAATGGTGGTTGGATGGTGGAAAACGTCTCCATTTAAAAATCGGCCTTTTATTTAATTTTAGGTAATATGATAACTATTAGTTTTTAGAACAACGTCTTAAAATTATAGCCCGACTGATTGATTTGAATTTCAGTTCTGCTTCCCATCAACCGAAACGAAATGGTTTCGAGAAAATGCGTTTAAATATTTAGTTAACAAATATTACACTAGCACGGCCCGTTCTCTTCTATGTGCTATAACTTCGTAAATACTTTGAATTTCGGTTTACAATTTTCACAATATACAGTCAATCTATTTTACTTTCAAAATATGTATTTAAAAAAATGACAATTTTAAGTCGTCACACCGCAACACCGTCTTAAACAAAATTAAAACGTACATCAAGAGTCTTCAAAAATGTTAACCATAGTTTATTTAATAAATCCAACCTATATTGTTTCGTAAAACAACCTACATAAGAAATAAAGGCAGTAATTAACAGTACATCACCAGGTAATGTCTTTCCTTGAGATTTATATCTGTAAACAATTTAATATATTTATGAATTATGTGCATATATATTTAAAAATTACAATTTACTAACTGTGATACTGCCTCAGCCCATCTTATATTTTCACTTGCTAGACCTCCAACTAATCTATTAGCTAACTTAATTGTTGCTGTTGTTGTATCAGCTTCTTGTTGACATAAAAGCTTTTCCATTGTAGCTTGTTCAAAATCCGCTGTTAATTTTGCTAATTGCTCTTCAAGAGACTAATATTCAAAATGGAATATATTTATTTACAAAAAAATGGTTGTAATAAGTATAATTAAAATACTTACAGCCACTTTACGTTTGATAATAGCTAATTTTTCTTGAGCTGCTGCTAATTCCAAATTTGCGTGATGCAATGCTTTACGTTTTGGTTCTACATCACAATAAACTTCATAGAATTTTATTATGTTTATGACCCAAGCACAAAGACCAGCAGCTGCTGTTGATTTAGATCTTATAAAATCTGGATTAAATTCTGGATCTTTTAAATATGGTTGAATTGCTTTTGTAATTTCAGGGTGAATATTTTCTTTATCATAATTAATCAAGCAATCCAAAAATAGATCAACTTTAGCCATAACAATCTGAAAATAAAATATTTATATACCAAGAATAAAGGTGAAAGATAAAAATAATACTTTAGCAGCTTTCCAGCTTCTATCTTTAGGGACTTTTGCAGCCGGAGCTAAAAGTACCATAACTGCTGCAGTTACATTTGTCACTGCACCAGGTGGAGATCCAAAGGATTTCAGTTCAGTTAAATTGGCTTTGTTAAGAGTATTTAAAGCTTCCTGTGCAGCTACTAATGCTGGTTCTGCTTTCAGTAAATCTTCTTCGCAATCTTTTTGCTTTTTGCTAACTTCTTTTGCAATAACACCTACTTTATCTTCTTCTTCATCAGCTATTGCCTTTTCTTTTGATACCTTTTCAGTTTCAATTCCAACCATCTGAATAAGAGCATCAGCTGCTTCATTTTTCTTTTGCAATTCCACTTCCTGTACAGCTAGTTTTTCTTTCAAATCATCCACTTGTTCAGCTGTTGTTCTTAATTTATCTAATCCATTTTCAAGTCGTTCAACTTTTGCTTGAAGTTCTGACGATTTCTGTCTAAGGAGTTTTGAATATAAACTAATTTGTTCCAAAAAAGATTTAGGAGTTGTGTAATTATATCTTCTTTCACTCTGCAAGTACTGTTTTGACATAATATTTACAGATGTATGCACATATGCCATGAAACGTGCAACTGAATCCCTAATCGTTTCCTATAATCAATATGAAAATGAGTATTTTCATATGATTTTAATATCAATAAACTAAAATAAAAATACTTACGGGAAGAACGTCTAAATTTTGCAAGAATCTTATTGAAACTGACACTAATGCCTCTTGAGGCCATTCATGGAACCAGTTAATAGAAGTACAGCTAATAATTGCTGGAAATTTACGTGATCTTACTCTTAATACTGATCCTACTGGAGAAAAACAAAGGACTACTTTCAATTGTCCTCTAACTCTATCTATGAAAAATTTCCAACAATTTTCTCTGGTATCTAGAACGCCCGAACTTTTTACTTCATTTCTAACACCAGCAATTATATTTTCAACTTCATCATCTGGAAACATATCAGGAATTTCCCCTGATGCTAGTAGGTCATTGATAAGAACAAGGAATTGTTCATTAGGTATTTGAGCATCTGTCATCAAAAACATAATTCCAACATTTTTCAATCCAGACTTCATATACAATCCGCTTATTTCATTTTTTAAATCATTCACTCCATAACCCTTTTTCAATTGAACCTGAGCTACTTCTAAACTTGATATAAATGCAGCTAACCGTGCTAGTGATTGTTTTCCACTACCTCCAACACCGACTAATAAAGCACTTCCTCTCGGGGACTCCAATATTCGGTTTATTCTTTTAAAAAATGGCAGTAGTTATTATTTAGTACGTTAAAATCAGTTCTATATAAATTTACAGAATTTACCTGCATACATGCATCATGGCATCTTCAAATAATACTAAATTCATAGCAGCAACTAAATCATTGTAACTTAATAAAGCTTCTTGTAATAAGTTATTTAATTTTGCCCAATCTGATATTTGTAAATATTTTGGTTCACCTATTCCTCCCGCAAAATGACAATAAATATTTGGTTTATCAAATATAACACCTTCTTCAATTTCCTATTAAATAATAGATACTAACATAATAATCATTACACTTTTACACTATAACTTACATCGAAACATTTTTTTACAAAATCAATTTGCATTTTCATAAAACTATCAAGATCCTTTTCATCTGTCAGCTTATCACTATAAACTCTTTGAGTTTCATGTAACCAAAGTCTTACCAAATCACTTGGGTAAGTTAAACAGTCAGCTGTACTAAAAAGAAGTCCCTACAATTTTTCAGGTAATTACAAATCAATGTTATTTTCAGTTTAAAAAAGAACATGTACCTGAAAGACATTCGACAAATCTCTCAAATTAAAAAGATAATGAAATTTGATTGCAGTTGGTAAGAAAATTGAAGTCACTTTACCATGTAATCCCAAAGATGCTTGTACAACATTTTGACTTAATCGAGTTACACTTACATTGAAACGTTGCTCTGCATTAGCAAAATGCTGTTGCAATATTGAGTGGTAAATAGTATTTAAAGATTCTGCAACTGGAAAACTGAAAAAGTTATTTACAATATTTTACTGTATTTATTTGTTATTGTAATACCTAACAGCAAAAACACTAAAATGTCTTTGTAATCTGGGATTTATTGTAAAACTTCCTGCTGTTGGGTTCATACAGGCAACATACTGACAGTTATGAATTTCTTTTAAAGTTAACTTGCTCCTATCGTACCAATGTTTATAATCTAAATGTTGCCGTATTAAAGTATGTGGTTGGACTGTACCATAAGAATCAACCTAAAACATACAATAATTTTATTGATACATATATTTTTTATTGACATAATTAATATACCTCTGGCATATTTAAGTCATCAATAAAGTATATTAATGCTTTATTTCCTGGAGGTCCGTAATTTCGACCTGCCTTTTTCTCAAGTGGTTTCTCCAATATTTTTTGTAACATTTCAGATGACGTGTAGAAATTAAATGGTACGTTAGTAACAGCATAGCTATCAGTTAAATTAATTAATTTCTCGTTAACTAAAACAGTTTTCCCACATCCAGCATTTCCTACTAACATAACAGGGTGTTGTTTCTCCATTAGCAAGTCAAGAAAATATCTTATTCTGATTGATTCTGATGTATGAACAAGTACAGCCTAAAATAAATTGACCATTAATTAATTAATACAGTGATCTCTCCATTTACGTGATTCATTGATAATAATTTCTAATATACCTGCAAAGGAACATCTGGATCTAATTCAAATCTGGGTAAACGTTCTGCCCACGGAGTGAATTGTTTCGTTTCAGAATCAATGTAATAATCAAAAACTGTACCTTCAATAGGAAATTTTACGTGTTTATATTCATTTAACCACCATTTTGAAAACTCGGATCGATAATCTATTGACTGGAAAAAATAATTATTTCAAAATAACAAAAAAATTGTTTTATAAAATAAGATTAACAGTTTTTTCTTACTTGTTCTTGGAACATACCAGATCCAAAAGCCCATACACTAGCAAACACAAAATATAACTCATACCATTCTTTAGGACAGTCGGGTGGTGTATTTTCTTTTGTTAATAAACAATCTAATAAATGGCACAGCATGTGAATATGTGCCATTTCAACTATCGGTGTAATTTTTTTAAAACGAATGCGTACACTTTCCAGACATGATGGAATATATTTATCAAATAATATAACTAAATTTGACCGTTCAGATGAAATGGTGCGTTTTTCAATCCAACTCGTAACGAATCTAAAATTGTTAAAATTAAGATAAATTATAAATAAAAATTAATTCCAATATACTCACGGGTTCCAACCTAAATCTTGAGCATTAATGTACAGAATACCTGCTCGAGAAACTGTGGCAGGTGTTGCTGTACGTAAATTCGATATTTCAAATAACAATCTCATCGATGGTGTTAAAGCAATTCTTTCATTACTTGCTAATGTTAAAACCTTAAAGAATTATATGTTGTTTTTATAATGAATACTGTAAAATTACGTTTTTAAAATTATTACTTTATTGTCATCCATTACTGTATTTAAAGATTCAATCCACATTGGATCTATATCTCCATCTAATACTATCCATTTAGGATGTTCTCCAGCCATATTACTCTGATCTCTCATCAAAACCGATAGCAGCCCGTCTTTCCATTCTCTCGTAGCAGGGTTTATAATACCAAATAACTCATCGTTTGTAACAGCTTTAGGATTCAAGTCATTGAAAACCGGCTTTCTTTTTATATTTTGATATGTTCTATGTAACGTTTTCCATACTTCAGTTTTACCAGTGCCTGCATTTCCAACTATAAAAACAGAATGCCTTACTTCTAATAATTCTTCAAGTTGTACAACCTTTAAAATAAAGTTATCTTCCGGCTGTAATAATAAATCTACAGCAGCTTGTTTTACAGTACGTTCAAAGTCAATGTCTCTTTTACGAGGAACATCCAATGCCGGGAAAAGATCACCAATTAAACCCATAAAAACAGGAATATCATCAGTTACTACTTTAGGAATATTAAAATCTCTTAAGGCTCTCATCAATACTTCTTCTTCAGGTCGATCAGGATCACCTCTCTAAAATCAATTTATGGTAACTACGATTTCTGGTTTTATTGAATGAGATTACCTTCAATGAACCAGCTACAACGAGTACAGATTTAATAGCTCTCAAACCCCAATCATAATGATCTTGTTTAGATAGCAATTCTTTACAAAGTGTATAAAGCGTGATAAATTTACGTGCCAAAACACGTGCATCTTGAAAGCCTTCAGCTACCAACATAATTTCACAAATTAACTCAAAATCGGGAACTACCATTGCACATGGTCTGAAACAGTTAAAAGATTGTAAATTTCAAATTTTTTTTTTATTTTTCTTTCGTATGTACCTAAATAACGCTTTTAAATTTTCTGGTAATTCAGTTCTTCCAGCATATCCTGGATTCATTGTAATAAATATACCGACTGTAGGTGTTAGACTTATATGTTCCCCCATGAAATTAAATATTTGCTTTTTATCACGAATAGCATCTTGTACTGATTTTACTTGTACAGCTACTACAGAAAGAACTTCAACGGAAATACGATTAAATTCATCAAAACATCCCCATGCTCCGGTTTGGGCTAAACCTTTATAAATATTCCCACATGACTACAAAACATTACATTATCAATTTGTATATTTTATTATTACTATTCATTAAGAACCTTATAATCCATTTGTTCAGAACAATTAAAAACGTAAACCATAATTCCCAAAGCTCTTCCGAGATCTTTTGTCGTTTCTGTTTTTCCTGTCCCAGCTGGACCTGCTGGCCCTCCACCCATAACTAAATGTAAAGACTAAAACAGTGGTTAAGAATGTTGATTTGTGAACTGAAAATTACCGCTATTACTTTACCTGTGTTAAAGTTATATAACATCTATCTGTTAATGGTGTGATAACTAGCCGGGGAGTATTTCCCAAATATTCATGACTATATTTAAATTGAGCATCACAGATATTAGCAAAACAATCTTTTTCTTTTTCATCCCATCGATGTCTTAGTTGAGACTGCCATTGAAATGCAGATCCTGTTTCAACTTTCATTTGAACTAACTTACTCACCACATCTCTGTTGAAAATAACATTATTTTTCAAATTTTTTTTATTTTCTCAAAAGTTGCAATTTTTACCTTGAGTGAACATCAATTGTACAAATTGTCATAATTTTTTGTCGATCTTGTTTTGTTAACTCTCCTAACAAAAGTGAAATAAGTGTACTTAATTGAGCTATTTGTTTTTTATGGTAATCTTTTATAGCATTGTCATAACCCTCTTCAAGTCTTGAAAATGCTATATTAACTTCCGACGTCCACCAAATTTGTGTACTGCAGAGGGACACCTGTGCCGGATAATCAAACAACCATTGTTCTCTCGGTTTTTCTTCATATGTTACAACACTGTCAGCAAAGTAATGACGAATGGTGGACCGCATTGTAGCTTGCAATCGATTTAACCAAACTTCCACCTATAATTGTTGAATGTCATCAATATCTCTCAAACATTTCAAAACGGTATATCGTAAAATAATATTAGTTAATTTTAATTATTATTACATACCGCTCCTGAACAATCACATTTTTTATCAAAATCTACATACTCTCCATCCTTAGCATACATTCCTAATGCAGTTTTCTCATTTGGATTTTCTTCAGAATCCACAAAATTTAATCTAGCAATAGAATCAAACAGTTTAGTTAAATGTCTAGCAACAACTAAAGGTTGATTTCCATTAGAAAGAATATCGAGTAAATCTGCAGATGATACAAAATAAAAACGTGGAAACGCAAGCCGTTTTGTTTCAAGATATTCAGCCAATGCTTTTTCACATATTGTTAGTTCTCCTTGTAAAACCTCTAACTGTTCTTTTAAATTTTCTTTGTTTGTTGCTTCTATAACATTTGTAGTTTTTGCCATTTCTTTCATTAAAACCTATAAATTCAGTCGAATAACAAAACATGTCATTATTCTTTTAAGTATACATTACTTACTTTAAACTTTCTGTCAATACTATCAAATCGTTCAGAATCAGTTGGTAATCTTTGCCGAATATCTTCAGAACTCATAAATATTGACTCTAAATGCATCCACGTTCGTTGTACTGAAAACCACATATTAATAACTTGATCGGCTATCGATAACTTCTGTTGCCATGCAGATACTTCAGTTAAGAAGTATGCAATAAATTTTGATGTAATCAGATTTTGTAATTGAACCTAAAACAATTAATTAAAAGACCATGAACTTAATAAAATTTGTTCACTACTCCAAACCTGATTTTCTTCAAGAGTTTCTATAAGCTCTTCGCTAGCTTTTAACAATGTACAGCCAGTTCTCATATGAACCTCTTGTTCGAAACACATACTAGTCCATGTTATATCAAGTTCTCTTAGAATTTTTTCCATTGACATTTCTTTCACAGCTTTATCGACAATGTTCTTCACTTCTTCTTCGCATTCATGAAGATTTAAGGCAAGTAAATCAGAAAGTGTTGTTTCATCGCCCATAATAAATTCAACCTAATTAAAGTGATATATAAATATTTTATAAATTATGGACATGTTTATTTAAAAATAATATTTTTTACGGTCAATCTGCCACTTACTTATAATAATAATAGCTTAATTATTTTATAAAAACTGTAATATACATAACTATAATACATATATGTATATACCTGTTAGTATTTATATATACATAATTTTTATATTATACCGCTTCAAACTATCTACTAAATATCCAGTACTAATAACTGTGAAGAATTTGTACAGTGAAAGATCCACTAAAGATTATCATAAAATATTTTTATAAAGTTAACAAAAATAATATTTGTGCATTAATAAAATAATTATAATTAACCACAGTGACGCGTTATGAAAATCGGGGGCTCCAGGCAGTACAACGCATCACTGATTAAGCAACATGAATTAAATAATAAAACATAATTAAAACTTTTTTTATAATTATTTACAAATCTATAAAGCCACATCTATTTCAGTTTATAAAAATTTCAATTTCTGTTTTATATTAGGTTTCATTAACAATTATAATATTTTTCCATATAATACTTACTGTGTACTTGACCGGAAGAGAAGCTAAATACTGCAAACAAAATATGTTTAGTGCTATTTACAGTTGTAAAAGTGAAAATTCATTTAAAACCATAACATTAACTAAATGTAATATTTACAGAATATACAAAATCTGAAACACTTTAAATTAAAAATTAATATTTTTAACAAAATTGTGATATTATAATATATTCGGGATTAATTCACATAATTATTCTAAATTCTAATTATTATCACAAAATTATTAAAAAGGAAATATATTACACACGGTCATATATCATAATATCTTATATATGATAATATTAAAGAACTTGAATCATTTTCAAAATTGACATTTAATATTATTAAAATATTTGTATTTACATATGTACAACGTTCTGAACACCATGCAAGAAAAAATATACCTTCTCTAAATAAAAAATTTCATTAAGCTTGTGCAATATCATTTCATAAAAAATGTAACTGATTTTATGTATGTACAATCTGCGTATTTTTTTAATTATAAATATCACCTTTGTAGATTTCATTAATTGTAACCAATGTCTTTCCCTAATTGCTGGATTCTGTAATTCACCTACAGCCTTCAAAGATGTCAACATATTTTTAACAGTAGCTTCTAAATTGACATACGTATCCCAAGAACGCATTTCTTTATCAAGCAATCTTATATCTTTAGCGAATTTTTTACATTCAATATCCATATTTTCAACATCAATCTTCCTCCAAGGAGTTGTTTTCCAATTTTCAATACTTGTTCGTACGATAAATACATAATCCCATAATTGCTAAAAACCGAATTTGATCATATTTAATAAATAAAAGTGTACATCAAATACTAACTTTTAACATTCTCAATTCTTTTCGGCATTGTTTTAATAATTTAAACTCAGGAACATTAACTTCAAACAACGATGCAGAATCAACAATACTTTGCATTTCTTTTTCAAATCGTTTTAAGTCTGAATCAGTTCTATCCACCAACGCATATGGATCAGGGCAGTTAAATTTCATAAAATCATATCGTTTAAATACTTCACGATAATGTATAGTTCTAGCTTCAAAATTAAATATTTTCTTTCTAATACAGTTTACCTCTACAGCTTGTAATGGAGCTACATGTTGTTTTACAATAAATGCTATTTTCTTTGTGTTTAGCCATTGCTCAGGTAATTCCTATAAAACGAATTTATTTACTTATATAATATACAGGGTCCTCCAATAGTGCGTCCGGCATTGTTTACGCCCAAACTATTGAAGATAGAGTTTTAGGATAAAAAATTTACTATATATATCGACCCTAAAGAATTTCAGGAAAATATTTTCAACCCCCTAAAACCACTCCTTGGGGGGTAGTTTGAGGGGTACATGCCCGTTTCTCAGTAAAATCAAATGGAATGGTATATCAAAAAGTACATATTTGTAAAGATCATAAAAAAATAAGAAACTTCCGTAAAACAAAATTTTCATACTTTCAATTGTTTATAAAATATGGCGACTTGTTCTCAAATTTAAGGGTTTTACTAAAAGTGCTCTAATTTCGTTAAATATTAATGGAATTTTATTATTTTTTCAAATTTAGAAAGTAGAAATAATGTACTTTGTAAAGATGTATGACTATTTGTGATTTTTATAGTTTAAAGTGTCATACGCGATATATCAAAAATTCAAAAGTTCAACTAGGGATAATTCGAAATTTTCAAATGCAACGGTATGTCAATTAGTACTGTTTCTCAAAAAGGATATGTAAATAAACAACTTTTGTTAAGAAAATTTAAAATTTAAAATAATAATTTTAAAATTGAAAACTGAAAATTAAAATTTTTAATTTAAATTTTTTTTATCAAAAGTTGTTTATTTACATATCTTCTTTAAGAAAAAGTACTAATTGATATACCATTGTATTTAAATTTTTTGAATTATCCTTAATTGAACTTTTCAATTTTTGGTATGTCGAGTATGACACTTTAAACTATTAAAATCTCAAATAATCATACATCTTTACAAAGTTCATTATATCTTCTTTATGAATTTAAAAAAATAATAACATTCCATTAATATTTAGAGAAATTAGAGCACTTTTAGTAAAACCCTAAAATTTGCGAACAAGTCGCCATATTTTTTAAACAATTGAAAGTATAAAAAAATTTGTTTTATAAAAGTTTCTTATTTTTTTATGGTCTTTACAAATATGTACTTTTTGATATACCATTCCATTTGATTTTACTGAGAAACGGGCATGTACCCCTCAAACTACCCCCCAAGGAGCGGTTTTAGGGGACTGAAAATATTTTCCTGAAATTCTTTAGGGTCGATATATATAGTAAATTTTTTACTCTAAAACTCTATCTTTAATACTTTGGGCGTAAAACCATGCCGGACGCACTATTGGAGGACCCTGTATATTATATATAATATCTCGTCATTGCGCGTGCAAAATTCGCTACAATAAAAATATTTTCCAGTAGTTCAGTAATATTTGGGGATCATTAGTACGTGACAAGTATTATCGACTTTTACAAAACATTTTTTCAACATTTGATTCCATAAAGCTATTACACCGAAAAATGTCACATCTTATAGAAGGTCTTACACGTGCAATAAGATTATATTGAAAAATACATTACCTGTAAAAGAACGTTTATTTCTTCGGGTATATCTTGATCGTAATATTTCAATAATTCGATTGTTTCTTCCAAAGGATTAAACATTTCATCTGTTGTAGCTTGTCTGTCTTTTACTTCCATCAAGTAACCCATTATACTCACAAGTCCATCATAATCACCTTCAACAATAGGTTGTTGCAAACCTTCATCAGCTTTACTAATGAACTTTGCTAAATTAGATAAACTAAAAAGATAGTTTATTATTATTTTATTATTTATCACACACTCACAAATATACACATCACCTATTCGTAACATTATCAACAAGATGCTCTCTGTACATAGCACTCCATTTTCTTACAATATTCAGCAGTGTTTGTCGGAATGGTCTTATATCCATTTGAAACCAGACATTAAATATTCGTATTGCATTTATTTCTTCTATTTCAGCGTAAAGTGCTTCATAGTTATCAATCTAAAATTAATTCACTACTTACATATTTTAAAAATGTGTACTATAAATAATGATATAAAAATACATATTTATTTAAGATTCTGCAAGGGTTTTAATAGGCATATTAGCTATATCTCTGAAAATTTTTAAAAATTTTTATTGTATACAATTATTATTTAAATCAGTACATAGTTTTAATTTGATACCTCACTTGTTGGATTGAGATTTCTTTTTGTTGTTCAGTTTTCCTCAAAAAGTTATTATGGTTACATTTTACCTGTTCCCTAAATAATTCCAATTTCGGAGAGCAAGGCTTGGGAGCAGCGGGATCTCCAATTAAGATCATTTCCATTTCTTGAGCCGTTAATTGTCTACTGAATTTCAAAAATATTTCCATTGTCATGTCTCTATCCTCTAGCCATAAATAACAATAGTTTCCAAATCCCCTACAAAACTCTTTCGCTTCAGTGATTGTTTCATGAACGCTGAATTCAATATGTCGTCTCATCTCTTCTATATCAAGCATTGATTCTATTTCGCTTTGATACGATTCGGTTATTGTTTTTGAAAACCGTGGTACTAAACTTGCCATTTTAATAATACTATTAACTAAGCCAGATACCATTTCACTGAAATTATCACGATCTTTTAAATCTAAGGAAGGTACGAATACCATGTTTGGTTCTTGCAACTCTAATTTTACTTCAAATAGCGGTAACATATTGTTTTCTGGGTCCATATGTTCGGAAAGATAACTCAAACTAAAATTAATAATAAATATTAAAATGTAAATCGTTTTGGCTATCGAACGATACATTAACTTTTCAGATACGGTTAATGCATTAAGTAATAAATAATTAACTATATAGTTTGAATAGTCACAGTATAGATTGAGAGCATGATTCTATTTCGCGTAATTTTTTTTCGCTCTAGTTAAAATTAAAAAAAACTTTTTATTTTATGTGTTTTCGATACTACAACAAGTTTCTGTAGATACATATTCGGTGCAATTACATTTAAGTACCTAAAGAAATCAATATTTATGTGTATGACATAAAAACTGATATTTATGTTGACAAATGACACTTTATTACCTACAGTATAAAACATTTCTACATAAATTTATGTTTATATGACTTTTCATGTACATTCGAAAAGTTTTCTTTAAAGTACATTTTATGCCGCGAGTTTATTCTAAATATATCTAAATTACCTGCAACCAACGCTTGAATGTAGGGCGTCTTTAATTATTTTGTCGACATAATTTACATAACTAACCCAGTTTGGATCATTAGGATCTGTTATACCAAATAATGTCATATTTTGATCAAGAACATTTTGTGCAACTTCAGCTGCCTGAGAGACATCTTTGTAACGTTTTGATGTCCTTTCATTTTTGTCGTCCAAAAATAACATTGCATCTTTTTTACCCTCTTTTCTTTCAAAAAGTGGCACATTTCTCCAAAATGACATTAAGTTTACAATTTGTTTTAAATTGTCTTGAGTTGACTTCAAATATGATTGTAAATTATTGACAAGTTTGTGTAAATTTTCTAAATATTCCCAAAGACCTACAAAAAATAATAATCATAATTATTATTACAAATAATACTGTTGTTATTGAATATTTACCTTCTGAATTCCATGTATATTTTCTTTGCCCTTCCAAAACTAACTTATCAATCACTTCAATATTATTTTTTATTAATTGTAGTTCAACATCTTTACTTGTAGAACGTATTTGATTATACCATTCAATAGTTGAACTTAAATTGATTGTGTATTTCCTTATTATTTCATTCATTTCTGCAAGTCTTAAAGCTTCATCAGGAATTTTGCCATATTTCTCCAAGTTTATATAATGCACTTCTCGCAAAATCGCATTTATCTATTTGTTAAAAAAATTCACTTTGGTTAAATGTTAAACGTGACATGCAGTTTAAAAAAAAGCAAACCTGTGGATTTAAATTTAACATAAGCTCTTCTTTTTTCCTAGTTAAAATACTCTGTTTTAAATTTTCTTCAATTTTTGCTGGTACTGATGCAGTCCATTCACTTAATAATTTGTTTTTTAATTTTTCTAATTGATCGATAAGCTTATTGTATCTTTGAAATAAATCTACTGCTTCCGGAATTTCTGTTATCCTAAATGAATTATGTAACATTTATTATAAAATTCATACAATTATGTATTATAATAATATTACGGATGGTGCAAATTTTGAAAGGCTATAAACGGGGCAGATATCCTTTGAGTCAATTGGCGAATCCATCGAAGACCTCCAGCCACAGGAGGCATGTATTTGTCAACTTCTAGACAACCCATTTGCGTCATGTTGTTCGTTTGCTCGACAAACAATTCCTTAAAATATGTAATGAATTTTCACTTAACTAATATGTACAATGACAGCATAACAGAACCCATTAGACCGGATTCATCTCTTATCTATTAAAATCTATCTATAGTATATTTATATACTTACTTGTGTAACCGAGAGTTCATCCTCAAGTTTAACTATTATTTCTGAATACCGTCTAGTAAATTCATCTTTTATTAGGGGTCGATTCAAAACAGTTCCAGCAATATTGATTAACTGAATTAAATTGATACACGTTTAATTTTAAATTTTTATGATGATATAAAATGTATGAATAATAAATTTACCTTAAATATACTTTCTAAATTAGAACAGTCATCGAATGCTTCACATAAAATTGCTGCAAGTTTTAAATCTAATTCATAAACGTTATCTTGAAACTTTTTATAATTTTCATTGAACATTTCAGCATCAGGATCTAATACATCGGTAGTTTTATTCACAAAGTCAGTAAATTGTTTATGAAAATCACCAGAAACTGCAGTGATTCGTAAACTAAGAACTCGGCCTTTCAAACCACCAATTTCAATTTTTTCTAATTTTAGAAATTCCAAAACGGTGTAGAAAAAACACTGAAAAATTAAAGGAGCTTATTTTATTAAATATATTAGATATACAGTAATCCCTCCTTTTACGCGGTTAATTGGCTCCATTAAGTCTTCCCACCCTTTTCCAATCGCGTAACAGTGAATCTGCTTCAATGAAGGGATTACTTTATTTCTGTTTTACAAACCTGTATAGTATTTAGTCTATGTAAAAACTTATTATATCTTTCAAATACAACATTTGCATTGAAAGTCCATAATACTGGTTCTCTGCCATCTTTAAAATATGAATGCACTTTCTTTTTATGCGTATCGAAAGATTTGCTAAATGCTTTCAAAATATGAATTGAGGTATTTAGTCTTTGTTTTGCTTCGTCAATATCACTTTGAAACAATGATGACGGATCCAAATATTTTGTAGCCTTAAATCAAACATAATTAATGAAAACGAATATGTTGATTTCTATTTTATATTTACCTGATTAATCAAAAGATTTGAGATTTGTTTAAGAAGAATAATAAGTTTTGAAGATTGGCAATAATATTTTGAATTACTCCATAAGAGACAAACAATATGCATTAGAATTCTAAACAGAGGTTCTATTTCTGTAAATTCAGTGTCCAGTAATTGTTGGAATTGTTTTTGTAAAGGTTTCAAATACGTATTTATATCTTTTGCTTCGGCCAAAGCTAAAACGGTAATGTAAAAATTAAATTAATAATTATTTTAGTAATAAAAATATAGAAAATTTACCTGCAACCACATTACGAAACATACTACTAAAACAAGGATAATAAGCACTCTTGGCTTTTTGTAGTACGACCCCCATGGCTCTGACTTCCGGCTTACAGAACTGATCATAAATACAATTCAGATTACTGAACCGGTTGTTCCAAAACTGCAACTCTAACAATTTTTTTATATTAATACTAAATTAAAATACTTAAATTTATTAACACTTGCCTATGAACGGTAGCGGATTCGCTACTGAACAATTAACTTCCGAAGAATCATCTACTAAAACACCATTTATTTGTTGCGCCCATCTAATTATAACACTTTCAATAGCACTTTTCAAATTCAGATCATCCATTTCACCATTACTATAAAATATATAATTTTTATATTTGTTTATTTAAAACCTAACAACTTTTAATTTACTTATTTTTTAATTCTTCAGCTACAGCTTCTACTCTATCAATTCCAACGGGCATTGGGAGAATTGTTTGACCGCTTACTTGTCCTTTCACTTGATAAACTGTACTCTTTAATCCGTGAATATGTTGTTGGACGTCTTGGGCTACAACTGCTGGCCAGTTTTCGTAATTAAGACGGTTTGATAACAGTGGAACAAATACCTGGGTATAATTAATTTTAGAAAATGACCATTTCTTATATTGATAACTTGTATGTATATATTTAAAATTTTATGTTTCTTAAACTAGATCGTAACTCCCCAAATTACAAAAATATTGATAAACGTATGTAAAATTGAAACATATTTTCCTCTTCCAGGGGATCGCGGGTAAAAAAAGAAACAGTTTATGAACATATAGTCTAATGCAGCGGTTCTTAAACTAGGGTCCGCGGACCCCCGGGGAGCCGCCAAACTTTTACGGGGGGCCGTGAAACATTTTTGGCAAAAAATTAATTTACATAAAGTACTTTTATATTTCAATTTATGAGTGATTAATTAGTATCTAACGACCCTTTTTGTTTTTCTATCAGGGATGGGGGTCCCTGAAAAATAATTGTTCAAAAAAGGGGTCCCCAGACCACATAAGTTTAAGAACCACTGGTCTAATGAACAAAAACAAAAAGTACAAAGGCACAAAACCCCAAAACTACGTCTTCAAATTATTATTTCATTATAAATAAATAATATGTATGCATTATTTATAATTTCAGAAAGTATCTATAAATATAGCTACACATACAATAGTTTTCGTTTGGCGTTGCAAACATTATATTGTAAATAAAATATTTACTTCATCAACAACTGCAGCCAACTGGTCAATCGTTTTCGTAGCCATATCACCAAATATCAAAAATCCTGAAGCGTGTTCTTTTGGTACTTGCCCAGGCTGCTTCTTGATAAAGTACACGCCTTAAACACAAAATCCAAAATAAAAACAAACTAACAGTACCTCAACCAATATCAACAAACCTTTGGTTTTGAGTTGGGCTAACGGGAATGATGTAGTTGGAAATAATTGCGCAGATTGCGATAACAGAAACACAAGTAATGATGGTTGTTCTAATGTTATGAAGTCGCATACCGTTGTTTTGTGTTCTTCGAATGTCATCATCCTTGCCCATTTTTCTGGTTTTAGTTTTAATGTCTTCAAAACATAAGAACTTATAAAGGTAATCCGTTCATCGACCGGTTGAGATGGCTCGAGGCCAGAGCTATGGAAATAAAATTAATCAAAATTTGATTTTAGTATTTTTAATTGTTAGTTGCGATTACAAAATATTTATGCGGGCGGCATTTAGATTACTCTAGTTACGCAGATTCAGATATGTATTATTTTTATTTCATGTTCAATTAACCAATTCATTAAACTATACATTTTATTTCTAACATCATTTTTGAAAGCAGTAGTTTTGTAATGAGGACTAAACAAAATAAATATTATACTAAAATCGTTCCTATTTATTACTGGAATCCAGAATCGGCTCATAGATATAACGATATACAAAAGTTAACGAGCAAGCATAAAGTAACTATAAATAATATACACTCTATCTGTTGAATATAAGAGTTCTTAAGAAAGGGGTTGTCCATTAACTACGTACAAGAGAGGAAAGGTAATGCTGTGCAAAGTGTGACGAGGGAGTCAAGTAATATATGTGTATATTACTGTGTATATGATGTCATTTACATTTCAGTAAAGTATATATTTTTTAATAAAAAATAATATGGGGTGATGCATGATATTGTCACATAAAATTAAGGAAAGGGAACACAAATTAAGACAAGGAGGAGATAGAGGGTCGAAAATAACAAAACTAGCTGTAATTTAGTTAAATTTTAATTGATGAGACAATTATATTATCATATATCATTTTTTTTATTCCCTAATTATACACCAAACGTACAAAAATCAAAATATATGTCAATTATGTAAATGAAACAATAAATTATTTGTAGTGAAATATTCTAGAAAAAAAAACTAGCTGCAAAATCCCATTGTGAACTCCAGCACTGTTTGAGTCTCAAGTATAAGCCACAATGATGATTTCAACCCTTAAATGTGTATAAATAATAATTAAATTAACATACTCCCTGTTATCCATACTGGACCACGGCGCCACTTAAGCTACACGTTCCACATTACATTTCACAAACATACGACACTAGAGAAACAACAACAATAAAGCGTGCGGTCGCAGATAAAATACCCTATGTCGCGGTTGTTGTTCGTTTCCTGCCGCGGGGCGCTGTGACATGTGCCATCCTTGCTCCGGCGCTGCCCGTAACAGTGCACGCGATCCGCTAAATGCACGTCGTCGCGGCAGCGTGCATTCACACACACCGTCAAGTATTCAGTGGCGTGTTGGCCGGGTCGACGTATTCATCCATACTGGGTCATTTTTTGTTTTTGGTCCCCACAAAACCCTGGCACAACGATTCATTAAGACTTTTTTGTAATCGTCAAAAAAAATCTTAGATTGCTCAGCGGGAAGAATTCCACAAAAATCCTAGCCTAGGAGCCCGTGATTGGATGTGGGTGTTATGCATAATGTCGACCTTATAGAATTCCAAGCTGAGACGATATTGCCTATTTGGACTAGACGAGACTGAAAATTAGATAATTAAAGTAAAATATAATTTATAAAATTCACGAGGACTTCTAGGTCTCGGTAATATATATGAGATAAAACGATCTTATTTATTACGAGACGAGGCTAAAAGGAGAGATGGCTTCAATTTTGATAAAAAAAAGTCGATACGAGCTATAAAATTCGAGATGTTCTTCAGTTAAAAAACCGAGACGAGACTTACTTGACTAATCTCGCTTCGTGTGCAACCTTTAACAGTTTGATACCTCATAGAGTTATTTTTAAATTTTAATTAGGATCAATACAGGACCTCATAAAAATTATCTAAGAGATAGAAAAGTTAAATTAAATTGTTTTCTAGAAGTCGCAGAAAGTGGAGCTAGTCCCTTGGTTTTCTGAAACACTCGTATAGTTGAATTTAAATTTTATTTTTATTAATAATAAATTATAATATTATCGGTAATCGATGGGGGGGGGGGGGGGGATTTGTAAAAAACAGAACAAAATCACCTAGAATGTGTAACCAGTCCAATCAAAAATGTTTTAACAAAATATTGCATCTCTTTTGGATATACAACCCAAGAGAATCCTTGCCAAACAAAATTAAAAGCGAGACATTATTGTTGTGTTAACTCATGACCCCCCCCCCTACTTTTGCAGAAGTCCGTGATCCCTACCTAAGTTATTAAACTTAAAAACAGGATAACGATTACATAAATTAAATAAATGAATGTTTTTCTTATGTTTTCATGTTCCTGCCACAGGTGTATGTTAATACTTGACACTGTAAATGCCGTGAATGATAGATACGTGATCGACAACCGTTCGAAAGGTTTTAATTCAACAAGTGTCTAAACGCACGTTTCGTGTGTAAATGATTTCGTACCTACTACTTTTTTTTCTTATTGAAATCGTGTTGTAGATAAAACACCCCATTCATGCATTTATGTTCTTGCAGCTTAATCAATATTACTATGAGATACACAGTGTGTAGGTGTTATTTATGTTTGTAAAAAACATTACTCATTTTAGTCTGTGCTTTAACGGTACCTACATGTTTATTTTTTTATAATTTTTTTTTCCACATTTTTTTATTATTATGATCTATGTCTTGAGTTTAAATATAAAAAAAGTGACTAAAATATATCTTCACGGTAGTTGAGTTTGTTAGTAGGTAGATCTGCTTAACAAAAAAATATATGTTAGGTAATATTTTCAATTTTCATGCATTTAAAAAAACTCCGGGATTTCTGAAAAAGCGTTCAGTAAATACTGCACAATACCATAATTTAAATTATTGTGAATTATAGAATATGTACTGCATAAAAACTATACTTAATTATTTTATAAATATGATACATTCATTTATTTTCCGTTAAAAAAAGTCGACTAAAATGTACATATAAGAACTTTTTGAAATAGACATTAATGTGATTTATATTAGATAATGCTTTGATTTTCTTTTGGTAAACATGCAACGAGGTATTTTCTTCATAGCAACAGGAAATTTCATTTGACAACGAAGGAAATTCAGTGGTATATTATAGAACAACAAATACATACATATGTGTATGTGTGTATTGTGTATATGTATAATATACTGTTTATACTTTATACAATAATCTTATACATCATTCACATTGATTGTTAACATTGTCATAATAAAATGTATCGATCCACATTGAAATAACTGTTTTTGCATAAACGGCAAATGTAATTTTCTTCATTTTATTTATATTTCCTTTTTATTCTATTTTTAAAACAAACATTTTTATCAAATCGAATCATGATCCATCTAAATATCTTAAATGAAATTAGTTCAAGACAAAATAAATAAAATAAATAAATTGGCATAATTTTGTAATTAAGTAATATTTGAAAAAAATTACCAAAAATAAATGATTAAAAAAAATGTCGAACTTTTTTTATTAAAGAGATTTTTTGGCTACAAAGCTTGAAGAAAAAATATTAGATTGCTTTATCGGTTCTAAAATACAATGCTTATCTTTTTTCTTAAAAATTAATAATTTTAACTAGAATTTGACACAAAGTTTTTCTCCTGACACCCCAGGCGGTCACCCAACTTGCTCCATCCCTTCAAAACCGACACTGTATTTATGTAAGCATATCGACCAAATACCATTATGTGTGCAATATTATCGCAAAATCTCTTACAGTTAGTTTAGCTGTACTAAGTAGGTACTTAAACATAATTTGATACATACCTTCTATTCGAATCCCTTGTATTGTTGTGGAATGCTATATTTGACATACAATTATTGTTCTAAAAATTGTCTATTTTTACAAACTTCTGAAAAAGATTTTACAACAATATTATTGATTCGTCCTTAATTAATAAAAATAAAATAGAGTCCAAAAAGAAAATCAATATGTTTCACCGTTACCTTACATACAAATTCTTTAACAATTTTAAAACATGTCTAATTATATTAAATAGTAGTTTTGAATATCATCTAATTATGAAATAAAATTGAAAATTGATTGATCAATAAACGAACGATGTTTAAAAGTTTTCAATATTTTATTTATAGCTACATTTTCTTTTACAGGCTAACAACTAACAATACATAAGTTAATTAATTAATGGTTTCGATATCATGTCAAAAATAGAATGATTAATATTTCTAGCAAAAACTTATACAGGGTGACCCATTTTAAGTGCACACCTCTAATAACTTTTTATGGTGAATTGTTATTAAAAAACTTTTCAGATAAAAGTTACACGGTTTGGAGGGGGACATAGACGTATGAGGATGAAATTTTTTTAGGTGGTGTTTTCAGGATGATATGAAGGTCAACATCATTTTTTTAAATAGGAACCTATAGTTTTAATTAAGTTATTTTATTTTACGTGAAAAAACACGAATCTTTCATTGAAAACTTTTTTTGAAAAACTTAAACCTTTCCAAGATATCTAACAAAATAATTCGTGATTTTGAACTTTCAATATTTTTTTACCAAGAAACCATCGACTTTAGAGAAAAAGTACCAAATACAAAAAATGTTTATTTTGATCTAATAAGACTTATTAAAAAATTTATTTTAAAATTTTAAAACTTTTTCAATTCATTTTATTTAAGCAAAAAAAAAATTGTTAAAAAAAAATTAGAATATTTTTTTAAATTTTATTAGACCAAAATAAACACTTTTGGTATTTCATACTTTTTCCCTAAACCTGATGGTTTGGGAGTAAAAAAATATTGAAAGTTCAAAATCTCGAATTATTTTGTTAGATATCTTGAAAGGTTTAAGTTTTTCAAAAAAAGTTTTCAATGAAAGATACGTGTTTTTTCACGTAAAATAAAATTACTTGATTAAAACTATAGGTTCCTATTTAAAAAAATGATGTTGACCTTCATATCACCCTAAAAACACCACCTAAAAAAAATTTCATCCGAGTACGTCTATGTCCCCCTCCAAACCGTGTAACTTTTAACTGAAGTTTTTTGATAACATTTCACCATAAAAAGTTATTAGAGGTGTGCACTTAAAATGGGTCACCCTGTATATAGATATAATGTAGATAGACTGTCTAGTCTTTTTATTACATTGATTTTTATTACAAACGATTTACCCGTACATTACAGTACAATTTTAGAGACTTTTGTTTAATTTTCAATAATATTAATAGAATAAAAATATTAAAGGGTATATAGTGTACATACTAAATTTATTAATATGAATATGTTTTTCTCAATACGTATGTACATATAAGTCAATCGAATAGGGCTTCACATAAAACTAAAATGCAAAGCGAAACCGGCGCGGGCGCGGCGTACCTTTTTCAAGGCGATACCAGCTAATTTAATAGACGATATAAAATATGCACATATGTATGTATAGACTTATTTTTGTACAGTTTTAATTATGTAAATTTTTATCGCGTTAATAAACATTTAAGAATTTTAGGTCCCAGTCCGTCCCAGTAAAAATTAGACTCGTGGAGAGAGGAATATAGTTTTATGCCCAATTTTACCAATCTGTATTACAAGCATATTTTATCTGACAGCTTGGTATCCATCTGTTAAATACCAAATGCTGGGCTTTTGATTGGTCCACATGGAGATTTACAAGACTGTAAGAAATAAAAATAAAGTGGTGAAACTGGAGGTTTGTCTGCAAAAATTAAAAATTATTAGTTAGAAGGTTTGGTCATTCCAAATCTCTGGGCCCCGGGAATTTATACGAATATTTATTGCAAAATATCTCAATATTATATACTAAATAAATAATCATATTATAAAAGACACACGTCAAATAGCATTTGATTAAACGATCGATAACAACTTTCTTCCAAAGACTATAATTTTGTCAAAGCATTCGTTTCATTCCACAGTGATTACTACTGGAACCATTATCGTAATTGCTGTTATGGATTTTCCGCATAGCGCAGAAAAACTCCGTGCCGTTTAGTGTTTTGTATTTGCATGTCACCAAACCGTATATCACAAGGCACGCTAAAGATACAATAAATCTTATTATAAAATTGTTGACAATTCACCTGTATTAATCTATTGTATCAGTGGCGGGGGTGGGGTTATTGTACTGCTTTTGTTGTCGTATGTAATTGTGTGGATTGATGTATTTATCTACACACCTGGATGATTTGTTGGTAATTTTGTATTATTTTCATTATTTTAAATAGATCGTTCAAAAAGCAGACGTAAATAACAAGGAGAGGGGCTATATAAATATTTGTATTCTACTAACCCACTCCCAATAAAATTCAAATTATGTCCTTATAATATATGTCTAGCGTCTAGAGGACAATAGCAAGACCTAGGATGCATAACTGATTTTTTAATTAGATTTTTTTTACACTTACTGCAGTTTTTAATTTTTAACATAGAAGATTTTTTTTACAAATGTTTGCATGTATACAATACATGTGGCAATTTTTGAACGACTATAATATATCGTAAACAAATAAAATTAGATAAAAAATCTCCTGTCTAGCCATAATTATTTTACCGTCTCTGAATAGAAAATCACAAAAATCTTGTGTCTTCTTAATATTTTAATTCACTCAACCATTTCATTTGCAAAAAAAATCGTGCTAAAAAACGACTGCTCTACATTTTATTATTAATTACATAAGTATTAAAATATCAAATTTATATTGTTTGAGTTTTAAAATTGCCTGAAAACTAAATTGAAAGAAACTAATTGGCCCATTTATATTTAATTAAATGAAAATAAATAATATTATTAAAATATTATAATTAATTTTTCATTTTACCGGTGTTTTTGGAGACCCGGTCAAAAGGCAGACATGAACAAAAGACAAACAAGGACAAAAGACAGACATGTACAAAAGGCAAACTAGGATAAAAAGTTTATGTATTATTTAATTTATTTTAATGATATAATTTTTGAGAAGGTATTGTATAAGCCCCTCACCCCTCAAGGATATTATTAATTTTATAATTTTTTTGTCTGCTTTTTGAGTGTCTTGCTTTTGTCATAGACCCGTGTTTTTGATTTGCATACACAGAAAAAAACTATTGGACCAAGAAAATCTTGTTTTGTATATAACGAAAGCAATATTTTCTTAATATAAGAAAAGTACTCTTAATCCAACTACATTATTTCTTCGTCCAAAAATACTATAGTTGGTTTAAGAATATATTTCTTATATTAAGAAAATATTGTTTCCGTTATATACAAAACAAGGTTTACATGGTTTGAGAAATAATCTAAATGTTTTGCAATACATTAACATAAAACGAGACTATATAGGGGAAACGGTATAATTATTGGCCACTTAACAAAAAAACTCGAAAGAAAAAAACGTTATTCCTTTAATATTAGTGATAAATGGAATATAAATACAGTAATATGTTCATTATTTAGTCCTTTATTATTGGTGTATGTATTACAACTATTTAAGGAAAAACGAAAACCAGAATAAAATAGAAAATATCTCAAAAAAGCATAATGATTGGCCATTTTTTTTAATGATTGGCATAGTATTTTTGACAATTATTGGCCATAGTAATAGATGGTAAATTTTATAAAACTTCTACAAAGGTAATAATTAGTCAGCAAATTTTGCATTTATTTGTAATTGCCAATTTCTGTTACATAAGAGATTTGGGTTTTTACCCAAATCTTTTACTCAAAAGAGAGGCAGCTCGTTTATTTGATTTTATTTCAATTATTTTTCAATTACTCATTTTTTTTATTTTATAAAAAAGCTGATTTTCAGTAATTCATATTCGTTTATCCAGCTTTCATATTTTTACGCTTTTATTTTGTTTTAAAATTCTAAAATTGAATATCAAATTAACTGTTTTTTATTTTAGTATTGTATCATAAAAAAATTTATTTTTCATAAAACAGTATCAAAATTCTAAGCAATAAATATTATTCTGGATGGGCAAGGGGCATAAATAATGTAAAAAATTGTCTGGGGCGCGCATTTCATAAATTTTATCAATCTTCTCTGCTGATTGTTTTTCTATATCTAAATTTGTTTGTTCTTGAGCTACGTTTTCATCATTTATGTTATTAGTAACATTATTTTTATTATTTTTGTTTTTTAGGCATATTTTTTACCTATAAATAATAACTAACCAACAGTGGCCAATCATTAGAAAAACTTATATGCGTTAACACAATGATTGGCCAGTAGAGTTTAAAAATAATATTTGAAAAATAATTAACAATTACTATCTGAAACATTTACATTTAATAATTAGCTTCAATATAAACTAACAGCTGTTTTTATATATTACAAATTATTAACGCAAATTTTATTTTTATTCACTCATTCATTTTTATGTATGTCTTTAACAAAATGTCAAAATTACAATACGTTAAAATTTAAAATCAAAGTTATGTAAATATTATTGAAAATATTATGCGTATACTCAAAAATATGGTCTTAAAACAATCACAATAAAGTCGGCTACCATTTTAGTAAGCATTTCGATTTTATTAAGTTACTATGTTTCTTATTTAAAAAAAAATCTGAAAAGTGGCCAATCATTATCAGTGGCCAATCATTGTACCGTTTCCCCTATTTATCGAAAACATTTAAAGACTATTCGGAAGTTTCTATGATTTATTATTTCAGAATACAATGTTTTCGGAAAAAAATATATGGATATGAATAACCCAGATTAGTGCGGCACTTAAAAACTTCACACCCCGGTCACGGCGGAAAGTAAGCTAGAGTAGTCCCTGAGTGATTTTTTTAATTGCCTTCCTTAAATGCATGTTTAAAAAGCACCTCTTCTAAGCCATTGAAAAATAATCTTGAAAATTAATTTTCAACAACATTATACGAATATGAATATGTATTATGTACGTGGCTACAGGCCCTCGCCGCCCATATGTGCGAAGTGTGCGGCGCACACAGGCGCCAGGGCATCAGGGGCGCCGCGAGGCGCCTTTTGGGTTTAATAAAATACCAACATCAATTATTAAAATTAAAAATTAATCGAAAGAAATAGAAGAAAAAATTATATCGTATAGATCTTTTTAGAACAACGATGCAGTGAAAAGTTGCAGTAGCAAGCGCAGAAAGGCCGTTTTCTAAATTAAAACTGATACAAAATTACCTGCGCTAAACTATGAGCCAGAAAAAGTTAACAAAAGCAACAATATCTATAGAGAAGCATATTGAGCACATACATAGATATACACGAAACTATTATTTTTTATTATTTTTCTTTCTTTTGCAAAATACAATATACATATCAGGGCATCAAGCACTCAGTACTAAAACAGTTTAACCCACACATATTGAAAATGAAAACGGAGTTTCACATACCGTTCTAACCGAAAATTTCCAATTTTTAAGAAACTAAAATAGCCTAAGCGTTTCGAGCTACCATTACTCTATGAGAGCCAAAAGCATTATTTCCTTACAAGATATTCTTAAAAACTTTTATGCCAAAAAGGTCTAAGAAGCAGGCCAGAATTAGTTTTAGAAACTAAAAAGCTACGTGGTTTATAGTGTCCAGCTATTGCATCTCACCAAAAGTGAACAAAACAGTCTTATCGAATGCAATAAAGCTACGGCAAAAATTACGCAAGTAATACTTATATAAATTTTTTTCTCATTTATTAAAACCTATTTTTCTCAGTTTGAAAATTTTTTCTGGAAGTGAAACTTCGCACATGATAGGGTTCCGTAGTCATTCTCACTACGATTTGTCAGAGTTATTTCAAAATTTTCATAAACTATTTCTGTTACATTCTGAATAGTTTAGAAATTGGAGGGGGAGGGGGGTGGCTCTGATAATGTCATTGAAATGCAAATATATCGTGACTAAAGGGTTAAAATCAAAAAGTCATTTCACATTTTTTGTTGCAAGAAGTTAATTGAGATTTTTTGTTGCATTTTAGGAGCCCCCATTGAATGGGGTAAGTGAACAAAAAATGTAAATACACTTTTCGGTCTATGGAAAGGGGGTCCTAAATAATGTTGATAGTGTTCGTTATAATTTTCATTGAAAGTACTGATTAAAAGGTACATTCTGGAATTTTTTCAGATTTTTAAATCGATAGATACTTAAGAGGAAGGAGACGCTCTGATAATTACTTTGGAGAGCAAATATGTACATCCTGATTGATTGGTTAAATCTAATTTTTTCAAAAATCTCATTTTTGTTTTTGGGTCGTTAATCTCTGTCCGTATACCAAATTTCATCTTAGGTATAATTTTTTTTAAGACAAACAGACGGTAGAGCAAAACTGAAAGAGTTCCAATAGTTTTTTTCGGAACTATAACAAAAAGGCGCTTCATAGGTTTCGCACACAGGCGCTGCCGAGGGTCGGCGCGGCCCTGCGTGGCTACTGCAGATTAAAAAATAAATTGTAAATTGAGCAAGCATTGAACGTAGCAGCGGTGGTGCTATGTTTTCATTGGAGTGGAAGAAGGCTAATACAAAAAAAATTTATCAAAAATATTAATTAATACTTTATTTTGGAAAACAGAAAACAACAATATAATAAATTATTTAGGACTAGGTTCAAATTATAATATAATAGCATAATAAATACTACAAGTAACACATAATATGTACACTTGTACCTACATGTATCATTAAATATTACAAAATATTTTTAAAAGTTTTATAAACAATAAAATAATATCATAATTTTAATTTATATTTAATGTAAATAAGTGCTTAACACTTATTCTTTAAGTCATTTGAGAAACTCATTATGAAATTATACAGGGCAGTTTATTTTAGTTTTTGTGTTAGAATAGGAAATGAATTTATATTTAACTGTTATGAATGATAATGCATCTTAGAATAAAATATTTAATAGATTACATTTATAAGCTATAACAATTGTGTTATCAAAGCAATTACAGTAGGGTCTCTTTTTTACACAGATTTGAAGTTATGTGGTATGCAAATACAGAAATTCCCCGTTTCGGTGAGTGGAGTATCTAATGAAAGTGGACAATTATAAAAACAATATAAATATCTTAACCTTTTGTTATTTCGTTTAACAAGATTTCGCACCAGTTCAGAAACGGTGCGAAGTTGTATTTTCAGATAGTGATGATAATTCTGATGAAAAAATATTAAAAAAATATTGTTACTTTTCAATAATATTAAATAAATAAAATTAAAAACAAACTTATTATCAGTTTTACAACAATTTCTTTTAAATGTTCAGTCTAATTTTCTTCATGCTTTTTTAGACATTCTTTTTTTCGTGAACTTCTTTTACACAATTTCTGGCTTATTTTCTGACACTGATTCAATTTAATGTGGTTTTAAAAAATCATGGAACATATCTCTAATTTTACAATGCAAACAATGTCTTATTTTAAGCAATTTTTTATACGCGATTTGCTGTGGAATGTATCTACCATATAAAAAGAAACCATACTGTACTTTCCATAGAACAAAAATTTTTTAAAATTCTATTTATACTGTTTGTTAATCTACAATGGCCACCACTTGACGTTTTAAACAGACATGGCAAACATGTCAATTGCAGCTTTAATTTTGATCAATCGTGACTAATTTTAAATAAAAAAATATAAAAAATGAATAGCATTTTTTACAAACCTTTTTAATAAACAACAAAATTCAAGACATGGTGGGTCATGCCATAAAAACGGTTTATTAAATTGGAAAAATTAATATAACATATTTATTATATTGCAGCGAAATTATTTGCTTTTAGTAAACGTCCATAAATCATGTAACGCTTTTAAGGAGGAAGGGGGTATTGTTACATGGCATTACATGAAGGATTTGGGGTCATTATTGTAATATATATGATACTGCATTACGTAACATTAGACACAGGAGTGGGTCAAAGGCTCTTGTCTTCATGGCATTACATGGGAAGAAAGGGGTCCGAAAATTTTAGAAAAAAGTGTTACGTGATTTATGGATGTTTCCTTATTAATAATATTTATTTATTACGAATTGTTTAAAAAAAAATCATAAAAATCAAAAAATTGATAATAATAAACATCATTTTCCAGTCTAGCGATGCTCTTCAAAAATAAGCAATGGACATCTGCTTTTGTATATATAATATAATGTTTATATGATTCCTCGTTTTGGCTGTAAAGCATTCAGTAATTTTTTAAATCAACCAAAGGTGAAGATAGTTGTTTCTATTAAATTGATGTTCAAATAAATAAAGAAATTAATGCAAAATCTATGTTAAATATTCAACCTTTATCCATTCATCCTGTTTTAATTGTAACCCGTCATCAACTTTTACCTCGATACCATTTAAATCTAACATATCATTTACTTCTACAACTTGAGTATGACTTTCCATATGAGCATCAAATTCATTTTTATCATTTAAAATTGCTTCACAAAAATCACATTTATAATGTACAGGTTCCTCATGAAGTTTAGCATGCCGTTTCAGCTGTGCTTTTGTAGTGAAGCCTTTCCCGCAAGATTCACATTTGAATGGTCTTTCCCCTGTATGAATTCTTATGTGGGCTTGTAATCGGACGCTTTCATTAAATCTTTTTTTACACGTATGACATTCATATGGTTGTTTACCTAAAAAATGCATGTTATTAAAAAATTAAATATTAATATTTTATAAATAAATGTCATTATTTTATAAATATAAGATTATACATTTTTCAGTAGCATAACTACAAATTTTCACAGTGGTCACTATAAAATATTCAATTTATTTGATCTCGTTGACAAAAAATCTTTTTAAATGCTTACTCATCTTTCTTATGTAAGCGACCACTGTAAATATAACAAAAAAAAAATCATAATAGAAAAGCGCTCCAAAATCATGACACCAGTTTTTTGAAAAAAATTCAAATGCAGCAAGAAAATCTTTCAATTTTATGGGGGTCCCGTAGTATTTTACCAACTCAATCTCCTCATTTTTCGATAATATCAAATTTATATTCACCTGTGTGTAATCTAACATGTCTTGTCAAACATCCTTGTGTGACAAATTTTTTACCACATGTATCGCAAATATGACTACTTTGTCCGGTGTGTAAAGCGAGATGTTTTTTCAAATAGCTACTTTGGTTGAATTTTTTATAACATATTTCACATTCAAATGGACGCTCTCCTGAATGTGAACGCAAATGTTCTTCTAGATGATAATTAGCTGCAAACCGTTTATCACAGACATGACATTTATATGCTCTCTCACCTGTATGTATTTTGATATGCGTTTTTAAATTATTCTTTAAGGTAAAAGATTTGCTACAATATTCACAGCTAAATGGTCGGTAACCTAAATGTAATCTCAAATGGTGATTCAGATATGTTCGCTTCAAAAACATTTTACCACATACGGTACACTTATGTGGTTTGTTTCCTGTATGCATTGCTAAATGATATTTTAATGCATTTCCTTCAATGAAAGTTCTATCACATTGAGTGCATTTAAATGGTCTATCTCCTGTATGTATCCGAATATGGATTTTTAAATTGCATTTATGAGAAAACTGTTTGTTACAATATTCACAAACAAATTTCTTTTTCTTATGTGTTTCTTTATGAGAATCTAATGCTTCAACTGTTGATAATAATTTCGGACATTGGTCACATTTAAATTTATTAACTTCTTGTATTTTTAATTGTTTCATTAACTCAGTACTTGAATCGTTTTGTTCACTTGAATTGTTATTTTTAACATTTAATGATACTTCAGGTGTAAGTGATTGTTGAGGTGTTATACTGCGAAGATATGTATCAGATTCTATACATTTCAATCTAAATCTATAGGCAACATCTAATTTTGCAACACAACTATGGCAAATATATTTAGGTAGATTATCTCCCTGATTTATCTGTAAAACACAGTATTATCATTAAAATATATATATAATTAAATATTAACATTTCTTACTTTTACTGGAGCGCATTCCATTATAACGAAATAAACCTCGTTCATAAATGAAGAAGATTTGTGAGGAACTTGATTAAATATATTTAATACCTTTTTTGTATAAGTTAGACAGATACGACATTGGGGATCACTTGTCTGATTCTGATACATTATTATATAAAATCCTAAGATGAAGTTAACATCTGATAGTAAACAAATTACAAATATTTATACGCTGTGATTGTACGTCATTCGTATACTGTCAGCTGTCAGAAATATTGATATATAGCAATTATAATTATGAATGTATAATACATGCCTAAATGCCTACAGTTCTAAAATAACTAAAAATAATAAGAAGAAACTACATATTTTATATATTATTTCGACCTTTATTTATTATAAGTGCGCAATAATCAAATTATAATGTACGCATTTATGTTTGCTAGCAACGATTGTAAACTTAAATTAAACAGACTATAGGTAAACGTTCCATTCTGTGAACCTAGTTGGGCACTGTACCTTCCATATTGTGAACTTTAAACACAATTTTGTACAAAATTATTATATTAACATGAAAATTTAGAAAAATCATTAATGCGGCTTTATTTCAAAGCCCAAAGAGTTACAGCTTTGTTCGTTAATCAATAGGAGGTATGCAACCCTTAGAGTGGTGAAAGATGGTATTTTCCAGTACCTATTTAAAAAAGATTAATTGATTATTCCAAAATAAAACTAAAATTTATAATAATTATTATTTTTATAACTTATTTGCACCTTAAAGGTACTATTTTATTAATTTTAACAACATTTTATTCTCTTTGACTTTTGGTATCATCCCAGTTTAGGTTAACCTGAGGAAATTTTCAAACAAATTTGAGAAAACATCATAATTTATTAGAACAATCACAGTTAATATATACATTTACAATTTCAATAAAGTCCAGTTATTTTCAATAACTTTTATACCCTTAATTACGCCAACCCCTTTATATTACAATTAATTCGAAGGACATAGGTAAAGATAAAATTGTTAAATATACAAATTTGTTAATAAACTCTGTCTGTATACAAAAATTAATTGTAAGGGTAGGCATAAGCTCTTAAATGCTAAACCGCCCCTCAATAATAGGGAAGATGATTGAATTTTTGTGAAAGTTTTGTGTAGGTACCAAAATTCACCCTTATGGATGTAGCTACCCTAAATTTTAAAGAAATATAAACTATTTCAATTCACCGGCAATTTTTTTATATTCTTTCGTAAAATAAAAGACCCACATTTAGCATTTCACCACTGGCAAAATTAAAACAATACACTTTCGTAAACATCTTCGAACTGTTTGTGTTCAGTTTTTTTAAAAGCTTGTTGGTTAATTGTCAAGAAAAACAAGATGCAATTTTGCCAATAAAATGTTGTTGTTTTATCAATTTTTTATTGCCTTTTTGATCTAAACAGCAAAACAATGTTTTTAAAACACTTTATATTTAAAAATGTAAAGGGTTTGTTGCAATTTTGTCAAATAACCCTGTTGCTAGTTTGCCTTTCTGGCCTAAACACAGCATAATAAATAGAGTTTATTTTTGAATTTTTTCTATGAACTCAATTAGAGGGTGTACTACTAATAATAGAATAATTTTTGTGTGTCAAAGTCAATTAAGATATTTTTGTATCCATCGTATTAATAGACAATACTTTTATGAAGACTTAAAGACGGATATAAGGTGAAACAGCAAACAAAGAATTTAAATATGTAACTCATTAACCCAATTTCATATACCATACAGACATAAAAAAAACCTTAAATGTTTTGAATTTCGTATTCAAAATTTAAAAAAAAAGATTTCCAAGTCAACTTGCCAGGTTTCACAAAAATATATAAATACAAAATAATAATAATTATTATTATTATTCAGTTAATAAGTATGTTTGTATAAATATATTAATTAATTATTTGGATGTAGATTTCTACTAACCATATTGTTATTGTATGATGGATGGCTCTTCAAATGTTACTCATAGTTAAAATATTTGCATAAGCCATAAGCTACACTTACTTTCATTCTAAATATTAACTAATATAATCTCAAATCTGCACCCTTAGAGGTAATTATAAGAATTTATAAGTGAAAGTGTATTCTTTGTAACAGTAGTCCTAAAACAAAACTAACAATAATGTTATATTTATATTCTTCTACATCTGATTTGATACGAAAACTACTGGACCGTTTTTAATGTATTTCACTGCTTGAAATCTTAAAAAGATAGATTTAGTTTACGTTATATAATAATTGAATTAAGTCAGGCCCGTAGTAAGGAAAATTTACAATTGCTATTTTATATTAACTTTCCGATTTGACACGAAAACTACTAAACCGAATATGATGGTTTAAGACCTAAAATTAGTTTAGACTGTAAGATAAATAAATTAAGTGAGACTAGTATTAAGAAAAATGTAGAATTCATATAATGTAATAAAAATACATACACTACACCTATAAAAATGAAAGAAAATTAAAGATTTAATGAAAAATATATAATTGATATATTTTAATAAAATACATAAAAAATGTATTTCTAAAAAAAACGCACGCAATGCAACGGGAACATGCTAATATAAAATAAAATATTATATTAAATTTACCTATACTAACGAAGACACCAAAATTAAAAATGTAGAACTGCTGTTTTGATGAAATTTTAAGTTTCTTGGCACTTATATATATAAAGGCGCTGTAAATTTTTCAAAATATTAATTTTGTTTTTGATGTTAAGTGTAAAATGAGTTCTTAAGTATAAGTGAATTTAATTTGTTAATTGTTAGTGTTTATCTATAATTGGGAATATTTTTAAAATGAAAAAGGTAGGTAAAATATTTTTCTATTGTTTATATTTTATACATATTTTGCTACTTAGACAGCAAAAATTTTAGAACGATTTATTAAGATATCTTCCTTTTTAATTAATTTTAAAGTAATATCGTAATAATATTATTAAAAAGTTTTGCTGTCTAGCAAAATAATATTTCTCTCACTAATTACATTATATGACTTTCTTATGCGTGTATATTATATACGAGGAGATATTATAATAATATACATACATATTCTGAATGATAAGTAATCATTATAATCTAAAATTAAATTGAAAGGTACTATAAATTACATACCTATATTCAGGCGCGGATCCAGCCCTCAAGAAAGGTTGTGGTCACGGCCACTCGAAAATCGACCAATAGTCCAGTGCATTTAGTAACTGACAACTTACCCAATTATTTCGGGTACATTTTTTCCTTTGTGCATAGCTCATTTCCAGCGCATCTGAGACCCTCCCCTCGACAGTTTACTATTTGAAGTAGACTCAATTTCCAATATTAAAAAAAAAAAAATATCCCGATTGGTTGACTTTTCGCCCACCAAACCACGCTCGATGTTGCTAATACTCGCGTGGCACGCTCTGGCGCGTTCACGGTTCGCGCTGTATTTCTCGCTTTTGCAACTAATAAAACAATAATGAATTAATAATAACTATATATTTGTTTAAACTACGCTAAGAACACACGTTTTACTTTCATTTAAGGTATTATAGATGCATTTTAAACATGTATGAAGTTAGTCCTCCCCTTTTGTTGAATTTCAAAATTTTGAAAGTTGTGCCAAATTATGCTAGTTGATCTTAACATTGTTCCAAAACATTAATACTCTAATTGTAAGAAAATTTATCGGGCCCCCAAAACAAAAAAATACATTTTTTACCAGCCACATTGTGCAGCCACCCGAGTGATTTTTTTGTTTTAATAGTGTAGTTTTTGTTTGATGGGTGTAATATTTTGGGTCATTGTTAAAAACAACTAGCACAATTTAGCACAACAATCAAAAATTTGAAATTCAACGAAAGGAGGGCTACTGAAAAAAATCGTTTTTTGGGTTCTTCTAGTGTTGTTTGAATTTAGGGGAGGGGCAATATTTTGAAACAATATAGCACCATTTAGCAGAACTTTCAAAAATTTTAATTTCAACAAAAGGGGGGCTAACATCACACATAAGGGGTTCATTTAAAATAACTTCTTTCTAATTTTTAATAAACCTGTTCTAATAAAACGAGAGAGACTTATACAATCCAGTACATGTATCGCTTCTTATACTTATTTCTATTACGTTGTGTTGCTAAAAGGATCGGTGTCCTTAATTAGGTTGTAGGCATGCCCACCGTGCCCATATGGGTGGATCCGCCACTGCCTATATTAAAATAAGTGAAAAATATATGCCGTATTTTTATAAAGTGTTATTTTAATTTTATAAAATACGAGTACGGTTTCTCCTAATTTTACAAATTAAACGTATAATTTCGGTGTATACATTTTTTTATGTTAACAACAACAAATATGATTGTTTAGCATACCGAATAAATGCGTGTATAATATTGTTAAATATATTTTTTCAATAAAATATTAATTTTTAAACAATGCCGGAATACTAGTGATATCACAATTGTCTGTATTGTTTATAGTTTTATTTTAAATTACAATGATTTTTTTTATTTTTATCCAACTTTTTTTGTACACATAGATTTCAAAACAGTATCTCTACAGAGTTTCTAAGTCAAACACACTCGGTTGGTTAATCCGGAAACGTTCGAATTTTAATTTTTTTATCGAATATATATTTTTAGTTTTTAGTTATAAACATTAAAAACGATATTCATTAAAATTTGTATATTATAATTATTATTTAAATAAAGTTATATTTTTTTCTTTCAGATACTTACTCTGCTGGGCATATTAGCCACAGTTAGTGCTTCATATCCAGCACCCAACTATGAATCAATTGTTACACCTGCATCAAAACCAGTAGAAGTGACAACAGAAGAAATATTTGTTAAAATTATACCAAAACCAACGCAACGTGGTCCAGTAAGAAGTTGGAGTTATGCATTTACTACACCTGCACACAGTTCAGATACTCGACGAAAACCAGTAACAGTTGAAACACCTCAAAGAAAAGTGCTAGTTAAAGTTCGACGACCAATTACCAAACCATATCCATCATCGGGTCAACCAGATACACCATATCCTGAACCTGCTCAACCATTTGAAGAGGTCCATCATGTGCCTGTAAAATTGAAGCCAATTGTAAATTATGATATTCATCACCCAATACTTCCAATTACTTCAAAACCTACTGTAGATCACCATTTAATTTCAGAAATTAAACCTTATCCCACTTCTCTAAAACCATCGAAAACTGTAATAAATTACGAAATCCATCATCCAAAACCTATTGAACACAATTTCGCTCCTGTTCAATTTATAAAACCTGCTGAAATAACCCATCCAGAAAGAAGACCAATCCATCCTTTAAGACCTATAATACATTATGAAATTCAACATCCTGCAAATTTTGCTCCTGTTTATAACAATGGTCTTCAACATAATATAGTAGAAACAAAACCTTATCCAGCTACTTATGAACAAATACCAAATAGAACTATTATCAACTATCATTATCAGTCATATCCGTCACCATTTTCTGCACCAGGTATCCCAACCTTTGAAAGTTTTAAAATAAGACCTGGTGTTGTTTCTCCAGAAAAATCAGGACATCAAATAGAACTAAAAAAAGAGCCAATTGATGTCAAATTACCAGCTGATATTTACGGTGTACCACATATTCAAAAGCCAGCAGAGTTTCTAATTCCATCAAAACCAGCTAATGTTTATGATGTACCACATATTCAAAGACCACCGATTTTCGTTGTACCGCCAAAGCCAACTGATATTTATGGTGTGCCTCATATTCAAAAACCAGTAGAGTTCCTAATTCCACCAAAGCCAGCCGATGTTTATGGTGTACCACAATTTCAACAGCCAGCATTATTCGTTGTTCCGCCAAAGCCAACTGATGTTTATGGTGTACCTCATATTCAAAAGCCAGTAGAGTTCCTAATTCCACCAAAGCCAGCCGATGTTTATGGTGTGCCACAAGTTCAACAGCCAGCATTATTCGTAGTTCCGCCAAAGCCAACTGATGTTTATGGTGTACCTCATATTCAAAAGCCAGTAGAGTTCCTAATTCCACCAAAGCCAGCCGATGTTTATGGTGTGCCACAAGTTCAACAGCCAGCAGTATTCGTAGTTCCACCAAAGCCAGCTGAAGTACCACATAAACCAGCACCTATTATACCTCCAAATGAATACGGAGTTCCTCATGTTCAAAAGCCTGTTGAAGTTTATGGTGTACCACATGTTCAAAAACCAGCAGTATTCGTAGTTCCGCCCAAGCCAACTGATGTTTATGGTGTACCACATATTCAAAAGCCAGCAGTATTCGTAGTTCCGCCAAAGCCAGCTGAAGTACCACATAGACCAGCACCTACTATACCTCCAAAAGAGTACGGAGTTCCTTATGTTCAAAAGCCAGTTGCTTTTATACCACCAAAGCCGGTTGAAGTTTATGGTGTACCACATGTTCAAAGACCGGTAAGAGTTTTTTATTGGGGAAAGCCTATTTACGTTAATGTAAAACATACACTGGCTAAACCTTCAATACAATATGGAATTGCATTTGTTCAAAAACCACATTCTTTTGTTGTCCCTTCAAAACCAGCGGAAATTTATGGTGTGCCAAATTTTCAAAAACCCTTATTTAAATATCCACCTAAACCAGCCGAAGTGTATGGAGTTCCATGTGAATAATGACCACCTAATTTGCTACTCCAAATAAAAAATTATGTCTTATGTTTCATAATGTAACTAATCACCCAGAGGTTTCGAAATTTGATTTCCATTATATGGATTATTGCATATTTATATTTAAATCAATGTTACATACCTAGCATAACGTTAAGCATATTATATTTTATTTTTCATGTATTCTGATGTTTGTATTTATTTTTATGTTTAATAAAAAATAACAAAAATATTTCATGGTTTTATTACAAATATTTTCTTTCATAGATATATTCCCGGCTTGCGTATGTAGGAATGTAAAAAAATAACAGTAGACCGAGGATATTATTTTTTGCCCAAAATTATTATTAATTTAATATTTTAAGAACACAGTGTGATACAATTATGAAATTTGAAAATCGATATTGTTTTAATAAGCGTTATTTATTTATTTTAAAGTAGTAGTTAAAAATTATTAGGACTAGAGATTTATGAGGTCAGTAGGTGTTATAGGACCATTCTGCAATAAAAATGCAGAATTTTATTAATACAGATGCTTCATTTTAAATAAAATACGCTTACATTCTTATTTTATGATTTTATAATCATTATACTTATAATGATTATAAAATCATAAAATATTGACGTTTATCTTGATAAACGTCAATATAAATTAATATATCCCCAAAACTGCATCCTTATCAACAAATAGCCATTTATAGTTCCTTTTTTTAATCATGTTAGTAAAGTATGTACTTGTAACTCTAATACAACTGACTAAAAATCTATGATGACAAGTATAAGGAGGTATATTTATACTAACGTTTTATCTTATTTTAATCATAGTATGATATAATCATCCGTATTAAGTAAAATTCTGCAATACTTTTTATTTGTCGATATTTCTCGAAAATGATTGGTACTATACCTATTTGAAGACAAATATACTACTTAGATCAAAATCAATGGACCCACTGATCCCATACACTCCTGGTCTAAATAATTATTACTTGATACTAGAAATCGATAGCACAAACCAATTTTCAAATTTCATAACTATATAACAAATAATCAGAAAGGTTCTCCTGATATTAAATAAACACTCATTTTGGGCAAAACATTTGGAATGCTGTAATTCACTCACGAAGAATTTCTGGACACAAGTTTTTTGATTGAAATAACATTCGGTCTACTGTTAATTTTTTTACAGTCAATATACCATAAATCAGCCTGTATATAAAAAAAACTCATTAGCTACTAACGTACCTTGTTAATATTATAAGAATATTTCTAAAATAAAAATTAATAGCTATAATACCTATTCTTAAATGCCACATAAACTTAATTTGTTTCCATAAGTAACTTTTTTAAATTTTAATACACTTTTTTAACAATACTATGAATTATTTTCGCAATTTTTCAATTGTACTGTTATATTTTAAATAGTTATTTTCTATCATCAAATAAAGACATTATATTTATTTTTTAAAAACGATGTCATGTTTATTTGTTTACTTAAAATACAATATTGTTTTTAAACTACACATTTATTCTTTGGTCATTGTCATATTTCGGTTATTGATATAAACAAATCCTTATCTTCCCCCCAAGTATTTACGCACTCCACGTACATACATACATATGTACATACTTATATACGTATGTATGTATATTATATTTTTAAATGTTGGGCAAGCGTCCAGTATAAAATTTAAGAAAAACATGTTTTAGACAACAGTCACCTTCTTACTTATCCAATGATACGCTGTATGGACTATTAATGTACAAATTTTCAAAGTATATATATGCTCCTGATTTTTATTTTTTTATTCAAAAGTGTTTGATTGATACTGATGTTAAATAATTTTTCAAATATTTTATCACATGTTAAATCTATTTAATACTTATCATTGCTATAATTACAAATATGCTACTGACCTACAATTTAAAATAAAACAAGTGTTAAGTGATTCGCATAAAAAATATGTATATTGATCTTAATACAATACATAAATGTGTACGGTTAATGTTATGAATGTTATGAATATGGCGACGATATTGAAATAATTTGTTTATCTACACTCTAAACAACATTTATTTGTTTGTGTAAGTTCAAGAAGCAGTGTTTGTGCGTGAATATTCCTCCAACAATAAAGACATTTAATCGCAACAATGCAAGGCAATTCAATAAGCAAACAGTGGGCGCAGTATTTGGCAGCTGCAACAGGTACTTATTTTATTTATAGAACAACTCGCCACATTTCGAATTACTTTTTTTTATTCTTTTACATTTTTTAAAATTCTGATTCATTTTATTTTAACCGGAAATTTTTTATACATTTTAATTATATGTGTATATATCATACTTTTATAAAATATTGAGAATTTGATTTATTGTAATCAGTAACAGAAAATTATAGTTATTTATTAAAAATTATAATTTTAGGATAAAATTAAAATATTATGTATTTGAAATTATCATAATTTGTTCAATTTTCCTATTATTTACTAAATTAATGTAGGTACCTATATGTATTTATTTAATAGTTTTATTGGTTAAATACTTCTATTTTAATTTATTTTGATAATTATGTATTTAATTTCGTATTAATCAGTTTTATATGAGATCTAAATCATTTGTAGACAAAATATTTTTTAACATGTGATAAAATGATGATTTTATATAATCAGTATTTCAAAATGGTAAACAGATAATCTTAAACGAAAATAGTATTTTGAATGCTGATATTATAGAAAAAAATATATTTAATTCAAAGCCATGTAATTATCGTAGAAATAATGGTAAACGAATAATTAAAAGAATTCAGTTCTTTGCGAATTAAAATATAATTTATTTTAATATAGAATTATAGGATTATAAAGCAAGTTGATTTTTTTTATTTAAATTTTTTTATATGCATTTTGTTATATTTTTTCTACAGAGTTTTTTGGCACATATTGTGAGCAAAAAATAAAATAAAAAGAGATCTAGAAAAATTTGAAACTCAAATATAAAAAACTATTTGAATTTGAAACTTTATAATAATGATTACATTTTGTTGCTTGTTTCATAACCCTATTAAAATGTATAAAAATATATTGATACACTTTTTAATAATAATTACTTGATAATAATCCATTGGAAAATTAATAAAAAATTATAATGAAGAATAGTATATAAAAATTATATTTTTCGATCAATTAATAATATATCACTTTGAATTTTTTGCTTACTTTTTGATAACAATGTGTACTTCAATTTCAATTCAATAAATAAGTTGTTTGGTTCTAAGTACTATATATCGAATAATTCTGTGTAAAAAGTTAAAAAAGAAATGCTGAAACTATTTACTTTCGAACTACATCGTCAGATTTTGTCTAAAAAATTTAACATCCTAAAATAAATTACTTTTTTTTATATCCTATAATTTTACGTAAAATTAATATAAATTATATTTGCTAAAACTACTGGAAATCTTTAAAATATTTATTTATTTATTTATGTACGGTAATTTTTACCATATTAGATAGCTTATAATATTGCTCATAATTTTTGTTTTAATTAATTTAGCGAATGCACAATATACCTCCAATTAAAATTATATATTTACTAAGAACTTTGTGACCTTTTATATTGTTTCAAAATGTTTATCCCACTATAATCTAATATGCGTTATAATAGATATAATATACATACATATAATTATTAATATAATTATAATAAAAATAAAGTGATTTGTTTTTAATAAATACTTCTGTTATTATGTAGCTTCCATGACCCTCTTGTGCTATGGAATTCACTACGGATGGCCATCTCCATTCTTACCCAGACTTCTGGCTGAAGACTCACCAATTCCGATGACAAGTGCTGAAGGAGGATGGGTGTCGTCCATGCCTCTGTATGGTGCAATCATCGGAGCCCCTCTCTGTGCTTTGACCGTAGATATAATCGGAAGAAGAATGATAATCCTCTTAATATCTTTACCTTACGTATTATCTTGGATAATGGTTGGGTTCACAAACTCCGTAATTGTCGTATGTCTTGCTAGATTTATAGGAGGTATAAGTGCAGGAGCTTCTTTTACTGTGGTCCCGATGTATATAGGAGAGATAGCTGAATCATCTATACGCGGGTCTCTTGCAACCAGTATATCTTTACAGTGGAATTTAGGTATTGTTCTTGTGTATTGTATAGGTCCTTATGTTGGAATTCCTATAATGTCATTAATTGCAGGAGTTATTCCAATTGCACTTTTTGTTATGTTTTACTTTATGCCCGAATCTCCGTATTTCCTCTTACTTAAATCAAAAACATCCGAAGCAGAAGACAGTTTAAAATTTCTGCGCCGTACTAAGGACGTAAAAAGTGAATTATTAGATATTCAAAATAGCGTGGAAGAACAGAAATCTAAATCAGGAAGTATAAAAGAAATGTTCGTCGACAGATGTAATAGAAGAGGTTTATTGATTATGATAGGAATAACAGTAGCTCAAGAGTTTAGTGGAAGAGCTGCATTTTCTTTTTACAGTCAAATCATTTTCGAAGAAGCCGGTGGACACATCTCTTCTAGTATTAGTTCGATCATTTACGCATTGACACAATTAATGGTATCATTTATTGCGTCGTTTTTAGTCGACCGTTGGGGAAGACGCCCACTTTTAATATTATCGTGTATTGGGTCTGCATTTTCTTTAGGTCTGGAAGGCACATTTTACTACCTTCAAGACCTGAACTATGATATGACTCATTTCACATGGGTACCTCTAGCAGGTTTATTAGCTTACAATGTTCTCTTCAGTATTGGTTTGGGTGTTATTCCATTTATTATTGGATCTGAAGTATTTTCCACTAGCATCAAATCAAAGAGCTTGTGTTTAGTTGATTTATTTGCAGCAATGACATCTGCAATTACTGCTAAATCATTTCAAGTTATATCTGATTCGTTTGGAATCGCTGTACCATTTTGGGCATTCACAATATCATGTTTAATATCGTTAGTTTTCATATATTTTGGAGTGCCTGAAACAAAAGGTAAAAGTCTAGATGATATTCAATTACAATTAAGTGTAAAATCATCAAAAAGCAGTAATATCCATGATGCATCATGATATATAGACTATTTAGCACATATTTAAATTAATTTATTTTTATGAGAACATTATACATCTAGTTATTTAAAATTAAAGTGAAAATATTGTAGATTAATATTCCATACGACGTTTTAATAATTCATCAATTAGTAACTAAATAATTGTAAGTAGATTATTCAATTGTATAAAATAAAATATAAAACGTAAATTATTCTATTTGTATCAGGGTGACTAGTGATTACATATTCTTTTTGTAAAGAATATAAATATGAATACAAAGATACGCCAATGTTAAGAGCATATCTACGATTGAAATATGTATGTTAATGAAATATTATCTAAATAATATTTAAATATTATTTGTGTTTTAGTCGACTCATAACTGGTCTAATAAGGCATAGTAATGTACAAAAAATTGCTCTAAATGAGTATAATGTGATTTTCTTACCCTTCTTTTAAAAAATATAAAAAAATATAAATATCAATTTGCCTTGGACTGGCCTTGAATGAATCTTATAATTTTTTTTAATTTTAATAAATAACATTGTTTGTTTTATACTATTTGCTATTTATAGTTTCTGTTAAATGATTCTTTGTTATTTTAAATGTATATGTTTATATCTATTAAGTTTTCATACAAGTTATTATAATGATTTTATATGATTGTAATTTGTGAACTTTTTTAATATATTTTTTTAAATAAGTGCTGTTTTATTTATTCTTCTTTTAGATTTATTTTTTATATCTAATTCAATACAAACTAAAATTATTATTTATTTATTTTCACTAAAAGTCATTTATTTATTATAAGTCTCCAACCTTTTGGTAACTAATAGCGCATTCTATAATACCAATCGGGTGGTGGGCACAATTTTTATTTTAACGCGATTTAATGTAGACACTCGGGCGTCTCTCACGTCAAAACTAAAAGAGTTTGACATAATAATAATAATATGTCCTCGCTAATGTTTTGATAGAAAATTTAGTGATTTATAAAAAAGATTCCGAAACATTTTTGTCGTATATTGTTTAGTCTTAACTATGTAAACCGTGACAGGTAAAAACGCTATTCTTGAAATTTTGTTCATTGTTTAATACAATATATTGTTTTTTTTTTTTTTTTTTTTTCTTGACCTTCCATTTCTGATTTAGCCAGTTCTTTTTTTTACATTTTTTATCATTTAACATTTAAACACATGGACACAAGATGGAAATGTGATTGCACCACTGGGCCGCTCAGGGTAGGTTTTACAAACAGTATGGCCGGGGTCCATGGATTTGGGGTTTGGAACACACAATAGGTGATTTTTCAGTTTATAACTTCAAATTCGTGGTTGTGATGAAAGTGAAAATCGAGTCATATGTTTCTTCGTTTCTTAAAACTTCTTCCATTTTTTTTGTTTTTATGTTTAGTTGTTCTATTGAGTGGTTGAAATTTTTCGTTTGTTCTTTGTTTAATATATTGTTTAATATATAATATATTAATATATATATATATATATATATATATATATATATATTATATATATATATATATATATATATATATATATATATATATATATATATATATATATATATATATATATATATATATATATATATATATATATATATATATATATATATATATATATATATATATATATATATATATATATATATATATTAAACAATTTGCGCAATGTTTGTCATATGCACAAATATTCTTTATCACCTCATTAATAAATCTGCATCAACAGAATATTTTCATTTAGAATTAAAGTAAGTGATTTTTGTAATTGCGTACAGCCAGAAAAAAGATATAATGATTACATATTTTATCTGGCCGTACACTACACTACGGTGTGTTTGAGAGAAGAAATATTGTAAAATAATATAATTCTTTTTTTAAATGATGCCTTATATACAATTTTTAAATACAATTTTTTTAATGGAACACCTTATAATTTCATTAAAAATCGAGTTTTTGAAAGATTGCAGTTTTTTAACGGACCCTGTCTGTATACAATAATTAAATTATACATACTTATGTATAACATTTGTATACATTTGACACCAACGCAAGAATAGGTTTACAAAATTAAGCCCAAAATGTTTCAAAACAATATCTAACAACATTTTTTTTTTATATTTTACTATACTGTATTTTATTAATATATACGTACATATATGCAGAATACAATATAACAGCAATAAATAGATAGATAATAATAATATATATATTTACCTGCTTCAGTCAGTATTCATAACATTAAAAAGAAAATCTAAAAAAGTGCGTTACTGTATTTCTGCGGGTCTCGTCTCCCCATATACATATTTTGAAGCCCATCTCCCAAGAAATGTTTCTACGAAATTCGAACCAATGTTATCTAATGCTTAATAATTAATGCCCAATATTATAAAATAAAATGGTCTGGTGTTATGAACTAATTGCTAAAAATTTATAGAAAACATAACACGTCAATCGTGCTTATAATAAAGTAAAATATTAGAAAATCTGCCACTATAATAGGAACATATGGGATGTTTTTCGCCACGCGGTTTTTTTTACTGCTTTTATATGTTAGATGTGTTTCAATCCATGTTAGTGCACATGCGGCCGTTTTGCCGCACGGTTTTGAAAACACAACTAGTCGTATTTTTAAAGCGCCGCGGAGCAACGGCCGTTATTCGGAATTTAATATGTGTATACACGTTGTAATTGTCAGCGTTTTTTCGTTGCACGTACGCGCATCATAAAATGTGCTCGAACGGCGACGAAATATTCTTATGTGTTCGTAGTCTTAGTAGATCACAAACATTTAATTTAATTAAAATATCCAATAATAAAAATACAAAGTTTCTCATTTGCACACATCATTTCGTTCATAGCAGCATCCAGTATTAAATTTTAGAATATATGTAGATCTTCAATATAAAAATATATTCTTCACTAAGAGCTTCACTTGACACACTTAATAATTGCAAATACATTATCAAACATAATTGATCATATGAAATATATTCGGTTATATAACAGCAAGAGTTTGTTGGTGGTATTAAGACAATTTTATTAAGGCCACCGGATGATATACTAGGCAATCTTTTCAGACTGGCTAGACACAGTTATTTGATATATGTACTTTGACTATTCGAACATTTACAAAAGCGTACATAAAAAAATATTAACTACGTTTCGAAAAAAAAATGCTCTCGTTTTATTATTACTAATCTCTCCTTTTAATTGACTTCTAAATATAATATTTTTAATCAATGAAAATATAACTATTTACATAGGTATACTATGTATGATTAGGTGTATAAAAAGTAAAAACATAGCTCCGTGCGCCGAAACGAGACATTTCTTGATCTTGAAACAATATCGGAACTAAAATAAAATTGACATTAATTTGAACGCGACGAGACTAAGACGATATTTTTTTAATTTTGTCGAGACAATACCAAATTTTTACGAGAAGAAACCGAGACAAAGTCATGATTTTAATATTTTAAAGAGTTTTCAATAATAGTACATTTGACTAAATTTTAAAATATATTGTAAATTGTGCGTATAAGCCTTGTTTCACACATACGCGGTTCCATTCGGTTCGGTTCGTTTTCGGTTTCAGCCGAAAACGAATCAAACCCTTTCACACATACACGGTTCTCATACGGTTCATATTAGGTTTTATTTTTTTCCGTAAACTCAGTAGTTATCATGGAGAGAAAGCAAGTTGTTGCCATGTTGTTTCTCTATAAAAAAATTAAAAAATGAAGGAGGAATACTAGAATTCATTGCGAGCACCCTCTTATCACTTTACAGCAGGAATTTGGATCATTCTACACTATTTTCCCGAAACTAAAGAGCATGAAGACGATCCACATCAACATCTAGAAAACCGCTCATTTTATTAGAAAATCCGCGACAAAACTTTAAAAAAATAACACTCGCTATCAGGTTAAAACCGAAACTACACCGAGTATGTGTGAACGCGTTCATTGCTTTGTGTTCCCTGGACACGAATTGAAACCTGATGAAATCTGTCCGTGTGGAGGGAGTATTCAGTTCTGTACGGTTTCTATTAGGTACCGAATACAAACTGAATCATCGTTTCACACTTGTCGGCAGCGACCGAAGACGAACCGAACCGAATATAACCGTATATGTGTGAAATAGGCCTAATAGATTCTTTCTTAGTAGCTTTTTTCAAAATAATGTCGAAAAAACGCTGAAAATAATCTTTTTCTATTCAAATTTAAAAATTCCCGCTAAAACGTGCATTCAAAGTCACGTGGTATTCGTTTTCCATTTTTTAAGTTATAATGTGTACTGACTTCATACCTGTGACAGTTCTGCTAGACGCGTTTATGACAACGTGACAAACAGACTAAAAAATTACATTTTTAAATTAGGTTTATTGTTAATTTACTATTTTAATTTAATTCAATGATAAAAGTTATACATATAAGAATACATTTCAAAACATAATACGACTATTCTTGGTCACATATACGATTCAAGACTAAAATGAATCTGGCTTATTTTTTTACGAGGTAAGACCAATGACCAAGACATTATGATGGCTTCAATTTTCACGAGATGCGATCAAGATGAAACTGTAAATTGTAAAATTGAAGACCGCGCGAGTTGTGACTGTTCCCAAAATCAAAATGAAGCCACGTCTCGTATGCAGCCCTAGTAAAAAATAAATAAAAATTCGTTGGAACATTGTTTCTCATAAAATTGTTTGTGATCTTTAACGTTTTAAAATAATGTGATAAATTATATAAACATTGCAAGAATTAATTTATTTACAAAACGAATTTATTCGCTAGTACAATACAATAGTTCCGTCAAAACTTATAAGGATCGGGATCTAAAAATAACTCTCCCGCGCGAATAAGATCGTAGGTATTGAAGCTAACATGTAAAAAGACTCATGTATCTTCAAATTTCATACGACAGATAAAAATACCATCACGTTCTGCTACTTTGCCCCTCTCTCAAAAAAATACATATACCGATCTAGTAGCAAAACATTCTAATTGTATGATTACCATTTGTTATCAAAAACATCGTTATATGAGATTAAAATTCTTGGAAGAATAATTTTACACTTTACACTGAAAAAAATACTGAAATGAGTCATCTGATTATACTAGACACTATATATGTACCGACATATAAGCTTAGTGTTCTAATATGTACACATAAAATAATAAATTAAGTTTACATTTACCACACTTCATCCTATATCTTTTCATGAAATTAACGTGAATATGAATGAGTATACCTGTATATACTTATGTACCTATGTATAACAAATATAAAAGATGAAGTTTTTAATATAAACTGGGGTTGTATAAATTATTTATTCGTAATCACAAGTTCACTCGAAATATGTTTTAATTAGTAATACTTATTTATGATTTATCACATATTTAAATATATTTTTACTATTTATTTTTTTATTTACATATATAGATAGGTAGTAAACATTGAAATATAGGTACATATAATAAAAAATACATTTGTCGAAATTTAGAAACAAAGAACAAAAACGCATTTAATGATAATAATAAAACTTATGAGTTTTACTAAAAAATATAACATAAACAAACAAAAATACTAAACAATTCCAAAAACATCAATATTTACTAACTATTCGACCGAAATGAATCATTTCGCAATCGACTATAACAATATGTACTTTACAATGGTTCGTGTAGGTTATTATATAATATATGCATATAATATATATATATATTTTATATATATATTTATATATATATATAATATATACTATATATATATATATATATATATATATATATATATATATATATATATATATATATATATATATATATATATATATATATATAAACTATATATATATATATGAGAATGTAGCATTAATATATCAACAACAATAATAAATTAGCAAGTAAAGTCTTCTATGATTATTATATTCGTTTACATATACATACAGTGCCTTCCAAAAGTTCGGGGCCAACTAAATAACTTTCGAGTGGTTTGATATATTGGATTGCAATTTATAAAGATACAATGGGGTTGAGTGAGGGCTCATTCGAAAGGGCTTACCAAGATGAAAACAACGCAGGATCGCCGAGGTCTCTAATTTAAATAATTATAATTTGACACTACAATAAAAAATCACGAAACTTTCTAGCTAAATAATATTTTTAGTGCAAAAATCAGCTGCCCCAATAGTTACTTATATCAACTTATACGTATTTTAATTATAATTATAATATTACCCAAATACCGGTATTATTAACACCAATATCGATATTTGAATACCGAAGAAAAAAAGCCAGGATATTATACTCACTAAATATTTTACATATTGAAATTATTAATATTTATCAACACTAATAATTTTTATTAGCTAGGTTAAGTGTAAATATATATTTTTAGTTGCAATCAGTAATATGTATTAACATTAAACAAAAGCAATAATACCGGGTGTCCCAGATAACTTTTCCAGCATGGGGATCTCAGTTTCTATAAGAGATACAGGTATGGTTAAATGAGATGAATTATATGTAAGAAAGGGGTGAGTATTATTACACCAAAAAATATTCATAATTCTATGTGGTTTAGACGGTATACCCAAAAAACTGAAAATTTGGAATTTCTTTAAATGGCTATTACTTTTTTGTTCAAGTAGATAGGTACTTTTTGTTTGCGGTTTCTTAAAGCACTTTTTTGTGTAGAATCGATTGGTGTATTTAGATTTTTTATATCACCTTTAGTTTCTGAGTTATGAGCCCTAACTTTAGTTTTTTTATGGGCCACTAAGTTGGCTATGGCATATTTGAACGTGTTTTTTACTCTAATTTACAACGATATGTCACATGTTACATTTATTTTCGAAAATAAGTCGATGTATTAAATGCCAGTGATATTTATTAAGTATTTTATTACAAACATTTAAGTGAGCCATGAAAAACAAAAATTGTAAACAAACATCACAATAACAACAATCAAAATAACAAATGAATATTTGAAAACAATGAATTATTTAAAAAAATACATTATCATTTTTTTTCGATATTAAGTATGGCAAGTGACACATCGTTGTAAAGTAGAGTGAAAAACACGTTCAAATATGCTATGGCTATAGTCAACTTAGTGGCCCATAAGAAAAACTAAAGTTAGCGCTCGTAACTCGGAAACTAAAAGTGATATAAAAAATCTAAATACACCAATCAATTCTACACAAAAAAGTGCTTTAAGAAACCGCCTACAAAAAGTACCTATCTACTTTGACAAAAAAGTTATAGCCATTTAAAGAAATTCCGAATTTTCAGTTTTTTGGGTACACCGCCTAAACCACATAGAATTATGAATATTTTTTTATGTATAATACTCACCCCTTTCTTACAAATAATTCATGTCATTTAACCAAACCTGTATCTCTTATAGATACTAAGATCCATATGCTGGAAAAGTTATCTGGGACACCCGGTATAATTCGATAATTTTGAATTCATATATTGTGATAACTGATAATGTAATTTTTTCATATAAATTTTAAAGTATATTATCAATTATAATTTATAACAACTGTCGTCACAAATGAATCAAGCAACAAAAGGTTAATGTACTCTATATCAGAGTTGAAATGGAACGTTATTATTACTATGAACCGAGCCAATGTCAAGGAAAATTGCAAAACACAGCAGCATTTCTCAATCAACATTCTGTCAATCGTAAAAATAGCCTAACTGTATACATACTATTATACACATGTAGATTATGGTAGATCAAAAATACTATTAAATCATATCAATATAATATATACAAACTTATATCGATGTCAGAGCATAAACATTTAAAGTGATTAAAATATTACATCCATAACCATGCTCCCATAAATCGAATCCCACATCCTGTCGCAAACCGCCGGGGTTCCCCTCCTGCTAAGAAACCTTATTACGTCTGCCCCTCTTAGCTGAGCCTCCAGACTAAAGCCCTTTTACCCTCCACCCCCTTTGTGGGGACCATGTCCATTATTGTCCATAGTACTTTCTACAATGTATAGAATATAAATATACCTGCAACCATCGATTCTTCACAGAATATAGAAGTTATAAGTTTTATTTACATGTTCTTTTACGCTCAAATAAAGGTACAACATCGTTGATAGAGTTAAGTCTTGGCATCTTAGGACGCCGCGCCGACCGCGCTGACCGCTCCGGCCGCCAGACACGCAATACTGATGTGTGTATATTATTTTCAAGGTTAAAATTATTGCGTGTCTGGCGGCCGGAGCGGCCAGCGCGGTCGGCGCGGCGTCCTAAGATGTCAAGACTTTAATATGATAGTTTAATATCTATTAACATAAACCTTTTAATAAAAAAACTCTTAATTCATTTTCATTGTTTTACTTCAGACTGTAGTTTTTATTTCTAACATTACTTATACAAACAGAAATTCTATATTGTAAACTTGGTTGGACACGGTACCCGGTACCTTCCATAGTGTTCATCTCCACTCCGCAAAGCACCTATATATTTGTGCAGCTGTTATTTAAAATATATCTTGTTACCTCGACGTGATTCACAGTATAGAACGTCTACTGTATAAGAAAATTGAAATTCGCTAACCATAACTTAAGTGGTATCGATGATACACGCAATAAAACAACGGCAAAACGCATCTGGCTGATGGTAGACATTAACATACCGTATCAACACACACACTCTCACATATACACACACACACACATACTCACACACACACACACACACACACATCGATGTTATAGTGATGAATCGTTGCGTGAATCCGGTGTATGGTGACCTATTGCCTGTCCGGATATCAGATTTGGCCGCCACCTGTACTGTACACAACAGGTGCTAGGGCACCCTCATTGATGATAATTATACTTATGTTGTTTAGTTTTATACTTGCATCTATATAGAGTACATGCTCACTACACAATATCATATATTTTATGTTCCTATAGTTTTCATAACAAAAATTAATGTTAGTGTATGGTGTAATTTTAATATAAGAATGATAGATGCTCTTGTGGAACAAAGAAGCGTTGATATCTAATATGGTAAGGTGGTTCAAGTATAGTATATATAGTATATGTAGTAGGTAGTTCAGCACGATATTATAGAAATACGTTGCACTATAAATAGCTTAGTTACTTGTAACAGCTAAGTGTTTTTTTTTTGTAATTATATAATAATTTTATATAATTTTCATTTTTTCATCTATTAATATAATGTATATTAACAAATTCGGGAGGGGGAATATCTGACTCACAAACCCCCCATGGATGCGCTACTGGGTACTTGTACTTATGAATAAACTATAAACGAGTTCAAATATCTTTAATGCGTATACAAATTGTTTTTTGTTATACGTTAGTTAGATGTAAAAACATTTTTTCCAGGATTAATAATGATGTTACAAAAAAACAATTTAAAGTCAAATAACTGAATTGAATTTTTGTAAAAATGTAATAGATATTTTATGGTGATAAAATTGAATATTAATACAAATTATAACAAGTTACATTATATTATAGAAAATACTTTCTCCATTTTTTAGTGTAATTAATAAAAAAAAACTGTACCTATTAGTTTTTAATTGATTAGCTCTGTAAGAGTACAGGAATATAATTTTTCAATTATGTTCATATTTAGATAAGTAGTAGGTACAGTAAAGAAAACAAAAACTAAGAAAAGAAAAATTGTTATGCAGATGTTTAACATAATGTTTCTATCCATACTATATGATTTGGTATTTTCTGTTATAATAGAACTTGTATAATCTCTTGATAATTATTGTTATAATTTTATTTTACGAAAAGAATATTAGTATCTATAAAAACTATTTCTTAATACACATGGTGTATCATTAAAAATGTTATTTTTCAAAATATATCTGAAATTCGACGTTGAAAACATTTTTGTCATTATCATAGTTCTTGAAAAAATTGGAAAATTATTTAAATTGGTATATTATTATACTAGCACTCAAGTAACAACGAAGTTTGGAATTATCACTCGGTTCCCGTGATTATATGTACGTAGTAGGTACTAATGATGTAACGAATGTAATTTTAAACATTCGCGAATGCGAATATTGACTTTTTGTAAAAAAAGCTAAAAAAAAGGTTTTCTGAATAAAATAGTTTAAAAAACGATATTTTTACATATTAATACATCATAATATATTCACAACTTTACCTGCGAATGCGAATGCGAATACGAATGTTTAAAAATGTGCGAATATTCGCGAATGCGAATGCGAATATTCGTTACATCACTAGTAGGTACTATGCACACTTGCCACACTAGCATAGTTACTTATGCTTGATGCACTATTATTACTAACAATTTGCAATATATCATAAAATTTACAATTTATTAATGTTATTAACTATGTTACTTGCAGTTTAATAAAAATAAATACACATTAAAATATCATTAATTTTCTAAAAATATATATTTTTCCACTAACATCTTTCTTTAACACATGTTATTTGTTAAGAAAAACAAAGTGGGTATTTATAAAATTCTATTTACTCAATTAAATCATACGTATTAGTGATGTAACGAATATTCGCATTCGCATTCGTGAATATTCGTACATTTTTTAACATTCGTATTCGCATTCGCATTAGCACATTTTTAAACATTCGTATTCGCATTCGAAGATAAAGTTTCGAATATAATATATTTAATCTATTTTTTTAATCAGAAGACTTTTTTTTTCAAAAAATCAATATTCGCATTCGCATTTGCATCCACGAATATCGACCAGCCTATTTTCGCATTCGCATTCGCATACATCGAGACAACTAATATTCGCATTCGCGAATGTTTAAAATCATACATTCGTTACATCACTAGTATGTATATACCTATACCGTAACAGTAACGGCGTTACTTGTGAAACATCAATATGTGTGATTTAAGGAGTTATTCCTCAACATTGATTGTGAGAACGCCAATGATTCTAATAACAATAAATTTTATAAGTAGAAAGAAACTTACAAATAATTTGCAATGTCGAAATATCAAATTTAAAAACTGATTATTTTTTGGTTAGTAACAAGTAGTTGATTTAACAAAACATGACCTTAAACTATTTTAACCTAACTACAACTGCTCTCAATTTTAATAATTATATGCATTTTTTTAATACACAAAAATAAAGTATCTGAATTTAGAGCATATTTGCAAATATAGATAAATAACATATATCTTAAGTCTGTAAAAATACTTTAATTAATAAAAAAACATGAATTGTTTACAAACCGTTGAAATTATATCTAGTATATTAGTAACCAGATAACATATTGTCGAGAGTATTTTTAGTTGCTAGTGTAGATCAGTGTTTTTTGTTGTTTACATCTTTATATTCGACCTAATTTTAAATACGTGAGGCGTTAAATAACTGAAATAGAAATATATACTTATGTATATGTATAATGTATATTCTTCTTATAATTATATAAGTACTTGTCATATAATAAACCTGAGGATCATTTTCACTTATTGTTATTTATATATACTTGTCAATATTGTGTATCAATAGAAAATCTAAAGGACAAATTACTTTACAACACACTTATTTATTTATATTGTAGAAACATTTAAATTAATTACAAACAAACTAATAACAAACATTACAAAAGTAAAGTTAATTACTGTCATTTATCATTTTGTTGCACTAGTTACTACTTTTTTACATCATAAGAGAGACTGAGTGACTGACTCATCAACGTTCAGCCTAAACCCCTGGATCTATAAACATCAGGGATAAAAGAAAGTTTCTGAAATTTAACCTTTTAAGAGAAGGAAAGGGTGTTACACTTTTTTAAATTTTAATACCTGCATATCTGAATAACTGCTTATATCATAGTGGTCAACAACTAAAATCACAATAAAATTTTTAAAATTCTTCAAGTATGGGGCATTAAGTAAATACAAATCTCCCCACCATACAAATTGTAAGAGTTTGTGGACTTTAACGTGTTTCAATAGCAATGCTGTCATCATCGAAGTCTTAAAGACACTAAATCATATGTCCATAAAAAACGCGAGTAATATTGCGAGCGAGCCGCTAGTATCTAATAAAACCAAAAGTTTATTTAAACATATATATTTAATTTAATATTGAAACATAACAAATATAAATAATAAATCAAAAATACAATATGGAGTGACAGCACTACAAAAAAAACTTTTTAAAATTATATTTACATATCATGTAGGTAACATATGTACACATCTATAAGTATCAAATTACATACATATTTATATCGTAGGCGTATATTAGCTCATAGTGTACTCATATAAATGCATTTAATACAATAATATAAACCAGTGGTGTTCAACAAATAAACATCTAGTATGTATATACACAAAAATATGTAACTTTTAAAGTCTAAAGAGAAATAAAACTATGTATGAGAGATGTAAATTTTAGTTTTCTAAATTATATATAGCAGGTTCTTTAATTATGTATTATTTCCAAAAGTTTAGGAAATATACTACCTATACTACTTCGCGTCTGGTATGAATGACAAACTATTTTCTTAATTGTTTTACCTATAATGTTTCATCAGATCTGGAATAATTAAAACCTGCAGTTTGTAACAATTTTGAATGATACATAACTATATGCTCTTATTGTTATTAAAATTATTTTTTGGAAATGTTCACATTGATGCAATCTTACAAAAACTAGTAGGTATAAAAATATATACATATTTTTTAATATTAAAAAGACTACTTAGCGTGACGAAACGACAACAATCAAATAAATTTATTGTCATTTCCTTTTTACTGAAATTCCTATTATTATATACAATTTCGCAGTCGTTCTATGATGAAACAATATTTTGAGATTCATGCATTTATACTATAATCATATAGGTATTAATCTACTAGTAGATTTATATATGCTTCATATAATCTTTAATTCATAATACATCCCAGATAGATTGTAAATTATAAAAACGATGTTTAATATTTGTATTTTTATATTTATATTATACCTATTATACCTATATTTGTATTAAAAAATAAAGTTTTTAAAGCGTAATAAAGTATAATATAAAGATATATAATATGTAATTATATATTTTAGTATGTGTACTGTGTACATTTTGTTTTTTTGCTTAGTTATGGAATACAAACTGTAATTTTACTTAATTATTTTGTCATTATGTCAAGGCTTAATAATTCATAAAATTTAAACACATACATAAATAGCACGTGCATGTACATTGAATATTTTTTGCACTAAAATAAAAAAAATAGAACTATGTTCTATGTGATAAGAACAACTAGTTGCTCCGAAAATAAAATAAATTTGCATTAATTTTTCAAAAAAGAATAACATTTATTTATAAAGTCAAACACAAACGACAAATAAAAAAACTAAAATCATTAAACTCTTAATAAAATGTTAATAGAAAACAAATAATTCAATCTTAATTTTTGAAAATTTTAACTATAATTATCTCTCAAAACAACTAAAGTAACAAAAAAAATTTAAAATGAACATAATACATATTTATATTTTTGAACAAAAAATAATAAATAAAAACTATTCATAATTAAAGTAGAAAAACAACATAAAATAAATTAAGTCGATTAACTTTGCTCAACTATTACCAAACCCCATTTTTACAAACACAATTTTGGTTATTAATAAAATAGTTAAACTCTGAATCAAAATAATGTTCGAATAGTAAAATAGGACAAATAGATAGAAAGAAAAACTTATTTGGATTAGAATCAGCCAACAAATTTTAAATTAAGGGGAAAAGAATTTTTGGTGAATTTTTTGGCCAAAAAAAAACAAGCGGCTGTACATCTCGCGTAGTTTCTGAATGACGACTAGTGGCCCCACGTTTTAGTCCATGGACTTGCCTCTTGCATTCCCTATACCGTGAAGTTCATACGATAATAATATGTTATAGAGTTATAGAGAAATATAGCCATTGCCAAATGTACCTCTATGCAGGCCCTTCTTTCCCACTGGGCACTCTGGGCACGTGCCCAGGGCCCCGCGATCGATAGGGGCCCCTATTTCACCAAACGATAACCGATATTTATTACCGAAAAATATATTTATTTCAAAAAAATCAAACGATAATGACATTAATGACTGACTACAATATGTAGCTACTTGCTTATTAGCTATTGCATGCGCGAAGTTGCTTTACTCTCGCCTGAAAATCAGGCTTTCCGATTTCAGCATGTTTAGATTAATTTAAATATATAAAAATACAAAAAAAAATTTTAAGAAAAATCAGTGAACTAGTTTTTCATATACTTAATTTTTGAAGTGAAAACTTTTAAACCTCGTTGATGATTTGAAGCTCGATGAAACGGAAGTGAAAACTTCTTTAGCCCCGTCAAGGTCATAGGGGCCCCATTATCCTAATGTGCTCAGGGCCTCCAATAGGTTAAAGACGGCCCTGCCTCTATGATCAATTAACTCCTTCCTACCCTACTCATATTTATTACAAAATTAATTGAACTAGCCTAGAAATAAAAAGTTTTATTCCCATGCAAAAAGTTTAGTAAACTGTTTACCTAAAACATACATATTATGTATTAAAATTTCTTAAGACTATTAAAAAAATTACATGTAGGTAATTACATCTATACCTATGTAACAATGTACAAATTATAATCATATTCTTTATTGTTTGTCCTGAAGTTCGTTTACCTGGATAATAAATTACATTCAAGAATCTGATTTTATGAAAAGGTGTAACAAACTAAGCCGTGAGAATTCGACAGTTTTATGAAACAATAGAATTTATTCAAATAAGCGATATTCAAGCAACAATACACAAAACTTCGGTTGTTGTCATTTTGTGTTTGTTGCTGACAGTTGTACCGTTACAACGTTAGATCCAGTCTATGTTGTTCATCGGGTTCCACATTCTTGATTTTAAAACACAATGGTAAGATTCTACCTTTACTATTCAAATAATATACATATAAAATATGAAAGATTGTATTATTCTTTTGTTATGGTAATATTGCTCTATAAAAGATTCATGTTTATTTTAATTTAATTTAATTAATAGATAGTATTTCTCTTGAAGTGCATAATATCATCACGGTGTTTTTTTGTGTGTTTTTTAAGTAGGTATCAATTATGATCAAACAAATAAACGTATAATTTTTAAAAGCAGACTAATTGATCGATTTTCTAATTTTTATTTCAAAACACTATAGTAAATAGTTCTTACTTGAAAACCGGAGAAACTGTGGTTTCTTAGTCACTTAAACTAAAATTGCAGTCTGGAATCATTAGGCTCCTGATGAGGACTTCTTGGGAAATCGAAACACGTGTCGAGTGACATAACTTTTGTGGTTAAGGTGCAATTTTAGTTTAAGTATAGTAAATAATTCAATATTTCAATTTTTTGCTAGCAAAACTATTTTTGTGTTCGTGGTATATATGTAATGCGGTGTTTACACCGAAAAAAAACAGAAACACGGTGTTTTTTTGGCAAAAAAACAATAAACCCTATACATTTTTAAATACGAAGTATTTTAATGATGTTTCTGTTTTGTTTTTTCGGTGTAAACACCGCATAAGTCTCGTATCGTTTTTAATTTTAAAGCAAACATTTTTGTCTCGTAAATGAAAATGTAAGATGATCTGTTAGATTTTTGATTTATCAAAAAATACTTGATTTTATACATTCCAACATTGTTTTAATTTAAAAATATGATAAACATGTAATCTATAACCCTAACAAAATGGGGTTGACAGAGCTCTAGCTTGGGGCCCAAGGCTAAGGGGACCTGGTACGGCGAGGCAAGAAGCTTTTTTTGGTCGTCATCAAAATTGATTTTTTAATTTACTAACGGGAAGGGGCTCGCCAAAAACTCTAGGGGCGCACTATAAGGTGTGGATGTTATATATGATATTATCATATAGTCTTTAACCTAAAATCATGCCGAAATACTAATTATTGAGAATCTCTTATAACCGAGACTCTCGACGAGAATTATAAATAAAATTGATATTGTCTCAGTCAGTATGACCCCTAGCTCAGATTTTCTTAACGACTTACATATTAGGGAACGTACCCATACTACGTGACCCACTTTTTACATTTTTTGCAAACAGAAAGTTAAAAAAAATTAATTTGGCTCATATTTGTTTTTTTTAATATTCAAAAAAGCACGAGATTTCCCTAGAAGATATTGACTACTTGACGAAAACCACCCCCTCCCCCCCAGTGACCAAGCGTGGTATTTTGAAGACCCCCCTCCTCCCCTGAATGAGTCACGTAGTATGGGTACGTTCCCTTACATACACCTTTTTAGCTAGATATTTTAATATAGAGCGACATTTTTTAATTTAAGGGAGTATCCTGCTTTATGAGGCCAAAAATAAGCGTTTTTTTGGGGATTTTTTTGGGATAGAAAAAAATAAACTAGTGTAGCAAACTTTTCAGATTATTTTATTGCATATTTGAACGTTAAAAAAATTTTATTAAGACAAAAATATTCAAACGCAATCAATTTACATATATGAAATTTGGTACAACGCCTTTCAATCGCAGTTTCCAATCGGCGGGAAAGATGAAGCTCGTATTTTTTGTCTGAGACAAAAAAAAACAAAGAAAGTTTTAATTTTTATATATTTTTCTTTTATATGAACTAAGAAAAACCCAAAAAAATTTTAAAATTAAAAAAAATTTCAGGTTTGAAAAAAAAGTGCTTTTTGCAAGAAAAAAAATCATTTCAACTTGCTAAAAAAGTTGTTTAGAATTTTTTCTTCATGAATCTTTTTAGTTCATATAGAAGAGAATTTAAAACTGAAGACAACAAGCTTTGGTTGTTTGGTCGTTTAGTTTTCTTGCAATCACACCCGCCAATTTAGAAAAATGATAAAAATTAAAACTCGAGAAAACACGTTTCAAACAAGTTTACGGTCAGAAAAAGCAGTTAAACGGAGAGGAAATATATCATTATAATTTGTACTATAGCTTGACCCGGCGCTTATACAAATTCAAAATATTGATAATAGAACCTTTTCAGGTAGGTACATTGTTCGGATTTATTCGACCAAGGGGAGAAGCGAGTGCTTGTATACCTAATGGACACCCCACTGCGATTAGTGCTATATTTTTGAAAATATTTCGAATTTGCCTATAAAACTTTACAGACATATTCTTAGATATATTAGGAAGAGATTTAAGCAATAAAAAAATGAATTTTTTGAGACTCATAAAGCAGAACACTCCCTTAAAATGTACATTACATTCATCTTGCGTTAATAATATATATAAACGAAAAGAAAAATTTTAAAAATGCATGCTATATCCTATATGCATATAAATCGGTTTATTTTTTTTAGTATATTTCGCAGTTTTTATTTCAAATGATGGTTTTTTAAATTTATTCAACTTAGACCAACAAAAATACTATTACAAAATAATAATGAGTTTATTTAAGGTATTAGAATAATTAACTAACGATCCACCCATATTTTAAAATGATAATTTGTTTACCTTGAAACAAATTCATATTTATAACTTTGCAATTAAATTACATTCCATAAACTACGAGTAGGAGAAAGTTATTAAAGCAGTTACGCCAAACGTGTTATATTTATTCAGGTACATTTTAAATAACACCTATAATATTTGTTGTATAAACGTATTTGTCACAATTGATTGATTTAAACCATTTAATTTTAAATTGCTATCGATCAACTTAAAAACGGGAATATGGTACATATTTTTTGTTTTGTCAGAAACGATAAACCGCCCACGATATTATGTAATAAATGTTTACAATTTATTAATACATAAGTACATACGTAAATAAACAAAAGATGTTTTGTTCTATTTGTTGTTTTCTTAAAAATATCTTACTAAATAAATACCAAGGAGCGAAAAACACATTTCATTTACGATACATTTTTTAAATATAAATAAATATAAACATGCTAAAGTACATTCAAAAATAAAGATTTATAAAAGCGACTTGTTATTATAGTCGATTTTTGTAATTTTTTTTAATACGTAGGTATATTGATAACCTTGAGTAGGGGACCGGACGGGGTAAAACTTCGTGGTGGTATGTATACCTACTAGAGCCGTGTCTGTATATACAATATACATATATAGGTACATACTATATATACTATTATAAAAAAAGTAGATATAAACTATTCTACATATTATAAATAATTATTTATTATTACAACAAAAAAATAATTTATTACACACTTTAACCAGATGACGGTATCTTTAGACCACAAGCTTTTAAAACCAATATATCTTTATCTTGAAAAAGTAGGATATTAACGGATATTGACAACGGAGTATTAAAGTCCGTTATTATTATTTAGAAATTGATTATTTGAATCTTTCCATCAGTTTTTAAGTTACCAGAACATGTTTTTGATCTATTTTTAAATGTTTTGTTTAATACCGTTGTGCCTTGCTCCGTTCTAATGTCTTGATTCATCAGCTAGTTTTTGTTCTCAATCTATAATTAAATTTTATCTAGCATATAATAAAATAAACAGCATTATAAAATAAAATCAATACTGATTTCCATGTTTATAAATTTTATGTAAATATTACTGAAGCAACAAAGGTGGTAATTTTTAATTATTTTAATATATTAAAGAATATTAGAACATCTAATTTTATGATAGTAAATATTAAACTCTTTTTCTAAAAGAGTTGAAAAAACAAAAGTAATTAATGATTCACTTATTAAATGGCATACCTATAATAATAGTTTCTTCTGGTCAGAATCGTACTTAGGGCTAGAGCTGTATGAAATTCGAACAAGGTAATATCGAGACTGTCTTGAACTTTGATTATACGTGGTCAAGATGATATTAACTGTTTTAAGGCACCACCAATAATAATAATTAGTTGTTAAACATTTATGATTCTAAACGCTGACATCAATCTTGTTTTTTCTTTCTTGTTTGTAAATTTAAATTAAGAAGAGAAAAGTTCTTTAAAAAAAAACGTTTCGCGAGACGAGACTACACGAGAGAATATTCATTTAAAAATTAACAGAAAATGCTGTGAACCTGAGGACAGAATCAACTTCTGAAAAAAATTAACAGAAAAGTCGGTAGAATTTAAAATAAAATAAAAGAAAAAGGGGACTCCAGGATGCATATACTTTGTTACTTTATCACATAACCTTTAGTTAATTTTAACATAACGGTATGCTAAATTTCAACAGAATGGTATAGTAAAAATCGACATTCATAAAATATAGCAGTGTATTTATGTACTATCTTTTCATATACGGTTTACTAATTTTTGATACTGTTGGTATGAAATGTTACTACGTTACCTATTAATTTTTCACAGAATGAAATTTCATCCTCCCGTTAACATGTTTTTTACGTTAAAAATTAATAGTAAATTTTTTCAGTGTATACTGTTAGTTGTAAAATTCTAAATCGAGGTGAGAATGTATGTATACTGCAATAACCGAGACGTACCTAAATCTCATCTCATCTTGTCTCGTGTGCAATCCTACAAAGGGTGACGTGAGTTATTCATGTAAACCATTCAGAATCCTAAATAGTTGATAAAAACTATATATTTTTTAAATGTTACAAAAAAATCAACAAATCTTCAGAAGTGAACTTGTTTCATTATCGAATTTAAAATTCTTGACATAATACCCTAATAAACACTAGAAATTTTGTTTGAAAAAAGAACATTTCACCGACTCCAAAACAGAGAAACATTTTCTTATTGTAAATCGTAACTAAATTATAGAGTAAATATTTTTCTTCAAACACATTAAAATAGTCTCAGCAAACAATAGATTTTAAGTTTGTTTCTAATGTATTATCTACGGATAATGATAAAATAACGATCTATACTTCTAACTAAACTTATAACAATATAAAACTTTCGAAACTTAATAATTACAGACCTAAAACTGATAATAGGTTTTAGATTTGTGCACGCTAAAGACGGTACTGTTTAACAAAGTCGTGACCTCCGCTGCACGGCGTATGGTAGGTACTTTCTCAACAAGTTGACGTTGGAAGTACTGAAGTGAAATGATAAACCCGCTCACGGAAGCCGGTTATTATTTCCTACACAGCGCCGCAAAACGCCTCTCAGACTCGGTGACTCAGTGAACAAGTAATTGTACACAGCTATCTAATCTAACTACCATCACAAATACAATAAACTACAGTGGCCATCACAAAACTTTTTTATACAATATTATAAATACAAAAACGATTATTATTATTTTACTTAAAATAATATTTTCTATTACACGCGGTTAAAAAAATATATATATAAAAATTCAAAAATTAAACATCCATTTCAGATTAAGCTCTTTAAAAATATGAAATGCACTTCTATATTATACGAGAACTTTAAGTTTAGAATTTCTTGTTATAAGTTTTACTGTTTTGGTTGTAGACCGTTCGCAGAACGACAAAAACAATAATTCATGTATGTATAAAATAGTAAATAATTAAATACTTACTTTAATATGTAAAATAAAAGACAATTCAAATATATAGATACATATGTATATGTAGGTACATTTGTCACCCATTATCCGACAAGAGGGCGATGCAGACGATGCAAATCATCGGGGCCCGCGACCCGAAGGGGCCCGAGCTGAATCTGTTCTTTAAAACAAAATTTAAATAATAATATTGAAAATTATTTGAATGATGAAATTTTAAAATAGTTCTGTTGATGACAGCTATAAAAATCTTCATCATAATTAAATATCAATATAAATTTAACGTAATAGGTCCCTTGTTAGAGAATAATTTAATTTTCACAAAAGAAGCAGAAGATATAGAAAATTTTATTTAAACCAAAGAAAATAAATATAAATATAGGAGATATAACCATATGGAGAAAGATTTAACATTTGGGCTCCAGGGGCCCGGCCCTTTGCATTTTGGTAAAAAAATTGACCAATGTGATTTAAATTTGAGTAATTTTTGAATCAAAGAAGTTTACATTATTTTATTGAAATATTTCTGGAAAATATTAGGTAGGTAATCATCATAAAAAATCGAGAGCCCCCCCCCCCCCCCCCATAAGAAATTCTAATTTTTTTTTATATGATAAATTTAAATTATTGAAATACACAAACTAATTAGCTGACTAACCAAATTATATGTAATTTACGTTATTTTACAAACGGTTGTGTTTATATTGTGGCAAGTGTAACGTTTAAATTTTATTATAAATGCTCAAAAATACGTTTCATCCATTCAATTTATTAAGTACCTAAATAATATTATTTTTTGTATAAAATAGATGTCTGAATTATATTTATTCTTGTGACTGAAGGGTTAAAATCAAAAGTTTCTTTTTTGTTACATTTTAGGAGACCTATGATGGGGTAAGTGAAAAAAATGTGACTACACTTTTCAGTCAATGAGAGGGGGTCCTAAAAAATTGTTTTGTCATGTTGCATCGGGGCCCGGTTTGGCTCTCGGCGGCCCTGCCCATGTTAGCATGTTACCTATGTTACATAACTCCAAATATTATAATAGACTAACTTAAGATAATAACATTGACCCTAGCTCGTTAATCTAAAAAGCATAGCAAACATCGATTACAATATAATTGTGCTACAGTGGGTAATTACATATGCCTAATGTAATGTACGTAACTTTTCATTCTGAACGTAAAAATAAATAATAAATAATTACTGTCTGTATTTTTTAACAATATTATCTTGTTATTATTGGTAGATAGAAGATACTAACCTATGTAAATATGTATATTTTTCCATAAAAAATAATTAGTATGTAGCATGGCCGATTTTACCAATGTATATAGTATTTTCAATATTCAACGTATTTAATTATATGTTTTAAATAATACACCTACTATACTTGTTATTTGATTCCATATATAGCTACTTAATTGCATTTTTGTTTTAATAAAAAAATAACATAAAAAACTGTTTTATTGTTCTTATAAATAAAATCAACTAATTTTATTTATCTTTAGTTGTTTTAATACTTATAGAAGTTTCCAGCGGCTTTGCATTTTTAAAACTTTTTAATTTCACTTCATTTTTTACGAGTCGAGACGAAATTTCAGCTAAAAAAAACTCAGACGATATCTAAATTAACGTCTCGTGTAAAGCCTTAAAAACAACGAATAGATAAAGAAAATGCAAAATATGTTTACTCATTATAAAGACAGTCCGCGGATTTACATATATAGTAATGCTAAGTAAACGTGAAAATGCATTATATATTTATTCGTTTCTAATTTACACATCAAGGTAAAAGTGGTGTATACATACTTCTTTTTTTCTCGATCTAAACATGATTATAAAAATTTATTATCGTAGAAACTACTTGCAATACTTAGATAGTATAAAGATGTTCGATTCACATTTTCTCTTTATGTAGAACACTTGATATAAAACGTCATAGTGCATACACGCATTTAATAGCCAATATAGGAATTCTCACATAGTGCAACAGCTATATACATCTTTATATGTGTTTTAATTAATACTAATACGTGGTACAAATATAAAAATAATGAATGTTTTCATTCATTATTTTCACACGTCTAATATAAATGGTTGAGTGCGTTGATTCACTGTAAACCTACGAAGTGTGGTGTTTTTAATAATTCCCTGTTAATGATTATATAACAGATAGTTTAAGTAAATCACATATGGTGATAGCAACAGGCGGTAGATTTTACTACGATTCATATGTATAATAATCAACATGTACTATTGTGCTGTAAAAATTTTACGAGCTTGTAAAATCGGAAAGTATTTACTTATGTTTTTAATTAATAGTACATATGATAAATAATGTACATATAATTTTAAACTATGAGTAGATTATACATTATTAATTTAAAGTATTGTGTTATTTTTATTCAATAATTAGGCAGATAGTTTTATTGCTATAAATAATTTGATAAATTTTACTATTTATCTCATATCAGTGGCCAAATGTACTGATTTTAAGAAAAACAAATATAAAAAATTATAACTCATATATTTATACCCATTTTATTCACATCCTATTATTTCATCCATAGAAAATACACCAATCAAAATAATTGTAATCCACACAAAAATCCTTAAAAATTAAATTTTAGAATTTAGAATATTATATTTTAACTATAATATACCATTATAAATCATTTAAAAATATACTTTCTACCTTAAATAATTATATGTAAGTACTTATACAGTATACACTGACTATATTGTAGGTATATTTGTCTATAATCTATAACTAAGTACATAAAGTTTTGAAACATAGTAAATATTTATTAATATAGAGCACTTTTTACATAAATACTTTATAAGAAAGTTGTGTGGAACAAGATTTTTAATATAATACTCGTTTTTTGCTAGTTTGCAAAAAAATATTGTAACTGCGAACTTTCGGTAAAAGAAACGTTTATCATATAGTTAGAAAACAAGTACTAATTGTTGTTTCTATAAAACAAAATTAGTGCAAACTTCTTTGGTGGCCGATGCAAAAAAAAACTTAGGTATAACGGACTTAATCATTTCATTTGTTAATTCGTGCATAAACTCTTTTGATTAATATTTATTTAAATTACTAATTAATTCTTATTTCGTAAAGCTTTTCTTTGTATATTATAGAATCATTTTATTTCCATCAATTTACAATTTTAATTTAAAATGTTTCTTATATTAGGCACTAATTAGGTACCTATTTGAATCATGTATGCACTAATATTTAAATTTGGAAAAATGATTTTAATCCCTAATATAAAACGATAATACCACAATCAGCACCGGCGCTACACTTTTTACCGCCATAGACAAGATTTTTTTTTACCCTAGATTTTTGTAAAACATTAATAACGTGATTTGGCGCTACAGACGGGCGCCAGTACTGGTCAGAATTTGTAAACTTCCACAAGTTTTTATAGATTGGCGATCTTCCAAAAATCGTTATACGATCAACCGGTAACAATGTTGAATTCAGAATTTATTCCGGTGGAGGAGGTTGAAAATTCTTCTGAGGAAAATGAAATATTATAACTTTTAAAAGTGACTTTCATTATCTGTACTTATATGTTGTGGATGTGAAAATGTAAATAAACCTTGTCTATACTAGTAAGATGAGAATATTAAATAATAAATTTAAGAGAATAGAACTTATAATTTTGATTTTTCATACTTTTATAATAGTTTTTTATGTACTACAATAGGTAAAACTTTTAAGCCAAGAAATGATTTATTTCACCCGGGTGAAATATCCTCTCCATGGAACCTCTCTTGGATAACATTATAGATACCCCTGGTTTTATAGTTTTTATATTTTTTTTAGCATCTTAAAGTAAGTTTACTTTAATCTGTTTCATTAAAGTTTGCAGTGATTGTCAGGAGATTTGACGGTACGATTCTCGATTCGTACCGTCAAACCCCTGGCAACTACTGCAATCCTAAATGAAACAGAATATAGCTATACAACTAAACAGCATCTTGTTACGCCACTGTTCCAGCAATGTAATAACCCCGAAATGTAGAGCTAGATCAGGGGTCGACAGTCTTTTAAGTTAGAAGAGTCAAGTTGTTAAGGAAACAGGATTGCCAAGGTATCAGAGAGCCATAGGTTTTTAAAAAAAATAAAAAACGTGATAACTTCAAGATTTTTATTTAAAATTTAGTTATATAATAAAATTGCCAAAAAATGTGTTCCGCGGTCTTGCTACCTTGATTTTCTTTTTTATATGAAAGAGCTGAATATAAGAAAATATTCCATGTTTGTAGTGATATGCATTCGAGCTAGCTGCTAAGTTTAATTCATTTTAATCCGCGGCGCGCACCTGTTTTTATAATAAAAGTGCCTCAAAAATGTGTTTCGCGATCTTGTTACTTCATGATTTTTTTGTGAATAAAAAAGAATTTGGAATTGAATAAACATTTAAAGTTACTGAAGAGCCGCAAACGCCTGTGCAAAGAGCCGCGATATATCGATCGCTGAGCTAGATGGTTAAATCATATAAAATATACATGTTTCATATACACGCCCCCTCTTCTAAAAAAACATAGTTACGCCACTGCACTGGTCGTAAGTTAAATAATTAAGGTATCACTAACAACGAAATAGAAAAAAAAAACATAACAGTATAGTAATGTTAAAATAAATCTAACAACTTCCAACACTTTTGTCATCTAATGTCGCACGTCTGTAAAAACAAGAACCGTTGGAATTCTTCACGAATGTTGAACTGTGAGAGAACAACCATGACCTTGCAGTTATGATTTAAACAGAATGAATGCACGAGAGTATTTTTTCTTTGAGATGTTATTCTAATAATGTATATTATAATCATGCAGTGTATAATTTATTTTATGCGCACACTCGAAAATTTACGAACCGAAAGTTTTTCAAATGATCGATGTAAAAAAAGAAAAAGTTAAAATTACTATAAGTAAATCATTTTTACTGCTTTTACATTCACCTATTAACTATAAATTAAACATTTAAAAAATTAATTCACTCGGCTAGTATCTTATTTTTAATAGAATTAACATATGGTTCATCTTAAAATATTAATTAGTTGAATCTAATAATATTAGATACAAAATACTTACAAAAAAAATATTTTGCGAAATCGGGAAAATTACAGTGTAGACTAAAATTATATATCATGATACGATTTTTAAACGAAAAATCCAGAAATAATCAAATTTTAAAAGCAAAGACACTACATAACCGTAAATCAAAAAAATTCAATTATAAATAATATTTAAGATAAATTATTTCGAACTGTCTAAATAAACAAAAATGTAATATTTAAATACTGATATTAGTATATAGATACATGTATGTATAGTATGTACATTATATATTATAGTGCTATGGTATATAATATAAATAACATTATACTTTTTTATGCGATACCGTTATTTTTATTTTTAATACTAATAGTTCCTGTAGGTATTATAAATTTGACATAGTAATTTCTTGAACGAACAATAATTATTTAAAATCTTTTTGTTGTTATTATCAGTTCATAAATATCTATCTATTAACCCAAATATTTTATAGTGCGTTTAAAAGAACATGTATAATTAAAAACGCAACGGTAATATAATCAATAACATGCAGCTATATACTATATAGTCATTATTAAAATTTATTTATAATCATATATTCAAATATAATGAATTAATTTTGTATGATACGTATAGGCTTGAACTGGTACATCTAGTTACACATACACATCGTTTAACTGTTTTTAGACAGAATGAAATTGGTGAAGCATTAAACAATTAATGAAATTACTATAAAGTACATCCGTTAGTTTTTGCGATAATACATAAAATGGTAATTTACATCTATTACAAAAGAAGTATATAATTTGATTTTTGTTCAACATCACTAGTACTCTTTCAGGCTGCTATAAACTATAAAAATTCATTAGATATAATTTTGAATTGTTTAATTAAATTTAATTACAAATTACAACATCAATGAATTATAATATTTTAACTATGTTCTTATTTATTGTTTAAATTATGAAAACCAGAAGTTTATTAGTAAATTACTTTAAATTATATTGTATACCGTATTAGCATTAATTTATTTTTCTTTATAGTATGTATATACGCAATAGTATAACATAAGATTTAATTAATTTTTATTCTAAATTTAAACATGATTTGCAATTATAAAGTAAACATAACGCAATCAAATAAAATATTAAAAACGAAATCTATTGTAGTAGTAGAGGCAGTTCCCGATTTACAAATGAGTTGCGGTCCTAAAGGTCATTTTGTTCGTTATGAGTTCAATACCTTAAACAAACGATACATTTTTAGCGTGTAGGTTGTACATCGTACAAGTTAGTGGTCATTTCGACATATGCATAATCGCATTTTGTATATGATTGAACGTAAAAAAAATAAAGAAAAAAATATAAAACTAAAACATTTTTTGAGTTGTTGTTTCTTCAAAAGTGTTTTCAGAAACACCTCTAAAGAAGACTCCGACATAAGAATTGAAATGACAAGGGAAAGCAGGTAGGATTCGTACACTTTTTACTCTGAGCCTTACAAAAAATAAACTATTAGCTATTACTAAATTATTTTAATACCGCTATGTTACCCATATATCTGGCTTTAATACTATGAAGTGTAGTTTTCATATAAAACAGCATGGGGAAGCTACGGCAATTTTCCTAAAAAATGAAAAACGTACGAAGGCACCCCATGGGGTAGCTTCGTACAGTCAAAGAAAATGACATTTATTCAATGTATTAAATTCATTTATTGAGGTCAAAGTTAATACAGAATCAGCCTTCATGTAGTAATCTAACAATTATTGTATTGAAAGTACTTATAATTGCTTAAACATAAATATATAATACATAACAATCTTTTTGCAGCCACCTAAAACATAAAATAGAATTGTGTTTATCGTGAAATGTGAACAGAATTGCCTATAGTTACAAATAGAGGTATTAGGTATCTAGTAGAGCAGGATTCGTACAGTACGAATCTACCCCACTCATAACTGTACGAAGGTACCCCAACCCGAGAAATCAACAAATTAATTTGGAATAAAAATTACCGTTATAGTTAAACTAAAATGACTATTTAAATATTAAACCAAGATTTTAAGGCATAAACTATAATACATCACTTTTATAATTCGAGCATTACTTATACCAGCAAAGCGTGTTCAAAGATGAAAACAAAAAAAAATTAAGCAGAGCGAAAACACATATCGGCTTGCTCCATCGAAGCCGGTGGCCGTACTATCGGCCCGCCCCGCAGGTACCCTTTGCGTGTGAGGGGGAGTCACCCATACAAACGCGAACATGTAAATGTATTAGATAGCATAGATATCATCACTGTACGAATCCTACCTGCTTTCCCCTAATAGAAAAACCTACAGAAGAAGAAAAAATATGTTTCTTAAAATTGTGAATATTTGTTATAACGAATATATAATCGTAAATAGAAAACTGCATACTGCATATTATACAATTTTTTAACAAAAAAAAAATATTATTTTACGTTTACTGTATAATAATAATAAATAATACTTGTTTTCGTTTATTTTTTTTGCTTGTATTATAAATAACTGTAAAACAAAATTGTTCAGGTAATTCCACATTCTATTGCAAATCAAATTTCATGCATTTTGATATTTACAGTAAATTTAATCACACTATAATATAAACCCTCTGTATATATATATGTTTATAACTCTGTCCGGTCACTATAAATTTATGGATTCATAAACGTTTCACTAGATTTTTTTCATTTTTTCACAATACTTAGATTCATCTTTGATACAGTGCTTAGGCTATTTATTTTATTCAAAATTATAATAGTTTTTGGGATATGATTTTTTTCGTGTGACGAAACGTGAAAAATTCACTAAAATTTATCCGTCAGACTGAATTTACGATTAAGAACCATAGTGTTTTGTTTGGAAATTTCTAGCATTTCGTCGCTCTGATTGGTCGAAAAATGACATTTCGTATGAATTTTTGATTACTCCACGTGGGTATGACAAGTCGCTGTCATAATCTGAAATAAACAGCTGTTTTTATCTTTAATACGTCATGAGCGTGTATAGAAATGTTTTAAATTTGTACATTTTGATTAAATTGATTATAAATTAAAATGTTACCAAAATTGGTTGGTGTATTGATGTAATTAGTATAATTATCTATATTTGATACCAAAAAGTTTAAATTTGTTAATAATTACGTCAGGAGCGACGAATTAAAAAATATTTAAAATCTTTTTTTCTAATTAATTTATGTAGAAATTTCGTAACGTTTGTAAAAATATTAGATTTTTTTTAAATTTTTCAAAAATTATAAATTTCAGAAAAATATAAAAATTATAATATTCATCAGTAGTGTCTCAAAAAGAATTATTTAATAAATTGTTTTTTTTTTAAGTTTTGAGATTGATATATTAATAAAAATTTGTTTTTAATAATAATTAAGTCAGGGGCGTCGTATAAAAATAATTAAAATTCGTATTTTTAAAAGCGACGTAGGCATTAATTTTGATTGAAATTGAACAAAAATTTAAAACTTCAGAATAATAATAAAAAGTCAAAAAGTTTACTATAACTATTTTCACAGTTTTATAACAAAATAGCTATAAATAATATTGAAAATGTTTCAATGTATTCTTTGAATATGAAAAACATCAAAAATGTGTAAATTTTAATAATAATAAATGTGTTCAATGATTATTTATAAGTTTATAATATAATATCGTTATGTACATGTAACATTATTGAAAATTGTAATAATGATAAATGATTATCACCGCCAATTTAAGAAACAAATGAGTATTAGCAAAAAGAATGGAAAATTATTATAATATACACATTCGAGGGTCGCAGACCCGAGTAAATCTGTGATTAGGTAATTTATACATGTAAGATTACTGAAAATATAATCAATACTATTGATTATCTCCGCCAAATTAAAAAATGAACTATCAAAACATAGTGGTAGGAGTATGATTTATACACATACGAGGGTCGCAGACCCGAGTAAATTTTGTATAAAAATATGGCGTGAATGGGGGTTGGGGCGCGAAGCGCCCAGGGGCACAGCCCCTAGTATGCAACATATGTAGGTACGTAGGTACATTCAATTGTCTTTAATCTGACATAAACCACTTGTTGCTCAAACATTTCCTTGCATTCATTATCAGTATTGGATTTACCATTAGATTAATAAAACTGTTTGTTGCTTAGGTACAGAAAAATATATAATTACTGAAAATTGTTTTTTCTTCGAATATTTTCTCTTCAACCCCATATTGATGTATTATAGCATGTAGCCTTTTTATCTGTGATATCAAAAAAAAGCATCCTTGCTGACACATTGCAGTATACTTTAGGCCTCTTCAAAGAGTGCAAGGTGGAAAATATTAGTTAGTATCAAATGAGCCACTTAAATCAGTTCCATTTTTTCCAATACCAGATAATTTTATTCTCATCTAATTTATGATCCCCCACCACATGTTTATATTTTCAACAATAAGTTCTTTAGCAATTCCCTAAAGATTTGTGTATACATAAACCGCTTACAATTAGTTGCACCAACCACGGTCAACGTCCAGCAATCGCAAAATGCTTTCAAACAGAAGAATGACAGCGATATACACTGAATGTACAAAGTTAACTTACTATCTCTGTTGCGCGTTACCTGTAATCAGTTCCACACCGTACCTACGCTAATAAGTAGAACTTCACTTCTTTTCATTTTCCGGTTCTTAGCAATGTTGCTCAGTTCATTGTCAGAACTGAAGCAGTTGGTATAATTTCATTCGTAGCTGATGCTGTTTATTTATTTAATTTAAATAAGATTTGGAATGTATTCATTAATGTAAAGTGAAAACAATAAGTGAAAATTAATTAATTCTGTTTTTGGTTATTTTTATAAAGATTTTAATAAGTAATATTAACGATATGTAATTTATTTTTTGTATGTCAATTTGACATACGGTTTTATAAATATTAATCTTCATTGTTGTGGTTAGTTATCATTAAAAATGCAGGTGCTAGATTTGGAGAACACAGACTTTGTACGTAGTCTCTTTTAGACATTTGCTTTTATTATTATTGATTATAAATGACGTCCTATTCAAATAAAGTAGTTTGTAGGATTATTTTTTTTGTTATTAAAATATTGTTAATTTAATTAGGATACGGATTACAAAAATGGAACTTCTAATGAAAATGTGGATGTCGTATTTCGACAAATACCGAAAAACAGTAGCAGCTTTTTCATTTGGAAAATTCAGGTAAGCAAATTAATATGTATCTATCTGTAGTATCCCTAGATTATAGATATTTTTAAAATAATTAAAAAATATATCGATGAGACATAAATATTAAGGACTCTAAAGCTTCGCAGATACCATTTTAATAAAAATACGTAAAAATATATACCTAATAAATTTATATTTAAAAACTTTTTTAACTATATTACAATTTTTAACGTTCGCATAAAAGATGTATACAATACATACAAATGATAAATAGAAACGAATTTTCATTGAGATTCGTATTGTAATTGTTAATGTGCATGGCGGCATAAAAACAATAAATGATTACAAACAAACAGAACCTTCAGACGAGATATTTTATATTAATGTATTATTAAAGGACATCAATGATTATAATCTTGCAAAAATTGTCGTTTATTTAATTTATTCAAACAATTTGCACATTTGGAATATTTTTTTGTACTTTATTGTAAAAAATGTTATCCGGTATATTTTACACCGGAAACAGATAATCTGATTCGTCACTAGGCGCTCGTAAGATGAGCTTAAAGATTCGCAAATATTAGAGACCTTAAAATCAATTACGAAATAAACGTACATATTTATAAATTTATCGAAAAGTTTATTTTAAATTATGATACATATTATATTTAACTGAAATAAAACCAAAATATTTTTTTATATTTATACACGAATATCTTGAAAACGGTTTGTTATTTCAATAAATTGATTAAGATAATGGTATTCTCTACAATTATTTTTAATAGTTTTTTTCTATCACAATTCATTCAAAAATATAAAAAAGTAAAAATTGATTATATTATTAACAAAATTTCATAGAAAAATGAATACAACATGCAAAAATCATAGATAATATTCTCGACAACTTTTATCTCAAATATTTTTTTTACTACATACCGTTTTAAAAATAATTAGGAAAAATAAAAATATATTTTCAATTTAGTAATGCTTTTCAAAAATTGGAAGTGCATATTTACAATATACAAGAACCATAAGATAAAAATTCAAGTTTTTAAGTTTCACCATTTTGGCTGCAGAATGGTCACTGACCAACAGACAGACACACAGACTTAATTGACATAATGTTCGTACAAGATTCAAGGACGGTCAAAACATCGTCAAAATCTCAAGTTCGATTATTTTTCTCATGATTACTATACTTATTTTAGTATACAGACAACCTACCTACGTTTCATATACCTACAATAATGTTCGTATTCATAAAAAGTGAAGTGACAGTGCCTCGAAAATTGTGTTTAAAATTTCAAAAATTATTCAAAGCAACGTTAATGTTCCTTATAAAAACCGATTTATATAATAAAGCAAAAACTTTGTAGAACATACCTTTTTTAATTATTAGTTTTATATATTAATTACATTTCAATTCCAAGCATTATTGTTTATGATATTTTATAAATAAAATATATTATTCGACGTGGGAGGTAAAATATAAATCAAATACTATCAGTGATTACATGCAATTAAAAATGTATTATAATAAAATGCAACCAAGATACTAGTAAAACTAATCGTGTTTGTTATCTTCTTATTAAAATCATGTTTAAAAAGTTAAAATGTATGGTATAGGCTTAATTAAGGAAGGGAAGTAGCTTCCAATTAAAAATAATAAGATGAACTTGTTCTCAGATATGTCATCGTCTTTACACCATAATTTCTATAATTTATTACATTATGATTTGATGTTTGATTTATCGTACTTATGATTTGTTAGGAAATACAAGAAAATAAAAAGTATGTTATACGAAGCTTTACTTTTCTAATTAATTATCCAGTAAAAGATATATCACTTTATAAATACATAGGTATGCAGGCATTTATAAATATAATTCTAACATAATTACGCACTGATCTAGAAAAGAGATCAGAATAGATTTTATGTTAATTTCAATTATATGAATAATAATTACATTCATTATAACATAGATGTACTATATTTCATTTTTCACTTCATTGATTTATTTCAAAAAATACATTTTTAAAATCACGCATGGCCAACAAGTCGTCGCAGCTCTGTTTTCGAACGAACGTCAAGATTTTTTTTAAATAGTTTGGCCACCCCAGATACCTACTTATAAATGAATGAAATAAATGTCCAGAAGTACAAAGCTATCGTTATAGCGCAGTAGAGTAAATCCTCTTGTTATTCAAACAATCTATAATATTGCACAGATTCTCAAAATCTTTATACTCGCGTACTCCTTTTTAAATATATTGATTTTCCCAACACACTCAAATTTTGACAAAACCAATTGAGGGAAAGGGAAAGTATTACAATACATTCATCATTTGTACAGCTCTAGAGTCTAGATGCAATGTTTGTAAACACTAAACTCTTTTGCGTGTCACCAGAGGTAAATGTGTGGTAAATATACCTACCAGTAACGCGTTATCTTATGTGCAAAAAAACCACTGGCCCGAATCCCTGAGATGATGAATAGACGTCGGATTATAAAAAAATGTGGTGTCATAACGTAAAGCCCTTTTTATAAACACAACAAAATAGATTGAAGAGCAAAAAATGGTCTACAAACAATGTTAGTCTGTATAATAGCTTGAAGGACAAAAAGGTGTTCACGTAAAATTTCTTTAATATTTCTTATTCAACTAAAATATAATGCGGGCCACGAATATATATTCTGCCTAGAGCCCCTCACTGTCATAACGCGTCGCTGATACTTACGATAAAAAATCCGTTTTTTGGAGCTAAGCCTGATTAAAAATAAATAATTAATAACTTTATTGTAATTTTTATTTTTGGAATTTTAATACATAAGTGCATTGTATACCTATTGACATAATAATTGGTTTTTATGTATATTTATGTTACTGATAAAAACAACAACTTCCTGGTATAAAATGTTTTCATAACATTATTTTTTTTTTTAATTTATTTATAAGATTTTATTACTCATACCTAATTATGTATAAATATTATATGCATTGATTTCGACGTGATCAAAATTAAAAAAAAGGTAATTTAAATTTCACACAACATTAATAATGTTAATAGTTAAAAGTAACTGTATCTAAAAAAACTAAAAATAAATAAAAATAATTTAATTTTAAAGGTTGAAAATTTGTTGCAAACTTTTGTTAATATTATATCCTTTGACTCTCGCGACCGACAAATTAAGTAATAAAAATGCACGACATCATTCTTCTATCTCGACTTCTTGAAAACAACCAAACCTTATCTTAAACAGCCGATCTAAATGTAATATATTCTACTTTCACAACGATTTTGTAAATAACAAACTTTAATAAAAATAATAACAGTGTTATTTTTTAATAATTTTTAAAATTATCGTAAAATCACGATTAAAATAAGAGAATGTTTCATTGATTTGTTTTTTGATTTATTATTTTAAATAAAATTTAATCAAAATTTATTGTAACTCAGAACTCGTCGCTCCAACCAATACCCAAAGAACATTACGGGACATTCAACAATACTGATTGTTACATAATTTATGCAGCATCTCCTGCTGGGATTAATGGAGGACCAGAGTTAGTAGTAAGTATTTTATATTTATTTTTTTAAATTTGAGTTAGGTATTTGCATATATTCATTTTTCTATTACAGTGGAGAGAGATAAAACAAAACAATGTTGAAATCCATGTTCACTTTTGGTTAGGATCACTAACAACATCAGAAAAATCCGGATTCGCCGCCTATAAAACAGTTGAACTTGATGGATTTCTGCAGAAAAAACCTACACAACATCGAGAAGTGGAAAATTATGAAAGTCCACGATTTAAAAGTTATTTCAAAAATGGGATCAAGTAAGTTCCTTAGAAAAACATAATTGATACTTACTAGGCGGATAAAAAGTACTCTGGAATTATAAATCTTATTGTTAGAAACATCTTAAAAATCTTAAAATATTTGTTATATTGTCTCATTTACGTTTATATAGGTATTAAAATCTCCCCCGCCCCACTCTCTTAGTCCGCTACTACTACACAGTTACGATTATACCAGGCTTTTAAATTTTAACCGGCAGTAAAAAGTAAAAGTATAATTAATTTTAGAATTGTGAAAGAATCAACTACAAATGAAAACAATAATGATTTTACTCCAAAATTATACAAACTGAAAACTAGCAGTATTCCAATAGTAACGCAGATGACAAATATTTCTTGGGAATATTTCAACAGTGAAGAAGTGTATTTACTACATACTAAATCTACTTTATTTATTTGGATCGGCCGAACATCTAATTCATCAGATAAGCATAACATAACTAAGGTATGTACAACGAAATAATATTAACTATCAGAATCGATTTCTGGACAAACGAGCGTGGTTTTGAGATTTTTTTTAATAAAAATATTAGTTCTCAAGCAGCCTATCTAATAACAACGCAATTCTGGGTCTAAATTCAGGCCATAATTATTATTATTATACATTGTTTGTAATATGTATATTATTGTATATAATCACGTGCATTTCAGTCGTTCTTTATTTCTTAGGTTTATACATAAGTGGGCATTAACTCGTTAATCCGTTAATCGTTAATTAACGAAATTAACAAAATGCTTAACGGATTAACTTTTAAGTTAACTCAAAAAAATGTTAACGCTTTTGTTAACTTCCGATAAATTTAACTTCCGTTAACTTTAATCCGTTACATTGGTTGTTTGATGACAAATACATAAGAAAGTTGTCGAAAAAGCAAAAAAAAAGGTCTTCAAACATTTTGGATGGTTAACTTTTAACGGTTAACTTCCGTTACATTTTCGGTATTTTCGGTTAACTTTAACTTCCGTTACATTTTCGGAATTTTAACGATTTAACGATTAACGAAGTTAACTTTTTTATTAACGAATTAACGATTAACGAAGTTAACTTTTCGGTTAACTGTGCCCACCTATGGGTTTATATATTTTTTATTTATTTTTTAGATTGCTCTTGAAATACAAAATAATGCAGGAAACCCGAAAATTTGTTTTGTGGATGATGGATATGAACAAACGTTGAATGAAGATGATAAAAAAATATTCCATGAGCATTTAAATCTTTCAAATAGATTCGTTAGACCTCTGTTGGAAGACACAAATTTGGGGAAAAAACCTGAAATAAAACTATATAAATGTGAAGACGCGAGTGGAAAATATAGGGTTTCTGAATGTAAAAATGGTCCTTTGAAACAATCATATTTAATTTCTGATGTAAGTGGTTTTTATCTTAAGAAACCTTAGGGAAGACAGAAAAAATACAATAGTTTATTTTCTTATACATTAGGTATTTATTCAATTTTAGAATGTTTTTATTCTTGACCAAGGACTTTATGGAATATGGGTTTGGGTTGGAAAAAACGTCAACAGCAAAGAACGATCTGAAGCCATGAGGAACGCAAGAGGTTTTGTGAAGAAGAAAAAATATCCTTCATGGACACCAGTTACTAGAGTTATTGAAGGAAACGAATGTGTAGAATTCAAATGTCTTTTTAGTTTATGGAAGACTAAATATGATGAAAAAATTTCGGCCATGTGTAATTATTATTTTTTTTACTAAAAAGTAATATTTATATTTTAATAATTACTTTCCATTTTAGGTATGAAGAATTACAAAATGCCCATTTCTAAATTTGATGCTGAAGTTATGAACCAAAGACCGGCCCTAGCATCTGAATATCAGATACTAGACGATGGGTCTGGAATGCTGCAAATGTGGCGAGTAAAAAATAACGATTTGGTCGAAATCGACAAGAAAAACCACGGAATATTTTATTCAAACGCTTGTTATATTCTGGCCTATTCTTATGTTGTGAATAAAGAAGAGAGAAATGTTCTTTACAGTTGGGTGGTATGGTATTTTTCATTAATGTTTTTTATATAAATAATACGAAATATGATTATTTTTTATTATATTATTTATTATTATAGTGACATTACAATTATGATTATTTAATTAGCATGAAGAGAAATAAATAAATAAAAATAAAACAAGGAAAAAATTTATATATATTTAGGGGAGAGAATTTCCTTTTTTTAATAATTTTGTATTTTCAGTTTACCATGAGAGCATACTACTAATTAATTGTATTTTGTCATATTTATGCTAATATTTTTACAGGGTAAACATTCTAATGATGAAGAAAAACAAATTGTTATGAAAATGGTAACATTACAATCAGATACACAAAATGAAATGACAATGAAAGTGTACATTGTGGAAGGATATGAACCTAATCATTTTTTGCAGTTATTTAAAGGAAAAATGATAATTTTTAATGAACATAGCAAAGACTCAAAAGGTAACATGAAAACATAACTTAATTTAATTATTACTACAATCACTATACCAAGGATAAATTAGAACATTTGAAATTATTTGAATAACATTTCCCCCAATATTTATTGGCAAATTAATTCATAATTACCTTATTTTTACAAAATTTTATTTAAAAAAATGAATCCCCCTCCCGAGTCTTAATTATAAAACTATATCTTATAACTTATAATATACAAGCATTCATTATTATTGACGCCGACTCGGGGGAGGGGTCACCTCAATAGTCGCCCCCGTGAGAATCCTCACTCTAATTAATTTTAAATTATTATTTCTTTAAATTAAATAAAACATACACTTGTCATTGTCATCAAAATTAGTAATTTTCAAATCTGTAACTTAAGTCAAAATTATCATAATGAAATTTTACAAAAAAAAATTTAAAGCTTGGAATCTCAACTTTAAGTTTCCTTTAAAAGTACCTACCTACCGTCGTGTTAAAATATTACAGGTCATAAAAGGGTCCGCCGATTTTTTTTTTTTTTACAACTTTGAAAATAAATTATTGCAGCTCGATTTGTTACTGAGTCCTGAGCATGATCCAATAACACAAGGTCTGTTGTGATTATTTTGACAGCCGCCATTTTACATAATACCGCCGTATTACATCAACTAGAAATTTACATATGTGTGTTGTGCTTCAAAATACATAGTACATACTTACTAAAAAATTTAAAAAAACTATTATGTAAACAGTTTTTATCGTTTATTTATGTACATTTCGTTTTTCACAAAGAAAAATTTAGTGACGATGACGTCACAGTAAGAATAAATGAACTGTCAAACAGACCTTGTATTATTGGATCATGGTCCTGAGGAAAGACTAATGAAATGTCGCGGCGCTGCGCCGCGGCCGCGCGCCGACATTATTATACGACATATTATTACTCGTATATATGGATGTTGGATGGTCAGTTTTAAATTTTTACACCAATTTTAGCTGCATACTAAAACAATTATATATTTATTTACATCTTACAAATTTACAAGCCAATAAACGTGCGCTAGAAAATTTAAAAAAATGAAATTTTAACGACGAGTGTAATTTTTTTCCTGTCATTATTCATATCATAGAAAAGAACATTTTTTACACTTTACCTGGAACTTTGTAAGATGTAAATTGATATATAATATATTACCTTTTTGAAAAAATTCATTATCATTATTACCCAAATTACACTGTTAGTATATTGCACTTCTTTTATGAAATTAATTTAACCCCATCTCCCTCGTAGTTATGAAAATCTCACCCCACGGGTAAAATGAAAAGTCATCGCCTATATAAATAATATTCATATTATTACAGTTACTGAGTCTCACAAACCATCAAACTATTTATTAGAAATAACAGGATCTGCTGTTTTCAACACAAAAGCTAAACAAGTACTCATAAAATCTACATCCCTTGATTCAAATCACTGTTTTGTCTTGCATAAAAAATCAAAATGTTTTGTGTGGTGTGGCAGCTACACTACTGGAGATGGTAGAGAAGTAGCAAAGAATTTTGCTTCTGCAGATTTTAATCTCGTTTTAGAAGGTATATAATTATTATTTATAATAATATAGTTTTCCAGCAAGCAAATGCCTAATTTTGTGTTCATCTGTAGGTAATGAAAAATCAGATTTTTGGGAAGCTATTGGAGGTAAATCAAATTATACCAATGTGAAACAAAACTGTATTGATAGTGACCCAATACCACCTCGCTTGTTTTTAACTTTTGTCGTAAATAATTCTTATAAAAGTAAGTTAAACTATAACATTTATTAACTAATAAGTTGTTTTTCTAAATATTATTATTTCAGCTGAAGAAATCTTAAACTTTACTCAAAATGATTTAAGTCCTGGCAGAATTTTATTACTTGATGCACAAGAAATAATATATGTTTGGGTGGGCTGTCTTTGCTCTAATGAAGGATTTCAAGAAATATATTCAATAGCAATGGATTTTCTTCAAACTGGTAGTAATAAATTTAATATTTTCTACTTATAATATTTAAAATCTCTTATCTTTTCTTAGATCCAGCTGGACGAAATACCAATACAACAATAATAAAAATAAAGCAACATTGTGAGCCTCCCACATTCACTGGGTATTTTCCCAAATGGGATAAAAAATTATGGGAGGTAATATAGATAATATTGTAACAATATTTATTTATAGTTTTAAAATATTTATTTATTATAGACATATAAATCATATGAATCGTTACGGCAAAATTTAGAAAAAACAAGTAATAATAATAATATCAAATATGTTTTGAAAGATGACTGTGAATTTGATAAATACCATAAATATCCTATTTCTATTTTGAAAGGAAGTAAAGATGACCTGCCACAAAATGTAAATCCATTGAAAAAAGAGGTATTTAACTGAACTATTTAAAATATAATTTATCAATTTTCAAATTTTAAGATTTTTTTTTTAATTATTGAATATTTATTTTCCAGCTACATTTGACACACGATGATTTTGTACATTTGTTCAGAATGAACTACGCAGATTTTGAGAGTATGCCTCAATGGAAAAAACAGAATCTAAAGAAAAATGTTGGTTTGTTTTAAATTGAAGACTACAAAATACATATTTACAATATTTAATATATTACCAGTGTAACTTTATATATTATTCTTATTTTATATAATAAATATTGCTTTTAAACATATTAATAGTATGGTTCTGTGTTAAAACCAAAATAACTTTTTTCTGATTCAGTCCAAGAATGTATATTTACAAATAAAAAAAGAAAAAAATTGCAATGAATATTTTTGGTTTATTGATAAAATTTTACATAATTATTAAGTTATCAATAGGATAACATTTTTACAAATAACATGTTTACAATAATTAATTATAAATTTATTAATATATTGGTACTTTATTATTTAGTATTTTATACAGTATCCCATATCAACATAGCACATCGGGACAATGCGATTATAAAATAAAGAGCATCAATATTATAAAAAGTTGTTCTATTACAACGTTCTTCATTTGATAAGTGAGAATCAAGGCACAATATTTTATTTCCATACCGATAACCATTGTATGTGTAAAACATATCACAAGTAACAAAATATTAATACAGCCGTTGGAAATGTTTGATGAAAAATATCATAATTATCCCCAAAATAAAATACAAAAATAATATCTGTAAATAAATATAGATAATAAAATAGAGATAGATATAGATAAATGGCAAAGCATTCCATAATTCTAATTAGTTATTTACCTAATTTAATTTATATAAATTCAAGCATTCATATTTGTATTCAGATATGTATATATCAGAATACAAAACCTATCAAAAAGTGTCGACTACTAAATGAGCATGGATTTTAACTATTACTGAGCAACTGCTTAACATTTTGATTAATACAAATGTACGCTCATCTTCCGATAACAGCAATTCATTATAAACATTGAAATGTTTTAATATAAAATTATAAGTAATAAATATATTTTTAAAAATTTCCAAAAGTATAATAAATGATTATTAAAATATTGCAGACTAGATTTTAAAAATAATATGTTATGTATAATACAAATTATCACAATTAAGTAAATTAAAAAAATCATTAATGGTTACTAATATAAATACCATATAAAATTATTATATAAATTGATTTCCAAAAAACTTTTATTAAAAAATGCTTCCAATTACTTGCTGTTATCAAAATACTAATAATATCTCAGTAAAATTTTATTCGAATATACAACTAATTAATACCTAATTATTATAAAATATTGCTGCTACATGTTACTGTGAATATTTTTCAATCTCTAATCGGCAGCCCTCAGTAAGATGGAGTATCGCTATAACTAATAAAGAATTTTTCTACAGGAATGTGAGCTTTATGTCAACAATAAGTCAAATTTCAAAGCAGTCATCTAAACTTTAATATACATTTGCTATAGAAGTTATTATATGTAAACTGAAGTATTTTTGATTTTATTACTCAGATTTTAATAGAAAGAAAAAATCTCTATGAACTGTATATCTGAATAAAATGTTTAAACTGATACTGCACTTTCTTCTAAATGCGCATAAACTGCTCTGAAATAAAATAGTATACAGAAAAATAATTTTTAAGTATAGCTTAATACTCATAAGCTATATTATTTGCTTTTGTATAAAATTTTTATTTTAAATTCATCTTTGGAGCACCGTCTCGACATTTCATTATGATTAAATAAATAAATGTTGATATACACGTGTAACAAAGATAATTTTAAAAATATAATGATTCATGATTATATGTTATTTAATGTTGATACATAATAAAATTATACATATTTACATAAGACAGAAATTAAATGTGTCTTTTAGAAAATAAATTATCATGGATGTATTTACATCACATATAACAGTAAATTCAAAATTTATTCCATAATACTTGTTTTAAATTTTTCTATACTGCCAATGCATTCATATTTTAATGTAAATTAAAGCATTGTTAGTTTATGTCATTGACTGTTACTTGCTATAAAAATAAAAATAAAAAAAAGTAACAGTGTTTCTTACTAATCAGAGGTAGAATACTTTTGAAGGCCGTAACAGTATTATTTTGAAATATAGTGGTCATTTACTGTTCAGTGATGAACTATTTGCTGGTAATGTCGCTGATCTTTGTTGAATATTCATGTAAGATGGTTTCAAGGCTGAACGAGTAGATTCTCTATAATACATTATTAATTTAAATAAATTAAATTTAACTGAATAAAAACTAATTTTAATTCATTAGACATACCTTGGAGAAATTTTTGCACTATCAATAGTACTATTTGCTTTATAACCACATTTTTGAATTTTTCTACTCAATCTCCCAACCCAATGTTTTTGTTCATCACTATTCCGTGCAAGAATAAGCAATTCTTTAGCAAAATTTGGATCATAATGTAATTTACATGGTGCTATTGAATCTTCTTTACGTTCTAAATGTTCTTTGTGGACTTTAATTCTACATCCTACAAAAAAAAATAAAAAAATACTAAAACTAGAAACTCCAATGTGACAAGATAAAAAAATTATGTCAAACACGCAACACCTGAGCCCTAAAATGCAGCCTGTGGCCCAAATCTTGCAATGATTTTATTTTTGTAGGACACCACCAAAAGACTGAACAGGGGGCTTTATGTTAGCCTAAAACAGGCAAAGTTATACTATGCAGAGCGTGTTAGAGCCAACGGTTTATAACTTATACAAATATTCATGAACTCAAATATTAACTGCCTCTCGTACAATATGGATTAAAAATCACAAACTACACTCTTCTTCGAATCTGCACACAAATCCCGGCATTCAGAAAACAAAAAGTACTTCATTTATAACTTTCAACAAACATTGCATAAACATTAATAAATTGTTGGCTATTGAGCATACACTAAGTAGACATGCAATAATTACTTCAATATAATTAAGAATAAAAGACTTACTTCTGCATTCCAAAGCCGCAGGAGGTCTAAACATATGCCACAGTGGTTTAGGACACACTTCACAAGTTGTCGGCATATGATATGATATTTGTAACAACTCGTGACCCTTATGAGATATTGTTCCTGGCTTATCATCTCGAATTGTAGTTACATCAGGTAAAGACTCTCCATCACCAGGTCTACGAGCTTCACCCTCACCAGCATACAACAATTGAAAAATTCTAGGAATATCTTTAGCATCCGCACGAATTACATCTCCCTGAGTTACAGATCGGACATGAAAAACTTTGCTGGAAAACAAATAAAAGTGTTACTGAAATCTTTTTTAAGTAAGCAGAAATATATTAAATATATTGTGAAATACAATTTACCTCAAATCCAAAATAAGTACAGGATCCGTATTTTGTTTATCATTTTCAGAGTTATAAAATATAATCTTTTTTGAAGAAACCACAACGTATTGTTTCTTCCAACCATGCCTACGGATATTTTGTTTATTTGGCACCGACAACCATCCCTCAAGAAATGATTCCTGCTGATTATATTCATCAGCATCATTGTCAGCAGAACTTAATGAAGCCGTTTCACTATTCATGGTTGCTAATCGAATTTGTAGCTGTTCTATTTCTGAATCTTTACTATCTACTTCCATTTGAAGTCTTACTTTGGTTTGATTTTCTTCAGCTAACTGTGCTTGCAAATCTTGCATTTCCTTTTGCCACTTCATAGAATGCTGATTGTACTTTTCTCGTTCTTGGGTTATTTCTTGTAATAACTTTCTATATTCTTTTTCTTTCCTTCGTATGTCTGCTGCTTTATTTTTAACTTTACCTGGTGTGTTAATGTCTTTACGATTCATTATTTCTGCTAATTTATTTACAGCCTGTTGTTTAAGCAATGATTCTGTTCTTAATTTAGTTGTTAATCTTTCCAATTCTTCACTGTTGTTTGTAGTTTTGTTCAGATCATCTTGTAATTTTTTTATTTGTCTATTTAAATCATCATTATCTTTCATTAGTTGATCTATTGATTTTTTATATTCATTTTCTCTTTCTTTTAAAGAACTTAAACTTAAATCTTTGGCAGATAGTTCAGCTCTGTGTTTTGAAAGTAAATCTCGTAATTCTAATTCTTTCATTGTTTTTTCTTTTTCTAAATCAGCTACAGTTTCTTCAGCTATTGATCGCGCCAATGCTTCAGAATCAGCCCTCGCCAAAGCTATTTGTAGTTGATGAACTAGAGAACCTCGTTCTTCCTCTAATTCTTGATTACATTTAGACTTATCTTCGAGATCTTCTCTTAATTCTTGAGCTTGTGTCTTATACAATGTAGAGAAATATTGCTCCGCTTCTAACTGATCTTGCAATTCCTTCATTTGTAATTTATCTACTGACCATTCTCGCTTTAATTTATGTAATTCCTCTTCAATATTTTGTTTAGCTTCACGAAGTTGAGTAACTTCTTTAGTAAGCTGAGCTTCACGAGCCTTTAGATGAGCAACCTCGGATATTTGAAGACCTAAATCAGATTGTATTTGTGCTTTCTTTTGTAGTTCTTGTTCTATCTGACTTTGAAGAGCTTTAACTTTTTCTTGTTCTTGTCTATGCTCACCGTCACGTTTCTGTAAATGCTGTTGAAGTTGACGATAATCTACAGTAAGCATGGACATTTGACGTTCAGTTTCTTGAGATTTTGAATCTGATTTTTGGCGAGCACTCTTTTCTTCATTTAATTTAGCTTGCAGTGCTAAAAATATATAAATATGTATAATAGATTGTTAATACTAATAATTTTCATAATTATTATTTACCTTTAACCACTTCGAGATTAGCTTCTTCTTTATTAACAAGTCTGGAACGTTCAGTTTCCTGATGAGCTTTCATTTCTTGTTGAAGTCTGTTATGAGCTGATTTCAATTCTAAAGTTAAAGAAGCACATTCTTTTTCTAATGAAGACACTCTTTCATTCATTTGTCTACTATCATTAATTAATTTTTCTTCTCTTTGCTTACTACGTTCTAATTCATTGTGTTCAGCCTGAAACACAAAAAATATAAACATTATAGATTACTTTAAATTACTTATAAATTATTTATATTAGGGGAGAGCAGGTAGGATTCGTACACAGGGAGCATTCATACAGTGAAGATATCTATGCTATCTAATACATTTACATGTTCGCGTTTATATGGGTGACTCCCCCTCATACGCAACGTGTACCTGCCGGTCGGGGCGATATTACGGCCACCGGCTTCGATGGAGCAAGCCGATATGTATTTTCGCTATGCTTAAGTATTTTTTGTTTTCATCTTTGAACACACTTGGCTGGTATAAGCAATGCTCGAATTATAAAAGTGATATATTATAGTTTATGCCTTAAAATCTTGGTTTAATATTTAAATAGTCATTTTAGTGTAACTATAACGGTAATTTTTATTCCAAATTAATTTGTTGATTTCTCGGGTTGGAGTACCTTCGTACAGTTATGAGTGGGGTAGATTTGTACTGTACGAATCCTCATCTACTAGATACCTAATACCTCTACTTGTACCTATAGACAATTCTGTTCACATTTCACGATAAACACAATTCTATTTTATGTTTTAAGTAGCTGCAAAAAGATTGTTTACCAAGAATATTATTATTACAGAATCATGCCGAGTATTTTTGTCGGCTGTATTAATCCATTTATTATAACTATATTATAAGTACTTTAAATACAATAATTGTTAGTTTACTACATGAAGGCTGATTCTGTGTTAACTTTGACCGCAATAAATGACTTTAATACATTGAATAAATGGAATTTTCTTTGACTGTACGGAGGTTCCCGACTAAGCTACCCCATGCACGAGGTGCCTTCGTACGTTTTTCATTTTTTAGGAAGATTGCCGTAGCTTCCCCATACTGTTTTATATGAAAACTACACTTCACAGTATTAAAGCCAGATATGTGGGTAATATAGCGGTATTAAAATAATTTTGTAATAGCTAATAGTTTATTTTTTATAAGGCTCAGAGTAAAAAGTGTACGAATCCTACCTGCTCTCCCCTACATACGCCAAGATCATTTATTTACCTGCAATTTACTTTCCAATTCATGCAATTTACTGATGGCTTGACAGTATAAACTACGTTCCTGAGACAACTGACCCTGTAAACTAGCAATTTCCTGCTGTAGTGCATCACGCTGAATCTGTAATCCTGTAAGTTTGTTCTGTAATTCTACTGAAATCTGTTCTGATGTTGCTTGGACTACAGTTAATTCTGCAACTTGTTTACGTAAGCGTTGATTACTATCTCCTTCTGCTTTTAGTTTTTCTTGCAATTCAGACACTTGCTTCTCTAATAAATTAATTTTATCATTATGTTGTGCATTATTATTCATTTCTCTTGTACGTTTACTTTGTTCTTCTTCCAATCTTTTTTTATAATCATTTAATAAAAATTCAGTTTTCCTTCTTAGTTCATTCTCACTATCAACCTTTCGTTGTAATTCTTTATTATTATGTTTTAAAATTGTTAATTCTTTCATTGTCTTGGAGGCTTCTTCACTTATTTCTGCTTCTCTTCTACTTAAAGCATCTAACTGAGCTAACAAACTGTGCTCTTTTTTTTCTAAAGTTGCAACATTTATACGTTCTTTTTCTAATAAATCTTCTAACTGATGTACATTTTCTGAATTTGAATTAAGATGGTTTGTCATATTTGAATCTACAATATCTGAAGATATTTTGTTATCACTTAACAATTGATAATCAGCATTATATGTGAAACCAACAAATGGTAAATGATTTCCAACAAAAGTTTGTGGTACAGCAAATATTTCTTCAGGGCCTTCATCTCTCTCAATATCATCAAAATTACTTGTATCATCATCTCCTGATAATTCCGGAACTACAGGCGGTGCTGAATCTCTTAAATTTTCAAAAGTCCAAGTATCATTTTGAAAAAATGGGTGTCTTTTAATTTCATCGACATTATTACGACCCAAACGTTTTGTTCTATCAGTTAAAAAACCACAAATCAATGACTTAGCTTCTTTACTATTTTCAATTTCATCAGGAAAACTTAAAGAATTACGATGATCCATAATTTTACTGTAAGTACCGACAAGACTGTCTGCATAAAATGGTGTTTCACCAAACAGCATTTCATATAAAAATATTCCAACAGACCACCAATCACACTCACGACCATAAACACCTTCCCCACCTTGACTCTGAAGCACTTCAGGTGAAATATAGTCCGGTGTACCAACAGCATTGCTCGACCTAACCAATCCATCAGAATCCATTCTCATGCAAGTACCAAAGTCTGCTAATTTCAAATGACCATATTTATCCAAAAGCATGTTATCAGGTTTCACGTCACGATGTACGAATCCCATTGAATGTATTGCATCTAATGCTAGCACAACTTCCATAGTATAAAACATTGCCCACTTCTCAGGAATATCATAATTTGACATGAGATTCACTAAATCACCACCTGGCATGTAATCCATAACCATGTACAAATACTTATGATCTTGAAATGCAAAATGTAACTGTACTATCCATTGGGAGTTAGCATGAGCCATTATATGTCTTTCCTCCCAAAAAAATGCAGAATCAGACCGCTTGATCATTTCAAATTTGCTCAATAACTTCATTGCAAAAACACGTTTTGTGGATTTGTGGCGCACAAGCTGGACTTCTCCAAAGGCTCCTCTTCCGATAACTTTTATCAGATTAAAATCATCTGTTTTCATTCGCAAGTTAAATATTTCATTAGCGACCCCGTTGTCTAAAAATAAAAAAAAATATGTAGATAAAGCTAAAATAATAAACTGAGGACTCAGTTACACATAATAAATCTATCGTTACACATAAATAATCTACTTACAGCGATTAACATAGGACTCGACATTTTTCATTCGTTTCACTGATGGATGGTTACAGTCTGCAATGAGCGCTTGCACAGTATCTAGCAATGAATCAACATTAGCTGCACTGCGAGGATCTTGGATACGCTCTTCTAGTTGCCGTAATCTACGTTTACGATCTTCATCTCGCACTGCTTCCATTTTGCGAGATGTTTTATGTGTACTTTTTTAAATAAGTTGGTTATGTTTATCTGTTTACATACTTTTTTGGTATTTATAGTTGTACTTATTAAACTTAATAATAAACATTTTTAATAAACCTATTAAATGAATATAGATAAGTTTGGCACTAAGGTGGGTCCAAATACCAGCAACCTACTCACATTCTTACACAAGCCACATTATATAAATTAAATGCTAATATATCTCGATATCTACATTAATTAAAAAAACACTTAACATATAAATAAAGTTTACAAAAGAATACATCAAAATCAACAAGAAAAGTAAAGAAATAATAATCAGCCGCTTGTCCAAATGACTTTCCGCATACGAAGCAAAATTCTCTACAATCATAAAAAATTACTAAATATAATAATAACGCAAAGTTTGCAACATTTGTTATAATGTTATTGCTGCTAACTTCATGTCTATTTTTGATTTTCAAAATTCAAATCATCTACCTTCATGATTCAAATATATAAATCGAATATTCTTTGAATTATTTAAACGTAAATATATAATATTATGAATACTTTTATTATGTGGATTATTAATTCATTTAGCCACGTTTATATATTTTTATTTTCTAATATATAAAATATGTAAAACTGATTTTTTTAAATTTGAGACTTTGATCGAAATATTTATTTTTATCCTATGGTCTTTCCTTATCAATTTTATTTTCGCCATGATGTCTATGTCTGTGTGTCTGTCTGTAGACGCTGTAATTTAAAAACAACAAAACAGAAGGGTGTTATTTGTTATAGATTTATAAACTTATAAAATACATACATTATTGACATTAATATACATATGTATAAGTACCTATCGTATATACTATATATACAGATTAATATAGAATAAATAATATTAATTAATGAAACATAATATATATATATTTAATTTATGTTTTAATTTGGATGGCTTTGTCAAAATAACAAATGCTAATTATTACTTGATCATTAGTATATTTAACATATCTCATACATATTTTTAAAATAATCACAAAAATATTAAAAATATTCATAAGTATTTATTGTAATTTTAAAATTATCAGTTATACAAATAAAAATTAGATTATACAAGTAATGATCCAGCAAGATACAAATAAAATAACCGAACAATTGAAGAAACTAATATTTTCATCAAACTCGTCATCACAAACAAATATAACAACAAACATTTTTATTAATAATAATATAAAAACCTCTCGATCATTGGAAGAATTAAATAGTAAAAAAAATCGATATTATAATAATTTCATATTAGAGGTAATTGTTTGAACTACTATAATATAAGAATATATGTAGATACAATATATTTACCTTTAATTATTAATATTAATGATTTATTAGAGAATAATGAGCAATGAAACATTGGATACTACCTCTACTTGTGATAAAAGTGAATTAAAAAATAATGAAGAAAGCTATAAAACATACGAAAAATTTTCGAATGATGTATACATAGTAAATAGAGATATATTGAATTATCGAGGTTGTAAATACACAATGAGTGATATAGCAATAATATGGAAAAAAGACTGCAGGAAGTGGTTATGGAAAAAGCAACCAAATAAAAAAGGAAAACAAATTTTATAATATGTATATTGTATATGTATTTTTAACAAAATATCTATTTTTACAATATATACAAACTATTTAAAAATTACTGACATGTTTCTATATTTTCAAGTTTTTGCTGATAATTAATATTATCTAATTGTTCACCACATTCAAATCTTATAAACTCCACTACTTCTACACAATTTTCATCTAATACTTCATTGACAGTAATTTCTGGATTTAGTAAATATTCTTGATATATTAAGCATGTTTCATCATCTGTATTTTCTGCTGGTTTATCAATTTCTTTATCACCAATTTTTTGGGGATTCATTCCAACAATATGTTGACATAAATGCTTTCCTATGTTTTCATCAATGGGCTGAGTATCACTTTTAGATTTATAAGCAATTAATGCTCCATATTTTCCTAATAAAACATCAGATTCATTTCCTTTGGGATGAGCGTAACCAGATATCTTAATATTGTGTTGTGCTTTCATACAAATAGCTCTTTTTAATGAAGCATTCTCTCCAACAGAACCAATCATTAAAGTTAAATGATCATGTAAAGATTTACCATCTAATGCTTTTATTTCTTGAAAACGTGCTGTGTCCAAAAACATCTATAACATTAACAAAAAACATAAGTGTACATTACATATTATAGTATGAAAACTTTTATTGATTTGTTATTCAAATAATACCTTTGTCAGATCTTGATCACATTTATGATCAATGCAAAACTTCAAACATCCTTTAGCAGCTGTTGTCGCTATATTTTTAAACTGTTCATTTCGTGCAACAAAATCAGTTTCACAATTAACTTCTACAAGAGAGGCATTGTTTTCTTCAGTAGCTATTGCAATAAGTCCTTGAGAAGTTTTTCGTCCTTCTAATTTAGTTGCTTTTGACCAACCAAGAGATTGGGCTTGTTTTTGTAACCATTCTTCTGCCTAAAAATATAAAACAATTTCTATAGTAATAATTGTTTAATTTATATGTGTAGAGGAAAAATGAAAACGTAAAGATTTAGGTATTTCTCAGGGAGCAACAAGGTCCACTATGTGTTATATCTACTTTTTCATTGCAAATTCACATAAAATATCGTAATCCCTATATTTGCAATGCTAAATTTTTTATTTTATTTTATATATACCAGGTGGCCCAAGTAAAATGAAACGGGCACGTTTTTGGTCATTTAAAATAAGATTTTGAATTGTTTTCAAGGGGGACATCTTTTGCTATAAAGTTTTTGCAATAATCTTTTCAACCCTCAGTGCTATGAGCACAACCCTTAAAATTTTAAATAGCATGATAGGGCAAGTGACACCTCATTTGAAAGGTTTTTTCATTCTAAATACGGTGTTTTTTTCAAATCTGTTTAGTTTTAGTCAAGTTATTTACATTTTTAGCTCCATGAATGCATTGATTTTTTGATCAACAAAACAAACATTTATAACTAAAATTCAAAACAAAGTAGGCTTATTTTCTTATACGTATATCTTTGCTCACAGACGGTAAATCATTTTAAGATTTTAAAGTGAGTTTCTTAGCTGTAGTTTACAAAATTTGAGCTTACTCTTGAATATTTTAATTTTTCTGAGAAATACATTTTCAAGGTAAATCACAGAATAGGTAAATTTTATATTCATTACCATCACGGCGTTTTTCTGAGGCAAATAGGTTTGAAAAAAATGTCTCCAAAATGTGGAAAAATGGGATTTAAAGCGCATGTTGCATACATTCCAAATCTTTTTGAATTAAAATCGTAGCTGCTTCGATGGTTAAAATATCGACTTTCAATGATTTGTGGCTATTTTGTTATAAAAAGACTTCTGAACTTACCCTTTACAAGCCTTGAGAAAATTTGAAGATAGTTTTATAGTGTTAATAATGATACATTAAGAACTTACGGAGATTTACGAAAGGATTATGACCGCTATTGTTCGCTTGGTAAAAAACAAAAATATTAGCAAAAGAATGTAACAGCACTATTAATTATCCTCTTGTAGATGAAAAAGATGAAATGCCAGTTATTCAAAAATGTATTATACCAAAATTACACGTATTATAGGGACTTGTTAATCCTTTATTTTGGGATGGTATAGTAAAACTTGTCGGTAAAGAAAGAGCAGTGATTTGGCCCAGAAGTTTAAATATCAGCTCTCAAAGTTATTATGATGATTGTTTCAAAGGAAATGCATGCAGAACTCTTTTAAAAGAAGCGGATAAATTAAATAATATCGATATTCACGGAGATCTAGGACCACTAGCAATGGTACCTTTCATTTCATCATTGAAAGCTATAAATAAAATTGTTCATGGGTATTTTGCTGTGAGACAATCTGAACCAATTGAGAATTTATGTAGTTACATTCAAGAACTTGAAAAGTCTTTGAAAAGCACTAATTTAACAGAAACTCTAGAAGTACATGTTGTATTAAAACAAAATCATTGAAAGTCGATATTTTAACCATCGAAGCAGCTACGATTTTAATTCAAAAAGATTTGGAATGTATGTGACATGAGCTTTAAAACCCATTTTTCACATTTTGGAGACATTTTTTTTAAACCTATTTGCCTCAGAAAAACGCCGTGCCATAGATATGACAAAAAAATTGTCAAATACGGTTAATGTGGAGAACATGAGTGGACGTCAACACAAATATCAAAAAACCAGTAGTTATTTAGAATAGAATTGATACTCTAATAATATTCACGTGATTTTTGAAATGTTTGACATCATCCACCAATGTTTTCCATATTTATCAAAAATACTAATATCTGTTAAATATTATAATTTTTTAAATTTAAAGTAGAAATTAAACTAAAACTTCATATTCTATTCTAATTATATAGTTGGAGTTAAGGCTTGGAGTCACTTGGAGCTTTCAAGATTGACAATAATAAGTCTAAAATAAAATACCTGGTCCAAATTATTCTGATGTAACTCTAATGCTTTTTTACAATTTGCAAATGTATATCCAGTTTTTTTACGTAGTGTTGCTAATGCTGATTTCTCACTTGAAAAATAATTTTTGGGTACATGAATTGAACGTATTGCATTTAATAATGTTCTTGTTTGAAACATCTGAAACGAAGTGTACAAAATTTATATTTTATCAAGCAAACATAATTTTAATTGTTATAGTAACAAAAATATAACCCTTAAATATTGATTAAACAAATCAAATAAATGAGTGGATTAAAAAATAATATTAACATTTACGATATTGACAATATCTATAATTTAAATATTTGTACCTACTGTGCTAAATATTTTGTAATTTTATGTAAGTATGCAAACGATTTTTCAAATTTGTTAAATGCAGGATTACCGATAGTGTATGATAAGAGTTTTTACATAAAATATTAATCTATATATATGTAATGTGTTTTATGAAAATTCACGAAGTATATTAAAACAATTGTAATTCCTTTTAAGACTGCTTAAAATATATTTTATAAAATATTCAATGACATTATCCGGCATACAATTTCACATGGGATATGTAGTACAATTTTTGACCACTTTTAGCGCTTCTGTGGAACTGTCATTTTGAATTTTATAGGCGCGATTAGGCGTATTATTTTACTACAAGATTGACTACAAGAGATACAAGAGTTTTTTAAAGTGACATTAATTTTATATGTGCATAATGAATTACAGTTTGAAGAACTTTAACTTTCAGAATAAAATGGATGAAAAAGAAAAAGAACGTCAACGTTTGATTGCTGAACTTAAAAGTCTACGTAACAGACCTAATCGCTGTCCTGAAATTAATATACCTGAATTAAGAATGCCTGAAGGATGTAACATTGATACAGAATCATATAATTTTTTGGATAAACTTGGGAATTCTTCTATTAAACATATTAAAAAATATTCACAAAAACCTCAGTCTTGTGTGAAAATAGAAAAAAGTATATTTTAATTGTATTGTTAATTTTGAAATATTGAATTATAATTTTAATATAAATAACAATATACATATTTTGTGTCATAACTTTACAGAAAAACCTTCTCGTATGACGTTTTATTCCAACTTAAGAAGAGAACGAGAAGAGTTAAGAAGAAATGTAATAAAATTAATTATGCCAAATACTGATAACAGCTTAATAAGGTCTCAGTCATCTGAGGAAAAACTTCTCACAAAATACTATAATTATATTCATCATGGTATTGATACAATATATGTATCACCTATGAATATATCCCTAATTAACAGAGTATGTATTTATTTATTTATTAAAGCAAATATTAATTTATTTAATCTGACAAAATATAATAGGTGCGCAGTTTGATTCCGGAAAAATTCAAATATCATGTTAATATATATAAAGATTGTATCTCTGAAATAAAAAAAGAATACATGTACAGCATTAAAGTAGCAATTGTGGCTTTTGCACTGAAATGTCCTTTTGAAATAAAATATATGCCTAAAGAACATATTATAACTGAATCAGATATTACATTAAGACAATGTCAGATGTGGAAAGAATCAATACATAAATCTAAAGCATATATTAAAAAATACTTACACACCAATAATCCTTGTATTGCCGAAATATTGGATTTGTGGTACCAAAAATATAGGTAAATATATCATTGATTGTTATACAACAATTAAATATCTATATCTCTATATCAGCGGTTCTTAGATATATGTAGTCTAGGGACCCTCTTTTGAACAATAATTTTTTAGGGACCTCCCCTGTCTGACAGAAAAATAAAACAAAATTAATGATTGGTAAATATAAATGTAAAAGTACTTTAATTTATGCCAAACATATTTCACGGACCCCCAGGGGTCTATCGACCCTAGCTTAAGAACCGCTGCTCTATATTATATGTATAATATACATATAAGCACTGTAATATAGATATATATTGTATATCTATATTTCAGTGCTGTTAAAAAAAAACAGAATAGTGCGAGTAGAACTTGCACCTTAAGGGTTCCGTACCATTATATAAAACTTAATTAGTGACATAGTTAGTTATCTATACAATTAACCTGATTCCCAAGGCGTTTTTGTGTGTAGGTGTCTTTAAGTAGATGCTGTATGAAATAAACTGCAAAATTAAAGTTGTCACATAATAAGTTCACATAGAATTAGAAATTAATGATTTTTGGATTATTTCCTTTATTTGTGCTATATTACTATGACAACTTCCTTCGTACCAAATTTCAAGATTCTAAGCAACAGGAAAATACGTTATAGGTTTTGATCGGTTTTGATGATCAGGGAATCAGTTTGTTAGGTAATATCTTTTTATTGCATTGAAAATTAGAAACTTGAATTTTTTACAGTCAACCTTAGTATTTGATATTAAATTTCAACTCGATACCTCTAGCCGTTCCTGAAATAAGGGTCTTGATAGACCAGGGGCGAATTAAAGAAAAATCAGGCCATAGGCAAGGTTCCTATTGTGGGTCCCATTGAAAGACTAAAAATAATTTTTTTTAACAAAATAAAAAATTACCCACATTAATATTTGCAAACCTTTTTTTTTCGTTTCCACTTTTGCAAATTTGACCTCGACAAAATTACGGACCCTAGGCACCTGCCTAATCCAGTCTGCCCCTGTGATAGAGAGAGATGGACAATAAAGTGGTCTTATAAGAGTTCTGTTTTTTTTTCATTTTGCGGTACGGAACCCTGAAGGTTATGAAATAACAAATTTTCGTTGTAATGTAAATTAAAAAGAGATATACTAGTACACGCTTGTCCAACCCGAGGCCCGCAGTGTGGTATTTTAAAAACATAAATGCACTGCATTCTGAATTCTGAGACTTCCTGTAATTCTGATGGTGGTTTAAAAAGACAATTGTTTATATTTTTAGTGACATGTGCTTGGTGAATATAGAAGAACTTACAAAAGGTCCACTGTATTTAGATAAATTTAAAATAATTAATAATAAGCACATTGAAAACGTCCGAAAACAGTTATTAAATGAATGGCTTCCGTCAATACAAAGAATATTTTTTAAAGGAAGTAAAAGAAAACTTTTACCTAATCCTATGTTAAAAGTTCAGTCCAAAAAGTTCTACGACTGTGTTTCCTGTATTATGACATTTCAATTACAATCTTTGTGCATGAAATCTATAGAGGAATATACAAAATTTATACTTCATACTGAGGTGTATATTGGTGATAATATATTATATACAGGGCTTTTTTTTTAAAAAAGGTGCCATAATCCATTTATTATCAAGCTTTTTACTAAAAAAAATATATCAAATTATCATTTAAATGAAATTTAAAGCAGCTTTTCCTATACTACGAAAAAAGATGCCAGAATACCGCTTGCCTATATTACATTACAAAAAAAGCCCTGTATATATATACAAATATATTATTCCTTATTCGTGTATTTTTGGGTGTAGGTCAATTAATTATATAAAAGACACTTATGCTGAATAAAAATAATCTATATATGTATATAAACTAATGTTCGTTTGTGTGTGGATTATAGACTTGAGAATTACTGAACCGATTTCAATGCAGTTTTCACCAATAGTTAGATAATTTTTCTGTACATGTTCATGGCTATTAAACAATAGACTTTTATTATAGACTAAAAAAATCTTTATCAGAATTCTATAATTTACAGTTTTAATATTTTTATATATAATTGACCGTCACCCAAAAATACAAGAAAAGTATACAGGGTGATTCAGCACTGTCGTGCCAAACTTGAACAGTAGATTGAGACAAATATTTTAAGCAAAAACTTCCAATAAACATGTGTCCGGAAAATTTTCCTTAAGGAAGTACAGGCCTCCAAAGATTTTACTAAAAATGAGTTTTATTTTAATATCTAGAGAACCCTTTGTGATAGAATAATGAAATTTATTATTTGGTTTAGTAATAATATGTGTTATCGATTTCTGATATTAACCAATTATATTTTAGGCCAGGGCTGTATGGGGCCAGTGGGCCCATCGATTTTGATCTAGTAATTGTTTGTTCCTTAATTTTTTTCCTGAGTTGATACTTTTATAAGATTATATGATACAAAATACACAAAAACATACTTTGCTTGTTTATCATAGGATAAACCGTTTTCGAGAAATATCGATGGAAAATAAAACATGCAGAATTAACCTTAATACGGATGCTTGAAATTATAAAAAATAAATTTATATTCTTATTTCATGATAACAAATAAGACGAAAAGTTAATATAAATATACCTCTAAAAATGCATCCGTATCAACATAATGTCATTTTTAGTTTGTTTTTTTAGTCATGTTAATAAAGTTCATGTAACAGTAAAAAAACTGGCTATAGATCTTACAGGATTCATATTAGGAGGTTTATTTAAATGAACTTTAATCTTACCTTTAATCATAGAAAAAGAATATAAATTTATTTTTTATAATTTCAAGCATCCGTATTAAGGTTAATTCTGTATGCTTTATTTTCCATCGATATTTCTCGAAAACGGTTTATCCTATGATAAAAGCAAAGTATGTTTTTGTGTATTTTGTATCATATAATCTTATAAAAGTATCAACTCAGGAAAAAAATTAAGAAACAAACAATTACTAGATCAAAATCGATGGGCCCACTGGCCCCATACAGCCCTGGCCTAAAATATAATTGGTTAATAACAGAAATCGATAACACATATTATTACTAAACCAAATACTAAATTTCATAATTCTATCACAACGGGTTCTCTAGATATTAAATTAAAACTAATTTTTAGTAAAATCTTTGGAAGCCTGTAGTTCCCTAAGAAAAAATTTCCGGACGCATGTTTATTGGAAGTTTTTTGCTTAAAATATTTTTCTCAATTTACTGTTCAAGTTTGGCACGACAGTGCTGAATCAGCCTGTATATGTAATTATATAATAATGGTCATATATCTATATTTTTTAGAATAATTGTGGATTTATTATTAATCAGTGCATTAAAGATAATACTATAATATTTGAACCTAATTTTGAAGAATTTGAAAATTGTATTTTGGATGTGTACAAAGAAATAGTTAGAGCTGTTGATGAAATACCAAGATTAGAAAAAAATTTGTATATTAATTTTGAAGCTGAACATTTTTATTTAAAGGTTCTATTTAGCCATAAAAATTAATATTGCATATTTTAAAATACACTCTTTTTTTAGCCATCAATTTTATCAGAATTATTAGAAGAAAATTATCAAATAACAAAAAAACTATTGAAAGAACAGCGGGTTTTTCCGCAAGAAAGAGTGCATGATTTTGATGAATTTAGTTTTTTAATTAATGGACAGGTAATTTAAATTAATGCTTTTAAAAGTACAAATTTTGTTCAAATATATTATTTTAAGGCTGAAAATGATGTTAGAAAATTACTAGATGCATCACCAAAAATTGAACAATATCAGTCAGAAGTGGCTAAACTCTATGAGATTGCATATAAAATACCAATAAATGTTGAACATGTCATAACAACAGGAATGTATAGTATAGATAGAACAGCAGTTGTAGGTTCATTAGTTGATATTACAAAAACATTAAAAAATAATGTATTGCTACACTGCGTTCAAACATATCAATCAATTTCTAAACAGTGAGTATTATAAGGAGTTATGAATAATTATTTCTAATCATGATGCAAATATATACTTTTTTCAGATTAAATCAAGATTGCTCAGATATTCATACCAAAGTTTTAACAACACCAAATAACACTGCAGAATTAATGGAATTAATTGCATACCTTAATAATGTTGATACCAAAATATTATTTAATTTATACGATACTTTACAAAATGTCATGAAATACATGCTGTTTGTTGCAGATTATTTGCCTTATACAGATGCTGAAATTAAATTGAACAATAAAACATTTCATGGGTATGTAACATTGTATTATATTATTTTATTAAGTAAAAAGTTTGTGTGTGGGTTTGTCTGGGATAGTTTCAAAAACTACTGGACTAATTTTGATGAAACCTATACAAATGTGTTATTAGAAATCTTAGAACCCAGGAAAAAGCGATCAGATCTAATTGGATCAGAGCAGATCTGAAATTTGATCCAATTAGATCTGATCAAATCTAATCAGATCTGAATAGACCAAATTACGGATCTGATCAGATCTGATGCAATTGGATCCAATCTGAAATTTGATCCAATTAGATCTGATCGCTTTTTCCTGGGAAGTGCTATAGACATCTATTTTCTTGAGGTCCACATGAATGAAATAAAATAAAAAGTAATAATAAAATTGTTACTTTTAGGTATCTTAAAATGCCTAATATTCTTGAAGAAAGTCATCATATTGTGGAAAAGAAAACAGTAGACTTTAAGGAATCGTTAGCAGTTAGAATACAACAGTTCATTGAAGACTTGGACGTGTATGATAAACAAATTGATGAGTTGCAATACAATGCTGATGTTGCTGAATTACCTAAATATCAGAAAAAAGCTCAAAATTTAGACAACAGGTTAAATTTATTTATATTTTATTATTTTTATTATATAAATTATTTTATTATTTACTTATTATTACAGACTTGTAATTGCTATGGAAAAAATTGATCAATTTAATGAAGAAGAAAAAGCATTTGGTTTTGAAATATCACAATATCCGATGAGAAAACAAATACACGATAAATTGAACCCTTATAAAAGATTATATGATAACTGTTGTGATTTTCTTAATAAGAGAGATATTTGGTTAAATTCACAAGTTGGGTCATTTGAGCCAGATGACATAGAATCAGATGTGCAAATATTTCATAAAACGATATACAAACTGGAAAAAGTGTTTTCAGAACAACCACATACTATGCAGTTAGCTGGAACGGTATATTTTTTACAGTAATAACAGTCAACATTATCTTATCATGTGCATCCATGAATCAACTTCCTTATTCATACTATTAATAAAAAATGTTATGAATAGAATTAATATTAATTAAAACAATTTTTAGATTGTCGAGGAAATACATGACTTCAAACAACATTTGCCTATAATTCAGACTCTCGGGAACCCGGGAATGAAAGAACGTCACTGGAAAAATGTTTCAGAAATTGTTGGGTTTCCAATTCTTGTTGATGAAAACTTAACATTAACAAAAATTATTGATTTTAAACTAAATGAATTCCTTCCTAGTTTTGAAATTATATCGGAAGCTGCAACAAAGGAGAACAATTTAGAGAAAGCATTAAAGAAAATGAAAGTGGAATGGGTTGATTTGGAATTCATTGTTTTGCCATATCGGTTATTATTTATTTAATTTAGAATATTTTGTTGTATTGAAATAATTATTTAATAAATACTTTGTAGGGATACTGGAACGTTCATTTTATCTGCGGTGGATGATATTCAAGTATTATTAGACGATCATATAATCAAAACACAAACAATTAAAAATTCTCCGTATATTAGACCATTTGAAGAGGAAATATTGTAAGCCTAATTCCAAATTACTTTGCCTTTATTATGATATTCTCTTTTTAATTTAGTAGTATTGAAAAAGACATTTAATTTATGTATTTAATTTAAAACATCATTTTATAGAGCATGGGAAAAGAAATTATTATCATTGCAAGATATTTTGGATGAGTGGTTGAAAGTTCAACTAACTTGGATGTATTTGGAGCCAATATTTTCTTCACCAGACATACAGCAGCAAATGCCAGAAGAAGGTCGCAGATTTAGTACAGTTGATAAAGTTAGTTTCTAATATTTGAATATCTTTTACCTATACAAGATATATATTAACGATATTTGTGTTAAATTTTAGATGTGGCGAGATATTATGAAAACAGTTACTGCCGATAGTAAAGTAATGACGGTGATATTGATTGATAAAATGTTAGAGAGACTTAAAAAGAGTAATGCTTCTCTGGATATAATACAGAAGGGATTAAATGAGTATCTTGAAAAAAAACGTTTGTACTTCCCCAGATTTTTCTTTTTGTCTAACGATGAATTATTAGAAATATTATCAGAAACAAAAGATCCTACACGGTATGTATTTTCATTTATTTATTTATTTATTTATTTTATTTAAAAAAATGTAATATTGAATTTCAGTGTACAACCTCATTTAAAAAAGTGTTTCGAAGGTATTGCCAAGCTTACATTTACTGAAGATTTAGATATCACGGAAATGAAATCAAGTGAAGGCGAAATTATTCCATTGGACAACAGTATATCTACTTCAAAGGCACGGGGGGCTGTTGAAAAATGGCTTGCAGAACTTGAAGTGAATATGAAAAAATCTGTTCATCGTATTGTTGGCAGTGCTATAGATTCTTATCCTACAAAATCACGAGATGTTTGGGTATTAGAATGGCCTGGACAAGCGGTACAATTAATTATTAAAATAATTTTATCTTATTTACTTATATGCTTTTATTTTGTTTAGGTTCAAAGTGTAGCAATGACATTTTGGACAACTTACGTGCATACAGCTATAGGTGATAGCTTAGAAGCAATGATGAAATATTTAAAAACATGTAATCATCAAATATCTAAAGTTGTGGAGTTAGTACGAGGACCTTTAAACGCTATGAATCGTATCACTTTGGGTGCATTGGTAGTACTTGATGTTCACGCCAGAGATGTGTTGTCAGAAATATTAGATTTAAAAATTTCAAATGTTAATGATTTCCAATGGTTATGCCAACTCCGTTATTATTGGGAGGTATATAGAATATATATTATATAGAATATGAAGGAAATTTTTGTTTCTAAATATTATAATACATACATTATATACATTAATATACGTCTTACAGGACAAACAAATGGCAACAAGAATGATTAATTCTACACTTATGTACGGATATGAATATTTGGGAAATGTACCACGACTTGTAATAACACCTCTGACTGATCGTTGTTACAGAACATTGTTTGGAGCATTACATCTGCATTTAGGTATTTGTAAAAAATAATACGCTTTATTAATGTTGATACATTTAACAATAAAATATATTACAGGTGGTGCTCCTGAAGGTCCAGCTGGTACTGGAAAAACTGAAACTACTAAAGATTTAGCCAAAGCCGTTGCAAAACAATGTGTTGTATTTAATTGTTCGGATGGTCTGGACTATATAGCATTGGGAAAGTTCTTTAAAGTATGTTGTTCATAATTAATGTAGGTGAGTAACAATTTGTAAAATTTATTTTTTGTTTAGGGTTTAGCATCGTGTGGTGCTTGGTCATGTTTTGATGAATTTAATCGAATTGATTTAGAAGTACTTTCTGTTGTGGCACAACAAATATTGACTATACAACGAGGTGTCAATTCAGGAACTGAAAAATTGATGTTTGAAGGAACAGAATTGAATTTAGATCCATCATGCGCAGTATTTATTACAATGAACCCAGGGTATGCTGGCAGGTCAGAACTTCCAGATAACTTAAAGGTAATTAATCTACATGCTAATAAACAAACACATAGATAAAATAACTATTTTTATTTCAGGCCCTTTTCCGTTCTGTGGCTATGATGGTTCCTGATTATGCAATGATAGCAGAGATAGAGTTATATTCATTTGGTTATTTAAATACAAGACCGTTAGCAGTAAAAATTGTTGCCACTTATCGCTTATGTTCAGAACAACTATCATCTCAACACCATTATGATTATGGAATGAGAGCTGTTAAATCAGTTTTAACAGCAGCAAGAGCTTTAAAACTCAAATATCCAGATGAGGTTGAAGATATAATTGTACTCCGATCTATAAAGGATGTAAACTTACCAAAATTCTTAGAACATGATGTTCCGTTGTTTTTGGTAATTCTTTTTTTTAATATGTAACATTTACACATAATATCTATCTATCTATCTGCTTTTAGGGTATTACATCTGATTTGTTTCCTGGAATTGTTTTACCAGAACCAGACTATGAAGTATTGAATAAAGCTGTTGAAGATGCTTGTGAAAAATATAACTTTCAATGTACTCCTTACTTTTTAGAAAAAATTCAACAGATATACGAAATGATAGTAGTCAGACATGGACTAATGATTGTCGGTCTTCCGTTTGCGGGTAAAACTTCAGCATACAGAATGCTATCTGAAGCATTGGCTCTTGTAGAACAAAGGGTATTATTATATTAATATTTGTAAAATGAGTTATAATTTATACGCTAGGTAGATAAGTACAATTAAATAATAATAAACATTCTTTTATAATGTCTAGGGTGGTATGAATGAACATGCAGTTGAATATACAGTTATTAATCCAAAATCTATTACAATGGGTCAGTTGTACGGTCAGTTTGACCCAGTATCTCACGAATGGTCAGATGGAATACTCGCTGTTAGTTACAGAGCGTTTGCAGTTTCTACAAATGAAAACAGAAAGTGGCTTATCTTTGACGGACCTGTTGACGCTATTTGGATTGAGAATATGAACACTGTTCTTGACGATAATAAAAAGTTATGTTTGATGTCAGGAGAAATTATTCAATTGGCTCCAACAACTAATTTGATATTTGAACCAATGGATCTAGAAGTTGCATCACCCGCTACTGTATGTTTATTAATTTAGTAATAGTTTTCTTTATTTATTACATTGGTTTTGTAGGTATCACGATGTGGAATGATATTCATGGAACCTCAGTCTCTTGGTTGGGAACCGATATTACGTTCATGGTTAAATGATCTTCCTTCATCGCTAAACGAGTTAAATAAAAAAATGTTAAAACATATGTTCAAAAGATTTTGTGAACCTTTGTTGTGGCTTGTTAAAAAAGGAGGTTTGAAAGTAAGTATTAGTTATATATCTCACATGGGTTAAATAATTAATAGACCATAAGAATAATCTATAATTTAAATTTTGTAGGATATGTGCCCTATGTTGAATGCTAATTTAGTAAAATCACTCATGAATTTATTTGATTGTTTCATGGATGATTTTCATGATGAAAAATACATGGAAGAAATATCTGATTTAGAAGTTCGGGCACAATTAGAGGTAATTGCAATTATATAAATATATTTTTTTTTTACAATTTCATGTTTTTTCAAATCATATATAGGGAGTATTTTTCTTCTCATGCATATGGTCTTTGGGAGCTACATTAGATGTAATAAGTCGAGAAAAGTTTAATTTGGCATTCCGTGGTTTATTACAACATGAATTTCCTGATGAAGTAAAACATAATCTTGGGATACCATTTGATATAATAAAACCAACAAAAGCTTATATTACGTTAATACCAAATGTGGGATCTGTATATGATTATAGGTATATAAAAGAGGTAAAGATTTAATTTTATATAATATAAATATATCATAAAAATGGAATTATTTTGTGTAGGAAAAAGGAAAATGGAAACCGTGGGCAGAAGATTTGAAAACTGCACCACCAATTCCAAAAGATGTACCTGTCAATCAAATTATCGTAACAACATCGGAGACAATTTTAAATATTGCATTGATGGAATTGCTTTTATTACATAATAAATCTGTGATGTTTGTTGGGCCTACAGGAACTGGAAAATCTATATATATTACAGTAAATATCTATATTATTATATTTATAAAACAATTTGTAACAAAAAAATATTTGTATTCAGGATTTCCTTTTGAAGAGAATCGATACTGATTTATACAAACCACAATTTATAAACTTCTCAGCTCAAACATCTGCGAACCAAACACAGGATATAATAATGAGCAAACTTGATAAAAGGCGCAAAGGTTAATGTATTTAACTTTGTAACATAAGATTTATTTATATCTTTATAATAATTTTTCAGGTGTATTTGGTCCACCTGTTAACACTAAGTGTATTATTTTTGTTGATGATGTAAGTATGCCATTGAAAGAAGAATACGGAGCTCAACCTCCAATAGAATTATTGCGACAGTGGCTTGATCACGGTATATGGTACGATCGGAAAGAAGTAGTGCCAATGAAACTAATAGATATTCAGGTAGTTAGAATTGTTTATATTCTGTTATATATATTGATTTGTTAATATTTCATATCTGTTATTAGTTTATCTGTGCTATGCCTCCTCCAATTCCGGGAGGAAACATGGTAACTCCACGCTTTGCAAGACATTTTAATACGATTTGTATAGATGAATTTAAAGATGATACAATGATGACTATATTTACTAAAATTATGAATTGGCATTTAAATACGAGGTATTTTTTCAATTGAGACTAATTTTAAGAAACAACATTATTTAATTGTTTATAACTATTTTTTAGAGATTTCCCTGAAGAATTTGATATTTGTGCAACTCAAATTGTAACTGCAACTTTATTTATTTACAAAGAGAGTAGACTGAATCTGTTGCCAACACCAGCAAAAAGTCATTATCTTTTTAATTTAAGAGATTTTTCGAGAGTCATACAAGGTGTTTTATTGTCAGTTCCGCAGGCTATACCAAATGTAACATCAATTAAACGACTTTGGACTCATGAAATTCTTCGAGTTTATTACGATCGGTTGGTTGATGATAGTGATCGAGAATGGATTTATACAACTATACGAAAAGTATTTAAACAAATATTGAATGAAAAAATGAATGAAGTGTTTTCTCATATAAGAGAAACAAATGCAAAAACGGTAAGTCTCTTTATTAAATCCCTTGTATTTCAAAATTTTTATCATTGTGCAATATGGATAATATTTTTATAGATATGTGAATCTGATTTAAGAAAGTTAATATATTGTGATTTTGCAAATCCTAAAGCTGATATTAGAAATTACAGTGAAGTACTTGATTTAGATGAACTGCGTCATATATCTGAACTGTATTTGAATGAGTACAATAGCATGTCAAAGAAACCAATGAATCTTGTATTATTCAGGTAGAAAATTTACTTAATTTAAAAAATTACTCATTTTAAAAATATTGAATAATTTTTCATAGATTCGCCATAGAGCATTTGTCACGTATTTGTCGAATTATCAAACAACCTCGCAGTCATGCTCTGCTGGTAGGTGTCGGAGGCTCAGGGCGTCAGTCACTTACAAGACTTGCAGCACACATATCTGAATATGATCTGTTTCAAGTAGAAATCAGTCGACAATATGGCGCTAATGAATGGCATGATGATATAAAAAATATCCTTCAAAAAGTTACTGCCTCAGAATTACATGCAGTATTTTTATTTACTGACTCACAGGTATGTTAAAAATGTATGTGCTTACATTCTTTGTAATAAAATTAAATATATTATAGATTAAAGAAGAATCATTTTTGGAAGATTTGAATAATTTGTTGAATTCTGGTGAAGTTCCTAATATATTTACTACAGAAGAAAAAGTAGAGTTGTGTGAAAAAATGCGACAGCTTGATAGACAAAGAGATAAATCACTTCAAACTGATGGCAGTCCTGTAGCACTGTTTAATTTCTTTGTACAACTTGTTAGAGATCAACTACATATTGTTTTAGCTATGAGTCCGATTGGAGATAATTTCAGAAATCGAATAAGAAAATTTCCAGCAATGGTTAACTGTTGTACAATTGATTGGTTTCAGGTGCAAATTTAGTTTAAATTTTTTAAATATAAAATAAAATAAATTTTTTATACATATATTGTATGATTGTTTACCATTTTTTTAAAAATATTTTTCACAACTTTTATTTTAGCCGTGGCCTCAAGATGCTTTGCTAGCTGTTGCAACAAAATTTTTATCAGATGTAGATTTAACATCGAAGGAAAGAGAAGTCTGTATTGACATGTGTCAGACTTTTCATACATCAGCGCAAAATTTATCCGATGAATTTTTCCTAAGATTGAAACGTAAAAACTATGTGACACCCACTTCTTACCTAGAGTTAATTTCAACATTTAAGACTTTATTGGGGAAAAAGCGAAAGTATACATTTTTTCATAACATTTTTTAATAAAAAATTATATTATAACATATTTTCAGTGAGGTTTTACTAGCAAAGCAAAGATATGAAATTGGTTTAGATAAATTAGGAAATGCTGCAGCTGAAGTAGCTGTAATGCAAACAAATTTAGAAGCTTTACAACCACAACTGGTTATTGCAGCGGAGAAAGTTCAAAATACTGTATTACAAGTAGAAAAAGAATCAAAAGAAGCTGCAGAAGTAGAAAAAGTAGTAATGGTTGATGAGGAAGCAGCTAATGAACAGGTAGGTTGTGTTAAATTAACACGATTTTTTATTTGATCAGTTTATGTATATGTAACTAAATATTTTAGGCTAAAGCTGCACAAGCTATAAAAGATGATTGTGATGCAAATTTGGCTGAAGCAATGCCAATTCTCGATGCAGCTTTAGCTGCATTGAATACTCTCACTCCTGCCGATATTGCAATTGTCAAAACTATGAAAAATCCTCCTAAAGGAGTTAAAATTGTAATGGAAGCAATTTGTATTATAAAAGATGTTAAACCTGAAAAAGTACCAAATCCTAGTGGCATAGGAACTATTGAAGATTATTGGGGTCCTTCAAAAAAAATTCTTGGTGATATTAAATTTCTTGATAGCTTAGTAAATTTCGATAAAGATAACATTCCCGTGAATATTATGAAAAAGCTTACTGAAAAATTTTTGTGTGATGAAAATTTTGATCCAGATAAAATCAAAACAGCTTCAACAGCAGCTGAGGGTAATTATTAATATATACATTTGTGACTATTGATAAATATAAACAGTACTCCCTTGTAAAAACTAAAAATAGTGCCTCCTTGGTTAACTGAAGACCCCTAGACCTTGCACTAGTTTTGCTAACCCCTAGCTATGTCACTAAATATAAATAATATTTACTTTTTATCAGGTCTCTGTAAGTGGGTTATTGCTATATCTAAGTATGATGTCGTTGCTAAAGTGGTCGCACCAAAAAGACAAGCTTTGGCTGCTGCAGAAGCAGAGTTTCAAGCTGCAATGGATTCCTTAGAAGTTAAAAGAGCATTATTGAGAGAAGCGCGAGAAAAAGTTGCCAATCTTGAAAGAATTCTTGAACAAGAAAAAATTAAATTTCAAACATTAAATGATGAGGCTGATCTATGCACAAAAAAGATTGAACGTGCAGAAGAACTAATCGGAGGTTTAGGTGGTGAAAAAAGCAGATGGATTTCTATGGCTAAAAATTTAGGAGAAAAATATGATGCTTTAACAGGTATTTTTTATAATATGTTTTCTCCATCTTAATTTCAAATCATATTTCGTTTTTTAGGTGATATACTGATTGGAGCCGGAGTAGTCGCATATTTAGGCACATTTACAATGGAATTTAGAGCAAAACAAATCAATGAATGGGTGCAACAGTTGAGTCTTTATGGTATTGTTTGTTCTTTGGAATTCCAGTTAACAGCAGTATTGGGTGAACCTGTAGAAATTCGAGCTTGGAATATATTTGGGCTTCCTAGTGATTCTTTTTCAGTCGATAATGCTATTATTATGAAGTGGGTATATATTTAAAAATACTTTGCTATTATTACATTCGATAATTATAATTTTAGAAATGCTAGACGGTGGCCTTTAGTTATAGATCCACAAGGGCAAGCTAATAAGTGGATAAAAAATATGGAGAAAAAAAATAATATATCAGCTATTAGATTATCTCAAAGTGACTATGTGCGAATTTTAGAAAATGCAATCCAATTTGGAAATCCAGTATGTTAATGACAATAATGCAAACATAACTAATGCTGTTGAATGTCTTTTAAATATTTTTTTTAGGTTCTATTAGAGAATGTTGGAGAAGAATTAGATCCGTTACTTGAACCTTTGTTACAACAGCAGACATTCAGACAAGGAGGGGCTCTAATGTTGAAGCTTGGTGATTCGTTTGTGGAATATAATACAGATTTCAGATTGTATATCACAACAAAACTACGAAATCCTCATTATCTACCAGAAGTGGCTGTGAAAGTGACTTTAGTAAACTTCATGATTACTGAAATTGGGTTGCAAGATCAGTTACTTGGCATCACTGTAGCAAAAGAAAGACCAGATCTAGAAGATGAAAAAAATAAACTGATTGTTCAGGGAGCTGAGAATAAACGGTATAGATTTGCGTCGCAAATTATATGAGTATTAATAAAATATTTATAATTTTTAGAATGCTAAAGGAAATAGAAGATAAAATTCTGGAAGTCTTAAGTACATCTGAGGGAAATATATTAGAAGATGAAACTGCTATTCAGATTCTCAGTTCTTCTAAAACACTTTCAAACGAGATCACAGAAAAACAAGTTGTTGCAGAAGCAACCGAGAAACTTATCGATGCAGCGAGATTGGAATATACACCAATAGCTGTGTACAGTAGTATTCTGTTCTTTACAACTGGTAAGTAGTGATTGTTTATTATTAGTGTATATAAAGTAATAAACTAATTCTTTATTCTAGCTGATCTTGCAAACATTGATCCAATGTACCAGTATTCATTGATTTGGTTTGTTAATTTATTTAAAGCTGCTATTGATAACACTGAAAGAGCTGATAATGTGGAACAAAGATTGAAAGATCTTAAAAATTATTTCACATATTCTTTATATGTAAATATTTGCAGAAGTCTATTTGAAAAAGTAATATTTGGCTTAAAAATATTGACAAATATTTACGTATATTTACATTATTTATTTTGTAGGATAAACTATTGTTTTCATTACTTTTAACAATAAATTTGTTAAAAAAAGATCGCACAATAGATCTGTCTGAATGGATGTTTCTATTAACTGGAGGGGTTGGTTTAGATAACCCAAACCCCAATCCAACAACATGGTTGCCTCAGATGTCTTGGGATGAATTGTGTCGACTAGATCATTTAAATAATTTCAATAATATCATTGCAAGTTTTACTAATAATTTAGATGAATGGAAACAATATTTTGATTCTTCAGAACCTCATTCTTATCAACTGCCAGATAAATGGGACACTAAATTAACTCGGTTCCAAAAAATGCTTGTTTTACGATGTATACGTAGGGATAAAATTATACCAGCAGTACAGAATTTTGTTGAAGGTATTTTTATATATTTAAACATTAAAATACAAACAAGATTTTTTTTAAATATGTACATGAATAATTTTAGAAAACCTGGGTAAAGAATTTGTTGAACCACCTCCGTTTGATTTGGTGTCTTCGTTTGCTGATTCGCATTGTTGTGTTCCTCTTATATTCATATTGACTCCTGGAGCTGATCCAACTGCAGTTTTATTGAAATTTGCTGATGATCAAGGATTTGGTGCAAATCGTTTGTTTTCGTTATCACTGGGTCAAGGACAAGGTCCGATAGCTGTAAGATTAATTGATGATGGTGTTAAAAACGGCACATGGGTGGTACTTCAAAATTGTCACTTGGCAAAAAGTTGGATGCCAAAATTAGAATCAGTATGCATATCCTATTATAATTTTATTAATTATGCATTGTGATATTTTCATCTTCTTGTTTTTACAGATTTGTGAAAGTTTAATTCCAGAAACAACACATCCAGATTTTAGACTTTGGTTAACATCATATCCGGCTGAACATTTCCCAGTACTTGTTTTACAAAATGGTATTAAAATGACCAATGAGCCTCCAAAAGGTTTACGTGCAAATATTGTTCGTTCGTATCTCAGTGATCCAATATCTGATCAAGAATGGTTTGAGAGTTGTAAACAAAGTGAAGTTTTCAAAAAACTTCTGTACGGCTTATGTTTCTTCCATGCATTAATTCAAGAAAGAAGAAAGTTTGGTCCTCTTGGATGGAATATTCCGTATGAATTTAATGAAACAGATTTGAGAATAAGTGTCATTCAGCTTATGATGTTTTTGAATGAATACACGGTAAAATATTCAGTAATGTTTAATTACCAAGTATTAATTTATAACTTTTTTTAGGATGTACAATATGTCGCACTTCGATATTTGACAGGAGAATGTAATTATGGAGGTCGTGTAACAGATAACTGGGATCGAAGAACTCTGACTACAATGTTACAACAATTTTACTGCCCTAAGTTGGTTGAAAGTGATAAATATCTGCTCGATGATTCCGGTATATTTATATTAATTGTTATTCTATAATGTTTATAATTTGTATATTGTTACTATTTTAGGCTTGTATTATATTCCAAGTGATGGAGAATACGATACATATATTTCATATACAAGAGGATTACCATTAATAGCTAGACCTGCGTTGTTTGGAATGCATGCAAATGCTGATATTATGAAAGATTATGCTGAAGTAAATTTATTATTTTCAACTGTATTATTGACACAGGTAAGATGATGATATACATAACAATAATATGAAAAATTGGTAACTGAATAATGATATATAAACAATAATTTTATTTTTGCTACAAAATTACTTTTATTAGGACCGGATTGTGAGTATAAATATTTAATGTTAGCTAGGAAGCATTTATTAATTACGTAAGGTTTTTGGGCAAAGGAAAGGAGGAGCTAGTAAAATTCATCCTTATGTAATTAATGAATGCTTCCTTATGTATTTTTATATGTAGAGGTAAATAATCATGTTTTTATTTATTACAACGTAACAGGATCTTGTTGAACTACGAGTAAGTTTCTTTATGAGAAATATATATATATATATATATAAACATAATAATTTAATACATTTTATAATAAATAGGATGCAATGTCAACTGACAGTGATGCCAAATCACCAGATGAAACTGTATACGAAGTAGCTGTAGATATATTACGAAAATTACCACCAAATTTTGACCAAGATGCATGTTTACAAAAATATCCTACACTGTATAACCAAAGTATGAATACAGTATTAATGCAAGAGATGGGCCGATTTAATGGTTTATTATCTTGTATTCGAAGTAGTTTAATAAATATGCAAAAAAGTATTAAGGGCTTGATAGTAATGTCAGTTCAACTAGAAGAAGTTTTTAAAAGTATGCTTACTGGCCGAATTCCAGGAATGTGGATGAAAAAGTCATATCCTTCATTAAAACCTCTTGGCAGTTATGTTCAAGATTTCTTGGCACGTTTAGATTTCTTACAGGTATTTAGAATATAGATATAAGATTAAGATACATATATGATTTTTTTATCAACATATATATTTCAGAAATGGTATGATGATGGTCCTCCACCTACATTTTGGCTCTCTGGATTTTTCTTTACCCAGGCATTTCTCACAGGAGCACAACAGAACTATGCTCGAAAGTATACAATACCAATTGACTTATTAGTGTTTGATTACGAGGTACTTAATTGTAAATATAATTTAAAAAAAATCTTATTAATTATTTTGTTATATTAAAGATAATGAAAAAAATGCAGTATACCGAAGCTCCAGAAGATGGTGTTTATGTATATGGTTTGTTTTTGGATGGGGCAAGGTGGAATATGAATAAAATGTGTTTAGATGAATCATTACCAAAAGTTTTGTATGACACAGTACCCATTGTAGGCACCATTTTATTTAACTTGTTTAATAACTATATCTGATGTAAAAAATATTTGTTTATTTCAATTATTTCAGATTTGGATGAAACCTATAATAAAAACTGAACTTGAAGAAAGGCAAGTGTATGTTTGCCCTGTTTATAAAACTTCTGAAAGACGTGGTGTGTTATCGACCACAGGTCATTCAACTAATTTTGTCATAGCAATGTTTTTGTCAACTGATGTACCTCCAGAGCATTGGATATTACGAGGTGTTGCAATGTTATGTCAATTATCACAATAATTTTTTTGTATCTTTTCTACATAAATATACCTATATCAAGTTTTGATTTTAATGTATTTATTATCTTTATAGTAGCTTAGACTTAAATTAATTATGAAACATTTTTCAATTAATAAGATCAACCACGAAAAGTAATAATGTAAATACATAAAAAGTATTGATTAAATATTTTTGTTTGTTATTACCATGGAAATATAAAATTTGAGTGTTTATCAACAGAATCATGAATCATGTATGGTTTTGGCATGCAACTGTGTTTAAAATAATTTCCACGTATTATTTTGAATATGTCATTGCAGCGGCAAAAACTTCTTAAAAAATATGATGAAATACGAGAAAGACTTACAAATCCAAAAAATGGAGAGCCACCTATTAAAGTACCAAAACTTAAAGAACCTGAGTTTAAATATGATAAAAATTCAGGACTATCGATACAAGAGCAAATATTACTTTTGAAAAAATCAAAACATCTTCGAGAAACACCTTCCATGATAAAACGTCAAAAAGGTAATTAAAAATTTAATATTCTGTTAGTGGAAAGGATAAAAATTGTTGGGGTTTTTAGCTCAATCTTTGCGTATGCAGACATATACAACATTACGAAAGCAAAGAGAAGAATTTAGAAAAAGATTAATCAGTTTAATTATTAAGAAAGATAATAATGATATGGATAATAGTGATAGTTTAACAACTGGGGAAAAAGATATTTTAAAATATTATCATTATATTCGACATGGTATAGATAACATTCATATAGCTCCCATGGATAAAAGTATACTCAGTAGAGTAAGTTAAATAAATTTAAAAAAATTAATATAAAGTGCTTTGAAACAACATTTTTTTAGATTTTAAATTTGATACCTGAAAAATTTCGAAAATTTGAAACAGTGTTAAACAAAGGAACGGAAGATATGAAAGCTGATTTTATGTTTGCTGTTAAAAAAGCTGTTGTTGATTTTGTATTAAAAGATCCATCTCAGTCAGAAACTGTTATAAGCGAGTTTGATTCACCTCAACGAAGAGAAATATCAGAGCAATGTAACTCTTGGCAGTTATCATATAATAAATCCAAGGCTATTTTACAGAAAACATTGCATGTTGTTAATCCATGCGTAGCGCAAATATTAGACTTATGGAATCATAAATTTGAGTATGTTATATTTGGAATTATTTTTGAATATTTAAATAAATATCTTATTATTTTAGAAATTTAAGATTGGTAAATACTAATGAATTTCACGAGAATGGAAAAGCATATGAATTATCCGAATTTCAATACTTAGCTAACAAACATATATCTAACGCAACAAATATACTATTAAATGAATGGTTTTCAGCTATTCAAAATATATTTGCAATTGGTAACAAGAAGAGACAATTACCAAACCCTGCAATGAAAAAACGCGTTAAAAGATTTTATGAATGTGTGTCTTGTATTATGTCTTTTCAGTTACAGACATTATGTTTAAAATCAATTAAAGAATATACAGATTATATTTGTGATGTTGGGGTAAAAAATATTTAATTAATTAATTATGTGAATAAAAATTTTTAATAAAAATTTTATATTTTTTAGTACCAAAATACTGGGTTCATCATACGGCTTTCAAATAGAAATGATCAAATAACTTTTGAACCAACCTTTAAAAGTTTCAGAGAATCTTTGTTACAAATATATGATAATATGGTGAATGCAGTTAGCAGTATACCAAGAATAGAAAGCAGAATGAATGTTGAAGAAAATTTAGAACAACAATTTTTGAAGGTAATACCATATTAACGGCTACATGTTATCTAAAAAAAAAAACAACATATTCACTGATAAAATATTTTAGCCAATAATACCCAACGAAGAATTGTTAGAATCTAAAAAGAAGATTTTGATGTTATTGTCAGATCAACGAATTGGACCAGAACTAAGAGTACAAGATTTTGATGAATACATTCAATTGATCAATGGAATAGTAAGGAAAACTGTAGCCAGATATTTATTTGCATATGCTTATAGCAATAATTTTTATAGGCTCAAGAAAGTATCAATAACTTTTTAAAAGAAAGTAAAACATTTGAAGAATATCAAGTTCAAATATTAGAATATAAAAGCGTAGCTGCAAAAGTTCTCACAATATTCGATTACGAAATAACAATGGGAATGTATGAGATTCATCGGGAAGATTTGATAAATGCCTTACACACATCAGCCTTGTCAATCAAAGATCAACTATTAGCTCGTTGTGTTCATGATTATCAACATCTTTGTAAACAGTTAAGTTTAAATATTTGCATAATATTTAAACAGATATTATCAGTGGTGAGCTATGAAATTTTTAACAAAGGGCTCACTCATAGTTAAATAAAAAAATCTACTACTTAATTAATATATGGTTATATGTTATTATACATATTTATGGGTTATTTATAAAAATAATTCATATACCGTATGTGAAAATGATTATCAAGAAGAACAAGGGGCTTGCAAACTATTGAATAATTTAACAAAGGGCTTGTGCATCCCCCACGAACCCTCTACAGCTCACCACTGGATAATATAAAATAATTAATTATATTGCTATAACTTGGGAACTACGCAACTAATTTTAAACAAAACTTGACTAAGTAATGTCTAGGTAATACACACAAAAGAAATCCACATGAAAATTATGAGGGGACAGACAGAAAGATTTTGCATTTTATAAACATAGAAATTATTGTTTTTTAGATTGGGTGATGAATATGAAGCTATAGCTGATCGAGCATTAAGCATACCACCAAATACAGCTAAGTTAATGGATCTCATAGCGTTTGTTCAAAAAACAGAAACTGAAACATTATTAGAAATGGAAACAAGATTACGAGAAATTATGAAGTATATTTTATTTCTTATTGATCAAACTATTTTTAAAGGAGTTGAAATTAAACAGAACAATATTGTATTTCAATGGTATGTAGTCATACTGAAAACTTTTTTATATTAAAATTTTATACTCTGAATTTTAACAGGTATTTGAAAATGCCAAGTATTTTTGAAGATCACAGACGTATAATCTCAGAAAAAATGTCTGAATATCAAGAATCATTGAAAATAAGAATTAAGAAATTTTGTAATGATCTTGAATTGTATAGTAAAGCTGTTGATGAATTGCAAACATATGGAAATGTAGAGGAATTACAAAAATATCAAAGAAGAGCTCAGCGATTAGACAATAGGTGAGAAAATTGTAAAACTTTTGAATTATCTTTGTATTTATATTATTAGACATGTATTCATTTTATTATATGATTGTTTTAGATTAACAAAAGCACTAGACAAAATTAACAGATTTAATGAAGAAGAGACTGCGTTTGAGTGGGAACTTTCTCAATATCCATTAAGAAAGAAAATATTTGATAAATTGGTTCCTTACAAGAAACTTTATGACAATGCTTGTGAGTTTCTAAACAAGTATGATTTATGGATGAATTCTAAAGTGGGATCATTTGACCCTGATATGATAGAAACTGATGTTTCGACATATTTTAGAACTGTGTATAAATTGGAAAAAAGTTTTTCAGACCAACCAGTGACTTTTAATTTAGCTATTAAGGTACAAGATAAATATTATATCCTAAAAATAGTTGTTATAATTATTAATTTTTTTAAAACAGGTACGTGAAAAAATTGAAGAGTTTAAGGAACATATTCCAATTATTCAGACACTTGGAAATCCTGGAATGAAAGAACGTCATTGGGAAAAAGTTTCCGAAATTGTAGGTTTTCCTATTAAAATTAGTGATGAATTAACTTTAGCTAAAGTAATAGACTATGGATTAGAGGAGTACATACCCAAATTTGAAACAATATCTGAGGCTGCAACTAAAGAAAATAATCTTGAGAAAGCAATGGCTAAAATGAAAAATGAATGGGCTGATCAATCATTTACTGTACTTTCATATCGGTAATTTCTAAACATCGCACTTTTTTTTTAATTTTCAGTTTTTTGAATAATTATTTATATTTTACAGTGATACTGGTACATATATATTAGCTTCCGTCGATGATATTCAAGTGCTATTAGATGATCATATTGTAAAAACACAAACAATGAAGAATTCTCCATATATAAAACCATTTGAAGAAGACATCATGTAAGTGTTAAGTTATTTATATTTTAAATATTAAATATCATATATTTACAATATTTAGTGACTGGGAGGCAAAACTTCTGTTGCTACAAGAAATCATAGATGATTGGTTGAAAGTCCAAATGACATGGATGTATTTGGAGCCAATATTTACATCACCAGATATTCAACAACAAATGCCAGAGGAAGGACGTAGGTTTAGTGCAGTAGATAAAGTAAGTACAATAATGTTATTAGATGCGCTAGTACAATAAATGATTTATTTAAATACATATTTATAATAGATCTGGAGAGATATAATGAAATCTGTTTATGCTGATGAAAAAGTAATGTCTGTAATTGAAATAGATAAAATGTCTGAAAGACTGAAGAAATGTAATGGATTATTAGATATTATACAGCGTGGATTAAATGAATATTTAGAAAAGAAAAGGCTTTATTTCCCTAGATTTTTCTTTTTGTCTAATGATGAATTGTTAGAAATATTATCAGAAACTAAAGATCCTACTAGGTACGTGTGCTAAAAATAAATAAATAAAATCAATTAAATAAATAATTAAATAATTTTTATTACAGAGTACAACCGCATTTGAAAAAATGCTTTGAAGGGATTTCTAAATTGTCATTTACTGAAAAACTTGATATTACTGAAATTAAATCTAGTGAAGGAGAAATTATTCCTCTTGATGATGTGATTTCTACAGCTGAAGCACGTGGTGCTGTAGAAAAATGGCTTGTCCAACTTGAAGTAGATATGAAAAAATCTATCCACTCATTGATATGCAATGCAATAAATGATTTTACTAAAAAAGCAAGAAATGTTTGGGTGTTAGTTTGGCCTGGACAAGCGGTAAAATCATAAAATGTTAACAGATACATAACAATATAAAAACTTTTTTCTTAATTATTTTGTTTAGGTTCAAAGTGTAGCTATGACGTTTTGGACAACTGAAGTTCATAAAGCTATTGAAAAAGGGCTCGATGCTATGGAAAAGTATCTTGACGTTTGTCGAGAACAAATCTCAAAAGTTGTCCAATTAGTACGTGGGAAATTAAATGCAATGAATCGTATAACATTAGGTTAGTAATAAAAAATATTAATTGGAAAATGTCATTTAAAAATATATTATAATTTCAGGTGCTTTGGTAGTACTTGACGTTCATGCTAGAGATGTATTGAATGGATTAATAGATAAAAAAGTATCAAATGTAAATGATTTTGACTGGCTTTGTGAATTAAGATATTACTGGGAGGTAAACAAACAAGTTAAATTATATAATTATTTCAACTTTACTAAAATATATTTATTTACAGTCTAATCAAATGGCAACAAGAATGATTAACTCTTCATTAATGTATGGTTATGAATATTTGGGAAATGTACCTCGTCTTGTAATAACACCTCTGACTGATCGTTGTTACAGAACATTATTTGGAGCATTACATCTGCATTTAGGTATTTGTAAAAAATAATACGTTTTATTAATGTTGATACATTTAACAATAAAATATATTATAGGTGGTGCTCCTGAAGGTCCAGCTGGTACCGGAAAAACTGAAACTACTAAAGATTTAGCAAAAGCTGTTGCAAAACAATGTGTTGTATTTAATTGTTCGGATGGTCTGGACTATATAGCATTGGGAAAGTTCTTTAAAGTATGTTGTTCATAATTAATGTAGGTGAATAACAATTTGAAAAATGTATTTTTTGTTTAGGGTTTAGCATCGTGTGGTGCTTGGTCATGTTTTGATGAATTTAATCGAATTGATTTAGAAGTACTTTCTGTTGTGGCACAACAAATATTGACTATACAGCGAGGTGTCAATTCAGGAAATAAAACATTACTTTTTGAAGGAACAGAATTGAATTTAGATCCATCATGCGCAGTATTTATTACAATGAACCCAGGGTATGCTGGTAGATCAGAACTACCAGATAACTTAAAGGTAATTAATCTACATGCTAATGAACAAATACATAGAAAAAATAACTATTTTTATTTCAGGCTCTTTTCCGTTCTGTGGCTATGATGGTTCCTGATTATGCAATGATAGCAGAGATAGAGTTATATTCATTTGGTTATTTAAATACAAGACCGTTAGCAGTAAAAATTGTTGCCACTTATCGCTTATGTTCAGAACAACTATCATCTCAACACCATTACGATTATGGAATGAGAGCTGTTAAATCAGTTTTAACAGCAGCAAGAGCTTTAAAACTCAAGTATCCAGATGAGGTTGAAGATATAATTGTACTCCGATCTATAAAGGATGTAAATTTACCAAAATTCTTAGAACATGATGTCCCATTGTTTTTGGTAAAAATTATAATTTATTTTAAAAATCTTATTGGTATTAACAGAAATCATTTTTAGGGCATTACTTCTGATTTATTCCCTGGAATAGTTTTACCAACACCAGATTATGTTGTTTTAAATAAAGCTGTTGAAGATGCTTGTGAAAAGTACAACTTCCAATGTACTCCTTACTTTTTAGAAAAAATTCAACAGATTTACGAAATGATAGTAGTTAGACATGGACTAATGATTGTCGGTCTTCCGTTTGCTGGTAAAACTTCAGCATATAGAATGCTTTCTGAAGCTTTGGCACTTGTAGAAGAGCGGGTAATATAACGTATAAATAAATGTAAATTTTTATTTCATTACATACTTTTTATTAAGGGTGGTATGAATGAACATGCAGTTGAATATACAGTTATTAATCCAAAATCTATTACAATGGGTCAGTTGTACGGTCAGTTTGACCCAGTATCTCACGAATGGTCAGATGGAATACTCGCTGTTAGTTACAGAGCGTTTGCAGTTTCTACAAATGAAAACAGAAAGTGGCTTATCTTTGACGGACCTGTTGACGCTATTTGGATTGAGAATATGAACACTGTTCTTGACGATAATAAAAAGTTATGTTTGATGTCAGGAGAAATTATTCAATTGGCTCCAACAACTAATTTGATATTTGAACCAATGGATCTAGAAGTTGCATCACCCGCTACTGTATGTTTATTAATTTAGTGATGGTTTTATTAATTTATTACATTGAGGTTTTGTAGGTATCACGATGCGGAATGATATTCATGGAACCTCAATCTCTTGGTTGGGATCCAATCTTACGTTCGTGGATTAATGATCTTCCACCATCAGTTACAAGTGCAAATAGAGTAATGATCAATACATTATTTTTACGGTTTTGCCAACCATTATTATGGTTAATTAAAAGAGGTGGTTTACGTGTAAGTTTAATATTTATAAAATTAAATTAATTGTATTATAATTATATTTATTTTATAGGAAATGTGTCCAATGCAAGAAACAAATCTTGTAAAATCCGTTATGAATTTATTTGATTGTTACATGGATGATTTTCAGGATGAAAAATTCATTACCAACACACCTGAATTGGATGTTCGTGCTCAATTAGAGGTAATTTAAATTTTCATTTGATTCTTTTATGTCAGTAATATAAGTTTAACCAATCGAAATTATTTTGTTTATAGGGAGTTTTCTTTTTCTCATGTATTTGGGGTTTAGGAGGAGTACTATATAATAAAAGCAGAGAAAAGTTCAGTGTTTTATTCCGTGGATTATTAGCTCGTGAATTTCCAAACTCTTTAATAGAAGAACTGAATATTCCATTTACAATAACAAAACCTGAAAAACCATACATTTTCACAATTCCTACTGGCGACTCTGTATTTGATTATAGATACATTAAAGAGGTATGTATATATTTATATTCGTTAAAATTTCAATAAATTAAAATGAAATAAAATTCTAGGGTAAAGGGAAATGGAAGTTGTGGTCAGATGATCTAATGCAAGCACCACCAATACCTCGTGATGTTCCAGTCAATCAAATAATTGTAACGACTAAAGAAACTATAAGAAATATTGCATTGATGCAGTTTCTCATACTGCATAAAAAATCTACAATGTTTGTTGGGCCAACAGGAACAGGAAAATCTGTTTATGTTATTGTAATAGTTGTAACGTGATGTTTTATAAATTTTGTGTACTGATAATTTGTTTTGTTTTAGGATTTTCTTCTAAAAAAAATCAATACTAAAATCTACAAACCACAATTTATTAATTTTTCTGCACAAACTTCAGCTAATCAAACTCAGGACTTAATTATGAGTAAATTAGACAAGAGGCGTAAAGGTAAAAAATAAAAATTATGAAAATACACTTGATTTAATATGGTTTACTAAAAAAAAATTAATCGTAGGAGTTTTTGGTCCACCAGTTGGACAAAAATGTGTAATCTTTATAGATGATGTAAGTATGCCATTAAAAGAGGAGTATGGAGCTCAACCTCCAATAGAATTACTGCGACAATGGCTTGATCATGGTATGTGGTATGATCGGAAAGAAGTGGTACCAATGAAACTTATAGATATTCAGGTAAAGTAAAATAAAATTGTTATGACTATTTTCATTTTTCTTTTTATCTTTTCACAGTTTGTATGTGCTATGTCTCCTCCTATTTCTGGTGGAAATAATGTAACTGCACGTTTTACAAGGCATTTTAATGTTATATGTATCGATGAGTTTGATGATGACACAATGATAACTATATTTAGTAAAATAATGCTTTGGCATTTAGATACCAGGTAAAAATTGACTTAACTTATCATAAAATGTAAATAACTATTTTTGTATTAATTATTTCAGAGGATTTTCTAAAGAATTTGATCCTTGTATTGAAGAACTGGTTTTGGCGACTTTAAAAGTGTATAAAGAAAGTCGTTTAAATCTTTTACCAACTCCAATGAAGAGCCATTATTTGTTTAATTTGAGAGATTTTTCAAGAGTAATACAAGGAGTGCTATTATCTGTGCCTGAGGCAATGGAAGACTTGCTAGCAATGAAGCGACTTTGGCTTCATGAAGTACTCAGAGTATATTATGACCGTTTGATTGATGATAATGACAGAACCTGGTTATTTGATATGCTTCATGTAGTTTTTCAAGAAAAACTAGGAGAAGATATGGATAAAGTTTTTCATTATCTTTCAAGTGGAGACAAGATTGTTGTATGTATTTGAACATTTCTGTAAAATACATTGAATTATTAAAACATATTGAAAATTTTTCTAGATAGGTGAAATAGAACTTAGAAATTTAATATATTGCGACTTTGCAAATCCTAAAGCTGATTCAAGAAATTATATTGAAGTTCTTGATTTAGATAATTTACGAACAGTTGTTGAAAGATATTTACGTGAATTCAATAATATGACTAAAAAACCAATGAATCTTGTCTTGTTTAAGTATGAAGAAAGTATTGGTGATGTATGGAAGGTGTATACTAATATATTAATAATTTATAGATTCGCCATAGAGCATTTGTCACGTATTTGTCGAATTATCAAACAACCTCGCAGTCATGCTCTGCTGGTAGGTGTCGGAGGCTCAGGGCGTCAGTCACTTACAAGACTTGCAGCACACATATCTGAATATGATCTGTTTCAAGTAGAAATCAGTCGACAATATGGCGCTAATGAATGGCATGATGATATAAAAAATATCCTTCAAAAAGTTACTGCCTCAGAATTACATGCAGTATTTTTATTTACTGACTCACAGGTATGTTAAAAATGTATGTGCTTACATTCTTTGTAATAAAATTAAATATATTATAGATTAAAGAAGAATCATTTTTGGAAGATTTGAATAATTTGTTGAATTCTGGTGAAGTTCCTAATATATTTTCTAATGAAGAAAAAGCAGAACTATTTGAAAAAATGCGACAACTTGATAGACAAAGAGACAAGTCAGTTCAAACCGATGGCAGTCCTGTAGCACTGTTTAATTTCTTTGTGCAACTTGTTAGAGATCAACTACATATTGTTTTAGCTATGAGTCCGATTGGAGATAATTTCAGAAATCGGATAAGAAAGTTTCCAGCAATGGTTAACTGTTGTACCATTGATTGGTTTCAGGTGCGAATTTAGTTTATGTTTTTTAAATATAAAATAAAAAACAATTATTTTGCAGCCATGGCCTGAAGATGCTTTATTAGCTGTATCTACAAGGTTTTTATCAGATGTAAATTTAACATCAAAAGAAAGAGAAGTCTGTATTGAAATGTGTCAGACCTTTCACACATCAGCTCAAGACTTATCAGATGAGTTTTTCTTAAGACTGAAACGTAAAAACTATGTAACACCGACTTCGTACTTAGAATTAATCTCTACATTTAAAACGCTTCTAGCAAAAAAGAGAAAGTATGTTTCTAAATTTTAAATATGTATATTAAGAAATTCATATTATTTGTATTCTTTGATAAATTTTAGTGAAATATTAGAAGGAAAAAGACGGTATGAAGTAGGTTTAGATAAATTAGATAATGCAGCAGCAGAAGTAAGTGTTATGCAGGAAAGCTTAGAAGCGCTTCAACCTCAACTAGTTATTGCAGCAGAAAATGTTCAAATCACTGTACAAGAAGTAGAAAAAGAATCAAAGGAAGCTGCAGAAGTGGAAAAAGTTGTAATGGTTGATGAAGAATTGGCTAATGAACAGGTAAAAATAACTTAAATGTGATATATTTAAATTGTTTATAACAAAATTGTATTTAGGCTAAAGCTGCACAAGCCATTAAAGATGATTGCGATGCAAATTTGGCTGAAGCAATGCCAATTCTCGACGCTGCTTTAGCTGCGTTGAATACTCTCACTCCTGCCGATATTGCAATTGTCAAAACTATGAAAAATCCTCCTAAAGGAGTTAAATTGGTAATGGAAGCTGTTTGTATTCTGAAAGATGTTAAACCCGATAAAGTACCTAATCCTAGTGGTATAGGAACAATTGAAGATTTTTGGGGACCTTCAAAAAAAGTTCTTGGTGATATAAAATTCTTAGACGGTTTAATAAATTTTGATAAAGATAATATACCGCCTAATATAATGAAGAAATTACATGATAAAATATTGTGCGATGAAAATTTTGATCCAGACAAAATTAAAACAGCTTCAACAGCAGCTGAGGGTAAAAATTATTTATAATAAAAATTAAAAACATATATTTGTTAATTGATTTATATTACAGGTCTTTCTAAATGGGTTATTGCTATATCTAAGTATGACGTTGTTGCTAAAGTTGTTGCACCAAAAAAGCAGGCTTTGGCTGCTGCTGAAGGAGAATTTAAAACAGCAATGGATGCTTTAGAAATTAAAAGAGCATTATTAAAAGAAGCTCGTGGTAAAGTAGCCACATTGGAAAAAAAATTAGAGTCAGAAAGAGAAAAGTTTAAAATATTGAATGATGATGCAGAATTATGTACCAAAAAACTTCAGCGAGCAGAAGAATTGATTGGTGGTTTAGGCGGGGAGAAAAATCGTTGGATAGCTACTGCTTTGGCATTGGGAGAAAGATATGATTCATTGGTTGGTAAGTATAAAATAGTTTTTTTGTTTTATTTCAAACAATCTGTATCATATTTTTTATAACATAGGAGATATACTCATCGGGGCAGGAGTAGTTGCATATTTAGGCACATTTACAATGGAATTTAGAGCAAAGCAAATAATTGAGTGGGTCAAAGAGTTGACAGATTTTGGAATAATCTGTACTGCAGACTTTCAGTTAACAGCAATATTGGGCGAACCTGTAGAAATTCGAGCTTGGAATATATTTGGCCTTCCCAGTGATTCATTTTCAGTCGATAATGCTATTATCATGAAGTAAGTTATTATTTGTAAATATTGTTGACTTAAAAAAAAACATTATTTAATGATTTCAGAAATGCCAGACGATGGCCTTTAGTTATAGATCCACAAGGACAGGCTAATAAGTGGATAAAGAATATGGAAAAGCAAAATAATATATCAGCAATTAGATTATCTCAAAATGATTATGTGCGAATATTGGAAAATGGAATTCAATTTGGAAATCCTGTATGTTAAGATGTGATAATTATAATAAATATCTAATTATTTATGTTTATTTAATTTTTTTAGATTTTGCTTGAAAATGTAGGAGAAGAATTAGATCCATTACTTGAACCTTTGTTACAACAACAAACTTTTAAACAGGGAGGAGCTCTAATGTTGAAGCTTGGTGATTCATTTGTGGAATATAATACAGATTTCAGATTGTATATCACAACAAAACTACGAAATCCTCATTATCTACCAGAAGTGGCTGTGAAAGTGACTTTAGTAAACTTTATGATTACTGTAATTGGGTTGCAAGATCAGTTACTTGGCATCACTGTAGCAAAAGAAAGACCAGATCTAGAAGATGAAAAAAATAAACTGATTGTTCAGGGAGCTGAGAATAAACGGTATAGATTTGCGTCACAAATTATATGAGTATTAATAAAATATTTATAATTTTTAGAATGTTAAAGGAAATAGAAGATAAAATTTTGGAAGTCTTAAGTACATCTGAGGGAAATATATTAGAAGATGAAACTGCTATTCAAATTCTCAGTTCTTCTAAAATACTTTCAAATGAGATCACAGAAAAACAAGTAGTTGCAGAAGCGACTGAGAAACTAATTGATGCAGCGAGATTGGAATATACGCCAATAGCTGTATATAGCAGTGTTTTGTTCTTTACAACTGGTAAGTAGCATATATTTTGTATTTATTATTTTTGATATAAAGTAATAAACTAATTCTTTATTCTAGCTGATCTTGCAAACATTGATCCAATGTACCAATATTCGTTGATTTGGTTTGTTAATTTATTTAAAGCTGCTATTGATAACACTGAAAGAGCTGATAATGTGGAACAAAGATTGAAAGATCTTAAAAATTATTTTACGTATTCTTTATATGTAAATATTTGCAGAAGTCTATTTGAAAAAGTAATATTTGGTTTAAAAATATTGACAAATATTTACGTATATTTACATTATTTATTTTGTAGGATAAACTATTATTTTCATTACTTTTAACAATAAATTTGTTAAAAAAAGATCACAAAATAGATCTGTCTGAATGGATGTTTCTACTAACTGGAGGGGTTGGTTTAGATAACCCAAACCCCAATCCAACAACATGGTTGCCTCAGATGTCTTGGGATGAATTGTGTAGATTGGATCATTTACATTCATTTAATAATATTGCACACAGTTTTGAAGATAATGTAACAGAATGGAAACATTATTTTGATTCTTCTGAACCTCATAATCATAAGCTGTCAGGAGAATGGGATAAAAAATTAACTCAGTTTCAAAAATTACTTGTGTTAAGATGTATACGTAGAGATAAAATTGTACCAGCAGTACAGAATTTTGTAGAAGGTTTTTATTTTTCATTTAATCAATTTTGTTCTTGTTCTTTAGCACTCATTACTTTTTTATAGAAAATCTGGGGAAAGAATTTGTTGAACCACCTCCATTTGATTTGGTGTCTTCGTTTGCTGATTCACATTGTTGTGTTCCTCTTATATTTATATTGACTCCTGGAGCTGATCCAACTGCAGTTTTGTTAAAGTTTGCTGATGATGCAGGATTTGGAGCAAGCCGTTTACATTCATTATCACTGGGCCAAGGACAAGGTCCTATAGCCGTTAGATTAATTGATGAAGGAGTTAAAACAGGAACTTGGGTAGTCCTACAAAATTGCCATTTAGCTAAAAGTTGGATGCCTAAACTAGAATCTGTAAGTTTAAAAATATTAAGAACATAAATTAAATATAAGCTCTACATTTTAAATTTTCTTATAGATCTGTGAAAGTTTAACTCCAGAAATGACACATCCAGATTTTAGACTTTGGTTAACATCATATCCAGCTGAACATTTTCCAGTTTTAGTCTTACAAAATGGTATTAAAATGACAAACGAGCCTCCAAAAGGCTTACGTGCAAATATTGTTCGTTCTTATCTCAGTGATCCTGTATCAAATTTGGAATGGTTTGAAAGTTGTAAACAAAGTGAAGTTTTCAAAAAACTTCTATACGGCTTATGTTTCTTCCATGCATTAATTCAAGAAAGACGAAAATTTGGTCCACTTGGTTGGAACATCCCATATGAATTTAATGAAACAGATTTGAGAATAAGTGTTATTCAACTTCATATGTTTTTGAATGAATACTCGGTAAAACAAAATAATGTTTGTAAATTATTATGTATTGCTTAATAATTTATTTCCAGGATGTACAATATGTTGCACTTCGGTATTTGACAGGCGAATGTAATTACGGAGGTCGTGTAACGGATAATTGGGATCGAAGAACTCTTACTACGATGCTAAGGAAGTTTTATTGCCCTGAACTTGTTGAATCAGAAAAATATTTACTGGATCATTCTGGTCAGTTATTTAGCTTATATTTAGTCTTATTTATTAAAAAACTATTTTATTTTTTAGGACGTTATTATATTCCTACTGAACCTGAATATGAATCTTATTTGGAATATACAAGATCTCTTCCACTGATCACAGATCCTTCTATATTTGGTATGAATGAAAATGCTGATATTATGAAAGATCAAGTTGAAACTGATCTATTGTTTACAAGTATTTTATTAACACAGGTAACAATATTATATCTTATAAATAATAAATTGAAACACAAGTTTAAATTTATATTATTTATATTAATGCTTCATAGGATAGAACTGTAAGTAAAAATAATTAACTATGAATATTAGATTTAATAATTTTCTTGATTTTTTTTACTTTCAAAGGATTTAGTTCAGTTACGAGTAAGTTTTATAATAGTGTATTTATTAATTTTTAATATTAAAATATTAATTTAAACTCAAATTTTAAAATCTAGGATGCAATGGCAGCGGATAGTAATGCGAAGTCACCTGATGATACGGTTTATGATGTAGCGTTAGATATACTCCATAAACTTCCTCCTAACTTTGATCAAGTTGCATGCTTAGAAAAATATCCAACCTTGTATAACCAAAGTATGAATACAGTGTTGATGCAAGAAATGGGACGTTTTAATGTCCTCTTAACTTGTATACGCAGCAGTCTAGTCAACGTTCAGAAAAGCATTAAGGGATTAATTATTATGTCGTTGGAATTGGAAGAGGTTTTTAAAAGTATGCTTACAGGTAAAATTCCAGCAATGTGGATGAAGAGATCGTATCCTTCGTTGAAACCTCTCGGAAGTTACGTACAAGATTTTTTGTTACGTTTAGAATTCTTGCAGGTGAAATTTAATTTTGTTTGTATGTAAAAATAAATGTTATTATCCATGTTCGTTTTTAGAAATGGTATGATAATGGTTTGCCACCGACATTTTGGATATCAGGTTTCTTTTTTACGCAAGCGTTTTTGACTGGGGCTCAACAGAATTATGCACGAAAATATAAAATACCGATAGATTTATTGGTATTTAGTTACCAGGTGACTAATATAACATTGAATTTGCTTATAGAAATATATTTTAAATAAATAAATATTAAATATTTTTTTTGCCATTTTAAGATTATGAAAGAACCAGATTTTACTGAACCCCCTGAAGATGGTGTGTATGTATATGGATTATTTTTGGATGGAGCAAGATGGAACATGAATAATATGTGCTTAGATGAATCACTGCCAAAAGTTTTGTATGACCAAATGCCTTTTGTAAGTTATTTCTTTCTATTAGATTTTTTTTGTATCTTCTTTTCTAATTGAATTTTCTACTATCCTTTTTTTACCTATCAAATTTCTACTTTTTATTAAAGTATTTGTTCAATATTATAATCTATAATGCTGATTTTAGATATGGATGAAACCAGTAAAGAAAGATGATTTGGTTGAAATCGATGTATACATTTGTCCAGTTTATAAAACATCTGAAAGGCGTGGAACTTTATCAACAACTGGACATTCTACGAATTTTGTAATTGCAATGTCATTACCTACTCAACATCCTGAAGAACATTGGGTTGTGCGAGGTGTTGCATTGCTGTGCCAATTATCGCAATAATTATTATAATTCGATAAATAATATACAATTATATTTTTTATGTATTTATATTTTTAATAAATGCATTTTTGTATTCTTATTGAACTGATATTATTACCATGTTTCAACACTGCTTTTTACTCATGCCATATACTAGAAAGTTTTTTTGCAGAAACGTCATTTTCGGAGTAAAATGAAGATAAAGTTATAAATCTGGCACATTTTATATTTTAACGAAAAAATGATAGTCATAAAATTTCTCATATTACTCCATGATACCGTTGTTTATAAATCACTTAAATTTAAGTTCTACATACCAGCATGAATTTTTTTTCGCGCACATATTCTCAATATGCGAGCGCATTGTTTAGTTTTTGATCAGTTATTGGATTTTGATTTGTGATTAAAATCTAGGAAACGATATTACAGAAATTCACGCGTAGATAAAAACTTTTATAATTAAAATAATGCTTTGTCCAGGTAAAATAGACATAAAAATATAGAAGATAGGAAAAAAATTGTAACAGGCTAAATTTTTGCATACACCTTAGTATAAAGGTACTTAATAATGTGTGAAAGTTCCTCATCGATTTGATGTGTGCATGTGTCGATTTTGTGGGGTCAAAGTTCACAAAAACAATTTTTATCCAATATCACGAAAACTGTGACCTTTTCGAAAAAAAATGTATCTTACTAATTTCTAGCTGAGATAATTTACTACAAAAACGAATCTACGGGTTTTTATGTAGCAGAAACCATTCATGAATTATAATGAGTTATTTATAACTCCGCGCACTTTTCCATAGCATACGATATCGTTCTATGTAAAATGTAATATAGAGTTGCAGCTTAAACATATAATTTCAACTTAACTAGCAAGATCGAGATAACTCTTTCTGTTTCATAGGAATCGAAAGTACATTAGTTGACAATGCTTTGGACAAAAATTACTACGTCGGAACAGAGCAAAAATATGGGTCTTCAAGGTACGCGACCCTCGCGCGATGTTTTAAGCACATTTTCCACTTATCTGTTTTTAAAAATCGAAATCTATTGCAATACAATCATTCGGCAGACATACATTTATAAGAATATATACATTTATACATGAAAAATATAATTACAAATAAAGAAAACGGCACTTAAAGGATGATTTCTGGAGATTCTTGTTTTATTTTTTTGTTTTACGGTTGAGTGTATTTACTCTAGATACAATAATTTTTATCTTATGATTGTGTGCTATCACTCATTTTTTTCAAAAATATATATTTTACAAATTTTACTTTAAGTATTTTTTATAAGGTTCACATTTTTCACGCAATATTAATTAATAACAAAAATTTTATTTAAAAAATCGTAAAAATTCTCCTGAAATCATCCTTTAAGTGCCGTTTTCTTTATTTGTAATTATATTTTTCATGTATAAATGTATATATTCTTATAGACGTATGTCTGCCGAATGATTGTATTGCAATAGATTTCGATTTTTAAAAACAGATAAGTGGAAAATGTGCTTAAAACATCGCGCGAGGGTCGCGTACCTTGAAGACCCCATTTTGCTCTGTTCCGACGTAGTAATTTTGGTTAATTTTTGTCCAAAGCATTGTCAACTAATGTACTTTCGATTCCTATGAAACAGAAAGAGAAATCACGATCTTGCTGGTTGAGTTGAAATTATATGTTTAAGCTGCAACTCTATATTACATTTATAGAACGATATCGTATGCTATGGAAAAGTGCGCGGAGTTATAAATAACTCATTATAATTCATGAACGGTTTCTCCTACATAAAAACCCGTAGGTTCGTTTTTGTAGTAAATTGTCTCAGCTACAAATTAGTAAGATACATTTTTTTCGAAAAGGTTACCGTTTTCGTGATATTGGAAAAATACTGTTTTTGTGAACTTTGACCCCACAAAATTGACACTTGCACACTTCAAATCGATGAAGAACTTTCACACATTATTAAGTACTTTTATACTAAGGTGTATGCAAAAATTTAGCCTGTTACAATTTTTTTCCTTGTTGTACGTCTATTTTTCCTGGACTATTTGTTTTATTTATTTTTTATTTTCTCATACTTTAACTTTATTTTACCAATGGCTTTGTCTGCGTGTAGTTCGATAACGGCGAATGCTCGAGCGACCGGTTGCTCTAAACACGTAAGCACTATACAAAGTATGCCTTTAACCCTTTAACTACGGTTATATTTCTAAAAAGTTAGTCTGTAGAACGCAAAAAAATGAGCTCAATAAATTTTTTTTTATAAAATTTAATAAAAAATATTATACATGTACAATTATACAATTGTACATGTATTTAGCTTACTGCGGTTCTAAATGACATCCCACGTTTATATCTTATAATAACAAACATAACATCGTCAACGACACCCTTTCCCAGTTTAAACTATTAGATCGCTTATTGACGATACCCGTACCCCGTAGCTCACGAAAGTTTCGTTGCGTCGTCTATTGACGACACCCGTAGTTAAAGGGTTAAATACCTCAAGCACTATATACCTAATCTATACTGATGTACTGGATCACAAAACAGCCAGATCCTCGAATACGGATATAAGTAAGTAGGTAGTTCATGTAAAAATTCGTAAGATTTCGACCCACTCTTCTATAGTCTGTTTCATTTAAATTTGCAGTGATTGCCGGGGGATTTGACGGTACGATTCACGATTCATACCGTCAAATCACTCGAAAACCATTGCAAACTTAAATGAAACAGACTATAGTGTGCGTGATTTTGGAGGCTTTGGAGCGATAAAGTGATATACAGGATGCGTCATATCATGTGGAACAAAGTAGTACACTCAACACTCTATAAAACGACCCTCTACTGCTCAACCGCTCCATCCCACGACTGGCCGACAGTTCTATCCATCGACTTTCCCCCATTCCCACCATAATACCACCGTGACTGTTATATTTCTGCACGAAATTTAAATTCACCAATTAACGTTAAAGTCGGCACAGTGATGGGTGCCCCTCTAGCCATCGACTAATGGAGCTATTGAATTACCGATGTCGTCGTATTATAGAGTGTTGAGTCTAAATCTAAATAATCATCGGGCCAAAATGTTTAGGGCTCTCCTCCTGCAAGAAAACCTAAGACATTTTTTTTACGACAACAAAAGAGCTTGTTGATTCGCAGTGGCTGAGCCCCCAGGTTAGAGCCTTGTTAGTTCTCGCTTTGTGGGGGCCATGGTAACAATGAAAATGTAATAAATGTAAGATCGGTTTAATAGTTTTTCACTAACTCTCCAAAACGTGAAGATATCTAGCCAAAACTTATTTTAGGGTATAGTGCTTTTTAACACTGAAAGTTCCATCAAAATCAGTTCGGATTTATATCTTGTGTTAAATAAAAAATATATGTTCAGTAAAAAGAAACAGTTTAAAATTTCCAAATTATTTACATTGTGTATTAAACTGTATTATGTATAGACAGAGCTTACAAATAATACTTACTATATCTAGCAGTGCCGTAACTAGAGGTTCTGAGGCCCTGGAGCAGCAAGTGATCGAGAAACCCTTTATCACCTTACTTTTGTTTGTTTGGATGCCCCCTATTCTCGGGGGTCCCGATGTACTGTCCCGATTGCCCCGGTGGTAGTTACAGCCCTGATATGTAGTATAATAATACTATGTAAATTATTGTAAATATAATATTAAATATTGATTAGTTTTTATTCAACCGGAAGTAGGCTTTTTACTTGAAGCAGTTTATTCGTATTTTGACGACATTGAAAAAATATGCATTTATTAGCAAATAATTACATTTTCTCTATACATTTTTTTCTTTCGTAAAGTCTTTATATTTCATGGGAAAATCTTTATAAGCCTTTAAAAATTTCGTCATAAAATGCACCTTACTTGAACTTTTCTTATGGTATTAATATAATTTAAACTAAATATATACACCTTAACCACAAGAAAACATTGTTACTCGACTCGTGTTTCGATTTCACAAGAAGTCCTCCTCAGGGGCTTAATAAACCGTTGTCCAGTGGTGACAAAAAGCTTAATGGATACGTGTCACGGGGCCCCTGGTTTCTGCCAATACTTCTTTCCTCTAGTTACGCTGCTGAGTAAGTACACTCAACAAGATAGGTAATTTATTTTATTCTTCTAAGGAATTTTTTGGGTCTGATTCAAACTTTCACGGTATTTTTATGCAAATAAATATATTATGTATAATTTAAATGAACGCTACTGAACGCAATTAACATTTATGTATTTATAATATGTAACAATGTTGGCTATCCAACATATCCAATCTGTGCACGATATTTGACTAACGGTCCATCGTTTGATTATTCCTGTTTAAAACAAACAACATGAGAGCTTTCCGATTGACGTCGGCTGTTCATTTCAAACGAGGTATGTTGTCAATACGTGTAATGTGTGCGTAACAGAACATGGCAGTGGCGGAACGGGATGGGTGGAACGAACATTTTTCAAGGGCAAAGAAAATAACTCGCGTTTTCAAAGAGATTTCTGTGTAGATGTGGAACTAGAAAGGGAAATTATAATTGTAAAGTCAAAGGAAATGTTACTTACAAATAATTGACGTTTATTAATTTTTTAAGTGCTGCAAGTAATTTATTACCTGTGGTTTGTTAATTAGAGTCTTATATAATTTTTTTTTTCGACAAGGTAATTAACAGAGATTTTATCAATAACAGAAAAATTACCATTTTTGAATATAAGAACACTTTTTAAACAATAAAATATATAGGTATTGGTGGTTTTACACCAAAAAGATAAAATACAAACACAGTATTTAAAAAATACTTTTTTTTAAACAATTCGTGTTTAAAAATGTATATGTTGTGTTACCATTTTATTAAAAAACAACCGTAAGAGCAAAGAGCGTCAATGATTTTTACTCATGATTGCGTACATTCAATGTGTTTTACTCACACACTTACACCGAATCATGCAGGGTTAAAATTTTAGATAATTAAAACTAGTTTTATAAAATAATTACTGTAATTATTATTCTGCACTCACATGGCCCACATCCATTTTTAAAACATATTTAAATGTGAATATTACATTTTAGGAATTCGAATAAAAGAGGATAAATACTATATAACATACTAGTGATGTAAAACGAATGTATGATTTTAAACACTCGCTAATACGAATGCGAATATTGATTTGTTTAAAAAAATACTAGTGAATACACACGTTCTTTCTTGTTAGGTATTCAAAATTAAGAATCAGAGTTTGAAATTTTAAGGATCTCTAATTAACAACTTATAAATTATATAGCAATGCGTTACCTGATTTTTTTAAATTATTACCGATAATTATACTAAATTTAATTTCTCGCTCGTTTTAATGGATACTTTAAAAAATTATATGTTTAGTTCAAAACATGACTAATTTATTGAATAGAAGAAAGTACATGTTAATTTTTTGATATACCTATATTTGTATGTTCTATGAAAATTTGTTTAAAAGATATATAAAAGTCACTTACTGTTGACCTTAATTTTGTCTTGTTCAAATAAAACATTTAAAAATGTTGATTTATTGATATACGTTTCACAGTTTTGAAATACCTAATTCATTAAATAAAATTTATGAAAACTATTTTTTTATTGTTTTGTTGTTATAATGGATAATTTAATAAACTGTTAATTATGTGCGTTAATATAAAAATACGATTAATTTAGTAGAATGATAGATATTGATTCATTCCTATGTTCGTTTAAATTATTACTAAATAAAATAGATTACAAAACTATATTTTTGTTTATTATTACATCATAGTATATTCGCAAAAATATTCGCATTTTTTCCTGCGAATGCGAATGCGAATACGAATGCTTAAAAATGGGCGAATATTCGCGAATGTGAATGCGAATATTCGTTACATCACTACTACTGTTGGAAAACTTTAAATCAGTAAGTTTGCCATACAAACTTTGTTCTGAGTTCTGAATATATCTGAGCACCCCATATTCATTAAATTATCATTAATTAGATATTGACTATATTGTTATATTCATATTGTCATTTACGCTACAATTATTACGTGTTATAATATTATTGAGCTACAGATACACGCAATGTACAATAATATAAGATACAATTCAAACGTTTTCATTAATATGTTGACATAAAGACTAAAGAGGAGTTAAACATGTTTTTATCCAGTCACGCGTATAATAATATAATGATAAAATCATTTATTCAAAGCGAACGCATTGTATGTTCACAAGAAATCAAAGTAATGTAGCGTCGAAATAATTAGTGACAACTAAATGAAAATTAAAGTAAATAACACTTGAAGCGATTGTTTGAAACTCGGATACGCTTTTGTTGTAAAACAACATTCTGAAGACAAAGCTTCTTGGCTAACTATAGCGCAAGTGTTTTGTAATTTCGAGCAACGAACTATGGAGTTTTAACAGAGTTAGTGAAACTCCCTTGTGCGATAGAAACTGTGCATCCACATGACTTTAAATGGGAGTTGTTTTAAAATATATGTCGCCATTCCAGCACCTGTTCCAAATAATAAGATTTTTGTTACGTGAATAGAACACATATGGTTATGTTATGTGTTGTTATCTTTTGTTCATTTTGGTCTCGGTGTGTATCATACGGATATTCCAGTGATAATAAAAGTTATTAACTTTTGTCTCTAATGCATTATGTATGGTAAATATTCTCTTGAATTGCTGTTATTATATTTAGAGATAGCATCCGTTTGTACATCAAAAAATTTTATATTGTGTATATTATGTTATATATATTTTATTTTATCTACCTATTTAAATTAAATATATAGGTACATACGATTCCAAATTTTCAGAATAAAAAAATTAGAATGTATTCAATATTTAAGAAAGATTCTGACTAAAAAATAAATGTGTTTACACCAAAAAGACAAAAAAAACGATGTTTTTAAATCAATCCGTATTTAAAAATGAACAAAAAAACACCGTGTTACTGTTTATCCTTTCGGTCTAGACACAGCATAATATGTGTACATTTATATAAATAATCTCATTTAATTTTAGTTGCGAATTTTTTTATGGTGGTGATAATAACTTTTTTATTATTATCTTTATTCATTTATAACAGTGTTGAATCGAAAGAGTTAACTCCGGGTGAGAATTTTTAAAATTTTTTCGAGGGGAGGTTAATTTTGGTTAAAAAATGGTTTGGCGCGATAAGCATTTATACTGCACCTTTATGCCGTATTTAGACAAAAAAAACATGATGTTGTAGTTTTGTTTTTCTAGTCTTATAGCACGGTATTAGATGAAATATTAATTTATAACATTAATAAACATTTAGTTTGATTTTCTTGCAATTTAGAAATATTACGGGATAAAATAATAATATTTTATAATTTGTAAATTTTCTATCTAAAAATATTGCTACTCTCCGCAACTGTTAAAAGCGTTGAAATGAAAAAGTAGATGCGATAATTTCAGCTAATAACGGAGAAATAAGTAAATTTAAGAATAATGAAATCATCCAGGACATTAATTAACGTTTAATTTTCTGTACAATTTAACATTTCGCAGTGCATTTAAAACACGGAATGACGCGGACGTTATGCGCTCATTGCATTCTCTGACGAGATGTTGGCAATTAGCATCTCCCTTCATTTATCAAAGCTGTAGTAACAGTGATAATGAGACTATTTTGAATGTTGAAAGTTAATGGTGAAACAAGTTATTTTAATATTTGGAATTTTTTTTTGTGTATTCTTTACATTAAGTTATTTTACTCTATTACATATCGGGGTGATTTTTTTTGTAAATTGTATTAGGGCTTCACACGAGATAAAACGAGATGCAAAATATAATACAATAATATTTAATTCAATAAATTTTAAAATTGTTTTCTAGCACATATATTTTATAATCATGAGCGAACACATCAAAATTTGATATTGTCTCTTTTCGTTAAATTTTAGGTGGCACCACAAGGGGAATGAATAGCATTCGAATATCCTTTCTTCTACTTTTACAAATGTGATGGTATCCTTGACCCCAAGAAACAAGCCCGATGTGCATACATATATCTGTAAAAGATATCTGGTATTTTAATACAATTGTATACATATTGTATAAATTTCAAGGCGATATTTTCTTAAATTACATATGAAAGCGCGTCTTCTCACTAGTATAGTAACGTTTGGGACCAAGTACATAACATTTGTAAAAAGTAGAAGAAATGGTATGCACTTATTCTACAGTTTTTATTTTAGTTTGTTGGATTTTTTAATATAATAACATTTTCATTTTACATATTTTATTTACCCATTAAATTTTGCCTAAAAAGCTAGAACATGTAATGTTTTTGTCCACTGTACTATTTGGCGAAATGTCGGCACGCATACGATCTGCTCGCACACGCAGAGTTGGGGCGCGTTTGACGTAGAGGACCCCGCCCTCTTGGCCGGCGCGCGGCAAACAGTCTGTGCCCGCAGCAGCTCGTCACCATGACAACGGGGCGCGGGATCCGCCAGATATTGATCTCGGCGAGCTCGGTGTTCGCGCGCGCCCCCTGTGAGTGCCGCCGCCCTGTGCTGCCGCTGTCCGCACGCCCACACGCGCTCCAGCCTCCGGCCGGACTGCCTGCCTGCCACCAGCCGGGGTCAGAGCACACTTGGACAGATATTGGGTTTTAGCTCGTAAATGTAATTATTCGAGATCCCAGTTTAAAACTTAATAACTTGTTTTCTATATACAATATACTGTTATATTTTTGGTTATAGTTTTATATATTTCCTATATTATATTATAGCTATTTTGAATAATTTAAAATTAGATACTTTTCGTATCCATACAATAATTTCTATATTAATATTTAAAATGGAAACTAAAACTATCAAGACACATTGTCTTGTTTGTTGGAGAAAAATTGTTGTAAAAACATCCTTAGGCATTTGTAGCTTTATTAACGTAATTAGGATTATTTAAAATTAGAAAAAAACTCACAGGTTTTTGTTCTATTTGATACATTTGGGACTGTCAGAGTATAACGAATATTTATTAAGGTTAACGAAGATATAGAATTCATTGGTTCATAAATTAAATTAAATAATTTTAATGAGTTTGATTTATTTTCTAAAAAGTAGGTAGGAACTTTACTAATCAAATAGTCAGATATCAAAATTATAAAAGAGAGAGAGACCACTAAGATTTCTGAATGGCTCATATAGGTATATAAAAAGTGATATATTAATACTATTTTTTTTATATAAAAAGATAGAGATATGTAAATGCGCTTAGTCATTTTGAGCTTGGTACCAATTCTAAAAATGACTTGATATAATATAACAAACAATAAGCTTATGGTTTATTTAAGTTAATTACAATATATTAATAATAGTTGGTATAATATAAAGTTCCACGTGATTAGATTATATATAAAGTATGTATGTACATAATAGTACATACGTATTACTCTATGTAGATTGAAGAAGTCTTATGTATGCTGTTTTTTAAGATTACTTTTCTTTCAATAGAGTATTGCAGAAAATATCAAAGTTAACAAATGTGGAGTTTAATTATAAGCAAATTTAAGATAGTCAATGTTAATATTAATACATTACAGTATTTTTTATAAACTTAATACCTAACTGTTAATAATATTAGTATTATTTCCCCCAAAAATATTTTTATTTAGGTTATAAAATTCGACACCTAGTTTCTGTTTTCGTATTTTTACAATGAAAATAACTTCTTTGACAAAATAAACTTTTTTATGTATTCCGATAGCTTGAAAACATCAGGAATTTCCAAACAACGAGGGAGTATTTCCAAAGTATACAAACAAAAATACAAATTTCTCTATAGTCTAAGACCACCTGGAGATTTTCAAAGTAACCTAAAGACGTTGGATCGAAGTAAAAGAGGTGGCAATTCTAACTTTTTCCTTATACGTTCTGCAAATTGTGCGTGCATATAAGTGTTTGTGCATGTGTGTGTGTGTGTGTGTGTGTATTACACGATTCCATCACAATTGCTTTTTTTCTTAAGATGTCGTATTTCTTTTAAATAAAAAAACAAATTAGAATTCTGAACATTTTTAATTACTTTTCGCCAAGTAGATACAATAAAAAAAACTTACATGTTTTTATTATAAATGTTTGGAATTCTTATCGAATAAGTTTTTGTTATTGAAGTATGTATACAGCTTAATAATAAGAAAATTAAGAATACACATAATTTCGATTTCTAATCTTTGTCAGCGTAAGTAGGTATGTATATTATTGTAAATAATAATATGTACATATTGTATTATGTAAAGAATTAAACCTACAAATTGTTTATTTTTTTGTCTAAAAGTGAACAATTTTTTTTAAGATGTAGGTTTGTTAATATTTGATAAGTTTTAGAATTTTTAGTTTTTCTATTAAATAAAATATTTTGATACGTCCTGTTGTTAATTTGTATTGTATTAATAAATAATCTATATTGCATCAATGAATACATTTTTTTCACCTTGCAATGGTTAACTCAGGAAAAAGTTTATGTGCTTAGTATTATAAATATTCATATGTCATATTTGTGATTAAATTTAAATAATAAAATCTAATAATAATTTAAACACATACATTATTTAAAAATATAAAAACAAACAATAATAAAATAAATATAAAGAACAAATTCGATAAACATCTCATTACACTTTTAAAAATAAAAATTATTTCGTTTGTAGGTACTGTAATAATCAATAGAATTTCCAAGACAAAGTACGTTTTAAAATTCATGAAAAACGAAAAAAAGAAAGAATACAATTTCAAGTCGTGTCTTTACATACTAATTTCTGAAATCAATTTTCAATGGGAAGTCTGGTGTTGGTGAAAAAAGTATATTGCAATTTTCACAAAGAAATGAAGCATTTATTTCTCTCTCTCTCTCTTTCTTTCTTGTAAATTTCATCTTAAGCTTTATAAGGAGTTTTATTTTTAATGGATGAGTGAATACATATTTATTTTTGTGCTGAATCAAATATAATTTTGTAAAAACTTATTTCAAATATCTTTTCATTTGGGCATTCATAATGTCTTGTATACATTTTTTTATTATATCACTCATTTGAAAATAAATATGTTGTTATTACTTTAAATTTACTTACATAAACATACTTTTTGTACTTGAATGTGTGTAATAATTTATACCTTTATGTTGAATTTAGTTCAAAATTCGATTATCGCTAAGAGTGAGTTCATAAAAACTTCTGATCTACATACTTAAAAAAATATTTTAAATAAAGAAAAACGAAAGTTCACTAAACCTACACCTATATTTCATTGTTATCAGTTGGAGTAGAAGAAAACAGTCAGTAACTCGTATCATTTGAATAAACTTTTAAAATTTATCACCAGATTTTTCTAGAAGAGCTATTTCTTAACACTGTATTTCCTGATTTTCCTCTTAAGAGGAACCTTCTCGTTAAATAAAATATTGTTATTTACACATTGAAACTATCAAAAAATAAATTTTCCTTATAGTTCAGGAGAGGTATTTTAAATGTTAACTTCATTTTACAAATTGATTCGTAAATAAAACTTGTGTATACATTATATATACATACATATTTTTAAAACGGAAAATGTCTTTTCTTTTCTAGAGTAAACTATTTATTATTGAAAAATATGTCTTTCATTATGTACAAAGTAGATATAATTCAAAATTCACAAAAATTGATAATACCATTAAAATACTGACTTATTTTAAAATCTATATTAAAAATAATACTGCCTTAATTTTTTTAAATTCAACTTCGGTTTTATTGTCGTTCATTTGAACTATACACTTTAATGAATTAATTTTATTTTTAATTAAAACAAATTCAAGTGGATTTTACGTAACAAATACATAACTTAAGTTATGTAATTTGTAAACAATACGTACCCAGTATGTTGGTCGAACTGTACAATCGCATAACAATATTATATTTTGTAGTTAACATAATTATATATATGTATATGACGTCTATATTTTCGAAAAACAATGCCCATTGACGAGTTAATGGAAAATGGTACCAGTTATGTAATTCAGAAAAGACGTATGTGTTTTACAGAAATAGATTTTATTTAACATATATGTACGTCAGGAAATAATTTTTGTTTTGTTTCGTCTATAATTATATGTTCGGAGAATCAATTACATAATCAAAAACAAAAAATACATTGCTCCAATTTCCTGAATTATCGTTTGTTATGTCATACACTATATAATATGTAGGTAATTACACATAGGGTGAATGTTGAAGAGAATATAGTTTTGATAAACCTATTGAAGTATTTCGTTATAAATATCTTATTTGCACCATGTGCAATGCAGTCCTTTGTTCAGAATTTTGATAATAATATACATATTATACATAATACGTTTTAATATTTATAGAATCTAGAACCTATTGAACAATTTTTGAAGTTGTCTAATGGCATAGAAATAATTTTAAATGTAAATTAAATTCTCCGAAAAACGTGAATTAAATAAGTATTTGTCATTATTTCAACTTTGATCTTTAATGCGATGTACTAGTACATACGAGTATATTAGTGATAAAAATACCATATAGCGAATTATATGGATATGTATGTATTAAGTAATTGTTACCTTTATGATATTTAAGAATATTGAAAATTACCAATGTTCGCTGCTTTAAAATAATATATATGTATATAGAACATGCAGTGTATCAGTGGGGATAACGTGAGATGGCATTTTTCTTTTACACATTACTTCACAGGCTATTTTATGATCTCACATACCCAAGGGCACTTTGTTTGTGCATTTTTCACTTTGTCATAAATGTTCTTTAGAAGAAAGGAATAAGGATTACTTACATATGAAAATACTTATACGTATAAAAAATATTCACGATTTTAGATAGGTAAGTATGTTATACTTTTCAATTGACTGTTTGTTGATTTTTATTTTAAATAATAAAACTGTAACATAATGGTGTTATCGCTCTGTATTTTATTGTTATAAAACAATATTAGTAGATACAGAAAAAGTTACAAAATTGGTATAAAATATTATATATGTTATAAGTTATAATGTGAAATACAAGAATTTGGGTATTCAACACAAAGAAAATTTCCAATTTATTAATATAAAAAACATACTGAAAAAATTAAAATATGAACGGTTAAAGTATGCACGCATAATATGTAAATAGTTTTAATAAAAAACACTATCGTACTTCTTTCAAGGACCAATACCGTCGTACTATTTGAAACAAGTGTTACATGAACGTTTTATTAAATGCACTTGGGGTGCTTCGTCTTCAAGTTTGTTTAGGCCTCCCTCGTTTTCCTGATCCTTAAGGATTAGAATAAAGCACTTGATAACAGATCTAACCGATATCCTTAGATGCTTACTGTGTGTTACATCTATTCGTTTTCTCACTATTTTATCTACGCATGTTCTATTGAACTTCTAAATTTATTATTTTGGACTTGTTTTTCTTTATTTCTTTAAAATAAGAATACAGTGAAACTTTTCAAAAGTATGAAAACATTATATAGATGTAGGCATTTTTTATTTAATAAGTTTCGGGCGATATTTTTAAGAAAACAATGTTAAGAAAAGTTTAGCACTAATACTGATTATATGTTAGTAAAATTATTTGTATTAGAATAAGCCTTTATGAGAAATAACTAAATATTTATGCAGAAAATAAATCCTGTTATAAAAATAAAATTCTTGTTTCATAACTATATAATATATAAATTATAATATTTATAAGAGTTCTTTTTGTATCTAACTCTTATTTATACTATATTATTATTATATGTGGGGCTCGACAAATCGCGACGAACCGTACTCGACAGACAAAAACGCTACTCGCCCACCTCAAGAGGAAATAATTTTTAATGACAGCAATGTAAGATATTATGGTATGTTAAATTTAATTTATGCATTTCTAAGTAAAACTGAAGTCAAAAAAATCTCGCTGACCCCCAAACTTTTTACTATCGTCAAAAAATTACAAAAAAAATACAAAATATATATCAATTTTGGGAGGCTTTTTTGACTAAGGCCCGGTTTCTCAATATGAGTTTAAACTTCAGATTAACGTTTATCAGTTAATCTTCACCGTAGATATGAACCTCACTCAATATAAGTTTAAATGGCGGCTTTTATGTCAAACCTTCATGTGTCAAACTAAAAATTAACCTGAAATTATTATATTAAATGTGATAAAAAACGAGTTAATTTCAGTTAAAGAGAACAGGGTACATTACTAGAATTAATAAAAGAATATAGTGCTACTATAGATTGTAAAAGAAGTTGGATAATACGAAACATTATTTATTTTTGATTGTTTACAATTTATGTCAACAAACACAGTTTGAGTGAGGTTCATATCTACGGTGAAGATTAACTGATAAACGTAATCTTAAGTTTAAACTCATATTGAGAAACCGGGCCTAAATCTAATGGATAAATTTTGATATTAGACTTGTATCTTCAACTTACTTTTTTTGAATAGCTCTACAACCATTTTTGATCGTGTTATTTGCGATATAAAAAAACACATACATTGAACTTCGATCGCCTATTAACGTAACAAATGTAAAAAATTGCAAGGATAGATTTGGAAAGCTGAATTTTTTTCTTCATAACTCGGTCAAAAAAGAAATTGAAGAGATAGTCTGATCTACAAAATTCAATCATTAGATTTGGTAAAAAAAATTATCACGGCTCATGGAGGGTATCAAAATTGTTTTACGACGGCAATAAAATTTTGGGGGACAACGAGATTTTTTATTGTCAAATTCATTTTCAGCGCCCCAAAATTCGTAAGAAAAACATATTGCGGTTAAGAGATCGAGATATTTTTTTGTGGAGCTATTTAATTTTCTTTATTTGTCACCTAAAATTACCGAGTGAAAATCGAGTAATTGGATTTATTGAACCCTGATCATATGAATAATACAGAGTGGGGCATAACTATCTACCATATTTTGAAGGGGTATAAAAATGTACAAAGATATTTAAAAGATATTATATAATATATTTCTGAAAACAAACGAGTATTATTAAAACAGAGAAATAGTGGTTTCTTAGCCTCTAAAAGTATATAGTACATTGTACATTAACTTAACATGGTTTTAGTAAATATGAATAAAATTTTTACTTAACTATTTAGATATATCAAAAATTACAGTATGTCAAAAAAGATAATTTTATAATATCATTGTGAAAATCTTGCTGTTTGGGATGGCATATTTATTTTCTTTAATTATATGTATAACATATTTTGGAATTTGCCCACATAATACAGATTTAACCCGGCGTAATTATAGAAAATATATATTAATAAACTATGTGTATTTATGAAAAAGTAAATTCGCAATGAAAGAGTAGAATTTTTGTGTTGCGATATTGCTGACGTCACATTGACAAGAGAAGTTGTTTGTTCACACAGCGGGGATATTGGGAGAGAAAGTGAAATGATTTTCTCCATCAGCTGGGTGGGGAATTAAATCGCACTTCTTTGTGGTGGAGGCTGCCAATAAAATAGTGCCAACGGGAGGCCGATAAATGCGAATGTGCCGCCATCTATTGCACAGGTTTGTTTCTAACGTCGATGCACTATGCACAAGTGTACACTAACGATGTACTTAACTGTTTTATGGCTTAACTTCACTTTTAGTTAGTGCTTTTTTCTACTTTGAGTGGTTTATTTTTCCGAACTTCTTGTTTGAGTATTCGTATGTGTGTCATAGAAGCGTAGGTAAATTTATTTACATTTTAATTATTTGTAGGGTGAACGAACGTATTTCTGCCGTAGTCGGAATGTGGTCATACTATATTGTATTTTTTCACAATAATTCTGTTGTAAACAATTGCATGGATTTAGGATGATTAAATAGATGTAATTTGTTTTATATACATAAATCAAAACTTTTATAAATAATTCGTTTTTAGGGACAGATGAAAAATCACTTTAAGAGTAATTATAAGTGAAATTTAAAATTCGTGACTGAATAAAATTTTTGAACTTTCTGATGTTTTTTTCCAGCAAAAAAACAACGCCATCAAAAACAAACTTTTGTTTGCTTCTTATTCTTCTTTACGCCATCGAAGGAAAGCAGTCATCGATTTACGTGATTTATTTTGTTTTGGTTTAGAATTTTTTTCGCCATGTATAAATTTAATGAGGTATGTAAAATGAATATAAGGATTTTATGTTGTTTTATGGACTGAAAATACGGGGGAATTGTAATACCATGGCTTGAGAAGAGATATATGTAATCATGGTTCCAGAGTTAAATACGCAAAAATGAAAATTATTTTACACTGCCTAAGGGGTAATAATTGTGAGCTTGTTAAAAAATTCAAAATGTATTTTTATATCATTTCATACAAACATATTTCATTATTTGCCGATGGATGTTTTCATTTAAACGTAATTAGATTTTAAATAAACAGATTTTAATGTAATTAATAAACCTTTTTTAACAAATTATTTAAAATTATTTCATTTTCATCTAATTAAATTATAATTTGATAGATTAAATTTGTTTGACATTATTTCACATAATTATAATTTTTGGTTAATATTTTGTAATATCAGATTAATTTAATCAGATTATGTATGTACACTATGTAGGTGCAGAGTCACTACTAACAACCACTGTATTTTTTTTGTTAAAATATATAGCTTTCAGATTTTGCACAGGGGAAAATTAATTTTTGAAAAACAAAATAGTTTAGTCTACTTTTATTTTCCTTATTATATATAATATATACTGTTTCCGGGCTGTTGTCCACTTTGCCGTATTTCATTACTTGAAGTTCTGACTTTCATGTCGGAGTCTTCTTCAGAAATGTTTCTGAAACTGCATTCTTTTGAAATGACGTGGATACCATCTTGAAAATAAAATTCATATATACAATGGTCACGAAAGCCTTCAATTTAAATTTCTTAGTTGATTGTGGTTCTATCAAAATATAAAAATCTTTCCAAAGAGATAAATTTTATTAAATATCTGAAATATGAAACCTTTACTTTTTAAAACAGACAATGTTATTTTATTCTGTTCAAACAAATTTTATCTGTTTACAAATATGTGAATAATTATTGTATATTTTCATTGTTTCATTTGTTTGCTTATTGATTAAAAAATAAAATTATTACATTAATCATATGGCGTTTTAACTGTTTGCAAACAAAATTTGTTTGTCTGTGTGGTGATTATTTTGCTATTGATTTTGTTTCAAATATTTATGACCTTAATCGACATTTGACACTGCTTCTAAATACAAGTGTTAATGTGTATCAGGGTTGGCTCCCCACTGGGTAACCCAAAAAAACCCACCCGGGTTTTTTTGGGCAACTTGACTTAAAAAAACCCAGTGGGTTTTTTTAAATTTCATTATTTTAGGGTATATTTGAATGAAATATTTTGTTTTGTAACGAAATAATTATAATACAATCATTCCAGATATATATATTTTATTTGTAATTAAAATAACAGTGGTAATAACTAATTATACCTATACATACAGACTCTGTGATTTGAAAAGTTTAAAACAAATAACTTTTTGTCTAGACTTAAAAAAGTTAGCAAATATCACTCGTTTCGACAATATGAGAGAAGATTTAGAATGACGGCAACCCCATTTTTTTAATACTAACCCTCTTTACTACAATTGGGATGGATAATTTTGGATTAATAAAAAAAACTGTAGTGACAAATGTTCATTTATTTCTCAAAAATAAACAGTGTCTGTTTTAACTAATGATAAATAAATATTTTAAATAATTTCTCTAAAAATAACCAACATTCTCGAATAAAGTATTTAAATATTTTTTACTCTGTAAGAAATGGAAGTATATTGTAATACCGTCGAAAAATTGTGTCCGAGATTTTAATTGTACTATACATATAAATTCAATGTAAAGAACTGATATTTCCGTACGGCGGCTATGCATGTGTCTGTCTGGGTCAGTGGTTCCCAAAGTGGTCGCTACGGACCCCAAGGGATCCCTGGCATCGTTCAAGGGGTCTTTGGAAAATTAAAATCGATTTGGGGGTCCCTGAACAACGTCAGGGGGTCCGCGCACATTTTTATTAATATGGAAGTTAAAATAAATAACAATGAATAAATTATTAACGATTTTTACGTCCTAAGTAAAATATAAATATAGACAGGTGCATAAAATACAAGAAATAACAGGCATCGTGGTGAGTCGAGTTTGAGATTTAAAAACATAACATCCCCTCAAGTTCATCCAAGTCATTAATTTTTTTTGTATTTTAAAACAAAAGTTATAATTTCAATAAATACTTCTACAACAAAATGTTTTATTTATATTTTATTTTTACGTCACCATTTACCATTCAAGACATCAAAGTTAAATTTTTTATTTTTCTATTATTCATTTATGTAGTTTTTCACTTAAGGTTCGTGGGAAAGTTTTGACTATGAAAAGGGGTCTGTGGGCAAGTTTTGACTAAGAAAAGGGGTCTGTGGGCAAGTTTTGACTATGAAAAGAGGTCCGTGGGCCAAAAGAGTTTGGGAACCACTGGTCTGGGTGAAGAATTTTCACGATAAGTATATTATAAAAATTTTAATTACTTTTGGGGAAAATGTTTGTCTTAGTAAGTACTTTAGACCTATTGATTTTGAGGATTATCGGATTAGGGGTTTTGGAAATATTTAAAATTTTGTATCTAATATTGAACTGATAATTCAATTGAACCTAAAGAACATTTATTTATTTATAAATCGAAAGCAGCTATTAAAAAGAGAGAGAAACATGCTCAAAATTTAATTTTTAAAATAAAATATTACATTTTCTATATCACGTTTCCTAATGCAACTTAATTCAAATTTTTAGATTCTTTTTCTACATTTTTGTTTAATGTTATTGAGGATATTACAGAACTAATATTTTTAAAAATATTTTAAATAGTATAAGAAAAATATTATGGAACATGAAAGTCATGTATGGTTCTCTTAATTATTTTTTGTCTTCCAGACAAAATATTAAATTAAAATTAAATTATTTAAATATTTTTACGTATTTATTGCTAAATCTTTTATTCAATTATACTGGGCATTATCAGATACACATTTAATTATGTTTGTCGAGTTTCAAAATAGGTCTTGAAAAAACCGGAAACCATTTCGAACAGATAATTAACATATTAAAAATAGTATTTTTTTTAATTTTGTTACTAGGCAATTAAAAAAAGATACATATATTATGGAAAACTATACTTGGAAATTCGAAGGACCTTTTTTATATAATGAAAATACGGAGGATAATTTTCCTTTTTTTAGGCGCAATTACATCAATCAACATCATTTGAATACTTTTTTTTTGTGTTTAAAATATTTATTTTATATGTCTTTACTTAATTTAAAAAACCCAATAAAACCCAAAAAAACCCGGTTTTAAAACCCAATAAAACCCGCTGGGCTGGGCTTTTTTAAAAAAAACCCGGGTTTTTGCCAACCCTGATGTGTATTGCAATGTTATCATTCGAATAAATTGTATCGTTTGATTGTAGTTATAAATATAAAATCTTTGACAGTTTTGGAATTAGTAATACATAATAATATGAATATTGAATAAGAAATACAAAAACAGAGTGATAGATTGTTGTAATACCTACCTGCATTTTTCAAATAGGTTCCGCAAAACCCCGGAGTTTCACGGAAACAAGTTACATTGCTTATCTTTATAACATGAAAATCACATCCCTAAATGGGTGAATTTCACTTGATATATAATATATATACATATTTATAATTCAATTTTTGTTTAATGTGTTATTGAAATTAGGTGGTGGTGTTGGGGTCGTAAATATAATTATGGTTAGGGTTCCGCAATTTTTGATAAATCATGTAAGGGTTCCGGGACAAAATAAGTTTAGGAACCACTGTGTTATACTATACTTTTTAATTAAAAACGTTCAGTCCTGAATAGTCCCAATCGTTTTTTTATTAACGTTTTAATAAACCGAATTTTACACCCAGTTAATGTTTAATCAATGAAAAAAAAACATAATTGTTAGAAATGACTTTTTTAATTATCTCGAACCTCCATAACACCGACTTCATGTTAAATTCATTAACTGATTAATTATTGTCTCGTTTTGCAACACACAAGCATATTTGATGGACCTGCAATACATTTCTAAAGCCTCTGTAATACATGATCAGTAAACAGTGGTTTGGTGGGCAACTCAGAGAGAGAGAGAGAGATAAAGAGAGGGATAAAACAGGAACGGACTTGTTTAGTGACCAATAGTACAATCAGCTTTATTTGTTACCAACAACCATCTTTGACATTTCACAAACAATATAATAATACATATATGGCAAAATTAATGTTAGTATTTTCCAGTTTACCCAATGTTAAATAGGATTAAAAATGAAATACTATTGGGGCTTAAAACAGCCAATACGTCCCTGGATGGAAGAGAGAACTTACTCATACAATAGTGTCTGATCGAATATGTACATTACACACAATGTTATGTACTGCATGCATCGGTTTATTTATCATTAAATTAATTAACTCTAAAACTGAACTGATGTGAAAACAACGACTATATATAATTCATACACATTACATACATATGTAAATGCACACATATATGTATGTGAATGTGGAATGTACACATAGTTTTATCTAAATGATATAAATAGTTTTGATAGCTCGTGGTTATGATTTGAATAGGGAGATGCAAGGGAAAATATTTTGGTTTAATTGGTTCTGGAAAATGTAATAATGTGTATGCGATAAAAATGGATCGATATAACATTTACTGTGCTACTTTACTTGTGATATAAAATAAATTTTAGTTTGTAACAACAATCTTTTGTATTTATGACAGGTAAAAATAACACTATGCAACAAAAAAAAATCACAGACATTTGAATAGGTGATTTAGAAGGTATTTGTCATGCCGAAACCGAATTCGTTGCCCAAATGATTCCATCACGTCAGGTTTTTTAGATATCCGAACCTAAAAGTCCCAAAAATTACGATTTTGGCAATGTTGGGGAATTTATTATTAAGTAGATAATTTTTTTCTGAAGTTTTCTTTCATGATTTCGAATAGTACTATCTTTTCTCTTTAAAATGATTTTTTTACATTTTACTATGCGATTTTTCTTTACCGAAATATACTACTTTAAACATAGGTATATGTAGTAAAGTTCATTGTATACTATAACTATACTAGACTACACTCTATTAACAAAAATATCATATCTTCAAATTAGTACATCTCAGCTAAAAAAATCGTACAGTAAAAAGTTAAAACTCATTTTAAAGATGAAAGATAATACTATTTGTTACCGTGACAGAAAACTTTAGAAAAAAATTACCTACTTGATAATAAATTCTTTAACTTTGCCAATATAGTCATTTTTGGGACTTTTAAGTTAGAATATCTCAAAACCCTGACGTGATGAAACCAATTGGGCAACAAATCCGGTTTCGGCATGCCAAAAGCCTCCAAAATGTTCTATTCAGATCTCTGTTATATTACAAAAGTATTTTTTTGTTGAATACTGTAATTAGAAAAGAGGTAAGAGAAAATAATTAAAATTATTCAAAATATGCACAAAACTTTTGGTAGTAGAGTAAAAATCCCATCATAACGGTTCACCATTACATTTTTTTATAAACTTTTACTAAGCATTTATAAATAAAGTACCAAAACATTTTATCGATCCGTTGTGAGCAACTCATAAAAGGTACTAACAATTAATTTTATGAAAATATTTAGGGATTTATAGATATTACGATAGAACGATGAGAAAATTTCATACAAAAAGTTATTTTACAGTTTGTTACTACTAGCTATAATTTTGCGGAAACTCAATGCCAAACATATGACCTAAGCAAAACGTACTAAACCAGGCAATGCCATGGATAATTTTTATTGGTGTAAATATTATGACAAAATATGAGGTGCCAATTTTTAATTACTTACTTATCAAAAATGAATTAATTCCTTTTTAAATGGTAGACAGACTTAAAAATATTTGGCTTTGAAAAATAATCTTTGTGGGGCTGTAGCTCTTCCACGAAAAAAAATTCGGTCATATGTCCACATAAACTTGTTTGCTTATAATAACTTCTTTCATCCACTGTTAAAGTTTTGCCAGTCATGAATCATCCTGTTTAAGGTTTAAATCTAGAAAGCCTTAATACATGAAAACGGTTACTTATACGAAAAAAAATAAGGTAGCATCTTTTATGGACTAAAAAGCAACTCACAATGGATCAATGGGGAATTTTGGTACTTTATAAAGACAAAATAAAAATGTATACAAAATTTCAGCTCCCTGTGAATTTTTCCATAGAAAATCCAAAAGTTACTGGACTAAAGTAAAAGGCTACAAATTGGCATTGTATGTATTGACAGTCTACCGATTTATATATCAGTGAATTGATATTGATTTATGATTATATCTACTTGTATTTATGAGCAAGTACATTTATAATTAAATGGTAAAAAAATAATATGAGTGTTAATAAATGTAATAAAACATGAAATTTAAAATTAATTAAAATTTAAAAAAATATCTGTTGTATTTATTGTATTCTAACATAAAAACAAAGAAATGCATTGCAATTATGTGAGATAATGTAATCCGCAGACACGTCTTTAAAAACAACAGTATACAGAAAATAAATTATGTTCGTATTACAAAGCCACGCAAATTCACATTTTAATGAATGCTGTAAAAGAAAACCAGTGTTTAAAAAATTATTTATTATCAAAAAAAGATGTATTCAACGTTGAAAATTTTAAATTGTCCTGTCGATGTACATAGTGTAAATAAATAATTAAATGTCTCTAAGAAACAAAAAAAATTGTATTTTAAAATTTCTCACAATTCTAAAATATGTTTTTGATGTGTCTGAAAGCATTAGGGCTCTAACTGTTTACCTTATTTACATATAGATCTTTTTTTGTTTATTAATATTAAACTTTATATTTACAAATCCAAATAAAAATCGAAATAAATACAGAATATTAAAAATATAGATAAAAATGAATTTTTGAAAATGTTTCCCAAATTAATAATGCTTTACTCTATTATGCATAAATGCATTTAATATTTTAATTATGCATACATCAATGAATTAGTTAGACAAATATTTTAATTTTAAAACTTTCCTATTGGACGTAATTTTAAAATTGAATACAAAAACGAAATAATTTTATTATTTTTTTCTGAAAAAAAAAATCACAGTAGCTAAAGACAAATTAAATAAGTAACGCCGCATATATAGCATAAGCATAATTAAATTAGAAATAAGAAAATTTTGTAAGGACTGATATGGGCTATCTCTTCCCTACATAAGTATTTCAAAGATTTACGGACACCACTCCTCCCAAAAGCTTTACATAATTAAAGGACGTTTTCATATCAAATTAATATGAAATAATAAAATATGTACTATATCCTAACTCAAAGCTAAAATATATTCATATTCTTTATTATGGTTGTGTATATTGTCTTTTCGTGTTTATTAAAATTTACAAATAAAGTAGATCAATTACAATTTGTAAATTGTTCAAAACCAATTTTTTATCATAAAATAAAATACATTTTAATGTTCTTACAATGTACAAAATATTATCCAAATTAATATTTATGAATTTTTTTTCATGTGTATGATAATACGATTCAAACAAACATTTTTAAATTGCCAAAGAGGTATGAATAAAAACTTTTTTTATGTTATATGAAAACGTCACAGTGATATTTAAATAATGAAAAATGTATACATATTTAAAAAAATACCACACTCGATTAATTAAAATTTCAGCTACACAAAGACTTTTTTGCCTTTTTTATTTATTGATGACTTTAAACTAATTGGTCTTCTTCATTTACGCTGTTAATTCGGCAAGTATTAAATTGTAATTTATTTTTATCGGAAATTCAAATTTTATGTGAAAATTTGAAATTCTGTAGGTGACATAAAAGTGTTTTGCTCTATACTCTATTTTATAGTATAATATCAATGTATTATATTTAAAATTTTAAATTTCCAGTTATGTATATAAATCCAAATGTTATATTTTAAATATAAATATATGAGGGCTACAAGCAATATTTATACATATAAAAGTAAATGCGTAAATACGGTCACCCAAAGGTGAAACAAATTGTTTCATTTAATTCAGGCCTTTACTGAATGTTCGGGATTTTCATTTATTTTTAATTTATTTTAATTTTTATTAATATTATTTATATTTTACATTTAATATACAATCTTTCACAAACTGAAAAATTTGAATTCTATTTATTTGTACTATGAGGGTTTAATAAATGACTGAATATCATATGTATGTATGTTATAACTGTATTTTGTATTTTTTTCTTCAGCCCAGTACAAATTATTAAATATTATAGGCACCTACATATATTGGTTTGATTGAATACGATTAACTTTAGTTATTGTGTTATCGTACTATGTAGTTTTATTAGAAAATAGGAACTTATTGTCTTTATTACGGATTTGTGGTATTAATTCAATATAAAAAAATCTAGGTATTTCGGCCTTTTGTCCATGTAGACTTTCTGCGAATCGGTTTTTTGTCCATGTCAACCTTTTGGAAGACATCTTTTGTTCATGTCGGCCTTTTGTCCGGGTTCCTATAAGTATAGTATAAGAGATGGGAGTTATTGTTCAATTAAAAAATTGAGAAAAACTGTGTAACAATTGTGTCGATTCATACTAATTGCGTGCCTAAAAAATGTTTTTGCCGATTCGTTTAAAAAGAACAAATCAATCATGAATTACATAATACACAATACACATCTATAATAAGTAGATATATGTAAACAATATAGCAACTACATATTATTTTTCTGTATTTATAATATGAAGGAAAATTATTTCTAATAAAACTAAAAATTTAATTACATACATATACAATGTAAACGGATACACCAATTTTTAAAATTAACCATATATTATATAAAACCATACAGTAAATTCAGTTTTAAGAAATGTTCAAAACATTAATATAACAAAACAAATAAAAATACTTGTTTATATAAAATATTCCGTTGTATGTTGATTTTCCAAGAAGGTCGTGATAATTTGACCACACACACATATCTATGTGTTTGTGTGTGTGTGTGTAACGAGGGGGAAGCCGCCGCTGGTAACCCTAGTGCGGCGTTGTACGTCCTCTGTTTTGCATAAACATTAATTAAAGTAGTGGCCGGCAGGCCTGGTTTTGTGTGTGCTGACAAACAGAACAAACTAAGGAGATCTCGTAAACATAAAGCTCTATTCCGCGCACTACAATAAATATCAAATGATGTAGAGCGCGGTACGTGAGCGCTAATGACCGTAAACACGACCAACAACTAATTGTATTACTGCACGTTTGTTTTGTACCATGTCGGATCTTACTGTGAGCACTTTATGGTGCCCCACCACTGCTCTGGATATATTTCAAGAAATACGAATCTCAGTTTAAATTATATTTAATTTATTTTACAGAGAGCATTAAAGTAAAACAATATTTATATATCAGTACGTAATATGGATTCAAAAACGAAGGGCAAATTAATTATATTACCTAAATAGAAAACACAAGTTCTATGAACATGATTCATTTTCAATCTTAATGTTTTATTACATACTGATGTCGTTTTTGAGATTTCGAATAAAAAATAAGTTTATTGAAGTATCCTAATCAAAATTAATATATTCGTATTTTTTTAAAGTGTTTCTATAGTGTTCTCCCTAAATGATATAGATATTATAATTATATGGCCGATTTGTATAGTACATTATATGTATAAAAATTTAATAATATAAATAATATAAACGAAAACCATAATTAAATAATAATAATAAATTTTAAATTACATATAATATATCCATATACAGTTATGCCAATAACAGTACTTTTAGTAGCTTAAAAGTTTGTAATTTGTTTGTAGGTACGTATATACAATTTGTTTGGAATGATTCCAAATAAAAAAAATAACTTTTAGAAAGTCTTTGTGGACATAATATTATTTTAGATTCTTCTTTGGTAATGTAAAAATTGTATTAAATAAAATGACATATAATAAATTCAATTCTTTTTAAACGGTTATATTATATTAATGATAGTTTGTCTAACGATATGTTGTACTCGTAAATTCTATTAGAAATCATCGAGGCTCTTTGAATATACCCATTAAAATTGAGCCCCTTTTTGTTAAGATTGAATGTAAAATAAACATTAGATCAAATGTCCCACATATTGCTTTTACTATACGGATGATTTTTATTGCCTTTAGTTTCGGAATGATTGAAATTACTTTTGTTATAAAATATAACTTCGATACGCTCTTGATAGACTCGATAACTTCTCTAAAACAAACAAACCGGACTTTATTATAAAAAAATCAAACTGAAAGTAAACAATGATTGTAGTTGTAAAACATTTGTCTTGCTGTTATTAAACAATCGAGTTGTTCATGATACTGTATCAACAAAGTAGCTTATAGTTTATAGTATATACTTTAATGCAATGGTTCACAAACTTGTTAGATCACACGATGCGGATATAAAATTCAAAACTTCATGTTACCTTATACAGGGTGGGGCATTTAAAGTGTTACAGAATTTTATCTCAGAACCACCGCATATTTGAAAAAAATGTTCAAACCTAAAAATATTTGGTTGTTAGGGGATAATCGAATAGTAATATTTATTTATTATTTTAGTGTGGCCTTCAAGGATATTTGAAGGTCAACATCATTTTTTTAAATAGGAACCTATAGTTTTTATTTAATAATCTTATTCTACGTGAACAAATACGAATATTTCATTGAAAACATTTTTTTGGACAACCTAAGATTTCCAAGATATCTAACAAAATAAATTCGAGATTTGGACATTCAAGAATTTTTTACTTAGAATCCATAAGCTTTAGAAAAAAAGTAAAAAGAAAAAAATGTTTATTTCGTTCTAATAAAACTTGGAGAATTTTTCTAGAATTTTTTAACATTTCGTATTTTTATTTTTTTTTGCTGAAATAAAATAAATAGAAACAGCTTTAATATTTTTAAAACAATTTTCCAAGATTTATTAGACCAAAATAAACAGTTTTTTTATTTTTACTTTTTTCTAAAAATTATGAATTCTGAGTAAAAAATTCTTGAAAGTCCAAAATCTCGAATTTATTTTGTTAGATATCTTGGAAATCTTAGGTTGTCCAAAAAAAAATTTCAATGAAATATTCGTGTTTGTTCACATAGAATAAGATTATTAAAGAAAAACTATAGGTTCCTATTTAAAAAAATGATGTTGACCTTCAAATATCTTTGAAGGCACACTAAAATAATAAATAAATATTGCTATTCGATTACCCCCTCACAACCATACATTTTTTGACTTGAACATTTTTTTCAAATATGCGGTGGCTCTGAGATAAAAATCTGTAACACTTTAAATGCCCCACCCTGTATAATAGAATGTACATATTATATAGTAGAGCTAGGCTTGGACTATGAATCTTTATACGTGAACGATTTTGAAATATTTATCGTGAGTGTGTGTGATTATGAGTCAAAGTAAAACTATCGTGCGTGACTGTGCGTGATTACATTTTTGTTGGGTGTGAGTCCATGAGTTTATTTTGAAAGATTTTCATTTTAAAACAACTTTACTAGAAAATAGTAGGTGAGAGTGGTACAAAACGATCCCTCGGGGTAAAACGATCACCCTTTGTTTTACCGAATTTAGCAGTGCCACCTAGTAGTTTGAATGAAAATCGTCTCCAGCGCCACTAGTTTAACATTCTGTCAAAGTTTCATATTGTTGTGAGCTGCACGGAATATTTTATTGTAACAAAATAAAAATAATCTTATTTGATGTAAGGTATGCAACAATTCAATATTGTGTAGTTTTAGTGTATGTATATTAAATGTAATAGGAGGGCTTGTGTTAGTTTCCAATATTATTCTACAATATAATCGGCAATACTTTATTGTTATCACTGAAAATTTGAGGGTATGATTTAACGTTTTTTAGAGTTAGGCATTTGGGGTAAAATGATCCCTGCATATTGGGGTAAAACGATCCCAATTTGTTTAATGTTTGTGGTTTCATATGCATCATTTTTTTAATTCGTTTTGTATTAAGTTGATTAAGAATACTTTATGTAATGTATATTTGCCAATATCATGGATGTTTAAATGAAATTAGATCGATAACTTATTAAATTATCTTGTTATTTCAGGAACAATGCCGCGGAATCATGTTCGGAAAACTACGCGTCAAAATTGGAGCGCAATCGTCAATTATGTGTGCCGATTATGACTTTAAAAAACGAGAGATCATTTTAGATACCCGGGTGTATAAAATGATCCCTTTACTACACCTTGATAAAAATGTATATATAAAAAAATCTTATTAATATAATATTATTCTACGCTTTTTAAATTATAGGTCAATAGACTAAGCTACCAGAAAAATTACCAATTTCACAAAATTTGTTGTCTAAGTATATTTTTAATGTCTGTTTTCCTTAAGGGGTTCATTTTGTACCTCTCCCCTAATTCGACATATTAATGTTTATTATTGTATACGAGTTTGACTAAATTGTTTTTCTTGTTTTGCAAATAAATAAAATACTTTTTTACCATTTTTTATATAACAGAAATAAATAAAACCAATGTATGTAAATATAAACAGTTACTTAAATAAAACTATCGGTCACCCCTGTCATATAACATACATACTCCCCATATCTCATCATCATAGTCTAGTCACACATACATAACTAAAAAGTGAACACAATGTTACGACACTGTTCCATCACATTTACCACATTAGAGTTGAGACGTCACAGTACTCACGTTCGCAAGCAATTTGTCTTGCATCATCTCCTGTTGTGTACATATTTAAACAAAGCTTTCCATTGCAGACCGGCGATGGTGGTGGTGGTGGGACTCCCCATGAAGGACACTGTTTAGTAAACACTTTAATATTCTAGTATCGACTTGATTTATACACGTAAGTCACTTGGTTAGTCGACGGATCGAAAATACCGTTAGGTTGTTACAATGCATTTGCTATAACTATTTATGGTGGAGGTGGTGTGAATTTTTGGTGAGAATTTAGTTTTACATGATTTTAAATGTTTGTTAGTTTTAATTTAACTATTGAGTTTTTATTCTGTTACGTTCTTGGACGTCCCTCTTCTTTTTGTTTGAAAAAAGGCATCTTTCGTGTTCGTACATCAATTTTAATAATAATAATAATAATCTTTTTTGTAGAATGCGTCAATACTTTGCAAATAATATAATATAGTTAAAATGAAATTTATAGTTAAAAATTAAAAATTATTTAGGTGTTAAAACATTAAATGTTAAAATTTGGGAATTAAAATTGTTGTATTTTTAGGATCCTCCTAGGCAAATTTATTTGCATTAAAATATTCTGACAAGCTATAAGATTTAGGCATGTATTAAAAAATGGTAAGATACATATTTTGAATATTGTGTTTATTTTTCCGTAAACATCTTGTGTTCTTGCCTGAAGCGTAGCTAGGGGTTGGCAAAATCGGCCACCACTGGTGGTGTAAGGTTGGAAGCGCAGCAAAATGAGGTTAAAGAGCTTTAAGAGAAGCATAAACACCAAGATGACAACGAAAAAATAAAAGGTCTTCACTACGTTCATAAAACAACTAAAAAAGCACAGTGAATTAATCAACAATAGTCATATATGTAATTCAAATTTAATTCTTTCTTCCAGCCACTAGTGGTTTTCTAGGAAATCAAAAGGAATTCAAATATTTTTTTGCATCTTTATAAAGGCTGTACAGTGTACACAATCTCTTCTTCTGAAGTCAAAAGTTTTCTTTTTTCGTTTTTTTTTCATCTTACTGAAAAGAGGTATTTTTGACGTTATTTAATATCGTACAACAATTGGTAAAATGACACCGAATGAAAATCTATAATACAAAAAAAAAGAAAAACTCCAACTCTCAATGTAACGAGAGATATAGAGAACGATATTCATGAAATGTGTTTGATTTTCCGCAAAGATGTTCAAAACGGATGTCAGCTTACACTCGAAAGAAACAAAAGCATAGCTTTCATCTAACAGTTCGTTGTAATATTGCACATACCATGCATATATTACATATAAAGTATATAGGTATACAAACGTATCTATATACGAAATGAGAAAAATATAATAAAAGAGACATATCGAATAGCACAAAGATATCATTGCGAAGCAAAAGAATAAATATATTGCATTGTTTCTGCACAAACCCCGGCTAAAACCACATATTTGTGACCTAGTTATTTTTAAATAAACCACTTTTTAAGAATATAATGCAATATTTGAGCTGTATATTTTATTTTAAGTTGAATGAAACTCTTGATATGATACCTATATTACTTAAGAACATATAGTCTATAAAATTACATATTTACTGTAAAGTTTAAATATATAGGTATAAAAATGACGACCTACTCTTATATTTATAATTTTATTCCTCCTTTTAAACTCTCTCAAAGCTCAAAGTAAAAAGCTCTAGAACGCAAAAGTTTATTATAATTAATATCTAATGTATAACATCTTAAGATCTTGTAATTACACTTTATTTAATTTGCAAACTATTTCTATGGTAATTACTTTAGATGTATTATGTATTAAAATGTTAATCAATGTAATAGTGTTTTTTCTTGTCTATAATAGTATTTAAAGACGTAGATTTTAATTTTTGTGATTATAGAAGGGCTTTCTGTTACCTTCAACCCTATAATTTTTTTACATTATGTCTTTTAGATCAGCTTTGGTAAAAAATATTAAATAATAAATGTGAAATCACTGGTAGCAACATATAGGTATGGGAATATTTAATTTGTGATATATTATTAATTTTTTATAAAAATTACAAACATAATATACATATATGTTACCTTGTTATTACTTTTTGTGTGTATTCTTATTATTTTCTTACGATTCTTATGAAAGTAACATTGTTTTAACCCTCGGAGCCTCTTGTGGGTCAATTTGACCCATACACCGACTTTGATCGTGAATAGCGCTCAGGTATTTTAAATTTTTCGCGATTTTTTTTAAGTATGTTGAATACTTCAAAGGTATGTGTAACACTTATAAATTCATTTACCATGAGTCAAAGTATACCTTTGAATTTTGGTAAGTCAAAAGGTTTCGTAGTTGCGGAATTATAGGCGATCAAAAAGTAAGCAGGGTCAAATTGACCCAGAGTGTACTAGTAGGTTGAAAAAATAGGTGTGTACTCCGAGGGTTAAATTGGTAACTTAGCCATTCAAAAAAAACTATTAGATTTTTTAAATAATAATAAAATATAAAGTTATTAAAATTAAGTTTTCTTTCTAACAAGTAGTTACTTTTTATAGGTATTGATAAAAAGTACAAATATTTATTTTAAACTTCTGAATGATTTATGTTAGCTATTTCTGCAACTTGAAAAGTAGATAATATTCTTTTCGTACTTTCTAAATAAAAAAAATAGCAATATACCTACCTAACTAAAAATGCATTTCTTAAACATTTTACATATATACTAATATTGTTTATATTTTATGTATACAATATCTTAAAATACACATTCATTTATAACTGAAGATAATTCTAACACACAGTATGTATCCAACAGTGTATTGTATTATTAAATTGTAACGGATGCTAAATTTAATAGCTATCTTGTTTAATATATAAGGGTGTATCGGCGGAGCTTGTAGAACTTCGGTATTGTTTTAGTAGATATATTCGGAATGATATTAGTGATATTGCCATTCAAATGTTTGTAGCCCAGATGAGTTGGCGTAGCGTGTATATTTACATTAAAGATGCACAAGATTCTGTGATATTGAACGAAAATTGTAGCAGAATAACTTTATGGTTTTAGGCATAAGAGGTAGGTATGTAATTTGATTCAAAGATTGACGGATATTTATTTACAATAAAACTAAATCGATTTATTTTTTTCGTTGATTTTCGTATTTGGATTATTGAACACTTAATTATTTATTTCAGTTTTAAATGAAGGTACCGGGTGCATAATTTTTTTCATGCTTATTGTGTTATATACTAGGCACTATGGAACGAAGAGGGAAGAGACCTCGGTTTTTCGCTAAATGGTAGGTCTGTGGTTCTAGCTTAGCCCATTTTAGAAAAGTTTTCATGACCCCCCTCTTAAAAATGTTCATATATGGTTTCATGTACCTCGTTGGGCTCGGGATTCACGAATCGATTGGCAAGGGTATTTTTTTGAGTTGTCAGGTGGGTTTTGATAAATTTTTACATTTGTTACTACCATGTTAATCCACAACTCTTATTTATAAAAGCAGAAAAATCTTAAAACTTACACCGCGTAAATTTTGTATTTGAATTGCACAAATGTTGAAAAAAAATATTTTTTTCTATAGCAGTGTTTTAGTCCATATCAAACACAATAATTGAAAGAGTTAAAGTTTAATTTTATTGGGAAGATACTTTTTTCTTGACTAAAAAAACAATTGCTATAATTACCTACATCGGCATTATTTAAATGGATTTGACTATTAAAATATTCCTCGAGATTATTTAGGAAAAATAAAATATTTTTTACTTGTTAATTAGTATCTAAGTATTATTTATTAATTATAAAGCATTATATTATACATAGATATTATATGTATTTATGTATATCTCATGTTAGCTTCTGCTATAACTAGAAAAACTAGCTGAATTTTTAAAGTATTTCATAAAATTATTCTCTTGAAATGTATCTTATTTTTTTTTATTCTTGAAACTTATACGAGTATTGTATTGTATGCGATGAATTCAAAACAATAGCTCGCTGCTCTACAAACGACATAGGTTGATTTGAAGTACATGTTTATTTTACTTTCTTTCTAGACGAATCCTTTAAAATGTCATTCGTATTTTAGCAACAAAAAACTTGTTTCATATGTATTATATTTACTTTATGTGTAATATTTTATATTGGAATAAGTAAATAACTTGTTTATATTGTATAAAATCTATCAATAAACGATCATAGTAAAAAGTAAGTAAATACAGTTAAATTTATGTATTATTTGAGACAAAAGATAAAAAACGAATTTTTATAGTACATCTTTAGTAAAATTCCAATTACGATGTTAATGTGATTTATTCCATCAAGAGTATGGTCAAAAGAAAACAAATATATAAATTCAATCTTAATTGGAGGAATTAGATTATGCAGCTACCAGAGACGGTACAAAGTGACACAAACACGGCGCTATTCAAAGGAAACTAATTTACTATTGAGTCAGTTCTCATCAGTGTTAGCAATACTCTCAGAAAGTTCATCAGCAAGTTAATTAAGTAGGTATATATAGTATACATAAGGAGGTTGTCGCGTTGGGTTCTCTAAAAGTTTAGCGGCAACACCAAACTTATAAATAAATATGAAACGCGGAATAGAAACAAATCAACTTTCCCTGGAAAATTATGGAAACTGCCGGCAGTATCCGTATTGGGCACAAAGAACGTGACCATGGTGCGCGTATCCCGCGTCCCCGCCCCGCCAGGCCCGGCACACGTCGCTAGGGTTGGCAATCGTGAACAACTCGCTTCCAGGAAACACAGATGTACGACGGAGATAGGTTCACTGTAATTATAATTTTATTTACTGATGTATGTGGCATGTATTGTTGGGCACATGACCTTCTAGAATCGCGATAAGAAGATAACAATTTAAATGTTTGATGATAAATGTATTCATTTTTGGTTTACGGCGTTTTGAAGAGTTGCTCATGGCAACCCCACAAATGATAACGCTCTAAATGTACAACTTCAAGTAGCTTCTACACATTAATTAAATGCTTTATACAGAGCAGTTGGAATAATCCAAAACGTATACTATTTATTAAACAGAGTACATATGGCAAACAAATAAATTAATGTTTTCTTTTTAGAAATTAGGCAAAAATGTAGTGTTTTAGTTTTTAATATAAACATTTCCCAAAATATACGTAGATATAACTATACTGGATGTTCGTTTTAAATTCAAACCAATCAAATATGTAAAATAAAAGTCATATTCGATTTATTTAAACTTGTGAAGATAAAATATTCATTTCCTCTTATAACGATTTGTATTTTAATTAAAGATATATTCGTACAATTTATATTTTTCCCTTAATACAATTTATACTAGAGATTTACCTATATATATCCTAACAGTGAAAGTTACACCCATTCCTAGAATACACATGAAACCTCAAAACAGGTCAAGTACCAAATACCGAGTTGACAGGCAAGTATTAACACAGAAATATCCATTCCGCAGAGCTTCGAGGGAGTTGGCAACCCTGGCCGCAGCCGCCGCTCCGGGTTTCCGGGGACGAGCGGGTATCGATCCCCGGACGTTGCCGTGGCAACGCGAGATGAGAGAGCCCGGCTCGCGGGGCTGCGGCGATGCGCGACAAAGACATGACCATGCGCGAATGCCGGGAGCAAGACAAAGCGAGGCGATGCTGAATTTAGGATGGCCGTTTTTACAAGAACGTTATTAAAAATATGTAATTAAGTAGAGGATGTTTATAAGCCGAATGGGTATAGGTTACAGGAGCTAGGAGAGTTAAATTATGATTGCGGTTGATGACTGCAACTCAGGAACGATTAAGAAAAGTGTTAATTAGATTTTTAATGAATATATTATGGGCGTTTTCTTGTATTTATTAATTATTTATTTTAGAGATTTATATGTATATCGATAAATATTTCAATTATGTATTCGTTTGATATCTTTTAAAATTTATAAAAATATCATATTTTATCTTTAAATATTCAGAAATTCATACTATAATGTGGAAATAAATGTATGTACAGACATAGCGTATAAGATTAAGATAAATATTTCCATATTTACAATGTTCAAGTATGTACGTTAGTTTATTTATTATATTTATATTAAATAATGTATAGTTACATATTCAGAAAATTTCTAGATGAATATTTTATTGATAAATAATTTTTTATTTTATGTATCCAGTATGTTATATACACAAAAATATGAGAACAAACGCAATTTTCTTGTTTTGAGAAAACAATGTTTATAAACCTATATTTAACAAAATGAATATAAATATATTTTGTAGGTTTATATACATATACATTATACATATATACAAACATATATTATTCTGTAAACTTTTTACAAGAAAATACTATGTTACGTTTTACACAAAGCACTAGAAGTCAAAGTATGTAATAAATTTTAAATTGGTATATCAAATGGAATGATTAAAAGAGCGTGGACTTACATAAAACGTTTTGATGTTAAATGCTGGAATGAAGTGAATAGAAAATTTTAAAATAATTGAATTCATGTAATTTTTGCTTTGATAACATTTCTGTTTCATAAACATTATTGCATCGTTTGTAATAAATTTTGTTTTGTTATGATGATATTAAACTCTCTCATAATTAGCTCGTAATGTTATTTTTGTCAATACAACATTCATTTTTGTATTTTATATGATATATCAATACGATAAACCAGCTTTTCTCAACCTGTGATTAATGTAGAATATAGGTACTGATGTTACTTGAAATAAGACTTTTAGTACGTAAATAAATTTTTAAAATTAAAATTTATGCATAGGTAAACAGTTAAAAAAGGTTACGAATTTTCACTTCAAAATGTTAAATTGCATTTATATTGAGGTAGAATTTATCAATAACAATGTTAAAATGCAAAAATTTTAATTTCTTTGCGAATTTTATATTAACAGTTAAGTTTATTATTGTTATTTTTCCAATGGTTTCAGCCATTTAAATTTTTTACCAGTTTTACAAATCTGTCTTCAAAAATACTAAAAGTGTTAAAAACAAAATTTTTATAATTAACCATATGTTTAATAATAAATTATTAATAAAGATTTTATATTTAAGGCTCATAAAAATTATAGATAATACTGTTCCCCCCACTTAATTTTTTCGAATTTTGACTACCGCCATTCGAAAGAGCATAAAAATTCATGAAAATTTTGTATTATGGATTTTTTTAAATTTTCATTAGTTTCAGAGTTATTTGAAAAAATATGATTATTTTGCACATTTTCATAGGGTTGTTTCTCCCCCTTAAAACGTTTTACCGCACTGTGATAATTTTTTTCTTACTTACTTTGACCTCCTCTAACTATATACAAAGTTTAAACTCGATACGAATTTTCGACCTGAAAAGGTTTCCTTGTTAGAATTATCGGTGGACTTTTTTAGGTTTTATAAGTTTTTTAATCTATAAAAAAAACATAAAAAGCAACGTAAAGACCTTTTTTTCTAGGTTTTTTAGGTTTTTTCATTTCAAAATATAAAATTAAAAAAAAAAAAAGTTTTTTAACCTGGTGATAATCATTGATTTCAAGGTCATTTTAAGGTAAAATTTTAAAAAATCGCTATAAATAAATCTGGTAAAAGTGTTATATGTAGGTTTCTTGTACGCTGATTCTGAATTTGACGTCCGTTGTCCTCTATGAGGTCAGGCTCAGGGTCATTTCAAGGTCAAAGTGGAAAATCCGCTCGAAAATTCAATTTTTTAAAATTTGACATGCAATGACCTTGAAACTGACATTGTAGGAGTTTACAGATTTAAAATTTTGATTCAGCGACCCCAAAAACCTATAAGTACTGTTTTATCAGAATTTTTTAACGATTTTTCCCACTTTGACCTTTAAATGGCCTTGAACCTGACCTCATAGATAACAACGGATGTCAAATTCAGAATCAGCGACCAAAGAAACCACATATAACACTTTGATCAGATTTATATATATAGCGATTTTTAAAAATTTGACCTTAAAATGACCTTGAAATTAATGACATTGTAGGGGTCTACGGACCTCAAATTTTGATTCAGCAACCTCAAAAACCTATTTGTACTGTTTTGTCAGTATTTTTGAGCATTTTTTCCCACTTTGACCTTGAAATGACCTTGAATCTGACCTCGTAGAGGTCAACGGACGTCAAATTCAGAATCAGCGATCAGTAAAGGCTATTTATACCTTTTACCAGATTCATTTAGCGATTTTTAAAAAAATGACCTTGAAATGACCTTGAACCTGACGTGACCCAGGTCAACGGACCTCAGATTCGGATTCAGGAGGTCAAAATACATAAGAATCCAGTGGTCTCGTCAAATATTCATAAACTTTTTTTTTTTGTAAACCAGTGTAATTATATAAAAGTGGTCCCTGGTCACAAAAAGGTTGGGAACCACTGCTGTATATGCATATAGTGCAAGCATTCACATTCAATATACATATATATGTAGTTGTATTTGTTATTCAATTAGTTAAAATTGTACTAATTTTTTTTTTGTATATATGTATAGTACTTGTACAGTAATTAATTGTATTTATATTTAAGTAATTATTGTATATTTGTAATTGTAATATTTTTTATACTCGGGCACAGTTTTGTTTGGATATACTACCATGAACCTAATATAAGTATGTGAAGTATCACTTATTCAGTTATTCAGTTTTTGGTTCCTCAAAAATAAAAGCCAAGAAAAAGAAAAAAAAATTGCATTTTAATGTAATGTTCCTCAAAATAATTAGAACAATATCAATTGTGCTACATTATGTTAAATCAAATAGATTTAAAAATTTCTTTTATAATAAAATACAATTAATATATTCCGTGTTATGTATATGTTAACAATTTATAAAATTTAATTTAACAAACACGATTAGTGATATTCACTGACCTGTATCTCACGAGGGAACTTTAACAATAGTTAACAATGAACACTTTCCAAATTAAATAAAATGTTTGAAATCTTTAAAATACACAAAAACCACCGCTGAAACAATGACGCTGAAACCACGAACAGTTCATAATTTATTCGTGGTCTCCACAACGTACAGCCAGTTAGAAACTCGTTAAAACTTCCTCCAGTTCTGCATTGTTGGTGCCTGTACGAGACTGTCAATATACAGACTCAAGGGCTAGTTGAATAATACAATTATCTCTCTATTTCATAATTGATATCTATAGGTTATTTTAACATATTGATTTTTTGTTTTTCATACGGTCATATATGTGCACTGTACATACATTTATAAAATATATTATTAAGTATATGAACGATGATTTTAAGTTTTATTATTTTAAGCAAGTGGCTTTGCACATTTTATTATAAAAAATTAATTGTTTTTTTAGTACGAATATGACCTAATTCAATTATCATTTGAAACAGTAAAAGTTCCATACAATTCGGTTCGGTTGCTGGTATTTTTATTGTAAAATATCAATTGAAATTTCATTATAATATAGCTTAAATTAATTCTATAGCATTAGGCTTTCAATCAGTGAAAGTACTATCAAAATCAGTTCAGTAGTTTTCGTGTCAAATTGGAACAAACCAACAGCCAGTTGTCTGTTAAAAAAGTTAAAATGGATTCTATTGTAAAAACACGACTCAATTAAGTCAAAATAATTTAATTGACTCAGATATAACCGACATATTTATATGTAGGTATTTTAATATAAGTAATAAACTAGTTACTGTCAATCAAAAAATGGCATAAAAATACATTTTTTTATAATTACTAATTTTATGTTATTATATATATCACGCAAAAAATATATTATTTAAAGAAGATAATAGCATAACTTTATATTTTCCGATTATAATTATCTGTACCTATTTTGCGACTTGGTGTACTAAATTAAATTATTAGAAAATATAAGATAGTCACATTTGAGATATTTATAAGTCATTTAATGAATACATGTGTTGTTTAAAATGTGGATTTAGCATATAACATATTATTCAATTAATTCGTGCATTTATAGGGTTTCTGAGGTGAAATGAATATAAGCTGAATCAATTTGTTTTCATAGATAATGTTATGCTACGATAGTTATGACTCTATTACCTTTGAAATTAATATTATGTAGAATAATTTAAGGTAGATGTTATAAGCTATCACAGAAACGTTTATCATTGTTTATTGTATATATTTTCATTAAATTATATACATAAAATAAACTAAGAATAATTGTAAAAGTAATATAGGTATTACTATTCACTGACTATCTTCAAACCATTTATATTAATATGATTCTTTCTTTTTGTTATTATCTTCTTCCAAATCTAAATCCAAATAGATGTTATTGGACCAAATATCGTTTCTTATCATAATATCGTTTTATTAGTTTGATGTTAAGTACGAACAAAAATATAAAGGAACGAAAATAATGTTGACAAATATTTTTTCTATTGTTACTTATGGAATAATAATTTTATTTTATTTTTTTTCTTGTAATTGTAAAATAACATTATTTTATCTTTTTATTTTATATTCATATAAATTTTATTTCTAGTAGATCATAAATATTATGTATATTAATATTTTTTGTCGATCAATTAAATCTTTTTAACCAAAAATAATAATAATCAATTAACCTTCCTCTCATTAAAAAATAGAAGCGTATAAATTTTTCATTTTACCCAACCCTGTGAAACAAAATGTATTTTCCATCTGAGTTGAACTGAAATTTTAATGAACTAAAACTTTGTTATTTTATATTAGACGTCCTATGTATTGTTGAACCACTAATTAATTGGATGTGCAAAGCTCTGCGATTTTAATTAAAATTGAAATAAATGTTTCTTTTAAAATCATGACAACTTTCCCATTGAACTTTCAAAGCAAGCGTTATACATATTTTACATTTATATTAAATAATTTATTTATATTTCCAATTTTAAATAACTTTTGTTTATAATTCTGCTTTCAACCTATATTTCTTTGTTTGTATGTTGTATTTTATTTTAATTTCAAACATATTTTTAATAATAATTATTAATATTATTTGAAATTTAAATAAAATATAATATACAGAGGAATAAAGGTTGAAAAGGAATTGTAAACAAAGCTATTAAGGATACATAATATAATATAATACATATGTACACATCAACATCTGATTAATTAAAATGAATTAATTAAAACAATCTATTCCTAACGATTCATCCTTATAAATTTTATCACAATGGTATCTAATATTCAGGATCCTACTAAATTGAAATTTCATTAAACGCAATTTCTTAACATCAGTTTACAATTTACAAAGAATGCATTCACGAAATACTCTTTACAATTTGTAATAATGAAATATAATAGTAATTTGTTTGACTTACTTTATACAGCACCGGACTTGTTGAAATTATCTGATGTAAAGAAATGTTTTAAGTTTAAAAATAAAAAAAAATATAATGATATTATACAATTACATTAGAATTATCCAGAGATTGAATTGCGGTATAGATGTGTATACATACATAATAAAATATACACCATGTGTTATAATGAGTGTGATTACCTTAAAAACCACTAGGACTAATTTTGATGAAACTTTCACTTGGATCCCGGAGTATAAGGTTCAAATAAAAAATAGATAAGATTATTAGTACGTCTAGTAAATTATAAGATATACATAATATATCAAAATAGTTTTACATAATAGTTTGCGACAGCATATATTTATTTTTAAAAGATAACTTGTAACAGACATTTTTCTTGTTACTAACGAGGTATACTTACTACTGACATCTTCGCAAATAGGTAGTATAAAAAAGTGACACAAACCTAAAAAATCTCATTTAGATGACATATAATTCGGTATGCTAACAAAAATACCTACCAGATAAGTATTTATCAAAATATGTATGATTGATTAGGTTATAACGTTTGTCCACTACATTAAAATATCTTATAAAATAAGTATATAAGCTAGAAACTTAAAATTTTCACCGAACACGTAATGTTATGACTCCCGGGACCCAGATGTAAAAACTTTAGACAAAAAAAACTTTTTTTATACAAGACATGTAGGTCATAACTAGTCATAAGGTTAACAGACAATCGATGGGTAAAAACAACAATAAACTGGGTTCTAATAAAAAAACGTTGGAAAATAGACGAAACGGTGGCGTGACAATCTGAAACAAGTGGATCAATTTTGGTTCTAAAAAGTACGTACTGGAGAAGAATGGCAAAAAAATGAAGGAGGCGTATCTCCACCAATGGATGGCATGAGAAGATATTTTTTTTTTGAATATGTTTTTTGATTTAAGAATATACATTTAAATTTAACTATACGCAAATATTAATATACAAAATAATGTGAGTTTTTTTTTTACTTGAAAAACGGAGAAACTATGGTTTCTTAGTCACTTAAACTAAAATTGCACCTTAACCACAAAGTTCTCATCAGGAGCCTAACGATTCCAAACTGTCTGGAATCGTTAGACCCTTGATGATGACTTCTTGTGAAGTCGAAATACGTGTCGAGTGATATAACTTTTGTGGTTAAGGTGCAATTTTAGTTTACGTGATTATGTGAGTTGTCAAAATTAAGATTTTATTCGTTAGAATTGGGGCCTATTTTTTAAATTATATTTTATCAAAAAATTGGGAAAATCGGTATTAAGGCTTTTTACTATTTAGAAAATGGTGCCTTCAAGAGGATTTCAATTTACCTACTACTACTGGCTCAAAAAATGAAAAAAAAAAATTGAATGATTTTTATAAAACCTTATCATTAATGAGATACATAGATACAAACAAATTTAAAAAGATTAAATTACGATATAAGTTGATATTTAATTAATACCAATTAAAAAAATAAGAAATAATTAACAGAAAACTTGAAATCATTTAATTCGTGCCTGTGTCCCATTTAGATTAAATTTAATCTAGTAGAATAAGAACTTTGCTAATTGTATCAAATAAAGTTTTATTTGTACAAGTTGTTTGAATTGCATTTGTACAAATACTTCGTTTATTATATTTGAGAAACGAAAATAATAACGTACATAACTTGGTTAATTGTTTTAGAGATAATAATTTAGGTAGTCCAATGAATATAAATGTATATTCAATAATTCAATTAATAATTAATTGGTACCATTATATGCTAATCAATTAACAATAATTTAATTAAAATTTCTTGTTTGTTACTTCTTATAAAATAACTGATGGGTTAAAAGAAAATATTTTCGCATATTAAATAATTGTTATATACTAACTTTACGAAGATGTATTTCTTGCGTTTATCAACATTATTCTTGTTGTTAATAACAACTTAAATTTACATAAAGTATTTTTTATATCTAACATTAACTCAAAGTATTAACATAAACTTTGCTTCATAATATTATCAATAATTAAAATTTGTTTTATATTTTGTTAAAAGAAAATCTTCGATTAAAACAGAGTACATCTAAAAAATATTTTATATAAAATTCTTATTCGAGAGCTTTTCTTATAAGCAACTTGATGTGTATTAAAAGCTGTTAAAAGATTAATTCTTACAAGAGTAGGTATATTTCGCTGTTTTCTTATTTCTTCTTCTGTGAAGTTTTTGCAATACATCAAAATATCTTGTTGAAGACTGTCAAGTTAACGTTGTAACTTGTCACAAATAATAAACATCTTATATTGCGTGAAACGAAACCCAAGTAAACAACATATTTTTTAGTAAGAATTTGTAACTACATACATATGTATTTGCGTTATGTTAAACCAAAAAACAACTTCGAAAGCCTAAATGTGTTATATTTTATTACCTTTCACTAAAAAAAGAATTACAGAACAACCTTCCTTAAAGTATACGCCCTAAATATCTCTTAAAGTATATAATTTACCTCCCTAAATGTGTATTATTTGAGGTTATGTTTAATTTTTCTTTTTATCCTTTTTAAATTCAACCAAATATAGTTAAACTTCAACTTTAAAGTTTAAATTGATCTAAAACGAGTTTTTATCGAATATATGAGGTTAGAGAGGAAATGTACTTTTAGAGAGGTTGTCAGGTCCAAATGTAACATTTAGGGAGTTTCTATTGTAGATGATTTTTTGTATTATAATTAAATTGAACCAAGATATTTGGTCAAATTCGGGCAATCCAATTGATTATATTGTTTAATATAAATTGTTAAAAATATTCATTAAATTAGAAAAAATATTAGATTGAGTCAACTATATGTATTTTTATATATAGAGAACAAGATATACGGGCTTCGAAAACAACATATTTGAACTGAACCAAAAACCGTAAAACCGTTATTTTTATCCAGAACGAAAATCGGAACCGTACCGATATATATTTTTTATTTGAAGCGGAACGAAAACTAAAATGAAAAAAGTTATGGTTTGAATTTCTGCAAAATATCTATTTCATGTTTATAACAATATGTTTGGTCAATTATTCATATTTATATCAAACTAAGTACTAAATTACTTTGATATAAAAAATAACTGTGCATGCTATATTTTACAATAATTCAAATATTTCTGCGAGCTAGAACTACTTAGTACCTATAATATAAAAGTATGAAAATGTATACGGAACAATAATAATGATTCGTATAGAATTATACAAAAATCGCGTTTATAACACTAATGAAATTCACATTAAATATTCATAAGATTCGTATTCACAAGACTAAAAGAAAAGTTACTTGGAATTTTATCCATGAGGGACTTATTATAATATAAACAGTTAAAAGGAATTGGCTAAATGAAATGTGGTGTATTTTTTCGGAACCTATATCTAAGTAGTCTTTTATAATTTTTTCAGCACATGATAATGTTTTAAATACGTATTCTAAATATTTTAAGATTTTGTAAATTACATATTCGTAAGTAAAATATTTCGTAAACAAAATATATGTTAGAAATCAAACCTTCAGACATTGAATATTTATCAGAGCACCATATCATAGTGCTAAAAGGTTAATTTAAATGTGTGTGGTATCAAAATGCAAAACTTCTAAACAGTAATTCTCAGTAAATCTCGGGGAATATATAGGTATATAGTTCAACTTTCGATTTCGGTAATTTTTGGCCGAAGTTGATGCCGAATTTTTGGTGGGATACTAGATATATTATTGATAAAACGCAAAGAAAATAAACGTTATATGTTAATACTAGCTATGCCCGCGGCTTCGCTCGTGCGGATTACGGAATTATTGTTTAGGATTTTTGAAAAAATATAGTAGTTGAAAAAATATAAAATAGATCTTTTTATTCCACAGAATTCGTTACTATCTATACATTAAATTGTTTAATATTTTACGGTTTATGCAGCGTATTGCAAGAGCGCTGACGGCAAACTTTTTTCCGATTAGTATTACTATTATCGTTACTTATTATTCCTTATGCTACCGAATGTAACAAAATATACATATACTTTTACTTATACCTGGGCAAAGAACATATGAATAAAAAAAAGACGTAAATCAGATAAGCGGTTCTCGAGTGACAAGCGCAGACAGACAGACTGAGAGACGCTGCGTTTATAATATGTAGGGATATTTATTATAAATATTAAATAACTTGCAATTACGACAATAATCGAAAAAAGAAACAGGAAATAAATGATAAAAGCATACTGAAAAAAGTTACATATTTTAATTATCTTATAAATAATTTCAAAGTTTACTGCTTCATAAATGTATACGTAGGTACATACGTGTACATGAGCATAAGGTAAATATAATAAATTATTTCTTAAACTGCAAACTTTTACACAAAACTAAACATTTATATAAGCGTGGTTCGTTTATAGTCTGGAAAGTTACTAAAGTGCCGCAAATGTTTAATCCAAGATGTTTCTTACATCAATTTGTGCGAAATATTACGGGTAAATACAATTTTCATCTAAGAAGGAAGTGGAAATTTAACTAATTCTGAGTTTGCAATTCATGATCTGCTACAAATTTCTATCTGCGGTATATTCTAGTTTACATTTTAATTGAATGCATAGATAATGAATGTACATATTTAAATTTATATCCCTGTGAATATTATTGCATGGTTCCTTAACTAAAAATATTTTGTGAGGGGAAAACAAAAACACTCCCCTAACTACTGAGTATTTGTTATTATTAATTTACTCGTAAAAGAGTTCATAACAATAATAATTTATTAAGAATATTTATTATTAATTTTTAGTTCATCTAAGAGTTTTATTTATTTTGGTTTAATGAAAAGCAAAATAAAATGAGCATAAAATAATTTATATTATAAATTATTCTATTTGTAAACAGAATAATTTTAAATTATGTTTAATTTATATGCGCCTCCACCAGTTTTAGTTAGAACCAAAGATCGTAAATATGTAGACATAATTTAAAATTATAACCTTATATTTTGTCTTTTAAGATATAATGAAAACTATATAAAGATATTTTAACCAAAAACGTTATAATAATATTAATATAATACAAAAACTGCATATCATAAAAGTGAGCGTAAATTGAAAATTTTATTTCATCTTGCGGCTGTGCAGTAGGGTAGTAAAATATTTATGACCAACCTCTGAATAAAACTTTTGAGTGTAACTATGAAAGTCTACTATAAAAGATTATTAACACAAATAAAACATAATTGGCAGAAACAATGAGTAAACTCCACAAGTGTTTGATATACTATACATACTAAATGTAGTAGTATCTTTTACGTTGACTTTATTTATAACTAAATTTGATTCTATAATAAAATAAACAATAGTCAATGTTAAAAATTTGTTTATAATAAATATTTTCAATATACAGTCAAAATTTTATACACATTTGAAAGCGAGTTTCTATCAAAGCAACAAAAAAGTCAATATTATTACGACTGTGGCGGTCTGTACTTATTTTTATTATTTTTTATGAGTCAAGAATTGAAAATAAGTTTAATATCATTTTCATATCACATGCATTGAAACAACTAGTTTTGAACCCTGTTTTGCCAGTCGAAACAAAACAATTTCAGACCAATGCGACTGTGCCGGGCAAAAACAAAGAAACAACGTTGTTTCTGCCCTAGGGGAGAACATTCATTTATTTATTATTTATTTCAAGTCTGTCAGAATCGCATTTGTAATAAACAAAAGCCAATCTTATTTCTGAATTATTCTATTATTAAAATAGTATAAGATATTACTGCGCTATTTGTCTGAAATAGTCTTACTTCGACTGGCTACAGAAATCAAAACTCGTTGTTTCATTACATGTGATATGAAAAATAGCGTGTGTGGCACGGGATGAAACAAAGACGATTTCAGACCAGGGCGATGACAGCCCTCGCTTCGCTCGGGCAGTCAACTCTCGCCCTCGTCAGAAATCGTCTTGTTTCAACCCTTGCTACACAATATACTATTTCAAGTTATAGAGTTTATTTTCCTTGTAGAATCGATAGATTTCTTATGTGAAATTTGATATTGTTAAAAAATTATGTATATGTTCTTGGTATATAGTAATTTATAATAAAAAGTCATACAATATACTTACATGAAAAAAAATAATAAAATTAAATGGTCTTCACATTTTTTTTTAAATGGCATCCGTTATTGTAGCTATTATATTTCATTAATTAAAAGAAAATTAGTTTCGTGGAAATTCGCAAAAAAGCTAAACATAGTTGTACGAAATGTAAAACTGTACCATATAAAAAATTACTATAAAATGTATTCTATACACATATAAACTTTCAATAACCTTTATTCAAAATTGAAATAATGAATTTTCATACTTTATGAAACTGTAAAAGATCGTGACCTTTTCAATCTTCTGACATCTTTGTTATTTTCGACATTAAAAAGCTTATTATTATAGTTAAATCCTTTCAAACATGTACTTAAAATTGTCTGCCGCAAGCTGATATTCAAAATTCAAAGCAACCTTTCTGAGAATAAACTAACTTATATTACGGTTTTGTTGGGGCGAATCTAAAATCTCATTACCAACCTAATTTCCATTAAACCCATCACCTTTTCTTATTTTCGTCTGTGTGAAACACCACCACTTAAAGTCTATCCATTTTAAAAAGCCATCGGATGTCCCACATATATCCTTGGCCTATTCTTTTGTTCCCTTCGCATCGGAGAAGAGCTGTGACAGCAAGAGAGCTAAAATAGTATGAGGGGGGTAGAAGTGGTGCGACACACTTTGAAGGGGTTTGGTGATGCGTATGACGTCATACTCGTCTCCGCGGGGTTATCATCCCCTAGAGACGTGCAAGAGAGTGTTGGAGCTCGTTACAACTCTGCGAGGCTGGTGTGTGTGTGTGTGTGTGTGTGTGTACAGTGACGTAACTGGAACTTGTAAGCCCCTCTGGCAAAATTGTTTGTGATTTGCACCTCTAACCCCTTGTCCTCTAAAGTTGAGAGATGTGATAACATATTTTGATTGTGGATAGTTGAAATTGATGTCATGTGAATTATAACAAGTTTAATTTCACATATACCTACTTCGTTTATTTTTTATAATGAAGCTTAATTAATAAGTGATATATGTACAATGTACATGTACCTACAAATAGGGCAATCTTAGAAAATATGATAAACATATGTCCGGTATTATAAGCGACCTAGCAAATTTGCAAGCTAGCAAGCACTCTCAAATGGGGTATCAAACTTATGACAGTTCTCAGTAAGTTGGTTTTTATCGTTTTAGATAGATGGTTTCATACATAGGAAGTAAAAAAAAGGTATGTAAAGTATATTTACTAAAGTGTATTTACTAACCTTGCGTAAAAAACGGTAAAAACCAACTTACTGAGAACTGTCATATAAGTTTGATATCTCATTTGAGAGTGCTTGCTACCTAGCAAATTTGCTAGGTCGTTTATAATACCGGACAATAGAGAAAATAATTTATTAGTAGTTCTATTCAAAGTTTATTTATATAAAATAATCAAAACAAAAGAGCGGCGTTTTTTAAACTGCAGGTTGGAATCCATTGAAGGGTCGCGACCAATTTTTTTTATATTCTATTTAACAATTAATGATATCATAAATAAAAATAAAACTGACAAAATTAATGTTAATAATTTGATTAAAATATTTTTTTCTAGCTTGAAATCTATTATTAAAACAAATAAATACAATAATATTATTTAACTATCATATTTAGTATATTGGTAAATATAAAATCATAAAATAAAAGTTACATACATTAAAAAATCTGATCTACATTATGAATACAGAATATATACAAATATGTAAAAATACCTGTACCTTTTGGAAACGCAGAACTCCAGCTTTTAGACGACCATCATTTCTGTGTATCAGAATGTAAATTATTTTCTATTGGTGGCTACGATCAAAAAAAGTATACTGACATAGAAAACAATACAATGATTAATATAAATAAAAACATGTTTTTTAAAGTAAGTACGTAGGTATAAAAATCGTCAAAAAAACTAAATTGATTGTACATTAGCTAGTGAACGCTTGAAATATTAAGTACGTGAATCATATACACTGTATTCAGTATGTTCTAGATTAAAAAGTTAATGTAAAATAATTTTTTTGATTCAATATTTTTATATACAACCAGTAATAACATTACGAACTCAAACAGACATGGGTGACTGATAGGACTGACATGTGCTCTGGAGCAATCATGGTAGGAAACAGTTGCGACGTAAATTCATTCAAAGTTTTTGGTTCACACTACAGAGGTTTTAAAATTAGAGTATCATTTACTTTTTTTTGAATACCTACGTTAAATATTACAATTATATAATTATATGTTTACTATTAGTAATAGTTTTATAAAAAATGTTAAACATCGAAATCTGTTTGCGTTGCTTGGAAAGAAATCATCAATACTGTTTGTAAGAAATTTCTTAATTTATGTTAAAAATGATAAAGTTTATTAAATTAACAAACTTTATAACTAAATCTGAATATGGTTTTGAAATTTGGTAGGCCCGCCTACGCTAATCTACGCTACGGTGTGTGTGCATGTGCGTGTGTGTGTGTATTCGGGAAGTGGAAGACGATACGTGCGGATTCAACGGCACGTTTCAGTGGATGCAGAGTCGGCAGATTGTGCTCCTTAAGTTTTTAGTTCGGATTGTTTTGGTTCGTTCTAAACTCACTTTCTTTTTCATCCTCCTCAAGTACTCCCTTGACATTTGTGATGTTGATACGATATTAAAATGGGTTTCTAATAGTATAGTATATACTTTTGTTTACTTAAAACTTATTGCTATTGAAATTTTAAAAAGTTTTATTTTTTTAAGATTCTTAACAGCTATTACGACTTCTTCAGGAATAATAAAATAAAATCGTGAAAAATGTACTACACTTGTACACTATGTATGTCTAATGCGGTGTTTACACCTGAAAACAAAACAGAAACACGGTGTTTTTATGACCAAAAAGCAATAAACCCTATACATTTTAAATACGAAGTATTTTAAAGACACGATGTCTCTGTTTTATTTTTTCGGTGTAAACACCGCATAAGATATACAAAATATAATATAATGTTGGTTCTTATATACAATTAATGGTATGGGACAAATATATTCAGAGAAGTGTATAGGTTAAATACATCCTATCGTTCAATCCTAGGGGCAAACTATGTCTCCAGGGTCTCGTGAACGTATCCGGCTTGGATCACTTCGAGGCACATACCTGTTCTATCAGTAATCCACGTTTAGTGACGTTCTTACTGGCTGAATTAAGATAAAACATATTCGAACGTATATATTTAATATTAACGCCAGAAAAATATATGTTTTAATATAATATACATATAAAAGTAAAGTAGAAAATATTTAATGTTATTAAATATTTAAGAAACATGTTTAGCTTAATTATAAGAATTGAATACTATATATATTATACTTATTATTTATTAATGTGTTTATAATTGTATATACGGGAGCAAGTGAAGTTTTTAAATAAATAAATGTAACAAGATAATAAAAACCAAACGAATAAAAATTAGAACTTCTTAATTTTGTTACTGTATGTCTTTTCTTTTCGTAATTATTTCAATTATAAAATAAAAGAAATAAAAAAAGAGAAAAAATATTTTTTTCTGTTTTTCTTATATCTTCTTTATTTTCAATTCTTTATTTCAACACAAAACTGGCACGAATTTAAAATTTGTAATTATCATTTCCTTAGTATAATTTATGGTGATTTCATTTACATATTGCTGTATTCTTTTTTTTTTCATGATGCGTATTTCTTTTTTATGGATAATTTTATATTCAAGAAATGTTACAAATAAAACGTATCTGTATTCAGAGAAGCGAATATTTTAGTATTCGACCGGAATTAAATATTTTACACAAAATATTCTTGACACGTTTTGTTATTTATAGATATTGAAAAATATAGTGTTTTCATTTGACAAATAAATCTTGAAAATATGAAAAATATTATTTATTTATCTATCTATGAATATTAGTGGTATATTTTTATTATATACATACAAATATGTCGAGAATGATTTATAACTTATTTGATTCTACATATTATTATAAATAAATTATGACAAACAGTTGACAATAATGGAGTACGACCACTCCTTTATTTATGAAAATATACGTAAAAAATAATAGTATACATTATTTATTATTTAATTTTTACCATACATAGACCCACTATTAGTTTTATAATCTAATATAAAAGCAAAAATGGTTGAAAATTTTTGCTGCAACATCTGACACATATATTATTTTTCGGTAAGACTTAATTTCCCCAAGGAAAGCTGCGAGGCTCTGCCCCGTTTTTACTAAACAAATTACAACAGAGAGGAATCTAGCAGGCCATTGTGTGCGATACTCACCCTCTTTCATTCTTGTAACTTTACTTACCCTTACGCAGTTACCCTCACCCCAAGCATTGCGCAAAATACAATAGAACGTCTAGTTCATGTCTAGACCATATTCTGCATGCTATAAATTCAATTTGAATTCCTACACGGTTAAAAAAACTACACTGTCCTTATTCATTGTTGGTTTTCTGGGTAGAATATAGCGTAATTTGTTATTGGAATAATTTTAGGGTCGGCTTTTTGTTTTATGATGACCTTAAATGAAAATTGTGGAATGTGTGAACATAGCATCCATGTTGTAACTTCTAGCTATACTAGAGGGTATAGATTGAATGTACTTACAAAATTGAAAAATGTATGAATTTTATATCAGCTGCTATTAGATTCATTAACTTATACCATAAACAAATGTGTGATTAATATGAATAATTTATGATACAAAATAGTGGTTATTAAAAAAGTATGATAACCATTCATAATTTTATATACATATATGTAGACTTGAGTTTTTTATAATAAACTCGTATACAAGTATTTCCACTTTCAGTTAATTGGTTCTTTACATTCGTTCGTGAAACGGAAACACGTAAAATGAGAACAAAGACCAAATCTGCGTACGCTAGGAAAAAAACGGAAACTAGTAAAGCAGTTAATACCTGTTCACAGTTTCTTTTTGTTCACAATAATAATTTTTTATCCTTTTGTTCATGACAAGAAATAGTACTATCATTTCCCTTTAAAAGAAACTTCTATTTTGGTTTGTACGATTATTTTTCGTCGAGATACGTTAGTTTGAATTCTGTTTGTTTATGTGTAGTATACAATTAATTATTATATTTTATCAGCGAAAAAAACGTACAGTGAAATGTACAAGTTCATTTTAAAGGGGAAATATATTACTATTTGTTCTTGTGAATGAAAACTTTATAAAAACATGTCTGCTTACAATTGGTAATAAATTCATAAACATGATTTTCATTTTCGCACATTCAAGTTAGGATTATTAAAAAAACTTGATGTGGTGGAGCAATTTGTGCAATGGATTCTGTTTCACCACAGGTCTCTTGTATAAAAATGACGTAAACCAATGTTTGGAATCTTTTTTTTTATCTTGAGAACTAACTCAACATTGGCGTTAATTAATTATGTTCTACAAAATATGAAATGTTTCTATATCTACAGATACAAAATTTTCTCGCTGATATTTTATGGGCTTATTGTTAGTCAATTTGGCTTCTGAATGACTCAAAATGGCCTGTATACACCAATATGATTTAAAACAGTACAAGTAAGAGAGAAATACACGATTAACGAGGGAGATCGAGCTCCCGCGAATAATTAAGTACGCCGTTCAGACAAGGGGTCTCCCCACAAAATGTTTAATATGAGTGCACGCCGTGTATTTCATTGTTTGCAATGCGGAGGGGGCAGCCGCCTCTACCACATGTGTTTTATCTCATGCGAATTGCGCATATGCATGTGTGTGCATGTACCTATATTATATATTTATGTATGTATTTTATATTTGTATATGTGTGTGTGTTTGTGTTTGCATGCGCCAACTTAAGCCGAGCGTGTTATTAAGAATAATTTATACTCCGTATTAGGGAATGAGTTATTGTTTTCATCTGTTCTGTTGTTTGTTCCATTGCAAATTGTATGCATTCATAACAAAGTGTTTATAATTAATTCTTATGATTATGATTATCTTTTTCTAGTAATTACAAAATAATATGTCTTTATTGTTTTTTAACTGCTATAATTGAGATTTTTTATTTTTATTTTGCATGTTCTATCTAAATTTTGATAGCAATAAAAAGCTCTGTAATACTGATAAAATGTTATAAACAACATTTGAAAAATGTATATTGCATTTACATGTATGGCGTTCTAAAATAAGTAAGCAAATTAGTTTCATATCATATGAAAAATAAAAATAAAATAAAAATATTATCTTCAAAATTAAGAATTAAAAATTTGTTATTGATATATTTTTTTGAGCTACTAAACATTTTTTTAATATTATCTTTTTTGTTTAAAAAATTTAAAATATATTTCTTATTTCGGATCACTGTTAAATAAAATTTTGTAATATTTTTGTGACTTTTAAATTAATATTAAATTAACCTGAAAAAGTGCTTTTTAGTTAATTTGTTGATTTAAATACCATTATAAAACTTTTATTAAATTTTGTATCATGAAAAAAGTCCGATCAAAGCATCACTGATCACATTACCTCACTTATCCTCTTTGACAAAATATTAAATGTTTTGTCCAACGATATAAGCAATTATAGCCCCCATACTCTAGTCTAGGGGCTGTAACCCTTAAAAAATAGATATTTTCGTTGTTTTGATCCACCACAAACTCTTGCAAAATATCAAATTAATAAAGAAATATCTGGATTGCTGTTTGTGTAATTTTAATTTAATGTTTTTAGAAGAACTTCATTTTTAATTTATAGTCCAGTAAGGAGAATGCAATGGTTTTCGTTGTCCTGTAAAATTTGAGTTTTGAGGATAAGCCTATACATCTGGATAACGTCGATATAATTTATACTTGTTTAAATTTACTATATTTGATAATACGTTATAATAATATTTAGTTAGAAAAAGATGAATTCTTTAAATTTAATACGGAATGATAGATGTTTAACACTTGACAAAAACTATACAAAAATAATGCTGTCATTACAATTTTATGTGCTATCATCATTTCACTATTTATGATAGCACTAGCATGAAGAGTAATGAAATTTCAACCGCGTAATAAATAAAAATCAATCTGCTATTTAGGTAGTGAATTTTTACGATGCGTGCCAATATGAGAACATAAATATTGGTATTTTTATTGTCGTATACAATATAAACGTCAATACATATGTAGATTGTTTTTGTTCAAAACAAAACTCAAGTATTGTTGGGTATGAATTATAATATTATTCTATTTTTGAGAAAAATTGTGTGTATAATCGAATTTAGTGATTGGTAAGGTTAGATTGTTGGGTTTTTATTGTTAATTTTATTTTTTTACTGTAAATAAAAAAATATAGGTATCAAAAGAAAACAATTTAAATTATTCAAATTCACAATGTATTTTAGCATAGATATATAATATATATGTATGTATAATTTAAAAATACTTTACAAATATATACAGGGTGTTCGCGGGAAGCGAGTGATCATTGCTAACTTTGTTATTATTGGAGCTAGAAGATCGGTTAAATGGACAAAGTATCAGTAATTTTTCCGGGATGAATAATGGCGGTGTCAAAAAAACAATTAAATGTCAAATTTCATAGATATATTGAAATATAACATTTTTTTAAATGGAACACACTGTATATTATTATTGAATTTTGTAGCTGAGGATGTTCTCTTTATAAAAGTGAAATACATATATGATGGTAAAATTGATAGAAAACAAGTTATAACAAGTATAAAATTAATAGAAAATATCGAAAATCAGTGTGCTATGAAGTTTTAATAAATTGAGAACAAATGATTAAAACATTTAAAACAATAGTTTAAGGTTTTTATGTAATTTGTTCGCAAATTTTAAATGTTTTTGATTTTAACTGATAACGAAAAAAAATATTTATTATAATTAATTATATTTTTTATGAATAATGCTCAAAAATGTTAAAAATCTGCGAAATAAGGCACAAATATCTGAAATTATTGTTTTAAACTTTTTTATAATTTGTTTGTATTTTATTAAATCTTCATAGCACACTATTTTTCGATATTTTCTATTAATTTTATACTTGTTATAACTTGTTTTCTATCAATTTTACCATCATACATGTATTACACTTTTATAAAGAGAACATCCTCAGCTACAAAATTCAATAATAATATACAGAGTGTTCCATTTAAAAAAATGTTATATTTCAATATATCTCTGAAATTTGACATTCAATTGTTTTTTTGACACCGCCATTATTCATCCCGGAAAAAATACTGATACTTTGTCCATTTAACCGATCTTCTAGCTCCAATAATATCAAAGTTAGCAATGATCACTCGGTTCCCGCGAACACCCTGTATATATATTGACTTTTTGAAATTTAATTTTTAATTAAGTCGCTAACTGAGTATTTCTTTATAATCCAGGAAAGTATGAAAAAGGTAATCAATTTTTTATTTTATTTATTAATTTGTTAGAAATTTTTAAATGCAGTATAAAAGTCCGCTCTTGGCATTCACCGCGTGCCTTATGATTGACTGTCCATACAGGCCAACAGTGAACACGAGGAGAAAGACAATGTTCTTCAGGTGGTGTCATTAAATCTTGAGATTAGTTGTTTTCACTTGATACAGTACCAAATTTATTTTATAGAATCTATAACATAGATTTTACAAAATATAAAAGCATACATGTTTGTTAACAATACGAAGTTTATATGAACCTTCTGTTAACTACACAAAATAAATGTTATATTAAACAAACAAACCTTTTATAAAAGATACATAAACAAAACTGATTGTTCAATCGACCGAAACAATAATAAGAAAATAAAAACCCCGTTTTAAATTTCAAACTATTGAGACAAATTATACTATAAAACCACAGAAGAAAAACTCGTTGAAGGGGAAAAAAGTTTTGGCATTTTTTACAGAATTCTAACCGGTCTCTTTTGTTTATTTTCACATCGCATTCATATTCAGCGGGACCTGAAAACGTTGATGGGTAGTCATTTGTTTTATGTCCAGGCAATAACGGTCTGGAGACGGTCACCCATGTCTTTGCGAAAATACTCGCTTTTTCGACTTGATTTCTCCCAGAGGACAGATATAGTGGAAGAAAAATATCGTCTCATTTTTTACACGATTGCCTTCAACCATTTGAGAACTTTATTTATGTTTGACATTGTTTTTATTTTGCCTCACTCTCGCTTATTCTGCTTTTTTCCCTCTGTTGTACTCAAGATAGAATTATTGGTTGTAACTGTATTAAATTATTGCTTTTTGTATTTTCGCATTTATTCGCATGTTATAAATTTTGATGATTGATGTTTTATGGAAGCTTTATAAAAAATATATGTATCTTTTAAGATTGTTTAAAATTATCTTCATAAAGTTATATATTTTTATTACATATTATGAGATTTATGTCGTATTTTATACTGTATTTATTTTATTTGTACAATTTTGATATATAAGGGATGTATAATAAAAGTATCATTTATTATATGATTATTAGGAGTATTATTTTATATATCCCGACAATAAATTTAAAAAACTTTGATACGAATATTATGCGATATACATAATATCGACTATTTATTATTAAAAAATTGACTTGAACAATAATAAATTATATAATGTCCGATTTGAAAATATTAATCTTTTATACAAACAATATTTTATCATAACTCGACAGCTTATAAGGTAATAACAAATAATATTTAAATTAATCCCTACAAAAGTTAAAATAAATAATTTATTTTATCGATTTTTATCAGATACAACACACACACAACACTACACATTTTTCGTAAATTTTACAACAAACTTACAATATTATCGCACTTTTTCTACAATTTCGGTTCTACTACAATAAAAACTAAACAGCATACATGATATTTGAACACATCAACATACGTACGAAGAGTGGTGCAATGAACTCACCCTACACATACGGGTTTACTGCACCCTCTCTTTAGCAGCGAACCAAGGGTCGAACCATCGGCCTCGCGCTGACACAGCCGGTGGGCGGTGGGGACGAGAGGGGTTATGCCACGCTTAGCGTCATTCCCGTCAGTGGTTATCAGCTGTAGCGGTCACGTGGGTGTGACGTCACCAAGCGTTGACGTCATTAGCATCATGTAACGAGAATCAGTAAGTACATACATGAACGTAAATATGTGTGTGTATGTGAAAGTCTTGTTAGTATTTACGTATGTTCTGGATTATGTAAAGAAAGATCTGAAGTACTGGATTTCGTTATGACGTAATTTGATTCATTGATAAATTTACTCTGATTTAGTTAGTAATTAAATTAAATAAATATGTAATATATATACATAATTCGGTTTACTCTTCTTTAGAAAAATCTGGATTATTTGAAAATGGAATTTAATGTGAATATGGGTGATCTCAGAATAATTTTCAATGATTGAAAAGATTAGGTCAGCACTTAAATCTAAAACTAGTTTAATATATTTTTTTAGTTTATTCAGAAGTAAAATGAATTAGGAGCACGTAATTTTTAAGGGAGAAAAAAATATTTTATAGTTATGAACTGTCTCGTATACCTATAAGTGAATAAAATCAAGTTTTTAAAGTAACGTTTGCAATTAATTACATATTACATTTTTTTTAATTATTAAAACTGATAAATTTCATAATCATACAAGATTATATACATATATTATATATAATTATTTTTTTAGATATATATTTTAAATAATCTACATCCTATACAAAATTCTATATTTTAAAATAAATAAACAACATTTTTAAATAATATAATGTACAAGGAAATTCAAATTAGATCGCAACACTTTAGATTTTAGATCATTATTCATGTTATATAAGATTACAAATCAGCAATTTGAAAATATAGAATATAATTATATGTACCTACTTGAAATCATTCATTTACCTTATACGATTTAAACATTACAAATTTAAACATATAAATACTGAATACATCAAAAACATGAATTAATTTCATTACATTGTTAATTACAACAAATCTACAACAAGACGAAATAAACACCATTCAAAAACACGAACCGCAAAATCTACTCAAAGCGAGCGTACGCAAAAACAAAAGGTCTACGTGAGCAAGCATCCACCACTTATAATTATTGTAAACGCATTAAGCTCTCCAAGCACAATCTGCACACATTAAAATTTCAAGCTCTCAGATCTCTCTAGGTATAAATTTGATGAGAAGGGTTTGCGAGCCTCTGTGAAACGCGAAACGTTCTGTTTACGTACGTGTGTGTGTGTGTGTGTGTATGAAATCACCCCTTCCCCTTACCCGCCCCTGCCAGATTCGCAGTGGAAATGTTCTCAAGCTGATTACGCTCCCTACATGGAAGGATTTGCGTTTGCCCTGGATCGATATTAACGTTTTACGGTTGATTTGGTTATTGTTTGGATCTGGTACACGACATAGACAGGAAGTCTTGTTCAACGTAATTACGACGTACTTTTCCAATGTAATAAAACTGGTATTATGTGTATACGGATTTTGTATGTATAGGTTGTAATTGTTGTCCATGATTAGATCATTGGCATGTGTAGTAGATGGAGATGTATTGAATATAAAAGACGGATAATAAGGGAAATAACGCTGATTGTAAGATAACATATACCATTGGAAAAAATCTTGAATAGGTTTTTAAATTAAATTCCCTTTTCATAAGGGTTCTTATTTTAATGATATTTAAAAATATCTTTAATAACCTTTGTGAGAGTTAAATACGTACAGTTATTATACTTTAAATATTAAAAAAATAAAAATTTGATCAGTATTTTTATAGATAGATGAGTATAATATTCTCATGGAAATTTAAATCAGGATTTACATACATAATATAAATTTATACTAAGAACTATATATCATTAAAACACAAATCAATAAAAAGTATTGGAATATAATTAGATTTTTATTTTTGCATGAATATTTCATGACATAAAATAAAGAGCTGAATAACAATGTATTGATATATAATGTACGGAACAATATAATAACTATTTTTGAACTTGCACTTCCCTCAAATAGATATATTGTTTAAATTATTCACTTGTATTTATTTATAAGTATTGCGTGCTTGTGAATATATTCAAATATCGAAAAATAATTGCATATGTTTATTTCAATATAAATAAAATCTACATTTTTTATATAAAGAAGGAGCCACAATCAATTACCTAGTTTAAAATAGAGTTTCTTAACCATCAAACCGTGATAATTTTTTTCGGATCCGCGTATAATGTTAAAAATGAACAAATTAGAATATATATATATATTTTTTAAACTGTTTTTTTAACTATCATGATAATATAAACATATATGAAAAAAGTATCCAGCAGTTAACCTGTCCCCGGTATAGTTTTTGTTGAAAAACACTAGTTCAAAATTGATATTGAAAAATAATAATGCCTGTTATTAAATGTTATTCCAAAAATATTGAAATTTTAATTTTGTATTTAATGTCTTAATTATGTATAAAAATTCTCAATACAGTTATGAAGTCGAAAACAATATCACGCTCTTCCGTTTGAATTTTAAATTCATTACATATTTGTTTCCTGGTGCATATAATTTCCCATAATCAGGAATAATGAAATAAAAATTCAACTTAAATTTTTATTATGATTGACACATTTGCAAAATGATATTCAAAATATTTTTAATTTATAATTACGTTATTTATAGACTTGAATTTTATATAAATCTATAAATTAAAAGAGCTACACGCGAATACAATATGTTTAACGTAATAATAATGTAAAACCCATTGATTCTTATTTATCCATGCATTTTAAGTCACAAACAAAAGCAGTACTCATAAATATGCACATATATAATATAGCCATGCTTTAATGTAGTAAGGAAGAAGTGGTGCGTTGGCATGGGGAGGGTGTAGAGGGTTGAAAAAAATCCAGTTTTGACCCTACGGTTATCAGCGGTCGTGAGTATGGCACGCGTTGGGCCAAAGAGGGGTTCGAACCTTGCCGACTGTAACCTATATATCGTGTGTATATGTGTATGTGTGTATGCGTGTGTGTATGTGTGTGTGTGTATGTGTGTGTGTATAAAGGGGGACGTAATAGATACCTCACCCTTACTAAAATGATCGTATTGTGTTATTTTACACGTTATTCGTGGACGACTGCTGGTACATGCATTGATTTTTGTGTAGGTTTGATAAAGAACTTATCGTTTCAAATATTTATCTTTAGTTTTATGTTGGATTTAAACTTTTGTAATGATAACTACTTGAATGATGACATATTAAATGTATTTTTATAGAGATATGCCATATGAGAAAAATTAAAATGCTTGAATCTAAACCTGTTTTTGAAAATTATAATTTTTATAAAAATAGGCAATATAATGCTCTCTTTTTGATTTAATTGATGGTGGATATGGTTACGGAGTGTTTAGTTTTGAAATATTATTTTTATACATTATATTATATATTAATTAGGTATTTTTGCATTTTCCAAATATACGTAATTTTTTAAAATTATAAGTTTTTGACTACCATCTGAATTTATCTGAATTGCGTTTAACATAACGGGTCTGTATACAAACATTAAGTCTTAGTTAATTCGGGAAAAAATACTTCGTTGTAACGTAACTAGCCGTTTGAGTAGTATAACGTTATTTTTTATTAAAAAATTCCAGTTTATTCTTTCATATAGGTAGGTATTCTCGTATAATATTTCTTTTAACTTTAAAAAATTACTATGCATATATCGAATTTAAAAAAAATATGTTTAGTACCTTTCGGCTATACGCAGGTTCATTATCATTTCTTGATAAATAATCGAATGTTATTTAATAAAGTATGAAAATGAATAAGGGAATAATAAACACTTTATGCCAGACATTATCTATATTTTTCTGAAGTATCAGAAAACAACAGTCCTGATATAAAATGCTTACAGAAAGTTACTTGTATTATTACGAGAAAGTATATTATTTTAACAATTTTTGCAAGGTTACAAATAGCACGGTATATAATCAATATTTCAAGACCTTTTCAAGCAAAAGTTGAAGGTCGTTTGTCTATGAATTACTTCTACATAAACATATTAAATTGCAAAAATATTCATACAGAATTAATAAAATGTTGTTTTATAATCAATAGAATTTAATTATGTTATACAGAATCTAATTTCAATATCGTTGACAATATAATTTTGATATATCAGTAAGATATTATTGAAATCAATAATAAAAATAACTAGGTTAAAGAAGCCTGTAGACTATTCCCAAACTTTTTGATCAACGATTACTTTTATTTTTTTAGATATATTTAGCTTCTTTTTGTTAAAAAATAGTTTTTTATAATTATGTTTTGCTTGTTTTTAATTATCACCGGTTGGTGTACCTAACAATTTTTATTGTTTTTTTTATTTTCATAACATTAAAGTTCAATACAGGAATATGTTTTTAAAGTATCCAGTAATTGATTTAAATTTCCAGTTGTGCATTTGTATATAGGATGGTTAAATATCTCCTAATCAACAACATGGAATGATATGTATATTGTAAAAACTTTGAAATGCCCTTAAAATGTTAGTTCAGTAAGAACTAATAATTAAATCTTTAATAAGAATAGTTTAATTTAATAGTTCCAGACCTTTAAATAGAAACTTCAAAAACACCAGATTTCGAAGTGTATGTTAGTAACTTACTACAGGTCGATGAAAATATTGCAATTATTTTTGAATCTTTAAAATTGAAAAAGTTAATATTCCACAATCATTTAAACCTAACCCCACCCATTTATTGTGTTTAGAATTAATTGGGAGACAATTATTCAAAAATTTAAATAAATATTGATGAATTATAATTGTAATAATTGGCATCAATACTATAATTGAAAAATTTTATTTTTAAATCAGTATTTTTGATGTACTCTATAGTCTATATACTTAAGGGCTGTAACTATAAAACGGCTAAATGCAATTATTTAAAACATATATATTTAATACTAGAATGTATTACAAATATTTAAAAATCATCCTGTTATTTCTTGTTCTAGTTTTCTTTATTGCCAAACATGCAGTATACATTTTTATTTATTAATACATTATACATTATCCTATAAGAAATTGTTTATTATAACTGTATCACTACCCTAAATTAAGTTAAAGTCAACCTACTACTGACACAAATTGAACATATTAAATCTAAAAATATCTCGTTTTTATCTTATTAGGTACCTCCTTACATTATAAAATAAATATAAACGTGAAATTAAAGTCACACATTCCCTGTCATAAACATACATACACGCGCGTATTCAACCACTCTGATTCCGTACACACCCTTATTGGACACGGACATTTCGTTCTCAGCGACCCCCTCTTTCCCTCCCACACCCAATCCAGACAATACAGCCCCCTACTTATCGATAATAGGTAACGCACAACGAGACTATTGTCATCATACATTTAATCTTACAATAAAAAGCTTTTTGACAGGGCCGGACTGCGGTAATTAATTTTTGATGTTTTCGGTAGTTTGATTTTGTAAGGATTATTGTTTATGAATAGAAATATGGAAGCTGGGAGTCATTTTTGAAGTGTATAATAAAAATGTAATCAATCTAAATCATAATGTCTTGTTAGTGAGAAAGTTGTGTGTTTTTCATTTATACAATACACATAAATTATGTATTGTATTTCATAGATTATTTTTGAATATTTTTAATAAAAAAAAAAATTACCAGATTTGCGATTCATAATGAAAATAACAGAGTACATTGTCTACACTAGTTGTTATTTCTAACAGTTTAGTAATGTACCAATCAGAACCGCAAGTATGAAGAATCCGACTATAAAATATGGACTTTTTTTATTGGTTTGGTTTTTTTATTCAAAATACATATCGTCGCTTATCTAACAACACCGCTTAAGTCGTTTTGACCAACTTTATAAGTGAGCGAAAAAACCGTGTATGTTTTATATAGGCTACCGCGGCTTGCGCGCTATCACTATTTTTTTTTTTAATTTTGGTCTCTTATTGTCCGAAATGTCTACAATGTGATTGGTAGATCGACGCGCAATGTGTAGCTCTATCCAATGACATTAAAATGTAAAAACCGCTAATTTTCAACTTGAACGGTGTTCTTAGATAAGCGACGATATGTTTTTAATATTATTTTTAAATATTTTGTAACGAATCGGTATGTATTTGAAATTTTAATTTAATATTTCCTTTGAATAATATTTTATTTTTTTGTTGTATGTAATGGTACGCTTTTTTAAGTTACAGTATTTTAATTATTTGCAACACCTAATTTGCAAATTTGTCATTCATAGGTACTTAATATATACTGACGCTTGTCACGAATACGAGTACATTTTATTTCTGTTACGAAAACTAACATTGAACATTTTTAACTAAAAAAACTAGCTTTTTTGAATTTTCACTGCGAAAACTAGCATGTATGATATTTTACGGAAAAAGTAGCAAATTTTATTTTCCATTCCGAAAACTAGGACAACTGTATTTTAACCACAAAAATAAATGTCTTAGTTTTTACGCGGTTAATCTTCATAAATACAATATTTCAATACATTTTTTTACACGTGTAAAAATTTTCATAAAAAGATAATTTTCGAAAGAAAATTAAGAAGGGCTAATCTTCGTAACAAGCGCCGATTATGTACAATTTCTAATTATTTCTAATTTAAGACTTTCGCGGTTATAATTTTGATTACATTTCTTAAAACAGTTAGTCCAAACATCACGTTTACGAGTCGAGGAAGCCCCAAAAACTAAATTTAGTAAATGCGTAACTATGTAATATCGAAATAGTAATAAGTAAAATGTAACTTAATGACGTGTTGATAATAATAGAATTTTTTAGGATACTCTATTGGGCCTATTCGATGTTAAAAAGACAGTTTTATTGATATCAAATTGTATCACCGCACCGTGTCAATTATTCTTAACCAAATAAAAATTACAATAAACTATAAAGCAGGAAGCATTAATATATTTCTATAATTAGAAATTCAATAGTAAACTTTTACTTTCTACATACTCGTATGTATAATTATAGTAAATAGTCGTCATTCATCCCATGTTCGTTACATTGCATGACTAATAATTAAATAATTCATTACATAATTACAATAATTGATAACCCTGTTTTTCGTTTCGATTTTCCGTATTGACGTCAGGTGCATCCTTGAGACGTACAAATGAACGCCTCTCCACCCTCTTGCGCACGTACGTACACAGGGGTACTTTACGACACACAAGATATGTCGTAAAAGCCAGAATATTCGTGTGTATAATTCAGTAGGGTCAGGGATAACAATTCTGAATTATAAATATTTTGCATTGAAGCTATTTTGTGCGGACGTTATTTTGGTAATAAAATGTACCATAAAATGAATGTAGAATAATTTTACCATGAATAAGTACACATTGTTTTAAATAATAGATTATAGTGCCTTATTTTATTTCATGAAATATATTTTGTTGTATAATCTAACCTTTAAACTCGTTTTGTTCAACAACCGGTAACGCCACTTTGTATAAATTTATATAATGTCAATAAGAAAAAAAGTTTTAATTTTTTGATAATCATAATTTAGACATTAGAAATTAAAACATCATGTAGGGGCATTTAAGGTGCTGTGTAGTTACTCACACATATAAAAGAGCCTCCACCAAATAAAATGTAATATTGATCAAATCAATAAAAACGAGCTATTTAATATAATTATATAATATGTAATTTAATAGATATATTTAAACAATAAACATCATTTGAAATATTTCAAAATTTCAACTTTTACGTATCTTTATGAACTTTTATTTCTCGGTCAATACCCAAAAATAAAAAAATGTACTCTCCCCCTAAGTAGGCCATCATCAAGTTATGCCTAGTGGTCTGTATTGCAACCCCCCTTTTTATATTTACAATAATATTTGATTATACTCGCGATTTGTGTAATTATGTGCTTAATTTTTTTACAAGCTTTGAAAGGTCGACTTGTTAGTAATGTTGTAATTATTAGGTTTCTGTCAGTTTACGTATAGATACTTACAATAAAATTGTATATATATGTATGTTAAATGGTTGAAGCTAGTATTTAAAAAATGTATTAATAATAAATTTACGAATAAGTTTTTAATAAAGAGATGAAATAGATTAAAGTTCGCATTAAACATTGAAATATAAAGTAAACTATCTAGATTTATTACCAATAATCAAATAATTCAGCTTTGAATTTTTAAATAGGTAACAACTATATGCTATTCATATTTTTCTATAAAATATTTGAATTGGCTCTATTTTATGAAATACAAATAAAGATATCTATAATATAATATACAAATAATACTAATAGAAAGATCCAAAGATTCCAAATTGAAAGGGATAACAACATATTTCTCAATAAAAGTACAGAGGATAAGCTAATTTTAAAACCTAATGTGTGAACCGATTGATTAAATGGGTGTTGTGATTGTCTCTTACCCTGATTGCCCCCGGGCCACAACTTAGTCCCCCCCTAAGCCATCCATGTCTGGTTTATTTTTTTTTAAAGTTAAAAAATATAATTAGATATAATATCTATAATTTCATTTCTAACTAAATTACATGAAGTAGCATCCAGTAGATAACATCCGACGGTGTTAAGAATTTCCCGCACGATTATATTCATATAATATTATTATGATAACACATATTATTATTTAATCGAGAATAGTTTTGCTTTAAATATTTTTCGGAAGAAATAACGCGTGACCGGAAAATAAGTAATGTATAATTCATATTAATTCATTTTGATAATTAAATATTATAAAGCAGTATGCGACGGATTGGTTATAAGCAAAATGATAAGGAATAATACTCCAATAAGCGATGTTTTTAATACAACAAATAATACACAACCTACATATTACATACCTACCTAATAATATTCATTTACTTTCAAAATAACTACGGTAAAAATAATATATACCAGAAATACTTATACGAATTGTTTATTTATTTATTTGTAGTTCTCGTAATTAATCAAACAAATTAGTTTTAGCAGTTGTACCGTGAGATATGTTTTATCTTTTATTATAGATAGTTCGCCCCTTTTTTGATTCACAACTGTACACTACGCATATTAGAAAAGGGTTGCGTTGACAGCTGTGCGACGAATTAGTAGACATTAATTTATTCGCGGACGTTTGATTTAATGTTTAAACTTTGAAACTACATATACGTTAAAATAAGTATAAATACATATATTCAATATTTACAAGAGATAACTGCCATTAACAAACCTACAAATAAATTATTTGTTTGATTATAATGCAATGATAAACTCATTAAAATTATTATATTATATAGCATAGCTGATATAATATTATATTACTCGTCTATCCTTTCAGAAATTAAAAATATGATATATTATAGTAATATATGTATTAATGGTAATTCAATAATAATTTATAATTATTTTTAAGTAAAATATAAAAAGGTGTATTTAAAATCTTTTGATAATCTGATATTAAAAACAATAAATACATAGTTAATTAATTTGACTATTTAGTTTATTTTAGTTGGTTAAAAAGTATACAATAAAAAACATTATTTTTACTTCTTCTAAAATCAGGGTTCTATGATATATCCGGTATAACTTTTATTTAAAATAATTTCCGATTTTTAATGTATTACAACTGTGCTATATAGCTAATTACATATATTTTAAAATATACGATTATAGCGTGAGTAAATTAAAATCAATCGCAACATAGAAATTATTAAACCCCGTTGTTGTTGTTGTTTCTTAGAAACGATGGGTGCAGTCGAAATATGCCGGTTAGTCATACATAGGTCTAAATTATCGGCTGATAAATGACGGCACGATAGTCGTACCATTGTCACGTGCTCGGCCGGTAAAGACCCCTTTCGCCTTTATCGATTGCGCCAACCCGGCGACATGTGTGTATACTAACACGATGATAATATCAGTTTTTTAAATATATTAAAATTATTCTGATGTTTATTTATAACACTTACATTCAGTGTTAATATCCGCCCAAAATATAATCGATGATTTTATTATTACATTTTTTTTTAAAATGGCGTAGAAAAGTTAAAAGTTCATGGACACAAAGACAATTTTTTGAAATAAGGGTATATTGTAAATATTTAAAAAATAATTAAAACACATTTCGTATATAACTATCACATAAACAAGAAATAAAACAACGAATGGATTGCAAAAAATAATTTTACTATTTTATTTTAGTAAAATCTACTTCGTAATTTTTTTTGTATCATACCGTTTTTATTATAAATAGCATCAATCAATTTTGGTTATCTTGAACAAAGATACAAAGAGATATCACATTTATCAATACATTTTTGTTTTATGAAATACTATAATTAAATAGCACACCTTTATTTATATAAACTGTGACACTATCCATTACAGAAATACACGATCAATTCTTTAGACAGTCAGGTAGTTTTAGATGAGTCAGTAAAATTTTATATGTTTACTTCTAATGAAAAAATACAGGAAATCAATTTTATGTATATTTTATAGTACACTAAATATATAAATGTATAAATAACGACAATTGGCAATCTTTAATAGGTATATCACGTTATTTTTAATTATAATTCCTTTGAGGTCGATACATAATTAGATTTGCAGACGTGCTATTTATACGTAATTGTATAATACTGATATTTTTATTCAGAAAAAAACTACATACGTATAGTTTGAAAATTATTAAAAAAACAAATACACATTTTGTTAGCATATAGAAAAGTAAAACTATCGAAATATATTTGTTTAACATAAAATAATACAATAAAATAAAATGATTTACTTATTAATGATAAATAAATGATATAACTACTAAAAGCAAACAATTCTACAATGTAAAAATAGATAAATGAAGTGTACCTGGCATGTTCGTTTCATTTCTTTTCTTTTCAGGCACTAATTACAACTAATCTTCATAAATGCAGAGTTGGTAGCAGTAAATTATTGTTGTAAATTTAAAATATCAAATTGCACATACATTTAAGTAATAATTTAAATAAAGGTATGTGCAAATAGTAGAACCGGTATAAAATATGAGTATGAGTTAAAATACAGACCAATATAAATTATAGAGCACACGGCGCGACGTTGCTACCATCTCTCGCTGAAGCAGGTGTAACAGAGCAACATGAATTTCGCACACTCACCATCACTAGAGCAGATCCTCAAGCAACCACCTTCAGAGGGTATGTAGCCAAAGTCCTGACGCGACGCCAGGATGTCTACAGACTGTCTGAGCCCCCTGCCGGCGCTCGGCAGTCGCGTCCCAGCGCCCGGCGCACCCCCGAGTAGCGCGCATGCGCACATACACACAAACACACATTCGCTCTCACACACACACACGCACACCCCTCCCGAGCGCCCGGCTCGCACCGCCACCGCCACCTCCACCATCACCGCCCGCCCGGATTGATTTATGCTTGCTCCGGTTCGCTCTTTGTCGGCCGCGCGACTTTAGCGCTCGCGTCAAGTTGTGCAGACGTTAGCTTATTTCATCCATTTTTGCACTGTTCTAATACTGAAACATAATGAACTTGTACTACAGTACAACTTGTGGTTTTTCTCTACTAATGGGGTTTCAGAATCGACAGTAAAGTAATATATTGCATTATGTTATAATTATATTAAAATTCTGTAATAAATTATTTAGTCTATTTGATGAGTTACTGATCTTTAATAAAATTTAAATATTATATATATTTCAATTTATCAGTTTTACTAATGTCAAATTAGATAATTATTTAATTGTTACACACATAAAAAAGTTTACTTAAAATATTGTTTAAAACGGAAAATTTACTGTTTTAGTCTAACAATATTGTTAAAAGATATACAATAATATATTTGGATAATCATTATATTTTTATATTAAGATATTGTCTTGGCCTTAGACAGTTTTCTCTTGTGTAATATGGTATGAAAATACTACTAAAAATATTAAAGTTGTACCAAAATTTTGTTTAAAACTCTTTCAAAGATATACGAATATAAAAAAAAATTAATAGGCGTATTTGATACACACTCGATTGAGATTCATCAAACTGTGGCATGTTCTCCTCTTTTCCTCATTTCCGTGATCTCCGCACCACTCGAAATCGTATGAATACGCGTCAAATTCATATATGACTGATAACACTTTTTATTTACTGTCATTTGCTACTCTCTCCAAATGTTTTCTAAACGAAAATTGAGTGGGTGTGTGATCATAAGTCAATCAAACTCAAACAGTTGACATATGTCAATAATTTATTGACATTTTTTACAAGAAATTCGCAATAAATTTTTTTTATTTCAATCGGAAATTAATATTTTTAAAGGTCGTTGAAGATTTTATAAATTAAATTTTATCTCAATATACCTATAGTTATTTAATTAAATTGTAGCTCTAAGTAATTTTTTTTAACATGTAATATATTAAATCTTTTTTTTTTAAATAATAAATGAATAATACATAAAGTTCGAATATTTTTTACTGTCGTTTTATAAAATCATGTAGATCTCGAGATGCAGTCAAGCTTTTTATTAAGCTTTAAACAGCTTTTCTTCAATTAATGTATCAAAGATGTTCTTATTTATTAATTATTCATGAAATCAGTGCTGCAGATAAAACCTTAACAACTTTATTCAACATTTTAAAATATAAGGATAGCATTTTCTAACATCAATGAGAAGCATGCATTTTTATCATTTGTTCAATTAGTGAAAATCTTTTGATGTATTTACGTTTAATAAAATTGACGCATTTGTTTTGGGTAATTTATTATTCTAAACATCTTTTTAGTTTTCTATTTGCGTTATGAAATGATAGATTGGTTATTTACGTCATATGTATTAATGCAGTGTTTCCCAAATGGTTTGCTCTGTTACACAAGGGGGTCGTAGAAATATATTGGGGTCGCACAAATGCACTGGCGAATTATGTGTGTAATAATACTGACGCTATATTCGTTTTACTTCAACTGAAAAATTCATATTTATGCATTTCATATTACGTGCTTTGATTGTAGTATCAATATTATAATGAATTATTGCTATAGATTTTTAACTTGATATCGTTGTTGTATAAATAAACCTATATAGGTATTATAATTTAGAATTATTGTTTTTGAAAGGGTGACGAAACATTAGCTATTTTTCGAAAAATTAATGTTTTAGAACGAAATAAAATTGTTTAAAATAATTTTTGAAGTAGCTAAATACCTATCTATTTACTGTTATCTAAAATTAATATCTAAAAATTGGTAATTTTTCTCAATCGTCTAAACTTTAATAAAATGTGAACATTATATTTACGTTTAGAAAATTGAGAAAATTATTGAAATATATCAAATCATAGATATTTCAAACAAAATATCTATGCCTTATAAACTTGACGAACATGTTTTCAATTGGGTGATTTTGATTGTGCTGTCCTTAGAAAGAGACAAGAGAACAAGTACGTGCATTTTCACTTACACCCTCTTTATCAAGTACAAAACGCGTCACGATTTGTTTTTGATGATCATTAAAACGAGATGGATTATTACATTAGCTTCATTTTCAGCGAAGTGTTCTCTTTTTAATGTCAGCTTAACATCATGGATGTGTTTCACAATGATTTGGAGACAAATATAAAATTATGCTAATGGCATGTTATGACTTACATTTTATTTAAATTAACTGTATTTTTTCAAATTTAGAGAAATATGTATTCCAGTTACATGAAAATATATCATTTTTTTTATTTTATTTTTTTAGGGTTAATGGACATTTTATGTTTTATTAATGATTAAATAATAATAAAATCTGCAATGCATATCGAAAATTAAGAATACTTTTCACATGCTTCAACCAAAAATAAATATTAATTATCTCTATTAACATTTAATACACATTGCCTTACAAATAAATAATTAATGTTATTAATTTTTTTACCAAAACGAGCTTTTTTCATTAGTTGTAAAATAAATTTTTGGCACTTTCGAATCCATCCTCGTTATATATTATCTCACATTCGGAACAGTGGAACAAAAAAGAAAGTATGATTACGTCTGTAAATTTCATTGGTTTTTCTTCTCTTTCTTCCACTACATCCGAACCTCTTTCATTTGTTATCCTTTCCAAAGAAGGATAGCAGATAAATGTAATTGCACTCGGTTCTCTTTATACTTTCTACGAGGGAAAAAACACTTACCATTTCTATTTGAGGAAATATATTCACGGTGTATTAGATTTCAAAACAGAGTAATATGAAAAATATATCAAACTAATTATACGATTTTGTAGTATTTAAATAAAATTATAAAGCTATTTTGTTAGTTTAATATACTATATGTATATTTATTTTTTAAATTGGAGTGTAGATATAGAAAATAACTTTTTTTAATACCTACATTTTTAATTTATTATAATTGTAATATAATCAAATACACCTGTTTTTGATCGTATATTTAAATTATAATTGTATTTATATAAACATTCCGATTTATATTTGTATGTATATTCTAAATCTTGTATTATAAAATATGGTTCTATAAAAAGATAAAAATTATAAGAACAATCGATGAATACATAATACATAAACATGCGCAAAATTATTTTCTTAATCATATATCTACTAAATAAACAATTAATACATTTATAAATTTATTGAAATACTTACAATTCAGAGGTTCATCGGAATAAACAAATTTCGAAAAATTCAATAAAATGTATTCAATTTAATATTCAAAATTTCAATGTAAATGTGAATTCAATAAAAATATAAATTCACAATAAATAACACACAATATTGTTCCCACAATAATTCGTCATCTCTGGATGATCATCCAATGCACAATGAATGCATGAACGCTGTGATAAATATGATGGTAGTATTAAAGAACACTTATCAAACAAAAATGTCGGGTCTTTTTGTTGAAATAAATATAAAAAATATATTAAAATACACAGCATGTATATGTATACATGTAGTTGCACATTACGGAAACAGTACCAAAGACTATGTAACGAAAGACAGAACGTTGTTACCAACCTTCTTCAGTCTGATCGATTGTACCTATCTTCATGCACATGCGCATACCGGAGCGTAGCTACGCACGTACGCTCATAAAGGGCATTCCACAGTGGAGGATATGGCAATGGAATTCCGGGGATCGGAAAATGAATTTATTTTATAGATGATTTCAAATAAGTTTAATACATGAACGGTATCAGATTGTACTTACTGTTGCAACGCGACGTCCCGCTATTAGATAGTTTATCCTGCTGCCCATTTATCATTATTTTTTAAAGACAATTTGTAGTTAGGATGTATAGTTGTTATATTCTATATACATATCCTTTTAACAATTCTTTATATTCAAATATTCAGTCCGTTATACCATGGAATAAACATCCTAAACTGAAACAATGTATTTTGATCTTGTAATAGTTAATTCAAGCAAGTTAAGTTTGTTAGTTTAATTAAGCGGTCGCTAAATTCAATAAACTGATAAGATACACAAACATAAACATATTAGAACATTAGATTTACTGTAAAAAAAATTGGTAAATGCCATTGCGAATTACTGGTAGCTCGCGATCAACGTTTTGAAGACAACAAAGTCAGAAAAAATCACGAGAACATACACGGTTTGGTGATCACTTAATTAGTTCGTTTTAAAGACTTCTTTATTTGACGATTCAAAACAATTTATTTTTTACATAAAACATTTATAACATTCACTTTTTGAGGGTTTAATTTGTTGGCGTTTTTTATATTTGTCTTAAAATTTATGTATTTTTTTTAAATTAATATATAATTATATAATGCTGTTTATACTATTAAATTACATTGAACTCGTATATTTTTTAGAATGTTAAAAATATATATAGACAGGTATATTTCTAATTTTAACCTCTTTTAAAAATGTTAAAAGCACCACTGGTAAGTCTTATCTCCTTTCTGCGAAAAGCTTGATCGACGTTCGAAGCTTCTATCCTTCTCTGCTATAAAATTTTCCTATAACTTTGTCTTTATTACAAGTTTATTTAAAACGACCACATGGAACAGTCTTAAAAAAGTTTTTATGTACTTTAGTAGATGTTTTCAGCGGCATGAATATTATATTTGAACGTAATTATGTGATTGAAAAATAAGTTTGGCTTTTCAGAAATAATTTATTTAAATTTTGAGCAGTTATTTTTCTACTTAAATGAAATTGTAATAAAATATTTTGAACTCGATAAAAGAATTTCAAATAAAAATTCAATGTAGGTACAATTATTTTGTGACCCAAAGAAAACTTCAGCTATGGTTACTGATAAATGGTCGCTTATAGAAGTGATATTTTTGAAGAAATAAATTAGTATTAGTTCTATCTTTTATAAAAGTAACCTCGCAGAAGATTTTTTTGTTTGAGATTTTTCACTTTATTATAATGTTTCTTAAATCAACACATGTTATAAATACATACAAATCAATGTTTTTACTTTATTTATTGTTGCATTTCTTGTCATCAAAACTACACGAAAAAACATAAACTTTTAAAACTTATTTCAATTTTTTGTAGAATCAATATACTTAAAATTTATATCTCTTCAATTTTTGGAACCAATCAAAACAATACACAAATAAAAATAAACAACATTGGCCTGCATATGTTTATAATGTGTACTATTGTTTGCACAACTCTCAAGCCCATTCTAAAAAAAATTATATATGCATATGTAAAAGTACATACATATGTATATGCTGCTTTCAGTGTAGGTATATAACTTTTTAATTCTTTCGAAATTGCCAATCTATGGATTCTTACCCAAGTATAATCTTACATTAGAGTACTTGTATCTTCAATGCTGAAGTTGAAACACGTGTTGAGAGCTCTGTTACGTAAAACATTTTTCCTCTTTTTTGTTGTTGTTATAAATACATTTACGAATTGTATTGTCTTGCATGGTCTTTATTTCAAATATACGAGTATATTAAAGGACGAGTACTTTTTTTCAGGAAATTCAAATAAATAATAATTAAAATAATTAATGTTAAATGAAAGCAGTAAGAAACATGCACTTATATTGAGGTGCGTTGTTTTAATATCGAAACATTTTTAAACATAGTTTTGTTAGTGTGAACTTTGTGTATGTAATGTATAAAAATTAAAATTCATATTTTGAGTTTATTTTTTAAACAAGTATAAAAATTACTACAAACGTATAGTATACTTTCATAAAATATAATATTAATCAATTTTATATTATTACAACAGTAGTACCTACCTTATTTGAATTATGTAAATGTTTATAGATAATATTTTTCTACATTTAGTTACATTGATAAGGCTCATTTTTAACCTTGACATTTTTTATATTTTTCTTCAAATTGTGATAGTTGTACTTGATTACACACGATTTTATGAGATGTTATACATATTTCTTAGCATCTTCACTATTAACTTTGTAATAAGATAATCTTATTTTGACACGGACGTATTGTTTATCCTTGAGGAAAAATCATTATTTAGAAAATTCTAAATGTGGTATTGTGGCATTCAATCACTACCAAAAAAATTAGAAAAGAGTAAACGTGGAAAAATCAGGAACCTACTGAATTAGAAGTAAAAATTTAAAACACAAGCTTTTTTCACACGGTTTAGCGGTTTAATGTCTCTCTGAATAGATAGATATTTAAATTAAAAGTTGCAACAGATCACTTATGTCGCTAGTATCTATGATTTATAATACACTGTGGTTTGGTAGGTGAGAGAATCTACTATATTATTTGTTCAATTAATGTTTTATCTATATATATTTTTGTATAAAATATAACGTAAATAAAATCATTTACATAGCAGATAAAGTTTTCTTTAATACCTACATATTTTTTTTCAATACCCACTACTCCGTCGAATCTCGATGGTCTCAATCGCAATATTTATAATACATATTATATAAAATGTGCATCTTTTATAGATTTAGTATCAGTAGTTCAAACTAATCAATAATATTAAAGATTATTAAATATTGTTTAGTTCGAAGTTTCCCAAACTAGCACGCTTGTGCCTCGGTGAATGCACAGGGGCATCTGGAGACACTTAATTTTCGAATAAAATGAACTTTTAAGTTTTCAAGCAGTTATTATTCCTAAATCGGTCGCCGTGAACTGACTGTTTGGAATTCTATAGTTTAATAATTATTTCAGACAGATAAATTCTCAATAGTTTACAAGAAAAAATGCATATATTTTAATAACTTATTTGAATACTTTAATTATATCTAAACATGAAGACAAATTTTCAATGAAGATCGAATTACTATTGGCCTTAATCCCGCTTTTTCTTATATTTGAATAGGTGTCAATATTTCGTGAAATTGTTTTTCACCTCTTCGCGTACAAGCCAACGTCAATCTGTACGATATTGCCGATCCCTTTCCCGATGAAAAACACCTTCTGTTAACTTCCCTTATCTCTTGCATTACTCAGTGCCATAGTCATTGAATTCACATGATCTTTTATGTAAGAGATGACTACGTGTACACTTTGAATAACATTATCTTCAGAAAACGTATTTCTTTTTTGATTTATTTTTGTATCACAGATGTAGTTGAAGATTTTATAATATTTTCGTTGTATTTTTTTTGACAGACGTGAAAATAAATATTGTACTTTGGGTTATAAATTATAGCATAAGTGATGTGTTTTTCAACTGTAATGTAAATATGTTTATTGTTTTATTTAATATATTTTTCGTTTAAAAAATATATGATTTGATAGATAGATATATATTATTTGATATTTGAAAATGTTAATACAAAAGTAAATTTTGATTTAAATAAATTATTACAATATTTCTAACTTATTAATTTTGTAACAAGTAAAATTAATATTTTATTGAAATTAAAAAAAAAACCTATACATTGCCATTTTAGGTTCAATAATGCATAGTAATTCTTTCACCTATATTTTATAAATTGGAAATATCATACTTCAGTATATTCCACACAGTTAATATTCAGGAAGAAATCTGTGAATAACGTTCAAAATTAATATTTTGATTCAACGAATACAATAAACAAAATTGAAAACTTTTTAATTTAATATTCATAATTTTTCTGAATAGCCACGAAGAAAAATTATCTGGCTTCAATTATCACGAAATTTTATGAAATATAATTAGTACATTTAAGAAAGTTCAAAGTGACAAATTACACCGACAAAATTTTTACATAATCAAAAGTCAGTGGTTTGACAAGATTGGAAATTTTTAATTAAGGCCAATTTTGCAGTTCGTTGATCTTGCAAATTTGAATTATCTCGAAGCTTTACATGTAAATGTATAGCGATATTATGCATATATAAGCTATTCCACTGTGGCAGATTATCGTGAATTTATACAGACGAACAGGGACGGAGAAATTAATTATTATGTGAGAATATACGTCACATATAGTTATTCTAATAATAACACGTTTGTATTGATTGATTGATGACTAGAATTTATAAAAGAAAACATTTTAAATGTATTATTTCTAACTCTATAATTATATCTAATGTTAATTGTCATTTTATACGACAACGTACATATATATTATTAAGAAATTAATTAATATTTTGTGTATGTTAAAAATACATAATTATCATGAAAAATAGATGCGCTATCAACATATTAAATCAATAATGATATTAAAACTAATAATTCTTAGTTCTTGCATTAAAAATTAAATAACACCTACTTGGTTAAAATATTATGTAATTGTAGGTATCTATACATATTATGATGGTGGAGGCTCGTTGTATTAGTTATTTTTCAGACACTTTTTACAATAAAATAATAATAATCTAAAAATTTGTCAACATCAATTGTTATTTATGTATAAAGGTCTTGTTTAAAATATAAAATAATTAAAGTAAACAAACTTTATTTTATATTCTATCCATAAAACTTAACAATAAATTATTTCATTTTAGTTCTACTAATAATGTATATTTTATTCATTTATGACTGACAGAAAAAATACACTCAATAAATGAATAAAAAACATGTTATGCTGTTTAATAGCATATGATTATCTTTATGTATTTCTTACATCAATATATAACAAAGAATTAAAAATAATTAACTATAATTGCAGTCCCTACATGTACAAACATACTATTTATAGATATGATTACAGTTATTGTAATCATTTTAATTATTGTATTAGATGCATTTGTAGATAGATACAGTACATATTCGTATACACATTTGGAAATTTATATACACTATATTATCAAAATTTCTCTTATGAATAGGAGCACCCATAAATAAAAGATAATACATGTTCTATTAATTATTTGGGTAAAATATAGTTTTACATTTTTTAAATATTTGACGAACATTTTTATTTAGTAGGTACTAGCGTTATGAAGAATATATACAGGAGTAGAAACTGTGTATCTCTATAATACAATTTTATGTGTCACAATATGACTCCCGAACTGGGTGGTCTCTCTGTGCAGTATTTAACTGCGCAATAGTATAGTTGTGTGTGTACTGCAAGATACAAAGTGGTGAGTGCGCACAAAGTAAATTTCTTACTTCTGCGCAGAGTTCCAAAAAATGCGGACCGCACACTCCAGGTTCCATTTTTCGACATACTCCTCCACTCAAGTTTAATCTCCTGTCTCTAATTTTCATGACTAGTGCATTGGATCTGGTATTATTAAATTAGTAAAATATTCAAACCCAAGATTTAAATCGTAATTATAGAATTCTTTATTCCATGGCTACTATGTTAAATCTTAGGTTTTCATAAAATGATATTAGTCACGAACATGCACAGAAACTATTGGTGAAAACCGCATTAAAATCGGTTCAGTAATTCCCGAGGCTATAAGCCACACACAAACGAATATTCATTTTTATATACAGGATCCTCCAATAGTGTGTCCGGCGTTGTTTAACGCCCAAACTATTGAAGATAGAGTTTTAGGATAAAAAAATTATTATATATATTGACCCTAAAGAATTTCAGGAAAATATTTTCAACCCCCTAAAACCGCTCCTTGGGGGGTAGTTTGAGGGGGTACATACCCGTTTCTCAGTTAAATCAAATGGAATGGTATATCAAAAAGTACATATTTGTAAAGATCATAAAAAAATAAGAAACTTTCGTAAAACAAAAATTTTCATACTTTCAATTGTTTTAAAAATATGGCGACTTGTTCTCAAATTTTAGGGTTTCACAAAAAGTGCTCTAATTTCGTTAAAAATTAATGGAATTTTATTATTTTTTCAAATTTAGAAAACAGAAATAATGAACTTTGTAAAAATGTATGACTATTTGTGATTTTGATAGTTTAAAGTGTCATACGCGATATATCAAAAATTCAAAAGTTCAACTAGGGATAATTCGAAATTTTCAAATACAACGGTATATCAATTAGTACCTTTTCTTAAAAAGGATATGTAAATAAACAACTTTTGTTAACAAAATTTAAAATTTAAAATTATAATTTTAAAATTGAAAACTGAAAATTAAAATTTTTAATTTTAATTTTTTTTTTATCAAAAATTGTTTATTTACATATCTTCTTTAAGAAAAAGTACTAATTGATATACCATTGTGTTTAAAAATTTTGAATTATCCCTAATTGAACTTTTTAATTTTTGGTATGTCGAGTATGACACTTTAAACTATTAAAATCTCAAATAATCATACATCTTTACAAAGTTCATTATTTCTACTTTCTAAATTTAAAATAATAATAAAATTCCATAAATATTTAACGAAATTAGAGCACTTTGAGTAAAACTCTAAAATTTGATAACAAGTCGCCATATTTTTTAAACAATTAAAAGTATGAAAATTTTTGTTTTACGAAAGTTTCTTATTTTTTCATTATCTTTACAAATATGTACTTTTTGATATACCATTCCATTTGATTTTACTGAGAAACGGGTATGTACCCCTCAAACTACCTCCCAAGGAGCGGTTTTAGGGGGTTGAAAATATTTTCCTGAAATTCTTTAGGGTCAATATACAGGATGACCCATTTTAAGTGCACACCTCTAATAACTTTTTATGGTGAAATGTTATCAAAAAACTTTTCAGATAAAAGTTACACGGTTTGGAGGGGGACATAGACGTACTCGGATGAAATGTTTTTAGGTGGTGTTTTCAGGTTGATATGAAGGTCAAAATCATTTTTTTAAATAGGAACCTATAGTTTTAATCAAGTAATTTTATTTTACGTGAAAAAACACGTATCTTTCATTGAAAACTTTTTTTGAAAAACTTAAACCTTTTCAAGATATCTAACAAAATAATTCGAGATTTTGAACTTTCAATATTTTTTTACTCCCAAACCATCAGGTTTAGGGAAAAAGTATAAAATACAAAAAGTGTTTATTTTGGTCTAATAAAATTTAAAAAAATATTCTAATTTTTTTTTAACAATTTTTTTTTGCTTAAATAAAATGAATTGAAAAAGTTTTAAAATTTTAAAATAAATTTTTTAATGTCTTATTAGATCAAAATAAACATTTTTTGTATTTGGTACTTTTTCTCTAAAGTTGATGGTTTCTTGGTAAAAAAATATTGAAAGTTCAAAATCTCGAATTATTTTGTTAGATATCTTGGAAAGGTTTAAGTTTTTCAAAAAAAGTTTTGAATGAAAGATTCGTGTTTTTTCACGTAAAATAAAATAACTTAATTAAAACTATAGGTTCCTATTTAAAAAAATGATGTTGACCTTCATATCACCCTGAAAACACCACCTAAAAAAATTTCATACGAGTACGTCTATGTCCCCTTCCAAACCGTGTATCTTTTATCTGAAAAGTTTTTTGATAACAATTCACCATAAAAAGTTATTAGAGGTGTGCACTTAAAATGGGTCACCCTGTATACAGTAAAATTTTTATCCTAACTCTCTATCTTCAATAATTTGGGCATAAAACAATGCCGGACGCACTATTGGAGGACCCTGTATAGAGATTATATTTCATTTTACACACATGGTAATAATAACAAATATTTTTAAATACCTGTCGCTTTAAATATTTATATTGTTGAACACCTGCAATTTTGTAGAATTAAGTCAATATTAAAAAAAATCAGTATGTACATCGGAAATAAAACAAATATAGATTATGTAGGATTAAATCTTGTGTGGTGATATTTATTGTATTTTCATCAAATCCAAAATACATTAATTTTGTGTATAATAGATATTTATGTTCGTTGATAGTAAAATCATGTATTAATCTAGTAGATTAATATATGGTAAAATTATATTATTTAAAACAATATTATCAAATAATATATAAATATATTTATAATACTCATATATAGTTATAAGTAATTAAGTCATTTTTTTATGAATTTCAATAAAGTTTACTTGATGACCCTGAAACGTATTATATTTTTCGTCAATTATTCAATTTTTAATTAGAAATACCAACTTATTCAGAAATTATATAGAATCACAAAACAGAAAAAAAAATCTTGAATAAATTCTTTATGAACAAAATGCAGATCATTAAATTAATTAATAAAAAATGTTTTTTTTAAACAATCTTTCATTTGATACCCGTATAAAAGAGTTTGTGAGCGTCCACCATATTGGATTTAGAACAATATTAGATATACTGTATTGCATTGTCACCGGACTGATACATGTGTACAAAATTTTAAATCGATACGACAGTTAAAAGTGGCCGGTGAAAAGTAAGTTGTAATATTTGTGGACATTGTCAGTTACAGGTCAAATTAATAAAAGCTTTGTAATAATAATTTTTTTTTTTTACAAAATCAGCACAAATTAGCAATGCACTAATCTAATACAGTAAAAATCTCGGTTGACGAACGTTGATGAAATAACAAAAAAAAATACGGAAAAATAGAATATGTTTCCTCGGAACTATACTCCACAAATTTTTATATAGTTCAAACATTCATATAAAAGTAAATCATATAATTGCATTTGTGGGTGTCTAATATTTAATTATGTAAATTTGATGTCCTCCCTAAAACTACGAGCATCTCATAACTACAATATATTATAAGAAATACGATAAAATCTGGCGGAAAATACATCCGCCGCTCATGTAAATGAGCCGCCTGGGCGCGTTTCTCGTATTTGAAATTCTACAAACGTGACAGAAATGCAGCTACTCTAGAAGTGTAAATACGTCTCCTCTTCTTTTTCAATTTCCAATTCCAATATTTATTTTATGAAATTGCAGATGTCAATTTTAAATTGCGAAGCACTAAACATGTTTCATTTTATTCCAACAATTATATGAAATTTTCTTCTCTGAAATCACTTGCACCCGTTCTATATTATTTAAAAAGTTAATAAAATAATTTTAGTTTGAACATTTAACAGAGAATAGTTTCTTCGGTTTCGTTACAAAAAAAATTATTTCTTAATTGATACTATATACAGGCTGTCTAAACTTCTTCTTCTTAGTTTTGTAACGACTTGATGTAGGTATATAAACATTTATTTGACGTTTAACAAGATTGGCATACAGCAAGATCAAATCTAAACTTTCACCTATAATTTAATAACCGTAATATTTAATTATTGAAATTACAGTTTTGGCGCAAAAGTTATTTCAAATTAGTATAGACAAGCTATGCCCGCGGCTTCGCTTACATGAACTGCGGAATTATTGTTTAGGATTTTTGAAAAATAAAGTTGAAAAAATATAAATCTTTCTATTCTACAACATTCTTTACTATATTATATTGTTCAATATTTTATGGCGTATTACAAAAGAGCGCACTGGTGGCAAACTTTTTTTCGACTTAATTTATTATAACCGTCATTGCTTATCCGTATGTTACCTAATGTAACAAAATATATACTAAAATCTGGGCAAAAAACATATCTATGAATATAAAAAAATAAAAAAAACGCGGAAATCGGATAAGTGGTTCTCGAGTAAAAACCACACTAACGGACAGACATGCAGACAGAGAGACGTTGCATTTATAATTTGTAAAGATAAGATAGGCTAAGGTTTGACAAAAATAGTTTTCATCTCATTATTTGGAGAAAAATTTTTCGATTTAAATAGCTCGATTAAAATTTTATTGAGGTAATTGCATTTAGCAAAAATCAACTAACCAACTATTTGGAAGCAATATGAAAGTACAAATTAAAAAAAATACGGAAGTAAAAAAATACCTATTCTTTAAATATTGAAACAACCTCTATATGAAACAGGAAAAAAAGTTTAGCATTACATTTGTTAAAACAAAATTTTATACTGACTGTAGCTCCCTTTTCTTTAATTGTATAATTGGTTTTTATAATAATTACGTAAATAAAGTAGGAAAATTATAATAATAAATATTTATATGGAAATAAATTTTTAAATGTATTATGACAATTAATAAAAAATATCAAAGAAATTAAAATATTAATAAAAATAATTAATTAGCACAAATACAGTGTTATTAACATAACGGACAAATTCTACCACCATGTGTTACAAAGAACAATTATAAAATGAGTTAAATTTTTAATTAAAATATAAGAATGTTAAAAATTATAATAATGTTATTATTTCGAATAAAAAAAATCAAAATCTACAGCAATATAGTGAATAAACAAAACATAACTAAATAACCATAAAATTAGTGATACAGATCGATTTAACACATTTTCCAGATTTGTTTTTGCGCTTGGTAAATTTGTTTTGCATCCATTTGCTGTTACGATGAAAACATTTCATTAATACATTACAATGAAATGAATAGAAACGTACTTATCAATAAAATTATTACGTGTATGTGTATGAGCGCAGTGGTAGTCAGATTGTAAAAAACAAATGGGAAATTCAACCTTCAAATATAATATAAACGAGATTTTTTGTTATTAATAACTTAATATAGTTTAATACCTAATACTTTGTTTACACGATCAATTATCCCATTAAACAACTACAAATTGTTTTCCCTAAATGAGAGTAATGATGATTTGCAGTATTATAATATATACAAGGGAGATTCAGCACTGTCGTGCCAAACTTGAACAGTATATAAATTGAGAAAAATATTTTAAGCAAAATTTTGTTTATTGGATATAACTAGTATTGACAATAATAAGGTGATCATCTGTCCTCTTTTGAAAAGGACAGTCCTCTATTTTGGCCAACTGTCCCTTATAAAAAACTTGTCCTCTTTTTGTCCTCTAGTTTTAGTTTTCGAAACCTTTGTCCTCTATTTTTGTTAATTAGTCATTACAGTTAACAGCAGTTGAATTATTACATTATTTACATTTTAAAGATAAATTTTTATAAAATTTTCTGGATCCAAAAATAAAGTTACTTTTTCCGAGAACTTTTCTGAATGGGGTACCCCTCTTTTGAAATTTTATCCTCTTTTTTATTTTTATAATTCTGGTAACCTTAGCAATAAACATTATTTTTACACATTGTTTATGACTTCTGATTTGAACTCCTATTTGAGATTCCCCATTTTATTCTCTACAGCTATTATTGTCTTATTGTTATACTTTTTAAACGGGTCGCGAGATACAAGCTAAAGTGACTTCCGATAAAAAAGAATACACAATTTAATGTATTTATAAATAATTTTATTATTAAAGAAATTTTATAGCCTCGTGTTTTTTAATAACAGCCCGCCAATGCGAGCACATCCGTTTGCCAGAATAGGAATAGATTTTATGTAATGGAATTACAGATTCCCGGTATTCCTTGTTCTCAGTTTTATAAAGATTTGATTCAATAATGATAATTCTATTCTAATGTGTGTTTACAATGTTCCATAATGTTTTATGTAAGAGCTTTTACAATGTTGTCAATACATTATTCTTAAATATAGATTTTTCCCTACAACCAAATGACAACTCAAATTATTATTAATAATGTTTTATATAACATTTGTTTTATTATCTTATGTATGCATATCGGGTGTATCTGTAAGTGGTACATGTTTGGTTAAATGAGATGAAACAATTTAAAAAAATTTAATGTGGTTTAGGCGGTATACCCAAAAAAACTGAAAATTCAGAATTTATTTAAATAACTATAACGTTTTCGTCAAAGTAGATAAGCACTTTTTGTTTGCGGTTGCTTAAGGCACTTTTTTGTGTAGAATTAATTTTTAACATTAATTTTTTTATGGATCACTAAGTTCGCTATAGCATATTTGAACGTGTTTTACTCTACTTTCAACGATATGTAACTTGCCATCACAAATCACCTTGCCATATACTTATTATCGAAAAAAAAGAACATTTTTTTTGTAATAGTTTATTGTTTCAAATATTCATTTGTTATTTTGATTGTTGTCATTGTGTTTTTTTATGGCTTACTTAAAAATATCACTGGCATTTAGTACTTCGACTTGTTTCGATTAAAAGTATATATATGAAACTCGGAAACGAAAAGTGATATAAAAATTCTAAATATATCAATCAATTCTACATAAAAAGTACTTTACGAAACAGCAAACAAAAAGTACGTAGCTACTTTGACAAAAAAGTCATAGTCATTTAAAGAAATTCCGAATTTTCAGTTTTTTGGAATACCGCCTAAACCACATAGAATTATTAATATTTTTGGTGTTAAAACACTCACCCCTCCTTTATAAATAATTCATATTTTTCAACCAAACCTGGTTCTCATACAAAATTCCCATGCTGGAGAAGTTATCTGGGACACCAGGTATATTTGTATCATATTATCCTCGAGTTGTGTAATAAAAATGACAGTAAAAAACAATCTACAGTATATATTTACTATTATTTAATATATGATTCATTTAAAATTAAAGAATTGATACATAATTTATTATAAGAAACAGATTATGGATGTATTTAAAGGGTTTTATTTATATAATATACTATGGAAAGTATTCAGTTAATTGACACAAAAATTAAATGACTTGTACTGTGTATCAATCGTCAATGAAACTGAATATTAAATCTTTAGTAACTCTTAAAAGCAGTTCATGTTAGTTGACATTTAAAATAATTATTTTAACCTTATATGAATAGCTTCATTAATATACTCCTACAACACGACACTGCATGTTAAATAAAAGAAAAAACACACAAAATTGATACATTCTTCCTGAATAAAACATCTTTTAAAAGTACCATATTTTCCCCCATCATTAGTGAAACATAACAGAATATATTTCCCGATGTGAAACAAAGAATTCCACGCTACATGTACCTTCTTTTTGAATAAGAATTCTCTACGACGCTATAAAACTACTGCCAGCACAAAACCTCACATTGAAAATAACAGTAAATGTATTACTCTGCTGCGTCTACATCATGGAACTGTCAATACATTTCTTTATCGAACTCTGTTTCAAATATGTTTACCGACGAAAAAAAAACACACAAATTGATGTCGTAGAATCTTCTACTATTTTGCGTATATCCTTCTATGTCGCTATTTAACCTTGATTCTTTGGGCGTTACATTTTCAGAGCAATTCAAATTCCAAACAACACCCATTTAATCAACAGTTATATAACAAAGAGGATAGAAAGAGATGCACAGAATACACACAGTTTAGGAACTTCTATCTTGTGGCCGTATCGTATATACAAAACAGGATGTTTTCAGGAAACATCTTTGAGGACGATTTTATAAAGGATTATGTTGAGCTTGCTGGATTAGTACCTGCGGTTTTTGAGATTGTTTTTATTACGCCGGTTTAAGAAGGGAATTTATAATTTTCTTTGTACGAAAAACAAAATTAAATGGGCTCGAATTATAATTCAGAATTGCAGAGAAGTAGGAATATGAATATTAATCTTAAAATAAATTTACATTTCGTTTTATTTATAGTATTAAGTAAATATTATCTTAGGGTATATTGTTGTAATAATAATTCATAAATCATTTTAATCACATTTTATTATACAAATATCTGTATTTTTATAAGTTTTTTTTTCTTGATTTATATGTATATTTTACTACAAGACATTAATTTATTATAAAACTTATTAAAAATATTTAAAAGCATATTTCAAGTTCAGTTATAATGTTAAATTATAAAATGTAAACTCAAACAAAAAACTTATTTTTTCGCTCTCAAAAAACAAATTTACATATAAACAAGCGTCATCGTTCTTCTTGTAACTTGTAACTTTTCGCCCTGAATAAACTCAGCTGTTTGAAAAAAGCATTTTTCACCGTGTACCTAACAACAACATAGATACATACGTACATGACACAGGCACACGCACACACTAGAACGCGCGAGGGTTTTAGAAATACTTGCCGGCTTTCCGGTCCTCCCGTCCTGTGCATGCCCCGGACCGCTCCGGGCGGCTGCTGTAGCGGCAGGGGCGAGTGGGTGATGAGGCGGGCGTGTGAGAGCGGGAAGGAGTATGGCAGCGCGCTGTCGTCATGGTTACCGCGCGTTGCGGATCTCTCGTCTCTCGCACAGCCGCCACCTCGCCCACTCCGCACACCCACCCCGCCGCACACACGCCCGACGCGTCGCGCGCGCCGCCCGCCCGTACAAAGCAGCACCGCAGGTTGTGTTCGATGCACGGTGCGGTACCTAAGGGTACACCCGCGTACCGTAACGCTATATACATATATATGTACATATACATGCATACATAGATATTCCGCTTTTGTTTTTCTTATGATTTATATTGCACGAGTGTATTATGGTGGTATTGTCACCTATTATAAAACAGTCAAAGGGTCCTTTATTTTTATAAATTTACAAAATTTATACGCCAGTTTATGTTTTCTGCACTACTAGAGCAAATACAATGTATTTGTACTGTATGTAGATTAACATAAATAATACTAAATAACACAACAAAAATGACCTTCCATTGCTGTTTTGCATAAAACCATGTTAGCAACAATTACATAAATCATTTTCCTTAATTAAATTATAATTTCTTCAAATACTATTGAGTATATTTTATATAAACACAGTTTACGTTTTATGTCATTACTTTCTACATTCACGAATAACAAAACATTGTGCAGTAAAAAGGTTGTTGCTTTTCTACCTAACACCTTTAAACATCACAGTTTTCATCTAAATTCATTAAAACACGGCACAGTTTGAATTCTATTCAACATCTAAATAAAAAGCACACATTTTCTTTGAACTCTCTAGTAACATTTACTCACATCCATTCTTTCAACAGTTGACATGTAAGTGTATGTACGAATACGCAAACCCCTGCGTTATGAATTGCCTGTCAGATAAAAAGCACTCTGCAAAACATTCAGAAGAAGTTATGTACCCGTTACGTATTACGTAACTGGGCCTGTATTAACGCACCATTGACAAAGGACGAGCGGTAAAAACGTTACTGGCGAATAAAAAACGCGCGGTTTCGACTTTTTACGGTGCACTTAATCTTTACTGCTTGTGTACCTGTTATATATTTATGATTGTAGGATATACTTGTGAATTATTTAATGAGCAAGAAAAATAATGAATATCTGATTTAGATGATAACATTTGCAATTTATCGATTCTGGTTTTGACTGAATGCTTTAAATCTTTTTTGATTCTCTTTGTCAATCCAATGAATACTTTATCCCACTAAATAATTTGTTAAGTATAAACTTTATAGACAAATGGTAGTAATAGAAAAACAAATATTATTCTGAAAACACAAAATCTATTATTACTAATTTTTAACTTTATCATAGTTGTCTTGATTTTAATATAATTTTGGGTTATACAAGTAAAATAAACAGTAAATTAACAATTTTTAAATTTAAACAACTATTATTTACAAGCAAAGATTTTATCTTATAATTAAATGGAACGGGTTACATTTGCAATTTTCTCAAACATTTCACAGCGTACGATGTTTTCTTGCATTTATCGATTCCTACAACATAAAAAGCACACGCATTTAATGATTTAGGAAGCGTAATATGCTTTCCGTTTTACTCGGTAGGGTAAGATTAAGATTTTATCTGGCATCTATTTAATTTATTACCACATGTATTATACCGTTGTGTGATCTCTCTGGTTGACGTGATGCTGGGTACAGCAGCTATCAACACTTGTGCTTCTCTCTCCGTTAGTATTTTCGTACATGTTTTACAGTTTATACTTTATAATAAAGTATTTCGTTTAGAAGTATTTGTGTATAATTTCATGTAAAACATTGTTATTCTATTGTTTCTTGTTTTGTTAACTTACACGAGTCTTATTGATTACAAGAAGTTATACATAAATCCATGTACTTATAACTTTTTATATATTTTACATGAAAACGTCTTTATTTTCCAAGTGTTGATTCTTTTCATGAGAAGATATATTTAAATTTAATTTTAGTTTATTTTGTTGTTGTTAAGTTATTATATGTAAATCATTTTGTAATAAGCTCAAATACCAAGAAGATGGTACTTATTCAGAAGTCCTTAATAACTCTTTTTAATTTTAAGTTTGTACTGATTCTATATTCTTAAAACAATCAGACTTTAAAAAAAATGTAGAACATCTCAAAACATATTAAAAATATTTGAACAGAAGTACAGCTCTGTAGTACACTGTATATTATAGTACGTTCCTGTTCAAATTTAATTTAATTTGCGTTTAAAGATGAACCACGTATGATGCGCCACATATTTCAACGCCGAAGGAATTCTTCTGCAAGGTGAATAATGACTCACGCGTCGTCTCGGAAATCTCTCTTATCAATCTAAAAGTTCACCTTGACAGTTTCATCAAAACTAAATGAGATATCTATTGTTTCAGACATTTAGGTATATTATATGAAACATATCGTAGACATTTTTATGGCCTTATATTTTATTATATATGACCGTTTTCTTTCGCTCGTATATGTTCATTCAGTTTTATGAATATAAATGCTTTAAAAAACATAAAAAATAAATATTGGTATAGTATGCACATAACAAAAGTGTATAAAACATTTCAGTAATTTCATATATCCTTTCTTTATTATACCCATTAATACCTATAATTTGTTTTACAAATCTGCATCAAATGTTTTAATTACTTGCATAAATTTCAAAACAAATTATTGTTTACGAAAACAGATTATAACTATTTTAAAAAATGTAAAAAAAAAATGTTTTATATTAGTTAGTTCTTAACATAAAAATAAATTTTCATTCTTTATCACAAAGAGATGGATAAGTGGTTAAAGAATTTATGAGGTAGACTCCTTCTAAACATTCAATTAAAATTCAGTCATCGTCTCTACAAGAAAGTTTCTTTAAGAAGTTTTATTACTTTAGTTTATTCTAATTTCAAGAATATCTACTCAATTAATTAATCTGTGTACATGAAATATTCAAAATTTCAAAAACTGAAAACAAAATATGACAAATATATAAAAGATTAGTAATTTGGTTAGTTTTGTAACCGTATTGTGAATAATATCTATCTATTTCTAACTACTACCAATAAGTACATATAAATCACAAAATAAGAGCGTATATTTTAAACAAAATTAAATAAAATTAAAATAGTTAAAGATTTATCATTACATTTCTTCGTAGACAATCGTCGCGAAGTTTCTTTGGTATTTGACACTTGAAGTTTGTTTAATGGACCCTCCATGTTCTGATAAGACAACACTCACAGCTCCCTCTTTGGCAAGTGAGATGAGACACTGGATATGGTCGCTTTATTGACTGAAAATTGCGTATTGTCTTGTGATTTTATCAAACTCACTGATATACTATACTTTTCTTATGTTCCATTTGATGCCGTAGGGTATGAAATATTGCAATCACATTTTATTGAATATCTCAATATATTACTTGAATAATACACCTGATATATTTGAACGTTCTCTGTGGAATTTATTGAATAAAACGTATAATTCCGTTCCTTTTGTGTGTTCTACTCCTATTTCACTTGCGTATATAATCATATTACATACGCCAAATCAAATATATGTTGCATTTGTAACAGACATTAACAATTTGTGTAAATCTTTTGCACAATTTATTATATTATCTACACAAACATTTAAATAATTTAATTTTAACTGGAAAATATACTTTACATAAAACTGTATTCTTTTTTTTTAAATTTAATACTTAAATACTTAGTTCTTTTATACGAGAGATTAATAACTATATATTTACTACTTTACATTTTTATTAATACAACTTTTATTAATATGAGAGTTGTCATCTTTTTAAGTATTCCACATCTAGAATTATGTTTATACATTTCTTGTTACAGAAATGAGATTTCAATTTATGGAATTCAAATGATGTACAGAAACTTTTTATACATATATTATATACGCAAGAAGTCCTGCATACTTTTCATTCTACTTTGTACATTCAGATTTAAAAATTCCATGTATATTAAAATTTAACTTGACATGAATACGATAGAATGCTATTAGTACCTTTGTTCCATTTCTTCAATATCTTCGTAGCTGTCAACGTTTTTAATAAGTTTTGTAATTGAAAAACAAAGTTTCTTTGTTTCGCTCAGAAGTATTTTTAATATAAACTCTGAAAAAAATATATATCCGTTTATTAATTGTTTTTCTTTTTAAGAAAGTTGTCGTAGAAATTTATTGGCTTGTTTAAAATTAAAAAAAGAAGATTAAAAAACTCAAGAAACACGGATTTTAAATAATTAATCTGTAGATTTAAAATATTATTTTTTTATATTTTAATTGGATTGTATAAATATGCTGTATTCAATTCTTATTTAGTTTTTAAATGATGAAACTAGAAGGAAAAGTCAATTGAGAAATTTGAAGAAAAGAGCAAGGAACAATTAGATGTAGTGAGGGCAAAAAAGTTAGTTTAACATTTTTTAAACTCCTGCACATTGTACTCATTGATATTTATGTTATCTATGGTAGAACCGTAAAAATAGTTATGATGAGACATGACATATATATAACACATCATTTTTTTATGAAAGAAATATCATTATAATAAACAAACTCATAAATTAAACCAATTGAGAAATTTAATAATATATCACTGGTTAAATAGATGTCGGTAGATTCCTATAGGATATCAATCTACATTAATATCCGCTTTTGCTGCACGCTGGATTTGAAATGGCTGTATATTTTCAGAATTGGAGTTTACGAAACTGCTGACATAGAAGTTAACAAATCATTTAGAATTTCTCTTACGTTCCGTTGTTGGTTAATATTCAAATCGATATAAAAGGAATTTAATGAATGGGATCATTTTGATTTAATGTTTTACTGTACATAAATATAATAAAAAATAATATTATTTGTGTGTATATACGAATAAACATTTATATTTGCACACATATGACAAATAAGATTACGTGTAATTAGAAATGGTGGAAAAGCGATTTTATTTTTACTAGCTTCAAAGACGGTATAATATTGCTATATTTATTATCTTTGTTATAAAACATACAAACAAAATAGACAATACATCCGGTCAAGTCTGATTCAATTTTAAGTTTGACTAGTTAGTTTACCTTATTTAAAATTATACTTCCAGGTGCCGTTGGTTGGTTTCATTTCACAATGGCATTATTTCTTCAGAAGCATAGGTAATTTGCTCGTAATTTCGTAATCTTTTAATTTGAATGAATGATTATCATAGAATGTAACTCAATACTTTATTAAGACTAATTAAATATTAATAACATTTTAAGAAAAAACTCAAAATAAATGTACTTACTTTGTACATCTAACAACTTACAGCAGAAGCAGTACCCAAAGTCATATTAAAAAAGTAACAGTGGTAACTACGAAAAAAAACTTGTAGACATTATTCGATGAGATACGTGCACACTGTTTTGTTGCCTTATGAGATTGATGAATCTGTACACAAAAACAAATATTTCAACACAAGCTGCGTATCAGATGAGGAAGTATCATAATGATGTTAAACCATCATCGTTTCAGCATGGAAAGATTCGCAAAAAGCTTGTTGACATAATCTGAGTAAAGTGTTGACGCATCTCGTATCAAAACCATGCTCCCTAGTGGCTGCAGGCAAATTTTTGCCTCGCAAGCATTTCTTAAGCTCGATTGGTGATGAAAGGAGACGGTTTGTCTATATTATCAAAGCATACATGTCATTTGTTTTTATTTGCTAGAAAAGTTTTCGAAAGCCGTTAAAGGTTTACATGAATTCAAGAAAAACTTTCCAACTTTGTACATTTATCATGTACCAAACAGAAAACAATTATTTTTATCGACCTTAAGTTTTGATAGTTTTGGGATTTTCTGTGGACAAAATTGACGTATTTATTCAGTTCGTTAGATAAACTAGTTATTTTTATTATACATGTAATAATTTTTAATATTTTTATAGATTTGGTTTGAATAAACCTTATTTTCTTTACTTTTTTTATATTTCAAAGCATATGGGTCATTCCATGCCAAATAGGCCGGTGACTGCACCGCACCATCTCCGATTTCGATGATTTTTGCAGGATGTGTTTGGTTAGCCCCCAAAATAAAGTAGTCAAAAAATTTTCGCGAAAAAAAATTTTTTAAAGAAAATATAGAAAATCGAAAATTTTACTTTGGTACATATTTTCAAAACTTCTAGTTAGGATATCTCGAGAACGGTAAGAGCTACAGAGATCTGCAACCATGCATTCGAAAGAGGAAAATCTAAAGTATCGAAATTTACTATGTAGGTGTTACCAACTTTAAACAAAAAAAAATTATCAAAAATTATAAATTTAAAAAAAGAGCAAAAAAAGGTTCCGCCAAATATTTTTGGCTAAATTTTTAATATTTTGTACCTTGAACTATATACAAATAATGGTTAAAAAATGAAAGGACTGTTTTTTGTTTTAAGCGAGAAAATAATTTTTGAAATATTAAATGACAACAATTAAAAAAATTTTTTTTTAAATTGACAACGAATGAATTAATATTAATATGAAAAATTCCTTTAATGTTTATTTTTAAAATTTCAATATTGTTTACTATGTTTAGTTCTGAGTTCTGCAGCTAATTTATTACAGTATATGACATATAAATATATTATTATAGTGAATAGTTTTAATGGCATATAAATAATATTTTAATAGCATAGAATATCTTTTAAATGTATACCAATTGGTTTTTATCAAAAATTCATCATTTTGAAATTTAGATATTTGAATATGTAAACATCACTTTATTTTTTTATTTTTTGTCCTGCGTTTGACCCTGTACATATGTACATGTACATAGAACATCGTGTGAGTTGCAAGATGAATAAAAACAAGTGTTTTTTATTATTATATTGCATTGAGAGCTACTAGCACTACTAGTACCAACATCACTTTCGGAAATAGTTTCTTGTAAATTAGAAAAGAATTGATTTTAGGCAAATTCATAGTAGCTAGTTCTTGAAGGACTGGTTTTCAGATCGGCCAGTAAATGTATGTGGGGAATTCAATCGTTTGTATATTTTTTCCATGCATAAAATGCACAATTTTTTTCCCTCAATTACAACAGGGAAAATTGTTTTGTATCTATTATGAAACTCAGAAGTAACAATATGTAGTGTCTTTCGTATTTTGCTGTCATGAAGACCGAGTGGATCACAGCATACTTTCTGATATGACGCGTAACAGGCCCGGTAAATCTTGTTATGTTTTTGGCATACAGTTTTTTTACATTTATGCCTACACGCAGCTGAAACAACTGATGATCCTGCTCGGAAATGTGTTTGGATTTTATAAATGAATTCTTAGAACATTCTTCATTTTTAAATTTACCAATTGACCACTTATTTTTACTCAACTTGCAACTCACACAATATTCTATGTATGTACTATAAACTGAAAAAATCAAATTGGTCTCAGGGTCAAACACAAGACAAAAAAATAAAAAAATAAAGTGATGTTTACATATTCAAATATCTAAATTTCCAAATGATGAATTATGATAAAAACCAATTGGTATACATTTAAAAGATATTCTTGCAATATCACTATCAGTCAGGTTTATATGCTATTAAATATTTTTGATTAAAAAAGTATTGATAGAGATTCTTTACAGTCAGTTATTCACTATTCACTATAATAATATATTTGTCTGTCATACACGGAATTAATATTAATATGAAAAATTCCTTTAATGTTTATTTTTAAAATTTTAATATTTTTTGTTTACTATGTTTAGTTCTAAGTTCTGCAGCTAATTTATTACAGTATACACGGAGAAATTGAAACACCAATGAGTACTGTTTTGGAACATTAATCTAGTCAATGTAGTGTGTTTTTATCGTAAAATACCAAGCTCAACTTCTCAGGGAAGGGGGTCTTACAGATTTTTTTTCAACACACACACACATACATACACACACACATGCATATTTAAATATATACATATATAATGTATATTTAAATATGCATGTGCGTGTGTGTGTGTGTGTTGAAAAAAAAATCTGTATGACCCCTCCTGAGAAGTTGAGCTGTATACGCCCCTGGTCACAACAGTAATGCTTGGTATTTTACTATAAAAACACACTACATTGACTAGATTAATGTTCCAAAACAGTACTCATTGGTGTTTCATTTTCTCCGTGTATACTGTAATAAATTAGCTGCAGAACTCAGAACTAAACATAGTAAACAATATTGAAATTTTAAAAATAAACATTAAAGTAATTTTTCATATTAATATTAATTCATTCGTTGTCAATTTAAAAAAAATTTTTTTAATTGTTGTCATTTAATATTTCAAAAATTATTTTCTCGCTTAAAACAAAAAACAGTCCTTTCATTTTTTAACCATTATTTGTATATAGTTCAAGGTACAAAATATTAAAAATTTAGCCAAAAATATTTGGCGGAACCTTTTTTTGCTCTTTTTTTAAATTTATAATTTTTGATAATTTTTTTTTGTTTAAAGTTGGTAATACCTACATAGTAAATTTCGATACTTTAGATTTTCCTCTTTCGAATGCATGGTTGCAGATCTCTGTAGCTCTTACCGTTCTCGAGATATCCTAACTAGAAATTTTGAAAATATGTACCAAAGTAAAATTTTCGATTTTCTATATTTTCTTTAAAAAATTTTTTTTCGCGAAAATTTTTTGACTACTTTATTTTGGGGGCTAACCAAACACATCCTGCAAAAATCATCGAAATCGGAGATGGTGAGGTGCAGTCACCGGCCTATTTGGCATGGAATGACCCATATGTTACTTTAATTTTATTTTATTTATTTTTACGACTTAAAATGTTATATCATATTTTTTTTTACTTTCATTTAATTGGAATAATATGTATTTATGTTGTCATTGAATGAAGTAACAACAAAATGAAACAAACAATCAAATACTGCATTTGAAGGTAATGAATTACAGTGACAATAGAAGCCTTTAAAATTACTTCAATCAAAACAAAACATTTAGTTGTTATTTGTTTGGCTGCATGAACCCTTTATTTATCTTGTGGTTTAAAATGTATTTAATGAGGTTATTCGTATATACAATTACTATACAAAATGACAATATGAAGATAAATAACAACATCTTGAAACAAGCACTTATTATTATATTTATAATTTATATATTAGTATTCATAACATTTAAATATATACAATTATAAGACAAATGTTTCTCTGCGTTTCACTAACATCAAAATCTTGATTTGTGTGTTCAACAGTGATTTGGAAAACGTTCTGTCAACAAATTATTATCTGTATCAAAAATCTTTTGAATAATTTCCTCACTCTGTATCCATTCTGACATTAAATCATCCCTTGGAAAGGTTACATGTCATCTGATGACACGCTTGCACAGAGATAGAGAGTAAATCTACGGTCACACGGGACTAATACAAATTTCATTATTGTTATCCTACTCGACGATGCAATATCGAACGTGACACAAAGGTTGTATCTCAGATAGAACATCTAAAAGGATGGACAAACCTCTCGTGCAGTGGTCTTCTGTCCAGAATACTTATGAGGGTCGAAATTTAGATAATATAATAAATGTTCATATAATGTTTTATTTTATTTAATACAGTTCAATTGTATTTATATTCATTTATAATATTGTCTGGCGATTAGTAAAACTAAATTTAAAAATATTACCCTATCCCATTTAATTAATAATGAATTTCTGTGAAAAATAAATTTTCACCTCATACATATGTATTTGTACGTACTACGTACATAGGTAGGTATATTGTATGTGTCGGTATTAATCATATGCGCTAGTACAAAAGTTTTAAACAAAAATGGGATAACTCTATTAAATTTGGAATCACACATAAATGGAATATATACCACTCCAGAGTTAAATTTTTATTTTATGATTTTTTTAGTCTAACAAATTGAGAATAATAGTTTAATAAAATTAAATGAAAAAAAAGTTCTTTACAACTAAATAAAACTAAATTATTTTTATATTCTTATCTATTTGGACCGATACGTACGGTACATTTACTTCCATGTAATTCCAGTGATTAGCCACCACTGTATTGACACCATTGCATTGATGTAATGCGATGACAATCAATTGCAGACACCCTAATACATCCACCAGGTTCTCAAATCACTAATAAGGAGATGTAAATTGATACCGATTATGTAAGTATATCATTGTTCGATGCAATGAAACTTCTCTATTCTCTACGTTCTATTATTGGTATCAAAATTGTACATAATTCCACCATTATCTGTGTAATTATTGAATAAGTGTTTATGAACAATTAGGTATTTATATCTTGAAGTAAATGTGGTTAGTGTAGATATATATAATAATTAAATAATGTGGTATTTTATATGGCAAATGCGCTTAAAAAAATTCTTGTTTTATTGTTATGTTATTGTGTGGAAAATAAAATATTATAACATTTTCAAACAAATACTTTTTATATCAGGATTGAATTGAATTGGAATGAAAAATCAAAAGCAACGCCTACATAAGTGCGTATGTATTCTTATCATGTAGTCCTTATCTAAAAATCTTTTTTTTTTAATATTGGAGGTCACGCAACTTAATTAGGCTACAGATGGAGATTTTGCATAACTGATTTATATAAAAAAATTCAGGGAAAATATATTTTTTAAAGTAGCTATCTACTTTGACAAAAGCTATAGTAATTTATAGAAAATCTTTTTCATGTACCGCTTAAACCACGTAGAATTTAAAAAAGGTTAAAGTATTACTTACAACTTTCTACAAATAATTCATCTAATTTAATAAAAATCTTTATCTCTTAAAGATACTGAAATTCCAAAACTGGGAAACCTGATATCGAATTTTTTAAGTTAAATATGAACATGTACTTTCTTTTTTTGTGGCGATTGTTTTAAAAGTAAATTGCTTTACGTTTGTTTATTATGAGTTTGCACTAAGCAGACAAAAAACCAACAATTGTTAAAAAAAATAGCCAATAGTTATGTAGGTATTTATTTTAAATATGAATAGTTTTACAAACAAATAAAACTATTTTATCTGTTTGGTATAACACCACTATTATATATATAACGACAGTCAGTCAGTTAAAATTCGCGTTTTCGGACATTTATACACTCAATTCCGAGTTATTCCGCTAAATCAAGGTTTAACTTAAACTCTTATGTAAAAATTAAAAAATCGTATTTTTAATGAAAATCTATGTTGACCTACTTAAATTTAGAATGAATATATTAGTGAAATTGCAGCCGTCAAACGAGTCTTTGAAGCAAGTCAGTTATTATCCCGTTTAAAAGGACAATTTATTACGTTATAACAAAGTAATGAAAGAGGTTTTCAACAGAGACCATTTATTAAGTCGGACAAGTCCTGGACACGTCTACAAAGAAGATCTGCGATGGCTTTGGTGGGCGGACGAGCTGAAGCGAGACTAGCAGGAAGAAACAGGCAAAGCCTTTTCCATAGCACGGTAATCCTTTTTCCCGGAATCGTTCTAAAATCAACCGATTTTCTTGTGAAAAACTGTTTTCATAAAAACATTTACTGCGTAAAAATTGTCAACGTTTATTTGAATAATTGGATCTGGAGTTTTCATTTGTTTGTTATTTGTAATTGAATTGAATTGTATTTCTTTTTTGGCATTAAAACTTCAAAATGTTGTTATGTGGCACTTTTCGACAGAAAAAAAAGATTTTTGAAATAAAAAAACCCCGTTTTTTAAACAAACGATTTAGTTACAAAAATATTTAATTCAATCAAATTATCGGCGTCATATTATAATTATTATAATTAATTACTTAACCCATGATTTAACCATATGTTATATGTACATTGTACATACATACAAGTAATGCTATGTTACCTATCCTTACAACTTTTTCAAAATCAGTTTTTAATATTTACAAACTACTTTTTATTTACAATTAATTCTTAACGAGTGTTTTAACATATTAAAATCATAATAATAATGTATTCGTAGAATGTATATGTAGGTATACCTCATACAAAACTACCTTAAATATAAAATACTTTTCTAACATGCTTTTACATTGTTAAATACATATCACTTTATGATACTATGGTACCGTTTGACAGCCACTGTCGAGTAAATAATTTCATTTTATCCTTTTCACGTTTGGAAACGCTAGCGGCTGTACATACATAGAGTCCGGATAAAAACATCCAGTATGTTGTCCAGTGTACTTCAGACTGACATAGCAGCCGGTCTGCCAGTGGCAGCTTGTGGATGAAAACAACGATTTAATTCAAAGAATATGAAATATATATTTTATAAATTAACAAATAACATACTCTCTGTGGTATTGTTTGAATATTTTCTATGTATTAATATTTTGAAAATAAGTATTTAATGAAGAAGATTTTTTAATTTTATCAAGAAAACAAAAGAAAAATTAGTATACACAAAAGTAAAGTACCTATATGTTTGAAAATACACTATTATATGTAAATAATTATTTTATTTAATGACTGATTTTCAAATATTACAGTTTATTTGTCTCTAGTAAATGGTTGTTTAATAAAGCGACTTATCAATTTTAATTATCTTTTCATATTATTAATCATAAAATATATTTACAGTCCAGTAATTTAAGGATTTCGATCACTATGTAAATAATCGCAGGAGAGATGAATTTTTGTATACATTTTTATTTCGTTTTTATAAATAAGGTGCATCGATCTGTTTTGATTAATTTTTTTTTAGCCCGTGAAAAAAATATTTTTAAGTAGGTAAGTATTTCTACCCTCACAACCATACATTATTTGCTTTGAACATTTTTTTCAAATATGCGGTGGTTCTGAGATAAAAATCTGTAACACTTTAAATGCCCCACTCTGTATGTATTGGTTCTGGACTAAAATAGTTATTATCAAATAAGAAGATTACACAAATATATAATATATATATAAGTATAAACTTTTAGTATAAAAGCTCACTAACCCTCCAAAAAAATTTTTAAAAGAAAATTTACAGCTTCACCGCCATTATCAAAAGCATTAAATCATTTTTGATTAAAATACTAATAAAACGGTTGTAAAAAATGTAATTATCTGTATAAACTATAAAGCACGGACATTCCGTTGTTATAGTTGAAAATAAATATATAATTATTTAAACTCAGCAACTTTCATTGTTATTCAATTCTACGTCGAATTTTTTTGATTCTTTTAAGAAAATTAAATACGAATAATGCATATTCAATATTTTTTATCAACGTTCCTAACACTGAGACCATTGCTATAAATTTCATGACAACACATTTTTCAACATCGGTATTGAGTTTTCCACATATACCCACGACTGCCACTGCAATAACTATTATCTGGACGCAGTGGAAACCAGGATGGGATTTTCTTTTCATGCGAGAAATTAATTTTGTATCTGGAACCCTTTAATCGCTTTTTTGTTATTCTTCCTCTCTATCTCTCTATCTCTCATTCTCTCTTTTACCAACTGTATCTTTTTTAACAACATTCGATATGTATAGAAATGGAATGAACGCGTATTCATAAAAAGTTTTTTTATTTTATTTTGGTTGTATGTTCTTGCCTTTATTTTCTAAGCCCGTAATTTCTGCTAAAAACATAATCCGTATTGAAATATAGCGTATTTAATTTTTGTTAATCTCTTGTTTATATATAAATGTATAAATTCGAAGAAAAGACTTTTTGAAAGATGAATATAACATTTTAGAAAATAAATATTCGTAATATATTCTTTATTTGTATAACGCACCAACTTACATTGTACATACGCAAAAATATAAAATATATATTAATATTTATTAAATACATGAGATAATAATGTAATAATATTTTTAAGCTTCGAAACATACATTTAGTTGTATTTCATAATTTATTTTAGGTATAAGTATTTCTTGTAATTTATTATTATATCAGAACATAAGTGGTAAAGTATATTTTCTAAATTGAAATATTATAAAAATGGTTAGTATTTAAGGTTATTCGATCATAAGAGCAATGTATGGATAAAAGTCTAAAATTTTAATATGTTATTTATGGATATTTAAGTGAATATTAAAAATATAGTTTTTAACACATGATAAATGAGAAAAATTACCAAAAGTTATATTTCTTTTTATTGAAATTCTACACAATTGGCTATATAGAGACGTTTTAAAAACTAATTATTCGAAACTTCAAACGTTTTAAAATACTTTTAAATACTATAATAATTAAAAATTATAATATTTACGTGTAATTTATTAAAAATAATGAAAAACTAGTTCTGCAAATTAGTACATGTTATTATTATACCGGGTGGACCATTTTAACGTTTAATGGAGAATAACTCAACCGGTAAGTGAAATAATAAAAAAGTTTTCAGATAAAAGTTGTACGGTTTGGAGGGGGACATAGACGTACTTGGATGAAATTTTTTTAGATGGTGTTTTCCAGGTGGTATGAAGGTCAACATTTTTTTTTAAATAGGAACCTATAGTTTTTATTTTTTTATCAAGTAATTTTATTTGACGTGAATCTTTCATTGAAAACTTTTTTTTAACAACTTAACCTTTCCAAGATATCTAACAAAATAATTCGAGATTTTGAACTTTCAATATTGTTTTACTCAGAAATCATCAGGTTTAGAGAAAAAGCATAAAATACAAAACATGTTTATTTTGGTCTAATAAAACTTGAAGAATTATTTTTAAAATTTTAAAACTTATTCTAAAATTTTTTAGTTTTATTAGATCAAAATAAACATTTTTTGTTTCTTGTACTTTTTCTCTAAAATGTATGGTTTCTGAGTAAAAAAATATTGAAAGTTCAAAATCTCGAATTATTTTGTTAGATATCTTGGAAAGGTTAAGTTGTTAAAAAAAGTTTTCAATGAAAAATTCGTATCTTTTCACGTTAAATAAAATTACTTGATAAAAACTATAGGTTCCTATTTTAAAAAATGATGCTGACCTTCATACCAACTTGAAAACACCATCTAAAAAAATTTCATCCAAGTACGTCTATGTCCCCCTCCAAACCGTACAACTTTTATCTGAAAACTTTTTTATTATTTCACTTACCGGTTGAGTTATTCTCCATTAATCGTTAAAATGGTCCACCCGTATATCGTTGTCTATTTCAATTTTCAAATTAAATTAAACTTTTTTTACTTTTAATAATTAACAAAGTAAAATATTCCATTAAATTTAGGTGCATGTGTTCTGAATATAAATTAAAAACAAATTTTTCGAAACCAAATCTTTCTTTACAGTGTGCTAGACGTATAACCTTAAGTTATAAATACTTCGTTTCTATAATAGTTTAGATTTTATAATCCAAATATTAAATCATTTCCTGTAATAGGTATTTACCAATTAATTATGAATTAAACCTTCTCTTTTGTTAATTATCATGTATATTGTATACACGGCAGATTATTTAATACATTATGATTCTTTAAATATTAAAAAATAATTTTCTCATTTAATTTTTCCACTCTGTCAAAATCAATTTCACTGAACAAAACTTAAAAACTATCTCCCTTATAATAAAATTAGCTCAATCTAGATAAGTTCACCCCTGACTCCATTGTCGGCCATATCGTAACATCAGTGCAGTGAAACAATAGCTGATTTTTCACCCTACATGCTGATGGTTGAGCAACCCTTTCATCTCTACCCCGGATGCAGCGGGGCCGCCGTTCTCAATTTATAGAAACCTTGGATTTGCATCACAATAGTACTATCACTCTAGTCAATGAATTTCTATAAATCAATCTAAATCATATCTCTTTTGCATTGACGTTGTATGCAATCAGATATTATAGTGTATGATAACTTAATTTTACTTTGATCATCATTAGTAATTTACATTACCATATATACCGTATTTTTAAATATAAACTATGTTTTAGAATTGACCTGGTGGATATAAAAATTGTCTCTTGTTTGATCTCATAGTACTTTAATTAAACTATAAATCAAAGAAACTTCAGAATAGAAATGTGTTTTTATATTGATTATATTAACGTATTCAAATTTAAATTTATTATGATGACTTCTTTTTTAGTAGTTACAGATTTTCAAGTAAAGTACCTAAAAACATCGGTCTCATTTTGCGATTCCGAGTTATTTTGTTGCTATAATAAACATTTTAAGATCAGTTAGAATTATGTTAGATATATGTATTGTATAGTAACAAAGTACTATGTCGTCAAACAGAAAACGTTTTTGTTTATCTAGTATATTAAATATACCTACATAAAGTAACCACAAAATTATTCGTTCGACTGTACAAACTTTTTGATTTATGTACGCAAATTTTTAAAATATATTTATACACTTGTAAAAACAGAGTCGTATTTTATACATAAAATGACATTTTATAACACTGTAAATCTTTCAGTAAATATGAAGGTTCTTTAAAGACTTGGAAAACGTTGTAGTTAAAGCATGAAAACATTGAACCCTCTATACATAAAAGAGTGCATATATATGAAAAATACGCATATGATATGTATGTTAATAATAATATATGCAATAATAATTAATATATTAAAAAATTAAAAATAAGTCGATCATTTTATAAATTATTTTATATTATTTATTTCTTTGGTAAATAATACCCAATGACAAAATGAACCCAATAAAATGTGAATTTCTATTCTTAATATACATATATGTAGGTACATTATTATACATATACAATTATACCTACATACATGTAAAATAAGAAAAAACTATAGATATCGATAATATAAAAAATACTTCCGTTTATATTATGGCACTTTAACATTGACATTTTCTCAGACAACTTGTAGTCAAAATACAATAAAGTTATAAAAAAACAACATCCCCTAGACAATTCTACTCGGATATGTAAACAATAATACATTACTTTGTTATTTCTCCTTCATAAATGGTCATTTCAAAATAATTCGTATATGATCTAATAATATATTATATTATAATAATATACTTTATTATATTTATAAAACATTTCTTCAACAATAAGAGAATTCACTACGAAAACAATTCGATATGGACAATAACAAATTATAAAAATATTGCCTTCTATATTATACTGCGTATATAATAAAACCTGCTATCATATAAACTTCTGTATATTTTTTTGTATATTTGTGAAATGGTATAATTATTTTACATGTTATTTCAAAATATTCAAATATATCATAAACACAGATCAAATGGGTAAATTTGATAGGTCGATGTTATTTGCTATTTCTATAAAAAACATATATGTAATAATAATCGTTTTTTAGTCCACAAACTCGAATTAGTGGTTTTTTAATAAATTATTTATATACTCCACTCGATTTTTGTGTTTGCAATAAATTTGAAACGCTGGTGTACAAAACACGAATCACACGTTTTTTTATTATTAATAACAGTGTTAAAATAATGAGCTTGTCGTTTAAAAACTTTTTTATTAAGTAACCTATTATTCACAGATTTGAATATTAAAAATTTAAATAAATGATTCATTTAATTTTTTTAATTTTTGACTATAATTCTTCATATATAGTCAGCAATCTTGTGTTATTGACGCCACATCCTATGCCAGACAGAGATGATTGGTGAGATTGGGATATGCTCCGGAGCGATCAGAGCAGGTAACATTTACGAAGCCCAGAGGATCATGGAATTAAATATTTAAAAATTGAAATTTGCTTATATAACTATTCTAGCAATTGTAAAATTAAATTATTTATTTATTATACCGGTATTTTTTTATATACCTACTTCACTTTTTATTTATCATTATATACAAAAAAAAACATTTTAAGGTCATTCTGAAGTTTCTATGATTTACAATTCCAGAGTATTTTACAAGAGACTTTTTTGATCCACCTGGTATATACATATAATCAGATCAGTTCATCCAAATAAACATGTTTTATTATAACTGTACTTATATGTGCTTATTATTCATCACGATTATTTGTACAAATCTTATAAAAATATTTGATGTTATTGAAACTACTCTTCATATTATAAGTTTTGGGTATAATAATATTTATTGTGATTAAAATAAATTTGATGTATAATATAATATTTATAATGTTTTGGGTTCATGTTGCAACTTCACTTCAATCATAATTATTTAAACACTACAATATCATATAACTCACAATGAAGGTATGTACGAGTACACATACAGAGTTACAAACGCTATTGCTTATTGTCACTTAAATATTCAACGTGCCTAGAATGGTATTTCTTCTTGTGTCATCTGAAACTTCCACTGTCACATGGTTTATAATTAAGGACTTTCAAGAATGTTTGCTGTCTGCTATCTATCTACGTTAGTATAATTTGACTTGTTCATTAAAACTTTGAATATTTAATTCGTCTCTGATTTCCATATCCTTAATTCCTTCCTAATGATGAAACTCATTAGGATTTATTAGCCGAATAAAAACTGACTTCTTGGAAAGATGTACTATTTGTATATATTTTTTTCGATAATGGAAATGTATTTTAAAAATGTAGGGCTTTTATTATTTTATTATTAATGGCAGTAAGTGAAGTTTTAAATAATCAGATATATTGAAGAAGTGAGTCCTATTATATACACAATAATATGAGAAACGTAAAACAAATACTTGAGCCGCTTTATATTGCTTATTATGTACTTTGTTTTTAAGTTAAGGCTACATGCGGGAAGAGACTTATCTCGGTCACGAAATCAGATCAAATCTGAGACGATATAAGTATCAACTTTACTTTTAAGTCTCAACAAGAGTCTCGGTTATACAAAATTATCAATGTAATGTAGAATTATCTTATTTAGTATTCATCTTTAAATTATTAATTAAAGTAAATTATATAAGATTCGTTATATTTCAAAATTTCTTGCTTATTAGCTACTTTAACAAATGAAAATATATTTTTTATAAAAAAATTCACATGAGACAAGGATTTTCTCGGTTTCCATTCGTCTTAGTTTTAATTATGTGTACGAGATGAGACTAGTTGTAAAACAAAACCGGATTATTATTTTTTACTAACGAGATGGCTTGAATTTTCCACGAGGCGAAGTTAAGACGAAACTGTCAGTTTTGAAATTCGTGACCAAGACGAAATTTCAGTTACAAAAAACCAAGAGTACGTGGCCAGACTTACATTATTCTCGTGAGTAGCCCTATTTTAAAAACATAATTTTTCGTCTCATAACGGATCTCTCTTTAACAACAAATTAGAGCATGGTTAGATAGGCAAATCTAGTTATACAGGGTGAGTCATATCAGGTGGAACAAACTTAAACCGTTGGTTGAGAAAAATATTTCAAGCAAAAAAGTTCATATGAACATGTGTCCGGAAACTCTTCATGAGGGAGCTACAGGCTCCCAAGGATTTTGACTAAAATTGGTTTTTATTTAATATCTGGAGAACCCATTGTAATACAGCAATAAAAATTAATACCTGGATTAGTGATAGTACGTGTTATCGATTTCCAGTATCAAACAATAGTTATTTAGACCAGGGATGTATGGGGCCTGTGGGCCCTCTGATTTTTATCTAGTATTTTTTTGTTCTTCACTTTTTTCTTATGTTTGGTATTTCTATAAGGTCATATGATACAAAATACATATAAATATACATTGTTAAGTTGTCATAAGATCAACCGTTTACGAGAAATACGATGAGGAAGATAGTTTTGCAGAATTTAACTTAATACGGATGCTAAAAACTACACAAAATAAATTGATATTCTTGTTCTAGTACTAAAAATAAAAAATAAAGTTGGTGTCAATATTCCTTTTAACATAACTCCTCATAGAATTACAGCCAGTTTTATAACTTTAATTCGTGATTTATTAATTGACTAAAAAACGAAACTAAAAACTGTTATCTGTTGTTAAGGATGCATTTTTGTAGGTATATTTACATACACATTTATTCTTGTTTTTAATTATAGAACAAGAATATAAATTTATATTGTGTAATTTTTAGCATCCGTATTAAGTTAAATTCTGCAAAACTATCTTCCCCATCGTATTTCTCGTAAACGGTTGATCTTATAACAACTTAACAATGTATATTTATGTATATTTTGTATCGATGACCTTATAGAAATACCAAACATAAGAAAAAAGTGAAGAACAAAAAAATACTAGATAAAAATCAGAGGGCCCACAGGCCCCATACATCCCTGGTCTAAATAACTATTGTTTGATACTGGAAATCGATAACACGTATTTTTACTAATCCATGTATAAATTTTCATTGCTGTATCACAATGGGTTCTCCAGATATTAAATAAAAACTAATTTTAGTTAAAATCTTTGGGAGTCTGTAGCTCCCTCACGAAGAGTTTCCGGACACATGTTCATACGAACTTTGTTGCTTGAAATATTTTTCTCAATCAACGGTTTAAGTTTGTTCCACCTGATATGACTCACCCTGTATACATGTTTATATACGAACATCTGTTGGATGCGCCATATTTAACAAATATGTAAAGATCTTAATTTACTATTCGTGGCTTGTTAACTTTATCGGAAGTTTTGAAGGGAATAATGATTTATGCAAAAAATTAATCCTTACAATCAGCGTTTGAGTGTAATCCAGCATGCGAGATTGACTTATTTAAATAAATTTAAAAAATTGAATTATTATATGACAACAGTATTCATAAAGATTTATCAAATAAATATTTGATATTCACACCACAATACTATATATGGGTTAAAAATAAACAAAACACAAACAAAATAAATGAACATGCGAGAGGGAGATTAAAAAAATATTTGATTACCCGAAAAAACATTTGTTTAAATTATTTACATGTAAAAAACAATCAGATATCGGGAAATGTTATCAATCCCTGCTCATATGGGAGATATAGTGAGTATGCAAATACACATGCATACAAACATCTATATATATACGTGTATGTGTACAGACAGTAGCGTATGGCTTAGAGGCATTTGTCAACCTAACTTCACTTGAAATCTGGTTTAGATCGGCGGGTTCAATTTTGATACAGTGTAATTATGTCGAACGTATTTCAAACTCAAAATGCCATAAGCTTCACATGAAATTTAACCACCATTAGGAAGTTTTAGGTAATCTAGGTTCTGCTTTAGAGCATCTAATATTAAACCAATCGAACACCAATTACTCATTATTAAGATTGAATAATATTTTGTGAGTAGGTGAAATATTGATTTACGTGAGTATGGCCAAATACTAAATTTAAAAAAATTATGAAACAAAAAAATCAAGGTATTATGTGATGACAAAATGCTAGATTCTGAAAAGGGAGATGTATCTTTGTAAGGAATTATTTTAATATGTACAAAAATTGCAATAACCTTATTTTAAAAAATCGGATACCTACTCCTTCCCTTTTCGATCTTGTTGAATTTTATGTAGGTATATATCATCTACTTGTCAGATCCAACTAATAAATCAAGTTTTGTTAAAATCCGTTAGTTCATGACTGTGACAAAGATTTAGGGAAAAGACACACAAATAGAGAACGAAAAGTGTTTGTTTTAGCCTGACACGGAAAGATTAAGTGAAATGATTATATACCATAGCTCTTACTATCATTTAGTTACTGCGAAGAAGCAATTATTAACAAATATATAATATACATATGTTATTTTATTTATTACTATGATTATTTAATATCAATAATACACATATAATGAACATATTCAAATTTATTCAAATTAACTAAACTTTCGAATTAATAGCGATTCTATCGACAAAAAAGTTCGTTGAGAAAAAAACACGAAAATCGCCTTCGAAATAGTATTAAATGTAAAGTTATAGCTATAGTACATAGTGAAAGTCAAATATCTTAATCTTCTAATAAAACAAATAAAAACTGACCAAAGCATTGAACGGCGTGTGTTAGTAGGAATGCATAGATTCCTACTGATAATGAGTACTAATGAAAAAATAAATCAAATTGATATTACAGACTTATATTGTTGATAGTATCACCATAACTGCTACCATGAATTTTTTGAGCTAGTAGATACTTACAGATAGAGGGGAGACATAATATGAAATGACTGTTCCAAGTCTCTTGCGGGCGCCTTTTTTGACCTAGAATAAAAGGTCAAGTACTTATTAAGACCTACATTTTAATATCCCACTTATCTAGTTACCAAAAAAATATATAGTCTATTTTTTACATATTTATATCTAAGGATATATATTTAACATGAGCTTCTGCATGATCGTATAGCTACGGAACCCTAAATATTTTATTTATTGCTTAGATATATGTATGAACATTGGATAAATATGTTTTTATTTCCATCAAAATTTGTAATTTTTTTTTTTTTTACAAATATGACAGTTATTCACATTAGGGAGAATTATGAAAAATAGATAAATCTAATCGTAAATATCTACGCTCCTGGAACATATATGTACACGTATACATATATATACATTATAACATGCTCGATGTCCATTCTTCCATGCGAAGTGTGGTGTTTAGCCCACCCCCTGATTGCAACCCTCTCTACTAAATCCCATACTCTCATCTCACTGTTCCCCCTCCTCTTGCTGCAAAACCGCTAGCATTGCCATCACCAGCCGGGCTTTTAAAAAAAGCATCGGTCGAATCTGTGATATATAATTACAAAGTACCGCAGTTGGTAATTTTATTTTTTTCGTGTTGGTATTGGTATTTCAATCAGGGTAAATACAACAATAGTCTGTACGATTGTATTTTTTTTTAATTTGGAGAGTGGTTAAAAATCATTATTAAATAGATTTTTAAAATATATCTTTGATTTATTAATGCTGCTTTATCATTTCCATTATCAGAAAAGTAATTAACTATCAAAAGTAGAAGATTGAAATTATAATTACTATGATTTTTATATATTTAAATATTGAATGAAAAAAAAATAAGGACCCTCCATAACATTAAATATACGCCACTGGATATTTTTTATAATATAGTTAATTAAAACCACACCAAATTTCAAGGAATCCAATATCATTTTTATTTTTATATGTTGTCAGTTAATCTATATTATATTTGATTTCAGTTTCATCTGGTCTATTGTTTACGTAATTCGACTTTTTAGTCACACTCACCCTACACTGCCATTGTACTAGTGTATATGAATGTATGTGTATGTCGGTGTATTTTTTTTGCTTGTATGATGAAATAATGCGTGACTGTAATTGCTGTTTGATTTATAGATGACTTTTTTGATAAATTTTTATCCGGAGGATTTTTGTTAATTTCTGCATCCACGATTTAAACGCTATTATTGAAAAATGCTATTGAAATGGTATTTTATTATACGTGTAGGTAGGTGAAATTAACTAGATTTAAAAATAATAGTATTTACAAGCGATAGAAAATTTCAATCATACTTCAAATTTATATTAGTTATAAAATACAGTACTTTTATTTATGTAGTTGCTTAGGTTGATTCGCTTTGTACAAGAATAGAATTTGTCAAAATATATAAAATAAAGAAAACAGAATACTAAAATTTATAATTATTTAAATAATATCTTCGTGCTGGGTGAATTATTTTTTTAAATGACAAATCGTAGAGGTTCTGTGCAAAAAGGGCACAAATAAAGGAAAAACTTATTGTATAGTCACAAATAAACGAATTAGAAAGCTAACTGTAACGGAAGTTACTCAATGTTTGAATTGTCAAAGAGAAAACCTTCCCTTAGTTCCTTACTACAGAAAGCAACGTTTGCTGGAGATCGTTCCTGCTGAACGAATTGCAGTGAAAAATACGGTTCTTTGTAAAGTAAAAAATAAACAAGATTGCTATAGAAAAATCATCAAAATCAAACGATTAAAGATTACAAAATGAATAAATTTTGAACCAAGAATCTTATTACATAGGTACTCGCATTTTTTTAGATAAAACAATCTTTCTAATAATTATGAACCCTAACGGAAACTTATTTCTGTATAAACTACTTTTTGTTTATATAAAATAAAGATAAACTTTTATATCATGGCAGAATTTCAACTTTCAATATAATTATTTTAATGGTTTCAATTTATTATAAAGTTGGTACAAACTTATAGAAATAAATATCACGTTTCACTTTTTGTCAAATCGAAGATTCACGTATAAACTAGAAGTTTATTCGATTTATTTCATATATAGAAAAAAATGTCTCATTATTTTTAAAACTTACCAACAATTTTCTAAGAATATATCAAATATATAGTTGTTCAGAATTCACAGTCAATTAAGTGATTATTTGAGTAAAACTTTATTATTATTATTATACAATAGTATGGTTCAAAATATATCATTTAATTTCCTCAATAAGATGCTCACTTCATTTTAATCGTACACTATAGGTATACTTACGTAATATACTTACGTAAATATTGAAATATGTAAAAAAAATAACCAAAAGATTAAACAATATCTTTACGCATTTAAACAATTCGATACGTATTCGTAGCACATTATATATGTACATATGTACATATGTATAAAATTATAAATGAATGCGTTTTTATTTCTAAAAAACGTAGATATATTCTATACTACATATTATATAGTTTTACTATTAAAGATTCATAAAAATAAGGAACATTGCAGGTACAGTCTTAAATATTAACTTCAAATATCTACATAATAACGTTTAAGACAAAAATGTATTAACTAATTATTATTTGTATCATCTTCGCTATCTAAATTATTGAATGTGGCGTCATATTTCATAAATATGGCGATATCGACCAGTTTTTAAGTAACACTTAATAGTTTTATTAAACAATTAGTTAATACTTTTTATTCTGTTGGAAGCCATGAAAAATATCAAAATTAGGTACACTGTAAAACACAATTATCAACAATTTTTTCTCAAAATTTACAGTGTAACTCTTAAACAGATGTAAAAAATAAGAATCACTAACCAATGGGTTAATAGAAATACAGGGTACTACTTAAATAACTGATTTGACTGTCCTTTGCCCTGATTTCCCCAGGGTACATCACGATCTTTCCAGCCATCCGTATCTATTCGTTTCACAGTGACGTATAAATAACTAGCTGTATATTAGTATAGTATATTCATTAATACCACCAAAAAAATATCTGGTCGATGACACCATATCTCTGAACTATAACGTCACATAAATAATTGATATAGTCAATATTGACAGATAATTAGTCGATTTTTATCAAAAATATTTTTCTATATTATTTTAATTATTATATATCTTAGGATATAGATTAAATGTAGTTACTTTGATTTTATTAATGATAAAAGAATACTAATTCGTAAATTAAATTAATTATGTAGAAAAACTCAAATAAGAAATTTTACTCAAGTACCTACTTATTATAATTAAACGGAGTAATTAGATACAAATTAAATAAAATTAGCATCAATGTTTACCGTAACCAAAATGTGTTCTTAAAAAAAGAACAAAATAATGTCTGTAATTTTATTTAAAGATCAGACTATTATTCTAAAATTACACCGCAATAAAATAATTTATTGTTACGGAGAGAGTTAAATTGCAGTTGATAACTTGTGAAAGGCGTGTATTTTTAAACAGTTATTGTTATATGAAACTGTAGTTTTTCAACTTTTCCTACTTTTACATTCGCAGTTACGTGCTAGATGGAAAGAAAATTAAGAAATATCACGACATAAAATTAACTTCTGTTTTTCTTTCTTCTCGGTGCTTTAGCGCCTTCACACTTGGCATTTCACTTAAAATCATGATTTATTCCCATAGGAGACTGCGCGAAAATATTTGTGTGTGAGAATGTTTGTTGGTAGAAAACTTACCTTTGTTGTTTGAGATTTATTTTCCTTTAAAACTTGTTTCTTTATATAGTGTACGTATTTTATGTAAAACTTTTTATCAGTTACTTTGACAGTTTCATTATTGTAATTTTTTTCACAAAATCTGTCGCTGCAAATGACATAAAACTTAACGGTGATTTATAATTTTTACCGCTCATAAATTTTACAAAAATGATTTTTTCTGCACAAAAAAATATTCTTTGTTAGAACAAACTAATTAAGATTTTTATTATTGTCAAGTAAAATTTTTAATTTGCCTAATATTATTTTAGAAAGGTTTTAATAAATTACATAATATACATTTTCATTTGAAAATACTAATAGATTTAGAATTTAATCAATCACGCAAAAAAATAGAATTATTAATTCTCTTATAACATTGTACTTACTATTAGAGTTTCACCGCGGGTTTTTCCACGTGTATTTAAAAATCGGCAAATATCTGCGCAATTAGTTCTTCTAATAACTTAAGTATCGCATCCCTACCACGGCAGCATTGATAGTTTATTAAGATCAACATCATAACTCCGTTTGATTATTATCTTTACAATTATTATACATTTTTTCTTTTAAATTCTCCTTACAGGCCTGCCTTAGATTGGTTATAAAATAGCCTAAGCTAATTCTATATAATATCTGAGGATAACTAACAATGAAACTCCAATCAAAATCGGTTTAATAATTTTCAAGTTGTCGAAACAAACAAACAGAAGGACTGACAATTTTAATTCAAATGGCATTCTTATTCAAAATACATTAAATATTTAAATTGTAAAATTATACATACAGCTTATAGACATAAAGTTATATATATACAGATGTAAATATTGGCTACATAACATTTTATTGAACAAATACATTTATCAGGTAAAGTATAAGCGATTAAAAATATGCACTACAGGGTTAAAACTTATTTGCTTTGAAGTAATTTTTTTAATAAATACAGATACACACGTATTGCTTTTTTTCAAAACGATGTGCGCTTGTAAAATGTTCTTTAAATGCTTTGTTATGTACACAGCAAACATAATTTTAAATACAAATAAATTAGAATAAGTCTTAATATGTTTGCTTTTATACACAGTTTTTAATTCATGTAATTTAAAAGCTTGCTATATACTATTATATGAATCCAAATAAAATAAGCTGTGAGTTATTAATCTTACCAAATAATTATTTTTTGTTAAAAACGTCAAACTAATAACCTATTCCAATTTTTTATCATAGAACCCTTACTTACACAACTTTTTTTAATTGCAGAACCCTACTCATATTTATACTTTTAGATACATCTAAATTAAAGTATTAATCACATGTGTGATTTAAACGTTGTAATAATAATCACATAAAACAAATATGCCCGCATGAGAATTTTCTCGAGGTTCTGCGGAACCGACTTTTGGAAACGTTGACATACATACGTATAGATAAATTCATGTTTTCTTTATATTAGAAACAGTTACTTATTTTAAAATGTATTTTCCAATTCAATCTTCATCTATATCTATAAAAGAGTTTGTCCTTAACCACTCACTCACTCACTCACTCACTCACTCATATATCAACGTACAGCCCAAAACCCTCGACCTAGAAATGTGAAATTTTATGATGTAAGCACCCACTAAGAAAGGATTTTTCGAAATTCAACCCCTACGGGGTTAAAACGGAGTGTCAAAGTTTGTATAAAAAATATTTTTTTTGTTCGTATTTAATTGAAACTTATCATAAATACTCTCCAACATAAATCATGAAACAGTTATTTCAGCACTTCCAAAAATTTAACCCCTAAGGGGTTAGGGGGGTGGAAAAATTTGTAAGATTATTTTTTTTGTATTCACTGAATGAATAAAGTGGGGGGGGGGTAAAATTTTGGTACATTTATATATTCATAACTGTTTATGATTTTAAGGTAAATTCGGACAAATTAATATTCAATTAAAAACGAAAGCTCGACATTCAACTCCTAATAGCATTGGACGGAGACGGGGATGATTTTAGATATGTTTATCTCATGATGATAGAAGAATGGAGATGACACTCTGTATATCTGTAATACAATTTTATGTGTCAAAATATGAATACCGCTGTGGACGGTATTTGGTTGCGCATTAGTTGACTGCGCATTTATGTACAGATTGTGTGATTACCGCGGGGTACAGAGGGGTGATGCGCAAAAAACTTCTGCGCAAACACGGATTGCCTACCCCAGATTCCGTTTTTCGACACACGTTTCAACTTTAATGTCATCTCCATTCTTCTATCTTCATGGTTAATCTGTATACCTGCTTTAGTTATAAAGGTAAATTCGCGCAAAATAGTCATATATTAAAAAAAAAAAATTCGACATTCCACCCATGGCGGGGGTAGACAGAGTGTGTGTTTTTGATATGTTTATCTGCATAGCTTCTTAAGTTATCATGGTGGAGTCGGGAAAAATAATTGCAAATAAACAAATTTGATATTCAACCTCTAATGGTCGGGAGTAGGCAGGGGTTGGGTATGAAGGGTTTTAATTAGTTTTATGATGAAATTTACGCGGGCGAAGCCGCGGGATTCCGCTAGTCCTATAATATACATAAGTAATTGATGAAAAGCATTTTAAAATAAAACTAAATAATAACTGAGCATCTTAAAAATTGTATAATAAAAATTTACAGAGCTATATACAATCACAAAATATGTACTTAAGTACTTAAGTACTTTTATATTTTATTATTTAAATAAAAAATACAGATTAAGTACATATTTATAAGTATTTATATGTATAGTAATAAATCATTTAAGAACGAGTAGTTGTGTTTTGTAAAATACTTATGTACAAGTACAATTATATTATCACCGTAAGTACTTAAATACATGCATACCTTTGTATGTAAACCATTACTCCAATCTGTATTTCTAATTTGTCGAGTCATCATGATCATATACTATTTAAAGTTAAACTATCAAATTAAACTTTAACTGTCAAAACCCAACACTTTAGGAAATTTATGCGTTAAATTATTACTAATTATAACATTTCCGATATAATACTACACAATATTGCCAAAGTTAAAGGTTTTTCAAATTAACAACGAAAAAGTTTTTTTTTAGAACGCTATTGCTTTGCTATATACAGATGACAAATTCAATCATTTTGTTAATTCAAGATTCAATCATTTATTTATTATTATAGGCGTGAAAACTCCCAGTCAATAATGTATAAGAAAGCTTATATACGAATCATACAACATAATATGAATTTAATTTATATTACTCTTAAAAATAAATTCATAAATACCGACGAATAAAACTGAACCTGTAAGAACAATTTTTCATATTCTAAATATTTATCTTCAACACGCATTATATATACAAAAATCAATAGTATTTAAAACTTTCTGAATTATTAAAAACCAGAATAAAGTGCAAACATCTACAATTCCTCCAGAACCCACAAATCTAACTCAAAATGATTTTTTTACGGATAATTTTATCACAATTATTCCAGGCATTCGGTTTCATTAATTAACGTTACGATCGAAGTGGTCGTCTGAAACAGATCGTAAAGTGGTCCACACACACTCCCGTCGAGTGCTTCTGTCCAAATCAATACGCAAATCCCGAAATTCCCGGAGAATATAGCGTGAACAGTGTCGGGTCGTAAAGAAAAAACATGCGGATTTTATTTGTATACATTTTTTCATTTCTTTTTTAAATGTATTCATACAACTATACAACGATATTTTTGTTGCTTTTTATATCTTAATTTCCTCAATATTTCTATTATACTTTCATATTTTTTACATTTTTCAAAGTTTTACACTACTTACGCTCAGGCCTGGAAACTAGGGAAGACTAATTGTAAGTGTATACATAGGCGCCGACTTTTCATTTAACCTGGGGGGGCGAGATTTTCATAATTTTTTTGAGGGGGGGGGGTGCAAAAAATTTCCTTAAAAAATGTGCAATATCCAACTTTCGTAATAACGACAAAAATTTCAGAAACGCAACTAATGTGAAAAAAAAAATTTTTTTTCATCAAATTATTGTAGTTTCGATAAAAATCGATCAAACTTTAATTATTTGAAATAATTGAAAAGTGGACATTTATATTTAATTTATAGAGGCTCATGAAACGTAAACGACGATTTTAGCTGAAAATATAGTAAAGTGTAGAAAAGTAGTAGAATTTTTTTTAAAGCTGTTGATCTAACTAAGCTTTGTAAAGGAAATAAAAGATGTTTTAGTATTAATTTCCTTTTTGAAGAAACTTTTAGTGATAATTTTTACTCAAGTGACAAGTATTTGAATATTTACACCTTTTTTTAAAGTAAAAATCTTATTGACAAAAGTATCTTTAATTTAAAAGAAACTAGAGTTCAGCTGCACAGGGGGGCGAAGTCCCCCTGGTATAATATCTGGGGGGGCGATCGCCCCCCTCGCCCCCCCGTAGTCGGCGCCGGTGAGTGTATAGCTCTGAACTTTGGGCCCCTCATTTGATATAGATAATGATAAAAGAAATCAAACATAATCTAACTAGAGATACTCATAATAAGAATTTCAACAGCACAGCGTCACCATTTTTAGCCAAACCAGCACAGCAGTGACACGATGGTTGAAAATTTAATTTATGTATTATTTTTAACAAGTATAAAAAATTTTTACTGAGCATAATGCAATAATATTACTGTATAAAGTATTTTTAATGACATTGATTGATAATATCAAAAAATATGGCTGTGGATGAGACTTGGTTATTACAATCAACTAGAAATCAATTCGAGGGTTCTAAATTCTTACTATGATAAGTGTCTAAATTTAACGATATATAGTGATGTAATATTAATAAAGACTGATTTGAAAGTAAATGGTCTCAATATTTCTGTCGCTAGGCCTATTTATGTGTATAACAACTATTCTACCCATATAAAATTAGATACTAATATACAAATCTGTAGACTGTCTCGACAATGAAAATATTTTTGGTTTTTATATTTAATTGATAATTTAATCAGCGATTTTATAAGCAATTTAATCCAGTGTTTTAATTTCGTCTATCGGTTTGTTTGTATGTTCTGACTTGAAACGAAAACTAATGAACTGATTTTGTTGGGACTTTCGCTGAAAGAAAACCTTAGTTTAGTTTAGACTCTATGATAATAATTGATGTATATATACGGCAGGTCATTATTAAGGAAAATTTACAATTGAAATAAAATATATCACAATGGAAATAAAATTAATAAGGCAGTTGTGATATTCATGCTACTAAATAATATGCTACTAATAAATAATGTTTTAAAATTAAAATGTATAAAAATTAATAGAATAATCAATGGCAATTGTAATTTTTATGTATTTATATCAACATCACTACCACCATGGTGGGGATACTATGCCAATATTTTTAACAGCCGGTTGTACAGGCATGCAATGATTTTGAAATACACGTGAACGTAGTCGCAAAGAAATTCTAGTAATACATATGTATAGAAAAGGTATAACTTGTATATACCTACATTTTGTCAATGCACATAAATGCTTGATTAAGTTAATTGTTTTCATTTTAAAATTATAATCTTTATAATATAATAATAAATTACGTTCATCTATAATCTATAAACTTCTCCAAACCGACCAGCTTTTTTTTAGAAAACCATTTAAAAGGCGTTATGTACGAGAAGTCGGTTCTAGAAGCTTCAATATCTTTAGTACCTAATCTAATCGAAGCACATTATCACATTCAGAAAATTAAGAACAATATTCACCAAAATTTTATTTAAAAATTATATAATATGATTTGTAATAAAAAATAAAGCCTGCCTAAGCCCCATAAAATTAAAAGTCACTCTAAAACCCTGTGTTGAAAACTTTAATAACTATAGAGGAATTACGATGTTTGTACGGGCGATATTATCCACAGCAATCTTTCTCTTGATATAATTTTTAAATTACCAAAGGTTAGGTTTTTTGTTTGCTTTTAAACACTGCAGGTAAACGGCTGCAATTACGACTAAATGTCAAAAGGTTGAACGTATAGGATAAATTTATCTGTAAAACAAATATAGTGTTTTGTGGTTAATATTTTATGAAAAATTTAACATTAAAATGGACTATAAAATAAAATATGTAATATTTGTTTTGTTTTGACTTTTTTGTCAATTTTTCGGGGACCCACAGCCCTGAATTTTTAATATTTTATTAACGGCACCAATTTTCATCAATTATTGTTAAAATTATCGTAGATACTATTAATTCTAATTTCTAATTTGATTGGAGAATTGAAAGCATAGTTAAAATAAAATAATTATTATTTAATAACTGATTTTTAATTGATTTAAGTAGTATTTTTTATATTTAATATTGATTTTATTTTCTTCAAGGACAACCACTGTCTACTGAATAAAAGCAAAATACACGCTGGGCCAATTAAACACGTTACGTGGTGTAAGAAGAGTATAAGAAATTATCTTCATGATTTATTAATAAGTATCCCCTTAATGACGTCTTGTTTTAATGAGCTAATTTATATTATTATTGCAGAATTAATAAAACACTTGCTTCACTAAAAATATCTTATATGACGCTGGGTGTTTTCTTTTTTTTATCTCCAATTTCATTTTCAAGTAATATAATATACTAATGATTTAAGGGATACTATTAAATTGATTATAATAAAGCTTACCAGTACTGGGATATAACATTTGTTATTTTTTAGAATTAAAATAAAAATTATTTAGAAAAAAAAATACCCTGATTGACATCTCCCTTCCCCCACGTAAAGATTCGTAAGCCTCATGTAATTAATAGACACTCCCTTAATGATTACAATGAACTGTTATACAATTAATTTGATTATAATATAGTATTTTTTTAGAATTAAAATAATTATCGATTTTTTTACAAAATTTCATAAATAAATATGTATAGTTAAAATTAAAATTTCCGAGTTAAATTTTAGGATACTTTTAATTAATCGATATGATGAATTATAAAGCATAGCTTCAGGTGGTTGTTCTATCAAATTCTTTATCCATTCTAAAAAGTTTTTGAGTTTAATTATCTATAAGGAATAAAAGAAACATATTAGATAAGTATTTAGTTAAAAGTTTCATCTGGAACAAATTGAATAATCCCGGTAAGATGGATTAAGCTGCGGATGCTTTTTAAACGTTCTTATGATCCTTTCAACTCATAATCAATGCTATTAAGACATAAGCGTGCATCATCCCAAAGGCCATTAATTTGTTTTCCTTGTAGCAGGAGCATCATACCGTTTCCCATCAAAGCCTCTTTATAAATTAAAAGTCACGTGACAAAACTTTTAGCGAATCGAGAATCCTCTGTCTCCTTTGACGTCACTACGCGTAACCATGACAACCATCTAGGGATGCTGATGCCACAAATCTCCCATCACTCTTTATCAGCTGCAGCGCACTACCTCGTATCTCACTTCTTCGTACAATTTGTTTTTCTCTCACTTCTCCAGCTCGCAAATACCATTCTCGTTTTAAACTGTAATACAGACTAACTATCCTTGTCATAATTGTACTCTAACCTGATTATTTCTACCTTTACGTTTAATATTTTTGTGAAAACAATATACAAATATATCACAATCGTGACTAATTAATTTTTTAATTAAGTTAAACTATTTCTATTTAATTAAATTTTCATTTATAAAAACTGCGAATATTCTTAATAATGATGCAAAAATTAAAAAGTACCATCCTTTGATGTACTTCAGAGCATTATTAAAATGATGTATAAAATTTCATAATTATACATTTCAAAGAGAATTATTCAAATATTTCTAAATCTTAATTTATATTTCATTCTACTGTATTCTTCAAAGCAAGCAAATATTTAAACAATTTATATTACGACTTAAACAAACGATTTAAGTTATTAAATTTTACTTCAAAACTACCTATTTTTTGTATTTGAACATAATTTCCAACTTGATCTCTATTCAATTTAACGTAATTATTTCAAAGTGTAGAACTGATGGTTGTGTACGTTCCTAGTCCCCTAATTAGCATCTATTATTAACTATCTTGCTAATGGTTTTGTGATATCATTATTACGGTCGTGAAATAAATTATTTAATATTCATTCAATGAAAACTAAATTTATGCTTGAATCAAGAGCTTGTGATGTCTCCATTTGACTGCTCTTTCACATACATAAAGGCACTTCGTCATACAACCAGATATTATAATACGGATGAATATAGTTGTCAAATAGAAGTGGTTTAAAAGTCATGTGCCTTTTTCTACTTGACGTACTGTCTATTGTTTGTTATTATTTTCATCCACTGTTCTGGAAAGATTTCCCCATTGTTGACTTGAGCCTCTGTGTTGATGTATTTTTGTTATTGTGTACAATGAACTCGTGTATGTCTTGATATAATATGTTTTGACGGTTACAATTGCTAATGATAAAGTATGTCTCTTTTTGATAAAAATAAGTACAATATGCACATATCAAGCTTTACATACATATACTTATATGAAGGTACAAAGAAGTTTTTAATTTATAAATCCCTTTTCATTACTTAATTACTTTATTGAAGTATTGATTAATGTATCTATTTTATATACGTGTAAATACTTTTCCAATTTCATAATGTGAATAGAAAAACTATTGTCTTTTAAACCTAGATTAAACAGAACTTGTCGGCGTAACTCGCTACTCGCCAACAAGATTACTACATCGCGTTGTTACTAACTCATCTAGTTTAATTGAATAAGCGAGTAAACCGAAAACTTTACTATAGATGACGAATTTACTCGCCAGTTCGAAACTCGTTTCGTGTAATTCACGTTCTAATCTGTAAAGTAATAACCACAATCCTGAAGAAAAAATATTACTTGCAATTAGTTATATTTCTCTCGACTCAACCGATGTAGCTTGTAATAGTATTAAATGTAAAAGTAAGCAGTAGCAGATTTGGACGGGAGAGTGAGCATGATGGAGAGCAAAAAGAAGTATTCAGGTATTACTACATATTTGGCAAAAATTTTCTTTCAGAAAAAAAATCTTTTTTTTCATAATACGCTACTAAGGGGGGTGGGGTAACTAACTTTCCGCCTCAGGTTACTACCTTCCTTAATCCGTCACTGAGATGTAAATATAAATACGTGATATAAATATTTGATATATGTAGAATACAATAGTTAAAATAATTATAATAAACAAATAGTATAATAATATGATGTGTTAATTTTATAGATACATTTCTAGTAGGTATTTCAAAATAAAACATATTGATAAAATGATACAATTACATATAAATAATGAATCTTTTGTCCGTCTTATAATATTTCACTATCGAATTAAACACATCTTACATAATAATCAATCAACCCTAAATAGATAAATCTACTCATTCACTGAACAATGGAGACAGGAGCATTCGCTCGCCATAATATCGATGCAATAAAAGGATAAGTGGAAAATAAAAATGTCTTTAAGATGTTTGGGTCGGAAGAAGAAAAACTTGAAGGAACAAAAGACATAATCGTTTCTTTTGTTTTTGTTGTCAAAGTTTTTGTATTTTTTTATAATCGGAGGTAATATAAACTTCGATATTATTATTTGAAAAATGTTTTTTTGTGATGTTATAAAAAGAATTAAGCCCTTGGCTAAATGTAGGGTGTTGTAAAATAATTGACGTATTGGAAAATGACAATTCTTATTTAATATTCAGTAAATTTATACAGAAAGAAATGATTAATTAATTAATTAATTAAATTAATATCAATAATACAGATATGGAATGTCTAGTCTATAGCAAATAACTTTATAAAAAAATGCAAATTAAATAAATGGTAAAACCTCGTATGAGGTAATAATAGAGTGTTTACAAAGTACAGTACCAAATACAGTACAATTTGGTACCTTGTAGAGAGGTTTTGTTTTTATTTTACTTGCATTTATTATTATACTGGCAATAAAAAAATAATTAATAGTCTATTCAAAAATAATATCAAAGCCAGTTAATTCTAAAGATGTATTCTTTAATGTAGTATATATTTAAAGAGTTCAGTTTTGATACTTTTGGAAATGAAGTAATAAAGTCAAAAGTCTTACAGTGAATATATAATGAAAGGGAAACTATAATCTTTAAACCTTTATTCTTCTAGTAACTGAACCAAGAGTATTTGAGAACACAAATTATACGTTTTGATACTTTATCTGTTTTGTATTCATTCCGAAACACAACAATGGTGCGGTGCAAAGATATTGTCGCAATAAATTCGGACCGTCCTGTACGAGAATCACGTACAATCACACAAAGAAGCACCTGCCAGTGTATGACCGACCAGGCAACGGCAACAGCGGGTCGAGGGGTCCTGGAATCGATGCGGGGTAAAGCTCCTGTAGGATGCCACCGGCTCTCCTCTCTCGCGCGCACTGTTGCCCAGCAACCGGCCCGATCAATACAGCTTTTTCCCTTTCATGGTACACAATGCGACCGGCTGAATTTATAAGATAAAACAGCCGAACGAGAATTTGTTTGTAGTGGATATTATGTTTAAATGTACATGTATCAAACAAAATTATTATTCTAAGGTTCTGGGGATAATTATGTGATTTAGAATTATAAACTGATACTTGGAATTCTCATCAAGGTATCTTGTTAACAATTCCGAGAAATTTTTGTATTGTAATATTGCGATGATATTTTGTCAAGAACTTGAGTATATTACATTTATGAGTGGGTACCTGTATTATTTGTTATAGGTATCTTTCTTTGAAAAGTATTGTTTAAAACACTCTACATTTACGGCTTTATTCTTAAACATTACATTATTACATTTTATATTATCATTACAACCACGTTAAATTTGATATATTATGTAATTTTATAAGATTTTAATACATAATTAACATTCTGTTTGACCTAATGATAAGATTGGCATAGGTGGACCAATATTGGACCAACTAATCTTCATTTGACAAATTTAAAAAAAATCATAAAAATATTCTTCCCTTACCCATATCTCCGAAAGTAACAGTGAGAAAATACGAAAAAAAATTGGAAATAAGTTTAATGATATCGAGATCAAGATAAAATTATCAGCACCCATTGCCTTAACCTGCATTTGTTTTTAATAATTCGTTATTTTAATTTAAATAACACAAATGGAAAAAACATTGTGTCGCCATCTGTTCGATAGTATTTAAACTACTATTTGTATTAAATTGCTAATTTTTAAGGTTTTATATCTGTAAATTTTGTGTAATCTAGTGGAGTTGCTAGTTTTCAAAAGTACAATTTAAAATAAAATAATCCAATAAATTGAAAAAATAAATGATACAGAACACTTATACGCAAGATTCGACTCACACTTTACAATTTTTAAAATTATATTACGCATTTGAAACTAAGATATAATTTGTGTACATTTGTGTCTTTTAATTAATTAATTAATTATGTTAGAAAAGTATACACTTTAACAAAGAAATAAAATGTAAGGAATTAAATATGTATATGAATTCTTTTACAAAAATTTAAAATGAAAAACTTGTTTTCATCGATTTAAAAAATGGCATACAATATTATATAATCCTTATGATAATAATTTTCGACCTAATACATCTCATAAACAAAATCCCTTTTTGTTAAAATACCAACTATTTTATACCATATTTACCACAAATTCTGATTTTATGTTAGACAAGGACACAATATTTCCACTTTATCGCAATCACATTTTGTTTCTTTATTCATCCAATCCTATAAGCTCTTAATTTATATTTTGTACACTGTAAAAGAAAGACAGACGATAGCCCTTCAATGATGTTGTGTATTTGCTATCTCTTGTTATAATGCAAACAGATTGTTCATTGTGTTAATAATTTTCGTAAAAATTTGAGTTTGTATTGGGTCTCATGCTATGCAGGTTTCTTAATATTGTAATAAAATACACCGTGGCTACCCCTTAATACTTTCGTCTCGTCTTTTATAGCTTTGCCCCACATTATAATGTGTTTTTTTAACTAAACTCCTCCCAATGGATATTTAAAAGTTGGAAACTTATTACGGATAGGTTGAGATTTTGTAATAAAGGAAAATGTATTTTCAGTTTTTCATTTATATTTTTGTTTTATTCATTATCCTGTATTTTTTTCCAACATTATATATTTAACGTAATTACTACAAAAACCATTGTTATTGTCGCGTAATAACTTATGTAATTTCAGAAATTGTTTTTGAGTTTTTAAAGTTGTTTGTATGATGTAAAATAATCAAATTATTTTTTCATTGTAAAGTTTTTACTTGGATAATTTTTACTCGAAATTCCCAGTGGCTTCGTCCGCGTTTGTTTCAACATCAAAATCTTTTCATTTCTATTTATTTAATTAGAAAATATTGTTGTTTTAATTATTACTCTAATATCATAACTACAATTTCCAAATAGGTATGTATTTTTGGCTGGGATTTTGATGAGAGAATTTCTAGTAACGTCGGAGTAAAGATATTCATGGTAAAAGTTCTAAATCGAATTTTCATTGATTGCAATAGCAAAGTTTCACTCACAACCGTATTTTCTGATTTTATCAATCAATATCATTAAATAATTTTCAGATATTATTACATTATTTTAATTTTTAATATTATTTTTAAATCTTCCTAAAAATAACTTATAAATGAATTTTTGAATAAATCGCGTCACCACCGGTTTGGCTAAAAATGGCGACGCTGTCATAACTCTAACTAGGTATATCTTACTTCTATGACATATGTAGGTATGGGTACCCACTAAGAAGAAATTTTCCGAAATTCAACTTATAAGGCGAGAATAACGCGGTAAACATTTTTTTTATACGTTTATCTGCATAAATGCTTACGATAAATAAATGTGAATTTCAGGCAACATACTCACCTATTAAAATAAAAATACATGTGTATCACGATTTTCCCTAAACGGAGTAAAAATATAACCCAAACAAGTGGGTCACTAGTTTATATAAGTTTATTACAAAATGTCATTTGTATTTTCTTAATGGATCAAATCTGATTAAATTATTTTACCTATGTATATTATAATATTCTGTATATACAGAGGGTGTCCAAGATAAGCATGAAATGCATGGCGATATTCTGAACGGTAAGAGATGCAGATGAGATTAAATGAGATTAATTATTTGTAAGAAACGGGTGAATATTACTGCATCAAAAAATATTAATGATTTTATATGATTAGGTGGTATATCCAAAAAACTGAAAATTCTGAATTTTTTGATATCACTTTAAGTTTCCGAGTTACAAACCCTAACTAGTTTTTCTTATGGGCCCCTAAGTTGGCTATGGCATATTTGTATCTCTTACCGATTAGGATATCCCCATGCATTTCACGCTTATCTTGGACACTCTGTATATTAGACTCTTAATATTTTGAAGAGTAAATCCGATCAAAATCGGAGTTTCCGTGTTAAGTCAGAACATAAAAATAGACAGACAAAAATTGCAATGTAATATATAAATAATGATCAAATAAAATGATAGTATCATTATAGGCACTCTCACTACAGGTAATGTCTTATTTTACTAATCCTATTAAATATTTATTAGCACACCAATTATAAGATAAAACAGATGCCAGTTTTAGATATTCTGTAGACAAAGTAAGTAAACAAACTGTGACAAGAGCCATATAACGGTTAAGCACTCATTTGAAAGACATATAAAACGTGTACTCGCACGCGCGCTTTTTACACAGCGCCTACACCATGTAAGTGTTGGGGCGCTTCCTCTCGACACCTGGAGCACCTACACCCACTATTCGCATTTGACAGCCACTCATCAAATGCCATCGGCGACATAAGCACCAGACAGTGGCGGTGTGTCAGATATTTACTTTTTGAAGTTATGAATGTTATATGAACTTTATATATACTTGATTGTATAATTTACATTCTTCATGAATATATTAGGATTTTAAAGTTAACTATCCTATGAGTTTAGATGTAAACTGCTTTTTTGCAATTAGAGTTCTCTTCAATATTTTTATTTTCAAAACTACATACAGTAACATCCATAATAGGCATGTGGCCAGTAACAATGTATCATTGAAATTATGATTTTAAATATTGAAATAAGATTCTAAAAAATGTATTTATTTTTATATTAAAAGCGAGATTAATATAATTTTTGCTAAAATAATAATGCAAAATACTGCAATCCACCATGTTAAATGAAACACCAATCACACAGAATGACGAACCAGTAAATGTCAAAAGTGATTGACTTTTATTTTAGACAAATATCAATTCCTCTTGTAAGATTATTAGGTACATATCTTATTTATGAACTTATATAGGTACTTTGGAATTCATTTTTAACACACAAAATAGTTAAATTATTGTCTAACTCTGAATGTTTGATTATTGTTGACAAGGGGTGTGACGTCACAAAACTATGTCACCTGCGAGCGTTTTGGCGGCAAATTCAAAATTAGTTTTAAAAGAGTCAATTTCTGCGATTAAATCTTTATTTTCTGCAGAAATAAGTATTTTTTTGGAAATACTTAAAAAAATTTCTGGACACGTAAGATCATCAGATCATAAAGAAGGTGAACCAAATTACAAAACTATCTTTTGTAATTGAATTGATAAATCTTAATATATAAAAACTTTGGTGCATATGTATGTCACGTCATCACGCCTAAACCATTGGACGTATCAAAGCCATTTTTTGGACCCAGTAGGTGATGCTGGAGTCAAGATATTTCGACAAACTGTATTTATTGTTGGATTTAGCTCATATTCCCAGTATATCTTAGTTACGTGGCAAGAAATATTTTTCCAAAAATGGATTCGTGAGGTGGCGCTGGAATCGAGATATTTACGAAAATGTATATTTATGGTCTGATTTTTAAACAAATTATTTTAGGCAGGACAACGTTTCCCGCCGGATCTAATGACAACTAATTACAACTCTCCATACGTGACAGGGGGTGAAATATTAATTCCTGTGCGAAATCGGGGCGGGTTCGTTAGTATTGTATAAGCTTTTAATCAATTTTATTTCCTCAAATAAATGATACCGTATATCATACGATATCATCGAAATAACATATTTGTGTAATCACCAGTAGATATATATTTATTATTTTAAAAATAATTATAATTCTACCGACTAATTCGACTTAACCAACGTTGGCCAATTTCTACTAATTGTGGGCCATGTCTTACTTACTGAAATTTTAACTCGTTTTAAAGTTTACTGAATTTACAAACAAGACGACAGAACTGTAAACATCAGTTTAAATTTTCATAAAAAAATCACATTTACAAAAATTCATGTACCTACATTTCTTGTAAATATATCTTCATCTGTTATGGGGATACTCACGACCTTTTTTTGGTACTACTCGTTAAGTTAAATTTGTTATATCAACATTCAAAGCATCATTACATGTAATTTCCTTTTGACTTTCTTGCTTCTACAAAACGGCCGCTACTGAGAACATTACTTTCTCAAGTACGGTCACAGAAAGGTGTCTCTTTCCTAAACTTTGCATTAATATTTATGAAGGATGACTTTGTAACAAAGTAAGGAATAATTTAAGTTTAAATGTTTCTTTTTCTAGCGTTTACTTATGATAAATATTAGGTAAGAAAGAAAGCTGAAAAGGACTTTGAGTTTGACTTTAAAAAAAGTTTCGAAGCCTTGAACAATTTTATTTGATATTCTGTTTTGCTAATGTTTCACATTGGAATAAAGGAAGTGAATAAATTTAACCTTTGTTTGTTTGTAGAAAATGATTCTTAAAAATCACACTATAATATAAACCCAGCGTATATATATATATATAGGGGCTGTGCCCCTGGGCGCTGCGCGCCCCAACCCCCTTTCACGCCATATTTTTATACACAGATTTACTCGGGTCTGCGACCCTCGTATGTGCATACAACATATACCTACCACTATTTTTTTATATTTAATTTTTGAATTTGGCGGTGATAGTCATTTATATAACAATTTTCAGTAATATTACATGTAAGTACAAATTTTCCAACCTCAAACATTTTTTATGTTTTTCATATTCAAAGAATACGTTAAAATATTTTCAATGTTAATTATTAGCTAAAATTAATTTTTAACGATGTTTTTATGTTTTTATAATCATAAGAGAAAAAAGCTTATTTAAAATTTTTCATGACTGAACCCCTGACATAATTATTATTAAATATTAATATTCTGGTAAATTACATCAATTTCACAACAGCCTAATGTTTAACAACTATTTTTTTTATAAAATTGTATAACAAAATGGCTAGTATAAACTTTTTAACTTTTTATTTTTATATATTCCCGAAGTTTTTAATTTATATTCAATTTCAATCAAAATTAATTTTTTTACGTCACTTTTAAAAAATAGCAATTTTTAATTTTTTTATGCGATGCCCCTGACTTAATTATTATTAATTTTTTTAGATAAATTTATATCAATCTCAAAACTTTTAAAAATAATAATAAATCATTAAATAATTTTTTTTGAGGCGCTACTGATCTATATTATAATTTTTATGTTTTTGTGAAAAAAAATTTTTTTACGTCACTTTTAAAAAATATCAATTTTAATTTTTTTTCATGCGACGCCCCTGACTTATTTATTATTAATTTTTTTAGATAAATTTATATCAATCTCAAATCTTTAAAAAAAAAATAAATCATTAAATAATTTTTTTTAGACGCTACTGATTTATATTATAATTTGCATGTTATTTCTGAAATTTATAATTTTTGGACAATAAAAAAAAATCTAATATCTTTACAAACGTTACGAAATTTGACAGTTGCCAAAATTTTTATATATTCAAAACGACACCACCCCCTGACTTAATCCCCCTACAACAAAACGATTAAAAATTTTATTTAATACAATTTTATTAGAAAGTGCAAATTTTAATACTTTTAAAACGCCGTCCTTGGTTTAATTATTATTAACTATAAATTTTTAGATAGACTACATCAATTCTACAACTTTTTTTGAACAAATTTGAAACTTTGTGAAGAATTTCAATAAAAATGTAATATTTTTATAAACGCCATAAAAAGTATGACAGCTCAGACGTCAAAAAGCACGTGGTTTTACGAAAAATGACAGATCTGACGCCATTTTAATCAACCAGAGCACGCCGAAATGCTAGAAATTCTGAAACAAAAGCCTATGGTCGAAATTCCTAAATTCAATCTGTTAGATAAATTTTGTGACTTTTTCACGTAGTGTTTCGCGAAAAAATCATATCACAAAAACTATTATAATGTTATGGAAAATTAATAGCCTAAGCACTGTATCAAGGACGAATCTAGATATTGTGAAGAAATGAAAAAAATCCAGTGAAACGTTTATGAATCCATAAATTTATAGTGACCGGACAGACATATAAATATATATTATATTAGGGTTTATATTATAGTGTAGGATTTGGGTCTGACCGATGACTATAAATTTATGGATTTATAAACGTTTCACTAGATTTTTTTCATTTTTTCACAATAGTTAGATTCATCTTTGATACAGTGCTTAGGCTAATTATTTTATTCAAAATTTTAATAGTTTTTGGGATATGATTTTTTTCGTGTGACGAAACGAAAAAATTCACTAAAATTTATCCGTAAAACTGATTTTACGATTTAGAACCATAGTGTTTTGTTTCGAAATTTCTAGCATTTCGGCGTGCTCTGGTTGATTAAAATGACGTTAGACCTGTCATTTTTCTTAAAAACACGTGCTTTTTGACGTTTGAGCTGTCATATTTTTTGTGACGTTTATAAAAATATTACATTTTTATTGAAATAGTTCACAAAGTTTCAAATTTGTTAAAAAAAAGTTGTAGAATTGATGTAGTATATCTAAAAATTTATAATTAATAATAATTAAGCCAGGGACGGCGTTTTAAAAGTATTTAAATTTGCATTTTCGAATAAAATTGAATTAAATATAATTTATAATCGTTTTGTTGTAGGGGGATTAAGTCGGGGGGTGGTGTCGTTTTAAATATATGAAATTTTTGGGAACTGTCACATTTCGTAACGTTTGTAAAGATATGAGAGATTTTTTTTACTGTTCAAAAATTTAAATTTCAAAAAAAAACATGAAAATTATAATATAGATCAGTAGCGCCTAAAAAAATTATTTAATGATTTGTTATTTTTTTAAGATTTGAGATTAATATAAATTTATCTAAAAAAAAAAACATAATAATTAAGTCAGGGGCGTCGAATAAGAAAAATTTTAAATAGCTATTTTTTAAAACTGACGTAAAAAAAATAATTTTGATTGAAATTGAATAAAAATTAAAAACATCAGGAATACATAAAAATAAAAAGTCAAAAAGTTTACATTAACAATTTTCTTATACAATTTTATAAAAAAATAGTTGTTAATCATTCGTCTGTTGTGAAATTGATGTAATTTACCAAAATATTCATATTTAATAATAATTATGTCAGGGGTTTGGTCATGGAAATTTTTAAATAAGCCTTTTTCTCATATGATTATAAAAACGAAAATTAAGCTAATTAATAACATTGAAAATATTTCAACATATTCTTTGAATATGAAAAACATAAGAAATGTTTGAGATTGGGTAATTTGTACCTACATGTAATATTATTGAAAATTGTAATAATGGTTATAATTATCACCGCTAATTTAAAAAAAAATTGAGTATCAGCAAAAAGAATGGTAGATTATTACAATATACACATACGAGGGTCGCAGCCGAAGGCTGAGACCCGAGTAAGTTTGTGATACGGTAATTTGTAATAGATAACTGAAAATTGTTATGTAAATGACAATCACCGCCAAAATAAAAAATTAACTATAAAAAATAGTGGTAGGGGTATATCATATACACATACGAGGGTCGTAGACCCGAGTAAATTTGTGTATAAAAATATGGCATCAAAGGGGGTTAGGGCGCGAAGCGCCCAGGGGCACAGCCCCTAGTCTATTTATTTATAATAATAATTGTTATTTAATCCCCTATAACCATTTATTATAAACCGTGATATAACATAGACAAAATTTAGTTTTATTAGATCAAAATAAACATTTTTTATATTTTATGCTTTTTCTCTAAAATTTATGGTTTCTGAGTAAAAAAATATTGAATGTTCAAAATCTCGAATTATTTTATTAGATATCTTGGAAAGGTTAAGTTGTTAAAAAAAGTTTTCAATGAAAGATTTGTGTCTTTTCACGTTAAATAAAATTAGTTGATAAAACCTATAGGTTCCTATTTAAAAAAATGATGTTGACCTTCATACCACCTTGAAAACACCACCTAAAAAAATTTCATCCAAGTACGTCTATGTCTCCCTCGAAACCGTACAACTTTCATCTGAAAACTTTTTTATTATTTCACTTACCGGTCGAGTTATTCTCCATTAAAGGTTAAAATGGTCCACCCAGTATATTTAGTTAATAAACAACCACAGATATAGTATACATCGTAGTTAAATAGAATCTACATCCTGTATATTAGTGTAGATGTATGCAGATATAATAGAATATAAATAAATAATAGATTTAGTAAATAGTAAGTACAATAGATTATATATTGTTACTTAAACTGCTGAATCGATCTTGATGAAATTGTGTAGAGAGATAACTTTGTATCGCGATATATTTATTAGATGAAAAAAGTGGGTGTGTGACATTTGTACGTGCGATTGGTTATACTCTTTTGGAATAGACATCTAGCGTGCAAATACGAAACTAAAAACCTGTTTTATCGACTATATCATAACACTCAGTCTGAAACTATTAGGCTCCTGATTAGGACTTCTTGTGAAGTTGAAACACGTGTCGAGTGACATTGTTTTATTGTGGTTAAGGTGTACATTTTTTAGTTTAAAAAAGAAATATATTTATAGTAAATGAAATTACATATAACAACTGTCAGAAAAGGGTTATTCTCCTTAAGCATTATAATAAGTTCATATATGTATTATGTATGTATAATAAGTAAATAAACACAGCCATAAGCTCTAAAACTTGTGGGTCCGGTAATTTTGAACCCAATTCCAAGTTCCGATACGATATGTAAACACAGAGAGTGTAAAAGTTACATAGAGCACAAACTTAGCTCTCGACCAATACAATTACCTACACAAAACTCAAACACAAACTGTGTGTGAGTTGCTCTTGTGCTGTTGCACTTTCAGCCAGTATTAATTGTTACCTAACTTATTTATCACGAGTGCCGTGTACGAGCTCTGGTATTTATCACTGATGGTAGTGAAGTTTCAACACAACAGTGAACTAAGTGGGGTCGGATTTTTCAGAAAAGAAAATGAGAATTTTAGGGTTGTGAAAAATAATATATAAACTTTTTTTTAATTTTTTGTTTTTATTGAGAATTTAACCTTTTCTAGTTGCAGTTTGTTTTAAAAATCTAAAAATAATATTCTTGTATGAAGGTGCATATTAGATATCTTTAAAATAAAATTATAGTTGACGCAGAAGTACAAAATATATTTAGTCATTCCTTTTATACATATCTTATGTAAGTTAATTTATAATACGCATATCTCATGTCAGTTAGAACCAAACGTATACAATACTACCCATCCTTCTCCCGACATAGATATACTGAAAGATGAAATGCCTTGGGATAATCAGGGCAAGTAACACTAATGAGTCCCTTCAATTACCGGAAAAATTTCCAGGGACATATTTATGTATGTATATCCCTTGCTACATATTTTACAATCAAAACTAACAAAAAAAGAATAATATGTATATCTACTATTATTATAATGAGTAAATACTCATGAATACCCAATACAAAATATGTAAATATTAAAAGTATGTATTCTTAAATAAAATTTTAATAGAAAATATTCGATTTCATTTTACTATTTTCTATAGTGCAATATAAACTTAGTATATCTGTATACTGAAATGTTATGATGGTTTGGTGCTGTAGGTAGGTAGAATAAAATGTTAAAGCCCCATTATTTTTGTTAATATACCTTATTAAAAAAAAGTGTTAGGTTAGCTTTTTTGCATTTTTTCGTTCAGTCCCTACTGAGTAACGCGCCACTGTATCTGTACAATTATTAGAGAGCATAAATAGCGTTCAATCACTATTTGATGTCGACCACCCTGATTCACACTCCATGTATTTCACTATTACAGATCAAAAAACAAACGAGTCTATAATTTAGTACACTAAATGAAAGTTCTTTTTTATATAATCGTCAACAGTTGACATATCTATGACACCTTATTTGATAATAATCATTACTCTTTGCCATGGAAAAATGTATAATCTATTATATAAAATATAACTGTTAAACCTATATCTACTAGATTAATTCTTCTTACACAAATATTAGCATAGTACTTATATGTAAAGTATTGTATAGCTTGTACACAACATTACTATTGTAAGTACTATCGAAATGGCAGAAGATATTCTAGTTTACATGAAGCCACTAACACCGCCCGGATCGTTAGCTATGATTATCAGTACATGTTGTCTTATCTGAAATTAGCTCGTAATTGAATAAACATGCTAAACAGCCCGGTACAGAATGAGCTTGGGACAAACGGAGTTGAACGTATACTACACTGCATTGGTTCCAATTCTCACCACCACCGTTGGGACACTATAGATACAGTGGCGGAACAAGGATTTTATCATATATTAAGCATACTAGTATGCTTAATATATGATTTTATGTAAACGAAATTATATTTACAATATATGGTAATAAATTAATTTAATTTACACATAGATACATTCATATTATATTCTTAAATGCACTGCATGGAAGATACATGGTAAAAAAAAACTAGTAGTTTTAGGTTTAAATAGAATGATACCACAGAACGACACAATGTATTATTTTTATTAATTTACTGACAATGAGTAAAAATAAGAACTAAACATTTGACTCCGAGTACGTTGGTCACATGATAATTTTTTTTCAAGCAGTGGGTATAAAAGACATTGCCCATTTTACTACATAATTTGGTCCAACATTCATCACATTAAAAATAAATTTTATGCGCAAAAAAATACATTTAATATCTTTTAAAAATATGTCTGTAATTTTATTAAATAAAGGGGGGAAGGCGCAAGATTATTTTTTTAAAAGGAAGCGTATTAACATAAAGTTTGGAAACCACTGGTTTAGATCACATTCATTGCTCTATCGCTCGTAAACAATTTTGTGGTTTGCTGAAATTGCATCTATCTACCGAAATATTTTGTTGTTCCATTAAACAAAGAAAAGCATTCATTTGTTTTATTTTTTAAGCCTATAAATAGTATATTCCATTACAAATATTACTTTATATAGGCTTTGTTTATTGTATTATCTAACTGTAAGTATATACTATTATTTTTTACTCAAGATTAGAAAAAAAAATTGGAAGTAATAAAACCATAAATTATGCAATCAAGAGAGGAAACAGTCAATATAATTGACCCTATATATTTATATTTAGTCTAATATATTAATTATTATTAAAAATTAAAAGTATTTTAAATAATAAAGAACAAAACGTCTATACAATTTATTATCCTCGTATTTTTCATTGTTCAGATACAGCAACCCGCTCGAATTGGATTGTAAGTTGTAAGCTTTGTAGTTCATTTAGAAATATGAGTGGTTTGTATTTGAAACGTACAAACTAATTTCTTTTAAAGCACACTAGGATCCTCATCGATTGTTTTACCGAGCAAATTTTCTGATATAAGATAAAATAAAACTTTCTAGTTGGTTATAAAGGATAAAAGACAAATCTTTATAAGTATATAAAAGTTCAGTTTATTCTGTTCTTATTCTGACATTGATCCTTTTTCCCAATGTGTTTTTTTTTTCATAATGAGTATTATGATGACAGAATAAACTGAACTTATTTAATATTGCAGGCCCTATATAGAGGGAATAGTTCTTAAAAATTAGATATCTTATCAATAAAAATATATGAATTATGCTTCTGTATAAAAAAGTTACAAAAATAACATTTTTTAATCACTAGGTACACTTTTATTCTAAAACACGTAAATAAAAACATTATACATACTACAATATTTTTTTTTTATATGTAAAACCCAATCAGGTGAGCATTCCCAATCTTTATGCAATATACTATGTGTACAATGTAGATACATACAAACATTTCAAAGAATTTTTTTCTGAAAATACTTTTAAAATTCCTTCTTAGAAATTGTATCTTTATGAAAAATATATGGACATGTTGTACCTATAATACGTTGAATTCGCAGAAATGGAAAAAGTAATATTATCTTATTACAATTTTTACAAATACGTTAATATAGTATACGTGCCTGTGGTAGAAAAGATAAATGTTGTGCGACCTTTCATAACTTTTAATTTCTACACCGATTATCATTTTATAACAAGAAAATTCAAATATAATTACGAAGAAAATTGTGTATAATAAAATAAATGTGTTTAGGTGCATGGAATTATTTTTTTAGGTTATCTGCTGACGCAAGTTGAAATAGTATAGTTTTAGCTTCAAAATACATTTTTTGTTTCTTTCCACCCAAAAATATTTTTCCATATTGAATTTTCAGTCATTTTTCAAAGAATAATGAGATTATATAAAAAAAGCAAGCAAGAAAATTAATATTATTTTTTAAACTTATAGTTTCTACATATTTGTATAAGTTTGAACCAAATCTCTTGATACAATTTAAAATGCTCATTTTTTATTTTTGTCCACAGAGCATAAATAACATGGAAATAAAAAAATCTAAAAAATAGCATTTGAATTTGGAACTCGATACATACTTGCAAATGGCAACAGGAGATTTTATCTAAAAAAAATACCCAATGCATCTTGACAAAATTTTTTATTTTTTTATTTTATTTTTTACTTATAGGTAATTCGGAAACTCGAATAAAATTTTAATTTGCACAAAATTATTTATACGAAGAGTTTTACCATAATTATAAAATATTAAATATTGCCCTTTGTTTTCGATCAATATTTTGACCCCTTCATTCTTTTTTTGAGTGTATAACATTGATCTTGTAATTTCATACCCCATGTACATATATCAACTTTGTAAACGAACCACAACTACACATTTAATATTCGATATCAATTTATTCAAATACATATACCTGCTTTATTGTATTACATTAACAATTTATCATTGTTCCATACGAAATATATTCACGAACATTCTCTGCTGTACTTAAAGAACTATAGAACATGTTGGAACTGGTAACAGACGTGACTTATCTCTCTGAACTCTCCATAAAAAGTAAATAGTGAAATAAATGAGAGGTGGCTACGGTTATACATAACTTCACACGGTACAGTCATTATGTTCCCTCGAGCAGTAGTGGCGTCGTTTACTGGACATTACGACCCATTTGTCCACACGGAAAACTTATGTACAGGAAGCCAACCAATGGTCACACACAGTGTCTTGATTTTCTTTCAATATTTACACTGTGAAAATAAAATGTTGCTGGCGGATATTGTATATGTTTTAAAAGTAGATTTTGTATTATGATATAAAGCTTAGAAATATAAGATTCATTACTTGTTATATGTTATTAAATGTATAGTATTTGCACTATAAAATACAAATATTATTTTAAACAATTTTAGTTGGAGGAAAAAATAATAGTGTTTACCTAATAGCTTAATTATATTTTGTGGTCCATCTTCGGATAAGGTTTTTAATAAATACAACCCAATATTTTTTATTAGAATGTGATGGCAGGTTTTGGGCCCCTAACTTCTGCACTCAATTTACGCTATTGATAATTAGCACCAAAAAAGTATCAACGACTGTTTAGTAAAGTATTTGATCTTTATTAACACATTATTTATCAAGCGGCTTGTCTTTTATTAAAAGTTTAAGAAATAAACAAAAATGGCGCTAAGCAATCTATACCTAACTGCATATGGGTTCAATTTGAATACATTTATTAACAAATATTAATATTAAACCAGATAAATTTTACCACGAACATAAGCTATATTTAAATTATGCATACAACTAATTAATTCAAACTCCAGTCCCGTTTTTACCCCAAAACATATTCCGTAACTGTTTACAAACTTTACTGAATATAGTTAATACATATTTACATTCATAATAAATAGTTTATATTTTCAGCGAATCTATGTATAGGTATATTTTCCAACATTGTGTCTCGTTCACTAGATTTTTTGTTTTGGCACTTTTTACAGTGTAGACAACGCAACTCCGTTAAAGCAACACTTTTCTTTTATATGTAACATAACTTTATGTCAAGGTTTCTAAAACTTTCTGTGGTTTCAAACTTAGTAAATTGAGGAAATGTCTATTTATGGCTTTTCGGTTCACCACGACTCTAGATATTTACTTTGCGATGTTAATAAAGAAACTAAATGATTCTTATATTAAAATTTATGAAAATAGTTTTTAAAGACATTATAATGAAAAAGTATATTATCTATAGAAAAATAGTTCATGATAAGTATAACCATTTAGTAAATTATGGTATAGCTAAATTGAATACATTGTATTTGTAATCCAAATGGATGTTTTATAAATATATAATGTAAAACAAGTTAAAAAAACATTGATACGAAACTAAAAACCTGTTTTATCGACTATATCATAACACTCAGTCTGAAACTATTAGGCTCCTGATTAGGACTTCTTGTGAAGTTGAAACACGTGTCGAGTGACATTGTTTTATTGTGGTTAAGGTGTACATTTTTTAGTTTAAAAAAGAAATATATTTATAGTAAATGAAATTACATATAACAACTGTCAGAAAAGGGTTATTCTCCTTAAGCATTATAATAAGTTCATATATGTATTATGTATGTATAATAAGTAAATAAACACAGCCATAAGCTCTAAAACTTGTGGGTCCGGTAATTTTGAACCCAATTCCAAGTTCCGATACGATATGTAAACACAGAGAGTGTAAAAGTTACATAGAGCACAAACTTAGCTCTCGACCAATACAATTACCTACACAAAACTCAAACACAAACTGTGTGTGAGTTGCTCTTGTGCTGTTGCACTTTCAGCCAGTATTAATTGTTACCTAACTTATTTATCACGAGTGCCGTGTACGAGCTCTGGTATTTATCACTGATGGTAGTGAAGTTTCAACACAACAGTGAACTAAGTGGGGTCGGATTTTTCAGAAAAGAAAATGAGAATTTTAGGGTTGTGAAAAATAATATATAAACTTTTTTTTAATTTTTTGTTTTTATTGAGAATTTAACCTTTTCTAGTTGCAGTTTGTTTTAAAAATCTAAAAATAATATTCTTGTATGAAGGTGCATATTAGATATCTTTAAAATAAAATTATAGTTGACGCAGAAGTACAAAATATATTTAGTCATTCCTTTTATACATATCTTATGTAAGTTAATTTATAATACGCATATCTCATGTCAGTTAGAACCAAACGTATACAATACTACCCATCCTTCTCCCGACATAGATATACTGAAAGATGAAATGCCTTGGGATAATCAGGGCAAGTAACACTAATGAGTCCCTTCAATTACCGGAAAAATTTCCAGGGACATATTTATGTATGTATATCCCTTGCTACATATTTTACAATCAAAACTAACAAAAAAAGAATAATATGTATATCTACTATTATTATAATGAGTAAATACTCATGAATACCCAATACAAAATATGTAAATATTAAAAGTATGTATTCTTAAATAAAATTTTAATAGAAAATATTCGATTTCATTTTACTATTTTCTATAGTGCAATATAAACTTAGTATATCTGTATACTGAAATGTTATGATGGTTTGGTGCTGTAGGTAGGTAGAATAAAATGTTAAAGCCCCATTATTTTTGTTAATATACCTTATTAAAAAAAAGTGTTAGGTTAGCTTTTTTGCATTTTTTCGTTCAGTCCCTACTGAGTAACGCGCCACTGTATCTGTACAATTATTAGAGAGCATAAATAGCGTTCAATCACTATTTGATGTCGACCACCCTGATTCACACTCCATGTATTTCACTATTACAGATCAAAAAACAAACGAGTCTATAATTTAGTACACTAAATGAAAGTTCTTTTTTATATAATCGTCAACAGTTGACATATCTATGACACCTTATTTGATAATAATCATTACTCTTTGCCATGGAAAAATGTATAATCTATTATATAAAATATAACTGTTAAACCTATATCTACTAGATTAATTCTTCTTACACAAATATTAGCATAGTACTTATATGTAAAGTATTGTATAGCTTGTACACAACATTACTATTGTAAGTACTATCGAAATGGCAGAAGATATTCTAGTTTACATGAAGCCACTAACACCGCCCGGATCGTTAGCTATGATTATCAGTACATGTTGTCTTATCTGAAATTAGCTCGTAATTGAATAAACATGCTAAACAGCCCGGTACAGAATGAGCTTGGGACAAACGGAGTTGAACGTATACTACACTGCATTGGTTCCAATTCTCACCACCACCGTTGGGACACTATAGATACAGTGGCGGAACAAGGATTTTATCATATATTAAGCATACTAGTATGCTTAATATATGATTTTATGTAAACGAAATTATATTTACAATATATGGTAATAAATTAATTTAATTTACACATAGATACATTCATATTATATTCTTAAATGCACTGCATGGAAGATACATGGTAAAAAAAAACTAGTAGTTTTAGGTTTAAATAGAATGATACCACAGAACGACACAATGTATTATTTTTATTAATTTACTGACAATGAGTAAAAATAAGAACTAAACATTTGACTCCGAGTACGTTGGTCACATGATAATTTTTTTTCAAGCAGTGGGTATAAAAGACATTGCCCATTTTACTACATAATTTGGTCCAACATTCATCACATTAAAAATAAATTTTATGCGCAAAAAAATACATTTAATATCTTTTAAAAATATGTCTGTAATTTTATTATTAAATAAAGGGGGGAAGGCGCAAGATTATTTTTTTAAAAGGAAGCGTATTAACATAAAGTTTGGAAACCACTGGTTTAGATCACATTCATTGCTCTATCGCTCGTAAACAATTTTGTGGTTTGCTGAAATTGCATCTATCTACCGAAATATTTTGTTGTTCCATTAAACAAAGAAAAGCATTCATTTGTTTTATTTTTTAAGCCTATAAATAGTATATTCCATTACAAATATTACTTTATATAGGCTTTGTTTATTGTATTATCTAACTGTAAGTATATACTATTATTTTTTACTCAAGATTAGAAAAAAAAATTGGAAGTAATAAAACCATAAATTATGCAATCAAGAGAGGAAACAGTCAATATAATTGACCCTATATATTTATATTTAGTCTAATATATTAATTATTATTAAAAATTAAAAGTATTTTAAATAATAAAGAACAAAACGTCTATACAATTTATTATCCTCGTATTTTTCATTGTTCAGATACAGCAACCCGCTCGAATTGGATTGTAAGTTGTAAGCTTTGTAGTTCATTTAGAAATATGAGTGGTTTGTATTTGAAACGTACAAACTAATTTCTTTTAAAGCACACTAGGATCCTCATCGATTGTTTTACCGAGCAAATTTTCTGATATAAGATAAAATAAAACTTTCTAGTTGGTTATAAAGGATAAAAGACAAATCTTTATAAGTATATAAAAGTTCAGTTTATTCTGTTCTTATTCTGACATTGATCCTTTTTCCCAATGTGTTTTTTTTTTCATAATGAGTATTATGATGACAGAATAAACTGAACTTATTTAATATTGCAGGCCCTATATAGAGGGAATAGTTCTTAAAAATTAGATATCTTATCAATAAAAATATATGAATTATGCTTCTGTATAAAAAAGTTACAAAAATAACATTTTTTAATCACTAGGTACACTTTTATTCTAAAACACGTAAATAAAAACATTATACATACTACAATATTTTTTTTTTATATGTAAAACCCAATCAGGTGAGCATTCCCAATCTTTATGCAATATACTATGTGTACAATGTAGATACATACAAACATTTCAAAGAATTTTTTTCTGAAAATACTTTTAAAATTCCTTCTTAGAAATTGTATCTTTATGAAAAATATATGGACATGTTGTACCTATAATACGTTGAATTCGCAGAAATGGAAAAAGTAATATTATCTTATTACAATTTTTACAAATACGTTAATATAGTATACGTGCCTGTGGTAGAAAAGATAAATGTTGTGCGACCTTTCATAACTTTTAATTTCTACACCGATTATCATTTTATAACAAGAAAATTCAAATATAATTACGAAGAAAATTGTGTATAATAAAATAAATGTGTTTAGGTGCATGGAATTATTTTTTTAGGTTATCTGCTGACGCAAGTTGAAATAGTATAGTTTTAGCTTCAAAATACATTTTTTGTTTCTTTCCACCCAAAAATATTTTTCCATATTGAATTTTCAGTCATTTTTCAAAGAATAATGAGATTATATAAAAAAAGCAAGCAAGAAAATTAATATTATTTTTTAAACTTATAGTTTCTACATATTTGTATAAGTTTGAACCAAATCTCTTGATACAATTTAAAATGCTCATTTTTTATTTTTGTCCACAGAGCATAAATAACATGGAAATAAAAAAATCTAAAAAATAGCATTTGAATTTGGAACTCGATACATACTTGCAAATGGCAACAGGAGATTTTATCTAAAAAAAATACCCAATGCATCTTGACAAAATTTTTTATTTTTTTATTTTATTTTTTACTTATAGGTAATTCGGAAACTCGAATAAAATTTTAATTTGCACAAAATTATTTATACGAAGAGTTTTACCATAATTATAAAATATTAAATATTGCCCTTTGTTTTCGATCAATATTTTGACCCCTTCATTCTTTTTTTGAGTGTATAACATTGATCTTGTAATTTCATACCCCATGTACATATATCAACTTTGTAAACGAACCACAACTACACATTTAATATTCGATATCAATTTATTCAAATACATATACCTGCTTTATTGTATTACATTAACAATTTATCATTGTTCCATACGAAATATATTCACGAACATTCTCTGCTGTACTTAAAGAACTATAGAACATGTTGGAACTGGTAACAGACGTGACTTATCTCTCTGAACTCTCCATAAAAAGTAAATAGTGAAATAAATGAGAGGTGGCTACGGTTATACATAACTTCACACGGTACAGTCATTATGTTCCCTCGAGCAGTAGTGGCGTCGTTTACTGGACATTACGACCCATTTGTCCACACGGAAAACTTATGTACAGGAAGCCAACCAATGGTCACACACAGTGTCTTGATTTTCTTTCAATATTTACACTGTGAAAATAAAATGTTGCTGGCGGATATTGTATATGTTTTAAAAGTAGATTTTGTATTATGATATAAAGCTTAGAAATATAAGATTCATTACTTGTTATATGTTATTAAATGTATAGTATTTGCACTATAAAATACAAATATTATTTTAAACAATTTTAGTTGGAGGAAAAAATAATAGTGTTTACCTAATAGCTTAATTATATTTTGTGGTCCATCTTCGGATAAGGTTTTTAATAAATACAACCCAATATTTTTTATTAGAATGTGATGGCAGGTTTTGGGCCCCTAACTTCTGCACTCAATTTACGCTATTGATAATTAGCACCAAAAAAGTATCAACGACTGTTTAGTAAAGTATTTGATCTTTATTAACACATTATTTATCAAGCGGCTTGTCTTTTATTAAAAGTTTAAGAAATAAACAAAAATGGCGCTAAGCAATCTATACCTAACTGCATATGGGTTCAATTTGAATACATTTATTAACAAATATTAATATTAAACCAGATAAATTTTACCACGAACATAAGCTATATTTAAATTATGCATACAACTAATTAATTCAAACTCCAGTCCCGTTTTTACCCCAAAACATATTCCGTAACTGTTTACAAACTTTACTGAATATAGTTAATACATATTTACATTCATAATAAATAGTTTATATTTTCAGCGAATCTATGTATAGGTATATTTTCCAACATTGTGTCTCGTTCACTAGATTTTTTGTTTTGGCACTTTTTACAGTGTAGACAACGCAACTCCGTTAAAGCAACACTTTTCTTTTATATGTAACATAACTTTATGTCAAGGTTTCTAAAACTTTCTGTGGTTTCAAACTTAGTAAATTGAGGAAATGTCTATTTATGGCTTTTCGGTTCACCACGACTCTAGATATTTACTTTGCGATGTTAATAAAGAAACTAAATGATTCTTATATTAAAATTTATGAAAATAGTTTTTAAAGACATTATAATGAAAAAGTATATTATCTATAGAAAAATAGTTCATGATAAGTATAACCATTTAGTAAATTATGGTATAGCTAAATTGAATACATTGTATTTGTAATCCAAATGGATGTTTTATAAATATATAATGTAAAACAAGTTAAAAAAACATTGATTTCTTACCTTCAATCAATAATTATAAAACCATATATTTTGAGATGCTAACAAATACTCACTTCTATTTATTTAATTAATGTTACATACTACTTACATGGGCGGATTAAATAAAATAAGGCCCTTGGCAAAGTTCCCATTGCGAACCCTGTTAAAAACCCAAAAATCGGAAGAAAAAAATTGGAATTTTAATTTAATAATCATCCGCATTAATATCTGAAATTTTCGTTTCCACTTTTAAAAATCTGGGCTCCCAGAAATTACGGGTCCTAGGTACTAGTTTTTAAGATAGGCCAAAAAGTATGCATGTATTAAAATTAGAAAATTATCAAAAAGTGGAGTTAATCACTTTGGCTTTTTCCAAACGGCAAAGTCAGAACCGTACATATAAACAAATGCATGATGTGCTAGCTAGGGATCTCGCGATGACAGGGGCCTCGTGAGAGACAGTGGTGTATTGTATAGTAGACAACGTAAAAATAAATTTGGTCCCAAAATATGTAGCTCTACAATTATAACTATTATAACCAAACACAATTTTTAACATAAAAAAATTATTTGCAATGGGGCCTCATTTTTTGCACTTCGAGCCTCAAAATGTGTAAGATCAGCTCTGGGAAAAGCAGGCAATTTTGAAAGGCCAGAAAAAAATGTAGGTATTTACTAAAACTCACCAGAATAATAATATAAGCAAAAGAAACACAGTTAGTAACCTCAGGGTTCCAAATTTCTGAGATCCCAAAGGTCAATAAGTTAATAATTTAATTTATAAAATATTTTATTTTATTATATAAAATAATAATTTTTTTATAAAATGTCTATTTCAAAGCATACAAGAAATCGTCAGTTCTGTATTCAACTATTGCCATCTAGTGGCGAAATTCCACATGATGTCGGTAAAGTAGATTTCATATTACAAAGTCTCTTTTAAAATCAATGAACATAATAGAAATATTCACAAATATAGTGAATAGATATATAATACATACTATAAATATATTCCCTACATTGTACTTTGTTCAATTAAAATTCAAATCGGCGCTAACATTTCAAAAATAGAATGATCTAAAATTAATAACCATCTGCCGGATTTTATGTCTAGTTTACAACCGAGCAAGTATGTCAGGATGGCCGAGCGGTCTAAGGCGCCAGACTCAAGGTTACACCTTGGCTGTGAAAAACAGCTATAATGAGCAATTCTGGTCCTCTCTGAGGGCGTGGGTTCGAATCCCACTTCTGACATTAACTTTTTATAAATTTATTTATGATTTTTATTGCAATAATACTATTCATTAATAATAATGTTTCATGTTTCATTTTCTACATATTATGCAGTCCATCTGTACGATCTCGGGTTCAAATCTCAGTATTGCCTTTTTTATTTTATTTTTACATATAAATTAATTTTATGAAGTAATGTAGTATAACCATTCAAATTACAAAATATTTTGATATATTGTATTATTTTATAAATATTTCATAAAAATTAAAATGTCGGAATAAATTAATACCCAGTTGCAGACTAAAGAAGGTTGCGACCGGGGACGGACTGTTAGTTGCCCCCCTATTTGCTAGTACTGGTATTTTTTTGGAATACAAAAAAAAAACAATAATATTTTTCCTTCACTCAAATTATTTTGAGGGCTAAAAGGTCACAAAAGAACACTTTTATAACTAACAAAATTTACCTTTACCGTGCCGCCCTGGGTCCCTTTAGCACTTGGTGCAGAAGGCGGATTGCTCCCTTCGCCTCCCTTATTATTTAATGTTAATACCTACTATTGTATCATAATAATGAATACTTAAAAAAATATTTTACTCCTATATTATGTAATATATTTGTGTGTATCGAATTTGATATTTTTAATATATTAAATATTAATTTGATATGATTTATTTGAGGGGTAATTATTATAAAAACATTAAGATTATTTAATTAAATACAATATACAAAAACATCAAGTATATCTATGATTATATAATTTTAATCGAGGTCGCAAATATTCTAAAAATAAATTTATCTGTCATCTAACATTTTTGATACATGTCAATTGTTATAAACCGTTAATTCAGTTTCAAATAATAAAAATTTACAATTATATCTATTATATTTATTCGCGCAGTAAGTTTGACATTAGTGATCGAGTTTTAATCGCACATTGTGTATCCCACTCTTTGTACGAGGGGTTAAAATTCTATAGTATGTATTATAAACATCACCCACTGATAGCCGGTTCACCCCAAATAAATAATTCACTACCATCTCTCCCATCTCGATGTATCGTACGCGAGTGCAGGGTCGGGATAGTGAAAAATAAATAAATAATAAATAATGCCCGATCTGCTTTTTTTATAAACATGAACTTTATGAACTATCCTATAATAGTGGCTTATACTTATACCATATTACATTTGGTAAACTAAAAAATATTTTTTTACATAAAACACAAACCAGGCATTTATTAATTTTTCATCATTCCGGCCCTGCATACTGGGATGTACAGTGCATCGAACACGGTCGACCGGTCGCCCAGTCGCCCGCGGAGAAATGATCGACTACAGACCGTTGTGCTGTGTCTATGGCAAAACAACTTTTGACAAGTTGTAACATTTCTAAACCGAAAATCTAAATGTACGCACGTGTACAGATAAAATAAAAAGTTTTCATTCAGAATCAACTGAAAGTAAGCATTGTTCTAATTTTAATTTTAAATATATCAAGGATTGTGTTTCATTTTATTATTTATACAATTAACTACATTTTAGGTTTTACTTGCCGCAATGAGTCATCCAAGCACAAGTGTGAAGAAACGCAAGACATACCATTTCCATAATGAGTGGGAGGAGGAATTTTTTTTTACTATGGTAAAAGAAAAATGTACATGCATTATTTGTAATTCAAGCGTAGCAATTCCCAAAAAATCAAATGTTGAAAGGCATTTTCGAACGATCCATAAAAATTACAATCAAATCTTTCCGTTAGGTACTGAGACTCGAAAAACAAAAGTAAAGCACCTAAAGTCACAATTGTCTATGCAGCAATCTTTTATTACTAAATTTGGTACAAAATCAGAAGTAGCTAAAACTACAATAGCATCATTCAAGGTCGCTGAAGTTTTAATAAAGCATAAGAAACCATTTGAAGATGGTGAAATATGGAAAGAGGGTTTTATTAAAGCCGGAGAAATACTGTTCGAAAATTTTAAGAATAAATCTGAGATAATGGCATCCATCAATGACATATCATTATTACGAAATACTGTCATGAGAAGAACAGAAGCGATGTGTTTTAACTTGGAAGAGATTTTGCAGGTTAATATTAATAAATGCAAATTCCTATCCTTGCAATTTGACGAATCAACCGATTTTAACGATACTGCACAAATATGTGTTTTTATTCGAATGGTTTTCCAAGATATGTCTGCAACAGAGGAATTGTTGACGATTCTACCGCTAAAGGAACGAATAAGTGGCGAAGATATTTTCAAATCATTCAAGTCGTTTATTAATCGTGCGCAGTTTCCAGTTTATAAGGTAGTATCAATTACAACGGATGGAAGTCCTGCTATGGTTGAAAATGAAGTTGGTTTCGTTTCTCTTTGTAAAAACGATGAAGCATTTCCAAAATTTACGAGCTACCATTGTATTATCCACGAACAATCATTGTGCTCAAAAGTACTGAATTCGCAGCAAGTAATGGATGTTGCATTTAAAATCATTAGTTCTATCCGTGAAGACGTTTTGCTAAGACACAAATTTCGAGCTTTATTAGATGAATGTGAATCTAAATGCGGGGAACTTTTATTGCATACAGATGTACGTTGGCTTAATCGTGCTAAGTTTCTAAAAATATTCAGAGATCTCTTACCAGAAATACAAAAGTATTTGACGGTAAAAGGAGAAATGCATCCTCAAATTGAAGACAAAAATTGGGTGCTTAACCTTGCTTTTCTCAGTGACATTGCAGAAAAATTGAACCAGTTCAACTGGGAACTGCGGGGAAAACAAAATTCATTAATGGATTTAATCAGCACTGTGAAAACATTCAAAAATAAACTTTCGCTGTTGGAAGCACAACTAAGACGAGGTGATTTAAAAAACTTTATTAATATGGAATCTGAGTGTAAAGATAGTAAAAACATCGTCTACAATCAATATGCCGATCAAGTAGCTATGTTGCTAAATGAATTAAATGGAAGATTCGATGATTTCTCTAAATTAGAAGATATTGTTTCTTTTATGTCATTTCCATTTAATGACTGCTTAGATGTTGAAGAAATAGCGAATAAAATAGGAGAGTTTCTAGATGTTGACCCAAAGTCACTTGAAGATGAAATATTGAAACTAAATAGCGATTTATTTCTCAAAACAAGAGCTTTGAGCATAAACAATTTTTGGAACTTGCTTTGTGAAAATAAGTATCCACTTACGTGGGTAGTTGCGGCATATCTTACATCATTTTTCGGGTCAACTTATCTTTGTGAATCTGCATTCTCTTCGATGAATTCTATCAAAATAAACCAACGCTCTCGTTTGACTAATGACCATTTGATTGCATGTTTACGGATAGCAATTAGCACGTATGAGCCACAATTTGAAAAAATTGCTTCAAATATGCAGTGCGAAATTTCAGATGCATCATTTGGAGAAGAAGAAGAATATTTTTGATTTTATATAAACTTAAAATTAAAAATATTTAGTGTTTTAATGTATTTGTTATTAACAATTATATTCATGAAATAATTAATTTTCAACCAAGACAACAAAATTTTCATAACGATATCATAAAGATATATTTTTTCACATTTTCATATAAAAAAATGTTATCTTTTTAATATCATTCTGAAAAAATTTGCTGTGTGTAAAATTAAAGAAATATAGTTTATATAAATCAAAAGAAGGATTATTATTTAATTAATTAAAATTGTGTCTAAGGCGCCCGGGTGGGGGGGACTATAGTTCTGGGACTCGAAGATACGGGGTGCCCTGCACGGTTAGCAAAAATAGGTCATTCAAATTAATCAAAAAAATATAATTTCGGGTGCCCGCCAACAATTCTAGAATGTGCGGACCGTGATTATATTACAAAGAAGTTTTAAAAATAATGGTTTTATCTAAAATTGGTATTTATCATATTTTATACTATATCGCAATATTTAATAAATTAGTTTTATTATAACTTTATTTTTCCACCTGCAACAATTTCCAGTGCGTACCTGACGTATGTACGTACTCTACGTACACACAAACAATCAAATATTCAATACAATGATCAGGAATTAAAACCATCTTTGACTTACAGCCGATAGATGGCAGCACTACTAAACTTTTTCGGTTGTTCAATGGCGGCGGTCGTCGCGTGTACGGCAGTTGCCATGGTAACCGCATTCTCCTTTGTTCTCGCCTGGACCACCGGGCGACAATAATGTAATCCTCACCCCCATTTACCCCCACCCTGTCAGGATTCTGTAGTAACCGTCACCCTCCTCCGGGGAGATACATCTGTCAATTTTTCGCGTTCACAGCGGTACAGTGATTTTATTACGAGCTCAATGGACGTATTATTTATTTATTTATGTACAAGAAAGATTAAAATATGTACAAACCATTAGTGTATCATTGTTGGCAATATTTAGTATATAAATACATGTGAAATAATAATGATTAAATATACTGTGTTTATTTTATATACTAGTTCTGTGTTGATATTTGTGTTCAATTCGTTAAAATAATTTTTTTATTCAAATTGACCAACAAAAAGATCATGATTATATATATTTTTAAATATAAAAAACTACCAATGAATTAAATTGAGATGGAGAAAATTTTTCTACATTTAGTTTTAAAATCATTGTGCAAATAAAACTGTGAAAATTATTCAATTTATTATTTATAAAAAATGAAAAGTTACGATTGCGATTCGTCGTCGGATGGGGATGAAGATTTAGCGCAAGGACGTCGGGACGCTATAGCCCTCTCGCGGCAAGGTGCAGAATCAATTTGGGGTCGCTCGGTCGATCCCGCCTCTGCATGGGGATGGCATTCGGCGGTAAATTCAAATATTTATATTTTTACTTAATAATATCAAAAACGTATCAATGAACCAGACCTCTTCTTTTTCAGTAAATGTTGTTTTTTAATAGTATATCTTTACTAAAATTAAGACAAAAGAATTGGGTTATTAATGAACATTAGAAAATGACAAATATCGTAGAATTGAAAAATCATAATTTGAAATGTAGTCAAACACAGATATTTTAGAACCATAAAAAATATTTTATAAAAAATGCAAATTAAATTTAAATCCAATCCATTTCAGAACGCGCCTTCCAGTAGCATCCTTCCACCAACAACAAGTTTACCATCCGGTATAGAGGCCGGAAACTTTTCTTCGCACTTCCCCCATGGCGCCCCTCACGGAGAGGACGTGCCCACGACACACGCACAGGTTCCAGGTCGCAGAACTCCCTTGGGCGCAGTCAGTCTCAGCGGATACTATTTCTCCGGTGGCGGCACAGTACCGAGTCTGGTACACCATGGACAAACCTCGTCCAGTGTCGCGAGCCATGCAGGGCCTATGTGTGATGAGAACAGGCCTGATTCAGGGGGACCTGTCGGATCTCAATCCGGTAACAGGTACATAAAGTATTAATTAAATGGCTTAAATAGTTACTGTGTAACGCGCTAGGTATTCTGTTTATAGCTATCTCATTCCTAAATACAATACATATATTTCTCAAGAAGATATTTTAATCTGTCAATTAAAGCTTTGATTGTTGAAATCTAATAATGGATAGAAATAGGGCATTAATGTTTAATAGATTTACCGATTTTATTGCCGGTGTATACTATATATTTATTTAATGTAGTCTTATTAATTTATTTAATACACTATTATACTATGCATACTTTGAAACCAAAAATCATCCAGAAAAGTCATAAAAGTGTTAACTGGGCTTATTAATAAAACCTGGTGTTTATACCTCATTTTTTGTAATTCATTAATGATTAAAAATATATTCTATATTTATTCAGATCGCAACATTCAAGATCCCCCAACAACAGTAATGTGAATGTACCCAACCAAAACTCCGCACCGGGTAAAACGAAAAACCGGCAAGGCAAATCCGTCCGATTGAATATAAACGCACGAGAGAGACGGCGTATGCACGATTTAAACGACGCCCTGGACGAACTGAGAGCGGTGATCCCGTACGCACACTCGCCATCCGTCAGGAAGTTGTCCAAGATTGCTACGTTGCTTCTCGCGAAGAACTACATTCTCATGCAGGCGAATGCGCTCGAAGAACTGCGTCGACTGATTGCTTATTTACAAGGCACAGCCACAGCGTCTGGTATAGTAGCCCCTCCAGGGTTTGATTTACAGGTAGGGAACAATAAAGTTCTTAACACTATCTTTGATATTCCTCAAGAACATTGTATATTTAATAGTGGTAAAATATTCAGCATTTCTTTGCTTAAAAAATGTAATGCAGCATAAAAACACAAAAAGCTCAATTAATTTACTAGAAATTTCATTTTGCAATGGCGTTGTCGAATGTTTTTTTAAAGGATGCACATTTCATCCTTTAAAAAACTTCAAATGTTAGATCTACTCAAACTCAAGTGTAGTCAGCCCCAGATTCGAAACTATTATAAGTTTTTAAAGTTGTGTAATATAGAGTTCTATAAAAATGACAATTAGGCCGAATCTAGACAACAAAGACTCAACATTGGTTAGGAACATATACGACATATACGATTCTTATATAAAGTACATACATCTGTTCCACCCCATAACATGGTTTAGTTCAGTTGAATTCGTTTTCCTCTTAACGAACAATGAAGAACAATAAAAAAATCTCGATAGAAATGGATATTTTAATGTCCTTATGTTACCCGTGACATTATTGTCATACTTTTATGTACAATAATAGTTATTTACTCGCACAGTGGGTTAAAAGCATACATTTTTGCGCGAAATTTCGGCTCAAGCCAATTTTCACCAATTTTAATATTATTACTCGCATTTGAAAGGTAAGTAGTTCTAGTTTCTAAAATTACCCCAAGAATAGTCAATTCACCCTCTTAATTACCCTTTCATCCCCTTAAATTTGAAAAATCGATTAAACAAAAAAGAGGAGATATTGAAGAGATACGCACTATCAACTAATCCTGTAATGATACACCTTTTCGGGATCACATTATATATTGTAATATAAGTTCAGTTCTGTATTATTACTTATAAAACTTATAATATCAATCAACATTTGAAATTTTATCTAAATATTAACAAAGGAGATATCGAAAAAATACGAATTTTTGACTCAGCCTGTACATATGTAGATATATTCACACATATTTACACATCTATATAATAGTATTAATAAATTATTTTTTATATTTGTTCAATGCATATTATCTTACTCGATTTATAAATTTGTTCAAAATTATTCATTATTTTAAAACAAAAATATTTATTTATTACTTTTACTCCGTTATAAGTAATTTGGCAACGTTGTCTATATAAAAGGTGGCAAAATTCAAACTTCATTTTACATTCTTTTCTTATACATACAGGATGATCCAGACCACCCGTCCACTATGTTTTACGCCCAAACTATTGAAGATAGAGTTTTATAAAAAAAAATTTACTATGTAGGTATATCGACCCTAAAGAATTTCAAGAAAATATTTTCAACCCCCTAAAACTGCGCCTTAGGGGGTAGTTTGGGGGGTACATGCCCGTTTCTCAGTAAAATCAAATGGAACGGTATATTCAAAAGTACATTGTAAAGACCATAAAAAAGTAAGAAACTTTTGTAAAACAAAAATTTTCATACTTTCAATTGTTTAGAAAATATGGCGACTTGATCTCAAATTTTAGGGTTTTACTAAAAGTGCTCTAATTTCGTTAAATGTTAATGACATTTTATTCCTTTTTTAAATTTAGAAAGTAGAAATAATGACTTTTGTAATGATCTATGAATATTTAAAAATTTTGATAGTTTAAAGTGACAAAAGCGACATATAAAAAATGCAAAAGTTCAATTAGCGATAATTAAAAAAATTTAAATACAATGGTACATCAATTAGTACTTTATCTGAAAAAGACATGTAAATAAACAACTTTTGTTAAGAAAATTAAAAATTAAAAATCAAAATTTTAAAATGGAAAATTATAATTTTTAATTTAAAATTTTATTATCAATAGTTGTTTATTTACGGATCTTTTTTAAGATAAAGTATTAATTGATATACCATTGTATTTAAAATTTTTGAATTATCGCTAATTGAACTTTTGCATTTTTGATATGTCGCGTATGTCACTTTAAACTATCAAAATCTTAAATATTCATAGATCATTACAAAAGTCATTATTTCTATTTTCTAAATTTAAAAAAAGAATAAAATTTCATTAATATTTAACGAAATTTGAGCACTTTTAGTAAAACCCTAAAATTTGAGATCAAGTCGCCATATTTTCTAAACAATTGAAAGTATGAAAATTTTTGTTTTACAAAAGTTTCTTACTTTTTTATGGTCTTTACAATTATGTACTTTTGAATATACCGTTCCATTTGATTTTACTGAGAAACGGGCATGTACCCCCCAAACTACCCCCTAAGGCGCAGTTTTAGGGGGTTGAAAATATTTTCTTGAAATTCTTTAGGGTCGATATACATAGTAAATTTTTTTTTATAAAACTCTATCTTCAATAGTTTGGGCGTAAAACATAGTGGACGGGTGGTCTGGATCATCCTGTATATGTGTCCACAGGATATTATCAATTTCATTTACCTAATAATATTTATGATGCAAATACAAAATTGAATACTTAATAATAATTAAAAGTCATAAATATATACTTTTTTGTTGACAAAATAAATAATGTGAAAACATTTTTGTATTGATAATTTGAATTTACCGCTTAAATGCACCTGCTACCTGCCATATTTAAAAAACATATTTTGCTTAATATAGAATGTAAAATGCAAATTTTGAATTTTGCCGCCTTTTATATAGACAACGTTGCCAAATTACTTACAAAGGAGTAAATGTAATAAAGAGATATTTTTGATTTGAAATTATGATTGACCATCAGAAATATTACGAAAAACGATTCTTTTTGAAAAATACCATATAAAGATTTTTTTGTTATTGTTCAGTAAGATAATAACTTTTGTTTATATTTTTTGAGTTGGAGCAATTTCAGATACATGAAAAGCAATATATTGACCTCTACAAAACATTGCCACATTGCATACTTATTAATGCTGTTTTGCAACAATTAAAGTGAGAAATTTAAATTTTGACTTCAAAATATTGATAATTTTGAAAAACTAAGTAGAGAGCATGCTGAAGCAATTAGGGAGCAATTGATTGACCATAAGAATTAGTATAAAAAACGATTCGTGTTTGAAAAATACCATATAACAATTATTTTTTTTGTTTAGTTAATAACTTTTGTTTAAATTTTTTTAGAGTTGGAGCAATTTCAGATACATGAGGAGCAATTTTGGTTGTTTTTCATAAGTCCGCGCTAACTTCCTGACGGTAAAATTTATATGTTCAAACTTTACGTTTGACCTTAAATAATTTGTTAGTGCCATTCAATTAGATAGCCACCGATGAGGTATACAATAACCTCTTAAAATGTGTTTAAATTTTCATATGTGGTGTAGCCTGTAGGTAGGCCATCAACATGTAGGTAAATATAATCAGCAATATTTTTGCGATCGGTTGAATCGTTTGCCCGTTGAGAGTTACGAAAGTCGCCACGAACATATAAATTTTTACCTATTCATCGAAACAATCCAAATACAAAAGGTTTAATTAAAATCGGTTCATAAAGGCCCGATTTAGTAGAAAAAAAATTAAGAAAAAAATCATCTTCCTAAAATTATTCACGCCTGATAAAAATGTATAGTATCGCACAACTGCATTAACGTGCCCCACGAAAATGATTATTAAGTCCGATCATAGCCGTAACGAGATTAATTCATGGCTCACACTCAATTTTATTTGCTATATTTTTTTAATGTAATGAAAGATAGAAGCCCTGTCCTCATCTAGTCCAGTGCCAATCCGACTTTTTGAAGCTAAAAAACAGAAAAATTCTCTACAGGCTGGCGAAAGTGGGAATCGTTGCTAAAAATGATTACAAAAAGAGGAAAAATAAATGCACCCTTGCACATGAAGCGGTTTCGAAGGGGGGTGGTTTTTAAGGGTTGAAAACGGTTTTTTGCGATTTTCGACGAAGTATGACTTCCTATCGAAAAATGGTCTACAGTAAAGTTGTAGATAATAAATAAATCTACAATTTTGTTTCAAACCAATTTACAACATAACATCAAAATTTTCGAGATAATAGCAAAAAACCGTTTTTTTAAATTTTCGAGTTTTTTATGCCGAAAAAATTGCCAAAATACTTTAAATTTTCATGAAATGTATGTTTTAAAGTCCCTTAATTTTACCGACCTGTCCGGAATATCAAAGTTAAATATTTCTTGAAATATTAACGTTTTTCGAAAAAATGAAATTTTTTCAATCGAAAAATTGATCGTAGAAATTTTCGATTTTTTAATTTTTAGGGGGCTCATTTTTTTCGTCTTGAGTTGTACTTTAAGATAGATAAAAAATTAAAATACCTTTACATTTAAAAATTCTGTGAAAAATTAGAAAAAACAAAAATAGCGACCATAGTAGACCATTTTTCGATAGGAATTCATACTTCGCCGGAAATCGCAAAAAACCATTTTCAACCCTTAAAAACCACCCCCCTTCGAAATTCGAAACCGCTTCATGTGCAAGGGTGCATTTCTTTTTCTTCTTTTTGTTATCATTATTAGCAACGATTCCCACTATCGCCAGCCTGTAGAGAATTTTTTTCCCCAAAAAGGCTTTGGCACTGGACTAATCGTTTATTAATAATTTATAATATTTCCTCCATAACACATTTTTATTCTTCAAATTACAGGGATTTCCAGCGGCAGCAAAATTCCTTCAGCAACAACAAGCTATGGCAAACGCTGCTGCAGCAGCAGCCTCAGCTGAAGCTTCAATACCCCCATCTGACAGCGGAGCAACAAACACCAGTGATACAACATAAGTCAAGAACTGATCTTTTTATTATTATGTAATATTTTTGAACTGATAGAAAAATAGACCTTTAAAAAGTAGGTAATGTTATAATAGTAGGGTATATTAAAATATTATATTACATTTTATTATTAGCTAACAGTGCTCTTTTTGCTATGCAGCTACATAATTTAAATGTCAATTAAATAATTTTGTTTGTATTTTTATATATGAACAATTATTAAGTAAAAATCCGTCTAATAGTACGTATATGTATAGTAGATTTTAAATATATATGCATGAAATATAAGATTATTTATAATAAACAATTTAATATGTGAGAACTAATGATGGTTTAGGTCCTATAAAAGTATAAAGTGTTATCTTCAATAATATCTAATAATAAGAACTAAGAACATATGTAAATGGACTTAATTCCCCAAATAATATATTGTCTTACATTTATTTGAAAAAGAAATTAATGTCCAGAGTCCAGTATTAAAAAGAAGCTTACAAGTTAGTTCACAAGCACTTTTAATGAGTTACATCCACCTATATGTACAATGAAATTTAAATTGATAATTTTTAAATAGGCCCAGTAAATCTATATGTATCTATATACATACTTCTTCTAAACAGAATCGTATTTATGAACAGAAATATTAGACACTAGCTGGGAGCTACAGTGATGTGTTGTATACTACGGGAATTAGACAATTATCTAGGACTTCTGAGGTAAAGAGAGAGGCCTTGGTGAAGTGAATATATTTTACTTTTTTCATTCGCGCCTCGAACCTTAAAATGTTTAAGTACGGCCCTGCTTACAAGTTTGTTGCATTATATAATATAATATGTATATTTTTAAATCAGGTTTCTTATTGGGGAATAATTATGGATATATTTATTACCTTCCCTTTTTTGCAAAAGGTGATATTTTTATTTACCTCACATTATAAAAGAATTGTTGGGGGAAAAAATGTACCTCCAGCTTCTTTTTAGAAAAAGGTATAAGTAGTTTTAACAATAAATATATCTTATATAGTTGTATTACTGCCAATTGAAAGTCTGTATGAACCTAGAATGTCTTAAAAATTTATGTTACAAAGTGCTGAGTTCCAATTTAAAATTAATTTGAGCAAAAACAAACCACACTTTTAAGATTATATATATACTTACTTCTTTCTTACCAAAGATTATAAATTATAAATGAAACAAAATGTCAATACACTACAGCAATATGGCATATGTACAAAAAAACATATATATTTATGTATTAATTATAATATTGTATATAAAATGTAGTTATAGACTTGTAGTCTCAAAACTATTTTATTTAATATTAGATATATAATTTTATTTACCCTATATAATCAAAGGCCCTACACTTGTAACAGAAACAAATACAATAAACCATTGGTAATATAATACAGCATTGAAGCGTTGACTCTAAGAATCCAAACTATATAAAAAAAAATGAGCCTGGCACTTAACCCATCGTCGCGTTTAAATGCTGGCTAAAGTACCAGATTCATTAATTGAACTGATTTGGATTCTTACGGTTGATGCTCCAATGCTACATTATTTACAATTGCTTAAAAGAAACCTCAAAAAATTTAAAATGACACAATATGAATAGTATTTCTATTAAATAATTTAAAATAAAATAAATCTTCATAATGCTACAATGTTTATCTCGAGATTGAATAAAAACAATTGCCTGTTAAACAATTGAGTAAGACTAATTGATTAATAAATTGTTCCATGTATAAGGCCTTTAATACCATATCTAATATCTTCTAGTCATTCAAAATGTATTTATTAATGAATCTATACTTGAACAAATGCTCACTCTCCTTAGCTTAGAATTAGAAAAATGTGTGGTTTATGATTTAAAAAATAACTTTTTAGTAAAATGTGATATTATTCAAATGTAGATCCCTTGTGTACCTTTTAAATATTATTTTTAGAGCAGTTAGCATTAATAAAATGGTGAAAATTACAGAGATTAGAAGCAATAATTAATAAATATAATGTATATTTCATATTATTGAATAAATATTTATTAACAATTTAACTTATGTAACAATTAGCAATAAACTATTAAATTTATGTTTTTCAGTTATTATATATTATGTTTATTTATCATTATGTCGGGAATACAGCATAAAAAATATAAATATAATAAGAACACAAATTCTTGTATTTTTATTAATACAAATAAATTATAATTCTTGATTTAATTACAGTATACAGAAACATTACTAAAACATCCAATAATTCTACAATGTATAAATGATACATCAGATTTTGGTCAAAAATTAACTATGGTTGATTTGTCGTTTTACCATCTGAAAAATTTTAAAATTTCATTACTTTCTTATAAAAAAATTCTTTAAAATGTTCTTAATTCTAAAATTATCAGATAGAGCTAATTATAAATACATTATTATTCATATATATCTTCTTAAATTCATCATTCAGAGGAAAAAATAATAAAGATATCATTCAAAACAGATTAGTACCTTAATAATTTTCATATTTAGTACATTTTAAATGAAATAATTCCCTACACACATAAATAATATCATTCACTAGAATTCTGTTTATAGTTATCTAACAATCAGTATTACATTAGTATACTTACATATAATTACGTAACAATTTACTTGTAAAGCATTGAACACAATGAAGAAAACTTAATGATAATGTCTCTGCAGATCTGAAAATACATGATATTGTAATACAACTGAATTTTGTTAATAGCTAATAATTAATAATTGAAATCATAAAGGTAAATTTACTAAACTTACATTACTAATTCGACATCCTCATAAAAGCTGGTCTCAATTTAAAATCCTGGCTTCGATTTCTAGTACCAAATTATACATACAGTCTGTATATATACTTGCAAAAGCATCCAGTTCTGAGTCGAGAAAACACATTGCATGATAGTGTGTGTAATGTATTTTTCATCATAATTTCCATATTATCTACATTATCAACCAGCTTTGATAACACTCTCTACAGTGTTCTCATCAAAAGCTAATGCCATTAATTATAGAATTATGCCAATTATGGTACGGTCTACCATTTACATGCTGTTGTTGAAAATCATCCTACTTCAATCTCCTTATTATCAAAAGTTTCCATACATCCATAAGACCATAAGCCATTCCTTTAATATTTTCATTTTATTTCTAATTGCCATTAAGTGATGAAATGATTGTAGCAATTAATCACTAAAAGAAACATGAATGTTAAATAATGCATAAATAATTGGTAATTATTCGTTTAAAGAATTATATTTTCAGTTAGAGCTAATATAGATCATTGATCATGGAATTAATCAAATTTATTTTAAGTCATCATAGAAAAAATAATTATACATAAACCAAATACACGTGGAGGAACCATGTTTTTAATTTGTTTATAACTATTATAACAAAGAATGTATAAGCTTAAAACACTTTTATATTTCCTTTATCATATAATTAAATATAGTCTAGTATAATATTTAAATCAAAATTATTCTTACCTAACATAATAGCTCCTATATCGGCCAAAAATTCTTCCATTTTCACACGTGTCAATGTCACGGTGGCAAATGGCAACCATATCATCTGTAGAAATGAAATATTTTAATCTATGCATCTATTTATATCTATTCTATGAAAACCAGTATCACCAACAGAAGCAAATTAATAGAGCATTTCGGATTTCGAGCATTTCTTGTGCGACTTTATGAAAAACTGTAGTACCGACCATGTACCGACCACAGGTACCGACATCTTATGGATCTTATGTACAACTGCTACAACTGGAAAACTAAAAATAAAAGTATTTGACGCATTTGACATTTTCATTTATTATTGACATACCATATTTTAATAATTTAAACAAACAAATAAGTATTATGTCAAAATTTATTAATTAATAATACAATAAAATAATATAAACTTTAAAAATTATGGACTGACATCTAGTGCACAGTTCGAGTATTAAACATCGTGTATGTATGTATGGTGTTCTGTATAACCGACTGTAATTATCTAATTTTTCAATTCAAAAATATTAACGCCAATGTTGATCAATAGGTGTCCTCATACATGTCTATGCGTTCTATGCGTGATCTATGCCACGTACAGAACACATAAAACACAAATATTACCTACATTTAAAAATGTTAGGAATAGAATAACAATCGAGTAAGTAAGCACCGATTAAATATATTATTACTAAACCAAATACTAAATTTCATAATTCTATCACAAAGGGTTATCTAGATATTAAATTAAAACTAATTTTTAGTAAAATCTTTGGAAGCCTGTAGTTCCCTAAGGAAAAATTTCCGGAGACATGTTTATTGAAAGTTTTTTGCTTAAAATATTTTTCTCAATCTACTGTTCAAGTTTGGCACGACAGTGCTGAATCACTCTGTATATCAAAATTCCTTAACCACTCACTTACTCACTCATATATTAACGTACAGCCCAAACCCCTGGACCTAGAAACGAGAAATTTCGTAGGTGCATTCCTTTTATGATGTAAGCACCCACTAAGAAAGGATTTTTCGAAACTAACCCCTACGGGTGTCAAAGTTTATATAAAAAAATATTATTTTGTTCGCATTTAATTGAAACTTATCGAACATACTCTACAATATTAATAATGAAACAATTACTTTAGCATTTCCCAAAATTTACCCCTAAGGTGTTAGGGGGTTGGAAAAATTTGTAAAATAAGTTTTTCTGGTATTCACCGAATGAAACATGGCACACGTAGGTACTCTACAAGACAAATATCAGTTACGAAAATTCAATCCCTATGGAAATGGGGGGGGGGGTAAAATTTTGATATATTTATATAATATATGTATCTTATATAATTATAATTGTTCATGATATTGGTATTAAAGTAAATTCGGACAAATTAATATTCAATTAAAGAAGAAAGTTCGATATTCAAGCCCTAATAGCATGAGACAGGGACTTAACTAGAGTGGATTTACTAGATATATTTTACCTGCATACCTGCTTTACTTTATAGAGGTAAATTCGTGCAAAATAATCATCTATTAAAATAAAAATTTCGACATTCAACCCCTAAGGGTGGGGGTAGACAGGATCTGTGTTTTTGATATGTTTATCTCGGTCATTCCATAAATAACTACACACCTTTTTGGTTATTGTCACCTATTTTTTTTATTTTTACATATGTTTTAGTATTAGTTTAGAGAACATTTTTAGCGGTACTTAAAGTTCGAAAAAATTTCTCCCCTCAAAAATATCGACTTTTGAAAATTTGACATACTTTTTTTTGAAAACGAAATATCTCAAAAACAATCAAAGATAGGGTAAAACTACCAGATATATTTAGGTGACGGCCGCGGCGCGCGGTGAGTATCGCGTTGACTTAGTTAGATGCAACACCGCACGACTGTGCCAGAGCATTTACTGCAAATAACTATATTATTGATTATTTTATAAACATTTTTTAATATTTAACTGATTTCAGTATATTTATGGATTTAATATAAATAATTATATAATGAAAATTTCACTTATGTCGGATAAAAACAAAAAATTTAATATACTAAAATATTTTTAATTTTAAATATAAATTATCTTCAAATATATATTTTTTAACTATTTTTTTTATAAATCTTTACATCAAGTACGTTATTATTAACTTAACTTCCCGTTAAGCGATATACCCGTTTTGAATGCCTATATAAATACAATAAATATTAAAGTAGATTTATTATTTTCTCAGGTTAATAATCAGTTACCTGATGTAAGCATTAATAAAAAATGTTTATAAATTATCGAAAAAAATTAATATTTCGAAAAATTTTCATATGTTCATAAATTTTCAAAATGGAGTGTACTTAGGAATGAATAAGCTATAACGTATATTTTTATTTTAAAAATTCAGAGTTGACATGTCCCCCAAGTTTCCAATTTAAATTTTATAAATAAATAAAAATTATTTAAACAAAAATTTTGTGCAACGAAATATTTTTTTTAATAAATTTAATATATTTTTACATAAAATTGATATCTTGTAGTTTTACCCTATCTTTGATAGTTTTTGATATATTTCGTTTTCAAAAAAAAGTACGTCAAATTTTCAAAAGTCGATATTTTTGAGGGGAGAAATTATTTCGAACTTTAAGTATCGCTAAAAAATTTTTCTAAAGTAATACTAAAACATATGTAAAAATAAAAAAAATCGGTGACAATAACCAAAAAGATTTGTAGTTATTTATGGAATGACCGATCTGCATAACTGCTTACGTTATAATGGTATGGAGTCGTGCAAAATAACCTGCAATAAAAAATTCGATAATCACCCCTAAAGGGTAGACAGGGGGTTAGTTTTTACAATTTTTAACTAAGATCAGAGATATTTACGTTTTTTTATAGGTAATGAATAAAAATCATTATAAAAAAATGCAATATGTCATACCCTATCACGTATGGAAGGTTCTAATTAGTTTCGAAGTTTGCGAGATTCCGCTAGTACATTTATATCTTAAAAAAAAACACACACTCTGCCACGGGGCCCTCGAGCTTCTAGTTACGGCCCTGTGTAAAAACATGTCCTTGTATATTATTAGTTAGTTAGTTGAATATTTTAGTGCGATATCGTGAGTTATAGCGATTCAACTACAGTGTTTAAAACGGGGCTAACGCATGTAATCCGCGCGCCTAACGAAGGGTTAATACAGAATGCGCAATCCATGTCTGTATGTAAGTATAAGGTTTATTTAAAAACAAATATATGGGCCCCAAAAACTCCAAGCTCTGATGAGGTCCCATCTTTTAAATTATATGATGACACGCTACTGCCCGTTATCTAAAACAAAATGTTTTGTAAAAAAAATAGTTTTAAATTATAAAAAGCTTCTTTGTGAAGTCGTATTTTCAGCTTGTCCTTTTACACTGTGTTCTGTAGGGTATATTTAAATATGAATTTGACATGAATAAGATTTGAATGGCGGAGCACATGCCTACTCTAAGGGGGGAGGAGGACGATCGGGGCGATCGCCCCGAGCGCCGTGTGGCTTCTATTCTGTTTTTGGGGTATATTATTTCAAGAACAAATTAATGATTCAATATAAATAGAGTAATGTGAGAGGGCACACTTCAAACTAGCTAGTTTTACGTCCGTCGCTACGCCAAACATCATTCAAACAGTTTGTGCACAACATTCTACAGTGCCGACAGCAGCGAAAAAATATCGAATATTTAAAAAAAGAAGTTTTAAAATATAAAAACCCAAAATTACTTATGATATTTTCATATATTAATTTATTGTATCTACATCCTACCTACTATAAACAACCAATTTATATTTTAACATTCTACTGAATTGAATTCAACTCTACAATTCAATTTTTGTTTAACGCAGATTTGCAGAAATTCTAGTTTTAAATATTGTTTTTATTGAATTTTTAAAGGTAAGGATAAAAAAACTATTATTTGTTTATAAAATAGACTATTCTAGAATATAGTCGAAATCAATTAGTGTAATCATGATAATGATAGTTAGATATCCAATGTATCATATCGCCAGAAAAGTAGCAACAGTAGAAATTAATGTATATATTAATTTGCTATTAATAAATAATTAATAAATTAATTAATTGATAAATAAGGAAATTGTTTTGATTATGCGCGCATGCTTAATTTATTTGACCTTAAGAAACGAATATAACATTTTGTTATACTCCTCTCCCACGTAGAAAGTGTCCTACAGGAGCATTTTTGAAATCAGGCAACCTTAAGTGGGCGCTAACCTGAAGCTTACCCTAGAGATACTCGTAGTAAAAGTTTTGACAGCACGAATCGATTTCTGTTGTAGTAGCCAAGCCTAACTCACATAACCAAATTTTCTGATTTTATTAATCAGTGTTATTAAAAATACTTCATATATACTCGTATACATTATACATATACATAAGTATATTAATAATATACTAGTAGTGACGTTAAAATAATATAATAAATAAAACAACTAATTGTATAAACGTCAAACAATTTAATAAGCAAGGAAACGTAGCGAGCTTTCGATTCACAGAATCATCGTCAGGCTAAAATAATAAATAGTAATTAAATACAATTCTAGGTTTCCTTGCTTATTAAATTGTTTAACGTTTAGACAATTAGTTGTTTTATTTATCATAAGTATATTAATACATTTCATTATGAAATGTTCAATTTTATTTTACTTTTTTTATACTTGCTAAAAATAATACTTACATACATACTATATTTTTTTAATAAACCGCGGGCATCGTTTCGGCTAAAAATGGTGATACTGACAATACTGTCATAATTCTTATTGGAGTATCTTTAGACTGTTCTCGCGATGGGCCTAGTGGGACAGTCGGATTATCAAATTTGTCGGACTATAGAGCACTGCCACCTATATACCCCTTGTAGTCCGGAATATTTTAAAGAGTACCGTATAATACGACAAATTATGAAGAAGGTGACCTGCGCGATGGGCAAAGTTCTATTTCTTTCACCTTTTGTAAAAATCTCAATTTAAATGGTTCTACGTAGTTTGTAAATAAGTATAATTGGTATGTCAGATTCCAGGCGGTGCGGCGCCGGATTAGACAGGGGCCGAATTACCAAGGGTTTACTGTAAATTAATAATCGTTATATATTTATTATTTTTTCCATATTTTGAGTAATAAAAACATTTAAAACAAATACCTACATAATCTATTTATATTTATACAAAATCTTGAAATAACAAAATTATCTATTGATAGAGTGTTATTTATGCTGGTGCTAAACAGTGTTCATTTAAATATAAAGACAATATTTATATTAATTATGGTCATTTAAATACTAAATTACAGATAGATACGAAACATTATCAATTGTTTACCGAACAAACTGTTGATTGTCCGAAATGCGACGAAAATGGTGTCTTCTTGTGTATGTCTCGAAAAGAAATATAATTAATTAATAATTAAACTATAGTAGTGTTTTGAAAACATCTAATAAGCAGGTCGAGTCTTTTTTACTTTTAAGTTAACAAGGCTAGAATAATAAGAGATCATTTCATTTTAAGTTATTTAAAAATACACTAATTTAATTGCTTTCTGACGAAAAAAGGAAAATATACTATTAAATACAGGAACTTTGATAAGAGTTATATCATCATAAAGTCATTAAAAATATTAAAAGTTTTCCTTAATTTTGTCAGAACCTTATAAACATACGATATATTTTATATATAAGTATATTATTGAACGTTACATATATTGAAATGGCATAGGTGGGCATTAACTCGTTAATCCGTTAATCGTTAATTAACGAAGTTAACAAAATGCTGAACGGATTAACTTTTAAGTTAACTCAAATAAATGTTAACGCTTTTGTTAACTTCCGTTAACTTTAGTCCGTTACATTGGTTGTTTGATGACAAGTACATAAGAAAGTTGTCGAAATACCGAAAAAAGGTCTTCAAACATTTTGGATGGTTAACTTTTAACGGTTAACTTTAACTTTCGTAAAATTTTCGGTTAACTGTAACTTCCGTTAAATTTTCGGAATTTTAACGCTTTAACGATTACCGAAGTTCACTTTTTTATTAACGAATTAACGATTAACGAAGTTAACTTTTCGATTAACTGTGCCCATGTAATGATTCTCGAAGTTTTTTTTAATTAATAGCATTCGAATATAAAACAAAATAGTTCGAACCAATTTCTGCTTTCAATTCTTGAATGTTAATTAACTTTTAAGGATTTTAAATTTATAAGATTCTTGCAATTTAGAACACCAAAGCATAGTTTTTTGTTTCCATAGAGTACATTTTTTTCTTAACTTGATGGCACCCTTTTCACATATTTGAGAATCACTGATTACATAAAAGAAATTTAGATGAATAAAAAATGTATAACATTCTGTTCTATTTAATCTACAATTTTTTATTGAGTTGTTTGACTTATGTATTATGTATTATAGATGCCCATTATTTATTGTAGCGTAGGGTTTTGTAATACCTTAATCCGGTCCTGGTAGTAAATCGTACATTGGCGTTGGTTGGAATACTGTATTTAATTAAGGTAAGTATACCTGTACTGTATATATTCATACACATATTCCAATATAAATATATACCGTCAACCATATACAATACAAGTATATTATCACAATACGACCCTTATATAGTATTATAATAATATATTTATCAAATGATTAAAAAGCAGTAGGTACTAGGGTTACACAAAGAAACTTTTCTCGGTCTCGGTCTAGAAACAAGATCCAAACCGAGACAAATGTGGTTTGATTTTGAATTAAACTGGGCCAAGACGATTATACTAGTTGAATTTAAAATGAGATGAGACCGAGTCAAAAACATCTTATTTTTATATGAGACGAGATCGAGACGATATGGCTTAATTAATTAATTACCACAAGACGAGACTGCCAGTTATGTAATTTGAAAAAGAGACGAGACTTCGGTTACAAAAACCGAAACGAGACATATTTACTAAGTTTTCGTCTCGTGTGCAGCCCTAGGTACTGACGTAAACAATAATGAATAATGAATACATCTAATATGTGGTTCATAATATATTATGTAGATTCGATAGATTTTATGTCATATAGACGAACTAAAAAACCTTTTTGTCTGATAACAAAGTCAATGTTTATTTTCAACAGATTTATTTTTATTTGTGATCAATAATCCACTTGGCGCGAAAATTCCACCAATCCAGTAAAAAGAAACACGCTACTTGCGCATTGCGATCTGTTTATTGTAATATACCACCTGATGCTTAACTTCATTTGATATACTAGCGCCAATTTTAAATTATTATCATATGTAGGTACAAATATATTTAAAATAAAATATAATGTTTTGGATTTTGCACATTCGTAACTTAGTTTTCTTATATACCTACCATTTTATAAAAATTATTTGTCTATTTAAATAATATAAGAAAATACAAGTATATAGGTATAATTTTTATAAGTTATATCATAATCTTAAATTATAACATAAAAATTCTAAAAATTAACTAGTTTATTTAAAATATAGTACGTTTAAAAAATATTAATAATATAATAAAATAAAAATATTTATCATATTATATTTTAATAAAGTATTAGTTTGTATTGTTTAAAATCTACCTATTTTAAAAAAAGTTCAAAGTAAAATGAGCACAGATAAAAATAAATTATAAATAGACAGTTATGGACACTAACAATAAGTTGAAACTGTCGATAGTCAATTAAATCAGTATATAATCATTCATTGTAAAAGCTTTTTAATAACAATAAAATTTGATTGAAATGTGCACCTATATGTCACGAGTACAAATAATAATATAATCAGAGCTATATTTGCCAATAGTAGATATATGTTTGTATTTAAATATATCTGTCAATTTATTTTAATTCATCAATGGATATAATCATTTTATTAAAAAAAATTCATAATTATTTTTAACCAAATTGTTAAAATACCTAACTATTTATTTTAATTTGATGTGAGATACAAATATTCAATCATATAGCAATATTCTATTTTTAAATGCACATTATGAATTATATAATTAATTACCTATTCGAATATATTCGTATATATGTGCAGCTAATTTCATTAAAAAAACTAATGATATAGTTAATTTCCAGTACCGTAATGAAAATATCTTTGCAAATTTTTAACGAGGAGTGTGCATTTTCAAATAATGAGATGTAATCGGTATGTAATACTCATTGTTAGACGAGTGGCGTGTCTAGTGTTATTTCGTTTTAAGCTACCCTGCGACGCCACTATAGTTAAACAGTGAAGTAGTAAAAATAAAAGAACCAGTTATTGTTGTCAACTCTCAAATTTATGAACACAACAATAATGCTGGCAGCAAATCAGGACAATAACCTTATAAGTTCTCCTGCTTACAGGTATCTAATATTTAAGGACCGCCTAGTTTATAAAGGGTAACTATTGCGAACCAGTAAGTGCCTAAATTAAGATAATTGTGTTTATATTGAATAACATCCGCCCGCGAGCTTCTAATAAAATAATAGACAGTAGTTAATTTTATTGTACTACATACATATATACAATTATACATATAATTTAAATTAATATTACATAAATTTGACATTGGTATTTACAAATAATATCTGATTATAATCTACCCAAATACCTGATGATTGAATGATTTTAATTACAAAGACATTAAACAATATGTGTTAATCAATGCATACCGGTCAGATATGTCTGAGAGCGTTGTATTGACTCTGTTGAGCGCAACAATGGGTACATAATATATGGAACACTTAACAATATTACGTCGTGGCTGCGCGCCCCCGCAACGCCACCGCCCCTCATCACCCCGGCCAATTCTAAATGGTCGCTATATATTCTGTCTATACGCGAAATCAATGTGCGCAGTCAGGTTGCCATGGCGACTGGTCGTTGCCTGGCAACGCAAACAGAATGTAATATTGATACGGTCCGGGCATTGTTGCTCCGGTCTCCGGGCATGCGAAATCCGGACAATACTTCGGTTGAAATTTTTTATGCATCTATTTAGTAAATGAGATGTCAGATTGTAAATTTTATTATTAATAATATAAACCTGTCACGTCGTATTTTATATTTTGGGTAACCTCTCCGAAAAGAAAAGTAATGATCGTTTCAGATGATGTGACAATGGATATTGTTTATAGACAGATTCACTGAACCAGTCGAGTGGAAAGGTGCTCTAGGCGTGGCTAAATGGTATCAATTTGTATATAGAGTACATATTAATATAAAGGCGTTGACATAATCAAAAGGATATGTCAGTGATACATATTCAAATACATTTTACAATTCTCGACGGTTATTATTTAAAATATATGCATTTTATTATAATTTATGTTTTACTCCATCCCTGATAATTCCAAGGATTTTTCCATCCACCCAGGAATCCAATTTGTAAAATGAATGATACAAATAAAGTTAAATGTACCATACATTTCAATATGATTAAATATACATCTTAAAAAAAAATTTTTTTTTGTTCAAAAATCGATTAGAAAATAAGTTTATAATTTAGCATAATTTGTATAATTAAAATATCATATGGAATTATACATCATATATACTCGTAAATGTACATGTTTTCATTAAACTATTTCCAATATATTGTGATAACACTTTTGTTGTTTCTCACTTAAAAATCAGCATTTCAAAAAGGTTTTTAGTGATAATATTATATGGCATGATCAATAATACCATCCAGTAGGTACGCCGACTGAAGCCGATTTGTTCCGAATACACCCGATTGAATACATCAATAGATTCAGCGCAATATGGCTGCTAACAGGGGTGGTAGATGTATGACTATAAATTTTTTTATTAACCTAGAACAAGAACTCGTACTATTATTAACACTGCTTTTAATGAAATTCTTATGGAAAATATGTGTTCTTATGATGTTGATGTGGCTGTTTTTTGTAGTATTAGAGAGTAGATTGAGTATTTAAAACTACCTATATAAAATAGTAGTTTAAACATTTAAAGATAAACATGTAATTTATAATTTTAAATTCTTGACGAGTAAAATAGTTTGAATATTATATAATAATATAGTATCGTCAAAATAATTAATGTCTAAAAAATAAAAAATAAGTACCTATTTAACTCATTTTTCAACATAATAGTTGTCTAATATACAATAATTCCTTATTTGCTAATTACTAATAATTTTTAATTTTACATAGACATGAGACATGACACAAACCTTTATTTAGAAAGTATTGCATATATTGGCACATAATATTGCACTTATAAAATGTATATATTTCAAAGAATTGTTCATGTTATTTAAGTAAATAATATTTATTGTTATAGTTATTTGTATGATATATGAATTTAAAGTAAAAACCTTTTTTGGTTAAAAATTATTTTTTACTAATAATAAATTAATGTACATTTTAAAAACATATTTGCTTTACTTAATAATTAAAATGTCAATTTTATTTCATAATTTATTGATGAAATTATTACAAATATGAGACAAAGGATTTGTAATATTCCATTTTACACCAAACCCCTGTTTCCACCAGATTCGTTAGAAAATATATATTATGCAGACCGAATTTCGTTATACTTCTCATTTCCTCCTCGTTGTTTTCCATGCGCATGGTTCTTTTTAGACTTGTTTCCTTATCGCTCGTATCTGCCATATCAGTGGATAGAGAGAGATAAGATATATAAATAGGGTTCGAATATGTTTGGTAAAAATCAACTTTGGCAAAACCTCGCACGCTGTTGATAGCCGCTGAAAATCTCAACCACTCCACACGACAAAGCTTTCAGAGAAAGGTTTCGGACCCGGTATTATCACTGATAATGGTAAACCGTGTACTCTTAAGGGTAGATTAATACTTATTAACTAACACTTTTTGTGATCATTTCGTTGATATCGATACACATGTAATTTTTTTTCGGCTTAGTAAATTTTAATTTTTTTAAAGTTTAATGTAATTTTCCCCTCGACTTTGCTAGCGTGTATTTCGAAATCAATGAATGTTCGTGCGACTGACGGCTCTAAAACATAAACATCGCGATTTAATTTTTATGCATTTTTATTAGAAAAAAACAACTTTTAATTTTCCTTAATACGGTTCTACCGTAAATACATAAGCCAAAACTAATGCTCCAAGGTTTTTTATCAGTCAGTTCCATCAAAATTGGTTAAGTAGTTTTGTATTAAATCGGAACATATAGATAGACAGATAACACATGAAAAAACCATATGGATTATATAGTCTATAAATCGAAATATAGACTAAAAAAATAATTGTACGGAAATGCAATACAGATTATATTATATATTAGAAGTAGGTATTAGTTGGTACTGATGTTTTAGATATATGTATTTTTGATAAAAGTTCTAAAAGGTTAAACTAATTAATTTAGTTACTGTACGGGTGTGTATTGTATTTCTGATATCCGTGTACCTAGCTCAGTTTTGTTACTCTCCTTCCGCATTAAAAATGATATGAAACATTTTATTTAAGTTATCATTTTGTTTGACATGGTAAAAAATGAACAAACATAAATAAATTATTTATTTATCCTCATGAGACTCTGTATTTAAGAATTCCATTGCGCCATCTGTAGGTAGTTACTAAATTAAAAATTAAATTAAATTACAAAAAAAAATACTTTTTAAAAACAAGCTTTTATTGAAAATGTACTAAAAAGTAAAAAATAAATAAAACTATCACAACAATTTTAGGTTTTTATGACTAAAACCAATAAAAGCGCGGGGCGCTCATAAAGTCAAATGTATAGCTTTTTATTTATTAATTATTTCATTATTGTATTTATAAAATTGTTAATTTGTTTTATTTTATATATTTATTTAAACTAATAATACCAACTTCATTTCTTATTTTACATAAAAAATTTTATTCATACATTTTCCTTTATAGTACCCCGCGCTTTTATTGGTTTTAGTCATAAAAATCTTAAATTTTTGTGATAGTTGAAAATTTATTTTTTTACTTTTTAGTGCATTTTCAATAAAAGCTTGGTTAAAAAAAATGTTTTTTTGTAATTTTATTTTAAAATTTTTAGTTACTGATTGACAACTAACTAATTAACATACTAACAGGTAAAATTCGTCAAACTCTTTCATTTGATAAATATATCGGGGGGTTGTGACGAAAAAGTTAATCCACCATCTTGAGTCGTCCGCCATATTAAGTTTAGAACAAAGTTATGTAGCTTATTGTATTCTACTTATTAAACCCTTTCATTTGATACCTATAATAAGGGGGTTTTGTAGAAAAAGGTGATCCGTCATTCTGGGGCGCCCGCCATATTTAATTTAGAATGACGTCATATAGCTAATCGTATTCTATTCGTCAAACCCTTTCATTTGATACCCATATTAAGATGGTTATGAAGAAAAAGGTAATTTTGGGGCGTCCACCATATTGGATTTTGAACGATATTAGATATATTATATTGCATTGTCACCGGACTCATATACGTATACACAATTTCTGTGTGGTCTAAGTAAAGTTACTTTTCGTAAGAAGTATTTTTTTAAAATATATCAATTAAGCAATGAACACATAAAAATTATGTATTTTTGTATTATAATCCTTTCAAAACCACATATTTTATAAAATTATAGCCAATTGTGAAACTTCGTTAGTGCAATTACAAAAACCCTTTTAGTCTCTAGATAAGAAAGGTAAAACTTAAGAAAGCCTTGGGACTTTGGATGCGATAAAGTTATCTTTTGTAATTTAAAAATCGAAATTTTAGTAGGAAAAGAAAGTGCAAGATAGTATATATACTCAAATGTATATTGAGAAATGATTTATGCTCTCGTCGATTCAATATAGATTATTTATTTAATTACAAGATTACAGCATGTCTTTTAATAGGCTTCTCTAACTTTAACAAAACAATCCCATATGCGTATTTCAGAGGATTAGCATATATATGTACGACAATGTACGTGCAGTCTAGATTTTTTTATAATTAGTTCATTCACTTTTGATCGGATAGGTTAGTTCTTCTTTCTACTATTTTATACAGATAACGTTCTATAGAAGGAATATTTTCACAAATGTTTATTTTAAAAATATAACTCAAACAATACACGAAGTTTTTGTATGAAATTTTGTATGATTTTTTTAATACAATAAATGGAAATTACATTGGGTTAACGAAGAGGTAGTTCATCAAAATTTCACTAAGTCCAGACCTGTTGTATAGTTTTGTCCTACTCGATGTTGGTAGATAAATAAACCTCTGCGTCCTACTGCAGTGGTGGGTGGAGGCAGAAAATGGGGCTAGTTGTTCCCATCACCCCTTAGTTTCTTTCACAATCATATTGGGTATACCACCTACATACTTTGTTATTTTAGTTGAATTAAGTAATGTGGATTTATATATTATTTTGACAGATGATTTTTTGCACTTGAGTAAGCTTTGTTATACGAAAACGCTTTTAAAAGGGAAAATAAATGATTTTATCTTTTTGTGAATCTATTTTTTATCGTTAAGCTTTATTAAACGTTATTCTAATAATTTGAAATATAAAAAAAATCTATTTAAAAAAGTTATACCATATATAAAATATATAGGTGTCATTTCGTTTGCCAAATTAGGGCACCGCATTTTTTTTTTCATAATATGTTTTATTGACCCTTTAACAATAAGAAAGTGCATAGTGCTATAGGAGATTTATATTCAGTTATTGTTTATGGGTCATTTCATCTAAAATTACCGTTTTAAGAATTTGATTGTCTTTATATTTTGTAAAATGTTTACCTGATTAATTAGTACTTCAAAAGACATTCTGAAATATTTCTAGAGAGATAGAGAGAATGTTTAAAGTGATAAAAATGCTCAAGTTAATGAAGTTTTTCGAAATTGATATTAATTATAGCTACATAATAAAGTTTAAAGTATATTCCCATGATTATTTATCTCTATGCCCATGAAAATTATGTATACCATGTATGTCTTATGTTATGTGTATTTAATTATTTATTACAAAATCTGCAAAATTATCAAAACCAAATGTATGGTAAAACGAAAACAAACTTTTTGTAAATAAATTTTTATTTGTAGGTATTTATGTTAGAACAAAGTTATATATTATATTGCCCAATTAGTTTTTATTCCTGACACAATTACAATGTTAACAATGTAGAAAAAAGAACAGAAAAAAATATAGAGGTAATTTTAGATTTAAACGAAATGTATATTAACCTGGAAAGCAAACATCATCAGTGTAAATCACACTTAACCTAACCACAAACAAAAGCCACGGACATAGGGTAAATACGACACTATAGTTAGACAACCAAATAAATAAAGGACAATAAGATCTAAAAATTATAGTTTGATTCTAAATAATCAAAATATACTTTATATTATTAAAAATAGTTTTCTACTTCGATGTAAAAAGATATAAAATTTTATTGTAAAATATTGTTTAGTTTAAAAAATTGTGGAAAATTAACTAATTTTTATTTAAAAAAATTATTAATTACAATTATACCAAATATTAAAATTATTGACTATTTAGTGGTGAGTTATAATACTCGGGGGTCTCAGATAGAATAAATAATCGAGGCTCCTATTCTTTTATGGAATAACGAAAATTTTGAAAGTTTTATCAACAATGGAATATTTTTATTGTGTGTTATATAGTAGTTTTAAAATCAAACAAAAGATTTAACGGAGCCCTAAAATGCCTTCTACATAAGGTGCGTATTATTCGGTTAAATATTATAGGTATATAACAGGATCGACAAACTAAATTACTGTGATCTACCATTTTTGAATTTCTTTGAACATTATAAATAAAAATAAAACTTATAAAAATAATCGCAATTCGTGTTTATATATAAAATTCGCCCCTATCAATCAATATAGACAAAATTGATATATCTGTATAATTTAATAACTATTACTATTTATTTAATTGTATGCACAAAAAATAATTCTTCATACGACTTATTAGGTGAACTCACCCAACATGAAGTTTGAAAAAGTAATGCGGGAAATGGAGGGGGGAGTTATCCGTAACCGGAAGCGGTAGCGTGTATTACATCCGATAGATCTCTTGAACAATTCTTGGATCACACAACGTATTCTGTACTTACATATACTTGTTACGTATAGATGTATTATTGTTGATTGATTTTTGATTACCAATTTATAGTAATTTCCGATTGTAAGTCTTTTTCATAAATCTATGGTATAAATTCTTAATGGAGTTTTGTCATTTTAATATGTAAATAGTTCAGATAGTGTGTTGTAATTTGTGTTTCAGATATGAGGGATAAAGGCCGCGAAATCAGTTTGTGCCTAGGGCCTCCAATTTAGTTAACCTGCAACTGTCATGTCCGGTATTATAAACGTTATAAAACGACCTAGCAAAATTTGTTAGCTTGCAAGCACTCATAAATGAGGTTATGAATTTTGTTATAGTATCTATGGATTAGTTATGGAATTTAGAGCAGTGACACTTCAACGTATTGTAACACAGTTGGCGACTCTGACCATATAAAATAATTTTCATAATAGCACAACTGTTTTAATACCGTTGGTTTTTACATACAACGCTTGCGCGAAATCTGTCAAAGTCATCAACAGAACTGTCATATAAGTTTGGTATCTCATTTTAGAGTGCTTGCTAGCTAACAAATTTGCTAGGTCGTTTATAATACCGGACATCAGAGTTATCAAAAACCGTCCATGTTAAAATATACTATATCAAATATCCAAATTTTCTATGTCATAAAAATATCGCTATATAGAGGTATACCTAAGTATCATACAATTATACATACTATATGTATTCTTAGTATGTTACTATGTAACATTAATATACAATTCAAAAAACATTATGACATATGTATATAGTATTATTATTTATTAAAAAAAACTGTTCTTTTATTATTATTATTTGTATAGTAACAAAGAATAATAACTTATCTCACTATTAGAGTTAAATAATTGCTCTAAAATAGTCTAAATTGATCTCTATATTTTTATCCTCACATTGAAAGTCTTTCAAGCTCTCATATTTAAAGATTAATAATTAATTAAATAAGAATATAGATTGTTTTTCATAAAGTCCTAGCTAAACAAGTTTAATAAAAGAAATATAATCAGAAAAAATCAGTATTAAAAACTATAAATCATTTGTAAATTCAAAACAAATGAATGCGGTTTCAAACTTATAAGTTTTCAAACGCAAATTCTAACTTTGAACTCATAATTGGCTTTTTCAGTTCATACATAATTTTGCTTTATGGTTAGCATCAGTTCAACGATAATAATACTACTACTTTTATATGATTGCTTGTTATAATATAATATATTTATTATATTAGTATATTATACTAATATAATACATATGTATGTAACAAACAACAGACAAAATGTATGTATGTATGTATTATATTAGTATAATTCAAGAAACAGTTGAATATCTATGTGTTATATAAAAACTAACCGCCCGTCATAGGTGAGCACAGTTAATCCAAAAGTTAACTTCGTTCATCGTTAACTCGTTAATAAAAAAAATTATTCGTTAATCGTTAAAGCGTTAAAATTTCGAAAATTTAACGCAAGTTAAAGTTAACCGTTAAATGTTAACGATCAAAAACGTATACTGCTTTTGGCACCTTTTGGGATGGGATACATAGGTAAATAAAACAAAAACAAGTAGATAGATTAATTATTTTAATTATTACAAGCGACAGTAGCGACCCGCCCTGGTTTTGCATGGGTATAGAAAATCATATACGCACCTAAACTAAACCTTAATGAATTAAATCATACACCTAAATTCTATCTTTTTTTCTTTAAACCTTCCTCATGCATGCTTACTTTACTTACTATACTAATATGAAATATGGAAGAAAATGATAAACTCTAAATGAAGTCGGTTAAAAATGGTGCAAACGCTAAAAAATCAGGCTATAATAACTTGTATTCACTGTCACATAGCAAGTAATCAACAGGACCGCTTTATTTTTAAGAGTTTCTCGACTCTGGATTCTTGCTCTTTTGAACAACAGCGCCGCGGCGCGCCGCGCCGATGTGCCCGCGTGGCGCACAATTCAAACATATAATGACAAATTTTTTTGAGTTAACTTAAAAGTTAATCCGTTAAGCATTAACGAGTTAATGCCCACCTATGCTGCCCGTTTAGTACATACTTATCTATTTTTATTAATCTTTAAGAAAAGTTTGAAGACTATCATTAACTATGTAAACGAAAGTTTGTCAATAGGTCCTTAAAACCATTTTTATTAAGGTTAAGCTACATTAACCAAAAGTTAAGATAATATATTAACTTGAAATACACTATGTTTATCTTTATCACATTAGATAAAGATAAAATTGTAGTGAAGTGAGCAAACTCAACCAAATTTTGTAGGGGAAGGTGGGGTAAGACGGGGTAGCGAGGTAAGATGGGGACCGTAACAAAACTGATGATACAATGTAGCTAGAAATGTTCTTCTATGGCCATGTGATGTTATTTAACAGAAGTTATTAATGTCACAAATAGTTTGGTTGAAGGTGTGCACGTTGTGATTTTGTAAGTATTTTTTTAAATTTTTAGTGGTTACATCTAATTTTTGAGGTATATAAAGTGCGTGACTGTTCAAAATGTATGGTGTACAAGATGTATGTCATATTTTTTTATTGATATTTGTTTATTTTACTATTATAATGACATTAACTCGTTCCGGTTTGCTTCGATTTATAACCTCAAAAAAAAATACAACTTGGGAATCCAGTTTGGGAAAGATGGGGTACCTACTTGCGGGTAAGATGGGGTAGGTATGATTCTTTGGATAATACAACATTCGATCTGGTTAGCCCGAAACAGTTAATGCCGTATCCACGAATTTCCGAAAAAAGGCCAAGACAAGTTCGAAGAAGAGGAAAAACAGCTATTATTACTGCGTCTCCGTATAAAACAGAGTTAGAGGAAAGACAAAATAGTAAGAAACTAAACCAAAGGTAACAAATAAAAAGAAATTGAAAAAAAAACAAATAAAAGATCTAAAAGAACCAAGAAAGCTGATGAGTTCTGAGGACGAAGATACAGAATGTCTGTACTGCCTCGGCTTGTATTATGAGTCTGTACCCCATCTTGCCCTATAGGTGGGGCAAGTTGGTGCAAATTAGTTATTTTTTTCAAGTTGATATTTCTATAAGAAGAATTATATTTTTTTGTTTTCACTGATTAGAATTTAAGGAAGAAAGGTTGATTATTTTCTTAATAAAAGTTCCTAGAATGTGCAATCAAAAATAAAGGGTTTTATTTATGAAATACCTTAAGGTCCCCGTTTTACCCCACCTTCCCCTACCAGTTACAGGATTTATTGATATTTTTGCGTCTACACCATCGTATAAGTATTTTGATCTACTTATTTGATATTTTTTTTTAATTTTTGTCTCGAAAACTACTTATTAAATTTTTAAAACGGAAACATTAAATACGTATGAATAATTAATAAATTACTACCGAACCGATTTTATTGGTATTTTCTTCGTTATTCAGTGACATGGCGTAATAGTAGATGGTACTGTGCTGGGATTTGATATCTACTGGTTGAGAGCAGCCAGTCGCGCAACTTTAATGAAAAACGCGCAGAGAACCCGCAGGAGACCATAAATGATATAACATTTACTAACTGTATAGTATACGAATATTTGTAAACCCAAACAGTAAGTCGAAAATATTTGTGTATTACACAGGTAGACTCTCTCCTCCCCCGCTTTACTTATTATTTCGTTTTCACTACACTCTAAACGCCTCTGGCCTTGATTGAAATCTATTGACCCGAATTTTTTTTCGCGCGAGTATTGCATCACAACGAACCGACGAAGTAAATGATACGATATGTATAGACCAGTTCTCTCCACCCTAACTTTTGAAAACAAAACAATCATATGAAATAAAAGTTTATTGAAGTGTAATATTTAAAGCAACATCTTTTTTTTAATTTCTTTAATTGCACTGTACTTCATACGAGTGGGTCAGGTTATATGTTACTTATAGCATCCTCTAATTTTTAGTAAATGCAGTAGGAACTAGGAACCGATTATAACAACATCGGTTAAAAGTCCAACTGAATCCCATATAATTACATTTTTACCGGTTGTTTCGACTACCCGCTTTTTACGACCAAAATGACTAGTTCCTTCGATGTCGTTTCAACCGGTTTCTATTGTAGAATCTTTTTTTTTAATATTCACTTCATTTATCAATAATATGAAATATATTTTTCGAATCTACGATTGATTTTCTAAATTGTTTGTTGAGTTAATTGTCATGTCTTCTAAATAACAAAAAAAATCAGATCTTGCAATAAATTTTAGATAATCTTTTATTCAAACTTATCTGAAAACAATTAATTTTATCGAATTCTTTATTACATTATTGATTATTTATAAAACAACTTAAAAATATATACATATATAAACAATAATAACAATAGATCTAACCTTAAAAGTGTAACTCAAGAAAGTATGTCAAAGTGAAAACAATTAAATGATATAAATAAACTGCTCCTATATACAAAGACTTATTAAGGCAATTTTCTAATTTTATTGAAAAATATATTTATTTAAATAATCTTGAGGATTAGGTTATTACCTTAGATAAGGAAAGAAAGGAAAGATTTGTACAGTTTAATTTTCGATATACATAATTCGTTTTATTTAAATTAAACACATACAGAAACACATTTGTTCATAATTTAGTACTAATGTGTTCATTAACTATTATGGCCCACGGACAAATTGTGAATTCTGGCCCGTGTTATACAAAAGGTTGCCCACTCCTGGTTTAGACTTTAGATAATATAGACTTTTCAGATACTAAATAAATAAATCACTCAATAAAAACTGTAAAATAAAAGTTGTAAATAAGTGTGTTTATTGTTTATAAATAATTTATCCTGAATATTTATTAGCTTCCGAAGTAGTAATATATATACATTTTTAAAAATATCTAATTTACTAGATCTCCAAATTCAATATTTTTGTATATCTTCGTAAAACAATAAAATTTTACAAATATGATATTATAACGAGCAGTTTATTATCTTTAAAATTAATTTCCTAGTGTGCATTTTTTACTCCATGGCAGCTTTTAATCAAATAAGTTTCAAGAACCATTTTTTTCTCTACAGCAAATTTAAAAAATTGTCAAGACATACACCAGTGTATGCCATAAGGGTTCCGAAGTATATACTACGTGGACTGTTTAGAGCAATTTACAGGTGCATATTTGAGTTAAAAATAAATATAAAAAATAGGATCATATTCTATTAATTCAGATCTACATTTTGACACCCCACAAGCCTAGATATGAAACTAAAAAAAATTCCATGACGCCCCTTCCTATTTTTCAAAATTTGAAATGATATTGTTGATTTTAGTATTTGTCGTTACTAGTATTATAAAAACCCCATTACCAATTTTTTTTCAGATTTTTTGAGTCAGTATTTACCGAGCTAGAGAGGGGTGGACAAATTTTTGTTTACTTGAAGCCCCCTGTAGGTGCCATTTTTGATTTATAAAAAAAATAAAAAATACTGTCATATTCTACTCATTGAGATCTACATTTCGACACCCACATGCCCAGATAAAAAAATAAAAATAAAAAAATGTATGACACCCCTCCCTTTTTCTCCAAAATTTGAAATGATATTGGTGACTTTGGTATTTGTCGTTGGTAGTCTCACCAAAGCCTCATTACCTAATTTTTTTAAGAATTTTTGAGTCAGTAGTTACCGAGTTAGAGGGGGGGGGGACAATTTTTTTTTTGCTTGGAGCCCCCTGTAGGCGCCATTTTTGATTTATAAAAAAAATAAAAAATACTGTCATATTCTACTCACTGAGATCTACATCGCGACACCCCACATGCTCAGATAAAAAAATAAAAATAAAAAAATGTATGACACCCCTCCCTTTTTCTCCAAAATTTGAAATGATATTGGTGACTTTAGTATTTGTCGTTGGTAGTCTCACCAAAGCCTCATTACCTAATTTTTTTCAGATTTTTCGAGTCAGTAGTTACCGAGTTAGAGGGGGGGGGGGGGACAATTTTTTTTTTTGCTTGGAGCCCCCTGTAGGCGCCATTTTTGATTTATAAAAAAAATAAAAAATACTGTCATATTCTACTCACTGAGATCTATATTTCGACACCCCACATGCCCAGATAAAAAAATAAAAATAAAAAAATGTATGACACCCCTCCCTTTTTCTCCAAAATTTGAAATGATATTGGTGACTTTAGTATTTGTCGTTGGTAGTCTCACCAAAGCCTTATTACCTAATTTTTTCAGATTTTTCGAGCCAGTAGTTACCGAGTTAGGGGGGGGGGGAATTTTTTTTTTGCTTGGAGCCCCCTGTAGGCGCCATTTTTGATTTATAAAAAAAATAAAAAATACTGTCATATTCTACTCACTGAGATCTACATTTTGACATCCCACACGACTTGGAATACATTTTTTTTGGTTTTTTGAATTTGCTTTAAAGCCCCCTGTAGGCGCCATTTTTGATTTATAAAAAAATAAGAATAAGGATCAAATTACACTAGCTTGGTTACACATTTTGATGTGCCACTTGCCTTGGTATAAAAAAAAATATTTTTTTGGGTGTCTTTAGCTTCTTAGCACCCCCCCTAAAAAAATATTTTTCGAAAATATTTGTACATATTTTACTAGATGGTGTTATTTTACATATTCTTTCAAAATTTCAAGGTTCTAGCTTATATAGTTTACGAGCTATTGAGCTTAGAGTGATTAGGACGGACGGACGGACGGACGACAAAGTGAGATTAATAGGGTTTCTTCGGAACCCTAAAAATGATTTGAATAAATTTTTATAAATAGTTAAAAATATTGGGCAAGAAGAAACAACAAATTTAATTTCGAAATAACGAAAATAAAATATACTTTGAAATTGTAATTACTATGTGTAAAGTCTGGAACAAAGGAGTTGAAGTGTTCCCTGGACTCGGGGGAGACGAGAGAGCGTGGCTGTAGGCGTGTAATACGTCTATGATACAAAATTCAAAGAATGTGTTTGTATATACATTAACATTATAGTATTCGGTGATCTCAGTCTAAAAATAATCTTTTTAAATTACTTCATGAATGAGTAATTTATAAATTGTAATTTAATTGTTATAAAAAGAAAATGTAGGTGTAGTAGAATTATTGTATTTGTATAATAAATATATATGTGCAAAAATAATATTTACTTTCAATTATAACTGTATTATTAAACGGAAAAATTAAACTCTCTTGTGAGTAACAAACAATTTTATTTTTCCAGTAGATATCGATGGATTAATTCTAACAGGTCTTAACTTTGTTGAAGCATATTTTTTAAAGGCATTTGACATATAAAATACTTTTGTTAATTCGATTCACTGCGTTTAAATGTATAAAATAAATATTAAATAAATTAAGATCAAAACGAACTTGTATAGAAACCAAGAATTATTATACTTTTCAATAATTGTGAGAAAAATGGTATCTAAAATATACTCGTACCCACGGCATAATTATTAAGAATGATTCAAAGTATTTCAAAAATGTTTAATATTACAATAGGTACCATAATTAATACCCTATATTAACGTGCCGGTTTTTATCGTTTTATGTAAAAATTTCTCAATGAGGGTTACGACCCATTAGAATAGGCGTTATGACTAATTTAAAAAAAACTATTCTCTGATGATTTTACGTGTCTCCTATTTCCAAAAAAAAAAATACTTATTTCTGCAGAAAACAAAGGTTTAATCGCAAAAATTGGCTCTTTTGAATTGGACGTCAAAACTCTCGCAGGTGACATTTCAGAGTTGTGACGTCACACTCCTTGTCAACAATAATGAAACATTCAGAGTTAGAGAATAATTTAATTATTTTGTGTGTCAAAAATCAATGTACCTAATAATATAAAATAATCTTGTAAGAAGAATTAATATTTGTCTAAAATAAAAGTCAATCACTTTTGGTTTACTGATGCGTGACATCATTCGCTCTGATTGGTGTTCCATTTAATATGGCGGATTGCTGTATTTTGCATTTTTATTTTAACAAAAATTATATTAATTTAGCTTTTAATATAAAAATAAATACATTTTTTAGAAATTTGTTAATCTATTTAATTATTTAAAATCATAATTTCAATGAAACTTTGTTACTGGTATCATGCCTAAGTTCATTGATATGAAATTACAATTTTTAATCTGCTGTGAAAATAATAACGTTTAAGATTTCTAGTTTGAAAAATATCTGCACACTTATTGTAAGTCTTATACCAATCGAATTGCATATAATATTTCAATATGAATATCAAATAATTATTATTAATTAACAAACATTTTTGTAAAATGATCTAATTTTTTATTAAAAAATAAATATAGATTTAGAAAATACTAGTAATCTAACATGTTTAGTTTCTATGCAGTTGTTAAACTCCCAATATTATGATATACATATGTAGTATGTTGTTGAAGCTCCAATTTGGAAATATCACATACGTACTGCGCATGCTCCGTTATTACGTACAGAATGCTTTGATTATATTTCACATGCACTGAAGCTCGGGAAATTCAACTCGTTGTCCTTGTGGTTTGTTTTAAATAAGTTATTAAATTCTCTATCAATAATAAGCGACTTGTTTAGCAAGAGTATTTATGATAATACGGGTTGCGAGCTATTAGTGAACCGATTAAAATTGTAAATTGTTTTTTATCGTTAAAAGCGTCGTAATACTTTTTCAATTGACATGTTTTTTAAGGTAAACATATTTTAGGTTACCAATTACATAATCAACAATACATTACATATGAATACATACTTATTATATAGATGGAGAGATTTGTAATTGCTCCAATGACCTTTGAATGATTTAAATTATTTTCATTAAAAATAACAAACTTTAAAGGGAAAAAAAGGAAAGTTAAAGCAGAATTTAATAATACATGTATGTATGTGGAGAAATAGTTATAATAATTAACATCTGGTCTTATGTTAGTCCATGACCAACGATTTATCAGTGACAATATAAAATTTAAAATATTTTTCTACTATAAAATAAAAATATATGAGTATGTACTAATGTACTATACTATGTATTACCCTAATACCTAATAGGATTAAAAAACTGTTACATATTAACAATACAAACGGTATTAGATTATATAAATACTCAAAAGAACAACGCAAGTGATACACACACAAAAATGAAAAAATAAAAATAAAATTCCGTGTACAAAAATTTGGAAAAAACATCAATGCATTTTTCAGTTTAGTTTTTAACGGATTTTAAAGTTTATTACAAAATTATAAAGGTTCCATTGTAATAATTAAATTAAAATTTAACAAAAAGTATAATAATTCAATACCAGCGCATTTCAATGAAGTCTGTTTTTTTTAATAATAAGTTAAGATTATTATTGTTTGCCTATACGTATATGGTAGTTACGCCACTGACAATGAATACAACTATAAAAATGTGAAATCTATATCTATAAAAGAGTTTGTCCTTAACCACTCACTCATTCACTCACTCACTCACTCATATATCAACGTACAGCCCCAACCCCTGGACCTAGAAACGTGAATTTTCGTAGGTGCCTTCCTTTTATGATGTAAGCACCCACTAAGAAGTACTCTGGAATTGTACATTAAAAAAGGGTGTCAAAGTTTATATAAAAAAATATTTTTTTTGTTCACATTTAATTGAAACTTATCTAACATACTCTACAATATAAATAATGAAACAATTAATTTAGAATTTCCCAAATTATAACCCCTAAAGTGTTAGGGGGTGGAAAAATTTGTAAAATATTTTTTTTTGTATTCACCGATAAAACATGGCACACGTAGGTACTCTACAAGACAAATATCAATTGCGAAAATTCAACCCCTATAGGAATGGGAGTGATGGGGGGGGGGGTAAAATTTTATCTTCATAACTGTTTATGATATTAAAGTAAATTCGGACAAATTAATATTCAATTAAAAATGAAAGTTCGATATTCAAGCGCTAATAGCACGGGACGGGGACGAGAATGGATTTAGATATGTTTATCTGCTTACCTACTTTACTTATAAAGGTAAATTCGGGCAAAATAGTCATCTATTAAAATAAAAATTTCAACATTCAATCCCTAATGGCGGGGGTAGACAGGGGGTTAATTTTTAGAATTTTTAACTAAGCTCCGAGATATTTACGTTATTTTTATATATAACATAGGTAATGAAAAAAATATCAATATAAAAAAATTTAATATGTCATCCCTTATCACGTATGGAGGGTTCTAATTAGTTTCGAAGTTCATGCGAGCGAAGCCGCGGGATTCCGCTAGTAAAATATAATTTTTTTTACAAAATTTCCAATAAATTATAAAACAGATAATGAGATATAGTACATTTACGTTTGTCTTATTATTATTATCTAAAGTCTAAAGCAAGTAGTTTTTTAAACTAAATTATCTAAGTGTCATAATTAAAAGATATCATTTATAATCAACAGATAGTAAATATATCCACTTAATATGTTACTAGCCTTCATACTCTAAAAAATATCAAAAATAATTTTAATATAATCAAGTTTCAAAAATATGTCAAGGCTGTTTAATGGACATTTATCTGACCTATACACATTAGAATGATATATCTGCCAAAAAATTAGCATACATTATTATATTTAAAAGCATGCTTGGAATGCAATCCATCTAAAAACGATCCTGAAAAAGAATCCATTTATTTTGTTTTGTTTTTTTCTAAAATGTCGCCGGTTGGTATTCAAACATTTTATAAAAGGTAGCAGAAAAAGAAAAACGAAGAAAATGTACACGTACCGGTATATACTATACGGTGCTGCATGAAGCGGCCATAATCATAACTGCTGAACGATGGCGCGAGATTTGAAATATATATATGTACCTACATTATACAGACCCCTTTTATTATGTGTTCTCTGTCATGTTCGAAAGTCGCATTTATAACTTCTATTTTGCTTTCAATACATTCGCTCATCTGGAGGAACTTAAACAGACGGGTCGCTGTAATTATATGCTTTCAGATTTTTCAATTAACACTAGCTTTAATGATGTAATATAATTTTTCAGACAACTCAAATTAAATTAATATTTTTGTTTTCTTATACACATAACCAATAGGTATTTGTATGATAATATTTATAATTACATTTTGACTGTTTAATTAGGAGAATAGTATTTTTGCGAGGCCATTATTTTTTATTTTATTCTTTATGAAATTATTATGAAATAATAAAGATTTTGGCAAAATGTTATTATACCGCGTGGACTTTAAAAAAGTCTAATATTTTGCGACATAGTACTCTGGAATTGTACATTACAGAAACCTATGAATGGTACTCAAAATGTTTGTTATATGATATATACCAATTTTTGAATATTTAAACAGCTCATTTTTAATTACACCACTTTCAGTACCGTACCTACATAAAAAAACGGGTTCAAAAAATAAACGGGCTAATTTATAATTTACAAAATCAAAACAATAATAACAAAAATAATACAAAGTACATATATTTGTAAACTTTGATCTAGTAATTGATTATTGTATTTGGAATATTTGTATTTGGTCAATAATATCTTAAACAGCAAATCTACTCGTATAGAGTGAATTTAAAAAATTCACTAGATATAAAAGTTCTAGAGTATCTATATTCATAGGTGGGCATTAACTCGTTAATCCGTTAATCGTTAATTAACGAAGTCAGAAAAATGCTTAACGGATTAACTTTTAAGTTAACTAAAAAAAATGTTAACGCTTTTGTTAACTTCCGTTACATTGGTTATTTCAAAATAAGTACATAAGAAAGTTGTCGAAATAACAAAAAAGGTCTTCAAACATTTTCGATTTAACTTTAACTTTCGTTAAATTTTCGGAATTTTAACGCTTTAACGATTAATGAAGTTAACTTTTCGATTAACTGTGCCCACCTATGTCTATATTATTATTTACAATTTATCTCCCATTAACTATATTCTGTCTTCTATTAGTTTATGAGTCAAAAATAAATTATACATTGTTCACTGTGACTATTACGTATAAGAAAGTTTCATGGAACCCATGATATATATTTCTTTGTTATGAACCACCTGAAATATAATTTTTATTATTTCATCAATTCTTTTTTTTTTAAATGTTTTAGCTAAACAATTTTCTCTAATTCACACCGTATCAAATATAACTCGAAAAATTACAAAATTTACAACAGTAAACATCTGTTTCCGGTTGTAAAATCGTTTTTAAAAATATGATGTTTACTTTCTAGGCGAAAATATAAAATTTCACCCTTTTCTTTTGAATATCACCAAACAAAATCGACAAACAGACAGATAGAACAGACCGACATACAGACATCATGGCGAAAATAGTCATACATAATAGATTCAGGGAAGGTCAAATATAATATTTGCTATCAAAATTATAATTGAAAAATTACAGTTTTTGATACGGATATTTTACTTAAGGCAGTAACTACTAAATGATTCATTATAAGCATTTCAAATTTTGAAATGTAAAGCTAGACAGTATAACAAACATTGTAGGACTAAATTGAAGTTTGTATAATTAATAGTTCCAGAATACTATGTCACGAAACAGGTAACTTTTTTAACTTCCCAATATATATGAACAGGCCCGGATTTACCATGCAGGCAATGTAGGCACGTGCCTAGAGCGGCAAAAATTAAGGGGTGGCAAATTTTGGTGGAAACTAAAAAAAGGTCACCGATATCTAAAATCTTATCCGATATAATATGCTTTTTTCAAAAGCAATTTTCGCAACTGCCTAGAGGCGGCAAATTTCTCAATCCGGGCCTGTATATGAACATATGTATTTATAACACTATGAATTTATATACCGCATGTAGGTATGAAATAATACTCAAACACGGATATGAAGCCAGATTAATTACAAATAATTTTCAAACCCTACAGAATAATTTATTACAATAATTGTTTTACTAATTAATACTAAATACATTTATTATAATATAAATTAATTTTAAGATTTTGGGTTTCATTACATTTAATGTCATACTCTTTGCACCTGTGGTTTATCTTTTTACATTTTTAATATGTAATATTATTATTTAATCAAATAATTGATTTTCAAAAGACTCTCCATTCTTACATTTGGCGAGAGATGGAAAGTCTGAGACAGTTAAAAAAATGTTTAGTAAACGAGATAGTGCCATCAAGAGTTTAACAGGTCGAAAATAGACAAATATTATTATTATTTTTTAATTTATCGGGCGGAAATTTATTTGATTGTCGCATGTATACAGACTGTATATTTCTCCATTTGCCGTTCAATATACATATTTATAAAAATGACATATTTTATATTTTTGTAAAAATGTACATACTCTTTCGATATAGTCGGATTTTTTCTGTTTCACTAAAAGTGGTCACTTACTTTAAACGTTAGCTGTTTATCTCCTATCTAATACTGTAATTATTTATTTCAAATTATATGGTTTTGCTTTAGTTTATAAAAATAATCCACAAACTAAAAAATACACACTTACTATATAGGTGTACATATAAATACATATAAATGTATATTATATACTTAAAAAAAAGAACAAAAGAATATATCAGTACACCAGATCGAATTGAGGTTCTCAAACGCACTAGAAGTCGTTATGAATAACAGTATTATGTGTTTACAGTTATACACACAGTACAGTTAGATAAATAACAACATCGTAGTGGCGGAGACTAGTAAACGTCACGGACCGAATTGCATATCTCCGGTCTCATTCAGTCCTCATCAGTGTAGTATTCAGTGTTGCCGCCAGGGGGTCGAGGACACCGTCGTTATCACAATATGGACGACGTTCCTGCAGGAATGTGTAGTTGTCATTTTTGGGCAATTGAAATATGGTATGCAAACATTGCATAGTTTAGTCATGTCAGATTCATTATTTGTAATAATTCTAATTTACTGAGTTTTGAATTAATCAGGTCTTGTGTTTAAAAAAAGTGTATACTCCACATTTTAATTATTTGCAAACTTTTGGTTTGGTAGATACCAGAAGCACGTATTTTTGGTGTACTTGAAACCACACTGAACCGTTATATTTTAAGGTCAGCGAACCTGAACCTGAACCGAATCTTTTGATTCTTAATCGGTAATAATTTGTTATAAATAAATTCAAGATATTATTCATTGTTTTTTCTTCGTTCATCAAAAGTACATAATAAACTATTCAAACAATAATAGCTTAAAATATGTCATTTATACAATCAAAAATTTATTGGAACCCAAATCCAAACATGAACATAAAAGATCATGTTGATGAACCCAATTAGTTAATACGTTGAAGTCAAACCATTCTGTTTTAAATCACTGCATGAAATCAAATCCAAATTTCAAAGTTCTGTAATCAATACTAATATATTGGGTGTTCAAAATATCATGGTACTCATTTTTATTTCGAAAGTGAAGCTGTTTATAACAAAATATTTTCAAGCAATATTTTTTAGGTCATGTTATGTCATAAAACAACAATTGGCTAAAACAATAATTTATTTTCGTATCATACTTTTTGTATCATATCAGTAAATAATTAACAGTCTCATTTCAAACGTGTCACTCGAAAAATACCATCTCGTCTCGTAAAAAATGAGCCTGCGTTGCATCGGTCTCGTGTGAATTTTTTAATAAAAAACAATTTTATATTTTTTTGCATTAGTATCGGTCTAGTTCCGTTAGCTCCGTCTATATCTCGATCTCGTTTCGAGAATGAAACTGAGACAAAACCGAGAAATATACCGTCTTAGCGTGCAGCCCTAAACAATAATTAAATATAATTTATTAATATTACATATTTGTGACGATCAATAAAGCTTACCAATTAACTGATTAAATTTAAATTGAAAAAATAAACTTTTTGCAGGCGTACCTATTCATCCCGTGCATATATTTCAGCAAAAGTTCAATATATTGTGCATTTTACTGTATATAAATGAAAGCACACCTACGTTTAACATTTCGCTGAATTAAATAACTGTATTTGTCAGTCGTTAAAAATAAATTTTCTCATCTTTAAAATAATATCAGATACCTACTGAAAATATCCAACGCGCATCGAATTTGATACAAAAGAAACTTCGGGTTTTTGAATTTTAATCTGAGGTAAAATGTTTTTTTAACAATCAATATACACATATAAATAAAAGTATGATAGTAGTTAGCATACCAATACAATGTATAATAGAAATAAAATTTAAGTACACTATTTATTTGAAATTCACAGAAATCGTGGTTATAGTTTTGTTTCAATGTTCAGTTATTAATAAATACATATGCATGTTTATTTATAATAATTTATTGGGACTATATAGTTAACTTCAAATATCTAATGATCTAATTTGAACATTACGGTATCTGCCAGGTGTCAAATAAACATTAATTTGTCAAGGATCTTAAAGCAGTGGTAATAACTGCATATATAGTAATGTAAATGTTAAACATTTCATGAGGTACCTACAATTAATAATCACTATTCCTTTTAGATCGCTGATTTCTACTTAACGTGCATGCATTAAGGTCATTCATGATGCATGACCCCCCCGAAATGTTCAGTGTTCTAATAAAACGTATGTTTTGAGAAAACATCAATTCAAAATACCTTCCAAAATTTAACACATATGTATATATCCCCCCACCCCGAATTTTTTTTTACTACGCCATTGTAATGAGTTGTCATTAATATTTAATAGTCCACAGATAATGTTAGCAAATTCTTTACATAGCCGGACATAACAATTAGAAGTATCTCCGTTTTTTAGTAATGAATTTATTTTATGCAAATGAATAACTCATTATGCACAATGTAATATATGTATACACTCCATATCCACATATCTATGGTATATATGAATGTAAATGGATAAATAAATTAATAAAATTATTTTGTTTTTTTGATTCGGTTTTTCCAATGCATCAAAATTAACACCCATTCGATCAAATTGATAATAATTTGATTTAAAGTAAAGGCACAAAGTCTGTTTTGGATCTATAAGAGAAACATTTAAACATTTTTTTCGATTATGAACTGATAAGGGAGGAATTAGTATAAAATAAATTATAGTTAATAGATAATATTTATCACAACTTTTATACAATCGAAAGCGATAAAACATAGAAGACTGAAATTGTATATTTAGGTTAGTTATAGAAAAAATGTTTCGTAAATCATATTTTCTATAACTAACCAAAATAAGTATACAATTTCAGTCTTCAATGTTTTATTGCTTTTGAGTTACAGCATTTACATACATATATTAGTAAAAATAATCAAAATCAATTGAAAAAGGTCAAAATGTTTATTTCTAACAAAATTCTAACAGTAAAATTGTTGTTAATTAAGTAGATACTCGTTTGGTAAAATCAACTAACAATAAGTACTGGACTAGTAGTGCAAAATATATGTATAAAAGTGAAAATTTTGACGAACGACGAGTTTAGTTGATGAAATGTTAATTTTTATTTACAAAATTAGAACAGATACGACAAAATCGTTGAAACACTTTTGAATGTAGTTACCCCGAGAACAAAAAAGATTATTGAGAAATGTTATATCACTATTTAATACACATTTGGCTCGAGATTATATTGTGTTTTCCCCTGGTCACTTATTAATATTAAAAGTATCAATCATGCAAGACGACAATAAATTGACAGTCATAACTATCTACACGAATAAAAACAAAATTTGTTGATGCATGTTTCGTGCCTGATTACACTACTCTTTAGTAATAAACCTGTTTTTACTGGTAGAGTAGAATTAACAATATCATAGAGGTAGACAATATTAGGGATACTATACTATATGTGCTATCCATTCAACTCTTTATGTAGCTATCTTTAGTACTCCACTTCCACTATCCCAAGGTGTTTACAATAGGCTGAAAGGCTACTCTCTAAAACTAAATTAGTAGTTATTTCACTAATTGAATTAGTTACTTTAAATTTCTCTAAAAGAATAATGATTTCGAAACGAAAGTTACTCTGATTTGTCAACGTGTACGAATTAAATGCTTTGAATGAGTCATTAACAAAAATAAGGTAAGTTTATCGATACAAACCTTGAAAAATATATTCACAATTAATTTTTAGTGTGTTTGCAAATAAACATTTTTACATCAATTTTGATCCTTTCATAAAATAGCCTAGGATTATTGACATATTCATAACTGACATTGAAGTTAGGTTATGAATGATAAAGAGATTATTGTAATGTGTGATGATTTTCTGTTTATTTATGCTTATTAAATAATGATGTTTTTTTTTAAATTACTTCAGTTTTTGACATCAAAAACAAATAAAAATAAAAACGATAGATTATGTCACTGCTTAAGGGGGCAGACCCAGTTGGGAATTTTTTTTTGGCCACGCATTTAAATAATTAATAACAAATGTTTTAGGTATGTATTTACAGAAAATATTATATATTTTTTTATGGCAAAATATTAAAAAATAAGTGGGATAGGTACAGCTTTGGGTGGATAAAAAAAAGTGTTTTGGCGTGATCTCTACTGCTCGTCACTAGATCATCAAAAATAAAAAAAAGGATTAATAGTTATGGACATAATGCTCCGGATGGACGAAAGGATTTGAAATTTTTTTAATTTTCACAAAATGGCGAATGTTGAAACTCAGTTCTTTATTCGATTAAAATTTCACTCGCATTTACGGCTATAAAAAAAATCGTACAAAAAAATCCTTCGTCCATCCCAAGGATAATTATGTATAGAATAAGTGGAAAAATTTCAAACCGATCGGCAAAGACGTTCTCAGGTTACAGTGATCACCGACTTGCGAAAATGCGCACGCAGCTGCCTATTTGAATGCATTAGAGACGGCTCCGTTCAATGTTATATATCTCCATAAATAACGGTCCGATATGTTTGAAATTTTTAGAGAATACTTTTGAAGTATTATACTTTGAGAATATACAATAAAAAAATTTATTTGTTCAAAATTCTAACTGGATCTGCCTCCTTAAGAAGTGACTGTTCACTAATTTAAACTCATAATGGTATACTTTTAATCATTGTTGATTGTCTATTTATATTTGAGACCGGACCGAGACCGGTTCGATAGTCTGGATCTACCCTAAGTCAGTTAGTTACAAGAAAGTATGCACTCTGTACTCTACCACTAACTTCACCACTAATCCTACGAGTATAAACATTACTGAATTCATTAAAATATATGTTTTAATACAGTTGAAATAGTGAAATAACCTAATAATATTAATGAACTATAAGTACTTCAACTTTAAAAATGTTGCTATGGATTTAAAAAAAGATAGAAAACATTTTCCTGCAATTGAAGCAATGGTACAAATATCAAAAGAAGTATTACTGTTCGAATTCTTCAACTAAATAGAACATCTGTTTTTTCTGTATAACTAAAGGCCGAGTATATACGTCTTCTTTTCTTTTTGAACTTTCGCAATCTTTTCATATGTAAAACATTTCCAGCAGCGTCTTCGAATCTTTGTCGGATGTATCGTTTTATGTTCTCTTAATCCCGCCAGTTTCCTTTTAGTTTATCTTTTTGTGTATAAGCTTTTCACATTGGTCCTTTATTTTTTAACCATATGATGTTTTTGGAATTAATTAATCTCTACGTCATGTTTATTTTTTTTGATCGATTTGGTAAAGGGGTTTTAGTGGAACCACTAACGTCAAATACTAAAATCAACAACATAATTTCGAATTTTGGAAAAAAGGGAGGGGCGTCATGGATTTTTTTTAATTTTCATATCTACGCTTGTGGGGTGTCAAAATGTAGATCTCAATTGTTAGAATATAATCCTATTTTTATATTTTTTCTAATTTAAAAATGCACCTGTTATTGACTCCAAACAGTCCACGTAGTACCTACATACTTCGGAAGCCTTATGGCATACACCCGTGTATGTCCTGACAGATTTTTTAGACATTGTACCAGCTTACTACATGCTAGACAAAAATTATTATTATTATTAAATGAAATGCTTGTAAATAAATTAAATCGCGTACCTCTTGAAACTCATTCGTACGTACCTTCACTTTAAGAAACACTACAGTGTTTCTATATTAGAGTGTATCGAATATAAAATAATTAATAATAAACATTAAGAAAATAAAAATTAAAAATAACAAATAATTTTAATCTCGCCTACAGTAAAATAAAGAATAACTTATTTAATTCAATAGGGAAAATAAAACAATGTAGTGGTTAGATCACAAATAAAAAATATAAATAAAAATGTAAAATAATAAAAGTCAGTTTTCGACATCCTTTTTAATACAACCAACGTAATATAATTAGAAGTACAACGGCATATGTTTCTCCTTTCCCGATTCTTTACGTTGAAGTTCAACATGGTATGTACAAAAATAATTGACTGCTTGAAAAGGTTGAGATACACTGGATAAAAAACTACAAACATCAATATAGTCTTTTAACATTGATTTTGTTTTAGACTGTTAAAATCGATTGTACCTAAGAATATAGCCGTGTATATAGATTCTAATAAAAATATTTCCACCTATATTCTAATATTTAATAAAAATCAGTACCACTATACCTATATGTACTTATGTATGTAGAACTACTGGTTTTATTATATTGTTAAGTCGGATACTTCTCTCCACTAGAATACAATCACTTCTCACGGTTTTCTCTTAGAAAAGCCACAGTACACAATTGCGCGGTTATTGAGTAACACGGACCTGATCTAACGGTAAAAACAAGTTGGGAATCCTTAGTTTAAAAAAATGCACACGCAAATCTGGCAACACCGTCAACAGAAGCTATTGCTTTAGTTGAGAACTGTATCAAATGATACTTTTAAGTTTTTATACACCAGAGTGGCTTCAAAACAGTTTAGTGGTTTGTCATACCATGCACAGAAATTTAATATAATTATATTGTAATATGATAGTCTGGAGTATTTGGTAAGATAATGAAACAGGAAGAATACATTAATTAAATTTATGTATTATTTATAATTAAGTATTATAAAAAAATTATACTAATTGTAAGATTTGTTAGGTATAAAAACTGTTCTACATTGAAATATTCTTATATACTTAGGTACATATACGATTATTTTTGATTATTCAGTTTCCAAATTGAAAGTTTCAAATGTCCATTTTAGAATATTAAAATTTTACATTCTGGCTGAAATCAAAATCGATAAATTGATAAATCGATAAAGTAGGTAGTGGGGGAAACGCAATCGATCACAGCGCACAACGTGGCAAAAAATAACACTTTGGGTGGACTAACTGTCATTTTTAATAGGCTCGTTTTTAACTGAAAATAGAAAGGTCAACATGGTTAATCCCACTATAGACTATGTGCAAGGGGGTGGAGTTAGAAATAATGTCGATGCGAGTGTTCGTGGTGAGCAATATTGTAAAATTATCGGCGCCATAAGTTGAGGTTATGCTGTCAATGTAAACGAATTAATTATTTCTCTATTATACGTCATAATTAAAGAGAAAAAGATACCCAAAATGAACAATTTTCACGTACCTTTTATGCTATACTATTTATATTATATGCAAACAGCTAAATTAAATGATATTTGTTTAATAAAAAAATTCACGGTATTAAACATATTAAACAATGATAAAAAGAGAGTTGAATCCATTCAATCCTTCTCTATTACCCGCTAGTAGCGCTAATAGACTTCGTGCACATAGCCAATATTACGATATTTTATTTAAATTATTTGATTGTTAATATGTCAAAGTCCACCCAAGTTGCTACTAAAGTCCACCCTTTAGTTGGCGCTGTCTTCGCGCACGCTGTGAATACTAAACATTTCTAAATATTTTAAATATTTGCTAAACATAGAACACTGTAAGTTTATTGTACCTTTTAGTCCAATAGAACTAAAAATTCTTAAGAATATCACAGAATAAATTATTTTTTTGTATTGAATATTCAATCTTACTGGAATATAAAAGTTAATTATTACCTTAAAAAATTATATAACGTACTTACTTAAAAAAGTTAACAGATAAACTATAAGTATAATCAATAATCTTTTAAAAGTATTATGTGCAAGAGTCATAACTTATTTCGGGTTGATGTATTTCAAATTAATTCGAATAAATATTTATATGGCCACTAACTTATGTTTCAACGGTAGCTATAAAATTTTAATCGAATCAAAGTAAATATACATTATACAAAAACCAATTCGCGTGGGTAGCGAATGGAATAGCCACAGTTTCTCATAAATAAAAACTTTCGAAATTGTAATCTATTATGTTACTTAGGAGAATTCCAGAAATACGAATATAAAGAGAATAATTTAAAAATCTAATAAAAAGGTACAATTTATAGTTCCTAATTTTATTGTTTAAATATACATAATATTTAAATACAGACATAAAGTTTTAGATTAATACAAGGGTGCCCAACTAAAGTGACGCTATCTATCAAAATCGGAAAAAGGAAACTCGTGAAATCAACGTCTATCTGTCTGTCGCTGCCTTCTAGCGTTTGAGCTGAAAGCTGATACTTGGCATAATTATAGTAAATAATGGACCAATACAATACACCTGAGTTATAAAAATGCTTTTGGCACTTTTCGAGAAGAACAAATGAGTTATCAAACAATTTTTTTCAATCCCAGCGAATGAGGTATCAAATGAAAAAATATGTAAACATTTTGTTATTATATTTAAATCTTCGTTCGACTTTTCAAAAAAATCCGAAAAATAATAGTGAAAGAACCTTTGAAACGTTGCCAATTTCATAATAAAAATTATCAGCACTCTCCTGACTTACGTTTTTTATTCAATAATAATTCAATAATGTTATAAAAATACTTGTATTTTTGTCTTGTATATCGTTGCACATTGTTAAAAATGTTTCTATATTTACCATATCAGCCTTTTTTACCAATTAGATACTACGGGATCCTTTAAGGTTATTTATTTATAATCGTCTTTTAATGCAATTCACTCAAAGCGTGGACACGCTATTAAAGATTTAAGAAATAAATATACGAAAACTGAAAAAAATATTTCATCGAAAATTTGATGGCAGTCCGATATCTATATGTACTTTTCGAGATAAGAGATAAAAATTATTAATGATTTAAACTTCGCCGTAAACAAGTTTTAAGGACTGTAGAAACTATCTTACGTCAATTCAGAACTGTATTGCAAAGTAAGATATAATTTATAATCATTTGTGCACCAACACATACACATAATTATAATAATGACTTGTAGCCAATGATCGTAGGTGGCCTAGCATGGCGGTGTGATAACGTCACATAGTATCGACAAGTGCGATGTACCCCCTCCCCCTCCAACTGCCTCACAAGGTCGTCCACCGAATCTAGCAACTGCATTTGGTAGACATACTGTTATATTATATCAACAATTCATATTATGTTATCAACATAATACCATTGTATATACCTACATAAAATGCACTTCATAAACTGTTTATAAAAACTGTTTCAACCAGATTACATTTAGGCAGTAGTACATTATTACGGTTGAGGGCTATAGGCAGAATAAAAAGTTAGGACCCTATTTAAAAAAATGTTTCGCTTGAAAACAAAAAATATGAAAAAATTTGACAAATACAAAGACATTTTTTTACTATTCAGTCCTTCAATCAATTTCACACTACTATACACTGCGTATATGTTACTGTAAAAGCCCGAACTGAGGTAAAACCTAGGTTTTACCGATAAAATCTAGTCCGAATTTCGAACTTTTACCATCATACACTCAGTAAAACCTAGGTTTTACCAAGAGACACGGTAAATGTTGAAAAATAGAGTAGGTATCTTAAATTTTGCTAACAAAATATTTGGGCGAATGGGGATTAATCTAGTATAAAATACGGGGATTCAATCTCCGCCTTGGTTAGGGCAATCTATTGGGGCGAAAGGGGATTAATCTAGTATAAGAAACGGGGATTCAATCTCTGCCTTGGTTAGGGCAATCTATTGGGGCGAAAGGAGATTAATCTAGTATAAAATACAGGGATTCAATCTCCGGTTTGGTTATAACCTAACAAAGGCGGAGATTGAATTTTCGTATTTTATACTAGATTAATCCCCTTTCGCCCCAATAGATTGCCCTAACCAAGGCGGAGATTGAATTCCCGTATTTTACACTAGATTAATCCTCATTCGCCCCAATATTTTGTTAGCAAAATTTAATATTTGTGATTTTCTATATATTTTTTTAATATATTTTTGATACCTACTCTATTTTTCAACATTTACCGTGTCTCTTGGTAAAACCTAGGTTTTACCGAGTGTATTATGGTAAAAGTCCGAAATAAACGATAATCACAGACCAGTTCGGACTTTTACCATTAACAGTTGGTAAAACCTAAGTTTTACCGGTAAATTCTAGGATTTACCTCAGTTTGGACTTTTACAGTAACATATACACTAAAAAAAGGTAAAAAAGTCTTCGCAAACTATAAATTTAACGCATCTTACACTTACTTCTCGTCAGGGCCCCCTTCATTAATTCGTGGCCCTAGGCAATTACCGAAAAAGCCAGTGGCGTAACTATAGAAATGGGGGCCCCAGACAATTTTTCAGAAGGGGGCCCTTGACAGGATTTTTTTACATTATCCCCCCCCCCCACAATAATAATTATTGCTTAGAATTTTGATAGGATGTAAATGTTTGAGGTATATGGATACGAAAACGTTCGAGAAAAATTGATTTATGTAAAAAAAATACAATACTAAAATGAAAAACAGTCAATGATACGCCAAATCTTCAAGTTTTTTGAGATTTTGATATTTAATTTTAGAATTTTAAAATAAAATAACTGAAAAATCAGCTTTTTCACCAAAAACTTTAATGATCGTTTCGATTATAAAAAAAACAGCAATTAAAAAAAAATATTTCACCACTTTTGGGGGCCCCCTAAATGCTCGGGGCCCCGGACAATCTAACCGGCTAGACCGGCGGTAGTTACGCCACTGGAAAAAGCCTACTGTATAACGCGCCACTTTAAGGTAAGTATAATTAAATTAATTATTTATAATGAAGAATTGAAAGATTGACATTGGCACCATATCAAGGATTTATATTGGTTCTTATTATTATAGTGAACAAAAAAAATCAAAATTTACTCTACTACAATATATTGTTTTTAAAAGCAGAATTACTTCATCAATTGATGAATTTAAGTTGATATTGAATGACTCAAGATCCATCGTTTTGCTTCTAGATTGTCCGTTTATAAAATTTTAATATAGAACATACTTGTGACTGGTATACTGTAAGTTTCCAGCAGCAGACGTCAAAACCATATAAGTTACCTATAAAAATGTTATTTAAGATCAACCGCACTTCTTTCTGGATTTAAGTCGTATATTTGGTATACATAATAATGAAATATATAACATAATATTATATTATTTTACTTAAACTTTGTGAGATGTTCGTGATCGACTAGAAAATATACTATTTTCATAAACTATTTTCTGACCTCTGATTAAGTGAATTAGTAACATCCTTAATATATATAAAGCTCAACGTCTCTCTGTCTGTCTGTCTGTCTGTCTGTCTGTCTGTCTGTCCGTTAGTGCGCTTATCACTCGAGAACCACTTATCCGATTTACGTGATTTTTTTTTTAATTCATAGGTACATTCTCTGGCCAGGTTATAGGCTATATTTTGTTACGTTAGGTAACATAACAACTAAGCATCCTTAATATATATAAAGCTCAACGTCTCTCTGTCTGTCTGTCTGTCTGTCTGTCTGTCTGTCTGTCTGTCTGTCCGTTAGTGCGCTTATCACTCGAGAACCACTTATCCGATTTACGTGATTTTTTTTTTAATTCATAGGTACATTCTCTGGCCAGGTTATAGGCTATATTTTGTTACGTTAGGTAACATAACAACTAAGCAGTGACGATAATAGTAAATCAAGTCGGAAAAAATTTTGCCGACGGCGCGCTGTTTTGCAATACGCTGCCTAAATCTCCCTCGGCTCGGCCGTTGTCATTTGACCGTCAGTTTTGTTTCAATAATTAAATTTAAATTTAAGTGTTGTTTTTATTATTACAATAATAACTAATCGTGTTTGTACTTAATTTATACTTAATGCGAGCGAAGCCGCGTGGGTACATCTAGTACATATATATAATAAACTCATATTACCTATATTGTACCTAAATGGTATGTATACTATAGGTACATACATACACATTATTACACATAAGTATAATTTATTTATTAAGAAAGTAATTTTTGAAGATTAATTTTAAAAAATATTCATATTCCTGAAGTATGTGATATAGATAAATAAACCTATTCAACGTGACCGTAGATGACAGGATATTGTTGACGTCATCTCTAACTGGTACATTTCCGTGTGGTGACAGAGAATATCACACAACATTACAAAATACGATTTTGAACTATTGCGTGGGGTTTTCACATCCAAGGTAAACTAAACTATCCAATTGACACCCCTATAAATAATTATAAATATAGTATATCTATTATAATCTACATAGTAACTTAAATCGATATTGAAGATCATTTTCTATTATACAGAAAATAAAAAATGACCAATGCATGCACGGGTGTGAGTTATTCAGAAAAAGTAACGATATTTTACATTAAAAAAAAAAATTTCTGCTATCTATTGATTTAAGAATTTGTCGTTGATAGTGTCAAAAAATTTCTGCTACACCATAAATTTTATGGATTTTTTGAACCAGTTAAAATAAGTTTATATATATAACATTAAAAAAAATTTATCAACACTTACACAAATAGCATAGGTTTACAATTATTTTATTTCATTATCTATAGTAATCTTAGAATAAAATTTGATTTTTTCTCTTTAAATCACTTTCAAATTATATAGGTACCTACATATTATATTTTATATATACATTATACATATGTATATACAATAATGTATATTGTACATATGAACTACGTATGATACGCATGTTCATATATGTATTACATATATTTAAATTGTTTTGTTAGGAAATTCGGTTCAAATTATGACAAAACCAAGTCTATTTTGTGCGATAATTGCGCATTCGAACTGTTTATCAATAATTAATCATTGGCCCAGTAAATTGTAACGCCATATGAGTAAATACATGATTTGTTTATTATATAAATAACTTCATTTGTTATCGAAACTGTTATTTTCATTTTATTTTCATTATTTCATATTCATATTATTTTCATTATTTTCATTTAAATAAGAATAAATATACATATGTATATTATGTACAAAAAAATATCGTTAAGTTATCACATTGATTTGGTTTTTATAATTTTATTTACATACATATGAAGTTTATAATATACTGTTTTTAATTGTTCAGAAATCTTTTGTTTCTCTATTGGTCAAACGACTGTGACGTCATCTTGTATTGACTAACATCAATTGACACGTTTACGTATGCAGAATGAGAGGTTTTCAATCTGTTTTAATTATTATTCTACCTACTTAGTTCATATATATATACTCGTAAATAGCTATGGTATTTAATCATAATACATATAGGGTTTTTCAATAAGAGTGATATGTTTTCTTTTTCAAATAAAACTGAAACGAATTGAAGCAGAGCAAAATTTATTCTTTTATTTTGAAGTATAATCAATCCAATTATGTTATGAAAATAACATCATTCAAATGGTCACCTCTGCTCCGCCTACAGAACCGAATACGTTGATTCCAATTTTCGACCTCTGTGCAATATATTCAGCCTTATTTCACGAATTTGGTAACTTTTTTATAATATAAAGTTTCTTCATGAATGTATCGTGGATTGGCTTTAGCCCAGTAACGACAATTTAGTTTATTCACTTCCGCAAAACATTTTTTTTCAAGGTCCTCAAGCAAAATTTTAATTTACATATAGAAAAAAAATTCTCACCAAGATTGAGCTCTTAATTCCTATTTTAAGTACTTGCAATTTAAATATGAAGTTTTCCCATTTAAAATGCATGTAAAAAAATTTTTTTTTTAAATTTCTAATGTTTAGACACCTTTTATCATATTGGGAATCGGTTTGATGGACCTTACGGGAAACACTTGCCCCGACGACAGCATTAATTTCGTCATTTCGACCAGATTTTTGTCTTACTGGCACAGGAATATTGTGTAAAGAAAGATTTTGTTAAAATCTTTCCACAGTTCGACGAATAGTAAACACACTAGGCCGATTATGACGACCATAAATTGGAAGAAGTTTACGATAAGTCGCAATAAAAGAACGATTATTTTGTACAAAAAATTTGATAATTTGCAAGCGTTGTTCAGGCGTATATCTTTCCATGATTAAATTGCAAACCTTATTGAAAACAATTGGCAGTAACAGAATGTTTTGACATTTCAAATAAGGCCACACATAACAAATGAAAACATATCACTCTTATTGAAAAACCCTGTATATTTTCCCAGGAGAACGATTTAAAAAATTTTAATGTATATTAAGTATGCTATGTTAATAATTTTTTATAACACGCACGGACGAGCAGAGTGCTATTGTCAAATAAATGTAAAGCTTGTTGTTACAGTACATTGATATCCACTGAAATATTCGATGAAACGCAAAATGCGATCAATGAAACGTAGATCAAATTACAGCACAAGAACTTGATAACAATATAACTTCATAACCCAATAAACTATATAGTATCTTATTTGTTTATATAAAACACAGGCAAGCTACACGTGCGCGTGGAATCGTTGATCGAGACATAGCAACAAATCTATAAGTAGAATTTGAAGGGAAACACAAAATAACAAATGTCTTCGAGACACAAAGCATTCAGCGGGCGTCTCGTGCACACACAGGGGTGCTAAATATAGGGGTGGTAAGCTGACTTATACGGCGTCCGCGTGGGGTCATGAATTGGTCCCGCGGAGGGGCGACGGTATTTACCGGGTTATCCCCCATCCGAAAGCTTGTGTGTTAAATACAACTATCCCGATTACGGCAAAGCTTTGTAAACCGAGAGACAAAGGATCATTTCACGATCGCTGTGAAATCGTTCACTGGATTTTAGTATTAAATATTACGCGTGTATTATAATACAACGTTTTATTTATTTTTTATTTTCTTCATGGAAATTAAATTTGTGTTTAATACCATAATTGTATCAGTTGTTATTTAAAAAATATGGATACATGATGAAAATGTAGATATATCTATTGTACTATTTGCTTTTAATTACTTAAAAGAAACTTCTTAGCTAAATTATACAGATCTTTTTAAGAGTTAACTTTAAACTTTGAATATATAAATTTAAATTAATGTATTTTTATTTCACTACTCTAGAGTTAAATTATTTATCTGTACTTTTGACCAATCAAATTAAATAAGGTACGTAATGAATTTTTTTTGCACTGCATTACACAGGATGCTTTATAGGTACAAATCTATATACTCTAAATAAGAATAAAGACTTACAAATCATACTCTAGTGAATATTACTTAATAGGTGTAAGTTTAATTAACAATAGGTTAAAACTGAAACTGAACAGAAATATAAATGTGATTTTTTTAAACGATTTAGTGATGGTATAAATACTGGATCAAGTTATTTTTTCCCTTAAAATATTGAATTTTCTTTTGTATCTTCTTCTTTTTTCATCTCGTATTTTTATCTATTCTAGTTGATAAATGAGTTATCTTATACCTATCATATCATCAATATTCACGCATATTAAAAAGTTTCACACTAAAGTTTATTAATATTGAATACATAAAATAGCATCCCTTTCCAATGAAAACTTTATTAATTATACAATTTCTCATTTAAACAAGCACTGCAACAATTATATCCTTTAGTATTTCAAAATGAACACCCGTCATTGCTGTTTGACTAATGTGTATAGCTATTGTTGAATATTTACATTGCTCTCTCAATTATAATAATCCACAATTATAAATTAATTAATGACTATAATGAATATTTTATTATTTTATAAACATTGAAATAATTGCTCTAATATTGTATAATATACTCGTATATTCATGTGAGACTGTTTGTAATGGTAATAATTGTAACTACATATACCTGAACACTACTAGTAGGTTTGTTTTTAGGGTTTCATAGAAAACTAGGAACCTTATAGTTTCAGTCTGCTCGTCTATTTGTCTGTATGTATGTCACAGCTTTGCTATTCTCTCATTTATATATCTATTAATATGGTATACAAATGTAGATTGATGATCCAAAAACAGAAATGATTTTTGAAAAAAATATTTTTTGGGCCCCATTTTTACACCATTGTATGGGGTATAGTTATATAGATCTCTTAAAATGTTTTATAATCTTTTGATATTTACCCATAAGTCAAGATTTATTATTTTTCAAAATTGTTACCCCCAGCTAATTCTTAAATAATCGATGCAAAAATCTGAAGAAAAAAAATATATTTTTTTTAATAGTACTTTCAATGAATATTATAACAGTAAAAATAATTTATGAAAAATTTAGAAATAAATATTTTTTTTTAATTGTCACATACGTCTACGTCAAACTTTATAGAAATTATATCTATGATATCTTCAGCGGCTCACCAAATTTCAGTTGGAAGTCACTTGTAAATAAGCTATACAGTTGAAAAATTCTTAGAAAGCGCAATATTAAAAAATCGGTTTTGGGGGAGTGGTCATTATTTTAATTAGTATATCTATTGATAAATATATTGTATTTAAGGTCTTTGTTTTAATAAATACTCATTTAATATTATTTCAGATAAAAATAAATTCGCATTATATTTGATTGCCGTTCGAAATTGTTTCTATAAATAAAAAAAGTTTTTTTAATATTACGGGATAGTAAAAAATTCTTAATTCAATTTTTTATTATCCGATTTTTTGTGAGAATATTCTTTACTACTCATAATATTTATATAAATCTTCCACTAAAAACTAAATCGATCAATAATAAAGTAACTTTTTAAGTAATCCTCATTTCATACCATTGAGCTCATAAAATTAGCAAGAATTGATGTAGCAATAAAGACTGAAAATGCAGTAAATACGTGACTGAGCTTTTGCTATCAGTTTTTCAATATCCTGAAATTCCCTTCAGTAGCTAATAATGTTCGTTTAATACCAGATCGAAACTGGCTTTGTCAAAATTATGTGGTAGTAGTGAAGACAATCGTTTACATTTAAAGCATGAAAACATTTCAGAGGTGGATTACTGAGCCATTATAGCCATAGCGGCTAACTTCACATTGGAAATAGTCGGAAAATTTATTGATTATACATACAGTATAACACCTCAAATGATGACGTAATTGGGGCTGAACCCTAATCAAGTAAAAAAACGCCGGTCAGTGAATTAAGGCTTTATTAGCCTCGTTATTGCCTACAAGCAAAACTACTTACTATGTAATAATATATAGATACATATAATAAGTGGGTAATAATTAACTTTAAAACAATGACAGAAAGGAAAATTTACTCAATGTTTACCTTTAAATATAGTACATACAATATGTACATGATTTAAAACTAAAAAAGAAAAGGACGGAGATTTAAGAGCGCCGTTATTGTGAAACGCCGTTAAAACGAGTGGCCATTATATATACCACTGTATGTATTAATATTAAAAACAAATATTCCATTGTCTGTCTGAAAGAACCATACGGGCCCAAGGACATTAACCTTTAAATAAATAAATAAACCTTTTTTTATTTTTATCCAATTTCTAATAAAATAATTTACAAAGAATGAAGACTTTTTGACTCATAAAAAAAATTAATTACTAATTGTAATTTAAAGAAGTATTGAAAAACTATTTATTTGAAAAGTATCACAAATACATAATTAAATATAAAAATTAGAAAATCACAACGGAGTTGTTTTGGCTTCTAAACCAAGAAAATGAAACAAAACACATAATAACATTGAATGGAATCATTAATGCAATTTGTATTTGACCTTTAGTACGCCAACATTATCTTCGAAATATGATATTTGCAGGAATATATTCATGGACGTCTACAGTAACAAGCTCTTGAGGTAAATTGCCCCTTTTTCCTTAATTTTATATAATCATAATTAAATTGTTATTTTTATATACAGTAGAAACCGGTTATAACGACATCGGTTAATACGATGTAGCGATTTTAATGAATCAAAATAAAAGTCCAACTGAATCCCATATAATTTCATTTTTACCGGTTATAACGACTATCCGTTTTTTACGACCAATATGACCGGTCCCTTCGATGTCGTTATAACCGATTTCTACTGTATTTACCTACCCCCAGTTTTATCAAATTCTGTTATTAGTGATAGTTATGTAAATATCCAAATGGACCAATCAGAACCTATTAAACAGACGTGTACCAAGCTGTCAATACAAACTGGTAACTAGTGTCCGACCGAAGGTCAGTTTTTGGCCGAAGCCGAAGGTTTTTTTTTCGTCTTTAATTATAATTTTTTTCACAAATTGTTTTAAAATGAATAATGAATGATCTTTTTTTACTCTTCACTTCTTAAAAATATAAATATCTATATAAGAATACGAGTATACCTACAGTCGAGTTTCTTTTTAAACGTATCTTTTTATGCGGTACGATATTTTATCCAAATTCAAGTGGGGTATCAAATAAAAGCTGTCAGTTAAAGGAATACAAATATGTAAACGTTTTGTCATTAAAAATTGTAAAAATCATAAAAATATTTTGTCCTTGCCAATATCTTTGATATTAATTAAATTAAAGAAAAAAGTCTGATTTACAACAGTCCTTTATTTGATTTGACTAAAAAAAAAATTGCATGTCCTGTAGAGCCTCTCAAAATTAATATAATTTTTTTTTGGCGTTTTATCTTAAAAAAGAAGGTTATCCTGAAGGATAATAAAATTTTCAATAAAAGATTCAAAAACTAGAACGTTCAAGCTTTAAAACCATTTTTCGCGGAGATATTTATATAATATCAGCTATTTAAAAACACCTAAAAATATTTCAAAAATTAATTGATCCGTTAATTTTGCATTTTAGTGTATTTATGTATCTATGTTATTTCTAACTTTATAATGTGCGCTATGTCTTTTTTGTATAATTTTTTATATACGTTTTTCTGTGGAACGTACCTACCGCATATAAAAAGACTTTACTGTATAATATTATACTATATAGTTCAACCTTCGGCTTCGGCCAAACCTTCGGCCCAAATTTGGCCGAAGCCGATTATTCAGCCGAAGGTGAAATTTTGGCCGAAGGTGGCCGAAGCCGAAGCCGAAGCCGAATGTTCGGTCGGACACTAACTGGTAACATAGTCTCTGCCAGTAGATAACTTTGCCCTCTCCCGAAGAAATGATTTCATGTATTATAAAATAATTGATTTTAAGATATAATAGGTACATACTCGTATATCTAATTTAAAATCTTTAAAACGCCCGCGCCAGTGATGGTTTAATAGTCCAAGAGCCCGTGAGTGCCAGACCTTCGGATTTTTATAAAAGCTGAAAGTTCTTCTATGTGTGTCCCTAGTACAGGTAAGAATGATCCCCACTCATGAAGCTGAGGCAGCGGTGGCTTTGGCAGGTAACAGGTAACAAAGGTGTGTAAAATTCCATCTCAAATTCATCATGAAATAAAACTGATTTTTTTTATATTTGATTCATAATAATATCAAAACTCGCGTCGCTCATTGCCAGACAGTTAGTATGGTTACAACCCTCTGCCGGACACCCCTAAACTATTATAATTTATAATTATACTTACGTTATATTATAAAACCTAAATTTTATATATAATTTTTTGGGAACCTATTAAACTATGTTTACATAGTAGCCGGACAGTTTCGAAGGTTCTATCATCTTGCCAGACGCATTCAAAGTGAGCAGTAAGGGAGAGCAAGGAGCGTATACAGTAACTAGTGCGAGTGAAACAGAGCGCTTGGTCTATTGCGGCCCTTCACTGCGCATCCACTGTTATTAATTTCAAATTGTGCAGTTTATTTTTTTCTTAATCCAGAAATTTCATTAAATAAATTTTTACAGTTTGAATAACAAATATTTAAAATAATACTCAGTTAAATTTTTCTAATACAATGTCAATCATGTCGAAAATCTAATAATTTAATTGATATTATTTTTCATTTTTAAGAAGTTTATTATTTTCAATGGTTGAGAGGTGAAATATTTTTTCATAAGACCTGTAAATACCTTGTAACATGCCCTGTGATAACCACTCTCGGTGTATTCACTGGGTAAAATAATGTCTCTGTATTTTAGATTATGAATTTTTCGTAATTTAAGAATGGTCTGACATTTTTTTAAAGTCTCCTCAGAAAATATTATTATATGTTCATCACTTTTCTTACAAATAAAGCAAACTACTTTTTCATCACTCATGATACCACTTTATTACACATTTATTTTATAAACTGCACAGAAAAATAATACGTTTATTATGAGCATAACCGTTCACCAAATGATTACAATAAACAGCAGCTGATGCGCAGTGAAGGGCTGCAATAGACCAAGCGCTCTGTTTCACTCGCACTAGTTACTGTATACGCTCCTTGCTCTCCCTTACTACTCACTTTGAATGCGTCTGGCAAGATGATAGAACCTTCGAAACTGTCCGGCTACTATGTAAACATAGTTTAATAGGCTCCCAAAAAATTATATATAAAATTTAGGTTTTATAATATAACGTAAGTATAATTATAAATTATAATAGTTTAGGGGTGTCCGGCAGAGGGTTGTAACCATACTAACTGTCTGGCAATGAGCAACGCGAGTTTTGATATTATTATGAATCAAATATAAAAAAATTCAGTTTTATTTCATGATGAATTTGAGATGGAATTTTACACACCTTTGTTACCTGTTACCTGCCAAAGCCACCGCTGCCTCAGCTTCATGAGTGGGGATCATTCTTACCTGTACTAGGGACACACATAGAAGAACTTTCAGCTTTTATAAAAATCCGAAGGTCTGGCACTCACGGGCTCTTGCTCTATAAAGTTTAAATATAAAAAATATCAGATAAAATTAGGATCAATACTAGTACCAAGGAATTATTATACTTTCCGTTAATTGGGAGTAAAACAGTGACTTGTGTCTAAATTAAATACATATACCAAGAAGAACTCAAAGTTTTCCAAAAACATTTGATTTTACATGTGTTTATCGTTACCTGTAAAATTTTCTAAATGAGGGTTAATATCTAATTAATATTTTAATATGTCATACCACTGCATAATAGTAAAATTGAAATATGGTTTGCAGCAAGGTTGATCAAGTTACATCATACTAGTGCAGACAACGTTGGGTTGAATTTTGTAAAACATTTCTCGCGAGAAAGAGAACATAAAATGTATTTTGTGTGGGGTGGGGGGGGGGGGGGGGGTTAAATAAAGTTACGCCACTGCTGCACTCACATATGAGGAGGAGGTGCGCACCTGGCGTTGGCTTTGCCGCCGCCGCCTTCGTAGATGACGACGTGTTGGTGGTCGCCGTCGCGTCGCACTCCTGACAAATCGATGCAGCACGATGGAGTCCACGCGCGCCGCTCAAATACGACATGTGTACTACAAACATCTACATACACCTTGAAATTGTGTTGGTAACCCGATAAATGATTTTAGAGGCCCTAGATGATTTTGCGGCCCTTCGAGTAGTTGGAGTTTTTATAGTACAAATGAGTTTTCTCATTAATTCTTATTATGACATTTATTAAGGATGCATATCTTTACTAAGATAAATTGTGATTTCATGTTTATCTTCTTTACAGGATAAATAAAAAAATATGTTATTTTAAAAGTGTGGAATATATTGGTAAATGTAACGAAAAAGTTACATATTTTTTAGTGACTATGCGAAGCCAAAAGGAGGGCCTAGGGTCATGGTTTAGATTTATTGATTTTTCATCTAACCCTTTCATGATTGGTATCAAATTAAAGAGCTTTAAAAGATAATTCCAAAAACATATATGTATAACATATGAGAGAAAAATAAAGGTTTAAAAAAAAATTTATAATCAATCCGGTATATTCGTACCTACTTTTTACCTGTTTATTATTATTAAATATTGGTTAATTTATCTAAAAATTTGTAAATTTAAATAAAAGTTTTAAAAATAAAAACATTTCAATTAAAAAGTTTAAAAGACGAAGTTTCATAGAACAGACGTAGTCGCATATTACATAAGGAACACATGAAATAAATTTTAGAAAAACGTCTGTTCTGCAAAAATTCTTTTTAAAGACAATTTATTTATTATATCTTTAGTTGAAATGATTTAGCATAGTTTGAGGATTTTAAAAGTTTAAACGTTTTTTTTATATTTACTAATTAAATGAGATGCATTGATTTAATTTACAAATCGAAATACCTATATGTATTTGAGGTCATAAAGTTATATATAGTTGTTTTTACGATGGAATATGTTCATTACATATTGCTACAAAATATCAAACAGTGGCATTTCCATTAAGTGATAAATACTGTATAAAAATAATAATTGATATAAAGTCCTTGTTCAGTGCCAGTGCAAGATTACTTTGATGAGCAATATTCAAACCCAAAAACAGATTAATAAATCATTTTAAAACGGTTTCACAATTGTTTAATTTTTTACTTTTTAATAACTTTTTTAAGTCCTCTCCTGAACACTACGAATGTAATATACGAGTAGTTTTCATCATTATTCGAATAAATGAAAATGTCCAGATACCGAAGCTCCCGATTTTTTATTTAAATATTGGCACAATAGTCAAAAACATTTTCAATTTGTTTGCTTTGTCCAAAAAAATGGCCTATTCAGAATTTTCTATTTTGTCTGTTTATTATTAAATTATATTATCAGAAAAAGATTCCCATTTTTAAACTTATTACTTAGAATTTAATATCTCATAACTATTTTTTATAGAAATTTTATTATTTGGTTACAAAAAAAAAAACGGTACCATAAAATTTATCAATATCGTAAAGAAGCTACAATGACTGACAAAAACATACTTGAAATTTAATATCTTATAATTATAACTATTTTTAAAGAAATTTTATTATTTAGTTACAAAAAAATTGGTACCATAAAATTTATCTATACTATAAAGAAGCTACAATGACTGACAAAAAATACTTATAGGAAATAAAATTACTGATAAAAATTTATTCAATTTCATGAATAGGTAACAGAAATACTAAACAAATTCGTCCAAATTATATTACCACTATATAAAAGTTTGAGAATCGTTCGTGTGTCGATCACAAGCAAGAACAAATGTTTGCGGAACGTTTGTGTAGTGGGGGAACTGAACGTGCAGCGACCCTTTGTGTTCGTTTGAGATACAATGTTTGTGGAATATTCCATTGCATATTGTAAAACATTTCAGTATCAAGCATAGTTTGACGTTGTGTGCCACGTTACATTTATTAGGTGTTTATTACGTATTTAGTCTAGATTGTAATTGTATATTTATTTTATGTACAATCATTCTGTGTATTTTTGACACTTTTTCAAATAGGTTTGTATAAAACTTATTAACTTCATTATATTAATTAAAACAAGATATAATAATTCGTTTAATCAATATTTGAAAATTATTTTTTATTTAAAAAGCAAAAACGTCAGCCTTATTTAAGGCTTCACGCTGAGACATTTCTTTATCTGGGTTTCGACTCGGTCTCTTGTACGATACGAGAACCACTTAAATTTTGACGAGACATTTGTCTCAATTGTAGTTTTGACAACTTGGAATGAATTCCATTTATTTCGATAGTTCTTAAATGTTTCGATCTGAACAATAGCAGATTTACCATATATTTAAACTTAATAGAATTTGGTATAGGGCGGTAAATTTCAGTTTAATCAATTTTTTTTAATACAAAATTTTAAAATACCTTATAATCGAATATAAATATTTACATATCAGGGGACAAAGTGACTGAGTTTACTAACCCTCCGAGTTACCTTTACCCCAAAAAAATATAAAAACAGAACAAAAACGTATAGGTATTCATTATAAATTTATTAGAAATATAAAAGTAGATCATGTTTATTATGAACTTTATTTTTCATTGAAAAGATAATGTAATAATCTTAGTATGGTAAAGTTATATGTTATTTAATAACAAATGTTGACAACTATACCCTCGAGAGTACCTTACCAAATAATAATAGACACAAGCAGATCGACTCGCGACTTGAACGGATATCGTTAAAAGTTTGCGGATAGATGGCGCTGATGCAAGTATGAGTACTTGTATCAGGTTTACATGGGCGTATATAGGAGTGAAGTATATTTTTTTAACAAAACAAATTTTTCTTTAGTTTGTTTTTGTATATTTGCATACATGTAACATATTTGGGTCTTTTTTAAACTTTATTTTTGCGGAAACAAATTTATTAACGTCATTATTAAATATTTACAACATTATTAATTATTAATTATTAATAAAAAATCAATCATTAATATTACACATATCAATTATAGACATTTGGTATAGTTGCCACCCATTTTCGTTTATGTTTTTTAATTCTTATAGTAAAATACATGAATTGAAATCAGGTTTGGCTGTTAAAATTTTGTTTGAACATCCTGTTTTCGTAATTAATATACGTTTATTCATTGAATTGGGGTGAATATCTCAAAACTTCAAAAAAATACCGAAATACAATATAAATAAAAAACGTGCAAGTGCTTGTTGGGCACGCACATGATAGGGTCCCGTAGTCATTCTCACTACGATTTATAAAAAAAGAATTTTTTTTACAAAATTTTCGTGACCGAAGGGTTAAAATCAAAAAGTCACTTGGCTTTTATTATTTCATTTTACGAGACCTATCAAATGACACCCCACTCAATGGGGTAAATGAAAAAAATGTGACTTCACTTTTCAATCTATGATAGGGGGGCCCAAAATATTTTTGACAATGTTCGTTATAATTTTCAGTGAAAATACTAATTAAAAGCTACATTCTGAATTTTTTTCGGATTTTTGAATCGATAGTTTAGAAAATAGAGGAGGGGGGACGCTCTGACAGCAATATTAAAAAGCAAATATTTCGAGACTGAAGGGTTGAAATCAAAAAGTTATTGGACATTTTTTTATTGCATTTTAGGAGACCTATTAAATGACACCCCACTCAATGGGGTAAGTGGGGAAAAAAATGAGAGTTCACTTTTCAGTCTATAGAAGGGGGGTCCAAAATATTTTTGACAATGTTCGTTATAATTTTCAGTAAAAGTACTAATAAAAAGCTACATTCTGGAATTTTTTCAGATTTTTTAAATTGATAGTTTAGGGGGACGCTTTTTTAACGATTTTGGAGAGCAAATACATCGTGATTAAAGGGTTAAAATCAAAAAGTTCTGATACATTTTTTGTTGCATTTTAGGAGACCTTTCTAACGACACCCCACTCAATGCTGTAGGTGAAAAAATTTTTTTGAAAACACTTTTCATTTTATGAAAGGGGGGTCTAAAAAATTTTTATTTTCAAAAATCTTATTATTTCTGTTTTTGGGTCATCAATGTACGACCGTATACCAAATTTCATCTTATTATCTCAAAATTTTTGAAGACGGACGGACGGACATGGAGAAACTATAAGGGTTCCTAGTTTTCTACGGAACCCTAAAAAGCACATGTGTTGCTTTTGAGTAAAAATTCAGCTGATTGACTGTTTATTATAGATTATAGACAGTTAATTTAATTTCACAATGCATACTACAAAAACGTGGTCAAAAGAAGATACAATCAACCTTATCGAGTTATATGGAAAGCACAAACATTTATGGGATCCTAAGCATGAAGATAACAAAAATAGATACAAAAGGCAAAAATCTATATCTACTTTAGCATTGGTTTTCAATTGTCATCCAAAAGAAATTACCAAGAAAATGAACACTTTACTTACCCAATATCGCCGCGAAAGATCTTTGCTGTCTGAACACCAAAATAGAAAAAATCCATGGTTCGCTTACAGATACTTTGAATTTTTACCAAAAAAAGATTGCTCAAATATTTTTCGACAAAACAATGAGGTTGGTATTGTCAAAAATCAAGAATATTATCTTAATTATTTTAGTAGTCACAATTTTACAATTATAGTACATGAGCAAAGTAATGTCCGATAATAAATTATACATACAGTATGAATAAAAAATAAGAACGTGTTTTGTATACAGTTTTTGTGTTAAATTTATACGTTTCATTATTAATTTAACATGTTTAGCTTTATTTATTTAATTTGCATGGTTAATGAAAACAAAAGAAGTTTCATATCAACCGTGCGCTTATTTGGGTGAAGAAAACACTACTTTTTTTATTCACCCCCTATAGTGAATTATTTATTATAGAACTTTATTGGATCTCATTCTTGAATTATTTTTACATTCACATAAATTTATTTCGACTAATTAGTCGCTTTGTATTCCGAACAGCTCAAATATATTTTTAATTATTTTCTTTTTCGCTATTTTAAATACTGTTGTAGGAATCGAGTTCTGCTTGTTGGAGATTGGAGGAAGAAAGTGGTATTGAAAATAATGAAAGCGCTACGTTAGATCAAGACGAAGTGAAAGATGACTATAGTGGACATGATTCTGAAATGAACGACAACATTCCCGAAATTAACAATAGTGCAATAATAGTAAAAAGTGAATGTTCAAGTGTCATCAGTAATGAATCGGAGTCTAACATGATTGACATTGTGAGCACAGATTTAGAATGTTCTAATATTAAATCAAATCAAGCGTCTCACAGTAACGTCCAAATTCAATCACGTGATGAAATTAAAATGTTTGTTGAAATTGTTGAACATAGACTAAGAAAAATAAAAGATCAGAAAAAACTTTGTATTTTACAACATCAAATTAGCTCTTTACTTTTTGATGCTGAAATGGAAACATACAATTCAAACTAGACATTGTATCTGACCACAATATTTATATATTTTTTAATCCGTATCATAATTTTTCAGATGTTATTTATTTATTTCGATTCGAATAATTTTTATGTAATTTTTTTTAAATAAAGTCAAGATAAAAAGAATCTAATTTTTTGTTTTTATTTAAAACATAAAATAATATTGATACGAAATAAGGAAACAATACGTTTTCGAATCTTCTTTAAATAAATATTTCATAAGCAAATAACGTGTTCCTGACTGCATAAAATATAAAATATTAAAATATTCATCGGTTTTTTCCATCCGCATATTTGAATGAAACATAAACAAATAAGATTTCATCGAAATTGAGTGAATCCGTTTCGAGATTTTAAAATCACATGTTTTTGTAAAAATATAATTTAATAAATACCTATATAAAGCAATTTGATCAATATGTACCTTTATTAGTTTAAATTAAGTTTAAAAATACATAAGTATAAAGATATTATAATTTCACCTTATTTAATTTTTTAGATAACTAAATCTATAAACGAATAGATATATATTTTATTTAAACCTACAGCAGTGGCTCCAAATCTGACAGATCTAATAGATTTTATTTTTAAAATAAATTAATGGTTGGTTTTCTGTTACTTTTAGTCTTTATGAAAATATTGGTGAAAAAAACTTTTCATCACTTATGTCATAAGTACCTTAAGTACTTTCTCAAATATTTTACTTGACGCTTGAAGTATTGAGAGCTATGATACCATTTTTCCGAAAATGGTAAAAACTATGTATTTATTTTTATGTAATTTTAATCTTTTATACAATCATAATTTGATAAAAAAATATATTTTTTAGGATAAGACATCCTAAAAATAAATAAAAAAAAGACGAAAAAAAATATTAAAGAACAATAAAAATTTTTGTAGAAGACCTACAAAAAATTTTATTGTTCTTTAATATTTTTTTCGTCTTTTTTTTATTTATTTTTTTTTTCAAATATGTTATAAAATATTTATTAATATTTTACAGCAGTCTCTTTTAAAATACATATTTCTAAAAAATAATGTTTATATTAATTTTAGACGTCTACATTTACGATACCTTCATTAATTATTATTATTGGACTACTCCTTTTGATTTTTAATCGATGAAACTGGAAAACATCAATGTTTCTCTGTCACCTCTTGTCCTGTTAGATTTCAAAATCAATTCGTCAGTTTGCCGGCGCCTCTAAAGTTTCTCCGCAATATTGTAGTTGGCGTCTACGCGCGTGGAACTAGAAAAATATATATACATAAAAATTGGAAACCATATTAATTACAATTACATTATAATAAATAGATGTTATACACTCATATATTCTTTTTAAAATATTACATTTTAAATCTTAATACTTAAAAAAAGTTCATATATTTAAATAAAAATAATTTATTTATTTTCTTCTCATACTGCAAGTATATACAGCCAAGAAGATTTGGTATGCACACTACATTACCAAATATAGGGATTTCAACAAACTAACAAAATTTAATAAGATTTCATATTCCTACAAGCTCACTTTTATATAAACAAAGTATAAGTTATACCGCCAGAATAAGGTTTTTATAGTTCCACAGCTTTGCCGCCAGATATCGGGGCACAGCCGTTACTGCTAGCGCCACTGACGGAGACGCGCGGCAGCAACATACATCAAAGCACAACTCACTACTATCAACTTCATACTCGCTGCATGTATACGTTAATGATTCTTGCGAACTTATCACAGGAGTATATTACAAATAATATCATGGGTTGATGAAAACCAAACTCAACTAAACTCAATTAATCACTATTTAGATTTTGTAATTTGATTGAAATTAATGTACATTAGTTTTACATAAAAACTTAATTATTATGTTGTAAAGTAATGTATATTTTCTACTGCAATTTATCTACATAAGAGCGTTTATATCACATACAACAAATAGGCCATTCACGGTGATACATATGCAAGAAATAGCGTGGTACAACTTATACCAAAAACTGTGCTGTTGAAGTTGTTGGATATTCATTTAATGATATTGTCGAGTTACATATTATATTGTAACCCATAAAAATGAATATAATAAATACGCCATGAATATTTATATGCAGTGAAACTTCAATATAACGTTCCCGTTTATAGCGCTTATAGTCCTGACCCCGAAACGTAAACTAACATACAAATAGTTCCGTTTTTACGTTTACAAATCCCGTTTGTAACGCGCAAAAGTTTGTTTGATGACTTTAGCGGAAATATTGTGATTTTACAAAAATGTGACAAAAACAAAGTTTTGAAACAATAATATGTTAGCTAACATTGCGGACATTAAGGTTTTTAAATAAAAAGTAATGAGAAAATATCTGAATAAGTATGTATGTATGTTAAAAGTGTTAAAACGAAACAAAAAAACCTTGCCACTCATCGAATATTAATCAAATACAATCGGTATCAACATCAACCGTATCCAAAAAGGATAGAGTTAATACTTATAATTTTTTTTTAAAGTTTGATGGTAGAAATTTCCGCATCACTGAAAATCATTTCAATGATGTATATTACACCTCCACGGCTGAACAAAATGATCATCGCTTGAATTGCAAGCAAGTATTTGTATGGGTTCTTAAATATAATTGATTGACGCCGTGAGATTGTAACATTTTTAATCAATCAATGATGACAAACCCAAAAGTTTTCATATTATGTACTAGTGATGTTACGAATATTCGCATTCGCATTCGCAAGTAAAGTTCCGAATATTTTTGCGAATATATTATGATGTACCATAAAAATATCGTTTTTTAGTCTATTTTATTCAGAAGACCTTTTGTTTTCTTTTTTTAGCTTTCTTTTTAAGCTTTTTTACAAAAAGTCAATATTCGCATTCGCATTCGCGAATGTTTAAAATCATACATTCGTTACATCACTATTATGTACAGATGTACATAAACTTATACCAAAAAAGTATATGTATTTTTAAAGTAATAACATATTGTCTAATTTTTTTATTTGATAGGTTTTAATTTACTATATACTAAATAATATTGTCGCAGGCATAAGGGAGAAGAAAGATGTACTACTCAGCTAGGGCACATAAAATACTCGCGCCGGTCCTGCAAATATAAAACCATTTCGTTGACTGATTGTGAATGAAATATTCTTATTGAACATATTTTTCTAGACGCTCATTAAATCAAAATTTGACATTGATATTTTATACAGATAGAAAACAAATTTACCATAACATTAAATATACACCAGTCAACAGAATTAGAGTTCAGCATATATAGTCAATGTTTTTTTCACCCGACAGTAATATGTTAATATAGCATTAAGATTTATAGAGCATTAAAAATATTGATAGACTTTTCAAGTCCCATTAAAGTGAATGATATATGTATATCTTCACAAAACCCTATTCTTTAAAAGAAACATCACAAACATAATAATTTTCATTCTTTTTAAATATATTCTTCAAACCTATATATACCGCATAACATGCATTATACCTATAATAAAAAATTTAGTTAAGGTCGAACAAAGTTTTTAAAATTACCTACATAAATCATTAATGACTAGAATAATTCATTTTTTATTATAGCAAAAAAGACGTAATTCATATCAGAAAGCAAGATTTTTTTAGTTTTCCTAATGTCCGGTATTATATAGAATTTGCTCGAGAACAAATGCTAAACTAACGCTATCTACGAGGTATTAAATATACCTAAATGATCAACCACTGATTTTTGAATGAACGGTATAGTCTTAATGCATTTGCGTTAAGTAAAAATCTGCTATTTAAAAGTTGTGGTGACAAGTGTACTTCATAAAAGTCATAGCAATTACATTATTATATATTTATGACCACTGTTTTAAAACCCCAAACAAATTCATAACGATTTGACACCTCGCAAATAGCATTAGCTTTTGCTAATTATTGTATTTATAATACATTTACAATGATTGACTTTACAGTCGAGGAAATAATTAGAATTTTAGCTAAAAAATATTAATTATAACTATTATGGGCAATCTAAAGATTCTAGAAAATTGTCAATATGGTTACAGAAAATATATACAACAAAACAACTATATAATTTCTACTTACAATTAGTTAACTTCTATTTTAACATTTCAATGTAATGAAACAAGTAGGTACTGTAACAATGCAAATAAATAATTACCTAGTTCAATATAGAATAAAGGTTCAAAACAGTAGAAGTCAGTAGGGTGTTTTACAACAATGGGCCGATCTCAGTATATGTATTTAATCACAAACAAGCTGGCACACGATTTATTAGTGCCATGGGTTCTATGCCATGTACTCTATCTTAATAGATTGAAATAATTTATTGATGTGAAGGTTTTGTTTAGGTAATATAAGTGCATATTATTAGGTATTTAATTAATGTTAAAAATGTCTTAATCAACTACTAACAAATATTTGCGTTTTTACAAATATTTGGTTATTACCATTTTTGGTCTTGGTGTTAAAAAAACGGAGTAAAAGACAAGGTACTTAACTTTAATCGAGCTATTTCTTAATATTTACTTCTATATTATACTCATAGGTGGGCATTAAGTCGTTAATCCATTAATCATTAATTAACGAAGTTAACAAAACGCTTAACGGATTAACTTTTAAGTTAACTCAAAAAAATGTTAACGCTCTTATTAACTTCCGTTAACTTTGGTCCGTTACATTGGTTGTTTGTTGACATGTTATTATTTGTTTGAATTACGCGCCACGCGGGCACACCGGCGCGCGGCGCGGCGCTGTTGCTCAAAAGAGCAAGAATCCAGAGCCGAGAAACTCTTAAAAAATGGACATGTTGATTACTAGCTATGTGCCAGTGAATACAAGTTATTATACCTAATCTGACTTTTTAGCGTTTGCGCCATTTTTAACCGATTTCATTTAGAGTTCCATACTTCATCTTAGTATAGTAAGTAAAATAAACATGAGGAAGGTTTAAAGATAAAAAGATAGAATTTAGGTGTATAATTTAATTCATTAAGGTTAAGTTTAGGTACGTATATGTTCTGCTGCCCGTGCGAAACCAGAGCGGGTTGCTACTATCGCTTGTAATAATTAAATTAATTAATCTATCTACATGTTTTTGTTTTATTTACTTATGTATCCCACCCCAAAACGCGCCAAAAGTAGTATACGTTTTGGATGGTTAACTGTTAACGGTTAATTTTAACTTGCGTTAAATTTTCGAAATTTTAACGCTTTAACGATTAACAAAATTAACTTTTTTATTAACGAGTTAACGATTAACGAAGTTAACTTTTTTTATTAACGAGTTAACGATTAATGAAGTAAACTTTTGGATTAACTGTGCCCACCTATGCTTATACTAAAAAATGTTTCATTAGAATAAAACTCAAGTTGAAAATTTCAATTGAACGACCTGTTTTTAGTTAGCCCATGTCCCCGATAGAAATCATTATTAGCAATATTTCATTGGTAGACTATTTTACCAATATTAGCATAAACGTTTTACAACTGATCGATAAATCGGGGTTTGTATATATACAAGTATATAATTTAATGGTTGCAGTATGTACACACACAAATAACAAAAGTCAGAGGAGAAATCGGTTTCCGCGAAAAGGACGATAGAGATTTCCAAATATTTAATCAAATACGGGACCGTTCATCTGTTGCGCGCTCAGCAACACAGAGAACTTTACGTATTATTGAATTTGTTTGGCATTCTTTAAATTGAAACGAAAATACGCACAGATTTGAAATTCTGTACATATTGTGATCAGATATTTCCTAATTGGAAAAAAATAAAAATATTTAGAAGGTTTCCGGATGCCATAATTTAATTACGCTTTTGGTGAAATGTTCAGTGTATGTGTAGGTATTTGAATCATAAAATCTGGAAATATGTAAACCGCTCAGAAGCTAAATTGACCAAAATCACGATATGGTGCTTTTCTATATTTGATACTTGAATACATTATTTAAGTATTAGGTTATGTATATTTCAGAATACAATTTTCAATAATAAATTTATTTATCAATTCTCATTTTGTGTCATATCTATTTATTGTTATAAGAGCCATTCAAGTATTATGTAAGTATGTTAAGAAGGATAATAATTTTTGTTGTTTTGCTGTGAAAAGGAACAGGGGGGGAATAAAAAGTTTATGAATCTTTTATTCTCTGATTGGATTTAAGAAACAAGTTATATATTAATTTTTGTCTTTTTTATTGAATTGATTGACTTTCAACGTGCAAATCTGTGTTTTAATGTTCAAACTAATAATGTCTCAAAAATGACAAAACAAGCAACCTTCTAGGATCTAGAATGTTGCAGAGACATTTTTAATTATTACTTGAGAAATGAATAAGATTATTATTTTACAATAAAAATTATTGCTAGCTGTTTGTCAAATTATTAAGTAGGTACTCTTATATAAAAAAAATATTGTTTCTGAAAAAAATTGAAAAAGTGATCAGAAAATTGCTATGTTCCATGGTTGTTTTGAGTACCGCTAAATTGCAAACATTAACGTATAGTCAGTGGCGTATCTGATCAACTACTTATCGAAAAGTCTGTGTGTATTCCACTAAGCACATCCATCATTATTTGGTACACAATATGATTTTATTTTTAATTTAATTCCATAAAATTAAATTGTATAAATGGTTCACCTCCAAGGCCAGAATAATTATACATTATACTTGATGCCCTAAACATAACCAAGCTATGTAAAACAAAAATTTTGTAGCATTGTAAGTCCAAAAAGCTTTGTATATATAGCTATGAACCCTAAGCACTGATTCGGGCTCAATATTTGTTATTTTATAAACAATTTCATTATTATTATTTTTGCTTGATGCCGTATTTATTTTGATTAATGGAAAACCATCCCTTCTTATGTTAAATAGATTTAAAAATGATTTTTTGTGAAGTAAACTAATTTCATTAAATCAAGGGGTCAACATTTTTCCAACATATATCCAAATTTCAACTAAAAGAACTTTTTGATGTGTGAGATATGTCCCATTTAATAATGATAATTCATTAATATTATTTATTATAGTTTACTGTATAAGAATACTTACCAATCTGGTTTAAATTATTTTTAGTAAAGTATAATATGGCAGATAATAAGATAATGTTAAATGAATTCGTAAATAAAACAAATTTTATATAACTTCGGTCATGTCCAACAAAAATTTAAATTGTGAATCTATTCTTTCAACTGTCGAAATTCTTTGAAGGGATAGCTGCAATTCTGATTATATATGAATAAAATGATTTTATTAGCACACGTTGCAGTGTTATCTACCATGATAAATACGCATATACATATCTATGACAGTGTATCTCCCCACCAGTTTTGTGCTAAAAATGGAACAAAATTCATAATAAGCTTACAAGGTCGCCACCACCACCATAGAGCCGCGGTGTCCCTGTGCTGATAGAAGATCTCCCGCGCCGGCCAGCGCGCGAATACTGACCGCGTTTTTCTTACTTTCAAATATTATTCGCGGCCGGCGCGCGCGCATTCACTCTGCATTGTCTTCTGTTTGCTGCGACGACGCTTGTGCTACACAAAAAATAGACGTGCCGTCATAACTGAGGATTCATTCGCATCATGCGTTTATTGGTTGGACAATTTAAAAGTATTCGTGTATTTGAAACATGAATTTATATAGTGAGCGCCTTATATGAGAATTTCTAAAATAAGACTTTGGGTTTAGAATTTTACAAATAACCTCAACCATTTTTGTGCATTTAGGAAGTTAAGTTGCATATTAACACATGTGGTACATTTTAAATGCAATTGAATGAAGACAATACATAAAAACTAATAATTAATGAACTAAGCTATCTTGAAAAACATTAACTTATTCATTATGTATTGATATATATTGATATCCGCACATATTTATGTTATATTATCTATATACTTAAGAGAGTTAATATACGAGTAGGTACATCGGCCAATATCGGCGAGAAAAACAATTGTATATTTATTGAATAAAAACTATACCTATAGTTATTTTGTATTGTTTCAAGTTTAAAATATAATATAAAAATAACAAGTACAAATAAAAACTAATGAATACATTGATTGTATCTACTTTTTGATATTGATATAATGTTAGGCTCACTGATTTAAAAATTGAAGCATATTGATACCTATGTTTATTAAAAGTTAATTGCCTATACAAGTGACATTTTTCTGAAGTTGAAATCATTTCAGCGTTGTTTACACTAGTACAGTGGTTTACAAACTATTTTGTAGAGGAACGCATTCATGATTTTTCAAAAATTGCGGAACCATATTTATATTTTACGGACCTCCCTCGTCCCAATTTCAATGTGACATTTGAAGAAACAAAAATAGTTTTATTGATACATTTCAGTTAAGGTACTTCTCAGTTAGTAATAATGGTTGGCTATATGATTCAAAAAGAGAAATATTGCGCGATTCGTGAAATTTCTCAGAAAAACTATTAAAAACTCAAGAGTAATTAAGCTCAAATTTAAAATATTGAAATGGTACATCAACTATACTCACAATGCTCAAAATTGTTTTTATTTTGACGATATCTTTGTTCACAGATGGTGAATTGTTTCAGGATTTTGAATGAGGCTTCTTACTTTTCTTTAGTTATTTAGAAAAAACTGAGCTTATTCTTGATTTTTTTTTATTTTTATCCCAGTAATTCCAAAAGTGTGTACTGCAGCACACTGGAATTTTTACAGGGGCACCGTGGATGTGCAAGCTCATCTATTGAATTATTTTAATGTAAATTAATAAATGAATGAATTTATTCAATAATGCAGTTGTTGTTTACAAGTTAGTAACGCTTTGACTTAAAGATACGCGCTATGGGAAAACTTTAAAACTTTATTTAAAAAATGGCTCCACCAGTTAAAAATATTTGGGAAACACTGCCTCAACTCATTGTATATACAAAATAAGTAACAAATATGTGGCACCCTTGTTTAAGCATAAATTAGATATCATACTGATTTTAAATTAGTACAGATAACGTTTAAAGTTACTGTACTGTATTTGTTAAAAGATGAATGTGTACGTAGAACGATGGTAGGAGCCGGGGGAGATGAAAGAATACCCAATTTTAATTTCTGCTATTTACTTTGCTTTATTTTATTATAAACTTTAATTATGATGTCAGTAAACAATGTTTCTAAGTAATAAAAGATAGATTTGACCTTGAATCTTGACCTTAAATCTTGATCAGCATTGCATCTGGATCTACGGATTTCCTTGGTTGCCGCAAAGGTCTGGAGTTGAGTTCGTGCGAATAACTTGATACTCGTACATCCACAGACTGATACAGAAACCTGGTTTGCAAATTGATTCTAGCACCTCCAATGAATGACAAAGATACCGTGTTAGCAGATTGATTCTGAGCCAGTAGTTGATACTAGCAGTCAAATAATTGATCGAGTGACCGAGCCAGTAATTGATACCAGCAAGTCAAATAGTTGATTAAGTGATTGCGCTAGTAGTTGATACGAACAAGTCTAATAACTGACCGAACTAGTAGTAGATACTAGCAAGTCTAACCGATTTATGAAATGACCGAACCAGTAGTAGATACTAACAAGTCTAATAAATTGATGAAGTGACCGAGCCAGTAGTAGATACTAGCAAGTCTAATCAATTTATGAAATGACCGAACCAGTAGTAGATTCTAGCCAGTCTAATCAATTGGTTTAGTGACCGAGCCAGTAGTAGATACTAGCAAGTCTAATCAATTGATGAAGTGACCGAGCCAGTAGTAGATACTAGCAAGTCTAATCAATTGGTTTAGTGACCGAGCCAGTAGTAGATACTAGCAAGTCTAATCAATTGATGAAGTGACCGAGCCAGTAGTAGATACTAGCAAGTCTAATCAATTGATGAAGTGACCGAGCCAGTAGTAGATACTAGCAAGTTTAATCAATTGATGAAGTGACCGAGCCAGTAGTAGATACTAGCAAGTCTAATCAATTGATGAAGTGACCGAGCCAGTAGTTGATACTGGCAAGTCTTATCATTGTTTAAGTGACCGAACTAGTAGTTGATACTAGCAAGTCTAAAATATGAATAAGTAAAATACCTGGAACGTTTTAATATAAGTGTTAAGTTAAGATGTCCCTTGCACGCTGTTGAGTGTAGGTGAAAAGATATTCCGTGCACGTTGGCGATTCAATCACGTGAACTTATTTTGATTTCCACAATAATCACAATAACTGCACTATTATTGCTTGCAAAGACATTTATTATTCACAATTACTAATAATTGCACTTTATTTCAAGAAATACATTTCTATTTTTCTATGTTATACAATTGAATAATACGCACTTGTCTTATCGAGAGCTGCGTATCGCTAAATGACGTAATAATAATATGCTTATGATATGTGCGAGTGTGTTCTTTCTTAGATAATGGTTCAAGATCAAGCGTCGAAGGTTTCAATACTCAATACCTGCATTGTTCATTGATCGCGGTAGCGCTCTCGTACATTTGTGATTGTTTATTTACATTTGAAAAAATAGCTATAGTAATCTATATAGAATGTTCGCAACAGTTTCTATATATTGATAAATTTAATATTTTCGATATGTAGGTATCTAACAGTTTAAACAGTATTATATTGAAAAAATCGGTACCTACGTCGCTTCAGGTGACTTTATCATACTTTAAATGAAATGAAAATACTATTGAACTTCAAACTACAACATTCGATGGTAATTCGTCTTCAAAATCTACTTTACCTATGTAGAAAATATCGTTAGCTGATAATAATATTTAGTTATTTTTTATAGAATTATAAAAATTCTTATAAAAAAATCGGTTCTTGAGTATATTACATATTATCAAAAGTATATAGAATATATTCGAATGGTCCGAAACTTTTTTGTATAATACTAAACCCGTATTGTTTATATCTTGTAAATAATACCTATTTTTACTACGACAATTCACGCGAATAATTCATATAAGCTTGCAGATAACAGAACAATACAAAATCTATAAATATTTTATACTTCAATTGCATAAAAAATAAAACTTGCATTATGCATTATGAAACTCAAAATTCTATGATGATAACTATACCTATTTGAGTAACAGACGAGATGAATAATCTATATCTATAAAAGAGTTTGTCCTGAACCACTCACTCACTCACTCATATATCAACGTACAGCCCAAACTACTGGACCTAGAAACATGAAATTTCGTAGGTGCCTTCCTTTTGTAATGTAAGCATCCACTAAGAAAGGATTTTTTGAAATTCAACCCCTACGGGGTTAAAACAAGGTGTCAAAGTTTATATAAAAAATATTTCTTTGTTCGCATTTAATTGAAACTTATCGAACACACTCTACAATATAAATAATGAAACAATTATTTCAGCATTTCCCAAAATTAACCCCTAAGGTGTTAGGGGGGGGGAGTATTTGTAAAGTATTTTTTTTGTATTCACCGAATGAAACATGGCGTAGGTACTCTACAAGACAAATATCAGTTACGAAAATTCAACCCCTATAGGAATGAGGGGGGGGGGGTAAAATTTTGATATATTTATCTTCATAATTGATCATGGTATTAAAGTAAATTCGGACAAATTAATATTCAATTAAAAATGAAAGTTCTGTAATGTATTTACATGACGACAATGACCAAAACATAAAATTCCTTAAGTTTTATTTCAAATATCATATATTCCTTTTGCACAATACAATAAATCAAGACAAGGGTTTTACATTTAAAATACTCTGAAACATACAAAGATTTGAACCTTACTTAAATCACATGTGCGCTGCTATTTGGGTGGTCAATATACCGATTTTCAAGACTTTATTACTAAGGGCGTGACAAATTACAAGTGGACAATCCCTATACCCTACGACAGACAATATAACATTTCTCATATATAAGGGTAACTTAGAAAGTAACAAAACATTCAGTATCAAACATTCAGTATCAAACATTCAGTAAACATGTAGTAACAAACTCAGTAAACATTCAGACGACATAAATAAATAAAACAGATTTGAATTGAACCTGGTACAAGAAACATGTACATAATAACAACAAATAAAATAAATATAATTACAAATAAATAGTGTTTTGTTTTCTTGATGATTAGTAGAACGGCACATTACATTACATAAAATTAGTGTAACCGAATTGAGATACATCACAATAAATTTGGTGTCTCAAGCGGAATATACATACATTACATAAATTGGTGTCAGAAGTGGGATGTTTTCCTTACGTACCGTAAAAGCTTAAAAATCAAGAATTTCATGAGTGCGGAGGTTTCCAAATCTTGAAGGAGGAACAGAAGCTGGGATATTTTCCTTACGTACCGTCAAAGCTTGAAGATCAAGAATTTTTTGTGTACGGAGATTTCCAAATCTTGAAGGAGGAACAAGTAATCAAAAGTGTCGACATTCCAATCAAGAAAATACAATCCAAATCTCGAAATCTACGAAATCAAGAAAATCTAAAAATAAAAATTTCGAAATCTACAAAATCAAGAAATCTAAAAATCAAAATTTCGAAATCTATAAAATCTACAAAATCAAGAAGTCGCTGAATCAAAATTTCGAAATCTATAAAATCAAGAAATCGCTGAATCAAAATTTCGAAATCTACGAAATCTATAAAATCAAGAAATCGCTGAATCAAAATTTCGAAATCTACTAAATCTATAAAATCAAGAAGTCGCTGAATCAAAATTTCGAAATCTACAAAAGAAGTCGCTGCATCTAAATCTACAAAATCGCAAGAATCAATAATCAATACTCTACATCGCTGTTCCATCAACGTGTCCGAATCGCTGTCCAATTGAAGAGCTGATAATATTAATGTAAGTCATTTAAATTTCAATCTTACATTGTGCATTGTGCGTTTTTATTTAAAACTATACTTACATTGTTATATCACTCATTCGTACCAAAATCAAAATGTCAATTTCAATTGAGTTAGCAGAGAAACTGTTAATCAGATTTGATGGCAACAAGTCAAATTTATTTGAATTTGTTGATAATTGTGATAAAGCATATAATCTCGTATCAGAATCGTTTAAACCAAAACTATTCGCTATAATAAAATCTAAAATAACGGGAAACGCGAGAGTTTTAATGAAAAATAAAGTATTTACAAATTGGCTGGAATTAAAGGACCATTTATTAGAACAAGAAATTATTTATAATTTAAAGTCCGAAATCCAAAAATATCAAAACTTAAATCAATCTAACAATAAATATTGTAATTTCTGTAACAGATCGGGACATTCTTTAATAAATTGTTATAAAAAATCTAATCCTATTAAATCAGAACATAAGGTTAGACAAATTCAAACAAATAATTATTACAGACATTTTACAAAAAAATGTAATTACTGTAAAAGAATAGGTCACTTAATTTCTGAATGCAGAAAACGAGAGTACAATAATAAACGAAATAATAATTCTTATAATGAATATATTACTCAAAATCGTGCTAATTCTTTCAGCTTTCCGAGTTCTCAAGAAATAATGCATAAATACTCTCCAAATCAATTTTCAATAAATCGTATCACTAGTTCAAGACAAAATTCTCAATCGTTATTAAATTTTAACGAATCTAAATCTAAAATCAATTCTAAATCTTACTATATCCAACCTAGATACGAAACTCTTGAAAAAATTGAAATACCTAATCCTGAAATTAAAGAAGGTATTATAGAAAATACTGAATTTCTTAATGGTGTTAATTTATGCGCCAGTATATTAAAAGTCAATTCAGATAATTCCTCTTTAGCTTCAATATCAAACACAACAGACAAAATCGACAAAATTTCAATTCCTTTAAAATCTATCGATTTGTCAAAATCAAAAACTAAAATCACGGATAAAAATCCAAATTCAGATGAATTAATTAAGCATAAAGCAAATCGTATAAGTTCTCATTTAAATAAAGAAGAATATACTAAAACAAAGAAATCTAATAATAATTCAGATGCTTTAATTCCAATTAAAATAAATAAAATTCAAACAAATTTAAAGTATGACGAATTCCTAAAAACTATAAAAAATTCTATTATCAATAATAAAAATTTAAATGAATTCGATTCATCAATTTTCGATATTAAAGATAATATAGTCGTTTTTACTTCTAAAGATCTAAATGATTCATCACAACACTTATTCTCTAAAATCGTTCATAAATATAATCATCTAGATACCTTAAAAGAACAAAGTCTTAATACTCATGATATTCAAATAATCAAACATAATAATCACTTAATATTTTATTTAATATATAAAGAAAACTTTTGGGACAATTTAGAATATAAAGACATATTCCATTTATTCATTAAATTAAAAGAACAATTAATTCAAAATAATATTACTTCTATTTCTATTCCAAAATTAGATAATTCTAATAAACTTAAATGGCACAAAGTCAGATCTATTTTAAGATACATTTTTAAAGATTCTGATATTTCTGTAAATATATACCATAATATAATTTATAATCCAACAAAAGAAGAAATTCAAACTATTTTAAATGAAAATCATTGTAGTCCATTAGAAGGACATCCAGGATTTCATAAAACGTATAACAGAATCAAGGGTAAATATAAATGGAACAATATGAAAAATGAAATTTCAAAATTTATTAAATCTTGCACAACTTGCCAGAAAATTAAACTAATTAGAAAAAAATCTAAAAAACTAGAACTTCCTATTTCTAAAACACAAAATCCTGAATTTAAATATTCTTATGAAAATTATTTAGAAGAATTAAAATCGATATTAAACAAAAGTTACGAAATCGCGAGAAATCTAATAAAATCAAAATTATCAAATAAAAAATATTATGATAGAAAATCTAAAGTTAAAAATTATTCAGATAAAGTATATATTTTAAATGAATCAAATAAATTAAATCAAGAAAAAAAAGCTAAGTCCTAAATAGTATAAAATTCTAATACAAATGTATATTCAAATAAATAACATGTGTTCGTTCTAAAATCTATAAAAAAAAAAAAAATCATAATTATAATTCAAATTCTAATAAATTAATACATAATCCACACTGCCAAAATCTGACTATATCACAATTAACCAAAAACAAATTTATAAATCAAATATAGTCTATTCAAATGTTTCCACTTTTAACAAACAATGTTATATTTTAATCAAAATTGGTACTTATGAATGAATGTTGAAAAAAAATAACAATATTATATTTTATCCTAATTTTTCAAGCAAATGCACATAAGTAACTTGAATTTAGATGGCTTAATTAAATCATAATTAACAATATGTATATTTACAAAATAACTTTATTATTATTAACGTCATTATTATTATTATAAAAATCATTGTAACATAAAATTAACAAAAAATATTGCATAAAATCAAAGGTTCAAAAAGATAAGCTTGACTTATCTTTTTTTCATTAAGAAGGGAAGTGTAATGTATTTACATGACGACAATGACCAAAACATAAAATTCCTTAAGTCTTATTTCAAATATCATATATTCCTTTTGCACAATACAATAAATCAAGACAAGGGTTTTACATTTAAAATACTCTGAAACATACAAAGATTTGAACCTTACTTAAATCACATGTGCGCTGCTATTTGGGTGGTCAATATACCGATTTTCAAGACTTTATTACTAAGGGCGTGACAAATTACAAGTGGACAATCCCTATACCCTACGACAGACAATATAACATTTCTCATATATAAGGGTAACTTAGAAAGTAACAAAACATTCAGTATCAAACATTCAGTATCAAACATTCAGTAAACATGTAGTAACAAACTCAGTAAACATTCAGACGACATAAATAAATAAAACAGATTTGAATTGAACCTGGTACAAGAAACATGTACATAATAACAACAAATAAAATAAATATAATTACAAATAAATAGTGTTTTGTTTTCTTGATGATTAGTAGAACGGCACATTACATTACATAAAATTAGTGTAACCGAATTGAGATACATCACAATAAATTTGGTGTCTCAAGCGGAATATACATACATTACAGTTCGATATTCAAGCCCTAATAACATGGGACGGGGGCGAGGATAGATTTACTTATAAAGGTAAATTCGGGCAAAATAATCATCTATTAATATAAAAATTTCGACATTCAACCTAATGGCGGGGGTAGACACTGTAGACAGGGTCTGTGTTTTTGATATGTTTATCTGCATAACTGCTTACGTTATAATGGTGGAGTCGGGCAAAATAATCTGCAATAAAAAAATTTGATATTCATCCCCTAATGGCGAGGGTAGACAGGGGTAGTTTTTACAATTTTTAAATAAGATCCGAGATATTTACCTTTTTTATAGGTAATGAATAAAAATCAATATAAAAAATTGTCAAGACATACCTACACCAGTATGCCATAAGGGTTCCGAAGTATATACTGCGTGGACTGTTTAGAGCCATTTACAGGTGCATATTTGAGTTAAAAATAAATATAGAAATAGGATCATATTCTATTAATTCAGATCTACATTTTGACACCCCACAAGCCTAGATATGAAAATAAAAAAAATTCCATGACGCCCCTTCCTATTTTTTCAAAATTTGAAATGATATTATTGATTTTAGTATTTGTTGTTACTAGTTTTATAAAAAACCCATTAACAATTTTTTTTCAGATTTTTTGAGTCAGTAGTTACCGAGCTAGAGAGGGGGTGGACAAATTTTTGTTTACCTGAAGCCCCCTGCAGGCGCCATTTTTAAAAAAAATAGTATCATATTCTACTCACTGAGCTCTACATTTCGACACCCCACATGCCCAGATAAAAAAATAAATAAAAAATAAAATGTATGACACCCCTCCCTTTTCCTCCAAAATTTGAAATGATATAGGTGACTTTAGTATTTGTCGTTGGTAGTCTCACCAAAGCCTCATTACCTAATTTTTTTCAGATTTTTCGAGCCGGTAGTTACCGAGTTAGGGGGGGGGGACAAAATTTTTTTTTGCTTGGGGCCCCCTGTAAGCGCCATTTTTGATTTATAAAAAAATCAAAAATAGTGTCATATTCTACTTACTGAGATCTACATTTCGACACCCCACATGCCTAGATAAAAAAATAAAAAATAAAATTTATGACACCCCTCCCCTTTTCTCCAAAATTTGAAATGATATTGGTGACTTTAGTATTTGTCGTTGGTAGTCTCACCAAAGCTTCATTACCTAATTTTTTTTAGATTTGTCGAGCCAGTAGTTACCGAGTAAGAGGGGGGAGGGAGACAGACAAAGTTTTTGCTTGGAGCCCCCTGTAGGCGCCATTTTTAATTTAGAAAAAAAAATAAAAAATACTGTCATATTCTACTCACTGAGATCTACATTTTGACATCTCACACGACTTGGAATACATTTTTTTTGTTTTTTTTTTTTTTAATTTGCTTTAAAGCCCCCTGTAGGCGCCATTTTTAATTTATAAAAAAATAAGAATGAGGATCAAATTACACTAGCTTGGTTACACATTTTGATGTGCCACTTGCATTGGTATAAAAAACATCCCCTATCACGTATGGACGGTTCTAATTAGTTTCGATGTTTACGCGAGCGAAGCCGCGGGATTCCGCTAGTTATTTTATAATCAGTGTCATATTAAAATGATTTGAAGCCCTCGGCCTATGCTTTTTCATTCAGATTCGGTAGAAATTTCTGATTTGTGGCGATATCCATAGCTACTAATAAGTATATTTAACTTTAAAAATAATTTTTTTCTCAAATTTTCTATTTGAAATGATATTGTCAAGCTTATTAATAATCGTTAAAAGTATCACCAATTCCTACTACAAATTAGTTTTCGAGCTAGTACCTACTTATCAAGATGTATGAAATAGCATGACTGTTTCGAACCCCTTGCTGGCGTCATTTTTTAGTTAAAAAAATGAAATTATAATAATGTCAAGTAAGATCTACAATTTGTTCACTCACGCATGCTTAGACATAAAAAATATTTTTGGGTTAATTTTATGTCAATGGTACTTCATTAAAAAAAAATTTGACATACATATCTGAGGGTAATTTTGCCTGTTTTGATAAAATTTTAAGTTTATAGCTGTTTCTAGCTACAGATAAACGGATGGACGGACAACAAAGTGAGATTAACTGACCTACCAAATACAATGAATCACTGGAAAAAAAAACGTTTTCGCCCTCGTGTATATTAAAAAGCTTTTAAACAATAAAGTATATATTTGTTCTATATTTGGTAATAATAATTATAATAAACCAAAATAAAATAAAAATTAATTTATTATCAATAAAAATACCATACGTAATCAAAATTCTTGACAATTGTTTATAGCTAGAGAGCTCGTGAACCCTCCGAGTAACCTTCGTCCTGTAAGGCTAGTAATTTTTTTAGTAGCGAGTCATAGCATACTAAGTACGAAAACCACCACCTGGCAGGCATCAGCCCTTATATTTTTTAAAGTGTGCATAAAATTAAAAAAAAAACTTGTCGCTGTAAACTTTAAATTTTAATATGATTTAGTTCATTTACTGTAAAGTATAAAAAAAAATTGACAGGCGATTTCAACGAGCACAAGTACCTGACAGGTGAATCGAAAGGTGTGCAGTATATGATTCAAAATAAGAATTTAAACTCGGAATGAAAGATAATAAGCTACAAACTTGTATACATCTTTGTTTTGACATTTTATAAGTTGGCTCAAAAGTCACATAGTATCTCGTGTCCGCAAGTCAAGATATTCAAGGTCAAAGGTCACGAAAAACGGTTTTTTGTAAATATATTGTTTTCTTTGCTCTAAATGACATTTTGAGTTATTAGGGAAGTTGTAGAGCATAATATTCTCTACAAATTTGGTACTAAGCAATATTTTATACATTCAACCGTTCTTGAGATAGAGTGCAAAGAGCAAAGAGCGCTTAGCCGTATGGGCCGTATATACAGAGTGATTCAGCACTGTCGTGCCAAACTTAAACAGTAGATTCAGAAAACTATTTTAAGCAAAAAACATCCAATAAATATGTGTCCGGAAATTTTTCGTTAGGGAACTACAGCCCTCCAAATATTTTCCTTAAATTGAGTTTTTATTTAATATCTAGAGAACCCTTTGTGAAAAACTTTTGAAATTTGGTATTCTGTTTAGTAATAATAAGTGTTATCGATTTCTCATATTAACTAGTTATAATTTAGACCAGGGATGTATGGGGCCAGTGGGCTCATCGATTTTTATCTAGTATTTTTTCTTCTTTAATATTTTTATAATGTTGGGCACTTATTTAAGGTTATATGACACAAAATACACAAAAACATACTTTGCTTATTTTTCATAGGATAAACCGTTTTCGAGAAATATCGATGGAAAAGAAAGCATGCAGAATTTAACTTAATACGAATGTTCCAAATTACAAAAAATAAATTTATATTCTTGTTCTATGATTAAAGGTAAGAAAAAAAGATCATATAAAGAAACCTCCTAATATGAATCCTCTAAGATCTATAGCCAGTTGTATAACTGTAGTATGTTCATTAAATTGGACAAAAAAACGAAACTAAAAATGGCTATTTGTTGATAAGGGTGCGTTTTTTTGAGGTATGTTATGTTAACTTTTTGTCTTAATTTTTATCATAGAAGAAAAGAATATAAATTTATTATTTGTAGTTTGAAGCATCCGTATTAAGTTAAATTCTGCATGCTTTCTTTCCATCGATATTTCTAGAAAACGGTTTATCCTATGAAAAATAAGCAAAGTATGTTTTTGTGCATTTTGTGTCGTATAACCTTAAATAAGTGCCCAACATTATAAAAATATTAAAGAAGAAAAAAATATTAGATAAAAATCTATGAGCCCATACGGCTAAGCGCTCTCCGCTCTTTGGACTCTATCTCAAGAACGGTTAAATGTATAAAATATTGCTTAGTACCAAATTTGCAGAGAATATTATGCTCTACAACTTCCCTAATAACTCAAAATGTCATTTAGAGCAAAGAAAACAATATATTTACAAAAAAACCGTTTTTCGTGACCTTTGACCTTGAATATCTTGACTTGCGGACACGAGATACTATGTGACTTTTGAGCCAACTTATAAAATGTCAAAACAAAGATGTATACAAGTTTGTAGCTTATTATCTTTCATTCCGAGTTTAAATTCTTATTTTGAATCATATACTGCACACCTTTCGATTCACCTGTCAGGTACTTGTGCTCGTTGAAATCGCCTGTCAATTTTTTTTTATACTTTACAGTAAATGAACTAAATCATATTAAAATTTAAAGTTTACAGCGACAAGTTTTTTTTTTAATTTTATGCACACTTTAAAAAATATAAGGGCTGATGATGTGCAGGGCTGATGCCTGCCAGGTGGTGATTTTCGTACTTAGTATGCTATGACTCGCTACTAAAAAAATTACTAGCCTTACAGGACGAAGGTTACTCGGAGGGTTCACGAGCTCTTGGACTATTAGTTTATCTATAAACTCAAGTGTGTTCCTTGTCAATGTATCGTACATATGTATGTATATATATTGTACATGCGTTACCGTGTATTTGCCGTCAAACACGAATACTGAGAAGGGCTGATCATCCCTCTCTTGAGTAGGTCTCTTTGAAATGAATATGTTAATATTTAAATAGAACGAAGAAAGACAGTTGTAGAATGACTGTCTCAGACGTCAGACTAAAACAAAACACCAAAATTATAAAGCATGATTTGCATTTAAATATTTAAGTATATTTTCCTATGTAATAAAATGCATTTTACTATTTAATTTTTTGTTAATTTTTTATTTTAGGTTTATTAAATCAATTTATTTTAAATGAAATTCCTTGTAGGTTAGGTACTAATTGTAAGTTAAGTTAATTAATGAGAAAATGGAAAAATTACATTGAACAGGGCTTGCAAACTTTTCTAGAATTTAGTGGATTCTTCAAGAAAATATATGAGCGTTGACTAGCCTATATTGAGCGCAAAATATAAAATTATAAATCCACCCCTATTAATACAGTTATCCCTCCGTTTACGCAGTTAATTGGTTCCATAAAAGCAGCGCTTCAATGGAGCAATAGAAAGCTGTGTAAAATATAGGTGTCTAATTGTCTAATATTAACAAATATTTTACTCTTGGTGAGAAATAATTTTTTAAATAAAAAACAAGTTTCTGACAACAACACAACAGTTTTTGGTTAACTATCTTCAAAATATACCTAACATCTTATATTTTGACATATTTGACACAAATTGGTTATGAAATAAAGAGAAGTCAAAGTTTGGTGAATACTGGAGTTCTGTCATACCAGTGCGTGGTGACAACTGGTATCTAGTAGGTTAGTGAACATATAAACTTTTTCAAACGCGTAAAAGTGAATCCGAGTAAATGGGGGCATTACTGTACTTAATAAAATAGTATGTATGTGTACTTGGATTATTAGCAATGGTTTTTTTAATATTTAAAAAAAATCCATACTCCAGGACACTGAGTAAACAGTTCATTAAACTAAAAGATTATTTTTTATAGGTTCACGTATGTTTATTCCATTTTATATTTAAAGAAAAACGTAAACAGAGCTTTTTTTGTTAGCGAAAATATAACTACTCTACAAAAAGTTATAAAAAAAACTAAAACTCTCTATGAACATCAGTAAGCATGGAAATACCTTCAAAAGAGTATTTATTTTGGTAACCAAAGATGAATACAAAAAATAGCATATTCAAAAATACAATATTTCCTTAGCTTCATTGCGATGTATGCCCAATTGTGTAACTATTAGGGCTGCATGCGAAACGAGACAAGACGAGTGTTAAGTAAGTCTCGTATCGGTTTTAGGAAATGAGTCTCTTCTCAGTTTTGAATTTTACTATTGACGGTCTCGTCACGTAAAAATTAAAACTGTCTCGTTTCGTTAAATATTGAAGTCATTTCGTCTCGGTCTCGTATCTAACACGTGACCAAGACCAAGACGAGATCGAGACCGAATAAAAATATTTATTCCATTTTTATATAAAAAAAATTATTGAAATATTACGAATCTTATATTTATTTCTGTAGAAAAACTTTTTAAAAATCAATATATGTGTTAAAATAAAATATGTATATGACTTTAATTAGAAAATGACAAATTATCTAAATTTTTAAACATAAGTTCGAATAAAATCAACTTTTTTAAGAAAATAATATATTTATCAGCAACCCTTCATAAAAACTAACAAAGATACCACCAAAACAACGACGATGAAGTAATTCGGTCCTGTTAATAATTTTTTAAACGATTTTCTAAAATATGGTAGTTCAATGTTTGGTAAATAAGAGTTTTTCAGATGCCTTCTAGCGCCATTTATCATCAAACCGCGATGCCTCCACCTCTGTGATTACTATAAGCTTGACACAATCGAGACACATTGCAAACTAACTAAAGCAGTGTATCTCAAACAATTTTTCCGTACTGTTCTTATCGATTTATGTTTTTGAAGTTTTGTGTTGATATTGTTTATCAAAACAGATAAGATATACTTTTGTATATCTTTGTAGAGGGCTGTTCATATTACTTCATATCCGAATGATTGGGTACTTAAAAAATCATTAAAACATTTTTGGGTAGTTTCTTGTATTAATGTTTCAAATTATCATATTTTTGTAAATCTATATAATTACTTATTGTAATGTTTTATCCTTTTGTATGCATTTAGTTCTCAAAAAATAATTAATAATACAAATTCATACATACTCATTATGTATAGGTATTTCACAAAGGATTTAAAATAGCTACATATTCTTATTTGATAAAAGGAACAAAGTAGGAAGGTGTTACTTATCATAATTTGAACAACCATTATTTTATTATATTTCAGAGATCGCCAGGGGCGGATCTACTTAAGGGCTTTTTGGGCTGCAGCTCAGAGCCCCATGGATACAAAAGACTCCCAGCCTCCATTAAGAACAATAGACGATACCTATTTTGAAGAAAAAAAAATCTAAAATTAAAAAAATCCGATCATAAGGTAGGCCCTTGAGTAGTATTAGCCCAGGGCCCCACAAATTCACGATCCGCCCCTAGAGATCGCCTTATTGTTTACTCATAGAAACTATATTAAATGATACTTTTACGAACAGCAGAATGACTAAATAAATATTCAAAAAAGTGATTTCTAATAAATAATAAAGATTTTTATAATAAAAATCCAAAACTAAAGAATTGTAACCTAAGTACCAACCTATATAAGTTTACTTTATTACTTTAGCTCAGGGGCGTTGTCCGATGGCCAACAAAGGACCAAATAAATAAAAATATCAAGTTGATTTTCATAATGAAGGTTAAAACCGTGCGCTACCAATTTCAATAATTCCCAGAATAATAAATAGCAAAAATATTAAATTAAAAGTGCTGAAACGCCCGCACATACGTGGTGCATTCCGGCCCGACTACTCCACTGAATGGGGGTATTCGACAACGCCGTTGTACGATAAAAAAAAACACTACATTGACTAAATTAATGTTCCAAAACTGTACTCATTGGTGTTTCATTTTCTCGGTGTAGGTACTGTTCCATGATAAAAGTGTACCTATGATATTAAGTTTTTACCGGTTTAGGTCAAAATATTTTTTTTGGAAATCAACTGAAAATTGTCATACTAGAAATGTACTTAATTAATTTTAAAAATATATATAAATGCGTACTTGTCCTATTTAATACATATAATATGTATATCGTCTTTGCGCTTTCATACTTAGGTACTAGGTACTACTAAACTAATTAAATATTAGTTAATAATAACGGGAATATTTTTTTAATTAAAAATCTAATCTTTTATAATTTTTCATTACAATAATTAAATGCCACACAGGTTCATATTGAATCATATATTAAGCAGGAAATGTGATAGAATTTATTAAAGAATTACGATTTTCTTGACGAAATTGCGCTAGGTTTGAACGGTGAAATGATATCTACGTTATAGCGAACCACGGTACGGGCGCGGGGAAATTCCGTAATGTCTGGCAATGATGGTGTTGTACGTCAGTTGACTGTGCGGGTGTGCGGGACGCACGATGTAGAGCGCATGCGTACATCCACTCACTGAGCAAGACGTGGCGACTGAGTGTGTGTCCTTGTCGCACGCGCGACCGCTACCAAACCGATTTCAACGAGCATATAAATGAACATCTGTGCGTCAAGGCTTGCTTGTGACAAAGATGCTGTTCATGTGATGCTCTGTGTGAGCCGCTTGCCCTCTCTACTTGTAAACTTGCTGTAGTATTGTGTTTTGTGTACTATACTGACTCGCTGCTTGCTGCCCCCAATCCCTATGTGTTGAATTCGAAACAGTGTTGATCCAGTATGGTGTAGATTGTGGTACGTTGAACTGTTTCGTAGAGCACATTATATTTATTGTTTATTTATGTACAGTGTGTAGTGTCATTTTTAATAATACTCTTAAGGTACTCGTAAATAACCGACTTTTGTATGATGTTGTTAAATAAAATTTAAATGTACAAAATAGACCGCGTACAGACTGGCCACTATGGTATTTTTAAAATATTAACAAAATATAAGAAAAAAATAATTAAATAAAATAAAAAAATATATATTTCCAAATAATTGAATCTGCAACCAAACTTATTTCTGTTATAAAAAGAATCCGCCTTCTGTCATAAACCGGAATATGGCATGACGCGTCTGTTCCAACATACGACATGGTGCTGGTGTATCTATCTCTCTCTGCGGCATATTGACAATGGTGGTGCTCTCGCTGTCTGCTGCAGTACACAGTGCTCTGATCCGTCGAGCTGATCAACTATAGTAGAGAAATTGTATGGCGAAGGGACCAATAGAACTTACAATTGCACACAACAAGAAATGCTATATTATATAGGTGAATAATTTAACAGTTTTTTTCTTTGCTTGTTTTGTTTATATCATGAATTTCATTACATGCACAACATTTCATTATCTATCTACTTGTTATATCTCTGATTAGATAGCACAAGGTAAAATATGATTTTTACTTCAAATTTAATTTAGGTAAGAAGACCGCAAATATGTAAACAATTCGTTAAAAAATTAAATATTTATTATGCTTTTCATCATTATATGCGAAATTTAAATTTTATACTTTTTTACTATATAACATAATTTTGAAAGTAAGAACTTAGAAAATATTTTAAAAGTATGATAGTAGTTCGCAAAGTAAAAACGATCTTGAAGTTTACCTACAAATTCCTTTCTCTTTTATAATGCTTATACAATGATTCGTTAACAAATTAAAAACTACTTCTACATGGCAACCTACATTACTGTACGCTTTTCACTACATACTTTTTGTCTAATTATACAATAATAATGACAAGAAAATTAAACAATAAACACCTACATCGGTAGGTATATTAAAACTAGTAAGCCTCTGTATGTTTACAAATTAAAAATAAATAAACATCCTCAGCGACGTGTATTTATTACAAAAATAACATAGGTAAATAATATCCACCTTATATATTTTATTCTAAATCAGCTAATATTTTATTTTAAACTGATTTTTTATTACTATTTAAAAAATATTAAATATTATTTGAAACATTTCTATTTGTTATATTTTTTTAAATTCCCTTTAATTTTACATACACGAGTACTATTATACTGTTAGTCATATTATTATATGTAATATTTCAATAATATTTTAAATTATAGCAATATTAACCTTGCATTGTATGATATGAATATTAATTATCCTTCCAAAAAATATCTAAAATCCGTATAATCAATATTTGATCTGTTTTTTATTTAAAATTAAAAAGTATTCTTGATTTACATTTTTTTTTTTCATCTAAAACATACCAAATATAAGAATTTTATATATAATACAATAAAACCATTAATTAAAAAAACATAATTAATTAATTAAAAATACACACCTTCGTATATTATTTTCATATTATTATTTGGTCTTGACGTCACTCCGCCACTGGCAACATGAATTTGATACGATATGATGTCATTAAAAATATTGTTAAAATCCATTAATTGCTATGGTTGCACATAATAATTTTATTATGTTCACAATAATTCTATTTTATCTGTACTAGGCTTATTTAGTTATATTTCTTAACCTATATTAAACAACTAGTATTGATTAATACCAGTGGCGTATTTAGGGGGGAAACGTCTATATATGGATATTTATATGAACATAGTTTTTAACTGACTGTGAACTCAAGTTTCTATACGTTGAGCGTGTTTTATATTATTAAGTCAAATCTAAAACGATACGGTTTATACCCAAAAGCTAAAACACAATTGAAAATCACAACAAAATTATATGTTATTACAGAGATACATATGTATGTGTTTAAAAAAAACATCCTGTATTTTTTAAATTATATCATTAGTTGATGCTTTAATTCTCTTTACATCTATATAAAATAATTTCGAGAAAATAAGGTTTTGATTGATATGATTAACATATTTGCAAAATATTTAAGGCATTATAAAAAAAATATAAATCGATGGCGTTATATATCTGTATTACGTTACATTAAAAAATGGGATAGCTAAATTGTCACAAAGAAATTTACAAATATATTATTTTTTTAATAAAACATTTTGTCATAAAGTTGTAATTTACTTTTTATTTATTTATTGTAGATATTTTGTACAGTGGTGTAGTACCTCAAAACTTGTCATACATGGAAACTCAAGTGACTGTAATTTTAAATAATGTTACCCACCCCTATGCAGTTACAGTATTGTACTATACTGTAATATAGTACCTATCATTATTAATTGCCTATTTTTTTTAAATGCATATGTAATAAAAAGTTACTAACCATCAAGTTCTACTTTCTACTTTTCAAAACAAAATCTATTTGATAGACAAATTACTTAAATTAAAACCACACTATATGTTAATTTTATTTAAATCACAATGAATCATCTTCGCAATACGAAAGAAATTATTTTTTTTCGCAAAGTGAATCGCCATCATTCGTGCGATCCCGTCGTCCTGTTAGTTTGCATGCATCTCTTAATATAGACAAGGACAACAGCTATGTCGAAGATATCCGAATATGAGGTCATTTGACCTCCCTGCATTGAGAGTTGACTCAGTGTGTAGTAACGTAGCTCTACGCTTGTGCACATTTTATTGTGAGCACACCTGCAGATGGCTACCTGCACACTAGCCAGTCTCTTCGTTGTAATATTTGCACCCTCCACTGTTATGGAATGCAGTGGTACCCTTTCTTAGTAGTGGCTTTGAAGTGTGGTAAAGATTACCCTAAACATAGTAACTCAACCTACTTAAATAATATTTTAACTCGGTAACTATATTGGGGTCTAAAATATGAATAATACCTTGAAATTTGTTTGTTTGTGTATGTTTTTACAGTGTGCCACAAATTAAGGGCTCTCAACATGTGCCTGGTTTACTTAGGTATAACCTTATTAAACTCAGAGCCTGTCCGAAAGCGATACACTCAGCACTCTGCTATACGACCATCCACTACACGACCGCTCCGTTATACAATGTGCCGACAGTTCTAACCAACGTCCTTCCCTCATCCCCACCATAATACCACCGTGACTGCTATATTTCTGCGCGTTTAAATTCACCAATCAACGTTGCACCCACCTAGCCGTTGTATAGTGGAATTTTTGAATTACCGATGCCGTCGTATAGCAGAATGGTGAGTGTTCATGCGATACAATAACACCGAGTCTCGCGCTTTGAAAGATACCGCTCTTTTTAATAAAAAACAATAATTTAATAATCAACATTACATTTGATCACAAAAAATCGTCTAGAAATTTTTTGCCTAAAATGTCTCCAAATTTCTTTGGAATCATATAGTAATATATTTTTTCTGAATTAAATATAGTACCTCTATTTCGCAGCTATTTTATTCGAGACCATAAAACGAAATTCATATTACTAACCATACTTTAAAAAAATGAAAAACATTGTATATTTTAATTTTAACGTTAATGAAGCAGGCAACTTTGCATTTAGAGCTATATACATTGTAGAATTCGATTGAAAAGTGATTCGATTCAAAATAGAACAAACTAATAACACGTGTGTTCTTGCGTGTTTTATAAATGAATATCTTTTTAAAATGTAGAAAAAACTGAAAAACTGAAAAATTATAAACCATTTGTCAAAGTTTAAATTGATCAACTATATGATTTGTAGCAGTTTAAACAAAAATCATAATTTAATCTTTTATTTAACGTATGAACGTTTGTGCTGTTGTGTGATATCTGATGAGAAATATCAGGAATGTAGATATTTTATTATAATTAAAACTTTACAAAAAAGCGTATAAAGATGAATAGTTAGGTTAGTTTAAAAAACTCCTGAAAAATCAATTTCAGTCGAATTGAAATGGCATGCTCTTTAATCTTTAATATTACATTTGAAAAACGTGATATTCATTGTTTCAAGAAACTAGAATGACAAAACAATTTACATACATAAGTTGACATAATGGGTAAATACTATCTGACGTCAGAAAGCTTGTGTTTTATTTCTGATAATTATCTGCAAACCTCGTATTATCGTTAAAAAATATTTATATCAAATAAAAATGTATGTATCTCAGGTATCTATTGTTTTACTTTACTAACCGTTGGACATTTTTACTTTCTTATACCTATGTATATATGAAATATACATATAGTATAAGTAAGTATAGTAATCGCGATTTTTTTCGAAATCCGGATTTTGACGGAATTATCAATTTTGACCTTTCCTGAATCTATTTTGACTATTTTCGCCATGATGTCTGTGTGTCTGTCTGTCTGTCGGTCTGTCTGTAGACGCTGTAACTCAAATACGACAAATCGTAGAAAGGTGAAATTTTATACTTAAGATTAATTTTTGCCTGGGATGAAAACCTCCTATTTTTGAAAGCGATCTTTCAACCGGAAACGGATGTTTACCTACAGCGATTTTTGAATTTTTCGAATTACATTGAAACAGTGCGAATTAGAGAAAAATGGCCAAGTTGAAAATTGTAGGTAATATTATTATCTATAATTTATGTTCTATTCATTTTTTCGAAAAAAACAAATTTAATTATTTTTTTTTTTTTACTAAGTATTCGATTTTAAGTACATTTCAAATGGTTCATAACAGAGAAGAAATATCTGCCATGAGTGTCATGGGACTTTCTTATACGTATTACAGAGACTGTACGTGTTTGCCATAGGTACCATGGGTCTTTCTTATACGTAAAATTGAGAATAAACACTGTACACTCTATTTCATTTAGTTTGCAGTGGTCGCCGGGTGTCTTGACGGTATGAGTCGTGATCCGTACGGTCATATCACCCGACAACCTGTATAGATTATTCTAAATAATTATTTTAAAAAAATCTTTCCGGCTAAATCATAAGTGTTGGAAAAAAATGTATGGGGAATAAATTATAGATAGTAACATACTCGACATTTTTTATCTATAACATTTTTGTCTTATTTCAAAAAATTAAAAAAATTACATGTGTAAACATCCGTTTCCATCTTATTGTTAGTAATTATGTTAAACAAAATTCGTTCGATACATAATGTATAAAATAATATTTCTATAGTTTATGTCTCATTCATTTTACTCTATCTTTTATTAGTTTGTCAGAAATATCCTTCACTAAAATAAAAATCACGTACACTGTTCACTGTTATTATTACGTATAAGAAAGTCCTGTGGCACACGGCAGATTATTTATATATAATCTTTAATTTTTATTTTTAAATATTATTTTTTTATGGAAAATTCCATTTTGAGATCTAAAATATGAATCGATTACAAATTTTCCTGCTTTTATTTGAAGAACCAATTGGAAATAATGATCGCAATAAATTGTAATAAGTATTTTTGTATTAGAATAATTTAATCATTATTACAAATTATACTTCGATAATGATAAAAATTACATTTTTTTGTAATTGGTCAGTTTTGATGAGACGGTTTTTGTAAATGAAATCTCGTCTCGGTTTCGAATTTTACAATCGACAGTCTCGTCTTGTTAAAAATTAAGCTTGTCTCGCTCGTCTCGGCGTACAACACTAATTTTAATAAAATTTTCCATTTATATATCAAAAGCTTCCTTTTTATACCTCAATTGTTATCAGAAATACTCGGAACATATTAATTTAACTATTTACCGTATATGTACTCATAATACCCAGAGCTGTGTGGGATTAACGTTACGTTTTGATTAGTATTAAACTTGTCGGTAATTTTCCATCTTTGATTAAATTTTCTTTGAAAAATAATCTGTTTATAACGAATTTAGTTCGTCAGTATAGTAACAAACGTTTGATTAAAAAATAATCATTGATTTTATAGTTACAATATGTGCTTTAGTCATAAAAAGGCTTAGCCTTTACCAAATATGCTAATAAAATCATTTATAAGTAATGCGTGAAAGCACATCATTTTTTACTGGATTTTACGTCATCCATTCCACGAATGATTAAAATAATAATGTGGTAGAAAATAATAGCCTTATCATAGATGTGAACAAATGGTTTTTGTAATTTTATAAATATATAGTCATTTATTGTGCATTTAAAAATGTATCTATATACAATATTTGTATACAACATAAATAAATAGTAAATGTTTTATTACTAGCCCTTTATGTGCTTCGGTTTTTATTAGCCATAACTTTGTAGTCAATTATATTCCGTTATATTTTTTATATTAAATTCGGATACTTCCGTTCTCAATTTCATTTCAACAGCATTGTAACTTTATGGTCCAGTAAGATATAATGAACAATTAGAGACAAAATAAGAATTATATAATATAATGGAAAAAGGTTTCGACAGCTTTGTAGATAATATTTAACATTCGAGATTAAAATTAATAATAAATATGTGTAAATAAAACATACATAAAAAAGTAAAATATTAGGTATTGTGTCACTATTTTTACATTTTTGTCCTTATAAATTTTTTTAAGACATACAAGAAAAAACGTAAAATAGCGTCCTTAACACTCGACGTTTGAAATAATTATTTAAGTTGCCGGTAGGTACTTTTAAATTGGCTGCATTCTGTTTATTGTTAAAAGTTAATTTTAAAAATAACATCTATCTTAAGGCAACATGTGCGTCACTCGTTTTAAGTTTGACGCATGCGTGTCATCAACCCTATTCTTTTATTATCATTATATAAACAAATCATAACTGAAAATTTTCTCTCTTATAAGAATTATCTCAATGTTAAAATATATATAAATATCCTTATAAAAATTGTATACATGAAGAGATAAACTGTAGACTTATAGATCATAGTAAATTACCGATTTTTCACCTGCAATTTCTATTGTGTATGTATTTATTGTATTCTTGAGAAATAGGTACATATTATTTTATATTAAGTTTTTATAAATACCTACGTAAATATTATTTACAGTTCGGTTAAAATAGATTTTAAAACAAAAATCTACAAATTATAGATAATATTATTTTTAAATAATTCAAATTACGGTATTATAGCTAAAATACAAATAAAATCCATGAACCAAAAATATGCTTCACAGTTGTGTTATGTTATGAATTTTAGTAACTTAAATTAGTTCATAAACAATATACTACAACAATTTGGAACCCTATAAAAGTTTTTACTTTTTATTTAGTTATAAAAAATATAAAAATTGCCCGCAACAAGATTCAAACTGCCAGTTAGTAAAAAAACTTTTTTTTTTTTCATTGCAAAAATTGTTGGGAAAAAATGATTTTCGGTTTTTATTATACAAATATATTTTTTACTAATAAATATGTACTCAAAATATATTTAGGAATATTATTTCATTGACATGGCAGTGAGTTCCATTTTTTGTATACTCATTTTTTATACTTTTTTTTCATTGCAAAAATTGTTGGGAAAAAATGATTTTCGGTTTTTATTATACAAAACTATTTTTAACTAATAGATAGGTACCTACTCAAAATATCTTTAGGAATATTATTTCATTGACATGGCAGTGAGATCCATTTTTTGTATAGTCAATATTAAATATGGTTATTTTTATTATTATCTTTCAAAATTTTATTTATATGTCTATAAACCATTATTATTTGTGCAGCAATGTAAAAAAATATAAATAAATTTCACACAAATAATTTTTTCCAATCGATTCAGCAATAAAGGGCATTCAATTATCATTATTGCAACCTTCAAAATTAATCTACCATTTTATCAAAACTTCACCATTAAAAAAATTTCCACTATAACAACTCTTTCAGGATACAGCATATGTATATAACAAACCGCTTTGCTACCGCATGTTACAACTGTTTCATATATTGTTAATAATCCCTTGTATTATAAACACTCACAGAACAGCAATAGTAAAGAGGTATATGACGACCTGTAAGGTTGACGGTCCCCCGCCCTCCCACGCACACACTGTTGCGTTACACATTCACACACGTGACAGATCGCGTCACAGCAGCAGCTGTCTACGTGTATGTGAAGTGTCCGGTGTGACGTCACAGATCAAACTCGCTGTGATAACGTTGGCCAGTCGAGGTGGTAAATGTCGAGCTTGAGTGGTTGGAGTTAATTATCTACCGGTTGTTTAATATTTTTATTTTTTAAATTAATTAATAAATGAAATATAAAATAGCTCCGCCGTAATGCCTTCTAAACAATCAACTGATAAAACAGTGTTTTAACGAAAAACTCTCGTTAATTTGATGTTCAATAATTGGTGCTGCATCAGGCATTTTTATGTTAAGCAATATAATACATACAACTAAGGGCGTCTGCATGGATGAAAATAATATAATTTTCAAAAAAATCCTTAGGCCTTAAGTTACCATACTAAATGGAAGAGTTTTTTTTTGTCATCGCGATAAAAGATTTTTCAATACATGACTCGTGAGATGACAAGACCAAAAAAGGTTTTTCTTTCCAAAGGAACTATTTTTTAATAGTGGTAAATACAGAAAATTACGTAAGCTTGCATTACCGTAGGTAAGGTTACATCCTCGGAGAGAAAGTACCCGTCCTCCTTATACTCTAAACTATTTCTAGAGTTATAGGCTTTCTAACAATAAAAGAACCATCAAAATCGAGCCCAAACAGACAATTTTTTAAATTTATATATACACTCATCGTTTGATTAACCGACCTTTGATTTACCGGCAGCTTGAATGACCGACGGGCCAAACGCGCGATTTGCCGACCTTCTCCAATCCCCTCCATAATACTACCGTGATTGCTATCTCTGCGCGTAATTTAAATTCACCAATCAACGTTGAGGTTGGCACGGTGGTGGGGGCCCCTCTCGACGTCGGCAATTCAAGCGGTTCAATTACCAACTACGTCGGTTAATCAAGCGGTGAGTGTATAGACTAAAAAATATTAACATTAACCTTTTACAGACGAAGCCTACAAAATATAGGTGAATGTGTTAAGGCAGTAGTCTGCTTTAGGAGCCGAAAAAAAAGCGTTTTTTCAACAATTTTTTTGAAAGGGAAGGAAATGATTGCGGTAAACGAAATTTTGAGACGATAGTATATTATATTCAAGTTTTAAAAAACAATTTTTATTATTACAAATTATTGAAATTTGCCAAAGTTGTAACGATTTTTCTGGGGCGCCTGGAGTGTGCACTCGTAAATCGGTGCCGGTGATGGAGGTCGTGCGATGCATCTGAAACAGTGGAACCAAATTTTTTTTTAGTTTTTATAAGTTCCTTTTCTATATGAACTAAAAAAATACCGAAGAAATGACGAAATTCCAAATTTTTTCGAAGTTTGAAAAAAAAATTCACTTTTTTGAAAAAAAAAATTCACTTTAAGTTGCAAAACAAGTAATTTAAATAGTACTTTTGTCCAACTTTTTTAGTTCAAATAGAAGATAATTCAATACTGAAGCTAGATCACTTTGGTTTTTTTCGATCGGACATATATTGTTTTCACTATCGCCGGCACCGTTTTCCAAAACAATAGAATACACGAAGGGGAGGAGCGCGCGCGCTCGGGTCTGCCCGAGCATTCGCACCTGCTCGACGCTCGGCCACTAAAACTGACCTAGCTTCGAAAATATGTTGAATTGGCCTCTAAAATTTTGAACACATATTCTTGGATAGTTTTGGAATAGATTTAAGACAAAACCGAAAAATCGATTTTTTGAAGCCTGTAAAGCAGACTACTGCCTTAAAGAAAAACCGTTTTCTGTAAAAACATGCATTACAATAAATGTTAAATAATGTTTTTAAAAATTATGATATGCTTTTGGGCAAATAGTTAATTATTATATTTCAGCAGGGTCGTAACTACCAACGGTGGGGGGCAGTCAGAGCAGTGCCCCAGGTCCCCCAAACATGCTGTTAAAAGAATGAGATAAAATTTATTTATTTTACAATTATTGCCCCCTAATTCTTACAGCCTTACGGAACGTAATTTTTGCCAATCTAACAAACATAGATCAAGTAATATATTGCATATTCCTTCCGTCTACTTAATTACGATATTTATGCAGTTATTAAGTAGTTTATTATTTTATCAAAAGTGCTTTGTTTATATACAGTTAAACATTCGATTCATTATAATTTGCTTGTGCTTGAAAACAAGGTCATACTTATCAATAGAATACGAATTATTTACAATTTTATTATGTTATATAAGAAATAAACTTACTGAATTCAGTATTGATCAAACTTTATGTGAAACAAATTTTCCATATATACTCTCTTTAATTAAATCAGTGAGTATTTGACTGATACTTTCATACGTAAAAATCAGTGGTTTATAGAAGTTCTCACTGATCAATCAGTGATTTTGGCCTTATTAACAATGATCCATTGATTTCTTCAGAGATTTTTCACTGATTATCAGTGGACTACTTTTCACTATTTCACAGTGCAGAATAGTCTATTGTCACTGATAATAATCAGTGACTATTCACTGATTCAGTGATAGAGTAAGTCATATTATATCATATGTATGAGATATATGTACATATGGACTCTGCTATAATATAATTATCACATTTGACATTTTTTATCAAATTCTTAAAACTTTTTATTACGATTTTAAATTACCTATATGAAAAATAACATATTACAAATTAAAAGGAAAATCGTTTAATCTGGATGTGAAAATTATGTGAACGGATGTAACTTTCAAAAATTCATACTTTTCAATATAAATTATTAAATAAAATATACACACTTATGCAGGAATGTATTTGATTTTCTTATCAGTTTTTCTTTATTCGCAGAAGTTATTCATATATAGTTATAAATAAATGTGCACGAGTTGGTATACCTACTTGTACTCTATTTGTAGCAACGGTGGTTACTGATGACAATAAGATAGCGGGGTACATCAAATAATTTATATTTTATTAATTGCTTAGAACAGTTTTATCGATTATACTTGTTTTTGGTTACATGAGATATGTTTATCGTATATTTTTAAACCTTGATACGATAACTAAAGCAAATTAGAAAAAGAAAGAAAAAACAGCGAAACTTGAATTATGAAATGTACTTACTAAGTAAGCAAGGTATCTAATATTTATAATGTTTGCAAAATAAAGGGCATACAAACAAGTACCTAAAAGAAAAAAACATACACACTCGACTATACGAATATTTGACAGTGACTATTTGAATTTTCTCGCAAATCTCATTTTGGAAAACACTGATTTAAAATATTATAAGAAGCTTAAATATTTTCCTCAGAATAAATTTTTGATGATCTTATAATATTAATTATAATAAATACTCAATAGTCTACATGAATCGTAAATGTTGATATGCTTCCAGATTTGTTACAGTTAATTACCAATACATAAATATAATATATATTATTAATTATTCATCGTTTACACAGGACGCCACTGTATGTAACCAACATGACAACACTAATGATTATGTCCTAATAATAGCCGCATTGGCGAGCTTTATCCACGTAATTTCAAACCTCATTTTCTAAAAATCTCATGGAAAATTTGTTAATAATCAAACATTATTATTTCATCGAGTAATTATATTTTGCATATACATACTACTACATTCTGCCAACGTAACAGTAGGAGTGGGTAGTTTATATAGTATGGTAGAATCTGCGTTAAGTGAAAAAAATAATTAAATACGATAACAAATATTATTATGTTAATTATAACTAGTGTCCGACCGAAGGTCAGTTTTTGGCCGAAGCCGAAGCCGAACTTCGGCTTTTCTTGTAACCTTCGGCCGAAGCCGAAGGTTTTTTTTTCGTCTTTAATTATAATTTTTTTTCACAATTTGTTTTTAAATGAATAATGAATGATCTTTTTTTACTCTTCACTTCTTAAAAATATAAAAATCTATATAAGAATACGAGTATACAGTCGAGTCTTTTTTTAAGCGTATCATTTTATGCGGTACGATATTTTATCCAAATTCAAGTGGGACACCTATCAAATAAAAGCTGTCAGTTAAAGGTATTCAAATATGTAAACGTTTTGTCATTACAAATTTAAAAAATCGTAAAAATATTTTGTCCTTGCCAATTCTTTGATATGTATTAAATTAAAGAAAAAAGTCTGATTTACAAAAGTCCTTTATTTGATTTGACTAAAAAAAATTTGCATGTCCTGTAGAGCCTCTCAAAATTAATATATTTTTTTGAAAAAAAAAAATTTTTTTTGGCGTTTCATCTTAAAAAGGAGATTATCCTGAAGGATAATAAAATTTTCAATAAATGATTCAAAAACTAGAACGTTCAAGCTTTAAAATAGTTTTTTTAAACTCTTCTACGACCATTTTTCGCGGAGATCCAGCTATTTAAAAACACCTAAAAATATTTAAAAAATTTATTGATCCGTTAATTTTGCATTTTAGTGTACTTTATAATGTGCGCTATGTCTTTTTTGTGTAATTTTTTATATACGGTTTTCTGTGGAACGTACCTACCGCATATAAAAAGACTTTACTGTACAATATTATACTATATAGTTCAACCTTCGGCTTCGGCCAAACCTTCGGTCCAAATTTGGCCGAAGCCGATTATTCAGCCGAAGGTGAAATTGTGGCCGAAGCCGAAGCCGAATGTTCGGTCGGACACTAATTATAACTTTTCTAGCCATATAGTTAGTTACTTTTCGAAGATTTATATATATAGCTTTAGGTTATGTTTAGTTGTACTATTAGACAGTATTCACTTTGTACGTCGAACATGAATTTTAATATTTTGCACTTAAAATTTTATAGTATGCACTTTATATACGCGAACATAAATTTCAATACTTCTTTAATGCATAGGGCCAGGGCGAATATTTAATCGTTTTAAAATATAGAAAATCACATTAAAAATAATAAATTAGTGGAAACTATTTATTTAAAGTGATATAATTTGTTTTAAGTTCAATATATTTGTTCAATATTGAATTAATTTTTCATGCAGTATATTCGTTGTTAGTGAAAACGATTAAATAAAAAGTGTTTATTATTAAAAAAAAGTGAATTTATATAGTTTTTATATTAAAAATTAATATACCACATTTAATTAGGCATATTTAAATTAAATTGTTTAATAAAGATATTAAGGAAAAAACATGTTTATATTATATTTTTGTTTTTTATATGTTATATTTATAAATAAGATGACTCACATTTGTGATAAATAGTTAAAATTAATTATTTCTATTTTATACGTTTATTATTAACAAACGAATAAACATAGTACCTAGTACAAAGTAAAATAAAATTTTTTTTTGTGAACTTGCAATTTCAGTTTTCTGTACGTTTTAGTTACATTTTTATTATTATTAAATGTCTAGACGTCTATACTTACTCTATAGTGAAAGTTATTTTTGAACATATTATACGATCTAAATACCGTTATATTCTGATAAAACTGCAGTATGCATATTATTAACAGGTAATGATTTTATTTTAAGAAATTTTAAAAAGCTAATGTGAAGTGAAATCATGATAATTTACTCGTAATATAAATATTTCTTTATAAGTAAATCTAGTTTATTCTTATTTTGTATTATTATGTATACAATGTAAAATTTCATAAAAAAAATATTATCTAAAAAAAATAAGACTTTTCTATATGTGTTAACGCTTTAAATTTATTACCCAAAATTTTACTCATTGTACTCTAAATGCTTTAACTTTCTGATTAGTGATTTGTTATTAGTATTTTATATGTTGTAACACTTGTATTTTGTAATACAAATAATAAAATAACCAATCATGAAATATTGATCATTAAAAATAACGAGGCAAATTGAGCAAATAATAGTTTTCAACGATAATAAATGATAAATATGTATGTATATAGTTAATTGTTTTATTTTTCTATGCAATTTTGTTTTGGATAATTTGTATACATATAATCATATAAAATAAAATAAAAAAAATCAGAAATAAATGTATTTTTACATATTCTATTTAAATTGTATAAAAGAAAATAAAGTGAACTTCACTTTATATTATAAAGTTTATAATAATATTGTAGTTGGTAAAAATTAAATTGCTTATTCTAAATAACCGTATTTTTGTTTCGCCATTTTGTTCCGGGTTAACGAAATAAGTTGAATATAGTTAAACGTAGTTTTTCATCCCTTTTTTGTTCTGCAATTTTAAGTAAATAATTAAATTAGAATCACTAAAAGTTATCATATTTTCTGTATGTTTAATTGTATTGCAGTATTAAATAGACTTTTCTATACCATTGTTATGACATAACAAAATAAATTGTTATGAATAATCTGTTGATTTTATGGTTTATCTTTTAAAAAGCTTATATTTTCATTATTGATATTCTTTCTAGTAAAATGTATTATAAAAGTATGAACTATATACCTATAAACAGTTATATCTATTTTATCTACCAAAAACTACAACGTGATGTTTGTTTTAAAAATTTGTTTTATATTCATATAACCTAACCCTCCATTTAAATAAATACTTCATTTTTTTTTGTTACTTTATATTATGTTGGTAATATCACCTAAACTATTAACAATAAAATACTATTATTTAAAAACTTATTTATGTAATAATTTAATTTATAATAAACAAGAGAGCTCTTCCGGTTTTGCACGTGTTGGGAAAGATTCCACGGGGTGGGGTTTTTAAGAAGGAAAAGAACCCCCTATCTCGTATAGGAGCCGAGATATTTACCATTTTTTCCGTCTTGATATACTATTATCATCAGTGATAATTACTTATATTCCCTCACGTAACAAAATATAAAATTATATCCTGGCCAGATAACATATCTATAAAAAAACACATAAATCGGATAAGTAGTTCTCGAGTTATAAGCGTACTAACGGGCAGACAGACAAACAGACGTTAAGATTGATAGTAATATATTATAGATAAATAATTAGATATAATGCATGAAGCAAACATGGACAATAAATCGTCAGTTTTTTATCTTTAGAAAACGGATGCTTTACTAATTGCCATAAAAACTCTAGATAATCAAATATTTATTTCCAAAAAGTTGTATTATAGTAGGTATGTGTAGTATTTTATAAAGACTTTATTGAAACAATTTTTTTTTTGGGAGGGGGAGTTATTTTAGTTTAAAATTGAGTTCATCCACCATTGGAAATGTTTTATATAATCTTGGCATTATTGACAAAAAAAAAATTATTATTTATAATTTTCTAATTGATAGTTTTGATAATGTATGTACTGTCAGGACTATGATCTACACACCATTTTCATGGGTTACCGTTACTTTATTTACCGATTTTTAAAATAATGATAACTTCGTAAATAGGTGTTACCACCAGGGCTGTGGAGTACAAAAACCTACTACTCCGACTCCAACTCTTGACTGTACAAAAAAATGTTTGAAAAAAAATTCCGTTTTCGGGCAAAATTTTTTTGAGTGAATTCCGGTGATTCTGATTCCGGTCAGAATTGAAAATTTCAAATCATTGTACTTCAAAATTCAAAACGAAAAAAAAATTTAGTGTGTAAAGAAGTAAAAACCATTATTTAATTAAAGTCGGAGTCGGTACCTTTTTACCGACTCCGACTCCACCCAAAATTACTAAGACTCCAACTCCGACTCCACAGCCCTGGTTACCACTATAACTATCTGAGAAAAAAAAAATTTGATAAATATACAATGATGTCAATGTTTGAAATTTTATATTCGTTATACCTAGATAAAATTCTTCAAAATTGGTTTTAAACTGATTTGATGAATTTTGATAGAAAATCATGAAATATATTATCATGGATATACAGGCTGATTCAGCACTGTCGTGCCAAACTTGAACAGTAGATTGAGAAAAATATTTTAAGCAAAAAACTTCCAATAAACATGTGTTCGGAAATTTTTCCTTAGGGAACTACAGGCTTCCAAAGATTTTACTAAAAATTAGTTTTAATTTTATATCTAGAGAACCCTTTGTGATAGAATTATGAAATTTAGTATTTGGTTTAGTAATAATATGTGTTATCGATTTCTAATATTAACCAATTATATTTTAGGCCAGGGCTGTATGGGGCCAGTGGGCCCATCGATTTTGATCTTGTAATTGTTTGTTCCTTATTTTTTTTCCTGAGTTGATACTTTTATAAGATTGTATGACACAAAATACACAAAAACCATAGACATAGAGATATAGACAGCGCATTCGTATTTAACATAATGGTGTAACATGGGTGTAACATTTGTTCTGTAAGTGAGAGAGAGATGCAAGTCGTTTGGAAAATAACATATATGATTTCCAAACATCTTCTGTCTCTCTCATTTGACACGGCTATTTTTACGAGTCAGATGCGCTGTCCATTTCTTTATGTCTATGACAAAAACATTCTTTGCTTGTTTATCATAGGATAAACCGTTTTCGAGAAATATCGATGGAAAAGAAAGCATGCAGAATTAACCTTAATACGGATGCTTGAAATTATAAAAAATAAATATATATTCTTGTTGTATGATAAAAACTAAGACAAAAAGTTAACATTAGTATACCTCAAAAATGCATTCTTATCAACAAATAGCCATTTTTAGTTTCGTTTTTTAGTCAAGTTAGTAAAGTACGTGTAAACAGTAATAGAATTGGCTATAGATCTTAGAGGATTCATATTAGGAGGTTTCTTTATAGAGACTTTTTTTCTTTCCTTTAATCATAGAAAAAGAATATAAATTTATTCTTTGTAATTTCAAACATCCGTATTAAGTTAAACTCTGCATGCTTTCTTTTCCATCGATATTTCTCGAAAACGGTTTATCCTATGATAAATAAACAAAATATTTTTTTGTGTATTTCGTGTCATACAATCTTATAAAAGTATCAACTCAGGAAAAAAAATAAGGAACAAACAATTACAAGATCAAAATCGATGGGCCCACTGGCCCCATACAGCCCTGGCCTTATATATAATTGGTTAATATTAGAAATCGATAACACATATTATTACTAAACCAAATACTAAATTTCATAATTCTATCACAAAGGGTTCTCTAGATATTAAATTAAAACTAATTTTTAGTAAAATCTTTGGAAGCCTGTAGTTCCCTAAGGAAAAATTTCCGGACACATGTTTATTGGAAGTTTTTTGCTTAAAATATTTTTCTCAATCTACTGTTCAAGTTTGGCACGACAGTGCTGAATCACCCTGTATATTAATTTATCTACGTACATATATAATTTACAATTAAAAATATTTCTGTATTAAAAACTTGTTGATCTTGGATTTAGTTTTACTATATATCTGAAATTATATAACATTTCTCACCTAACCTATTTTGTTGTTTTTTTGTTTACAAAAATTAATTCTGTCTATATAGATGTGCTAAATAATGCAAATTCATTATTAGAAATAAGTCGAACGTAAACAAGTACCTAAGTAAAGTTTACAGTAAGTTGACCATATCACTGTAATATCGTATTGCATTTTATCTATGTTTACAATGTTGAACTACGTATTATCCATTTATTATAATAATTTTAAGTGCATCATATTAAAAAGTTTTACAAAATCCTACAGTTGGCCTATAATAAAATTAAGTCAATATTCAATGTAAGTTCATTAATAACCTCCATTTATTATTATGTCATACATTTATTGTTGATTTTCAACGTTTGTGCTTTTATAATTTCCATATGGAATAATCACGTTTTAATAAATTGATTCTACTCAAAACAAAAATTTAGCTCAAAAATCGTTTATTGAATAAAAAAATTGTAGACAGATATATCAATATTATTTTTGTTCAATAAAATGTATCAAATGGTATTGTTGCTATTGTATGCGTATATTGCCAAACATATATGCACACATGAATAATTAATAGAATATTTGTTCCGTTATGTTTTATGGATATTTTATATGTATTATGTTTAAATTAATATCTTTGATTTATTTTCATATTTGAAACATTGTATATTGCAAATTGTAAACTTAAGTTGACATTTATCATCTGTGTATTTCTGTTAAATGACTTTAAAGTTAAAAAAGCAATGACATATAGTAAATATAATATATAGTATATATACAGGGTGACCAGTTTCTGGAAAATCGGGAAAAGTCGGAATTTTTTATAAAAATGCAAAAACCACACAAATTCTCGCAAAAATTTAAACATTTATCTATTAAAATTTAAAAAAAACATGGGACCTTTTTTTAGGTTTTTTATCTTTAAACAAAAAACAGGGAAAACGGTAAAAATTCTCCTGGAAAACCGGGAAAAGTCAGAGAAATTTGTTCCAGAGAAATACTGGCCACTCTGATATAGTAATATATGACGATACGTTAGTCATATATACGGCCAAGGGAACGTAGCTTATGCTCAGAAGCTATAAGTAATATTCATGAGATATAAAGTTGAAATTCTTGAAAAAAAAACATTCAGAAAAAAATCGATTTGAATTTCTTATTTAAATATGTCTCTTATATTGTCGTCATGCCCATACTAACAAGATCTGTTTTTATAGAGCTATAGTTATTAAGGTCACGGTGAAGGATATTCAGATATTTATTTTATAACGTTAAGAAATCTATTTGGGTATTTGTTATAAAAATGAAATACATATGCAATGCACCAATTTTAGATGCATGCATATATCCTGCTTTCGTTTATCTAGGTCAATGCAATCGAATCTAATGAAGTTTAAAAAAAATGTATGCGTATTTTTCCGTTTTTCATCATTAATAATCTCATCCGTTTTTGTAATAAATCATTTTTGTAACGGGAAATTCGTTATTCTTGTTAATCAGTTAGAAATTAAAATAATCACAGATTTAATAATTTAATATATTTGTTTTCAACTTTCTTTCGCTTACAAATCTTCAATGAAATATTCAAAGCGCTTGATATTTTCACGAAGCTAAAACTTAATAACAAAAAAGAAATGAACATATACTTCAAGCAATATAAATTTAAGCTCACCAATATCTGGATATCATAAAGTTGGTTATTTAGTTCTGGTATTATGTTTTTCAGACATAATATTTTTATATTTTATTTATAATATAATACACTATACAATAACTTATAATATATCAAATCGTTGTATGCAAATTAAATTGAAAACAAATTAAAGAAGAGCGAAAATAAATATCAATAGACTAAAGTTTCAAAATTGAATTTTTATTTGAAAAATAATTTGTTTATCTCATTTCATTGTTTAGATATTATTAAAATATATATAAAAAATTAACTAAAAATTATTATACTTTCTATTAATTTGAAGTAAAATACTCATGTGTCTAAAGTTTGATTTTACAAAACCTTGATCAACAATCGTATCCATTTTTATCGTCTCCCGTAAAATCTTCTCAATGGAGGTTACGGATTATAAAAATTAGTCTATCAATATTCAAATTGATTAAATGTAGGTGAAATATAAAGAAATCAAATTTTAATTCGTTATGTATATATGTGTATACCTATATACATATGTATTTGATAGGTAATTATTAAATATTTATACATTCAACATTTCCTAATAATATGATATATTTTTTTCGTATGGAAACGTATTTCAAATTTATATTTTTTACATAACGTAACCTCATTTAATATATCTAAACACCAATGATTGTTCATTAACAAATATATAAAATAATCTACTCTGTTATAGTCACATGCTATGAATTAATGTTTATTCAATATGTAGAATTTCACTGAAAAATAACATTGTCACTTTTACAGTTATGAAATTAATAATAATCCTCATCAATCAGTTAATTCATTTTATAACTAAGTATTTGTATAATACCAACGTGTAAGTATGTATATATGTCATTATAAACAAGTAATTATAAAAGCAGCTCAAACTTTTCTAATTCTATTACAGTTGGCATATTGTCTAGTTAGATACATTTGATTTAGTTTATGTGAATTTTAACCATTTAAGGCGTGTTTACTGTTTCTATTGTATTAGAATAGTTTCCGTACTTCATTTGATTACAGACATAATAAAATTATCATAATAGAGATATCATATGTACACGTCGAATATACCATTAGAATATTCTATTGGAATAAAAATTAGCATATAATACGATTATTTCATAAAATGTTATAGATTGAAATAAATCCAAACATTTTTTTATCAAAACTAAATATGCTTTAAAATTTGAATTGTTTTTCTATATGCTATGATTTTCTCTGCCAACGTTTGAGTACGATCTATTTCATGACTAAAAACGTAATCATATTATGTATATTAAGTAATTATCATATACGTCATCAAAGTTTCAAAACATTAATGCTTAATTAAACGACATGACTATTTTTAAAAGAAACAAGATCACAACACGGTGTTCGATTAATTTTTAAAAAACCACACAGATCAAAAATGATGTAAGGCAGGGATCGATTAATATTTTTTATGAGGAGGGCGATTATAACCAAGATTATTCGTATATTATTTAGGTATTTATATACGTGTGTATGCTCTCGAAATTCTAATTTCTTTTATTTAAATTCCTCTTTTTATCACTGGGAAGTAACTTAACCTACGGTAATGTAAGTTAACGTAATTGTTTAGCATAATTAAAAAAAAATGTCTTTACCCTGTGTTGTAAGCGAACCTATTGTTGTAACCTTATTTCTTATTTATTTGAAAGATTAAGTTTTATTATTACATTTTTTAGTTACCTACCTGAACCTAAAATTGTCTTTATACATAATTGGAAGTCTCTTATTTTTTTATATTTCGAAGAGCAGAAAAACATTTTTATGGCCCCTAATTTTTTGTCAAGTTAAATGTATTTCATTTTTTTATCCCTTCCCCTTTGGAAAGTTTCTGCAGACGCCCTTAATTGACACCCCTGTTATATAAAAAAACTGGAGCATTGTTAGTGGCGCAATTAAAATTGTATGTACTCTATGCCAGGGCTTCTTAAAGTGCTGTTCCTACAAGGGGGTCGCGAAGTTCCACGAATATAACAAATAAATCTACTATCGTTAAATAAGTTTAAATGTTCAAATATGCACTTGCATACACCGGCGCCGACTACGGGGGGGGGAGGGGGGGGATCGCCCCCCCCCCCAGATATTATGCCAGGGGGGCTTCGCCTCCCCTGTGCAGCTGAACTCTAGTTTCTTTTAAATTAAAGATACTTTTGTCAATAAGATTTTTACTTTAAAAGAAGGTGTAAATATTCAAATACTTGTCACTTGAGTAAAAATTATCACTAAAAATTTCTTCAAATAGGAAATTAATACTAAAACATCTTTTATTTCCTTTACAAAGCTTAGTTAGATCAACAGCTTTAAAAAAAATTCTACGACTTTTCTACACTTTACTATATTTTCAGCTAAAATCGTCGTTTTACGTTTCATGAGCCTCTGTAAATTAAATATAAATGTCCACTTTTTAATTATTTCAAATAATTAAAGTTTGATTGATTTTTATCGAAACTACAATAATGAGAAATAAAAAAAATAATTTTTTTTCACATTATTAGTTGCGTTTCTGAAATTTTTGTCGTTATTACGAAAGTTGGCTATTGCACATTTTTTAAGGAAATTTTTTGCCCCCCCCCCCCCCCTCAAAAAATTATGAAAATCTCGCCCCCCCCCCCCCCCCAAGTTAAATGAAAAGTCGGCGCCTATGCTTGCATAAATTATATAAATGAAACAAAAAAATGTTTCTGACCCATTTGGGTTTAAAAAAAGGGGGACCGTGAGTTATCAATATGAGCTGCAAGGGGGCCGCGACGTCAAAAAGTTTAAGAAGCGCTGCTTTAAGGCTTGGCATTTTAGGACGACGCGCCGCCCGTGCCGCCCTCGCCGCCTTCGCGCCCGCGCCGCCCTCGCCGCCCGCCAGACACGCAATTCAGTTTGTGTTTTTTTAACCTTGAAAATAATATCGTTTGAATTTATAAAGAACGTGCCGACTGATGTGTGTGTGTGTGTGTGTGTGTGTGTGTCTGTGACTCTCTCTCTCTCCGTGCGCTCTTTTCTGGCGCGCGTATGTTTGTGTGTGTGTGTGTGTGTGTGTCACTGTGTGTGTGTATAATAGTTAATAATGTACAAATTTGGATTTTATGCAATTTCTTGCACTCGTCAACCTGTCGTAATTATATACACAATTTCAATATATGTAATTATCAAAATTTCACAAATCGTGTTTGCCACTGCAATTACGAAAATTTAGAAAAAACTAATTATTTAATCGGTTCTTTAGTCTTTGAGGAATTGCTGGAACAAGGTCGGAAAAAGTTATTTTGAAAAAAAGCATTTAAAATTTTCTGAGGGTTATAACCAGCCACGCTATCTGCTCTCACTAAATTGACTGTAACTTAAGCAATTTTCGGAATTTTAGCTTCATTTTTTTTAATATTATGATCCTAAAAAAAATGCATAAAAATTGTATTTTTTCCGTCACAGTGACTTACCTTCTCAAAGCTTATTTTTGCGCCTCCTGCAGTTTATGAAGACTTTTTTTTAGTCTTCATGTCACTTTTGAATCTTCATCAAGCTATTTAACCTCATTTTAACACCGTCCTGTACCTTGGCACCAGGGACGAATTGCTTTCCCCCTTAATCCGTCACTGGCTTTCCGGACGAAAATTCATTGTTCTGTGCCCCAGTCTGAGTTTCGCGCCAAATTCCTGTTACAAACCATCGAATGTTTGTTGTTATATTGACTTTATTGTTTTGACTTCTAAACAATCTTAATTTTAATCTAATATTATGAGTTTTTACTTCGTATAATTCGTAGATAATAAACGATATCTATACTTTTAACTAACATAAATCAATGACATTACTTATACCTTATTTCTAAAAGTAAAGTACATGTATAAATTGTATAGCAACTGTTCAAAATTTTAATGGTAAATAAAACAAAATATATTTAATGAAAACCACGTTTTGTGTCATATACATATGTACGTACAAACAATGATTTATTTTGTTCATGATAAATTCAAATTTTACACGTGCTGCCATCTCCCAGACCACATTATTGATTAATATACATACGCTCAGTTGAAATGTATTCAGTGACCACAATGTTTCAAATAGAGCAATATATACTTAATCAGGTATGGATCGTAAAAGAACAGTGAGTTATTCAGCCCGTCATATTTATTTGCGTGTATCTATATATTCATTTATGTTTTGACCGCAGGTCGCCAGGCGATCATTTTGCATGCCGTGAAAATAAACATTGGTAACATTTTCTTCATACAGAGCCAGTGGCGTAACAATAGGGTGGCAGAGCGGGCAAAATGCCAGGGGCCCCTGGCCTGAGGGGGCCCCCGGCCCGAGAGGCCGTGAGTAGGAGGAACCTAACATTTATTACGAAATTTTGTAAAATTTATTAATTATAAAAATAAATTTAACTTAGGTACACTGTCAGAAAAGTATTCTTGAATTTAGTATATTTTTGGGATTTTAGTAAAAAATTATCTTGAAATAAGCATATACTTGATTTAAGCCGAAAAAAATACTACATTCAAGAATATAATTTTTTTTTATTATGAAAAGTTTGTATACCTTAAATTTAATAAAAAAAAATGTTGTAATTGACACATTTGCTGAACAGAAAGCTCGAAAAAAAGATTTTTAATAATAAACATTTTCTTATTTTTTTTTTATATTATACCTCTTACGTTCCTCAAATTAAAATTTACCACATGGATAAATTTTACTTAATTTCACCCAAAAATGCACACAATAGTTTTAATAGTTAGTAAGTTTACATATTATCTACTTTGCTTAGTGATATAGAATGAAACTAGAACTGCAAGCTTTTTTACATTAGCGGGACGGGGCCCCATCCGATGGATTTGCCACGGGTCTCAGATGGTATAGTTACGCCGCTGTACAGAGCTGCATTGAAATTGTGTGTCTATCGCATTTTTTTTGATCTTGACCAACTTTGAATTTGATTTATGATATGGAAGCATTTTTCTGCATTGTATGTCTACTGCATATGTTTTTATTTATTTATCCACGTATATAAATATTTTTAAATTGTTAATGAGAGATTTGTTGTACATAATTAAGAAGAAAACGTAAATAAAACAATGAATTTTTTGTTTGAGAGTTAATAATAAATTTTTAATTTCCACCTAAGATTACGAGGTCGACATTTTTTGCTTAAGATTAGAAATAATATATTTTCATAAAAATACTTTTATATATTTTTGTTTTGTTTCTTTCAAATTTTGTCAAATTATTTATCTTTACTTAAGCCGTCTCGATGATAAAACGACTTAAAATGACTTACCAAGCACTATACTAGAGAAAGTAAATGTTTTACCTTCTTTAAATACATACTATTTTACATGCCGGTAAATTTTATAAAAAAAATTAAAGTAGTTAGATACCGAAGTAACAATAGTAAAAAATAACTTAAAATATTATACATTTTTCATATTTTACAATTTATAATAGAATTTAGAATTTATTTCACAAAAATAACTAATAAGTTAGTTACTTATTATTTTAGTGTTTATTTGGATTTTTAAATTATATTAACGTTACTTATAGACTTATAGTACATATACCGGATGGACAAAAAATAAAGTTACGAAATTTTAATTTTAAAAGTAAGTTGTTTATAGAACCACTTTTCAGTTACCTACAATTACTCAGTTTTGAGGGGGCATATTCATGATATATATTATATGGTTTAAATGTTTGGCAGGAAGAAATCGTTCAAATGCCAAAGCAACTAACTTTGCAATGAATTAAAAATAAAAATACTTAAGCTTACTCTAGTCCTAGCCAAACGCTTAAATTATTACATTTCAGAAGTAACTAATATATTATATTTTACTATTTCTAAATCACAAACACACGTAACTGCAAGTTTATTTTTTACTTATGTATATATATAGGTATTATGTAGTTATATCGCACAAAATAATATATAACCTAAACGTGCTATAATTCTTTATTTAGTCTTCGCGACATACAATAGTTTCATTGTTGAAACAAAACGAACCATCGCAATGTTCTTGACCCTCTAATAGTATTGATTAATTTATTAACGAAACATGTTCTACATACGTTTATTCAAAATACGTACCTACATAAATAAAGTACTCGAGTTACAACACAATTTTTGTTTTTTATTTATTTTTACTTTCAAAACCTATAACAGTCATTTATAAAATTGCATTGATGTGATCAATTAGAACTTATTAAATTATAAATCATTTTCAAAATTAACTAAAAGTTAATTATTTAACCGTTTTTAGTGTTCCTTGCCAAAATTAATAAAACGGAACATTTATGGAATCATTTTGGTGTGTGTCTGGCCATCCGCCCATCTGTCCTTAGCGATTTTCTCTAAAACTATTCGACGTAAAAATTTGAAATTTAGCACATATTGCACTTACCTTAATTTTTTATCCTTGCAAATATAATATGCAAAAATATATGAGTGAATGTATGATAATTTTTTAACTTGTTATCCACAAGGGATGTTTGAATTTATATACTTCGTTGCCTCATTTTTATTATCCTGAAATAATTTTTTGCATTCAGTATTAGCAGATATTCACAGAAATATTAAATATCTGCGTGATCGTGGTGGTGGGTAGAGGGGTTGAAATATAAATATTAAATAAATAAAATGTATACCTTCATAACAGACATTTTATAATGTAAGGAATGTGCATTATGTTTGGAAATTCCCAAAATTTTAAAAGAACATTGTTTTGACTACACATAGAGTCCATCTAATGTAAGGATTTTTTTTTTGTAAGAAAATGGAATACCGAATTAGTTTTGTTGTTAGCACAATTTGTTCTTTATTGTGTATAGTATGTACCATATATAGAATATAGATAATATATCTATGGTATATACACATAATCGTATATATATATAATACTTAAAATACGTTTTAAACAGAAAAATAAATTATTATTGAAAATAAAAAAAATACTGGATTATTTTTATGAAAACTCTTATAATGAGACACGAGTGTATTGATAATTAAGGGATCAAAATATATCTGGTAAAATGACGGCATTATTCAAGTCTTGGCATTTTAGGACGCCGCGCCGACCGCGCTGGCCGCTTCGACCGCCAGACACGTAATACTGATGTGTGTTTTTTTAACCTTGAAAATAATATACACACATCAGTATTGCGTGTCTGGCGGTCGAAGCGGCCAGCGCGGTCGGCGCGGCGTCCTAAAATGCCAAGACTTCAAAGCTCTGTAATTATAGTAAAAAAAAACACAGATCGAAAAAACAGGTATGAATGAGTATATGAAATCTATTCATTTTACAAAGCTTTGAATATTGTCAAGTTTTTCTCTATAAATTTGTTGATCTTTTATTTTCATGAATATACTTATATATATTTTATTTATCTATAGATAAATAGAATATATTTATGAATTCAAGCCCGATCAATATGACGAATACAAAAACTCACAAGTATTCTGAATAATAAAAGATTTTGGTAGCCTTGAGTTTTAGATACCGACGATTCTACGAGGTTCTACTGTAATTGTAACAATCGCTTTAATATAACTTACAGTATTCTAAGTTCTATTCAAATTCAACACAGTGACGTCAGGATGGTTAAAGCGCGCTATGTATGTAGATAGTATATACCTACATGATTCTATTTTTACAATTTACTGAAAGATTGAAATGTTCAACGGTAATCGGTGCAGCGGAAAATATATGCATGTTGTATTTGTTTATCTATAAATAATATTTGTGTATTCTATTTGCAACTTATTTTTAAAGTAACGAAATATATTGTGAAGGTGGTTATTAGTTATTATAATAAATTGAAAATAAATTGTCTAGTTTAAAAAAATAAGCATTGAACAACAAAATTTAATACAGTGATGCCTCGTTCAACGAACGCTGAGCACAACGAATTTTCTGTTCATTCATTACGCGTCTCACTCAACGAACTGTATCATATTTCATTTTGCCGCCCGAACGCTCCTATGTATCACGAAGTCGCCCGGACATGCTCAAACTTGCGCGAATATGCATCAATGCGCATCAGTCGTTCTTTTCTGCGCTTAACTCACACAAGTGTTTGTTTTAATAAATGTAATTTTGTGAGTGAGGATTTGACCCTGCAAGCCTCGGTAGACTCTCCTAAATCTGAGTCTGACTAAAAAATAAAAACGTGTATACAATCTTTTTTATGCTACAGAACGAATTAAAAATTTTAATATGTATTGTTATGGGAAAACGCGTTTCACATAACGAACTTGCTCTTGAAACGAATTGTGTTCGTTATGCTGTATCTTTAATGATTCAAAAATTATTGATTATTTGTTTGATTTTTTATTCATAGTTAATTCTTAATATTTATTTATATTGACTCTAGAGTTGGCACAATAAAAAACAATATGTTTTGTGTTTCAGATAGAAATGTCAGCTGAAACACCTGAAGACATAACTGCATCAAAGCAACAACAGCATTTCCTTCAACAGGCTGACGAAAACAAAGTTTCTGATCAAGGAACTAACGAAACTTTAGAATCATCAGTAACCGATATGGGAGGTAACAATTCAAAAGATGGAAGCATTCAATCAAAAGAAATAAACCAAAATGTAGATAACAATGTTAATAGCACAGTTAATTTATTAAGCGCAGATGGATCAATAATTAGAAGTAATTTACCTATTGACAAATTACAGTGTTGTAGTACAAGAAACGGTGCTGTTTTATCTTGTGACGACAATATATCAAAGCGTAATGATTCTAAATGTGTAGATACCGAAAAACCAAAGTTAAATTTCAATAAAGACATTATCAATGAATCTCTGGTTCATAACCAAGACAGTGAAATGATGAGTATCAAAACAAATTCATTTGTAATCAATGATACAAACCATTTAGAAAATATATCTATGATTATAGATGAATCTGATAAGAATTCAACTCAAAATGAAAGTGCAACGGAGACAGAGTCACTTCTAGAAGACAATCTGGAAGTGCTTGACACATTGCTTCCTAAAACAGATTCAGTTATTAACACTGAAGGAGAAGATTCAGCTACAGAAAGTTTACCAAGTGATGTGGTTGCTTGCTCTACACAAGAAGAAGAAGTGCATGATAGATCAGATGGCAGCGATTCCGGCTTGGGTTCTGAATTAGCTGAGGAACGTATTTTATCCAGAGTATCAGCTCCTACGGAAAGTGACAGTGAGACGTCATTCTTGGATAGAATACCTGATGATATCATGCAAACAAGTATTACAGAACCAAAACTAAAATTACCTAGTAATGTCAATTCAATTTGTAAAGTCAATATTGAAAAAGAAATCGGAATGGAATCTGAACTAGCTATTGCAGATAAGTTTAATGTTTTATGTGACAATAGTAAGGTTTGTAATCCTGATTTTGAGTTACCAACTACTAGTAATTTTGAGCAACAAGAAAATCATAAAATTAATGCTGGCATTAGTTCATCAACGGCTTCGACCATAGATAAAGATATTGGTGCTATTTTAGAAGAAGCAAGCAGCAGTATTCCTCAACAAAAAACTAAGAGTAGTCTAAAAAGAAGATTATCTGATATAGATGATTCACAACCTAAATGTAAAAAGAAGAGAAGTATTACATTTGATAATGTTACCGTATATTATTTTCCACGTGCACAAGGATTTACCTGTGTTCCGTCTCAAGGAGGTTCTACTTTAGGAATGGGTGCTCAACACTCACATGTTCAGAAGTTTTCATTGAGTGAACATGCAATGGAACAACGAAGGCTGCATCGACAATTATTACAACAACTACGTAATGAACGACATGCAAATAACACTATACCTACTTCATCTAGTGATGATAGTGATAGTGAAGAAGAGCCTAGTGATGTTTCAGAATCTGAAATGGATATGGACAGTTATTATTTCTTACAACCAGTTCCGACAAGACAAAGGAGAGCTCTTTTGAGAGCTGCAGGTGTTAGAAAAATTGATGCTGTTGAAAAAGATGAATGCAGAGATATTCGCACATCTCGTGAATTCTGTGGTTGTGGTTGTAAGGTTTACTGTGACCCTGACACGTGTTCATGTAGTCAAGCTGGTATTAAATGCCAAGTAGATCGATTAAACTTCCCTTGCGGTTGCACCAGAGATAACTGTGCGAATTCAAGTGGAAGAATAGAATTTAATCCCGTCAGAGTACGGACTCATTTTATACATACGCTCATGAGGCTTGAATTAGAGAAAAAGCAAAAACTGGAAATCGAAGATGAAAATATAAAACCAGAAACTCAAACAAACAGGCACGTTAGTTGGGCAAATGACAGATTGACAATGCCGTCTGGATTTCAAGATCAAAGTAAAAACACTAATGGTACTGAAATCAGTACATCTGGAAACAAATACAATGGTGGTTTGCTTAGAGATGTAAATTTATCGTCTCATGTCGAAGTAGAATCATGCGTCCATAATGGAAGTTTCACGAATCTTCATTACGGTGCACCAGGAGAGGGACCTGGACCATCTCAAGCTTCAGGAATAGTTACCCCTTTCTCAGCAATAGGTGATTTACCGGCACGAGAAGATTCTCTTGATTTATACACATTTAGAGAAGATTGTTACCCTACAGATGAAAATATGACAGACACTTCTGTAAGTTCTGAAAGTAATACACAAAGAAATTACAACAGTACAAATATGCCACAAAGAAAACTACAGCTATCTCATGCACAACAGTATCATGCAACAACAAATTTTAATTTCACCACAAACACTGCAGACTCTGTAACACCAAGGTTTCCAGATCTTGGATTCAACAGTAACTCTACAGTCTCCTACTCTCAGTCAACATCTATAACACCTACCAACAGTCAGTATGGATCCCCGTATCCAACTGGATTTACTGATTTCAGCCATCAACATACTAATGTTGGAGTTTTTAGTCATTATGGTAACATGTACGGGCCAGAATTTGGCAATAAACATTTAAATAATACAACCAATAGTGACTTTCAGCAACATGACACGACAAGCAATAATTATGAAGCATTCAATATATCCGGTGAAGGATTTCAACAAACAAATAACACAAATAAAGAAACTGCGATTACGAGTCATCAATATACAAGTCTTGATCCAGTGTGCCCGGTTGGTAATAAAGTAGAGTCTTTTGCTGATTTGCTCCAGGGTAGATACAGTTATCAAGCATTTGATGAATTAAACACTAATAATACATTGGCTGCTCCGGTTGCTACTTATGCAAACAACTTGTCTACACCAGAAAATAACCATATTGAAGAAAAATGTAATGCAATAACTGAAACAATCACCAGTTCTAACACAAACATAAATACAAACACAGAAGAATGTGATGAAAATTTTGGTGAAATAATAAAAAAGACCATGGTAGAAACAGTAACGGCGTAATTATTAAATAAATAAAATAAAAATGTATTATTAAACATATTATACTATAATTATTATTATTATTACGTTCCATAATTATATTCTAATGTATATTAAATTTATATAAAAGTAGATCAATTAAGTAGGACATATTTAGTGTTTTAATAAATGTTGTGAAAAAATATTGATTTTTTATTTTATTCTTATAATGTATATAGATATTATTCATATTATGTATATTAAATTATGTAACTGAATTATTTTATATTAAAATGTTTGGTTATTTTAAGTTTATTTTTTATTTTTCAAATTATTAGTATATATAGTCACCCAGTAATTGAGAATAGAATCAAAGGGAATGAAATACCATTCTGTTTTATTCCGGAATCTGAACGTAAAAGATATAGCAAATTTTCAATCTGAATGACGTTTACCGGATTCAAACGGAATCAATATGAAAATTGACAACTAAAAAATCTAAAGCAATGTAGGTTGGCAGTACTGCAAACATCTTCAGACTATTAACTATGAAGACTAGTCAGGAAAGTAAACTCGAGTGGAGGGGGTAGGCCGAAAAACAGAACCTGGAGTGGACGGTCTGCATTTTTCAGACCTCTGCGCAGAAGTAAGAAATTTACTTTGTGTGCAGTCACCATTCTGTACATTTACTAATCTTGTGGTACGTACTACATACACAACTATACGGTTGCGCAGTCAATTACTGCGCAGAGGTCTGAAAAATGTGGACCGCCCACTCCAGGTTCCGTTTTTCGACATACCCCCTTCACTCGAGTCTTTTCAAGAAGACATATTTATAGTATATTTTATTTGAAAAAGTAATTCAATGTGTTCCTTACAAAAGTATAAGTGGCATTGAAAATAATTATGAATCGAATGTTTTTTCCTAAATAATAATAAAACATATTTTTAATTATAAATACAAGGTAAGTTTTAAAGTTATATCTGTTAACGTATACATAATACATTACATCTCATACATGAAAATTTAATATTTATCGATTTACTATACAGGGTGGAGCAATAGTGCTCGGTTGTTCGATAGCTCGTAGACCGTAACAGGTAAAAAAAAATTTTTAATGCAAATGTAAACTGTTGGTATATGCGCATACAGAGAAATTATTTTCAAATATATAGGGTGTTACATAAAAGTGTGGTACACTTCAAGTTCATTTTTTTAAATGGAATGCCCCAAATATTTTTGCATATTTAACACTTCTCTTGGGATGTTTATTCCTATCTAAAATATTAGACCCATCTAATGTCCGGTTTAGAAGTAATAATATATTTTTCACAAAAAATGGTGTTTATATTACTCCATATAACAATTCACCACTACCGCGGCCGCAGCTTTGAAGACGAAATTAAGTGAGGACCTTATTGTAGTAGGTTGTAGGGTGGGTAGGGTGCTCTTATTTAAATATCGTAAAGCCATCATGTACAGGGTGTTCAAAATTAATTTTCAAATTTTGATAACTACAAAGTTATTTTTATAAACTTTTTCAAATGGAACACCCTATATATTTTTTAACGATCATATGTAGAATTAAATAGTGAACATTTTTTGTACGGACATTCTCATGGCTTTTTTTAACCCCTCTTGATTTATTGAGAAAAATGTACAAAATTCGACAATATTTACTAGAAAAATATTGTTTTTTCTTAAATAAAACAAAACACCATCCACAGGGTTTTAATGTTGCCCATAAAATCAGAATATTATGTTTGTATCTCGGTCTCAAACAGCACATTCATGAATTTATTTGATTATAAATTATTTTGGTTGTTTGTGTTCGACAAGATAATAAGTCATCTGTTTGCAAGCTGAAAAAAATGCATGATGTTTTTATGAGCAACATTAACACCCTGCGGATGGTGTTTTGTTTTATTTAAGAAAAAACAATATTTTTCTAGTAAATATTGTCGAATTTTGTACATTTTTCTCAATAAATCAAGAGGGGTTAAAAAAAGCCATGAGAATGTCCATACAAAAAATGTTCACTATTTAATTCTACATATTGTTATGTTTGATAATTAAAAACAAAAGAGTGGGTAGGATAGAAACTAAATAAATATTTATAGATAGTGCAAAAATTTCGGAAAGGCTCAAAAATCCTTGTTGAACTCCGGAATACAAAAATATAAATCTATATAAATATAAATACGTTTGAAGTTAAGTAAAAGCTTGTAATAAAAATTGAAGCTTTATTATGTTATAATATAAAATATTTGTTATAAATAAAATAAATCCGAGCATCAAAACATTTTTATTTTGTATTTTTAGTTTAAATTTACGAACCAAGATACGAACCAAAATTATTACATATACAATACAGTTAGTATATCAACAGTTTAATAGATGTCGCATCCTAATCAAAAAACGTCTACAAAAAGTTGTTTTGACAGCTGACATGTGCTTATTAACAAAATGAACAAAATCAGTAAAAAAAATTTTTAAATCGATTTTATGTATAATAGCCGTTAATTAAGAGTACCATTACGTGATCCAAATAAGATTTAAGAAATTTATCACAATGCTTCAGCCTATTATAGAAAATCTGTGTCAAAAACGTGTAATTTTAGCTAGTCAATCACCAAGAAGAAGAGAATTATTGAATTTTATTGTAAGTAAAAATTTAAAATATATTTATAAATATGTATATAAAATTAATTGATAATTATATAGGGGTTTACGAATATAGAGATAATTCCTTCAACATTCGAAGAAAATTTAAGAACTGAAGATTTTTCAAATTATGCTGAATTTGTAGAAGAAACAGCTTTGCAAAAAGTACTTGAAGTAGATAAGAGATTAAGAAAGGAAAGTGTTGAACCACCAGCATTAATATGTGGTGCTGATACAATTGTTACATTAGATGGAGTGGTTTACGGTAAACCAAAAAATAAAGACGATGCTTTTAAAATACTCTCAAGGTAAGCATATCACTTGTACCAAAGTTAAATATATTTTTAGTGCTCAAATAATTTTATCGAAAATTTTATTTGAATGTTTATGTTCTTACTCTAGCCCTAGCTATAATCTGTGAATATTAATTCAAAATTGATTCAAAGCACGATTAACTTGTAATACTTGAAAAACGGAGAAACTGTGGTTTCTTAGTCACTTAAACTAAAAATACACCTTAACCACAAAATTTATGTCACTCGACACGTGTTTCGACTTCACAAGAAGTCCTCATCAGGAGCCTAACGATTCCAGACTGGAATCGTTAGGCTCCTGATGAGGACTTCTTGTGAAGTCGAAACACGTGTCGAGTGACATAAATTTTGTGGTTAAGGTGTATTTTTAGTTTAAGTAACTTGTAATAAACAAGTCAAAATCTGCATTATTGAACAAATTCATTCATTCATTATTTATTTACTCACTAATATTAAATTACACTACACTATAATATAAACCCTAACGTATATTTATTGCCTGTCCAGACACTATAAAAAGTGACCCTAAAAGAAGTGTATTTTGGTCTAATGATGTCATAATGAAATATTAATCACAAAAAAAATTAAATGAGCATAAAAATAATTCCAAAGATATAAGGAGTCAAAGTAATTGAACAATCTAGAACGTTCAATTAAACGAAATTATCTAAAATTTTAAAATGATATAAATTATATATTAAATAATAGGAATTAATTAATTACTTATACGGTTTTGGGCTTAATCCAATGATCATCACAAAAATTCATACTGTTCTTAGGCCTGGAACTTGTTTTGTTTTTATATATTGTGTATAAGGCACATTGAGACGTAGGTGACGTAGCGCAGCACATTTTTTTGCGATTCACAAGTTTGAACTTGCGAGCGTTAGTATAGAGGCATGATAGGGCAGAGCAGTTCAGTGTCTGCGTGAACATGTTTCACGCAGTGTTTGTTACACAGTTTACTGCGAACGTGTCATGATTTTTTTATTACTATTCATATTTTATTCTATATTTTATAATATAAGATATATTACAATGGAAAAAAAATTATTAAAGCTGTTCGTCCACACAAAGAGTTATATAACACTAGTCATAATGATTATATGAAGGCAAAATTAAAAAATGATTTATGGGACAAAATTTCTGATGCTCTCGAATTAAAGAACGGTAAGTCCATTTTTTCATCTGAATCAGACTCAGAACTTAGGTTTAGTTTGGCCATCATTGCGTTCTACGACTGATTGATGACAAGAAACTGCGTTGCAATGTGCGGTCACCCAAGTCTCGCAGTTTTTTTCTGCTCTAAACTGACCTACCTAACGTGCCCTACCTTATGTCTCAATGTGCGCCCGACCTAAGGGATAGTAACAGTCCTTTTGGGGTAGTTTTATATTAGTTAAGTATATATTTTATATCGTTTTATATTAGATAATTTCGTACATTTGAACATTCTTTAAGGGTTTTTAGGATTTTTAGAGTTACTCTTTATAGACTTTGGATTTTTTTTCTTCAAATTTTCAGTTTTTTAGATTCGTCCTCAATACATTGTATAGGCATATTTTTATTTTCAACACTTTAATAATTTCTATGCTGTGATTTTTTTGTGTGACAATGGGAAAAATTTTGCAAATTTTAATTTGACACTGAATTTTGCAGTTTCTCAATATTATTTTATTCAAGATTTCTAAGTATTTATTGCTCTGATTGGTAATGGAATAAAAGTACATTAAGAGGAGGCGCAAGTCAGATTGGGATGCAAATATCAACATAAGGGGAGCGCTTTTTCTTGTTTTTGTCAAGAGCACAGCGACCTTTAGCTACATTTATGCCATTGAACACAATAACTAGCACCTATCTTTACTAGTGATCACAGTGATGTTAATTTTGTAATTTTTTATTCTAGCTTATCTGGAAGAACACATACTGTATATACAGGAGTAGTTTTAAAAATGAACAATGAAATTAAAAAATTCACAGAAAGTACAAAAGTGACGATAACTGATTTATCACCGGAACGTATTAATGAATACATCGAGACAGGTGAACCAATGTAAGTTTTTTTATAAATTTTATAAATGAAATGGCATTATTTTATTTCTGAACATTCTAGGGATAAAGCTGGTGGGTATGGAATACAAGGTTATGGTTGTACAATAGTCGAAAAAATAGATGGAGATTTTTATACTGTAATAGGACTTCCCATTTTTCACTTAGTTAAAGAACTATTGCAATCATTTCATAAATCAAAACAATGAACGTAATACATTGTTATAGTTTATTTTTAATAAATTGTAATGAATTTTAATTGAAACGTTATATTGCCAGTGTTATTTTGTTTTTATATGATGCTTATAATTATATGTATATTAATGAAATTAAATATATATTTATTTTAATTAAATCATGAAAAATAGCAAATACAATTCTAGTTATTTACAACCTATAATCTTTGTAAATATTTTAAATAAATCAAATTAGTTTATCCAACTAGTAACTAATTATAGAATTAATACAAGCACTCTTTTTTAATAGCAGTAGTTGCATTGTAAAACAATAATGTGTAGAAAAAACATCTACAAGTGGAATTACTTGCAGTAAAGTTTACTGAATTTAATAACTACAGAATAAAATAGCATAACAAATTAATATATGGTATAATCAAAAAACTTTAATTATTTTAAAACTATTGTAACAAAACAACTATAAACATAATTCAACTTAAGGATTTCATAATATAGACCAGTACAATTGTAAAAATCACTTGCATCAATGCATCAATGGGTCATAAAAAACATTTGAGTATACACTCACCTCTCGAAAAAAGGGCAGTTAAAGGAACCCCCACCACCGTGTCAAATGTTTTAAAATGTAAAACGTCATTATGTTATTGATTCTGTTGAATGTACCGTCACATTATTAAGATTTCACCTTCAACACGCGTTTCATTTGCATTTCATTTCCGTAACATTACTAAAATTTCACCCTCAATGCGCCTAAAGAAGTATAACTTCAAAAATGCTTTTCATGTAACTTTGAAAATTGTTTATATAATTTTGCAATGTTTCATATATCCACAAATATTTTTTATGACCCAGTGAACAAACCTGTACCCACCATTTTTTTTTCACACAAGAATAATAATAATTACAAGTTATTAATAATGTTACTGGTCTAATAAGAAATTTAGAGCTCTAGATCAGGCTTGTCCAACCCGCGGCCCGCGGGCCGCATGTGGCCCTCGAGCACATTTCGTACGGCCCGCATAAGATTTAATATAAAATATAAAGATTAAAAAAAAGTAAAATATGAAAATAATTAACGATATCAAGTAAAAAAAGGTCTTCAGATTTTTTGTGTTATAAAGTAGTATAGATAGTGTACATACTGCAAAGATATAAATAAATTAATCATGTAAAAAAAAGGTCTTAAAATTTTTTTGCGGCCCTTAAAAAAATTTTTTTGCTATTTTTTTGCGCTCTGCGGCCCACGAGGGTCAAAAGGTTGGACACCTATGCTCTAGATCATTGTGTTCAATTGTATTTTCAGGATTCTGATTCTCTGGTTCCACAGAATTTAGTTCAAAATGTTCCCTTGAAATCTCCCACGAGTGATTATTAACTACATTCATAACTGATATATAATCCATTTTAGCTTCTTCTCTAGCTAATAAAAATGCTCTTAACTGTTTGGATGAAGTATGGCCTGTATATCTAATTGGTTTTATTTCTGCATTATTCTTAGAATAAATCTCTTTACGAAGTGCTAGCAAACGATAAAATTTGCACGAAACAAATTTGGTTCCATTTAAATTAATATCTGATAATTCAGAACAGCGTTTTAGAATATTGCATAAAATATGTGCTCTAATATTTTGAGTATCTGCTTCTCCCCAACAATCTATTATATACAGTTTTTCAAGGCATTTATTGAATTTCGACACCTGATAAAAAAATCAATATATATAATTACAAGATGCAACTAAATATTTACATATATTGTAAAATGAGGATGCTATGGAATTTAAAGCAAGGAATTTATTGTGAGCGCCAGTCACTGAAATATGAACTCTGAACTCACTATGAATGTATAGGTACTATAAAAGATGCAACTTGCAAATATAAATTAAATGCAAGAAATGGACAAATCTCATGTATTATTCTGGTTTTAATTGGTTATATAATTAGTATTCTATAATAATAATAAAAATTAAGTATTTTATATAACGATACAGACTTAAAGCTAGAAATCTAACAAAAACACTGCCACAACGCATTGAATTTGAAAATCTGTTTATAACTATTTGCAGGAAGAAAATTAATAAGTGGGTAGCAAGTACTTATAAAATATCAATTTTGAAAAGTGCTTACCTGTTTGAGAATTTCATCCACATCAAATCTTTTGTATATTTTTAGTTCTTTTAAATATTTTGCTTTCTTCAGCCATTGTAATACTGTCTGCAATGGTATTTTATCGGGACAGGTCAACTCGGCGCATCCAACTCGGCGATGGTCAACTCGGCGACGGTCAACTCGGCGCAGGTCAACTCGGCGCAGGCCAACTCGGCGACGGTCAACTCGGCGAAATAATAATTATTAGTAAATATATATTTTAACTAGAATTTACCCGCGGCTTCACCCGCGTGTATTATGTATAAAATAGTTTTATCGGCTCGTATTTTAACAGGGGGAAAAATGAATGTTTATTTTTTAAATAAAAAAAAATTGGACAGCAATTCTGCTAAAAAATAGAAATATATTGGTAGAGTTATCAATTTTTATAATGTTTGTTATATCTGAATGTCATTTTTTTAAAAGCTTTTATTACAGATGAGTTGTCAACAATGAAACATTAAGCAGCTGGAATAGTTTATTGTTCGATTTGAATAAGAAACAACGGATAATTCATTTTTCATTTGTTATTTTATGACAATGAGAAAATATGCCACCAAATTTCTTAAAACCTAAATATGTTTTTGAAACTATTATTAAATCATATGCTATATTAATTATTTAACAGAATTTTGTGTAATCTGAAATATGAGTTTAATTTCAAAAAATGATTGTTGCAAATTATAATATTCAGATTTTAGATTTAAAAAAATCGTCACAAATTATAGATGAAAAAAATAAGGATTAACTTTTTTTATCCATACCCCATCCCTCCCGTTCAAACAGGGATCGATTAATTAAAAAATGTATACATAATACACGCGTGTGAAGCCGCGGGTAAATTCTAATTAAAAATATATTTACTAATAATTATTACTATCGCCGAGTTGACCGTCGCCGAGTTGGCTTGCGCCGAGTTGACCTGCGCCGAGTTGACCGTCGCCGAGTTGACCATCGCCGAGTTGGATGCGCCGAGTTGACGCGTACCCTATTTTATGACCTTGTAACTTTACTCTTTTCCACAAACTAAAAGATTCTGTTATATTACTCCATCGTTTACAAACAGGTCTCACATTAGTCCATACATCTTCTATAGGAAGGTTTTTAAATATATTTAATAGTAATTCATCTGGTACTTTCTCAATATAATTTTCATTTTGCATTTGCTTTAAACATTTTGATCTGCAAAGATGTTCATCATTATCATTAGCAATTTTCTTTTTCCTTATTTTTCCCATATCTAATTTAATTTCAATAATTTTGAAATAACATACATTTCCATTTTTTGTAAATAACAAATTGACAATTCAGAAACCTAGATTTATGTATATACAGGGTGGGCCAAGTAAAACGAAACGGGCGCGGTTTTGGTCATTTAAAATAAGATTTTGAAAAATAGCTCAAACACGTCGATTTTGCTTTCGAGGGGGACATCTTTTGCCATAAAATTTTTGCAAGAATCTTTTCAACCCTCAGCGCTATGAGCGCAACCCTTAAAATTTTAAATAGCATGATAGGGCAAGTGATACCTCATTTGAAAGGTTTTTTCATTCTGAATACTATTTGATTTTTTCAAATCTGTTTAGTTTTAGTCAAGTTATTGACATTTTGAATTCCATAAATGCAATGATTTTCTGATCAAAAAACAAATATTTACAACTTAAATTCAAAAGAAAGTAGGTTTATTTTCTTATCAAATAATTCAAAAACATCCAATTTGGACATTTATTGAATTAATTAAAAAATTAAAAAAAAAATATTAAAAAAAAATTACCAACATCCAAAACTTTAATTAATTGAATAAATGTCCAAATTGGATGTTTTTGAACTATTTGATAATAAAATAAACCTACTTTGTTTTGAATTTTAGTTGTAAGTATTTGTTTTTTGATCAGAAAATCATTGCATTTATGGAATTCAAAATGTCAATAACTTGACTAAAACTAAACAGATTTGAAAAAATCAAATAGTATTCAGAATGAAAAAACCTTTCAAATGAGGTATCACTTGCCCTATCATGCTATTTAAAATTTTAAGGGTTGCGCTCATAGCGCTGAGGGTTAAAAAGATTCTTGCAAAAATTTTATGGCAAAAGATGTCCCCCTCGAAAGCAAAATCGACGTGTTCGAGCTATTTTTCAAAATCTTATTTTAAATGACCAAAACCGCGCCCGTTTCGTTTTACTTGGCCCACCCTGTCAGGGCCGCCGAGAGCCAAACCGGGCCCCGATGCAAAATGTCAAAAAAAAAATTTTTGGGCCCCTTTCACATACACTGAAAAGTGTACTCAAAAAAATTTTTCACTTACCCCATCAATTGGGGTGTCTTTAGATAGGTCTCCTAAAATGTAACAAAAAGTTCTAGAAACTTTTGGTTTTAACCCTTCAGTCACAAGAAGAAATATAATTAAGAAATTGATCTATTTTGTAAAAATTGAGCATTAATAATAAAATTTAAATCCTACACTAGCCACAATAAAAACACAATCGTTTGTAAAATAACGTAAATATCATATGATTTAGTTAGTTAACTATAATTACTTTACAAATTTCAATTTATTATATAATACATTAGATTTTCTTATGGGGGACCTCTCGCCTTTTTTCTCTATGATGGATTACCTACTATTTTTCCAGAAGTATTTCAATAAAATAATGTAAACTTCTTTCATTCAAAATTTATTCAAATTTAAATCATTTTGGTCAATTTTTTACCAAAATGCAAAGGGCCGGGCCCCTGGACCCCTAATGTTAAATCTTTCTCCATACGGTTTGTTCTTCTTTATTTATATTTATTTTCTTTGGTTTAAATAAAATTTTCAGAGGATAGTCTATATTATCTTCCGCTTCTTTTGTGAAAATTAAACTATTCTCTAACAAGGGGCCTGTTATGTTAAATTTACATATATCGACCTTTAATTGTGATGAAGATTTTTATAGCTGTCATCAACAGAATTATTTTAAACTTTCATCATTCAAATAATTTTGAATATTATTATTTACATTTTTTAAGATAGAATCAGCCCGGGCCCCTTCAGGTCCCGGGCCCCGATGATTTGCATCGTCTGCATCACCCTCTTGTCGGCCCTGCACCCTGTATGTACAAATGTACATACAAAATATTATTATGGTGGTATGGTTAATTAGTTTAGTGTACCCCAGTGTACCCATGACTGTACGTATTTGAAGTATTCACAGATCATATTTATAAATTTAAAAAAAAACATATACATACCTATACAAATACAATAATTACAAATGCTGACAAATTTAATTTGTTCAATTAGAATTTAAGTAGGCACTTCATTATAACCTCTATTTTTCTCTATACTTTATATTTTATATTATGTATAATAATGTATATACCTTGATATTTCTATTTTTTTGTCATTATTAAATTCAAAATAAGTACTAGGTACACGTACATATGTACTTTTATTTAGTTTTACTAATTTACTGTTTCTTATTTCATTTCAATGTTTGTGAGTACATATTATATACATAAGTAACAAGAGTAACAATCAAGGTATTAGTAAAATAACAATTGATCTTTTTTTGTATAACAATAGGGTATTTGACTTTTAAAAATATATCTATTATTATCTATTATAAATTGTGCGTAGGTATGTATAAAATAAATATGTATTTGTTTCATTTTCCAAAATAATGCCGAAAAGTGCTAAAAATAATTATAATCTTTTTCTATTCAAATGAAAAACCTGTCGAAACTCCGCTCATTCAAAGTCACGTGGCATGCGGCTAGGGTGACCAGGTCTCAGGGTTTGTATACATACTATTTCTCCGATTCCGGGTTCGGTAAACATGATGATAACTGAATAAAACGAGTGCAACAATAAAATTAATAAATATTTTTCAAAAAAGATCTTCATTTCCATCTCACAAAACCAAAAATTTGATAGGTAGGTATATTAAATAAAACAGGCAAGTGCGTGTTGGGCACGCACATGATAGGGTTCCGTAGTCATTCTCACTACGATTTATAATATTTTTCAAAATTTTCGTGACTGAAGAGTTAAAATCAAAAAGTCATTTGACTTTTATTATTGCATTTTAGGAGACCTATCAAATGACACCCCACTCAATGGGGTAAATGAAAAAAATGTGAGTTCACTTTTCAATCTATGAAAAGGGGGTCCAAAATATTTTTGACAATGTTCGTTATAATTTTCAGTGAAAGTACTAATTAAAAGCTACATTCTGATTTTTTCAGATTTTTTGAATTGATAGTTTAGAAAATAGAGGGTGGGGGGGCGCTCTGACAGCGACATTAAAAAGCAAATATATCGCGACTGAAGGGTTAAAATCAGAAAGTTATTTGACGTTTTGTATTGCATTTTACGAGACCTATTAAATGACACCCCACTCAATAGGGTAAGTGGGAAAAAAAATGTAAGTTCAATTTTCAGTCTATGAAAGGGGGGTCCAAAATATTTTTGACAATGTTCGTTATAATTTTTAGTGAAAGTACTAATTAAAATCTACGTTCTGGAATTTTTTCAGATTTTTTTAATTGATAGTTTAGAAAATAGAGGGGGGACGCTTTTTTAATGACTTTGGAGAGAAAATACATCGTGATCGAAGGGTTAAAATTAAAAATTTCTGTTACATTTTTTGTTGCATTTTAGGAGACCTTTCTAACGACACCCCACTCAATGGTGTAGGTGAAATTTTTTTTTAAAACACTTTTCATTTTATGAAAGGGGGGTCTAAAAAATTTTTATTTTCAAAAATCTTATCATTTCTGTTTTTGGGTCATCAATCTACGACTGTATACCAAATTTCATCTTTTTATGACAAAATTTTTCAGGACGGACGGACGGACATGGAGAAACTATAAGGGTTCTTAGTTTTCTACGGAACCCTAAAAACAGAAGACTCCGGTTAATGCGACGTACCGGTTTTAACGACTCAAACTAACAGTCCAACTGAATCCCATATAATTGTATTTTAGTCGATTATTACGACTATCGGCTTTTACGACTTTTACGACCTAATTTGACCGGTCTCTTCAAGGTCGTTATAACCGGTTTCTACTATACTATTGAAAGATACATTTTTATCAAAATTGTTTGATAATTAAAATCTTCAAAATCTTTTTTTTTATTATTTTGCCTTTATGATTTTTTCCATTCCGATGAAAGAACAATGAGCTGTCATTATCGTTATCAAGACGTAGGTAAGGCGTAAGGTATAGGTATATAAACTAATATAAAGACAAGGTAGCCTCATCAACTCCTTGACCAATCAGCGATGGCACGGAAATTGACGTCACCACTAAGACATATTCAAATGAGTATAAATTACAAAAAAAAAATACGAAAAAAAGAATAAATAAATGATTTTTTTAAGTGATATTCTATTATACATTTGAATATGTCTTCGTGGTGACGTCAATTTCCGCGCCAACGCTGACTAGTCAAGGAGTTGATGAGGCTACCTTGTCTTTATATATCTTAATCTTAATCAAGACGTAGGTACTATTTTGTAGAGGCTCATGAAGTAAAAGCGACGATTTAGCTTGCTAATAAGGATTCCTAAGAACGTCACATTTTCCTTATTGCTGAATATAATAATATATTATTTATTCTCATTATTTTATTGTCAGTTGTACCTATACCACGCAATTTTACCTTTACAAACAGGTGGCTTCTACAACAGTTGCAGCTTGCAATTCTAGATTTCCTGTAGCAGCGGGGTTGTATGAAATGTAATATTTGCAGCATATTTGAGCAAAAACATTTAGCGCACATGTCACACATCCGTTTCCGTATTAAATAGGATAGATTATTCAAGGACATCATGTTATCTCTTCTATGAATGGATGTTATATTATTGTAATGAGATTAAAAATCGTATGAATGAACTAGTTCGTTATAACAGTTTATACCCTTATTTTTGTGTTAATATTACATAACTTCTCATATATGTATCATTTAAAACATATGCTATTTACCATTTTTGTACATTTGGTTCTTGAAATAAAACGGGCAAGTGCGTGTTGGGCACGCACATGATAGGGTTCCGTAGTCATTCTCACTACGATTTATAAAAAGTATTTTTCAAAATTTTCGTGACTGAAGGGTTAAAATCAAAAAGTCATTTGACTTTTATTATTGCATTTTAGGAGACCTATCAAATGACACCCCACTCAATGGGGTAAATGAAAAAAATGTGAGTTCACTTTTCAATCTATGAAAAGGGGGTCCAAAATATTTTTGACAATGTTCGTTATAATTTTCAGTGAAAGTACTAATTAAAAGCTACATTCTGAATTTTTTTCAGATTTTTTGAATCGATAGTTTAGAAAATAGAGGGGGGGGGGACGCTCTGACAGCGACATTAAAAAGCAAATATATCGCGACTGAAGGGTTAAAATCAAAAAGTTATTTGACGTTTTTTATTGCATTTTACGAGACCTATTAAATGACACCCCACTCAATGGGGTAAGTGGGGAAAAAAATGTATGTTCAATTTTCAGTCTATGAAAGGGGGGTCCAAAATATTTTTGACAATGTTCGTTATAATTTTCAGTGAAAGTACTAATTAAAAGCTACATTCTGAATTTTTTTTAGATTTTTTGAATCGATAGTTTAAAAAATAGAGGGGGGGGGGACGCTCTGACAGCGACATTAAAAAGCAAATATATCGCGACTGAAGGGTTAAAATCAAAAAGTTATTTGACGTTTTTTATTGCACTTTACGAGACCTATTAAATGACACCCCACTCAATAGGGTAAGTGGGGAAAAAAATGAAAGTTCAATTTTCAGTCTATGAAAGGGGGGTCCAAAATATTTTTGACAATGTTCGTTATAATTTTCAGTGAAAGTACTAATTAAAAGCTACATTCTGAATTTTTTTTAGATTTTTTGAATCGATAGTTTAAAAAATAGAGGGGGGGGGGCGCTCTGACAGCGACATTAAAAAGCAAATATATCGCGACTGAAGGGTTAAAATCAAAAAGTTATTTGACGTTTTTTATTGCACTTTACGAGACCTATTAAATGACACCCCACTCAATAGGGTAAGTGGGGAAAAAAATGAAAGTTCAATTTTCAGTCTATGAAAGGGGGGTCCAAAATATTTTTGACAATGTTCGTTATAATTTTCAGTGAAAGTACTAATTAAAATCTACGTTCTGAAATTTTTTCAGATTTTTTAAATTGATAGTTTAGAAAATAGAGGGGGGGGGACGCTTTTTTAATGACTTTGGAGAGAAAATACATCGTGATCGAAGGGTTAAAATTAAAAATTTCTGTTACTTTTTTTGTTGCATTTTAGGAGACCTTTCTAACGACACCCCACTCAATGGTGTAGGTGAAATTTTTTTTTTGAAAACACTTTTCATTTTATGAAAGGGGGGTCTAAAAAATTTTTATTTTCAAAAATCTTATCATTTCTGTTTTTGGGTCATCAATCTACGGCCGTGTACCAAATTTCATCTTATTATCTCAAAATTTTTCAGGACGGACGGACGGACATGGAGAAACTATAAGGGTTCCTAGTTTTCTACGGAACCCTAAAAATATGTGTACACGATCTTTATATATAATTAGTTTTGGAAATATCTCATTCAACGTTGCTGTTTATATAAATACTACAGTCCCTGGCCATATTATTAGACCAAAGCTGAAAAATCACATTTTCGCCATTTTAACTACAATACACCTTAATTTTTGACAGTTTTCGTTAAATTATGAAATAGCATATATAATATAATGAGTTTTATTATTATTGTTGTTACAAATCTCAAAAATTGTATAAAATTTTTATCAAAAAATGTTAAAGCATCAACAAAGAACTTACTTTACACGTTTTTGAAGCACTATCACTTTAGCTAGAGAGCTTGTGAACCCTCCGAGTAACCTTCGTCCTGTAAGGCTAGTAATTTTTTTAGTAGCGAGTCATAGCATACTAAGTACGAAAACCACCACCTGGCAGGCATCAGCCCTGCACATCATCAGACCTTATATTTGTTAAAGTGTGAATAAAATTTAAAAAAAAAACTTGTCGCTGTAAACTTCAAATTTTAATATGATTTAGTTAATTTACTGTAAAGTATAAAAAAAATTGACAGGCGATTTCAACGAGCACAAGTACCTGACAGGTGAATCGAAAGGTGTGCAGTATATGATTCAAAATAAGGATTTAAACTCGGAATGAAAGATAATAAGCTACAAACTTGTATACATCTTTGTTTTGACATTTTATAAGTTGGCTCAAAAGTCACATAGTATCTCGTGTCCGCAAGTCATATTAACTAGTTATAATTTAGACCAGGGATGTATGGGGCCAGTGGGCTCATCGATTTTTATCTAGTATTTTTTTCTGCATGCTTTCTTTTCCATCGATATTTCTCGAAAACGGTTTATCCTATGAAAAATAAGCAAAGTATGTTTTTGTGTATTTTGTGTCATATAACCTTAAATAAGTGCCCAACATTATAAAAATATTAAAGAAAAAAAAATCCCTGGTCTAAATTATAACTAGTTAATATGAGAAATCGATATTATTACTAAACAGAATACCAAATTTTAAACTTTTGTCACAAAGGGTTCTCTAGATATTAAATAAAAACTCAATTTAAGGAAAATATTTGGAGGGCTGTAGTTCCCTAACGAAAAATTTCCGAACACATATTGCACACCCCAAGCAGGCTCTGCTTGGAAGTGTGTTCTACTCTCGTCCTAAAAATTTTTTTCGTATATAAATTGATAAAATGAGTATTATATCTTAAATTTCTTCAGTAACCCACTTAAATTTTTACATTTTCTGATAGAAAACATTACAGTCTTCATTTTTACTTAGTTTAATATCGATCGGTTTTAATTTTCTGTTATAAAAATATAAATAAAGTTCAATTTGTCGATTTAACCCGCTTTTTTGATTGAAATGCCGAACTACAGGTCACAATTCGAAATAAATTTGCACCAATCCTTTTGAATTCACTTCATCTATTATCAGAATAGAACCCTATTAAAACTCAACAAAATTGGATAACTAGAAGTAACGAAATTTGCAGTTTATTTAAACAAAAATTCATATTTTGACAAGAAATTTTTTTACAAATAGAGTAGTTGCTATTTATAATTTATTAATAGTAGTAGGCGCTATTTCTTCATATGTCACTTCAAATTCCATAATTATTATATTGTGTTAATTAATATATAAATACATGTACATTGTACATCGATACGTGCTGTATTTTAATTATTTTATTCAAAGCCAATCAATCTTTTTAATCAAGATAAAATCTGGTAAGTTTGCATTTTTAAAACAAATATATTATATACGTCATATAACCTATAAACGTTATATTGTTGTTTCATTTTAAATGCTAGACATCAGGTGAACACAGCTGTTATCGCTGCAATATGTGGATGTATTTATCTTTTTAATTATTATTAGATATTAATTAATTTATTTACTTTATACATTTTACAAAAAAAATATGTTATATAAAAATTGTAAATTAAAATGATTGTTGTTTTATTACAATACATCCTAAATTTAAATAAAAAAAGGTAATAATCGATTGATATTCATTGTTGATTTTCTAAAAAATCTTAATGAGTGATAAACTTCATATTATATATTTATATAATATTAATTACCTCCAATCTTTTTTACAAACATCCTTTTAAGTTTCACCAATTATATTGTACCTGTACCGTATTTATTTGATATGTATTATAAGTTAATACATTTTTTTATGTTTAAGGGGTGTGCATTTTATGGCCTAGCCATAGTAGGTTTTGGATGTTTTTTGCTTAAAATATTTTTCTCAATCTACTGTTTAAGTTTGGCACGACAGTGCTGAATCACTCTGTATATACGGCCCATACGGCTAAGCGCTCTCCGCTCTTTGCACTCTATCTCAAGAACGGTTAAATGTATAAAATATTGCTTACTACCAAATTTGTAGAGAATTTTATGCTCTACAACTTCTCTAATAACTCAAAATGTCATTTAGAGCAAAGAAAACAATATATTTACAAAAAACCGTTCTTCGTTACCTTTGACCTTGATTATCTTGACTTGCGGACACGAGATACTATGTGACTTTTGAGCCAACTTATAAAATGTCAAAACAAAGATGTATACAAGTTTGTAGCTTATTATCTTTCATTCCGAGTTTAAATCCTTATTTTGAATCATATACTGCACACCTTTCGATTCACCTGTCAGGTACTTGTGCTCGTTGAAATCGCCTGTCAATTTTTTTTTATACTTTACAGTAAATTAACTAAATCATATTAAAATTTGAAGTTTACAGCGACAAGTTTTTTTTTTAATTTTATTCACACTTTAACAAATATAAGGTCTGATGATGTGCAGGGCTGATGCCTGCCAGGTGGTGGTTTTCGTACTTAGTATGCTATGACTCGCTACTAAAAAAATTACTAGCCTTACAGGACGAAGGTTACTCGGAGGGTTCACGAGCTCTTGGACTACTTGTTTAATTAAGATGAACTATGAATTGTACAACAATTGAAACGATACACTCTGTTTGACGGTTATTTGATTATTTGACGTTTTCGTGTAAACACTGCTGCCATCTAAGTTTGAAAGTGGTAAGTCTTTCAAAAATTAGATTAAATGTTACCATAAGTATAAAACTACGAGTTCTGTTAAGGAATGGTAACAGTGTTACAATAAAACAACAAAAATAATATTATTATTACACTTATTTCTTAGCTTTGGTCTAATAATATGGCCAGGGACTGTAAACATAGTCTGACATATGTAAATGATAACTGCTATGAAATTACGAATTAAAACTTACGCGCCGTTTATGAGTCGTGTGAAGCCCGTCGCGACAGCGAGAGTGCTGCAAAATTATTAAATTTAAGAATACATATAAATAAATTGAACAGTAATCAAGGGCTGCCGTAATTTTGAATTTACCAGACATGAACGAAAAATCGGGAAATAATTTTAAAATATTGTCTGCTCATTCAGATATTTTAAAACTGTTTTTGAATATTTATGAATTTACCAGTTATTTCAATGTTTTTGTATAAAAAAAAAACTTGAGTTCATAATACCTAGACGTCGTTCGGCTTGTGGCATAAATGGTGTAGGATTAACACTTAACTAATTTTAGGGTATATAGTAGTCTTTCTATCAGTGAAAGTTCTATCAAAATTGGTGCAGTAAGTTAGTTTCGTGTCCATTTGAAACAAGCAAACATATCAGATAGAAAAAAGTTCTAAAAACTATCAAAATTATATTGTCGTTAAAGAAAAGCATTTTAAATACAGTCTACAGATTGATATACTCAGTAGTTTTCAGATATTGAAAAAAGGGCGCAAAAGTGTAAGTATGTGGGGCGGCAAAATCGTGATGTCAAAAAAGGGCATTATATTCAGTATTGGTCGAGGGCACGGCTACCCCATGCTACGCCACTGGTTGTACCTATACATATTTGATTGGAAAAAATAAAACAAAAGCACATTGGTAGATACAATATAGTCTACATTTTTCAATAAGAAAAAAACAGTTTTCTTAATGTTTTTATTAAGAAAGAAGTTTTATTTTTGATATTTCATATTTATTTAATATCACAACACTCCATACTGCAAAGCAAACGTATATCCAATTCAGCTATTTCCACTGTTGCAATACACAACCAGAAGATATCCGATAAAACAATTGCGATAATCACGAGCGACTGTGTATTGTTTATGTACTTTCCTCCTCCACCACATACACGCAGCACTACGGCTGGCCGCGCAAGAACGTCCTAGCGCCAGTCATACGTTTGCTTGCATACTGTGTGGTCGCACGCACCGCTTATCTCTACTCCGTGCATGTGCGCTTCTAACGTGATTGTTACGTATAAATATTATTGTTGTTAGTGCGTTCTCTTGGACTTTTTCTTGTGGAAAAACTGTTTGTAGTTGTGTCATGTAGTAGTTTTGTTGACAGTGGATGTTTTGTGAGTTATGCATTAATGTTTTTGAAATAAACACCGTGTTTTTCCTGGATTAGGAATACACACTTTTAAGATTTCAAGGTAAATTTTATTCTTATTTATTTAGTTTAAGTTTCATTGATGCTAATGAAAAGTATTGATATACTTCATACACAGTTGAGAAGTAATGTATGTATTGTTTTTTTTTTTAATTCATCAATACTAATCAACAGGTATCTGAATGCATGTTTTTAAATATATTTGTACACGGGTAAAAATTACGATTAAGCGTTAATAATAATTTGTACTAGCAGTTCTCTGTGACTTCGATCAATTGTGTTTTTTTCATAATTATTTATTATTATTTTTTTTAGAAAATACTAATTGTATTTTTTTAATACGTATAGACGTTATTATTTAATTTAAAAAAAATTGTATAATTACATCAATATCACAATAGTAAATTTTTCATAATAAGAGTATAATTCAACTACCATTTAGTCTTAACTAATTCTGGGATCTTAGATTTCCCAATATTGAAAGTCCCATTCAGATCGGTTCAGAAGTTTTCGTGTCATGCCGATAAGTTATTAGTACAAAATTAGTACATATATATTATTAATTGTAAATTTTACTGTTTCGAGCCTCCCTAATTTGATTATCTTAGAGCCTAAACTAATTCTGGTGTCTTCGAACAGTGAGTCTCACCAATTTCGATTCAGTCGGAACATACAGACGGACTTATGTAAGAACTGTTAAAATATACAAGACCGATCTATTGGCACTAATAGAAACTCATATTTTAATATACTTATTTTGCATGTACCGTGTCTCTGCAAAAGGTAAATCATGACGTAAACCTATTGTTTGAGTCTTATAAACATTTTTCTTGGAATCTGAACTGTATGTATATAAATGAATGAATAAATGAAGTATGACATTACCGTTTCTTATATATACATTTATGTATATTATATATTATAAGATATAATTACAAATTAAATATTACATACAAAATAATCCAGTATGGTCAACATATTTTATTTTCTTCAAATTCAGATCCAAAAAAAACATGGCCAAGAAAACCATTTAAATTATACATTCTCATATATGAGAACAATAACAAAATATTTTGGATTATTTTAAATTAAATGAAAGATTTTAATAAATCAATCAATTTTTCATAAATACATAGTTACATCCCATTATGATAATATTATATAAACGTTTTATTTCATAGATTTGTATAAATCACAAAAACGAAATCTAATAAGTACTTATCGTTATTAACAATAATATAATTTCGTCTTGTATGTAATTAAACATATAATACATATTTTAAGATAAAACACAATTATAAGTTATGTATTATGTAATTTTAATTAATATATATATTTGCAATTTAGCTCATTCGCCTAAATGCATCTTAAGTCTTCGCGGCCTTGCGTCTGTGTAGATGTTGGAAATTGCTCACCTGTGAATGACTCAGTAATTTGTTGAGGTCAGGTAGCTTAGCATTAAACGTAAAATAATAACTAGCTTTTTCTTCAACTATGTGGTTTATGTTAGGAAGTATTTTAATTTGTTCAGATTCTCTTGAGAATTTTTTGTTTTTTAGTTTTAATAGAAATCCCGTTAAAATGTGTAGTATGGTCATATTTAATTGTATATAATTTTTAAGCGATTTATAATTACAATTTGATATTGCAAGTATAATAGTTAAAGTATAAATTAATATGTTAAATCTAACAAAATATTCGATTAACCCGTGTAATGTAAAACTTATTTTACATAAATAATTTTAGAAATTAAATTTATGTACAAAATCATATTGAATTAAAAATATAAAATTCACAAAAGAAAATTATCAATTACTTACTTTTCTTGAACATAAAAATATAATTTATAATAATATAAATTAACATGATTAATGTAAAATCAATCGATAAAATAAACTACAAGAAATATGTAAATATATAAGTACTAATAATAAGCATATTCACAATAACCATATTAATCCTATAAAACGACACAGTGACACGTAAATTACACGCAATTAATCACTTAAAAACAACTCATCCACTTGTTAGAAGTGCAACGCGCGTCCCGCCCACGAAATGTTTGCTAATTAACGCATACATTACATCATACGTGGAATCTTGCTACATTCCGTATTTTGACCATATGTTTTGTATCACCCACCCACTGCTACGGCTTTTAGCATCGGTCCCTATGTGTGTTATGTAAAACGGCGCGTAGGACGAGTGCCGTGAGCCTACGTACACAATCGGGCCACAGGTTTTATTACCCTGATTGTGTTAATCCTTTTGCCGTACGAGAATATGCAGTCGAAATTTTATGTTTTATTTTATAAGGGACTAAATCGGCTCTATGATGCACTGTAGTATCTCCAACTTTTTGTGTTATGACTTATGTGCAAGTTAGGTACTTTATATGTACCTGTATACTGTATATTGACACTATAGAAAACAATATTGCTGTAAAAGCTAAAACTACAAGAGATATTTTTTTTTAAATTAAATAGGTACTATACCTAGTTAAGAATTAATTTTTAATAAATAGTTTTGAAAAAAATAATTTCTATTTTCAAAAACATTCTATAAAAATAAAATGAAACAGAAATCACATATTTTGAATTTAAAGGTTATCAAGGGTCGATATAGACCCTTATCACCACTCCTCCTATACACAGAAAAAAAACTGTATTGGACCAAGAAAACCTTGTTTTGTATAGAACTTAATATAAGAAACATGCACTTAATCCAACTACGTTATTCCTTCGTTCAAGAATACTATATAGTTGGTTTAAGAGATTATTGCATATCTTAAGAAAATATTGTTTTCGTTATATACAAAACAAGGTTTACTTGGTTTGAGAAATCCTTTCTACCAGTGTATTGATAAAGATATGAAAAATTGAACGATTTTATATAATTTTCTATGTTGCTCTATAGTACCAAAATTAACAAATTGATTAAAGGTGGACTTAATCATATTGACAATTAAGTGACTCATTTATCAAATTATCTTAAATCAACTATAACAGTTGTTTTTTCTTTGAAATGTAATAGCACGATCTTCTCCTGAATTTATTTATTCATTATTTAATAAAATACTATTATAAAAATGTTTCTCTTTAAGTATATGTTTGCCTTTTGTGTGAAGGCTGCAATTTTATAAATGTGAATAGAATATGGTAGCGTATTCAGTTTTTTTTACTAATTTTTTCCCCTAAAACCACTTTCACAATAATCAATCAAGTGGGAAAGGAGTCTTATACTAACCTTAACAACTTTAAATTCAAATTCATTACATACTAATATTAATTAAACAATAAATTTATTAGTAAATATTATATAACAAATATATACATCTAAAAAGTTAAATAGCGTGAATCCCACTCTGCAATCTTCTCATTACTATATGGAATATAAAAGACTAACTGACACTTCAAAGTGCTAATCAAATCTACGTTCAGTACAATCGCAAACAAATAAACAAACAATATAACCAATACCGTTGTTGTATATTATAACAACCTATTAGTTATTGAACCTTGTTTACATTTACAGAAACTTTGTTTGGTGGTTCGTATCGGGTGGTTTTGATCAGCATTAACCAGCGTTATGTTTTATTCATCTTCATTATTTATGTTGCTAACTGTTTCAGGTGGGTGTTATATAACATAACATGTTACTTACAGATAGAATAATTTTATTAGGTATTTGATGAACACTTTTGATTGTTGATTGAATAAATATAAGACATGTATAATCAAATTTCTTCATCGATGTTTCATCACATATTGCTGTATTCATTAACAAATGTTTTTTGATTAAATTAAGTTAAAATAAATCTGTATTTTCTTGGTCAACATGCGGTATCATAAAACAGATAACATAGATTTTAAACTCTATGAAGTAGTATAATGTTTTGAATAAAATATACTATTTACTACTACATTTATAGGTAAAATAGTTGTTAGTAAACAATAGTATTAAATTGAACCCACAAAGTGGTTTCAACCACTATTGTAAAGGATTTACTAAAGACCATTCATCTTGTCAGTTTTACGATTGTATACATCAACAAGAACCAAGTAAAATACTAACAATATGGGTTTCATTTGTTTTACAAATGGTTATTTTGTTTTGTATAGATGAAATGCTGAAGACAAGCGTTAACACTAAGTCTTTAGCTCATTAGCATACGTATTTTAATACGTGAAGATATTAAAAATGCATCGTATGTATCCACAAGTTTATACTATACGAATCACATTATAATATGTTTACTATTTTATACTCCTATGTGTTTATTTGTCTTTTATGTATAGGTTACTTATCTCAGTACCGTATTAGAATAGAGAATTCTAGATACATATACGATGTATTTCTAAAATAATAATGTTAGTTTTGATTTAATTTACATTGATTTTATTATAAATGTATATAATTAACAGTTAAGATAGATAGGGATGTTTTCCTAATTAATTGTTTTCAGAAATAACAATAATTAAATCGTCTCGGCAATTTAGTTCTACATATTTATGTCAGACATACCTATTATATACCATGAATTTACTTACAATTAGCGTCAAAATCTTCAATTTTTATAATATGACTCAAGGAGTAAGTCAAAACACTCGTGAATTATAAAAACATTCATATACGATTAATTGATCTATTGCATATATTTAAATGATTAAAAAACTCAAACAGCTCAGAAAAATCAGCGAATCAAATTACACATAATAGAATCACTTGATCTACGTGATAATTAATTACTATTAATAAAAACCTTTGTGTTACCTGCACAACTAAACATTTTCATAATCTCAAAAAAAAAAATTCTTTCTTAAACTATCGGACCTGGCGTGTGAAGTACCCTTAGACAAAGTTCTTACTGTATCAATAAGAACGAATCATTTTAAATGAACTGATTCAAATGACTCGAGTCACTACAAATACTTGAATTTCTTATATTCACTATATACATATACATATGTATACCTACTCTATATTATTAAAATTTTACTATACAGATACATAATTTAAAATGAAGCTCATAAACTTTATAATGATATAAAAATAATATATTATATATCTACGTATCCGCAAAGATAATTGCTATAAATACAAATTCACGTGTTGTTTATATCTGCATATATAAATATTTATTTGTTAAATTTATTCAAGTATTATTAATTCTAAACCAGACGCTCACCCCCATCTTTTATACAGCCTTGATTTAATCGTATTTAAAAAAGGTTTATGTGCGTTAACAACCTAGTCCTTGTGAAAGATTAAAGGGGGTGCCTTGCAAATTATATTCACAATATAAGGGGTCATTACTTTGATGATGTATACCTGTAAACATTTTTTGTGAGTTTGCGAATGTAGAATAATTTAATTGAAATCTTGTAATCATTTTTGGATGCTTCTAACCGGTAGAAGTATCACGTCACAAGAAAGAAATCAGAAAAGAAGACGATTCGGTTGAATTCTTTATGTTTCCGCATTCTAGATATTTGTTGAGTTATTGCTGAGAATAAAGTGAGGAATTCTACTAATTTTTTGAATACTTGACTTAACGATAGTTAAGTACAGTAAATTCATTAATCATTAAATTTAAGTCCTTTAGTGCGCGTTTTTGACTTAAAAGATAAATTAATATAATTTATTCATACTTATTACTTCCCATTGCATAATAATTTTTGTTCTATTTCATATTTTTCTTTACAAATATAAAATAATTAAATTATTTTTACATTCAAATACATGTTATACAAAGTAATCAAATAAGATTAATGGCAGTTATAATGTGTAAATGAGTAGATTATTGTTTGTTTGTTATATATTTTGATAGTTCAATCAGTCCAGGATTATAATAGTTGTCAATAAATGTTGATTTACATACCTATTATAATAATTTAAATTTATATCATAATATCTGCAGATGCTTTTAATTGTTATGCACTACTATAATATCAGTAGTATTACCTACTAACAAAGTTGATTATAATTCATTTACTATATATGTATATGCTTAAAATATCAAAATTTCAGCATATATTATAACACAAAAAACTAATTATAGTTTTAATTTCAAACAAAGTCTATATCTAATATCTATTAACATCGACGCCAAAATTGCCAATGTAATTTATTGGTATAATAAAATGGCAATTATAATTTAATGTTATTATAGACTTAAACCATAGCAATTCATTAAAACCATATAAATAGCTTAATTCAAAACATGAGTTAATTTAAGTTTTCAGATAAACACCTCAGGTATATAACAAATATTTGAATACCTAATCGTGAGAACTTGGTCAGTATTATGGAGTTTCCAAACATTTCTTCCGAGATTTTATCAACAAACTAGTGTTACTTAAGCAATTTAAGTAAAGGTGGTTTTGCTCGAATAAGGAAAAATTGATATATAAATATAAATTATCTTAATGATAGGTATTTGTCTATTATGCCAACACCAGTCATTGAAATATGAAAACACTATGGGCATTGGGCATAGATTATAAGTGCAATACGCACACGTTTAAATAAAAATATAAAGGAATGTAAATTAAAAATGTAAAGATAATTTTTGCTGCCCCTAATCTTTGATAGCTATACTAGATAAATTATTTTAGATAAAAACATGAACTCAATTTGTATTCGCTACAGTGAAGTTTTAAAATAATTTTAGGTAGAATTAAATTGCAAAAATATCAAATAGAATTAAACATATAACTATAGAATGCACATAGAAGAAGCGCGTTGATAGACTACTGTATTTATCTATTAAATATGCATTTTTAAAACAATCACTGAAAACTATAATCTATCAAAGACGTGACTAATTAGCTTTTATTCGTATATTCAGTATTAATTAATTCTGGTATAAATACATAAACGCCATAATCATTCATGATGTTCGTTAAACGTAAATTTATGTCCGGAATCGCCATGTTAGGCATATTTTGATAGAACAGGTGTAAACATTCAAATTATAGGTACAAATGTGTATAAATATAGGTATGTGTGTTGATTTGAAGAAGATTTCCTTGTAAAAACATCGTGGGTGCGGTTTTTGAATAATATTACCTACACGTATATATCTAATGTTCATATAAATACGGTAATTATAAATTGAGATATCAGTTGAATTGTTTTTGTTCTTTGTGTAGGCACTAAATTAAATATTAATAATGTAGTATGTATGAATAATGTGATGGTTTTTGTTATATCGGTAAATTTATTGTTCAATAAATTATAGAAATAATTTAATTGTTTTAAATTTTGTATTATTGATTTTTAGGAGCTTTTAGTAATGTTACCCCTGTACAAATAAACTTATTTGTAATTTTAAATAATGTATTTTGATTAAAAATAACTATATTTTTATTAATGTTTACATGTTATGTCATTTATAAATATAAGTTGTTATTTTTTGACAGTGTCCCTGTCAACAATAATAATTAAATTTAAGGTCAAAATTAATTCAAGAATTGAATAAAATATCTTATTTTTATGTCGCAACGTTAACTAAAGTCTCAATTTTAAAAGTGCGTGAGAAAATTTTCACACAAAAGTTACGATAAAAAATATAATCATTAATGTATAATGGCTACTTCAAATACAAGCGCATACTTAAGGTCATTAGTGTAATGACTATTCTATAATTGAACTGTGTTAGAAAATATGTCTCTTTTAGAAAACCTTGAACTTGATGACCATAGAGTTATTTTTGACGGGATGTGCATGTCATCTGCAATTAATGTTGTTTTTTCTATTTCACACCGAATTGTACCTCTTTTTGCTCTTCCAATATTTTTGCTTGATCATTTGTTTATACAACCTTTACACTCGATTTTATTTTTAGATTTCGGTTAATTGTTTGTCTTTGAAGCGTTCATTGTAACTACTATTTCTTTTATTTTAGTCTATTGACTTGTAAAGTGCATTGAAATAGAATTAATTGTATTGTACAAAATATAAAGATTCTCCGGTCAAATTATTCTTGATTTCTTTTACTCGTTTGTTTCGCCAATATTTTAATTGGTATATACGGTTAGAGAATAATAAAAACACACAAACTACAATTTACCATATCTATAAAACTATCTACTGCATATTATGTAATTTTATTGTCAGTATCTAATAAAGAAATAAAGCAATTATGCAAAAAATATGTTAATTAAAATTTCATAAACAGATCATTAAAAGAAGAATGTCTAGTAGGTACTAACAAGCAAACTAACAAATTGTTTATTATCCGGAATAGATGCAAAGAAGCATCTTACATTATTATTAATTTACCGATTAATGTTGTTTTCAAAATCCAAAGTTGCATTTCGTGAGAGAGTCGGCATTCACTCTTGTTACAGCAAAATTTTGAGCTACTAAACAATGGAGAAAGTTATTTGCTTTGCTGAGAAATTGTAGAGACAGTTTTTTCGTGTAACAAGTTAGCTGCGATATTATGCACTAATAATAATAATTCTTTTATTAACATGTGAATACCTCATACCTACTTAATATTTCTTATAAGTTTATTAGATAAAAGGTCATTATTCCGTGGATTTAGTCTTTCTTTATTTTGAGCAATTAATTTTTATTCTCATTGTTGATAGAAATAACAAATAAAAAGTAATTAAAACAGTCTTTATTTGTTTTAAGGGGCTGTTAAACTAATTGCTTCTTCAGTTCTTTTAAATTATTTAATTTGTACCAGCATTAAAAAAATAATTAAAACATTTAATTTAAAGAAAATTTAAATAATATCAATTATATCTTTGATCTTGGATACATTTAATTAATCTGATAGACGTTTTATATTCCTTATATTTATTTCTTGTAAAAAATCGTGAAAGCTGTAATTTATTTCTTTGAGAAATTCGCGGAATTTTATTTTATCACCAATTTTTACTTTTTAAATTTATAATTGGTGCAGTGCGTGAATACTTAAAAATATACTATTTAATAATTAATTATACATTAAATCAATAGATATTTTAACTAATTAATTGATATGTATTATTTATAATTTGAATTAATTTTAATTGATACTTATCACTCAGCTTAATTAAATTTGCTTCAATGAATTGATTTTTTCTTTCATTTTTGTATATAATACTTGCGAAGTACTTATATAACAAATCTTAATTAATTTAATCTCATTTAACTGTCTATATTTGTCTATAATACAGGCTGAGTATAAAAGATGGAATATTGCTCGTATTTTCTAAAATATTTATTATTTAAAAAATGTTCTAGTAAAAGTGTTTAGAGAAATTATTTCCTATGTATCTTAATATTCTTAAAATAATAATATCTTAATATTCTTAAAATAATAATCTTAAAAAATGGTACTCAGTTACGTTAATTTCTCTAAAAAAATTAAAATTTTAAATAATGAATATTTTTGAAAATTTTGGCTATATTCCATATATTTTACTCAACTTGTGTATATTAAAATATCCAGTTTTCTATAGATTCGATAATTTATGGTATAGGTACTATAGTAATTTTTAATTACTGTGCTACTAATTAGTTCTAAATTCTAATATACATACATTATTAATGATAGCAGATAGTTATAACAAAAAACTGAGTTATAGAATGGTACGGAAACAATTAATTTGCAAACAAGATTCTGTTGTACTTTTGGCATGGTGACCATATGTTTGCTTTATAAACAGGAATACAAGTGGTGTCCCTCCCTCGGGCACTTGTCCACTGTCCCGCCCACTAGTCTGACGGGCGGCGGCTCCCAGCTCCTTATGTTTCTCTTGGATATTGCTGAATGTTACCGTTGATATTCGATACACTGTGAGTGCGGAAGAGTCTGGATAATTAAAATATTATATTATAGGAAAAATTCCTGTAAATTTCTTCTCATTGCAATATTTAAAGAATTGTTTTATTTTCATTTAATAAATTATTTATTTTTTTAACAACTTGAAATTCTTTGCCCTTTTTATATTTTTATAAACGTTTCCATTATTTTCTCATATTAATATAGTTTTTCTTAAAATTTCGTCAAAACTAAAATTATCTATGTATCATGCAATTTTGTTTCTAAACTGTTTTCAAAGAGATTCTGGAGCAACAGTAGAAAACACAAAAAAAACTTTCGCTATTTTTCACACATTCAACAAATAAAAAAAAGTCGATTAGATATTCACAACAGATACTAGTAATAAATCTCTGATATCGATTGTTATGCAGACGTATGTTTTCAGATAAATAAATTTGTGACTTCAACAAAGCTCTGAGAATTGATGCGGCGACAATGAGATCCGTTTACCTACCATAAATTTTCAGTGGCGGAATATTATTATTTTTCCCAGTAATACATATTAAAATATTTTTCGTAGTTTTATTTTTTTATAAGAATTTAATGCATTTATTTATTGCTTTATCATTGGTGTTTTACATTTTTTATACATATCACAGATTTATATTATTTCACTGTTAAAACAAATAATATATTGTGTGCGGGCTTTTTCTATATATGCGCCTATAATACAAGTTCACTTGGTTGAAATTTCAGTTGAGGGACAGAACATGTTTTACAGTATGACCAAAAAACAATTATAAGTTATTTGATTGTTGTTAAGAAAGAAAAACTTAGTTATCTTATCAAAATTATTAAAAGTAGTAAGTATAGGTCTTTAAGCCTCCAAAATTTTAAATATACCAATCAATAGAGAGAGAGAAAAATTAATTTTCGCATTTTCGTCCTTTACGGCAATTATTATTAAAATTTAAATAATTTATATTTAATGATTTATATACAGGGTCCTCCAATAGTGTGTCCGGCATTGTTTTACGCCCAAACTATTGAAGATAAAGAGTTAGGATAAAAATTTTATTATATATATCGACCCTAAAGAATTTCAGGAAAATATTTTCAACCCCCTAAAACCGCTCCTTGGGGGGTAGTTTGAGGGGTACATGCCCGTTTCTCAGTAAAATCAAATGGAATGGTATATCAAAAAGTACATATTTGTAAAGATAATGAAAAATAAGAAACTTTTGTAAAACAAAAATTTTCATACTTTCAATTGTTTAAAAAATATGGCGACTTGTTCTCAAATTCTAAGGTTTCACTAAAAGCGCTATAACTTCGTTACAAATTAATGGTATTTTATTATTTTTTCAAATTTAGAAAGTAGAAATAATGAACTTTGTAAAGATGTATGACTATTTGTGATTTTGATAGTTTAAAGTGTCATACTCGACATACCAAAAATTGAAAAGTTCAACTAGGGATAATTCGATATTTTCAAATACAATGGTATATCAATTAGTACTTTTTCTTAAAAAAGATATGTAAATAAACAACTTTTGTGAAGAAAATTTAAAATTATAATTTTAAAATTGAAAACTGAAAATTAAAAGTTTTAATTTTAATTTTTTTTTATCAAAATCTGTTTATTTACATATCTTCTTTAAGAAAAAGTACTAATTGATATACCATTGTACACGGAGAGAAAAATCTTATAAAAATTGCAGTGCTCTCCACTATAAACGGTGTGCGAATGTCGAATATGGTCAATTTTCTACCGGAAAATAAAAAAAATTATAATACTTAATATAAAATATACAATATAGCCCAGCAAAATTTGTAAAACAGCACAGTAAAAAGTTCCATTCTCGATAAAAAAATAATTTTTAGTAGTTGTTCTTAAAAAAAATATTATTTAAGCGGCTATAAAAACATAGACGGCCCAATTAAAATTACTGTGCTGTTTTATAATTCTGTTCCTACTATTCATTAGAGAAAAAAAGACAGAAGGTACCAATTTTGTTGAGTATATCAGTACACAAAAACTAAAAAAAGAATATTTCATTAACTGTTAATCGTTGAGAGGTATGTATGGGCTTATTTTGTTTGTAAAACGATTATCTAAAAATCATACGCAACAAGTATAGATATCAGATTTATGGTTTCCGAGATATTGTAATAAAAAGTTAAAAAAAAACGCGAAATTTGCTTTCAATAGAATAAAGATCAAAGTCGGAGACAATCGTGTATCTTCGTTTTGTATCGGCGCTCACTTTCAATTTCAAGGTTATTCATGTCAGTATTTCTCCGAGAATATCAGTTCGTGTGTGAGTTATTTATCGAAATTAAACCCGTCATTACAATTACAAAGTATATTCTTTGAGTACAACTACGTAAGTACGTACTTATATCCATTTAATATGATTTTTTTACTTGTTTATTCTTTAATCTACTTTTTTACTTAAGTATTTTTATTCGAAAGTGTGTTTACAATATACGTATGCATGAACAAGCCTGCGGTAACGCGCATTTTGAGGTTATTTATGATTGTTACTTAAGAATAATAATGAATAATTAAAAGTTGTAATCAAATGTAAAAAAAACTACTTTCTATCATTTATTCTTACATCCATTATTAAATTTTTAACTAAATTAATTAATTGAAGAGATGAAAACAAAAAACCTTTTCAACAATGTATAATATGTAAAGTATCACGTAATTGAGTCAGTGAATTTACCGCGTAGACCCAGCCAGTGGCGTCGCTAGGGGATGTGACACCTGGGGCGGAAATCGGAAGTGACCCCCTGCGGATTTTTAATAATAGAAAAAATATTAGTGGTTTCCCAAGTGGTTTCCATTTGTTTTTTAATTAATTGAAAGGTTAGCATCAATCTTATAAACTTTAAATTATCAAAAATTGGTCTTTTTTTACACGTTTTGATCCCATAGGAGTAATGGCGTAGTAACGGGACCCCCCCCCCCCCCCCCCCCCGAAATGTTCAGTATCTAAAAAAACGTATATTTTGAGAAAAGAGTTCAAAATATCTTCCAAAATTTAACACATAAGTATATAATCCCCCACGAAAAGTATACGCCACTGCCTAGAAGCATTAAATAATAAAAAAAGAGATAAATAGGCTATATTTTTTAACATATGTATAATAAAGTATAATATCATATATTAAGCATACATTGTTTAATATATGATAATATGTATAATATAATAACATATGTGTCACCCGAAACGGACCTTCCCTAGCGACGCCACTGGACCCGGCTAACAAGTTAATGCAAGTATCAACAGTCAACACACATATCTATATATTATTTTACTATAAATAAATTTAAAAATAATTTGTTGTATTCTTTTATTTACAGTGAAATGGTGTAAGTAGTTCTAGTGCCGTAACTAGAAGTTCGGCGGCCCCGGGGCAGAATGTGAGAGAGGGGGCCCTCGTAAAATAAAAACTGAAGACCTTTTTTTCAGTACTTTCAGTTTCAGATATTAATTATATATAATAACCTTTTTTTCTAATAAAATTTATCACAAAAATGTTGTATTAATATTTAAACCCAATCAATTCCTTAATTTCCATAAATTCAAAAAAATATCAATTTCTTGTGCCACAGGCTCATTTTTCTTATTAAAAAATAATAATAAGCTATATGTATAAAAATTCATTCATGGCTGTATAAATATTGTTAGGTATTATTAGAAATTTTATTAAATCAGTAAGGAAGTTTTCTGATACAGCAATCTAATTTTTATTGTGCTGGAGCACAGCAATTTTTCCTTCTCATTTTAATAATTTTTAAATGGATGTATAATATTTTTTACTGTTGCCGTCGATCGCGCACGCTTTATTAGAAGCACGGTAATTTTTATAAGAATTTCCCTGTTAAAATTATGTGATTTTTCTCTCCGTGTATTTAAAAATTTTGAATTATCCCTAATTGAACTTTTCAATTTTTGGTATGTCGAGTATGACACTTTAAACTATTAAAATCTCAAATAATCATACTTTTTTACAAAGTTCATTATTTCTACTTTCTAAATTTAAAATAATAATAAAATTCCATAAATATTTAACGAAATTAGAGCACTTTTAGTAAAACTCTAAAATTTGATAACAAGTCGCCATATTTTTTAAACAATTGAAAGTATGAAAATTTTTGTTTTACGAAAGTTTCTTATTTTTTCATTATCTTTACAAATATGTACTTTTTGATATACCATTCCATTTGATTTTACTGAGAAACGGGCATGTACCCCTCAAACTACCCCCCAAGGAGCGGTTTTAGGGGGTTGAAAATATTTTCCTGAAATTCTTTAGGGTCGATATATATAATAAAATTTTTATCCTAACTCTCTATCTTCAATAGTTTGGGCGTAAAACAATGCCGGACACACTATTGGAGGACCCTGTATAAGAAATGGCAAAAAAGCTTTTTAAAAGATAATTTTATCATGTTTCGAACGGATAGCTCCATGTTTTAGAAAGTAACAAATATTTTTATAATGACCGTTTTATTGCCCAAAAATGACCCTTAGATGCAAAAAGGTTCCTCATCCCATATCTAGTAATAATAAAATTTAAATTTTCCGAACGAATTCTTTTTTGAGTACATAGAGAAAGGGAGGAGACATTGACAGGGTCACGTACTTGCGAAGGACGTTCGTGCGATTCAAAATGTTGAGTATGCAACGCATGGTGTTTTCCCAGAAATTCGAAAGCGGTGTGTAGTTTTATTAATGTGAAAGACAAATATATGTCTAGAGGTTTGGTGAAGTGCGAGACATTGCGCTAATCAACTAACAGGTTTTTTTAATCATTTTGATTTCATTCATAGTTTGAAATGAAAGATATTTATGTAAATATAACTATATTTATTAATTTATACTTTCACAATGTTCATCTTGCTCTCATCAAATAATCTAATCTATACAACCTATACTAGATTTTTTTTATAATATCATAATATTGCGTTTTATGTATATTAAAAAATAAAATAACTAACAATAAATATATTTTTTAATAAGATTAAATTACCTGTACCTATATATTTCTTAACAAGAAATCAGTAGGCATGGCCCTAGTCCGATTGCTCCGTGATATTTTCTTTGATGTGTTTGTGTTATGTGAGATAGGAAGGATGAGAATTAAATATATATAAATGGTGGCTAAAAAGAGTTACGCGTGTATAATAAATCTACCGTTAAATATACAATCAGCTTTAATACATAAAACTCATCTTCATCAAGTGATAAGTATCATATTCTCCAACATTTATTTTCTAACAGTTATCGTTAAGATATGAATGTATATCTGATTAATGCATTTTGTATGCAAAACAACTTTCGATTTCTGAACTAACTTTAAATGCTGTAAATAATTTTATAAATATATTAGTGATGGCAATGACTAATTTTTGAAACGCGTGCCAACATGTGTTTACTATTGATTGTTCAATACAGGTGACATTTATATTAATTAATGAAATTTCCCGCTGGGTTTTCCGTTTTGGAATATTATATAATGATAATAATATGTAAAAACGTTCTAAGAATATGAAGTTATATAAAAAAGAGAAATATTATGTTTGTACTTATACCAAGAATTATTTAGGTATAAGTATTAAGAATAATATCATTAGGGGGAGTCCGGGAGAGTTTACCAGGGGGGAGACAATAGCCACTGCTCATAGAATCTTTGTGACACTATGTATTGCGACGTTGCCTGACTTCTGAAATGCCACACACTCCCCCCGTCCCTCTCACGAAACTCCATTACGTTCGGCAGTTAGGTTTAGAAGTGCGAAGTGATAACGTGTTTTCGCGTCTGGTAAGTGATTTTTTTCAATTTTAGACATTTAATTGGTGTTGTTTTGTATGAATAGATTTAAGCAAGTTACCTATATAAATGGCAAGTGTATTTATCCTTGTAACACGTACAGTATATAGCTTTTATGGACGTGGGACTGTTTTTTATAAAAATTAAATAACACACAAACTGACGTGGGGTGGGAGACATTAGCCACACATGGGGAGGAGACTTTACCCAGGGTAATCTCTCCCGCGATTTCCTTTTATAATGATTTCTGTTTTTCAGATAAATAAACACCAAAATGCCTTTCAAATATAAAAATAAAAATTCAACAAGAAACAGGAGTAATTTAGATATATCAGTAATAAAAAATGCTTTAGATGACATCGATAAAGGAAAATCTATTATAGAGGTGCTGCTTTGGAATACGGAATTGATCGAAATACATTACGGAATTATCTAAGAGACAGGAACAAATTAACTAAAATAAATGAACAAGGAAGCCAGTTTAAAACATCTCAAATATTTACAATAGAGAAGAAAAAGCACTTGTTAATTATCTTCTAACTTGTAGCAAAATGAATTATGGCTTGACCAGAAGGGAGGCTATGAAACTGGCATGTGAGTATGCAAAACTCAATTCCAAAAACGTTCCACAGTCTTGGACTTCAAATAACTGCGCTGGAAAAGATTGGTTCAGAGGCTTTATGCGAAGAAATCTTGAACTTAGTTTGAGAACCCCTGAAGCAACCAGTTTATCCAGATCAACAAGCTTTAACAGAAAAAACGTTACTGATTTTACCATACTTCAAAGTTACTCAAAGTTCCTAATTTACTCATTGTATTATGTAATACTAAGTGCCTTATAAATATAACATTTTTTCATAAAATTACAGTTTTTTTTATTTGGTATCATTATTTTACCCATTTTTTAAACCCGGGTAATGGCTCCCTACTTGGATGGTAATGTCTCCCACCCAGGCGGGAGACATTAACCAAATTCATTTTTGGGAAAATTCGTTAATAACTGACAAATTATTAAAGTTATATCAAATGTTCTTAAGATAAAATATAGCTAAATAGTGCAGCTTAAGATACAATTCATAGAAAATAGCAATATGTAAGTATAAAAAAAAATATTAGTCTTTTAGTGGAGGGCGGGTATACTCTCCCGGACTCCCCCTATATTTTGTATCTTATAGAGCTTTTTTTGTCAACATCAAAGAGAAATATTCCTTTAATTTTTGTTTATTTTTTTAAGATCAACAGTATACATAAAAACAATATCGCAAAGAAAATTTTTTATCGCTTTCAGCAAAAATTTTCTTAACTGTCGAGGGAGTTGTGACTTCTACATTGTATACAATAGTGAATAGATGAACATATAGAAAGTGACGTTCTTGAAAATATCATAACAAATATTAAAACTCTTATATTCCAAGTCTCAAAAGGTTTTTATTCGAGTTGTAAAAAACTGTCGCTTGCGCAAATATTACCGAGAACAAAAATAAATTATTTCGTTTTAATGTCTTGAGGCAAAGTAAATTCCATATTTACAATACGTTATTTAGTCCACATAGACTATGCAATGTCGATATATGAATGTTTTATTCTGTATAATGTTTAATGAAGATTTGTTACACTTGTCGATATGCAACTCTTTCTTAATTTCCCGTATTTAAAACATCAGACTGTTTCCTGTTATGTGATCGTTTTAAGAGAAATCTGATTTATATTATTACATAAAGTTATTGTTTTTTCTAGATCAGAAAGGAAGATGTATGATGTAATTATTATAAATTTAATTAATTATGTTATAATAAGCTTGGATGTTGTTATACGAGTCATTTCTGTTATAAAATATTGCAATTTTTATTTTATATCCTTCTTAATTATATCAATAACATAAAATCGTTTAACAAAAATACTCTGGAAACACAAATTGGAAGCCGATAAAAATGGAGTTAGTAGATTTATCCTCTGAATAGTCCATCTGTACAAATAATTATTGTATATACATAGTATGCATGTTGTTTTCTTTATAAAATAAAAATAACACGATGTTATTGAAAATTAAGAAAAATGTAATTTTAAAAAAACAGCAGTGTTATGTTTATTGCTATGGTAACCAGTTGAATAAACAACTTTCATTTCTATTGTTTTCAAATCATAAGAAGAATTTTCAGAAAAATATGAATTCATACATATGTATACCTATTACCTACACAATATTTGTATACAATATTTATGTGTTCTTTTTTTTATATTTATGTATATCTTAATATAGCAATCTGCAATTTATTTTATACTGAATCTAGGTTACATCAACGTATGTATGTAGTCTGAATTCTACTACCCATATTTAAACATAATAAGATCTTAGGAGATAATAAAATGCATGTATCTCACAGAATTCGTGCCGTAACACTCTTGTATTATTCTACTCATTGCTAATTATATAGTTTTTGGTTGCAGGTATATTCATATTGAAACCATTTCCTAAATAATTAAGTAGATATAGGTAGCTTACTAATTAACATATTACATTAATTTGTTTTGTAATTGTATTGTACAGTTCGTAGTGTTATTGTGTTGTTAAATTGTTGTAATTATTTTAATAATCTGTGGTAATTTGTCTACATTAAGATTGAATTACTTCTATGTATAAGAATTTGCAAAGGTGGCTGATTATTAACTTATTTAAATGCATTACTTTATTAGTTATTGTTATAGAGATTTATTTGATTGGCAGTAGAGTTAATTTAAAAAATTAAAAATTAAATAAAAACAATAAAAGTCTATTTTTATTTGTATTTATGTATTAAATTATCCAGCGATACTAAAATTGTATTAAATATATACCTTTCATCAAAATTTCTTTCATTTCAAAATCTACAGCCTGAGGTAGTACAGTGTCCATATGTTTTACCATTATTCATACATCTATTCAAATGCAAATGTGCCATTTTCAGTCACAAAACAGGTTAAATATGATAAGAAAAATACATAAAATTCCAATATCATTTTTGAGTAATACATATAAAAATCGGCGTATTGTTATATATGTATTCTTAAAATAATCACAACGACATTTGTTCATGTGATTCATTTCCTTTTTATTACAAAACATTATTATATGGTCTATATTGTTCCAACGACACGATTTCAACCGACAATTCCCCAAACAGATGTTTATCTACACAGTGTTATTGTGTTCGAATAGTTGTCAATTGTAATTTGTGCACATTTGCATGGATTTGTGTTGGTAAATTTACCTATAGATTTTCAACACAAAATCTGCAATGCAAACTATCGATGTTTCGCGTATTACATTTTATACCGCTTCTCGGATGAGGTTTACAACAAAATTCAATCGGATTGAAGAACCTGTTGAATGTAATTGAACAGTAGACTAGACTAGACTAGACGACTAGAGCGTTAAATATTTTGATAGATTGACACATTTTTTTTCTATCTTTGAAAATATAATTTATTAGAAGTTTTTATTTTATATATTTTTTTCAGTAATTGTAAAGTTGTGGCAAATATAAGATTTACTTTTCATTTACAAATATTTTATATACTAGATTAATAAAAATATTTACAATTCATTTTTTTTTATAAACAGTTTCTATCTCTGCATTGGCATGTAAAATGTTTAAACACAAGTCATATTATTAAATTACCTGTGATTGCTTGTAGAATATAGTATTAATAAGTTAAATTTAAAATAAGAGTGGTTTAATTAAGTAATAAGGTACCTTCGGGTAATAAGGCCTATCGGGTAATAAGGCCTAGGAGTCAAAAAATACGTTTAAAACCCTCGCACGCACTCATAAACCCCATACACATATACATTAAGTGTAAACATGTTGATTTCATTACGTAACTTCGCAGTTAACCATACCCTGCCACCAATTTTAACTTTTGTTTCGAACAGTGGAGAAAATTTGTTCAAATAGTAAAAAATTGTTGAAAATGATTGTAAGTTATTTTCTATATTAATACATTAAACTAAAAAGTTTGTATTTACAAATAATCTATGTTTATTATATTTCATTAAATATGTATATATTGTTTCTTTTCGTCGTTCTTAATATAATTTTTTTTTATTCCAAAATTTATTGAACCTGCGGGTAATAAGGCCTATCTATAAAATTTGTATCTAAATCTAATCTTCAGCAAAAAAAATGTTCGTTTTGAATAAATTAAAATGCAATATGGCATTGCTACAGTTGTGGAGAAGACAGGATAGCTGATATGAGGAAGTGCAGTCGATGCAGCAAATGGTATCACAAGAGAGTATGTTGGTCTAACAGCAGATGATGCAGATGTTTTTGATTACCCTTATAGATGTGATTACAGTAATTATTACTGTTAAAACTATTTACAATGTTTAATTTGATCTCAATTTCCAAATCTATGTTGACACCTAGTGTAATTTTGAAGATTTTACCATTAGGCCTTATTATACTACCATAGTATAATAAGGCCTATTTATGGTAGTTTTTAAAATGATTATTTTTATTTTGGTTATTGATAGAATTTATCTTATTTTTGTTTTAGTTTATTTATAAGACACAGAGAGACTGATTGATAATAAATTTTCTTGATTGCATGCAATATTTTTCATTTTATTTGAATTTTAAGCTTAGCTAGGCCTTATTACCCGCAGGTACCTTATATGTTTTTGAATAATTTAATTATATCTTATATAAATTCTAACACTTTGTAATTACAAATATTTTTGAATACACCTACGATTCGACAGTAATATATGTAGCTATATTCAGGGTAGGTGTAAAAATATAAATATAAATTCATGTTATTTATTATCTACAACTTTCAAAGCATAATTACTACACAGAAAAAATCTATTAACTGATAATGACATCATCCAAATGTAATATTTTACGTAAACTTAATGAGCCAATGAAATTAAAATCACTTATGAATATTTATTTACTTCTTTGGAAATTAAATACAAAATTGTTATCTTCGAGGAAGAATGTTTAGTGTAAACTTTTAAAGAAGTGAGTCATCGTCTTAAAATTTATTTCAGCTTTTTAAAAGTAAATAAAAACCCGCGCAAATATTTAAATTATACATACACGCGACAAATTCAAACGGTGTATACGTCTAAAATATTTATTTATTTCATTTTTGGAATATTAGATATTAAGACTAATTGTACCTATTGTTTGAATCTTATATTCTGGTTGTAATCTATGTTATTTTGGTTAAGATAATCACCAAAATAAAGCAGATAAAAATATCACGATAAATATTTATTTTTACATGCAAAAGTCATTGGAAACAATAAAATCAAAATGCATTTAAAAAACTATAAACTTGTTTATCATAAAAGTATATCTGAAATTCCTCAGGTCACTAACCAACAAAAGTCATTAAAATTCGCACTGATATAATTATTACTTCTACATTATCCCTCCCCCTCTTTCTATCAATCTCATATCCTCTATGGTAAAATAATTACACGATGTAATTCCAGTGCATTCAAACAATAAAGATAACCTATATCCGTAACGATAAAAATGCACGCTGCATCTCATTCCATCGTAACACAATATAAGATTGTATCGATAGTGAAATATAAATTTTAAAATGAGTTAGATGTATGTTACTGTGTATGGTTCCCTTTCACTCTCGCATAAGTTGCTGTTTGATTTGTTGAGGAATTTAAATACCTCGATATAGTGGGTCCGCGTATAAAGCGATTACCACGACGGTATTCGACCCATGTATACCTTGCCCGAGGCTAAGGAAGTCGCTACCGACAGAATGTATGGACCACAGCAACACTGCGTGCTCTTTTGCTCTCTTGATGATACATGCACCGTACTTATGATGGTAGTTGATAGTAGAAAACGTGTATATTAAAACATTAATATAATAAGAATTGATATTACGTCTGATAATGAACTTATGATTAAAAAATAGTTGTTTTTATTTATGTTTACGGTACATTGAAAACCAACTGATATTTATTTATTTTTGGATTAAGTTACGTCTTTAATTTCTTTTAAGTTTGTAATATTTGTATATATTGAATTTGATAACTAAATCTATAACAATTATTTTATATCCGAATTTTAAATATTCGTAGTATAATACCTATGTATTTTTAAATCTATTAAAAACCCATAAATAATAACCTATTTAAATTATCAAAGCATTCATAATGTTCATTACATATAATGATACAACAAAATATCTTTGTAATGAAATTCCTCTCTTCATCGTTATTAGTATTGTATTTATTTTTAATAGACTTCAATCTTAGCGGGGTTTACAGATATATAAAGGATTTACCTATGTACGTTCTATGTAATAATTATCAACAAACATCGTCTTCAAACTTGTAATTAACATGGAATAGTAATTGTGCTATTAATAGAATTAATACGGCGCGGTTCGACACGCGTGCAATTATTATATCAGAAATACGATAAACTTCTAAATAAGATATAAATATCTATAGTGGTGTATATTATTTTATGTGTGCAAGAAACATGTATTCCCAAAATGATCTAAAGTTAAAAGGCATATACAAATACATATGCAGATATACCAGAATAAAAATGCAACCACATTCCATACATGGAGCGTGTGGTAAAAAATTCACACGGTACCTGAATAAAATCAATGCTAAAATTATTAACAAAAATCAATATGTAAAAAACAATCAACTGGTAAAAAAAGCAAGTAATTTTGTTTGTAATTTGTATAAGCAACCAAAAAAAACTTTAATGCGTATTTGAATTAAAAACAAATGATTGAAAAGTGTTCCCGTTATTGTACTAAACGTTTCTGAGACAAATGAATGAGTAATTAGAAATTAGGCTAGTATGATTTATGTGTATCCGCGCGAAATATGTAACGAGATCAACCTCGTAAGCGGCGAGAATTTATGCTGCTATCATTTCTTGGACAGTAAAAGTAATTGCAGGTTTTGACACATACGTTTAAAGGTGTGTCATATGTTAATAGCATTAGAAGTATTATTTCAAATATTCTTATGATGATTAGACCAGTTTTGAAGATATTGTAAAGTATGTAAAATTTAAAGTTGAGTTATTAGTTGTCTGCAATATTAGTAGATAACAAATAAACTCAAAAGTTGCATTTTTTTATTGAAATAATTCAATTTTTTGTGGCCATATATAAAGTTTAAAATATATTTAAATATATGGAATCAATAAAAATTCATACAGGGCAGAGATGACCCCCACCTGTGTTTTCAAATTTACTGTATCTTCTATTGTGATCCAATTTTAATTTTCTTTTGTTTGTTATAAGGTTCTTTTTAAGTAGATCTTTTGTGCCATTATTAACTTTTCTCTGAATCTTAAGGATTCTTACAATTTTTCAAAATCTGAAAGTTTCACTTATCTTTATTGTATACAATATCATTTTTTTTACCTCAAATGAAAAATAAAAATCATTATTTTAATGTTCCACTGATAACAAGAAAATGAACAACTTATCGAGGAAATCGCGAGTCTTAATAACATAACAATAGACTGAAAATTGTATTACTCCACTCTATCTTGTTTTTAGCAAAATATTTTAAAAATTAATATTAAATAGAATTATAGCAATAAACAGAAGCACATTTTGCTGCGATGGACACATATAAACGCTCAAATTGATGGGATTAAAACAATTTCCAGCTTAGTTGGATTTAAAAAATAAAAATTTAGTTGAATTTAAAAAATAAAAATAAAATACCTAATGACTATAAGCAATATTTTTTAGAAAAATCATTATAAAAGTGCCAAATATAAATCTTAAGGTAGTGTGAAATGGCTTCTATAAATTTGACACGAATACAAATTTAATGCTTTTAAAATATTCATTAAATTGTTAGAAAGGTAAATGAATTGATACCAAGAAAGTAAAATAAAAAAATCATTCAAGTATTTTCGCGTCATTTAAACTATTACGCTATAAAGTAATACCGCGAATCGAAAATACATTAAAATAAATTATAGAATGGCATATTTTCATTGCCAACTATGATGAAATGTGTGGGTACGTCATTATAAACATACATGATTCTCAATACAACTGATACGTATTATATAACATGTTTAATTGAACTTGTATTACTAAAAGTAGCAAAACAGTAATTATTTTGAAATGCTTGCTATCTATGCCAGGTGCAAATATTACTTTGTCATTTGCGATAAATATGGAAACCTAATGTTAACGAGGCTTTGTGGTTTTATTACTTTATATGGAAAATAATCACTTTTTCTTTTCATTGTGAATCATTTAACCTATTTGAATTTTAATAGAAAATTGAATACACTTATTTTATTGTGTAGGTATATTTATAAGAAATAATTTTAAAATGTTTTATTTAATTCTTGTTAAAAATATTTTACATACCCCTTTAAGATTTTGTCTGGATAAAAATTAACGCATAAGTAATATTTAATCACTAATAAAAATAAACAAAAAAATTAGCATGAATGGTCTAATAATCAGTTAGCAAAAACAAATAGAAAGATAAAAATTTCAAATGCAAACACGGAAATATTAAACAACGGATATGTTAAAATAAATTAAACACTTCAAGTCAATATGAATGGACGGACAGTTAAAAGTTTAAAACGAACTATTTATTAATTTGACACTTGACTAAGCATCAATCTTTTATTTTTAATTTGTCATTTTACATAATAAACAAATTAAATTAAAAATATCTATCAGTTCTAATAATTTTATCATTAATCAAAACATGCAAAATTGACTTTCACTCGACGGATCAGGTAGTAAGTAATAAATTTGAGAAAAAAATGTGAATGTTTGACGGTGTCACGTGAGATAGTGTTCTTTTATTGTTTTTTCTATTGTTCCTTTTCCTTAAAAGCGGCTGCGGTTATAGAAATAATTCTCACCAAACATTCTTCACCAGAAGATCTCAATCAATTAAAACGCAAGTTATAGTTCTAGTGAAACAATAAAATTAGTTAAAAATTTAATTAAAAAATATTACTTTTATCATGCAATTTTTCTCTATAAACTCGTAACGCAACAAATAGTAACTTAAATATTGGTAGTATAATAGTTGTGTGAATTTTAAAAACAATAAAATGTAATTTGACATAAGTGGGCTCTCACACCGGAGCAATATAGCAAATATAGCAACACAGCAATACAGTAACTAACAATTAGCAACTAGCAATATAGCGATATCATATTGCTTTGGTGTGAGACAATATGTCCGATTCAATGTATATTGACCGATAACAATAATATCGCAAGTTGTAAGTTGCTAGTTGCTATATTGCTATATTGCTTTTGTGTGAGAGCCCACTAACAGAACTCGATCAGTTCAGTTTTTCTGTCGTTTTGTTAAACCATTTCGGTGTATTCAACGCTGAATGATTTTTTTAAAGCACACACTGCGTGATCATCTTATGTCATATTTTGATGGATTATATTTTCCTTTTAGCAATTATTTCAGTTCAGTGTTCTATAAAATTAAACACCTGTTAATGGCAGTGATAGCAGCCCATACAAAAGGTTGCAGGAATCATGAAGTTTTTTTTAATTCGTTATATTGGTTTTAATAATTAAGCTAAATAAAACCCATTATATTTTTAGCGGAATGAGACCCGTCAGAAAACTTGTGCAGAAATATATATTTTACAATTGCATTTAAAATGAATGTTTTATAAAGATCAATATCATAACTTACGAAAAATAATTTTTCAAACAATAAAAATTACAAAAGTTTAAAGAACAAATAAACTATAAACACCGTAAAATATGCATAGAAATAAAAAAAATGTCCCCATCACTTTTTAATTGTTCCCTGATGATGCTTCAAAATGTATTCATGTACGTGCAAAAACTCCTTAACCCTTTATCCCCGAGGTGAAAAAGCTTCCATAATTGTCGTTAAAGTGCCTGGGAGTACACATAATAGTTTAATTTGTTTTAGTTAAAATAAGCTTTATTTTTAAAATTGTTGCTGAATGCAATGGAAAGGGGGTAAAAACTTAGTTTTTTTAGAATTTCTTTACAATTTTCATGTTTACAATATTTATTACTGAGCTTTTGTTAGTAAATTCATGAGGGGTAAAGAGGGAAATTTGACTATATAGAATAGGTACAAAAATGATCGACTGAAACTACTTGCTAACGTGCCTCACAGGCACACTTTGGGGTCAAAGGGTTACGTATCTAATTCAAATTCTGGACATAACCGATAATGAACATGACACAAATAAGTTGAGAACTACTGATATATTATACTTTTGCGTCACGCACAGAATGTGTCGCGTCGTGTGGCGTGCAGATGTGTTGTTACAGAAGCAAACCGGAAACCCGGCCACTGGGTCCCACAACACAATGTGCGTTTCGGACACATCCGATGTCAGATCGGAAGTTGTCGCTGATATTTCGTCTAGTTGCAATCATATTTAAATTATCGTATTGTATTGCAACTATCTAGTACATATATAATTTACATAACGTTAGTCGAAATGTTATGGGTTAATTAATTAGGAAAGCATAAAATATTTTAATGATACATAAAACTTTAATACTCCGTGAAAAGTTAATTTATTTCCAAAAATGCAGTTTATACTCAAAATCAAACATAATAATTAAAAAAAAAAATCTATTACCTTATTTCGTGTTTCGATTAAACTTTTATTGTTTTAATAACTAAAAACAAAAGCCAAATCATATACTTTAATAATGTAATGCATGAAATAAAATAACGATATTTTATTCTACGTGTTTATTATTATATCTAATTAAACACTATTTCATATAATGATGAGATAAATACATCTCACATTTGCAAATATTCTGAATTACAATATATTCCCATGAAAATCTGCTTTACATATAATTATTGTGCACCTACTGACACTGAAACCTATATTCATTCTAAAACCTAACCAAATTATTCTAGAGTACCTATTATGTTTGAAATATGAGTATAAAAAACAGACCGTATCACTCCCCCGTCTCTTGCTGTTTAGGGATCGTTCCGCACATGAACACACATCCTCCAATGTCTCTCCCGAAAATATTGAATTTCCTATTCCGGCGGAATTGGCGTGACTCCGGTAGCGGAAGTAAAAGCATAGGGAACCACTCAGATGTGACCCTTCCTGTAGGTTTGTCGATGCAGTGATTTTCAACACGTGGAGTTACTGGTGTTTTTTTTTTATATTTCAAATAAAAATTCATTAAATAAATATTTTTAATGTGAAATTAAAAAAGTTATAAAGACAAGATATATGATTATGTATAATTTCATATATTATGACTTAAAAGGATTACAATTAGCTGTTAAATAAAATTTTTCTTAAAATAGGAATCGAATGAATGCTAGAAAGTGTTTTAGAAAAAAATAAAAAATAAATAAGTACTAGAAAATTATAAAGCTATTTCGTATAAATCAACTCGAAAACTTTCTTTATAACCCTAAAATATATGTTTCTTACATACATTAAGTAGGTACTTAAAACCACACATAAATAATGTGGAAAAATTAAGTCAATTTAGAAATAAGGCAAAAAGATTTATGATCACATGACAACTTACTTTTTTGTTAACCTATTACATTTTATTGTGTACCTATATGAAATAATCAACGAAAAAAAAACATTTACAACCTCTGGTTTAATGTGTACATGAACAACATCACTCTCTGCTTCATCCACCCCACCCTTAACGGGCCACTAAAAGACATATCGGGTGTTGAGGTGCCGATATGGTTTATTTTAACTTTGATTTATTGAAATTGTTTTTTGCTAATTTGTTGTAGTTTTTATAACTTTGCTTGAAATATTTATGATACGCGTTTAAAGGAAACAGTATGTTTACCTTTTATAAAAATGTTGTAAATTTAAAGAAACTCGTTCGACTACCCACATAATTATTAAATATATCAATATTTAATGGCTTCGATAAAATTTGTTTTTTCTTGTTCCTGTATTATTTTTATCAATATTTATCGTACTTTAATGAAAGATAATTAAGATACACCGTAGACACTCATGTTTTGTATTTAAACTATAATGATTTCTTTTTACTCGTATACATTATAAATGTATAATGTTTAACGTATTTTGTGGTATAAATGTAGTACTTATTTATCACACATATTACTGCTTTCCCTATAATTAGCATATATACCTAAAACATCCATTAAGTAATTGTGTATTATAAAATAAATAAATTCATCAACATTTCGTTAACACTTAATTTATATTTTAATGACCATTTAGTATCCCATTAAATTTAAAATTCATCCATTCATTTGCTTGTATCTAAAAATAATCATAATTGCAATTAAAAATTAAACAAAAATAATCCACACTCTTCGTTTTTTTTTCAAATTAAACAATATCCTCTTTGTCGTTGATTCTGTGATCTCTTTTACGAAGGCATCTTAATTAAAAATAATAATAAATAATTTGTTTTGGTGTCCGGACGTCGCCAGACCCTCAGCCGGATGTTACAAACGTCTCCTTTCATTACTTAATCCTGGCTCCAGCCTCAACGAGACTGAGCACGTGCGTGAACACGCACACTGAGATCGTAATTTCAAATCAAATGAGGTGTTAAGTGCATCGTTAGCTTCCGTACAGAAAAAATTTTTCTCATTGTAAAAATGTTATAATCTTGATCAAAGTTTTACCATTTACTGTTCTTACTTTTCTTTTTTTCTTATTGAGGAATATAAGAAAGATGAATAAGCATGGGCGTAGGCGGGGGGGGGGGGGGGGGGGGGGCGCTTGCCCCCCCCTAGCTTGTGGACAAAAAGTAATAAGTAAATCAGTACATTGTCTAAACAGGGATATTTCTAGATTTCTATGATGTCCATTGGATTTTTGAACGTAATTTTATATTTTGGATCCAGAAAATCTTATATCAAAGTTTTTTTTAATCACAATCTTTTGTTTTTACATGTAAACTAAAATTTCAGGGAAAATTAAAAATAAAATAAAAACATCTAATAAAGACCATACCGGGTGTTTTTTTAAAGACTTTCCAGCGGATTATTTCCAAAATAACGAATTTTCAGAGAAAATTTGTCAGACAAAAGTTTCATGGATTTGAGGGGGCTATATATTGACAACATGTGTTGACCTTGAAAAGGTCACTATTATGGGGTTTTTAGGTTCACTTTTCTTTTTCAAATGTAAACCCATATTTTTGTTACAGATTCGTAATTAACTAAAAAAAATAAGTAACTTTTTTCTGAAAATATCAATTTTGTATGATATGGAGCAAAACAAACAGTAATTTCTGGATTTTAAATAATTTTTTACTCGAAAACTATTGTTTTTTTAAATAATCGCAAGAAGCAAAAAGTGCTTAGTTTTCAACAAGAATTATCGGAGAATTTTTACTTATTTATAATTCGTTTTTTTTTTTTCGAAAAATTTATTTAAAAACAATTTTTTTTAATTAATAATTACTTTAAAAAAAATTCTGAAAATCCTTTCCGAAATCTAAACATTTCTTTTCTCTTGTAATATTTTTTTATAAATTGGTAGTTTTCGAGTACAAAATTATTTAAAATCCAGAAATTACTGTTTGTTTTGCTCCATATCCTACAAAATTGACATCTTCAGAAAAAAATATTTCAGACAAAAGTTACTTATTTTCGATTGTTAATTACGAATCTGTAACAAAAAATATGGGTTTACATTTGAAAAAGAACCTAAAAAAAACCATAATGGTGACCTTTTCAAGGTCAACACATGTTGTCAATATATAGCCCCCTCAAAGCCATGAAACTTTTGTCTGACAAATTTTCTCTGAAAATTCGTTATTTTGGAAATAATCCGCTGGGAAGTCTTTAAAAAATTGTTTTGTTAAAGTACTGTGAATATCAAAAGATCCACGGAAATTAATTTTGACCTGATTTTTTTAAACTAAAATATGTTACATAAAAAAAAATTTGCCCCCCCCCCTAAATACAATTCTGGCTACGCCCATGTGAATAAGTAATAGATATAAATAGGGTCGGATTTAAAAATTTGCCGCTAATAGGCAGTTGCGAAAATTACCGCCCTTTTGGATTGAAATTTTTCATGAATTGTATCAATCAAAATGTGAAGACCTTTTTTTTAGCTGTTTTAGTAGAAAAATTTGACCAATAAAAATCTGAAGATCTTTTTTTTAGCTCTTACAGGTAAAATTTATGTCTATTTTTTTCATGCCAAAATTTGCCGCCCCTAAAAATTTGCCGCTATAGGTAACTGCCTACACTGCCTGCATGGTAAATCCGGGCCTGGATATAAATGTTTAAAAGAGTTTAATAGCTGAATTATGAGCTTATGACAAATAAATTATTAGTAGTTATAAATCAAATATTTGCATTTGTTATTAGATTAAATTCAACATTCAAATCACAGTTAAATAGTCAATTATTTTGTTACTTACCTAAATTAAAACAGTGTAATTACATAATAAACAAAAAATGAATAGAGTTATTTTGGTGTATGTATTTTAAATTTTAATAAATTATTCATATGTAATGTACGTCACAAATATACATTATCCACATACAAGATTTTTTATATTTTACATCAGCTATTTTACGTATGTTGTATCTACATTATTAATTAAAAAATGTAGATAATAAATATTTTGCAACATAAATATACATACATTACATTTTATACCTAAATGTATAAATATATTTTCCTATATGAAATGTAACTTTTTTATTATTTCATGTTAATAATGTTAAGGTATAGGATTTTTTAATAGAAATTACCAAAGCAGAAACATCACCAAAAATAAGTATACATTTTTATAATGTAATCGTACATTTCATACGAGATAAATTATTAAAAAAATAAATTTGAATAACAATCCGACTATCAAGAAAATTTGACGTGCTTTTCCCAAGTTGAGTTTATTATTTCTGTGATATATGATTTGAATTCGTGAAGCCTGTTGAAACGATGTGCGACGGAACTCTTTTATTGTTCTCCGCTCTACGGAATATGTAGGCGAGGTATATACAACTGGAGGCTGAACCCGTGTCCTTGGACCAAGGAGGCTGTTGTTTCCCATCTCAGACCTCTCCCGTGAACGCCCCTCGGTGATACCAATGACCTCTTTAGAACCACACTTTAACCCGGACCGATATTGTTTGTTTTATATCTATGTTTTATTGTGTTAACACTTCCACGATTTGTATGAACTAATATTGTATTTGATTAGGGTTTTGTGCGTATGTCTGTTTATTTTTGTTTTTATTTAAACATATGTAAAAAAGTTTCTTTATTAGTTCCTGGATGTATGTCATGGTTATATCATTATTAGATCGACGTTAACTAAAAACATGTGTGACTTAATGAAACGTAAATTAAATTAAGAAATATATTATTAGCTTCTTAGGAAAAATACACTAAAAATTGTATATATAAACAGAATATTCGCTACCTAATAACATTAATCGATTCATAATTACATACATTATGTATGATCTCTGAAACACACATACTTAAGTTTTCATTCGACATAAAGAAGTGGTTTTTAAACTATATTTAAAAGGCATAAAATTTAAGAATTTATAATCATTACGTCAGTAATATAAAGTTTTTGAATTAAAAAACACCTATTTTTGACTTCTGAACATTAACCTGAAGAAAAATTATTATTTTTTTAAAATTCGAGAGTACATACCTACACAAAAGTCTGCATGCACATATGGGATAAATCAATTAAAATAATATAATCTTATGTAAAGGAACTAAAATAAATGAACACGTTTTCGGTTTCATCAAACATGACATTTCTAGGAATTTATATGACATCTTCAACGTCCCGTGTCCATACGGCATACAGTATAACATTTATGATTTCCTTATGGTATTTTGTTTGTAGATGTATGGTAGCATCTTGGAATTCAAACCTTATACAAGAGATTTACTTTCTGAAATTATAAGGCTTCCTAACTATGTAAATAAGGAAAATGATACTACGTTTGATTTAATATTATTTTGTATTCTTAAATGTCAGGCTTATATATTATCATGGTCCCCGAAAGGGGCTTGGGGCTTATGGAGCCCCCATTGGCGAGTCAAGTCAACGTTTTTTTGTCATCGTCAGAAAAATTGGAGGTCACCCGTTGAAAATCCTGGCCCAGGATGTGGGGACTATGTTTATGATATTGGTTCCAGGAAAAATTTAATATCAATAAAGTAAAATATTCCAACAATAAATAATATTATATTAATATATACCTATATAGATATAATAACATTATAGAGGTAATGCAATATAACCGAAGCATAACAAAAAAATAGGGGTATATAACTAAGAAAAATTTCTAACAGATGTTGGAGTCTGAGAAAAAATAAATAAAATGTTCTCGGCCGGAAATTAACCCTTCCATCAGAGTACGGTATGGGTAACCCCGCGGTAAATATAAAAGCATCCTGTAAAAACAAACTCTTACAAATTACAAAGGCGTTTGCCAATGGTTCTTTTTTATCGCTCAGATAAGATGTTGAAATTGATACAAAGAAATTTTTAGGTACGTTTATTGTTCTATCAATTGCTGCATAATGAAAATAAAGTCAATAATAAACATTTACTTTGATATTCTTATCTAAATAAATATGATATAGAAACACGTTTTGTTTTTGGAGTTTTATAATTTTCTTTTGTTTTATTAGATTGTAGTTCATACAGATTACATAAATATATAAAATTCACTTTAACTTTTTGATTTATATATTAATACTATAACTGTATAGATATAAATTAAAAACTAGAATAAAATCTCGAAGGTAATGTTATAAAATAAATATTCCATTATTAATTATAACAAAAATACAATTTATAACTGTGTCGATAATTATTATTTTATAATATTTATTTGCAATGTCATTTTCAATTCATCCAGTTGTTGATGTACTCTTTATATTCAAATAAAAAATTTAAATATTGTTGGCGATTTGAATCATCCATTGAATAAAATTGAATTACTGTCAAGTAATTATTCCATTCGAATGTATAATAACTTTATAATTATTCGCTTATGAATATTTAATTGTGGGGTTGTTGAAAATGAATTTGTAATTTTATATATCCTACTTTATATAAATTGCATGTAAATAATTGAAATGTATATGACCGCCTTTAATGTTTATTAGTAATGTATATCATGCGCATCTACTATAGTTTATCTTATATACATTTATTATGTTTTTAATCTAAAATAGATATTATAAGCAGAATACAAGTCAAATTTATAAAAAATAACTATGTTCATAAATTTTTTAATGCACCTTAAAGTTTAAAGGATAAAAAAATAAACTAAATTTAATGTATGAAAAATTCAAACAGTACCTAAGACCAAATAAAATGTTTAAAATGACTTTTTATAAAAAGAAAAAGTTGTAATAATCGAATATCTGCACAGAAGGACATTCTTGCATCCAAATATTTTTCAAAATTCCAAAAATGCGTGTATAAATCCCAAATATTTGAGAGCAAACTCTTACAAAAGAACACTTGAATAATATCAGGACGTCCTTTCATTTAACTTCAATAGAAAAGCAATAATCACCATAAACTTCCTGCCCGTCAATTCTTCCCTAAAAGGCGACAAATGTCTCCACAAAAATACACCATAAATTACACCAAAACCAGAGAAGATTTCACGCTCAATTATCCCAAATACAATTATTATTTGCGACAAAGTATGTATGTGTGAAACGGGCCATAGAGAATAAAGGGATGTTTTTTCGAGGCAGGTAAGTAAACTATTTTGACTTTAATTGTTCGCAGCGTGGTGTGGAGGATCCACGGTTGAGTGGTTCTTTTTTATCATTACTGTTTATCTATGCAGAGGGTGCAGTATTGTTGGCTACAGGGAGACCCTCTGCTACACCTGTGCCGGCGATTCATATGCGTGATTTTTACTTGTCGGTTAGTTTTTTGTACGTAACGTGGATATCCTGTAATATTGTTTGTGTAACATACCTTCATAAATATTGATCTTAAAAACCATGTTCAAAATGATATTTATATATGTTATATTTTTAATTATTAAAATTTATAAAACTACCAGCACATTTTTCGTATATTCTTATTTCCTGAATTATTTCTATATCAATTAAAATCAATAAAATAAAAAATAATATCCATTTAGAGACTATTAAAATGTTAAAACCTATTTATTTCTGAAATATTTTGAATCTGAACTGTTATCTGCATAAAATCTTAACATTAGAATACTAATTAAACATGTTTGTTAGATAATTATGAAAAGTCGCTAATAAGATAAGGAGGAATGCATGTCAAACTAGATACAAGGAGAGAAATAGAATTATGTATAACATGGATCCAAATCAAATACTTTAGGCGGTGTACCAAAGAGAACTGATCATGACGAATTCCGTTTCAAAAGAATAAATGCTCTGTGAAACATGGCAGGTTGAATGACTTGAAAAATTTGGTGTATTTTTATTTGAATCTATTCAATACAATTAATAACATAACGGTTGAGAATTCAATGTTTTTGAAATTTGTGTTGGTTTATTTATTTGAAAAAGAATAAAAAAATTAATAGGTAATGGCATTTCAAGAATAATTAACAAATAAAAACATTGATTAGGTTTCCCACCAGCAAAATTTATTCCTGTGTTTACAACTCAAATTAAATTTCACAATTTTTGAATAAATTAATGATCAGCTAACGTCTTTATTCGTGTTTACTCTTCTTACATTTTAACCACAACGCTTCGAATTTCAAAATGTATTATCGTGAAAACCTTATTGGAAAAATTGAATATTAAAATTTGTATACAGTATACATATATGTATGTAAAGTAATATGATAGTTTATTCATAATATGAAAGATCACGTTTTAAAATTTAAGAAATAATTCGTTCTGTTACTTATAATTCTGAATATTTGTATATTGTGTATAAAATATATAGAGATATTTTGCATATATGTTCACATTATCTTTATTAACACTTTTAATTACATATTGTCTTTCAAGCGTAACTATCTCTTTACCTATTTTTAAATGCCTTTTTCTACATGACAAATATAGATAATGCAAAATACAACATTAATTTTATTTTGACTTGTATCAACTAACGAAATAAAGAAATATTAAAATCGATTTTGTAAAATTCTGTTCATACTCCAGCAGAGTTCATGGACTATAATTTAATAAAGAAGTTTCATCAAGTAGGAGGAAATAATATTATAGAATATTAATTCAATTTTACCAAACCTTCATTCAAAAGCGTTCGGAAAAGTACAGAAATATTTTTCTTTATGTCCGTTGACATCATTTTACCAAGAAGTACATATGCTTCAATATTATTTGAAAATTTACTTCAGGATTTTTTTATCTTCAATATCTTAAAATAGCTGTACAATATACATTTACCAAATTATTCTTGATAACAAAATCCAACCACTTCATCAGATTATTTATAATCTTTAATCCTGAAAGCTTTTTCTACTATATTGAAGAATTGAATGTATTTGATTCTTTTTTGAGATTGGTCTTTTCATCTAAAAATCAATACTTAATACGTACATTACATTTAAATAATATGGTCATTTTTATTTATTTAGTTTTGTGATGTAAACCTAAACTAATATTTTAAGTGAAAGAGATGTAGATAAAACTAAATAAATCATTATAGAAATCTGCTCCCTACTTATGATGTAATTAATTGGTAAATATCCTATAAACGTTAACGAAGATAAACTATTAAATGTCAAATATAAATCAATAAAAACAATGTAGGTATACCTTGTGTCGGTATAACAATGTATCCATATGTGTTTATAAATATGATCCTGGGGTTATTTGAGGTTAAGTACACTCTGAGGAAGGGTAATGTAATGTTCTAGGCGTGGTCCATTATAGGGTATTAAAAAACCTAAATGAAAATAGAAACGCTTTTAGTAAAAAAAAAATGCAAATCATGATGTTTACGCAAACTAAATATAAATTATTTTTTATAAATAGTTTGTAAACAAGGGGTTTGTTTATTTTTTATTGTTAAATAATATTCAAAACTATATGTAGGTATATTTACATGTATTGTGTTTATAAAATACATATCGATTTGTTATAATAGTAAGTTAGTGTAATTATATAATACTATAAATAATTTTGTAATTGAATCAAAAAAGTATACAAAAAATTAACTAACGATAGAAAATAAATAAATGAAATAGGTAATCGAGATTTTATTAACAGTCTTGTAAAAAGTTAAATGATACACATGTTCAACAATTTATTGATAAATAAATAAAAAATCGACTTTAACCAATAAAATTACTGCACTAATATCGTATCAAATAATAATATCAAAATCAAGTATTTTATTTGGTTTCTAAAAAAAGCGAGGTAGTAGTAGGTGTATCTTTTTAACGATGTTCTGGTCGTACAATATGAGGCAAAAATAATATAAATCTAAATGAAATGAAAGATCAAAATTAAATTATGAATTATTCACTTTAAATGCTTGTAGGAAAATCAAATTCGTTTTTAAACTACATAAACAATATTAGTACTTGTATTTAAAACCTTATTTCGTATTTTAACTGTTATTGTAGCCAAAAAAATGAAAATGTTTGTTAATGATATGAAAAATTTTGTTTGTGAATGTCATTTAAATTCATCAAATATTTTATTATTATAAATAACTTCACAAGTGAAAATACTATTGAATAACACAAGAAATATTATTAAATAACATTCTTTAGAACATAAATGTTACGAAAATGATAATATAAGTCGTTTACACGCATAAATATATGAAAAAAATATGACATTTAAAAGTACAAGACGTGGCAACCTAATTGCAATCTGATTGGTCCAATTCGAACTGTCAGCATACATTTACTATTCAGTACACTGTTGCCAGTTCATCACTTTTACATTTTGTAATGTTTTCTTACCATTTTCTTACACAATAATGTTTTTTTCTCTGAAATGAGTTAGTAAAAACTAATAAGTTTTGTACAGAAGTAAAATATATAGTTTTTACGTGGTTTTTACTAAAAATTATATTTTTTTCATTGTTTTTTCGGTGTTTAAATAAGGTTTGAATTAGAATTTTTTCAATTCTCCATAAGAAGACGTGTTAAAATGTGCAAACTTTAAACTGCTATAACTTTTAAACGGGGTAGTAAATCGCATTTGAATTTCGTAATTCGTCTTATTATACTTAAAATTACATTCTGTCAAATTTTTAATATCATCTAACTGTTTTTGATTAGCGCCAGAACATCCTTAAAATGTTAAAGTGCATAATTTATTGTATAAAAAGACCACTGTGGTTGCTTCGGACCTTATGTTTAATTAAAACGAGAGTAAAGTATGATATATTTTGATGAGCATTGTGACTCATAGATCACGAGGTAAATCCCCGGTGTGGGGCCCAGGGCGGCGCACCTTTCGGTCACGGCATGCGAGTGGTTTAATTGGAGGCAGTTATCGCGTGCCCCAACAACCATGACGGAAATGGTTTCTTATATCCTTGCTCTTGTCTTCAGATGATGATTCCTTAACACGTTTTGTGCATGAGATTATTCCAGACGTCATTGTAGTTTTTTTTTTTTTTTTAATTAAAGTTAGGGTTTTCCGGACTGTTTTTTTATGGGAACAGGAAATAGATAGAAATATGTTAGACATTGTACCCAAAGCTTTTTAGATGTGAGATGGATCTCGCAGATTTATAGAATTTCAATTAAATTAAATTTTATATTTTTCCTCATTTAATTTCTTAAAGACTTTTTGTGGTAAATTTTTCGAGCTCGTTAACGTACAGGGCGCGAATCAACTGTTTTATTTGACCTTCCTCACTAATAAGGGCTGGTTGTATACATACAAGGGCATACTAAAGAGGAGAAGGGATCGCCCTAGGTGCCAAAATGAAGTAGAAGAGCTTGATGATGATTGAAAAGTGATAGGTACAAGGACTAAAAAAACAAACTGCAGAAGTGCGCAAAAGAACTTTTTAGGGTGTGTCTTTGACCTGAAAACGAAAAAAGGTCATTTACTTGCAATTGAGGGAGGTGCATAACTAACATTTCACCCGGATACCAGCACCAACCTTCCTTAATCCGCCACTGCATTTATACATATTTATATCAGAAGAAATTATTTTTTAATTAATATATCTACTATATATTTTTAGCAATCAAATTAGTTCGTAAAACTATTATTAATCGTCGAAGAATTTTTAACATAATTATTATGATATTTACACTAATAAGTGTTCTAATCATAACTCCTCTCAATTAAGTTAATAAATTAGATTTTTCAAATTTTGTGAGATTTTAATTGAATTATTTATAATTTTTGACGCCATAAGAAAATACTTATGAATGCATAATATTCGTATAATATGCATACATACTTAATTTCTTTTTATATATTTTAATACATTACATTTACTTAACATTAAATGAGACCGACTTGAATCCATATCTGGGATAACATTTTTAAATAGCAATTTTCTGTTCCTAGAAAAAACGTCTCTAAATTATACCTACCGCAGATTATACATTACACAAAAGATGATATTTTGATGAAAAATAAAAACACCGCTCTGTTATCAACCCTGTCAACAAAACCATAACAAGCATACAATTTATATATTATATCCTAATTCGTTATTTATGAAAATCGGCTATCTATATAAAAATTACTGTAAATATACTTATATCAAAATAAGTAGGTATGTATAGGTAGTTATAATTATGAAAGTTATTTATTTTAAACATCTTAAATTCATTAAAATAATAAATGTGTATAGTATAATATACAAAGTTTCAAAGATCACTTTCCAGAATGGCGTCATCAACCCATCGCGCATCGCCTCGCTGATTCATTGATTGAGTGTTGATCCGTACCATGCAAATCTCTATAACCATCAGTGACTCTATCACGTTTGTAATGTTCTGGGAAATATGATTCCGGTTTATAAATGAGTAACCTATTTGTTTAGAGGATTGTTTAATAGTCCTTAATTGTTTTATTATGTTCGGTAGCTAATAGAGATATGTGAGAAATGTTAGTAGTAAAAATTGATTTATTTTATTAATGTTGCAATCTTGAAATAGTTTTGCATTGATATAAAATATCAACATATCAATTACAATACCCTAATTTTCAGTATTTTGAGTTTAAATTGCAAAAGATTAACGACCTTTAAAACATTTACCGACCACTTTTTTACACTACTTTATCTATACGGTGACCGCAAGAAAATACCACGTGTAAAATACATTGTAATTTATAATGGAACTTTTTTAAAAATAATTTCAACCAGGCGGGTAGCATTGAGAAAAAATATTACCTACTGAAAAAATTAGGACCGACTATTTACAAAATCGCAAACTTAATGCACCGCAACGTTAAGTGTCGCGGTTCGATGAGTTCTCATTAAGCTGACTGTAGACGGGGAAAATGTACAATCATACCGTGAAATAATGAGTGATATGTTGTAGTAATAAAGATGAATATTAAATATGAAATAAATATTATAATATCTGTTTAATTTATTTGTTGATGTAAATACATACTATTTTTTCTGATATATTTTTACATCATCGAATATTTTACCATCTTTATAAAAAAATAATTATAATATATTTAGGTATCTATTTTCTAAAGATTACTTTACAAATTTAATTTTCTAAAAATTATAGTTAAGTTATTAATGATTTATTATTAAATATGAATAATCTATCCATGATTGATATTTTTATAAGAAAATGTACTAAAACAATTTTTTCTAAAAAAAAATAACAATAAGTTTAAAATGTATACTTGAGTATATTCAGTCTTAAAATAACTTAACACCCGTCCTTTTATTCTTGTAATGCAACTGGTTGTAAATGATTCATTTCAATCCCCTGTGTAGGTTGTATATTATCAAGCTACAATTAAACTTACATTAATTATATTTTCTTAGAATCACTGTAGAAATATGTGAGCCAAGACAGATGTGCATAAGAATGAATAATTTTACCATTCATATTTTTTATGTATATTTTTATTTTTTCACAATAGAAATTTTAAATTTAAATACCGTTAACCCCCGGTTTTATAGAATTTGAAAAAATGTTTGGAACAAACTTTATTTTTAATTTATGGATAAGTAGTAAATTTTGTTTTTATTTAAAAAACCTGTTGTATATAAAAATTGAATATAGTTAATTTTATATTTAAAAACAGTTTATTTTATTTTTAATGAGTAATTAAAATTTAAATAAAAATTTATTGATGTTAATGATAAATAAATATTTGTCTAGAGCCTTTTAATTGTACATAAATTATCTTCATATTATTTATTATAAATTATAAATATTCTGTGTTTATGACATATGATTTAAAATATCGTATGTGATATATCAAAATTGCATCGTGTACAAGGTCTTGTCGTTTTCGATCAGTTATTTACAGATGTAATGAAACTGTGGGCGAATTAATCAACGCCGTGCCGTGCCTTAGATTTGCTCAAATTAATATACCAGGGCTAGATACAAATTTTCATTATGAATTAAATTTATATTTTCTTACATTTTATAAAGTTTTTTTTTCTGCTTTTGTTAATAATATCTTATAATTGTAATACATATATTTAACCTAAAATTAGAATAACTATTATTTTATTTGCAGTCTGTTGTCGATATTATTATTATTATATAAATCACAGACAGACTATTTTTAACACTGTCTTGAATAAAATTCGGGTTTTTATAATTAACTTGTCGAACGCAGATACAAAACTTGTCATGCGTTTTAACTAAAAACTACCCCTTCGTCAACAGAGGTTGAGTATCGCAGATATCATCTTGAAAAATATAATTCATATACGTATATACCTATCAGATTTAAAGTTGTAATTTATATACATAAAATGACATTTTAATCGATTGTCCACCCCTGTGCATTACCACGGTCGTCTACAGGTGTGCTTTAACTTACGCCTACCCTCGTTGCAGGTACGCACACTCACACAATATATACGTACAGACAGACAGACAGACTCGTATGGTGAGAACATATTTACCTACATACAGCCACACATGTTATATGTACGTGGGCATCAAAAACAAAACAAGAACGTTACAGTGGTGACCCAAGGATAATTATTGAACATTCGAAATGTAGATTACCTTATCTTATTCATGGACAGTCTGTGCAATGGTCAACACTCAACAGCATGTGCTATATTATAGGTTTGATAAATGAAAAAAATAAAATTAGCTGAATTAAAATAATATTATACATATAATAATATTAATTAACCCGTATACTTATTTATGTAAACACTGTCAAATGCAGAAAGAACACTTGAATAGCAATGAAAAGGTGACATTTACCTACCTACGTTAAATTTATTGACGCAAATTGATTCACCAATAAACAAGACGTCATCTTCATTCCAAATGATGTACACAATATTTACAGTTTTCGTATATATGTTTGAGAATGTACCAAGTATTTTGATTTATTGAAATAAGATATGTTTTATAATTAATTAATCATCTATTCATCTTTGAATTATTTTACTTATAATCGTAACTAATCATAATTCAGTTATGATTTTTTATAAAAATATGTAGGTATTTTACACAAAATTGACCGTTTAACAATTTGCAGGTTCGCTAATTTTATTTCCAAGCAACGAATTGATATAAAATATTAAGCTTATTCAATTGTATCAGCAAGAGTGTAAATAATTATACATATACACAGGTAGAAAGGTTTACTTGAGCCAAGTAAACCTTGTTTTGTATATAACGAAAACAATATTTTCTTAAGATAAGAAATATATTCTTAAACCAACTATAGTATTCTTGGACGAAGAAATAATGTAGTTGGATTAAGAGTACTTTTCTTATATTAAGAAAATATTGTTTTCGTTATATACAAAACAAACGATTTTCTTGATCCAATACAGTTTTTTTTTGTGTGTAATAGACTAATGTATGTGCGTCCATAAATAGGGGAACGGGGCGCGAATAGTATCTCCCGGGTTCTACCATTTAGTATGTATTAAAGAATATCTACTTGTAGGCACATATAAATATGTAGGTATGTAAAATATGCATAAGTACCTGCTCATAAATATTTATACATTTGCAGCCACTGTATTACAATTTTTTGTCTGCGAACAATTTACCGAGTAAATAGTGATATTGGACTCGTGTCGAATTAAAATTTGTTTGTATACTGTCTGATGTCGATGGATAGTGTTGATTTTTAGACTTTGGGCAACTTTGCATATATAGAAGTGTTTTACGCTAACTGACAATGAGTCTAGACATATCGATTCGTAATATAATATACATTTTATATAATATATATTCAAAGCCTATACATACATACATATTACATATGTACATACTACTACATACATATATGCTGAGTGAGAAGATTAAATAAACTTTTTGCCAATGTAAATATTACTAAATATTGAAACTGTTATATAATTTATATCATTTTAGTATGTGAAAATAATGTGTACGTATTGTACATATGTTAGTTAAAATTGTTCAATAGTATATGTGTATAATACCTACATAAAATTGTGTCATTGAGATTTAAATATAAATTTTTAATATAGAGTAATTGAAAACAATAATATACATTAATCGTATAGCTAATTATGTGTATTATTAATTATGTTATTTTTAGTATTCACAATATAAATATTATTCTACCAATTTTTTTTTTATTTAAAAATGTCTATAAATAAACCTAATTATGAATACTTTATGGTAAACCTGAATCTAAAACTTTATTTATAAATTGCATATTTAATTAGTATAACCAAACATTTATGATAATAATTAAAAAAACATATTTTTGATATTGTGAAATATTTTGATTTATTGGACAAAATTAATTTATATGAATAAAGGTATATAGGTGTAGCCAATTTTTATTTGAAAATATTAAATCATATTCAAATGATATTGAAATTATTTTAAAAGGTAATGCTGACTGTATTCTTTCTGCTATACCTACACTGAAATAGAAAATATTTATTATGGCTCAAAGGTATCGATATATAGGCATATCAGTTTTATTGTTTTTTATTACAATAGTAATTTTTTTAGTGAAATACAAAACGTATTTAATATTTCTAACTTAATATTATAATAATTTTCCCATGCACAATAGCCTTGGATATGAATGATATGATAAATATCCAATTTTATGATACAACCTAAACATTTGAAATTATAATTTGAAAAAAAAACTATAAAACTTTATTACCATATTTTGGTTGGAAGGCACTGCGTAGGTGAGTAAAAGACGACACCTTCGACCCACGCTTAGGTCAGAGGTTAAGTTATATGGCGTCACACTGCTATTGTACACGACACGTTGGATGTGAATATTGCATTATCCAATTGTAGTTTTTTAACAATACAAGGGTTATCAAAGGTATTTTATTATCTGATTTTCAAGAATTCTATACGAGTTTGATCTCTACACAGAAAAAAAACTGTATTGGACCAAGAAAACCTTGTTTTGTATATAACGAATTTTTTTCGTTATTTTCTTAATATAAGAAACATACTCTTAATCCAACTACGTTATACCTTCGTTCAAGCATACTATAGTTGGTTTAAGAGATTATTGCTTATCTTAAGAAAATATTGTTTTCGTTATATACAAAACAAGGTTTACTTGGTTTGAGAAATCCTTTCTACCAGTGTATTGAAGAGAATTGAAAAAGTGAATAAATACTAATTATTCATCATGTATATATTAAAATATGTATATAAATATATTAACTAATTAGATGTATAAAATGATTCATATTTTTCGTACATTATAAATATTATGTTTCACGAAAATTTTAATTAGCAAATGTAAATACATTTTATACGATATTTAATTAATGTTAAATGAAAAGAAAATTATTTATATATATTTGGCATTTATGAATAGGTATCTAATAAAATACGCCGAATTATATATATTTATAACAATAAACTCTAAACACTGAAAAAAAATTTTATAGTTAGGTACTTAATATTATTTGCTTCGTCTTTAAACCAGAGACATAAAGTTTTTTTTTGTTTTTAAATATAATAAATAAAACTAAATGCAAAAATATTGTAAATACTAAAGTCCAAAGAACCTTATTATATTATTTAATTAATTCAAAAATAAAGATTAAAATAAATCTGTTGTCAACTCAACATCACAGAAACAGAAGACTGCATAAGAGATAAAAAAGGCAAGCAAGTTGTTACATCTGATAAACAATGCAGTCCTTATACACGCAAGGAATACCTAATCTGTAGAATATAGTAATTGTGAGGTTGTGCTAGGTCAAGTCGCACATGATGTATGGAACTTTAACGCAGTATAAATTAACAAGATAGGCGGATTGTACATTTTTATTCAAATTTTATATAAGTGGTATTTAAATAACAAGCGTTTGATGTTTTAATAATTTTCTTAGAAACAATTATGATGACAGTTCTTAAGTTTGTTGTCTTGTAATTTTCGATTTAAGTATTAAATAAATCATTGAAAATTGCGATATGAAAATTATAATGAATGGTTTTCTGTTGTATGATATGGTATAGGAATTATTGACTGGCAGATTAAACATGTAGGAATATTTAAATAATATAAAATATAGATATTACCACACCACTCAATAAATAACTAAAATTTTAAATCAGAAATAAAAATTACCAGCTTACCGTATTATTTGATATATCTATTGCATAGGTACATTGTGATCAGATTTTCTAAAGCTGATTATATATTATAGTACATATCGTATATAAAAAAAATTAAACGCAACGTTGTTTATTTATTAGTAGAATGTAAACAGCACTTTTTGACGTAGATCTAAATCTTCCCTGGCGGGGCTAAAGGATAATATCCTATAGAATGAATGCAACGAAATTTGTCACAATTTAAAATCTCACATCTTCGGAACTAATAATAATCGTAGAGAAATAAATATAACGCCAAATTATATAAAATTATAATAATAACCCTTCATGCTTCAACTTTTAAAAACAGCAGCATAAAAAATAAGTTAATTTTTTTAGGAATTTGTACGTATTTATAATTAATATTAGATATTTTCTATATTAAAAAAGTTACAATACACGGTATTCTTAACATCAGCACAAATAAATCAGTAATAAATCTGTATTGAATAAATCAATATGTCTAGTTACTTTCTTATGGGGTATATCAGTTTTTAATCTATAAAATATAACGTCTAAAAATTTTGTAAAGTCTGCTACAAGAACTGAATATCATGCATTAGGTGCCGCAATTTCATTTCAGTGAGTTTTTGTACATATATTATTTTTTGTTGATTTTCCAATCAACACAATTATTCTAGAATCCCCAAATTCATTATATAATACCTACCTACGTGCATAAAAATACATGTACGTAAAATAATTTGAGACTTTGATGTTTTTTATTGGAAATTTTATTCAATACATTTAGCGACAGTATATATTTGATGAGCTTACTATAACGGCAATGCAAAGTCAGTCAATACGAAGATACATAATATACTTCTTTTGATCTTTTGATTTTGGCAAATGAACTCTTATAAATCAGGATATCCAATCATTTGTATTTGTTCATTTGTATGTGGAAAAAAACATTTTATATCAAAGATAATAAAATGTTTATTTTATTTGTAATTATGTACTAACATAGGAACTACATATATATGCTACTAATTACATATAATTATATGTACGTATAATAACTAGAGATAAAACAGATAGGTACGTATACCATACATATTTACAAATATATTTACGTACAAACATGCAAACTATGATGTATTGTTACGTATTTGAAACACAAATATTTCTTGTTTGGTTCCGGCTCTTGGACAGCACGACCTTCTCGATGACCGCTCTTGTATTTCTCTGTTGTCTGTCGTACTCCGGTCGTAGAAGGCCGGTGGTGACGTATTTAAGTGCCAATAGTATTCAGGCTAATCCTGCCTTTTACAATCTTAATAAAATGAGATGCACTCATTGGAAGTTAAATTCTTCAGATGTCGTTGCTGTATCAGAGCGCGCCGTTTTCGAACTTTGTTCCAGTTGAGTGATCATGTCGATTTGATTTCTGATATAAAGTGGCTACTGGTTTTTGAACATGATTTACGTATTTGGGATTTTTGTGTAGGAAGTGTTTTATAATGTTTTTTGTTTTGAGTTGTATAACAATAAGGAAATCATTTTAAGATTGAGTTGTCAAAATATTGTATTGTCTCTGAAGATTTGACATTAAATATAAATCTGCATTTTAAAGTTTTATTTACACAAGAAAAACTTGTTTAGTAAATTTTTTTGTGCATAATGATAATGAAGAAATTATTTGCCCACTTATATTACCATAAACATTCTAGGAAAACAAAAAGTTAATGGTACATTATAAAGACATTAAATACGAATATGTGTTTCAAAAACTTTATTTTTTATTATAAAAAGTTGATATACTATGTTTTACTACAATATATACTCACTAGAGATGGGAAAAATGAGTCTTTTTAGTGACTCGAGTCATTTGAAACAATTCAGTAAAAAGATTCGTTCCAACTGATTCGTTCAATGAGTCGTTCACTTACGAAAATGAATTGGCGAGTGACGAGTGTTTTGAATCGTTCAGTACAGGAATCGTTCGTATGTGACTTGTACATATACAAGTGAGTCAGTGAGTGCAAGTCGGTACGACAAAATCCGAATGTATCCGATCACTGACAGAATGGATAAATAAATACGTTGTTACTTTTTGGCCGCCGTACGTTGCTTGATATATCAGTGGCGTACAAGTTATGTTTACTTTTGTTCATTATTATAATAATTGTGTAAATTTATCATATTACTTAAAATAACTGTTGCTGATAGTTTTATTTTGACTTTGATATTTAATATAACTTTTATTCTCAGACGTTTTATCATGCTAATCTTTATAGATAAATTGATTTATAATGTCAGGTATTATATGTAAATAATTCGCTCGAAAACAAATGCTAAAATTAAAATGCATTAATATTCTCGGGATTTTAGAGCAGTGGTAATAAATGTGTAATAACACACATTTTAAGAACTACGGCTATATAATCTAAATCTAAATTGTTTATTAAACAATTTTACAATTCAAAATAATATCATACATATGTATCTTAAATACACGAATGATACGCCGCTGCCATTCAGAGCTAAACTGTAACAGTTTCTTTCCTTGCAACAATTCGAATTTAAAAAGTTGTCTGGTTTAGTTGTTGAAAAATACACTTCTATAATTACATTTATCGAGAAATATTTTTTAATTGATTATTTTATTAATATCAATAATAACGATTGTTTTCTTTCTAAATATTTTTACTAACACAAAAAAAATTGTACGAATCTATTTTCTTTTATATTTTACAATATGATAAAAAAAAGAACGAATCTTTTTTAAAATACTGACTCGAGTCGTTTCGTTCACCGAAAAGAATCGTTCAAAAAGAACGAATCGTTCATGAATTACACATCTCTAATACTCACTTACTTCTTCGCATTTAAAATAAACATACAAGAGAAAAGGAAACGTTATATCAATATTTGATTAATTAACAATTTGAAACAGACATTTAAAAGTATGTTTGACTTTTATTAAACTTCTCATGATTTTCTATCCATCTTACATAATATGATTGTGCAAGAGTCGTCAAGTTGTGCAGGAATTTTCTGTTTTGCTTATGTTTTTCTTGCCGGATATGTTTTGTGTAACTTTTTGTTGAGTTCCATTATTATAATCGTTTCACATTCTTTCAAGTTTGTGTCAACACCGTCTATGTACATAATATTTATGTCATTTGGGATATAAAATTGCCTTCGTGTTAATTATGCTACCCCTTGGGAATAAATAAATGAGTTTATATTTATTTATTAAATTAAAATATATCATTCCTATTGATTGATATGGTTAAAAACATTGTAAAATGTAAAATTTTAAAATCATTAACTTTTTAAATGAAAAAAAAATACAATAATTAATTTATAGATACCTATAGGAACTTATTTTTCATTTCATTACCTATGTGTTGATTATTACAAAAAAAACATGCTCATTATACATTAACAATAAATACTTAAAAATGGCAAGAATAGTAAATCATAAAAAAAAAAATTATTTATCATCTAAATTCTAAACAATATTTTCATACCTTATACCTTATTACCAATTTAATATTTATTACAATTCCAATACGATAAATAATTTATTCAAATATTTGAAAAATGTGGTTAATGTATTCTTATAAAAAGTACCTATAATTTATAATATATGTATATGTTGTATGTACCTATGTACTGAAAAAACAGTGCTTTTATACTTACAAGAATTTAATTTGCAATATCCTTTTATAAATGGAAGCTTAAGATTCTATATTAGATATCTTTTTAATTAAAAACTGTACCTATAATGTTGAAAATAAGATTAAAGTATTTTAAAGTAATTTACTTATTATGAATTAAAATTATTTTTGTATTGTCGAATCTACAAAACTTGAAAGTTGCAAAAAGAAGAAACGACCAATTACATTATATTTGTACAATCTTATTATTCATAACTACTACTTTTTATAACTTATATTATTGCCCAGTATTATCAACCAATTTAAAGCTCCTTTAGCGCTAAATGCTCCTTTAAAGTAAATTTCGTATATTACAAATGTGATTTAAATCAATATTTATACTCTCAAGGAAAAATGTACCTACATGATACACGTTGTAAATATATACTGCAGAAAATTTAAAATCTATTTAATTAAATGTATTATGCTTGGATCTGTTTATAATATGAGAGTTAGTTAAAGGAGCATTTAGTTAAAGTTGATAATACTGGACGTATATGTTTTAAATTTTTCTGATAAAAGAACAATGCTTGTTATGACTAACAATGACCATAAAGAAATTCCCGATTCTGTAATTGTGTTTGCCATTTAGCTAACAAGTGTTAAATACTTTATTTATGATGAATTTGACCTTCGCACCTAAGTATGTATTTATAAATGACCATAATATATCAATTCAGATGCAAATGCAGTTATTTTGGTGACATTGTAATAATGCAGATAGTCCAAATTTATTTAACAAATTTACCGGTAATTGAGGAGATCAGGGACCTGAACCTAAGTCTGAAAAAAAACATATATTTCGTGAACCTGAACTGATACTTCAAGATCAGCGAAATTGAACTTGAACTGAACATTTTTATTGTTAAAGGTTTATTTTTAAAATAAATATATTTTTAATATGTTGATCGTAAATTTTAAAAGGAACTGAATAGAGATAGATAATATCGTGACATTATTATATACATATCTAAATATTGCTAAATAATGCCATTTCCAAAAAGTTCTAACATTTATAAGTAATAATAAGGTTAAAGTAATTCCGGTTCTTGAACCCAAATAATTTGCACCTTGTTGAACCTGAATCATAAAACGAATCAATATTATATATTCAACCTTGAACCATAAATAAAGGTACGAATCTCTGGAACGCATACATGTTCATAAAAAAATATATGTACAATACAACCTTAGCTGTAAAGTTGTTAAATATACATTTTACCTTTTAAATCTCACAGGTGAAATCAAAACGTAAACCACAGAATATCAACACGTATTATTTGTGGCGGGATGTCATAAGGTATCAACAGTGGGTTTAATATATATGGTTGTATTTTATGTCGATATTTTTATTATACCGTTATCAGATATACTTTAGTTTTTCGTATTACAAGACGTCAGATTTAGCTTTGACGGTAATCCTTCGGTTATGATTGTAAATAAAATTTTCCTCGATTATGAATGTTTTTCTCAGTAATCATATTTTTATCCCATCTAACATTTTATAATTATATTTTGTGTAGCTATGAATAATTGAATTATATTCAAATTGATTCACTGGCGCAGCTTGGAGTTGCCCCCGATAAAGGCGCAAGGTCTATGGAGGCGGCAAATTGACTCAAAAAAGATAGCAGGTTGTTGAGTAAAATTTAATGAGGGCGCATAAGGCAGCTGAAAGGGGCGCCGAAATTAACATGGTAACGAAAAATATATCTAATGCAAAAGGAGAGTAAAACTCAGCTGAAGGGGATACCGAATATCTGATAGTAACGGAAAAAAATTGAAGGTACTTAATTCAATTTTCGCTGGGATCCAGATATCTGAATCGATTCTTAGTTTGTATCATAAAATCAATTGTATAAACAATAAACAATTTATCAGTTAAAACTTATTAGAAATAAAAATAAGTAACTCTTTTGTTTATTTAATACAAAAGTATGTACGAATATTTGCCGCCTTTACGAGTGCCAACTGGATACTAAAATTCACTCGGAAAGTGGGAACTCGTAAAGTGAAAAACAAACACGGAGACATTTCTAAAACTAGGAACTGTAAAACGGAAAATACCTTTAAATCGTATCTCGTTTGTTTTGAATTATCTTTACTTGTGTATAGTTAAGCAATCCAAATACAAAACGTGCGTTAGTTGCACTCAGTGCAGGCATATATAAATCAATAAAATAACAGATTGTTACCATCTGATTACTTAAGTAACATCTAGTTATATGTATGTATTACATATTTATTGACTATAAATACGAGTCCCGCTATATTACACCAATAGAGCTTCCGATCGCATTCCTTCACAACCGCAAGACCTGGGCTCGCCGACCTCACACTGCACGGCGCTAACCCTCGCAGTTGACAAGCTGCTGGATATATCGCCGTGTGTTTATCTCCCACACATTCACTCTCACATACACACACACATATGATCACCACTTGTTGATCCGTTGTCAACAGCTTGTTTATATATCATATTGTACATTTGCGTTATATAGGCAGGATTTGACAATCTAATGCGACGAATTTCACTTTGTATCGATTTTTTTAAATTTAAATACTAAGCAATTTTTTTTTTAAATAATTTTGTGTACTTATAATAATATCATTAATTAGTCTGGAATCGTTAGGCTCCTGATGAGGACTTCTTGTGAAGTCGAAACACGTGTCGAGTGACATAAATTTTATGGTTAAGGTGTATTTTTAGTTTAAGTGACTAAGAAACCACAGTTTCTCCGTTTTTCAAGTAAAAAAAAAAAAATATCATTAATAGTTTCAATATTCACTTTTCATAAAAAAAAATAAAAACGATTACTTTTATTTATTTAATAAAATAACCAATACCTACATAAGTGCATGGTTTTACTTAAAATATAAAAATGTTGAAATGAGCATTACAAAATTAACTGCTTAATAAATATGACACTTTGAAATGTTTGATGGTCGAATCAATGTAAAACATATTAATGTAGCAAATAATGTTTTAATTGTCGCTTCAAATAACATAAAGGATATTTTTTCATTCATTGAGAAAAATATGCATTGTGTGTCAAGGTTGTAATTTAAAATATAACAATTATTTTGATGGAGTAATACATTGACTTCAAGCTTCATTAATTGAAATCTTGTATTCCTATTATTTTGTTAGATTATATTTGATGTACGTAGTACATGTGATTATGAAAACATTTGATTAATACGTCAAACTCGTAGATTGATTCAAAATTGGGAATTTTATGTCTTTTACCCCCAATACTCTTAAATATAATTCTTAAGTAAATTGTTAAACTTTGAATTATTACATTAATCATGATCGCTTGAAGAAATATAATATGCTTTCTTTGCTGTTAAATTATATAGAAATTAGAATTAAAAAATAAATGTCTAATTGTTACGATAGTTTAATAAAAGGCAATCCAGCCCATAAATATAAAGCTATAAAGCTATGTATAATATCAAAAAAAGTAAAATATATAATTAGCGATGATGCTTGCATTTATCCAACTTTACCCTATATTTAACTATAAATAAATGAACAATCAATTTCCCAATTTAGAAGTAATATACTAAAAAAATAAATAATGTAATCTATATTATGTAAGCAACAAATAACTTTTATCATTTATCTACTTTATGAACCAGTAATTTATTTTCAATCGATTTAAAATCAGTTGTTTAATCATGAATCAGAAACTATTCATTATATTGTAATGCACATATCGTTATACGATATACGATTTACATTAAATTTGTAATACAAGTCGTAATAACTCCCTTCAGTATCAGTGGCAGTAATCAAATGTGTACATTATTAATGATCTCGATTCGTTCTAATATGGTTACCCGGATGTATAAATTAGAGGCAGCAATGAACCGGACCGTTGGACGTAGATCTCAAATTGACATTCATTAAGATGTCTGTTGTTTTTGTCTCTTTGATTCGAAGAATGTGACATTTCTTTTAGTTGTCACAATGGGGATTGTTATTTAGACATTATAATGTTTCTTGTTAATATTATATGAAGCTTAAAACATACATATATCTTCAGATCTGGCGTTGTTAAATTTTAGTTTTTTTAGGAAATAAATTTAAATAAAAATAACACATTTTACTACAATATCAAGTATAAGTTTATTGAATTATTTTTTTTTTTCAAAATATTTGACTGCTTTTATATGTTTGTTTATAATAACAATAAAAATTTCTAAACGGTAAAAAATGATTTATATTTTCTCAGTAGTTATTGTAATGTCATGATACACGCGAAACGACCTTAAGTATATTTCTGTATGAATTCAATTTATTTTATAACGAATAAATCTTTTTATTTATATTTAATTTTATCATGACCGCTATAGATGACTTTTACACATAATTCATTCATATAAAAGTTATTTCAATTTCAATTCAAAGAGTAGTGTTTTACGACTACACGTATCTTTCTTTTTATTGTAACACAATGAGATACTATTCATAACACATAATAGAATTACTGTAAGTTGTAATTAATATTTAATTATTCGTACAATTTTATATAAATCATAAATCACAATAATTATTTCTTTCATACAATGATAAATATTGTATGTGCGATGTTCTATCATTCATTCTGCAAACATAGAAGTATACATATTATTTTACAATATTTCTGTCTTAAAACCATATGTTAATATATTATCAAATCACTTATTCATATAAAACACTTAAACGACTAATAACTTATTGTTTCTAGATAATTTTCCATTATTCTGACCATAAACATAATTTAATTTATGTTTAAAAATAAGATATTAAAAGTTATTAACCATATTATAAGATAAAATTAGATATATTTTTAATTTATTTATTTTACTTTACTTCCTTTTATCTTAAACAGCTTTTTATGTAATAATTATCATTAGTTTATTTTTTCGTATTATGTTCCAAACATTGAATAATTATATCACCCGGAATAAGGATATATTACATAAAAATATCACTTGTTCTCTACATAAGACGTCCAGTATTAACTGTACGAAATAATTAGATAGGTTATATAAATATATGTAATTTAAATATTTATTAAATTTACACGTTATGTACCTACGTAGTCAAAACGTCATTTAATAATAAAAACAAAAGTGTTGTGATCTGTGAAACAACATGAACCAGTTCTGTGTCTCGTCAATAGTGGAAATAATATAATGACGCAATATTTTTATTACTATTTCTAATAAGGAATGGTATGTGTATATTAGCAAAAACTCACTCTATAAATTTTAGTAACTTAATTTTCCTAATACGTCGTAATGCACATCTACGTAAATGTACAAAAATATAATATTGTTGAGAACTTTAGATTATACTTAAAAGTCATGTATTACCAAACGGTATTCTTACATAACTGAACATAGTTAAAAATAAATAATCAAACAAAATATCAAATACCAGAATAAAATAACAATAGAGTTTATTTGACGGTCTATCTGGTAAATAAAAGCGAACAACAAGAAGCAGCAAGAATCTCCGTGAGAACGAGCGGTTTTCGAAGAGATAGGACGTGCGTACGACATTCCGGTCGCGGTCCGGTAACTGCAGTAACAGGATATATATACACCACTTCAAACCCGGTGTGAACCTGGACTACACACACCAACCCGCTAACCACTAATCGTCGAAATTATACTATTGAAAGTAAAACGTGAGATATTGATTGAATGGTTTAGTTTGGGATATAATTCAATAATAATAACATCTGTATCATCGGTTTTATGTATATTTTTAACCACATACTGTATGCCAGTTAGTTGTAAATTGCTTCTTAAACAAATGTATGTAGAGTAATCTAAAATCTAGCCTTATCCCCTGAGAATAAGCAGGCATTAATTTAAAGAATATCCATGGTCGCACAAAACTCAAAATAATTAACGTTTCAAGTGAATTCTTACTTGAAAAACGGAGAAACTGTGGTTTCTTAGTCACTTAAACTAAAAATACACCTTAACCACAAAATTTATGTCACTCGACACGTGTTTCGACTTCACAAGAAGTCCTCATCAGGAGCCTAACGATTCCAGACTGGAATCGTTAGGCTCCTGATGAGGACTTCTTGTGAAGTCGAAACACGTGTCGAGTGACATAAATTTTGTGGTTAAGGTGTATTTTTATTTCAAGTGAACTTATAGGAAGTTATCTAACATAAATTTAGCATTCATTTTTAATTTTCAGTACGTTGGTAATAAGATAAGAAATGTATTGTTTCGTCGTGATTACAAATAAGTATATTAAATTTATCGGTCTGAACATCTGTCTGTTTGTCAGGCAAACTAACTAAATGGTTCCAAAAACGATCGTATAAAAATTGATATTTTTTACGTTTATTTCATATTTTAGCATGATGAAAATTGCTATTTAAATAAGACTTCCGGTTTTCTATAGATTTTTTTAAATATATATTTTTGATTATAAAACAATGATTTTTATCTAAAAATTGATAGAGAATGTTGATTTTATTTTTTTGAGTTATGAAAATTTCCGGGTAAATGATTTGCAACTTTTCAAGATATATTTTTAAAATTATGAACTATGTAACTAATAAAAAGCAGCTTTTATATAATATATTTAACATATTTTGTTTGTTTGTTGCAGATGATGAAACACGTGCAATTGTCGCCATACCGGGCTCGCGCGGACTCCGTGTCCCTGAGCTCCACTACATCGTACGCGAGCAGTGTCAGTCCGGAACCGCCAAGTCGTGCTTCTAGCTACTCCAGCCTCAGTGACGCTTCACCTCAGGTCAGTACACCTAAATAGATATGTTACATAGGGTATCTACAATGCATAGTTTCATATTATTCGTTATAAATAGTATTTTTTTTACAAAAACCAAAATATTAAGTAGGTAGGTATCTAAATGTACCTTTAAAAAAACGATTTTTTATGTAGGTGTTTACATCATTCAATTTCCTGGTTGATTATTATTTTTTATTTGTTGAAAATTTTAGAATTCATTAATTTAATAATAACTCCCCTGATTAGATTTGAATAATTTTAATAGATTAGTTACTCTCATGCACCCCCCGCTCCCAAGTTAGAAACTTTGTAGGGCTTTTTATATCAGATATTATTAAAAAAATTACTTTTCCTTAAAAAAGAAATTGTGGGCAGGTAACGTGGTTACCCTCCTGTAAGCTTTTATTTTACAATGAAATAATTTGCGAGCTTCAAGACAATATATTCAATCTCCGTTTAACCTTTTCAACAAGAAAAAGACAAATCATCACTTAGGATTATAACTTTCTTTGTGACATTTGTGATACAAGATTGTTAAAAAGTTTTATACTCCAAACTAATCCTACTTACTTCCTTACATGCAAATACGAATTTGAAAAACTTTATAACTAAAAATAAGTGACTAGACGTAATAATTTTAAAGGCATTGTACTTATTTTTAATATTATAAGTACGAATAAAAATGCCCTACTATTAAAGACAATAATAAGACAACGATAAAAATTTTGAAAAAAAATATACTAATTTTGTTTTCGAAAATTCTGGTCCTTTAAGTAACGTTTAACGTAAACTGATTTATTACAAATCTTTTGCCGACCACTGGTATAAATTATCTTACATAAAAATTAATTAAATCATCACTGAGAAAGATTTCATCTATACATACAAATATGTACATATTATTTAATTATATAAAATTAAAAGAAAGGTTCTGAATAACAAAGAGCATCTCTTTAATATCATTAACTCACATTGTTTGAAAATTCGGCTAAGAACACCGGAAGTTTTAAAGAATCGACTACCTTCAACAACCTTGCGTCAAGGCTCTTCTTCTTCAACACGAGATATAAATCAAGTTGTTGGTATTTTTACAGTTGCGCTTGTATTATTATTCTTTAAAAACGGTGTTAAGTATTTCATTTGAATTTCTGAACAACTCGCGTGTAAATTAAATCAAAATATTCTTGTTTTAATTGTAATCTGATTTTAGATGTTTTTAAATGATTTTACATTAAATTTAACCTTTTGTGTTGTTATTAACATTATATTTAATTCATTATATACATATTGAATTAAAAATCGATAAAGCGTAACATTTCTCGAGGCATAACTAAATTACCTTTGACCTACCCGAGATATTTTTGTAAATATTAATTTCAGCAAAAATCTTACAATTAGGTACGTTTTAAAAATATAAATAAAACTACGGCGTTTTAAAAGAAATTAATTATTTTCTTAATTATAAATAAACTAAATTTTATTATTTCTTTTCACTGCCTTGCCAATATCCGGAGGACAGGGGACGCTATTTTCTGATATACTCGTGTACATAACTTTTCTCGGTTATATGTACAAGACGAAACTCATTCAAACCTATTATTATGTCGTACCTAATGAAGCCATATAGTTAATAATATTTAAAAAATATATTTTGAAGAAAAATGATATAATTAATTCAATAATAGTTTGACATCATCTATACATATTGATTACCTTATCAATTACACTTAACAAATAACCATAAATATTTAAAATAGCTTAAAAAGGAAACATATCCGCTGATAATTGTTCCGAAGAAATTCAATACTCATATTTATATTTGACACATATACCTAATCATTGTCACTAACGCCTTCAACCGCAAACCTATAACAACATTAATGTTGACATGGCATGACAAAATAAATATTCCATCTAGATACAGTGTTCCCACATTGTCTTGAACACTTGTGTTGTTAATTAGCTATGAAATAATTAATCTTTGAAATGATTCGTGAGTAAATCGCGTAAATATGCATGCATTCTTTCAACAACGTGACGTTTCTGCAAGTGTACAAAGAAATCATTGGAAATTGTGATTATGTGAAATAGAAAATACAAATTCATGTGCTATTTATTAATCACATTAAATTTCCTTATCCTTGGTTTCTGGCTATAATTTTATATTTTACCATAACATAGTACAGTTCAATTCCCTGTGTAATGATATTGATTTGGTTTTAATCGAATTCAAATTCATTATAATTATTTTTTTATTCATTCGAACCATTAGCGGAGATTATCTAGATCATTTCATTTAGTTAAAAGATGTTAAAAATGAATAGTATTTGTGCCAATTAATTGTTACACATTTTCTGCTAAATATATCGGAAAAATAACCTGTTTGATATGTTGTAAAAGTGACAAAATCAGTTCTTTCGCCGCTCGATTGCACAATTCTAGCTCGTGGCAAGGCAACTCGTATGTTCTACATATTTGCTCGAAGAAATGATAACTTCGTTTATTAAATGTTTTTATTTTTTTAATTGACTCTTAAATTATTTCAGATGCATGCCATGTCTTAAAATATCCTGTCTCTCGTTTGTAATTTTATTTGAATTGGTTTTAATGGTGCTATTAAAGATGTCGCTGAATATAATTTCCTTTCGTTGATTAACGGATAGAAATTTTAAATGCTTAGGAAAATTTATTTGAATTTTTATATATTAGTCTGGAATGTTGAAATAATAAAGGTACCTATGTACTCGTTTTATTTATTTGTATCTTTCATTAAGTAAACGGTTTATGTATTTTTTATGGGTATTTAAAAAATGTTGCTCAAGTTAATTTTATTCTTAAATATACATTTAACTTGATGTTTGGATAATTTTTTCACATTTTATATTCTGGTTAAAAAGATTAAAAATACCGTAAATGAACTTTTTTAAAAGTTTTAATTTCAATATTTAAGGGGGTATCCGGATAAAATGTGGAAGAAGTGTACATATTTAAAATTGGTTATATAAATTCTACGAAATTCCATTTCTGGCTTATCGTGGGAGCCAATTTAAGAATATCAAGAAAAAGCGGTTTTAATATTCAGTTACGGAAGAGGTGATATTACCTGGTATTGTACGTTATTTATTAATAATTTATCGCATGGGCACTAAAAGAAAATCAGCGGTCTAAAAGCAGTAGTGATTTGTATACACTATATAAAGGTTAGCATCTTTGCATAGTTAAAAATTTATTATTACAACATTGAGATTTTTCTTCTGCAGGCTTTCGTGGTCGTTCGTTGTCCATAGGAGCAAACTTTTCGGGCTTTTGTCCACGTTGTCGTATTCTTACACTTGACGTTTCGATTCTCATGTCGGAGTCTTCTTCAAAAGTTATTCAATTTCAGAAATAAGTATAAGAATACGACAATTAATGTGAATAACAGCCCGAAAAATAAGCTCCTATTTTTGAGATTTCTGAGACTTTTGGAGCTTTAAATGTTTGTTAAAGATGCCAATATAATATTATAGAAAAAATCTTTTACGAAGAATTTAAATTTAGTAAAACTATTTCTGAACATATATTCAATCAACACTGAAAATAAACAGCAATCATTCACCTGCCAGATTTATAAAAAAAAACATATTCTCACGCTTATATTCTACACTTTATAATACTCAGGTCAAAAAAATCGGGGGTGTGAAAATACTTATTGTTGACATGTCCTTCTATAATAACAGGTTGTTTCGGTTTAGATTACATATCATCAAAAATAAAAATATTGTTCTTTTATATCATTATTTTATTATGTGGTATTATCCATGAGAAAATACATTAATGACTTATAAAGTTCATGCATGATATTCAATTTAACACATTAAAAATTACAATTAGTTACATAATACATTCAATAAATAAATTAAAGCATAATCGATTATAATTTAATTTAATTTCATCAGTCAATTGAAATCATTAATTTATACGTAACGCAAATTATGGTTGAGCTTAAATCGAGATAACATACGTTGATACATCCAAATATTGTATATAGAAAGTATATGTTTATTTTTTTAAATTTTATTTTAGTTGGTAATTAATTAATAAGTTTAGTATCTTATTAATTTAAAAAAATGTATCCAGTGAATCGGATTCTTTGTATAGACAGCTATTTTGTGTATTTTGTTGAATTACCTACTATTGGCGAGTAAGGGTGTACTAGAAAAGATTATAGATTGCTAATAATGGGACGATTGTAGCAGATTTTAACGAACATATAGGCCGTATTAATGGGATTTAGATAAATATTATTTTATATTTCTAGGTGATAATTTAAACAAAAAATTATACTCTTTTGACAAAGTTATGTGTCAAAGTATACATATTTTTGAACTGAATACCTATTTTAAACGATTGCGTAAAACATTTATTTTAGAATATAAAAAATAGAAATAAATCTTGAGTGCAAATCGAAATCGACAAAACACATAATGTGTAAGCAGTAGTTATTATTTTTTTATGGATCACATTTCAAAGACATTTTTCTCACAATCCCAAGCTGGATTCGAAAACAGATGGTTTCGTTTTACTCCCAGGCGTTTGTAAATGGTGTACTCTTTTTATAATATTTTCATCTCCACGGTTCGGCACTTATCAAACAATGAAATATAAGTCTCGACTACTTAGGGATTGTGACAATTAAAGTTTTTATCTTTTTATATTTGTTTTTAAATGGAGGTACAAGTAATGTATTTCTTAATTACTTAAGGGTATTTTAACATAAATAGTTGAAAACGGTGGTGTTAAACTGACAAATTGTAATGACATTCTTAAATAAAAATTAAAGGAATAGTTCACAATTAAATAAATGTTTTAAAGACTACAAAATATGTATTTTTAAATATTCTTTTTTATATAAAAAATATATTTACAAAGATATGCTGTAATAGTTACATTTAAGTATAAGTAAATACTCGTACTATTAAAGCATATCGATTAAAATTTCTTCTTCACTATAAACGCATTCGATGTTTGTTTCCTTTCAACACAAGAATTTAAAACTGTTATTGCCTACCAACAGGTAATTTCCTGCGTCATTATTTATTCAATTAAATCTAATAGTTCTTACATAAAATGTTACGAAAAAATGCATGTATGTAAGTACAAAATTTTGAATAAATTAGTATATAGAAGTTCCATTAAAATAATTTTTCCACAGCTGTCTAAAAATAAATATTACAAATGACACAGAGAATAACATTTCAAAAGTATGATATTTTATTAATTTCTATAAATATCATAATATTTATTCTAGTTGAAGTTTTGTTCGTTCAATTTGTAAGTATATATTTCCTTTACATGTACCATCATTAAATACGTATATAACTACACCGTTTATATATACAGGAATACCCTTATTACGTTGAACAATAAAACATTCTTTATATCAATTAATCTGCTCATTACCTTTTATTTTTGTAATTAATATGAAAAGATTCTTATCATCAATAGTGGTGATTGATTTTTTGTACCATGGTGTAATTATACTTTTTTTAAATAGATATCGTATTATTTTTTTGCATATTTTTAGTGAATAACATGCAGTCTATTTTTTTTTAATTTTAAATTATTTCATTCATTTGAGATTTGAAATTATAAAAAAATATATTTTTCTAATTTATAAATGAAACATTTTCAAAAATTTAATGCAATCCATGGTTCGACTTTTTTTGCACTTGCAGTTGCAAGACTTATTAATTTGTTATGGGAACAAACTGTATCGTATTTGTATTTTTCTATATCTCACTTTATCTTTCATAAGTCAGCAGAGCATTATCTATCCCTTGATGAGAATATTGTCAGATAAGCTGGTTACATCGTCTCATTTTTCAGCCACAGCTTTGTTGTACGGTTTTTGTAACATGAATCCTTTGGCGTCTCTTTATTTCACTTTTATTTTATTTTTTTATTGTGATATAAAAAAATTGTATTTAAAGCAAGCTTGTATATTTTTTCACAATCGTGTTTTACGTACTCTTTATTTTGCAGATAGTGTTTTCTTGTAATTGTTTTTATCATTAGTTATATCTAACCTAAGCATTACAAAGAAATATATAATATATGTATATAAAGTAATTATAATATGTATTACAAGATGGAGTTTATCAGATTACAAATCATTTAATTAGCTTTCAGTATACCTTTGTTATACTGTCGACTAATTAAAATCAAACTGAATCAAAGATAAATAATAATAGGGATACTGATAAATGTTCTCGATTGTTCAAAAGATTCATTTGCTTATGGGAATCATAGGATTATCTTATTTACAAAGATCTTAAATATTACTGTATTTTTTTCTATCAAAAACAGTATTTCAAATAAAGTTAATGCTTTTTTTTATTCAGTATTCAGATTAATAAAGTACTAATAAATAATAACATCATCTCGTTTATAATATAGTACACTTGAAAATTTAAATTACTATAGTTTCAAGGCTGATATAAATAGTATGTTCATTATCAACCATTATAATAAAGTTAGAATTGTCCCTACTAACACCAAATGTTAACTATATACTCTGGAGAATTGCCCTCTGCAATTGACTTTATCAATTATATTTTTTTAACACATATGGCGCCATAATAAGATATACTTACTTTACTTTGTCAGAGTGACTATTTAAACACTCCAGATAAATATATATATGTCGTTATATTCATCTAGTAGCAGATTTAATATCGTTTTTATCTCGTCTCGTAAAAATTTATAGCAGTCTCGTCTTGATCTAGTTTGGTCAAAAACTGTAAAAGCCTTATATTAAATATTCACCTCTGATAATTTTCTGTAGATATTAAATTTTATATTTATCCCAAAATAATTTCATACAAATCAAATAACAACGACTTTTTCAAGTTATTTTGGTATTTATTATTTATTTTTCTATGCAGTCTTATAAAATAAAAAATCAAATTCGTAAAAAATGTTAATTAAATTACTTAATATTACACAAAACTGAAATTGCGACAAAACAACTACCTACAAGAAAATGCAATAAAGTTTAAAAAAAAATATTAAGGCAAAGCATTTAAGTTTTTTACAAAACAAAACAAGGCAAAATACCATATATGACAATGCAGCGTGGTACACAAGTACACACACACACAAGTTGAGTGTTTTTTTGCCGTAAGCGTGTTCTAATCGCAATTAGAGATGTTTGGTGTAGGCGGAGACTGTAGGAGGTCCACACGCAGCCAGCCCGCAATGTTTAACCGTCCTGTGTCTTGTTACAGATGATTAGCTTTTGCGAACATATGCACGATCCTACATCTCATCTCCTAATGCGTGATATGCAAACTAAGTGTCTGATTAAAGACTAAATGATTTATAATATTCGTTTAAGAATTTGATTCTTGATCTTACGTAAATAATAAATACATTTGAAATTGTTGAGACCATATTATTGAAATAATTTTCTCAACGTTTCTTACGCATGATTCAATATTACAAGTATTTTATTTATTTATCCATTATAAAACATTATTTAATATTTTAATTTGTTTATTGAAATTAGTCTTTGTCCTAATTTAATTTTTTTTCAAAGTATACAAAAGTAGTTTTTTAATTCATAAAAAAATATATATGTTATAAAGAAAAAATAATATCTACCATCAAAATTTTATTTTTTTATCAAAATTAAATTATTTTAAAACTATTGATAATTTTTCATAAAATGTTTGAGAATCACATTAAGGTTTAAAGTCGTACATACATACATTCTTTGTATTATAATTATTATCTAGATGGTTGTACTTTGTTGCATATGTAATATGTTTTGTCTTTGTAGTAAAATACATATACTTGGGGGATATCTTTTTAAATTCTTATGGAAATTGTTTTGATATATTAGACAGTGTTTATTTAATCAGGCGCCGACTAATGTGTAATTTATAATGCTGTTGAACATTATTATAAGTTAAATAAAGTAGATAGTATATACCTATTACATATGCTTATTTAGTAATAGAATTTATTAAACGAACTCACTTTTTTATTTGTTTCATAAATATATGTATTAACTATATACCTGTCAAAAATAAATATTGATTTTGAAAATATCACAACATAATAATTTTTATTATACAGTAATTATTAGAAATCAATCCTATATCTTTCACTAATTTGATATTTGATATCTATTATCGGTTAAACTGAAAATTGAACTGAATAAATTCAATCATAATACTATTTTGTTATGTTATTAAATATATTTTGAACTCAATAATTAATATGCTCATTAAAAAAATTTGTCAAGGGCGAGTTGAGTTTCGCATACATACTTACATCCCGTATCCTACCCCCCCCCCCCTCTCAAAAAGCGCCATCAACATAAAATTTGTCTTTTATAAGTCAGATCAGGTCTAGGTACTATTTATTAATATCAGCTTTCTTAGTCATACGGTTTATTAATTAGAAGGCTGTGATAGACCGACAGACAGACAGACACAGTACAGTAATAATTTCATTTCGGTTGGAAACACTAAAAATAAATAAATCTCCTAAAAAAAATTAAATTAAAATAAAATTAGATATTACCGTTAAATTTAAACTGAATTTAATAAAAGGTACTATTATAGTTAACAGAACAGTACTATTTCTTAATAGTAAATAAGAATTCGGGTCATATCAGGGGTACAACATTTATCTAGCACTGATAACAAGAACAACCATTTAGTAGTAAACATAACAATCAGTCTTTTTATAGTTCATCTTGATTTCCTGTTACATCATTTTATCAATGTCAATAACAATAATTATTTATTTGTAGTTGCTTTAATAAATAAATATCGTATAAACTTATATCCGGTTTTTCTTAATGCTGCTTTATTAAATGTTATCAGCGATATTTTTTTTCTGTTACAATTTTCATATTGGAGTTTTTTATAGGTATGCTTGTAATTTTATGTTACATATATGTATTTATTAATGCGTGAGAATCATTCTTATAAAAATATAAAAATAAAAAAAGATTTTACGTATAGATATAAATTAGAAAAATTAGAAAAATAACAATATTGTATTTATTTTCTGTACAAATATTTTCATCGATATATCGAAAGCAATATTTTACTTTAAATTTTTTATTTAGTTTACCTACCGTCGTGTGCCGCGTCCATCAAACAAACACTGTAAAGTGCAGGCTGCGTTAACAGCCTCAATTACTTCGCACGTGCCTTTGTTGTATCAGCGGCTTCAGGAAGCTAAACACCCACCAATTGCCGCTGGTCATACTTCAGATATTTATTTTAAACTACCATTATTATGTGTACATATTCGTGTATATAAACAAATACAATTTTTGATAATTATTATTAATATTAAACAAATAGTTTTTAATAATAATCATAAAATATATACATATAAGTATTAGTGTTATAAAATATATTTTTATCCATACATTATTATTTATCTAAAGCCAAACTAGCTACAATTCTCGCTTAGTTAATTGTTTAGCTAATAAATTTAATTTTGTATATTAATACTTTTCTGACCAATTCCCTAAAAATGTAGTGTTTGTTAAAATTTTTATTTTTTTAGTCTTTATGCCATTTTAGCAGGTATTTTTACTCAATACGAAAAGTAATAAAAATATATACATATAAATGATAAAAAAAACAAAGGTATGTAATAGATACGATTTTGATATATTAAATCAACAATTTTGGATTTTATTCAGAAAAATTATATCTAGTTAAAATATTTGAAAAAAATCAAAATAAACAAGGCGAAATTTCTATTCTATTTCTAAAAGCATTGGTTTTCTAAATTTTGTTTTTAAAACGGGTTACATCAACAACTATCCAAATTTGAACGCAGATGTATTTCATGTTTAGTTCTAATTTCAAATTTACATATTATGTACACAGTACACACATTTTTTAAATTGATTATCTGTAGGGCCCCACAGCTACTGATAGCTTTATTTATAATTACCACATTGAGAGCGTAGGCCGGTGAAACTGATGCTGCTTCAATAAATGTCATGTAAGAATTGTTTGAATTTGATTAGTAAACAAGCAATAATATCGGTAGTAAAAAAAGTTATCTAGTAGTAGGCGTTGCATTTTTTTATCGCTGCCAAATTTGGTAACACATACAGAAAATTTTAGAGGTTATAAACGGCTAATTTTCACATCTATTACATAATTGTATATTTCAAGGCGGTCTTCATAACCTATATATAATATTATTATTTTTTGTCCGTTTAATTATAATGTTAATTATTATTATCGTTATTACAACTGCGTGCTTTAGAATGGATCTGATATTTTATTATTGTATTTTGTATATTATTTTGAAATACTCCCACTGATAACCTTTTACTATCAACATACATAACTACCCACCTTCAAATACATTGTATTTAATTAGTTTTATTGAACTGATATTACTTCAGTATTTGGAAACAAAAAGTAAAAATGCGAGAAAATGGTAATTTGATATGTATAATATTTTGAAAACTTTTACTTCAAAGACAGTTGAAAAATGTCATCCCTAATTAAGGAATATTACAATAACGGTAATATATACCTACTAGCTATTATTTTGTTATATAGTATAAGAAATAATATGAAAACTGTGGTTAGAAAATGTAAACAATATTATTCATCGAGTCATTACTAATTGATTTACTATTTTTAAGGTATTTTAATGCAATAATTTTGTGGTTTTACATAAAACAATATACGTTTCGTTGCAGTGATTAATAATATTCCTAGATTTATTACTAAATTATAAAACTATTTATTCTTATCTATATCACTTATATTATTACGTTTTTTGTATTGAAATAGCATTTCTATATAATTTTGTTTGCTATGTAAAATTGTTAAGTGTTGTTCTTCATGAAAAAGAAAATGAATAATTGTAAATAGAAATTACAAAATGTTATAAAAATCAAAAAACATGTCTGTAATTTTTATTTTATTATTTTTTGAATATCTGTAACTGTAAGATAGAAAGTCAAGATAAAATTAACATTCATTCAACTAAAATTATAATTTTAATATCCTCATAGCGCAGTATTGATTAAATAAATACTGTGTTTAAATTCAATTTGAAAGCATAAATACCACTTTAAAAATCATTTAATCATTGACATATAATAAATGCATCGAACATATATCATTTCAATCTTGGACTTGAGGCGATGTCAACATTATCACTTGTCATGCTCTGGTTATCCAAGTGAACTTAAAAACTTACTATGTTTAATTATATACATTAGCGAAATAGAAATACAAAGTTCATTTTTACAGTGTTATGATATTTCTAATCAAAATTCTTTTACATACATAAGTACACCTATCCCCCGATTTACACCGTAGATATGTTCTGCACAAAACCGTGTAAACTGAAATCTTGGATTTTACTAAGTAAAATCGTGTAAAACGAAAAAAAAGATGCATGATTCAGTAATTTATTTAAGTAAAACAAAAGTCATCTTGAAAAACTCAAAATTGTTCTTAGTTCATAAAACACCAAACATATGAAAGTAATATAAGTAGATATTTAATTTATTTTACATTAGGAACAAAAAATTAAAAAAGACTCTTAAAAATTAATTATAAGTTTAATCACTATTATCACTTTCTTGAACTATCAATCGTTTCTTTCTGATAGGTATGAAGTCACTCTCATCACTTGAGCTTTCTTGGTGCAATTCTGGCTTAATGGTTAACGAACTATGGAAGATCTCGGGTTAACAAGACTTTGTCATGAAATCCGTAATTAACAATTGCGTATAAATGTATATTTTACAAGCCCGGGAATCCCCCGTTCTTTTTATCAGTTTACCGAAGGAAAAAAATTAAAAAATGCCATCAAATCTTTGTATACGCGTATATGGAGCGGAATAAACATTGTTACTAGTTTTTTTTAAATTGTCAATTTATAAATCGTGTAGAAGCGATATCGTGTGCCGGGTAAATCGGGGGATAGGTGTATAACACTATTTTTTTCTACTCTTATTCCTGATGCATCCAACAATTTTTTTTGCTAAATCTTCCTATTACCAATATGTTAACTATCAAGCAAATACAATATATTAACATACGAGAACAGTACAGTCCATATACTAATATGTTTATTTTTACGAGAATATATATTTCCTTCAACCTCAACACATAGTTGCAACGTGAAACCGAACGAATGATTTACATGTTGAATTTTCATCACTTTTAATTTACTGCTATTTTCACGGTTATAAATCAATTTTAAATATATTTACATTTTAACATATGTATGTATGTGTGTACATTTATCATAAATAGATAAATTCATTTAGTACGTATGTACGTAGGTACTGTTTGTAATTTAGGGAATCGTTGTTGATGATGTATTGATAGAAGTTATTTTATAATTAATAATTAGCTATTAAATTAAGGGCAGACTAACGTTTTTAAATTATTTTTTTTCCAATTTTTTTTTATTCGATTTTCTGAATGAAAAACTTTTCAAGAATATTGTGTGAAAATTTTACACGGATCGGAGCAAAACTAACGAAGTTACAGCAGTTTAAAGTGAACCGAGCGCTCATGAATGGGCGCGATCAACTGACTCCATGCGTATAAGTAAAGCGGAAAAAAAAAACTAAAGAAGGCAGAATTCGTCGGAGACAGGAGCAAAAAGATGCATTAGACATTATGGACAATAGCAACATCCTTTATGGACCTGGCATCGATGATTCAGTGTGAGGTAAGCCGAAAAAACTTATGAACGTTTTATTCTAAATTGTTTAGTGTTTAAAACTTTAAAGCGTTTTTCCCACAACTCACGTTTTCAAAGTCGGTGCCCCTCATAATTACAAAACTACTGCACCGATTATTTTGAAATTTTGAAGACTATTTCTGTACATAATTTACGAGGTAACGCTGGAGAGTTTTTTTCAAATTTGTCTATATTTTTTATTTTATAATAAAAAATTACCCGATTTTTTTGGGCAAAAATCGCGATTTTCACTTCAAAGTGTTCCCAAAAATTGAAAAATTGAAATTTCGAAAAAACCCCCCAGCGTTACCTGAGGAAAACGATTAGCTAACGAACAATTTTTTATTTTTTTATTTCAGATGATCCAGGACCGAGTTATGAGGGGCACCGCAATTCAACTTTTTTTCGAGACGCCTCCAAATAATTGCCGCCATTGCTGTATTTTCAAAAAAAAATTTATGAAAATTTTACAAAATATTCTTCGAATGTTATACTTTGATGCACCATTAGTTTAAATAAATAAATATTAACTGTGTTGTCGGAAAAAATTCATAAAAATGTGCCTTTTTTTGTACGAATTAACGTTAGTCTGCCCTTAATGAACTGTAATTATTATTCAATAATACAAATAAATTATTGAACATTGTATGGGCGTACAGTGCATCAAATTCAGGGTTGTACTTATATAGTATAAAATATGTAGGTTGTAAAATGTATTTGATCTTTTTTGTGGGTCTTTATTTAAATACTCTACACTAATTTATTAAAGTGAAATTAAAAAAAAGTGATTGGGAATAATATTAATCGAGTAAAGTCCAACAAAAAAAATAGGTAGATAATTCTAGTTCGTTTTAATGATTTTGTGCATATACATATGTATATACTATATGTCTAATTTAGTATGTATCTAACTATAATATTTTGAGGTAGGTACATATATACTTCAGTATTTGTCAAATGTGAAACTTTAGTTATTAAACCCTGAGGTTGAAGTTAGTAAATGTAATGTATCACTATTATCCTATTACACTTGATATTCCTAGGATAATTTTAGTTTTTGTTAGGTCAGGATATGTATGCTGTTTTAGCTTTACTTTAGAAGGCAAACATATGTACATACATGCATACAAATATATACTTATAACTTATATATGAACACATTACTCTTATTGTGTGCACTGTAGTCGGTTAATAAAATATCTATTTCTTCCTTTTTGTAAATGCAACTATAATATTAAGAACCATAGAATCTTCAAAACGATTAATAATGATATAATTAAAGATATTATTTTACAAAACTAGAAATAAGATTTAAATAAAATACTCATAACTTATACAAACATACCTAATCATTTATAATTAAATCAAATTTTACGATGTACTAAATTTCCATTTCACTACTAATATTAGATATCATTACTTTTTAAATTCAAAATAATGATCGTTGTACGCAGCTCATAAATTTACTTTAACATACATTATTATTTCGTGGATTGGTATTTAAAACAGCCGTTAGAAAATGTATATTACTGTATTAATAATAACCTTTCAGCGTTGATATCAATAGCAATTTAAAAATTATATACTACGTATGGTAATTTTTAATTTCAAATTATTTTGATATCATTTTTTTCTGAAACTTCCTCAATAATAAATGCTTTCTCTGAACGCGTGTAATCAATTTTGACACTAATTACTAATTACTTAAATATATTTATTTTATAAATGACAAATTTGATTTCAAAATATTAATAATTTTATAAATGTAATTTGGTATTTTTCTATAAAGTAACTTTTTGTTAATAACATTTAAACCTGTTTATCTCAATTTACGTTAATTTATTCATTTTTAATTTTCCAAACAAAATCTTCGTATATTAGGGAGGACATAAACATACATAAATACAGAAACAAAAATTTTAGCGGAAAAGGAATTATAAATAAGTCAACAATGTGATAACTATGTTATTAAATTGTCTTTGTAGCATGCATAATTATCATTCATACATCAGAGAAAGCGCTTTATCTTCAATTTGAAATTCCTTAATGATTTTTCGTTCGGATGAAAAACGTCAACGATAATAATAACATGGATAATTTAATTGTAAACTTATAATTACGTGTTTTCTAGAATTTGAGTTCATTTGTCATGACTTACATTATAATTATTGTATATATTACTTTTTACGTGATCGCGTTGAGGCAGCACGTACATACATCCGGATTTTAGGGCAGGTATTATAAATAATTGATAGAAAATACACACAAACTTTCAATATTTTCATTTATTTATTTTGAAATTTATATGTACCTATTTTATCTGTGTCACTTTATTATTATAAACGGATATTAAAATACATACTTAACCAACATTTTCTTGGAAAATTACCACCTTCTTTTTTAATCAACATTTTAAAAATTCATGAAATCTACGCCAAGAATCTGAAAAAAGTAGTTTTAAAATATTAAATTCAATCAAATTTTAAATTACAATTTTTTGAGACGTAGCGCCAACTTTCATTTAACCAATCACAAATTTAATTCGTCCCATTGCTTTCCTTTAACACTTTTTAATTCGTTCTTCCTCCTAGCTGTAGAAAAGAGCATAATTATTACATCGCAGTTTAAATATCCCTGTACTTACTTTCAATAAACACATAAACATTAGCGAGAGATTATACCTCAGGGCTGTAACAACTTCCCGTAAGGAAATTCCGCCTTCACCATCAATGATCTTTGTAATAGATAGTCCAATCTGCATAATGATATCCATCTGTAAACAGTGGTCAGTTGTGCATAGAATAAAACGGGGATTAGACATATCTATTATATTAAACAACAAATACTCTGTTCGAACTACATAATGTTTTTTCCTTTGTTAGACATTGATAATAATAGGAAAGTATTTATTTTCCGTTATTTATATGTTATAAAATGATATAAAACATACAAGAATCAACAATCATTAAAAAAACCGTGAAAGGGCTACATGGGATTGCTCTTATACTACAAAAGTATATTATATTAGTCTCATTTTTATCTAATAATAAATCTAAATTAAAATAATAGGAAGAGTATGTGGGTTTCTTTGTTTCTCTGTATGCTTGTTAATAGTCATCTTAGAAAATACTGAATCGATTTGGTTGAAACTTTCACCAACTTGATTTTTTATGATCTCCCGTATAAAATTGGATATGTAACATCACGCTATTACGTCATAGAGTAAACTGTAAAGAAATTTAACGCAAGTCGAAATAAATTCGTATAAAATTATATCAAAATAATGTACACAAGAATTGAATTTGAAATACCATACACACATAATATGCTCTCTATTATTCAATAGCCTTACTTTTTGTTAACATTCCGATATCTATATATACCCAGGTAACATCGAGTAAAACTGTATGTATAAATAATAAAATTATTAAAAGTAAAAGTTAAAAATACATTTGACAGCAATTCTCCTCTCAATTATAATTCATTGATCCGCCACTGTATGTCCACTGACCGGTCGACTAGTACAGGAGTTCTCGCTACAGGAAGTCACCGCACGGCCAGCGGATTGGAATGCTGGGTGTTGTCGAGCTATGTGGGCAGGCAGGACATAAACAGTGGCTCTATTTATTTGCCACACTAGTTTACATGATTATTAATTAAATGATATTTTTGATAGTATACTATATATGCAAATGAAAACAACTCTAGCAGTTATAAACGCCTAATACTACATTACTACAAACAAAGTCTATTGTTTGTATTATATGACATATATGTGAATCATTCAGCAGTCAAAACGTTTAAATACAGTTAACGAACAATCGATTAAAAACATTAGATAAAATACTGCTCCAAAATATCAATCAGCACATAGTATGATTCTTATTGATATAGGTATGTATGTATCTTTAAACTGTGGTAATTTGCAACGTTGTTGGAAACATCGATTTAGCATTCATATTAACAAATTGATTAAAAGTGAAGTACACAGGTACACGGAGAGAATATTCTTTTAAAAATTAACAGAAAATGCAGTAAACCTGAGGACAGAATCAACTTCTGAAAAAAATTAACAGAAAAGTCGGTAGAATTTAAAATAAAGTAAATGAAAAATTACAATATGACATACTGGTAAATTTTAACATAGTACCTATTAAAATTTATTTGCTCTGAAAAAGTAATATATACACTATTCTTTAATTTAATTTCTTGCATATGAAAATTTAACGTACATTCTCTATAATTTTACTATGTTTCTATATTACTTTTCATATCTGGCCTATCGCCCACCGTCATAGAAACTGCTATACAGTATATTGAATTTTGTAGACGTTCTTTTAAATTTTACCATGTCGGGTGTTAAAAATTTCTAGGATCAAAGTTTTTTTCATCAATCTATGTAATTTTTTATTTTTTTCCCATTTCTACGCATCGTAAATAAATAAAAATGTTAATGAAATTTTTTCATTTCACTATTAATAACCTTTTAAAATAATTATGATTATTTTAACATACTGTATGTTGGTATGAAATATTACTACGTTACCGATAAATTTTTCACAGAATGAAATTTCGTCCTCCCGTTAACATGTTTTTTTATGTTAAAAATTAACAGTAAATTTTTTCAGTGTATATAAAAGCATATTCATATAATCATTTGTTAGTCATTCGTAGTGCATTGTTGATTTTTACCATTCATTGAAACTTGTAGAGGCGGTAGTTATTTACCCACATGTTTATAACCCCCGTTAATTCATAATAAATAGGTAAAAATACAGCGATATGTACCGCGACACTTTGCGCGCGTGTTAACAGGATGCACATGTCCATCCGCCGCGCCGCCGGAGCAAGGACGGATGCAGACCGCACGAACGGCCTTTACTACCCGTTATCGATTAATGTTTTGTCTCGACCAGCATCGTTTTTTTATTATTTTCATACACATGTGTGCATTGTGCATACGTTGCATTCGATTGTTCTTGACCGAAGCAATCAACTGGTGCACAGCTTGCGCGCTTTTTAAAATTATTATCGATTACATCCGGAGTTGACGTTTACGTTTCATTGTAGAAAATAAATTGACTTTTATTCCACAAATGGTGATATAAATAAATATTACAATAGCAACAGTTAATTGAAATTTAACTTGTGGAATTTTTAGCTACAGTAAGTATATTGTTTCTGTTATTGTTATTTATAAATTAAATTAGGTACTTTTATATAGTTTTATTCAATTTTTTAAAGAATGACAGTGTTGTTTATAATATATGATCCTTCAAATTAGTAATTAAATTAAAAGAAACACGTAAAACATCCTCCAATTAACAATAGAGAGAATTCGTAGCTGTTTTAAAACATACACGAAGATACAAGTAATTTAAATTCAAACATTACAAGTCTGAGACTACGGAATGCATTGTTGTTGTATTGTTAGGAATTGAAGTTAATTGTTTACACGCAGATGTATATATGAATTGAAAAAATTTAGTACAAGGTAACTGCTTCTTTACTACCTTGAAAGGTTGTTATAATATGAGAAAAAAATAACTGTTTTATGAAATAATAAACATACCACATACAAACAAAATATGTATCTACATTGTACATATATATTACCAACATTTAGATATAATAGGTGATGGTGTTTAATTTCTATTTATACGTGTATATGGTGATTAACAATTTAATTTTTGCACACTTTAAAAGATTTTTGTAAATTTCTTGAAATAACTAAAATAACTTATGTATAAGGTTCATCATACTTATCAAATTTGTTTTTTTAAATAAGTACATTTATTTGTATTTTTGAATACTTTACTAGACAAATATTAAAAAAATAAAGCTTATATGTATAGTTATTTATCTGTAATTCAAGAACAATCGGGTATGAGACCTACGGATGCATTAGTATTTTTCATGGGTCATCTATTAAATTTAGAAAATTTATTTTTAATTTCATTTCATTTAAATTTTGTCATTTTCTCATAATATTTTAGTCGAATGAAATTAGAGCATAGCTACTGTGAATCATGTTACAACTTAACGAATAACAAAGAGAAGAAAAAAATAAGTTTAGACAATGTGCATTATATTTAACGGGAGCAGACTTAACACATACGAAGATTTTTTTCTCACTGTTGATTACTGTCTTTTTAATGATTTAATTTGACGAGATGCGTCATCAATTTGCAAAATTTTAATGTACTTTGTAATTATGTCGAGAAAAATTACTTTTAATAATGAAATTTGGAAATAAAAATGTTACAATCCCTTAATTTAAAATTTCAGGTTTTACACTGCAGAAGAATAATAAAAAACTTTGTTTCCAATCAAAATTTATAAATCTAATTTACAAGTTATCCCTGTGAAAAATAGAATCCATGTAGATTTGTAGATATATTTGAATTGAGTTCCTTGCATATAAAAACATATATACTTATTATATGCCATTTTAACAAAAAAAGTCACAAGCTTATTGTTATATACATGTGCAGACATTAATACCGTAATGTTCTAGAATTCAAGCAAGGGAAGAGCGATGGTCATCCAACATCCGCTAGTTATTTGCCCTTCCTGTGTCGTGACCATCGTTTTACCTTGGCGCGCTTACAAGAATTTCATATGTATAAAATGGCAGCTAGCGTGCTAAAAATCAAAAAAATAATTTAGACCTAATATTTTCTATTCAATATAATATTAATTGCAGTAAAAATGACTACAGATCAATTTAATAGGTAACCAATATTCCTGGTTTAGTTTGAATCTTGATTACAATCTATCGTTTTTTTTACCTTAAAACAATAATAACAATCCAAACCTGTAGCCTATCTAGAAGAGAGAGGGTGGGAGGTTCAAACTATTAAATAACAGCCTTCATTTTTTCACAAATTATCTCTCTTCGTTATATCATATGTACGATATCATAAAAATACTATATAGATATACATATTACTTATCAAATTTTAATATACCTATATTTATACAAACAACAATATACATACATACGTTCTGAATATACATTTTTTCATACTATACAACAGTGATTGGATCTCAACTTTCAAAATCATGAGATGTATCTAATTCGGTATAACAGCCACGATCTGTCTATCACCCTATCATGTGATTTGACTGTCAATTTTTTGTTCATTATTATAGGCTATATAGGTGTTGGAGGTGTTTTTGACTTATTGTTAGTGACTTTTGCCATAGCTGCGTTGAATTTTTGCCTGTCGTGAATTTAAATATTGGTTTCGTTATTGAAAAAGATTAAAAACCTTAGTCTGACTTTTGTACTTTTTTAAATTTTACTTATATATTAACTATACGTACAGTATAGTTTCTTCTCGAAGAATTACATCATTGAATAAATAATATAATTTTCATAAAAAAAAATATTTTCACATACCTATAATATCCTACAATATATATATATATATATATATATATATATATATATATATATATATATATATATATATATATATATATATATATATATATATATCCCATTTTTCAATATTCACGTGAATATACATTGATTTCTTGAAGGTTGATAATCAGGGAAAAATAAATAAATACCCAATGGGCAAACGAGAACATCGTTTTTTCCTTGTTTCTAAATAAATATCCATTTCAGTATAAAAACAGGCTTTCCTAACGGTTAAATTCAACAAATAATAAATACCCAAATTGTGAAAATAATTACCTCATTAATAGCAATAAAATTATCTGTTATATTTTTTATAGTTCCGTTACATATCTTTGTAATAAATTTTATTTATTTGTGGATTTTTCTACTTTACTTTATATGAGATTTCAAAATATAAATGTCGACCATAATAACCTGAATTGTAAGAGCAGGTCATGTTAAATATGTAAATTAATATTATAGTTAAAACATGGAAACAATAAATTATCTTTGTTTGTTCTATTCTTATCTCCAACCCTGTTTATTTTGTGCATGGTCTACCACAAACTATTCAGATTATAGCCCAAATGTAAATATTTATATCTGTATAAACTGGAAACTTAAATTTAGAATTTCTTCTCGAAGAATTACATTATGTAGAAACAGGAGTTCTAAAACAATATGCAAACCCTGTCTTAAGAAATACATACCTATATATAAATATGTATGTGAAGGATATAACTAAAATTAAATAAAAACTTTATATACATAGATATTCAATTTGATTTAATTTTTTAAATTCAAAATCATGATCTATCAAAAATGAATTTATATCAACTAAAGTTTAATTAAGCTTAACTTTTATTAAAATAAAAGTTTGAATTCACACACGCATCTATGTTTTATTATTTATCATAAAAACATAAAATAGCTATTGTTTACAAATACATTTTTTTCATATTAACACACCTTGCAGGTAACAAATTTTCGAGTTTGTTTTGAAAGTATGTGAACTGAACTAATAAAGATTACATTTTGGCTTGTCACTGATTACACTTTTAATTACTTTTCAGCTTGTTTTTATATCATGATAGAGAAGCAGTTAATTGTATATTGCTTGTGAAATTATAATTAAAAAGAACTTTAATAAGATCATTTAGGAAGTGTTAGAAATTATCATTCGCAAACTTTCTTTCAAGCGATTATAATTATAACAATCTTCTTTTGGTATCATAATATTTAACATAAATAGATTAAAATTCAATTTCCTCAGAGATATGGTAAAAGAAGTTGCATTTTTATTTTAGTTTTAATATACTTACTTATTTAGATAAATAACCACTTCTTTCTTTACATTACAGTAACAGCACAATCAATTTTTGATATCAAATTTTCATATATTATTAAAAATCCTAGAATAATTTTACCTTATTTTGTATTATTTTAGTTCATTAACCTCTCCATATCTTATATTATGCTTAGATTATCTAAACAATTACAAACAAACTTAAATCAACCTTGCGATTGAAATTAAAAACCAATACATGCGTAAAATGAATCTTATCCTTATATGAGCTTTCGAGCAGTGACTTGAAACCTCACAAGTCAAGCATACCAATTAGCACTAAACGTAGGTACCGAGTACACACCGGAACCCGGGGCTTCGTGTGACTGATTATTATTGGCAACGAAGAAGAGCTGTTGTCCCAGGTGTTGTAAATTAAATACCGGATAATCGATCGATCGGATTCTTTCCGCTTCGATTACAATTTCTTAAGATATTTTGTTTGTTTTACACAATATTGCCAATGTTTAGGGCTTCTGTGATTATTCACAGTAAATTACATTGGCTATTTTTTATACATTGAGTTCAGTCATTACGCATCATTAAAGTCTCTAGTTAACGATAATTTTTTAGTAAAGATTTTGAAACTGGTTAGTGGTTAGGTTTAATAGATTTTCTAGTTAGAGCGGGGTATTTTCTATATTTCCACTATAATATGTGAACAAACGGTGGTCACAATGGCTAAAACAATGTGACTTACTTACAGCCTTATATAGCTTGCAAAATTGTTTTTTATTTCAAATTGAAGTTGAAACCAACAAAAACATCGTATCCAAATAATAATTTTGAGAGTTAGTAATTCAAGTTCTGAATACTTATCTCAATTTAATATACTTACGAAGCGATATTAATATCGTATATAGTTTACATCTAGAGTCTAATGCCTAAAATACTTTATTTAACTGGATTATGGTAAATATAACGTAATAAGATTAATGTAAATTAGTTATACTATTATATATTTATACTTATATTTATATTTATATACACGAATAACGAGAACTGACAGTTATTCTTATAAGTAAGACTTATTATAATGATATAATACAATTTATACAAATAAAATGCATTAACGGTATACATAATTTATATATTTACAAGAAAGACATTCTTTCAATAATTGCTTGATGAAGTACAAGAATAACTTTAACTGCATACAAGTAGTATGTCCTAATTTTAATAAAACTTAATTGACCGTCACAATATCGTCTTAGTTAAATGGATATGATTATAAGCATTCTATGAGTTAAAACATACGATCCATACTATAAGAAATCCTATAGCAATGTATATCTTTAGAGATTATGTTATTACATACTAATACCTACTCTTATCTAGGATAAGTAGCATATCTTGATCTAAATATTCATATCGAGTTTATTGTTAATATTAACTGTGAAGCTATTTAAATAACATGTATAATTCCTAAACAAACGAGAAAATAACAGTAGAAGGTTTTATTTATTAAGTTTTTTTGGCCTTCCATCTTTAATGATTTAGCCAGGACTTTTTTATTTTTTTATTCCTCATATTTTTTAATGGTTGTTTTATTTTGTGTGTGTTTTTTATACTTTAGTAAAAATAAAGTAAAAACGTAATTTTTATTAAGACCAATATTGTAAAATAATATATTTATTTTCTTTTTTTACTGTAAGGATTTTTTAACGAGAGGTAATTGAAACTAAAAATTTTGGTTATAGTAAAATATTTAGAAAAATAAAGTAAAACATTTAAAATAAATAAAAAACTTTGTTTTAAATCAAAGAAATCGAATGATTTGATTTTTTTAAACCTGATACAGTAACACCTGTATTTTATCTATTTATCGCTAATTTGAATGTCGCTACTTTATAAATAATGACCCTTCCCAGCAGTAAACAATTATACTTTCATTTAATCTGAAACAAAACAAACTTATACTCAGGAGCTTAGATTCATAATAAAAGCTCGCTAGTTTGGTGACTGCATCACACAATGTATATATGTAGTAGGTATGTAGTAGCACACTCCGGCAATCAAACAAACAGTAATGTGCACTTCCTGTGTTTGAAACAGTGAGAGATAAACAAACAGAAGTAACGAATGCACTGGTAATGCTCATTGTTTTAAATTTAGATAACGGTTACAACCGGTGACAATGGCAGGACATACTGATTAATCGTGAGGGTATAGTTGTATGTTTTAACACATAATCAGCAGGATTTTAATTCGATTAATTTTCTTGTGTTTAGTATTAACTTTTGTTATCCTTATATGAAAATTAAAATATTTTTTTATATAACATTTCTATTAAAAAAAATACTGTAATAATGACTTATGTGTTATTGAATCAATGATAAAAAATCATGTACAAATCTGTACCAACCTTGTGAAAGTCTTAAAACTTCCCAAGTGCAGAAGACGGAGCATCTGACTATTGGCCATCCAATAAATAAAAAACAAATATCCATATCGTCGCCTCGGAGCAAGAGTGGCACATCTCAAAAATTCTAAGTTTTGGGAAATCACGTTTTTAAACATACATATATAATTGAATGTTACTTTATTTTAATGATTTAGAAAAGCTAGTGAATCCAACTTTTACACGCTTAATAGTACTAACGTTTCACCATCCTACCACCCTTTAAAGTCCTTAAAGGCTTTGACTTATGACAGTTTTTCATAAAAAAATTTGATCAAATTTTGCTCCCTGGTGGCCATACATGGAATTAACAGTTGTGAAACTCTTGCATAAAAATCTATACTATCTTACTATTCTTCTTATGAGTTTAGTACAAATTCGATATTTTTTTAGTTGTACCACTCTTGCTCCAAAGCGATATTTTTAAAATGTGTTGATCTTTCTCTTTTGTGTTTGTTCGATTGTTGTTGTATACGAAACGCCACTGCATTTACAGAGGCGGCGACACCAGCAGTCGGCTTGTTGCATAGAGCATCGTGCGTTTTAAATGAATATTTCCTCTTCATCAGTTTCGACCATTGTACAGGAAACGGTGTTGTTTTTGAAATTAATATAATTGAGTTGTGTGTATGATGTGGGAATACAAATAGAGTGACGCCGCGGTGGAATAATGGATACAATGTTTCTGTAGATCGACCTACTCGGAAGTAATCATTTTAGTCTGATTGGATTCGACTAAAATAAATGGATGTTAATGCATTGTTATATTGAATAATCAAATGTTTTGAAACAGTAAAACAATACGAATGACAGACGAGGTTTTAACTTGTGTGTTGTTAATCCATGAGTTATTTGTTTCTGAAAAGTATATTTACAGAGACATGAACCAAAATAAAAAAAAGTCTTACCTTGGCTTGCATAAAACAAAATTAACCACAGTTAGTGTTAAACAGTTGTTTTCAACCCATGATTAATTTTAATTTTAAATCTCAATTTGTAAATGAACAATTTACTAAATATGATAATTTATTACCTTATAATATCATAAGTATCATAACCGTGATTATTTTTTAGAATTGACGTAATAATGCTTTTAAAACAACTGATTAATTAATCGTGATTAATTTTGCTTTGTGCAACCTAAGGTTAATTTTTGAATGCATTATACATTCAAAAATTAAGACTTAAATATCCAACATGTACTAAGTTCAACAGGGTCAATTAAAATTAACAATAAAAATAAACAATAAAATGGTCGGTATTTAAGATAAAGAAGAAAAAAGCTGTATGCATATGTTTGAGTCTATTCTTATAAATGTTTATTATTCTTTGAATCCTGAGACATGAACATAATATCTGTTAGGGAACTTGCCCCATCAGAGCTAGTGTCAAATACCACTGTCTGGAAGATTTAGTAATTTGAAATGTGGCTCTAAATCTACGAAACATAACACTTCTTGTTTGTTGAAGAACTATTTCAAGAATGGCTGTAAGCCGTCTAACAGGTAGAAGTCAACTTAAAATAAAATATATTTATTTATATTGCTTGGATTATGGTGCAAGTTTTGTCTCATGTCTTCTTGTCACACATTGTTTTGAACGTCTTCAGGGCGCTTGATTAAAATAACATTTTAAAATAAAATTAACTAAACTTTAAAAAATAACTAAGTATTATCATGTCTGAAAATATATTAATAAAATAAAAAATCAATCATAATAAAGAATACATAATTATTTAATTCGATATTTATTTACTTACTTATAAGTTAAGTTTGTTAGTATTATTTTTGGTATTTACTTTATATTATTTAAAATATTTAGAATATTATAAAGTTCTTAATTATAAACTACAATTCAATCTATAAATAACAATTTAATTGTTCGAATAACCCTTAATAGAACACGTGGCTTGTATATCACGTTTCATTAGGGTTGAAGCCTGCTCTTGTATGTTAATTTTGTACATTATACAAACATATTGTTTTATTGAAGCTCTAGCAGACAAGCTGAATAATAAACTAATGTTTACATCAAACTATACCACGAGTTTTCATCTGAGCGGACAAGACAAAGTAGACATTTAATAATGTTTATTTCTAAATACGATTGTTTAGCTGAATTATTCAAATGTGAAATTAGGATGTTATTATATGATTTCCTCTTTACTGTGTCTACAATTAAACAATTTATTAGTACCTATATGCATTGCAGGTATAAGAGATATGAAGATTAATTGTAATAAGTACTCATTTTTTTATATAACTATATATATGAATTTACATAAAAAGCAATGTTTGTTAAGAACCTTATTTATATCAAAAAAAATATTATTTTATATATTCATAAGTTCACAACAATTTAGGTCCCTATGTAAAATAGTAAGATAAAATGATATAGTTTGAAAATAATATAACAGTAAAATGATGTAAGATTATAAATGTTTAATTTTAATAACAAATGGAATACAATTTTTATTTCCTATACTCTCACAAATAGTTCGGGTTAAACTTCAAAGTCATTGATAATTTGAAAATACACTATTGTTTTCCTATTATTGTAATTGTTGCATGCAATTAAACAAAAAGATAATAATAATAATATTTATTGTGAGAAGTGGAATGATTTTGTTTGTTTAATAACAGAGATTTGAAATTTACATTTTACAAGATGATTATTTCTATTATTATATTTTAATTACCAGATTCGTTTAGTGTAGAATCCTTTCACTTAATTTTATTAAACAGAATCTGATTAAATTTGACTTCCGACCTTAGTTTTGCTATTGAATTTACTTGTAAAGTGTTCTCATCAATTCATTATATTTAATTAGTGTCATTAGCATATATGCAAAACTCGAATATTAATTAATGTGGATTATTTAATAGTAGGTACACCGAATTCTGTATTATTTGATGCTACATAAATTAAAATTGAAGCTCTTTGGCATATCAGTAAGATTAAGGGTATTTACGACACTTTTGGAAACAGGTCTATGTATATAATCAATGTATAAATAAATCAAAACTGAACAAATATATTTTAAATAGAGATCTTTACAATTTGAAATTTCGTTGATTTCTCGAAATATAGAATTATAAGTCAAACAAAATTTACACATTTTTTGTAAACTTTGTTATAGCTAAAAAAATATAGACAGAAGGTCTTAATATCACTTGAAAGTTGAAAGCGTAGGTGATATTTTTGCTTTAAAATTTTTTTTTAGATTTAATTTGCGAAAAATGTCTAATAAATATTAAAAAAGCATTTTAAACCTTAAACTCTTCACTTTTTGCTTTGTGCAACTTGATTTACTCAAAAAATATATTTTTTTTTTGTTTTATAAAAAATGATAACTTTATCAAAATTGTTTAGTTTTTCAATCATTGAAAAGCAAATTTTTAAATTTTTAACATGCTTTTTTCAATAATAATTACAGAGCTTTGAATTATATCTTTTGAGTCTTGAAGTTATAATTTTCGATTATTTATAAAAATAATTAAATGCTTATATTTATTTTATGTATTTGTTCATGATATACACAAACACATGTATGTACCTGTATGTATATAAAATAATTATTCAAAACAGTCATAAAACCTGCGAATTACGAAACACATGTAGATTTAATTAGTGCCATATTGCTGCAGCGAATAATAAACAAAGTTTTTGTTTGTGTGCATGACTGAATCCATCTGATATGCAATTAGACATAAAAGTATGCTGACTTTTTCTCTGACAATTCGCGCTATGAGAACTGGGTTTACGCGCAACACCCAAATGTCTCTATTGTTTGTTAGTCTGTCGGAACTTTCTAGATAACTTTAACAATTATTATTGAATGCAGTTTTATAATTTCATAAGTCATAATGTCCCTTGATCAATTATGAGTAAAATTATTAAATACTTGTGTTTATTTAAGTATGTTGTAATTTCTTTGTAACTTTTCTTCAATTGTTTGTTGAGTTTTACAGAAATATAATATCCGGGTTTCTTGATCGTGGTTTTTCATTTCATTCAGTATTTCGTTATTTACTATATTATTTTTATCCTCTTCTCAAGTGTTCCGATATTACAGCCACGGGCCGTAAATCTTTTCAGAACGCGAGCCAAATAAAAAAAATGGAACAAGTGAGTTTTTTCATTTTAAAATTCAATAATTCAGGAAAACGTATAGTCGCTAAAAAAGTCAAAAAATGTTAGTCCCATTTTGTCGATTTCGTTGCATCAACAACAATAATATTATACTACGTAAATCACAATTATTACACACATTTTGTAAATAACAAAATATTACACTGAGTTTGCATTTATGATAGATATTAAGATTAAAGGTTATATTAGTAAGTACTACTCGTATGTTTAAGTATAAGTTAATATAAATTTTATATTTTTTTCTTTACGTGTATTTGCAATTATATTTTCGTAAGTCCAATTTCCCTAGAATGCATAATACATTTATGTATTTTATGATCTAGAAAATTAATTATAGCACACATGTAAATACTTACCTACTTTATGACTAAAAATATTCATACTTCCTTATATATTACATAAAATTACTTAACGTCAGTGACTTATGGACTACAATTTCATATGACACCGAAATAAAACATTTTTTACATGAAATAATTAATCTTTGGTATAATATATGCGAGACAGCGAAATACGCAAAATTATGCAAGTCTGTAGGTTTAACGAACTGAAATAGAAATAACTAAACAGCAAAAATGCATTAACTGCATATTTGACAAGGAATAAATTTGTCGTGCATTTACAAATATGTATAGTTATTGTTTTCCGTAAATTATAAGTTTTTATATTATTTGCATTACATTGCTTTTATACAATTCACACACATACTTTCTATGCGTGTTGCGAAATTGTTTCAATTATATATATTGTTATTTTTAGTTCAGGAACGTAATATAAATAATTTGTTTTACTTTGTATATTCTATTAATTAATCTATATAACTTCATTTACTTATACTATACAGAATGTTAAGAAATTTTAAGGGCATATACTTAAGGGGTTAGGTGTAGTCAGAATTTTCAAGAAATCGATTTTTGTTTTTTGCATTTTTGGAAGCTGCTACAACGGCTGAAGAACTATTTTATGGCCCAGGAATAGTTGACTCGGTGTAAGTAATTAAATAATACGTATATTACTTTACGTAAATTGAGTGTAAAACTTTAAATGCGTTTTTCTCAAAACTATGTTTTTTGAACTGGTGACCACTGCAGCTCGAAAACCGCTCGGTAGATTTTAATGAAATTTATACAGCTTTTTGAAAATATGAAAAACTAGTGCCTGATCGAAGGATTTTTTTTTAAATTTCGATTTGTTATAAATAATTAACTGTTGGTTTTTTTCCCGAAAATCTTGAAAAAAAATTCCTGAGGCTGCCATTTTGTTAATTTAAGAAAGAAAAAAAAAGCTTCGATCAGGCACTACATTATCTATTAATAAAACAAATTTTTTTGTCCGATTGAATTTGGATGAATCTCCAAGGATAAGTGATGGTCACCGCAAGGAGCTTCGGTTGGAACTGGATCAACACAAATAGCCATTACTTTTAAAATTATTAATTTTTTTTTTCTAAAATTTCTGTCAAGTCAGGTCGTAACCTTATTTAATAATGCTATGTTTTTACTTTCATAAAATAAAATAATTTACTGGCAAAAAAAATTATTTAAAATTGTCATTTTTTCATGTCTCTGACTACACCTAACCCCTTAAGTAATCTCAAATTATGCAAAGTTGTTATATTTAAGGGATTATCGAATATCTTTGTTTTAAATATCCACTGCAGTTTGAGTCTAAATATTGTTCAATGAAACTGTTAAAAATAATTAATATTAAGTGATTTTAAATTGACACACACGTCCTATTTTCAATCAACTTTTGCAGAATTTATTGGCAACATCTGCAAGGGGTGAATACTTGAGTGAACATTTAAACGGCCATTTAAGTATCTACTAGAAATAGAATATTCCCTAATATGACAATTTAGTTGGATGGGGTAAAATTCTGTCAAGCAAAATGAGGGTACCAGATTTTCAATCATTTTGAAAAATAAACGCACATGTGGCAGTAAATTAAGTAATATATACAGATTACAATATATTATAATTTGTTTTATTTTCTATTTCGCTATAATGAATGTATAATAGATACAAATATTTATAATTTAATAAGTTGAACATTATGTTTTCTTTATGTTAAATCTCAATACTACAACATATGTTTTCTACAGTATCAATTAATTTTCTGAATTGCGTTCACAAACAATTCAATTAATCCTTATAAACATATCGTGAATCACAAATATACTCTATTATACCAATATCGTGACTTTTCCTACATTAGGGAGATAACAGTATAAATAATTGTTGGGTTGCATGATTTCCTTGGATTTAATGTCACTGTCAATTACATTTCCAATTTGTGACCTACCCTGTAATTCTGATAATGTAATAGGATTTTGTTCTTCGAACAATTATTTTGTTTGTTGTACACACATATTATACATTTACGAAGGTGTGTAGAATATAATTGAATTATCAAATTTATTACATTAATTGTAATCGTTAAATGTTTCATTATTTCTCGAAACTTGAGCATCTTATAAATATGTATATAGGATAAAGTGAAGTAAAAATAATAACGCGGTCATTTATACTTGTTTTCGTTAATAATAATATAAAAGTAATAATATTTTAAAACTATATACCATTTACCTTTGAGATTTTTGAAAATATTTTAAGAAATTTTTAAGAAAATTAATATTCAAAATTTACTCGTTAACTTGTGTATTCATAAAATGGTATAGATTCAAATTTTACATAGAATTCATGATGAAGTTATATCAATAATTTAATTCTTTAGTGACAAGTATTTTAGTAAATAACAAAACATAAAGAAGAAAAATTTTCATCAAGTATGTCTTTGAAACTTCGCTCTAGTTTTTAATAATGAAAGTTATATATGAATTTTCATGAATCATTGAGAATATTCTTTTATACTTACATGCCTTCATATTTACAGAAATAAAACTTAATATAATCAACACTTTTATAAACAGTAGTATTATTTACTTTGCATCAGTTCGCAGTTTATAGTAGAAGGCACGTTTCTAGAATTCAATAAATATTTAACCATTTATTTTACTCAAATATGACTACACCCTAAAATCAATCTAGAAGTAATTTACAAGCGCTCGCTATAGCTAGGGCGCTTCGTTGGGGGTTACCGAAGCACATCCTGTCATCACAGTCCCACAGGAACCCCTATGCTAAGGATCACATCCTGTGCAGTAACCTACAGGACGTGTGTCTCGTGCGGTACGTCAACGAGGATGGGGTTTAAGTCGCTCCAGATGCGACGACTGTTCTATTTTTGGTACAATTAAGAAAAAATAACAAACAAACAACCATAATATTTGTACATATGTATGCACGAATGTGCTCAACCCCTTTGATCTAGTTTGGAGTGCGAGAAACTGAAACATTGTTTCATTTCTGATCTCAAAAGAAAAAGCAAATTTCAACACATACCTACATTATAAAATACATAATTTTATAATATATCTTTTCATGTTTTTGTCAATTTGAAACATTCATACAGAACTGATATTAAATCATGATGTGAATGTATCTAATATCAAAATGGATTTTGGGTAAACACGATTTTACGTGTATAACATCAAATTCAAAAAATCATCAAATAACAAAATATTCAACACCATAAATCATATTTAACTTCTATAGATAAAATCCGCGTCATTGTCTTTCATTTTAATGGCCAAAAAATATATATGACTTGCATCCAGAAGCCAAGAACCATATACATACCATTGTGGATGCTTGCACTATCAAAATTAAATTTCTTTTAGCGTTCATGTTCATAGTAGATATCTAGATTTTAGATATAACAGATACATGCAATAAGATATTCCCCAGATGCCACTGTTTACAAATTAATAAAGCCACCCTCAGACTGTGACAAAACTAAACACACACACCCATACGTTTACAAACCCCTATATATGCGCCGCGTGTTATTTAAGAAGTATGTTTGCCAAGCACTTCTACCAGTTACGAGGTCTGCTCACCATCTATCGGGGTTCGGAATTAGAATTGTCCGGTTCCCTCTTAGTCATGTACATCGAAATACCCATGTGTCATTTTGTGGATTGCTTGCTGATGTTAAACAGCTCATGCATCATGTATAAGCGATGAAGTCAAAAAATATCCTGTGTATACGTTAGTAAATGTTTATGCAAGGTTGTACAGTTTGTCCAAACTAACATTAATTAAACTCTTCTCAGCCAATGTTTCATTCATTGTGTGTTTCAAAATTTTCACTTGATATTTATGTTTCTGGTAAAAAAAAACACTTTTTGTTCTGTTACATGAATAACGCATGGTGCACTTAACTGATTTTAATGAAACTAATGCCCGGTATTATCAACCAATTTAAAGCTCCTTTAGCGCTAAATGCTCCTTTAAAGTAAATTTGGTGTATTACAAACGTGATTTAAATCAATATTTAAGCTCTCAATGAAAAATATACATAATATACGTTGTAAAGAAATACTGCAGATAATTTAAAATCTATTTAATTAAATGTATTATGCTTGCATCTATTGATAATATGACAGTTAGTTAAAGGAGCATTTAGTTAAAGTTGATAATACTAGGCGTTAGTTTGTTATTTGGGTCTGGTTAATAGAGAGTTCTATAACAAGTCATCTAGATATGGTGGAGGTGAAGATGGTATCCTAAAATTGATCTTGATGTAGTTAATGTGGTTTTGTAGTTTCTTCTAAAGTCATCCTTGTTACAGAATTTACACGAAGAAGTACTGTACTATCACTTGGTAAATGTTTTTTGTCATTAAATAAATCATTTTTAATTTTGCAGGAATACAGTCGTAGCTCCTACAAAAATCATAACATTTACCTTGAGTTGCATAAAGCAAAATAATCCACGGTTAGTTAATCGGTTGTTTTAAAACCATTATTACGACAGTTCTAAAAAACAATCACGGTTATGATACATTTTATAAGGTAAACAATTATCATATTTAGTGAATTGTTCATTTACAAATTGAAATTAAGTTTAGAATTAACATTAATCATGGGTTGAAAACAACCGATTAACTAATCGTGGATTATTCTGCTTTATGCAACCCAAGGTTACACTGCAATAACAACTAAAATATTTAAATTTCCATTCATCAAACAAAATATTTAATTTCATTTCATTCAAGCTCAAAAGCTTATACGTATTAGAGATTTAGCATCAACGAATACAAATAAAAATAAAAATCAATAAAAAAACGGTAATTGAATTTAAATTTTTAACACACTTTTACGTAGGTACAGTAAAACTAAATAAACGTTCTTTCGGAATACAGCACCAATGTACAAACCGTAATTTCACACATGAGCTGCTGACTGGACGTAACGTAATACGGCTATGGTTAAAACCGCACGCTGTCGGCCGATAAAAGTGAACTATGGTCTTAATCAAGATACCATCATGATCTTTGAATAATTACTTCAAACTGCGTATGTTGTGTTTTAATTTGCTTAAGGCTGCTTAATATTGAATCATATTGGAATAATATAATTGTGATATGACTTAATCTTAACTATTTGTCAATTAGATTTTATTTATATGTTTATTTATAAGGATTCTATGATTACTATTCAATGTGATTTGTCTTATTGTTAGTATGAACCACAATCTCTTTATTTTATATCATTTTAAGTGTAACTATCATTTACCACATACCTATGTTAGTACCAAATTATCGTATATTTAATTATTTATTGAAATAACAATAAATAAATACATTATATTTTATCTTGTACACAAACGAAAATGTGTTTGATTACAAAAACTTTGTACACAATATATTGTAGAATGTGCCACTACGTTATGTTTACATATCCATATACACACATGAATATATTTATACATTTTAACAACAGCTTTTACTCGAAAACATCTGCTTTAGATAGCATCATAGGATTGAAAGATTGTAAAAACGTGCATTCATAACAGATCTTAATTTCAATTCAATTAGCATTCCTAGACATCAATGCGCGTTGCACAGGGACGGCTTAAAACACGTAAATATTATTTTTTTTAACTATTTTTTACAATATGTTCAATGAATACAGTAAAACCTTAGTATAACCGACCTCGGTGTAATGGACAAAAAATTATAGAATAAAATCAGCGATAAAATAAAATAAAAATTGTGAAATTAAACTTTTCAATTTCTAAAATAGCAATTTTTGAGTTATTTTAACAGAAAACCCCATTCGTGAGCATCTTTAACTAACTTCGAGAGAGCCTAAATATATTTAAAAATTATCATATAAAGTTATACCAATTCAAAACTTTAAAAGTATCTCCTGAAAAATCACAATTTTTGAGTTAGTTAATGTTGTAGTAAAGGAGCGATATAAAAATAGACGATAAATAAACAAATATAAACTGATAAAAAAAACAAATCTAGACATATTATTTTTAAATAATATTCATGCTTCTTCTTAAAAGTTAACTAATTAAAAATTATTCACAAAACAAAACAATAACATAGATAACACCCAATAATAATCCATAAATTAACTTATTTAAATTACTAAAATCGAACTGTTTTCAAAACATTCTTTTTTATACTAATGAACTGATCAAATATTCAATATCATAATTGAAATTGCATTTTAACGTTTATCAACGTTATCTAAAAAATAAATCATAAACAAAGTATTACAGCTACATAATATAACACGTGCCTGGTTAGGTCAAAATTCCGACTTTTGATCATAGTTAACAGCTCATAGATCATCTGCAGACTGCAGTCGACACCTCCTCATCTTGCATAGCCATCTCGAGTTGCAAAATAGATGATTTTCAAACAAATATGCATGCAGTAATTTGTTACCGACTTTTTTTGTACCGTTTGTAAGGCGGGACTTGTTAAATATTCGTACCAGATATGTTTATTTTGAAGTGACTGTTTGTAATTAGTAATTTTTTTGCTAAATCATTGCCTCATTTGTGTCAAAAAAATACGCAAGATGGTTTAGGTCTGTATCGGAGTAGTGAATGTCAGATTGATGGGTATTATTTTTTATATTGTCCCGTTATTTAAATGAATTTTAATTTTAATATGAACATGTTTCTTTTTTAATTTTCGAAAATCTAAACTTCTTGTTTATACTTCAAATAAACTTTAACTTAAATTAATATAGGTATACGTGTACTTATAAATTTTATTTATAGTGTAAAAAAATACGTGTATATTATATTTTAATCCAGTCCGGAAATGCATTTTAAAGTTCCCTTCATAATTTGTATGCAAATACACGAACTAAATCAAAGGGACTCTCAGTCACTTCAGACATTCCTGCATTAGTTCTGCCTACTAAATCATATAACTGAGGAAGTTTATAATTCCTTTCATGAAAGCTTTTCATGGGATTTAGTGGAAGTAACGTTTAATTTGTAGTAGTAGTATTTTTCTATATTAATTTAATTAATGTGAAGTTTCGACATATTAGAATGCTTGTAGTTAAAATTAATATTTTTTCCGGGAAGTTACTTCCTGAAGAAAATTTGGTGTCATGAGATTTGTATTAGAGCAATATTGCACTCGTCAAATCATATAAGATTCAAAATGTTGACAACTCAATATATTTAGAAATATAAAAATAATTTTCTGTAGAAGAGAATATCAACCTATTTTATAATAAAATAAACAGATTCTATATCAAAAATTTAATTTTAGATTTAAGATTATGAAAATGACTCACTGTAGATTCTGGTTACAATCATGTACCATAGATGTCATCATGCAAAATATCGCAGAAAATAACGGGTTAATTTTATATTATAAAATAAATATACCTGCTCTTATTTTTCACCGAAATCCTCATTTACCTTTTCCAAGAAATGTGTTACTGACAATAAGTTTACTACATTACAAAAATAAGTAACTTAAGATTACAACAAATATAATTTTAGGTTATTACATTTTATATTCGAAATTAAGACAAAAGAAACATACACCCATAATGAGAAATCAAGAACCATAAAGTGTAATTTTCTTTGTATAATATATATTCCATGAAGAAAGTGAAAAAAAACTTTATGAATTATCACTTCCTTTAAAAAAAACGATCAACATTAAAAAACCTTTCCTTTGTAACACTTTTTTTAGCAAATCATTCAAAAATGAATGTCAAGTACCTATATACAACTTGTTACACATTTAATGATAGTAAATCATTTTAATCATTGCACTGAAGCTTTCACTGTAAACAAATATTACTTTCGTAAGTAATAAAAATAGTTGTGTCTCTTGATATTTGAAATCGTATAATACCTATACCTATACATAAATAAAAAACCAATCACCAAAATCTCATTTGAGATTTTTAATTTCCTGCAATGCAGAGAATCTGTATAGGTGCACTTTTTAATTTCACTCTATAAAAGGGAATATAGTAATTATTTATTAATTCATATGAAATTATCAATGCTTAATATACTATTTAATAGTAATGCAGTTTGTATAAATCATATTAACACGATTCTATTTCCGCTCTTATTTATAAATTATTGTACATTTACGTTTAATATTAATCCGTTTATATCCATGTTTATTAACTTTATTAGATAGTTTCCCTATTAAGAATTATTTAAATGATATATGTATGATTATAAGCAACAGATATAGACAATACTGGACTATAGATGTATAAAATAATTTACATAAATTATCACTAACAACTAAAATAATAAATCTTAATCTAATGAAAATAAAACTCGTTTTCATTTAATATTAAATAAAAAATCAAAATAAAGCTATGGAGTAAACCAATTGCTTCAATTTTATTTTACAACAAAATTACACCAATATAAACTTTATATTGATATATATTTTCATTTGCAAACACGTGATACATGTTAATATATCAATTTAATCGCAAACAGTTATAAAATGATGTATTTTCTCTAATATAGTTTTATAACAACAATATCCGTTCATAAATTCATCAAAATCAATTTAATAGTAAATCTATGTAATCCAAGAAGGCTGTACCGGAGAAGAAGAAGAAGTCATGTAAGACAGGAAGTAGTTGTTAGTTCGCACGTGCGCCGACCACACCTGAGGGAGGGCGCATTCGTAGATATCAATAGACCTAGATTTTTTTATCACCATCACATTTCTTAGTCGTTAAACATAATGCTATGCATAGAAAATGAACGAAATCTTAAATTACAGCGTTTGTATTTGAGGTATAGTTTTTTTTTGTTATTAAAGATATTTGTTCTTAGGGTTTTTTTTTTTGTTTTGATCATTATGTTTTAACGGATCGTTTAAAGCAATTACAGGTGGTTGATGTGCAGGTATGAAAAAAGTGGAAGTAATATGTATTGAAATAGTAAAAGAGGATGTTAAAACTCTTTAGTATTGTGTGTAGGCGATAATCGTTAACGTTTAATAAGCTCAGGTTAAGAATATTTATCTTATTGAAAATATCTTTAATTGAAAATCTTATGGGAATCTACTGAATACTAATGTGTTTTCATTACGTCAGTGGCGTAATGAGCGTTGGGACCAGGGGAACCTCCCTTTGAGAGTGTGTAGCCAACGAGAAGTAAGATGGTTATATTATATAATATCAATGTTAGTGGTCCTCCATTAAAAAATTTCCCCTTCCAAAAAAACCTGGTTACGCCATTGCTAACAACACCCTTTTTGCAATTACATTCTATTTTAGTCAATCAAATTCTAATTGTAAGTTAATTATCATTTTAATATACATCACTGATCACTAAAACAATTATATTTGAATCTAAAAATAATTAAACTTATTTTTATCACACAATGACTAATGACATCATAAACAGCACAAATCATTGATTAGATTACATATTTAATTACATATCATTAAGTGCTGCCAACCATTAAAAATCATTTTTCTCCAAACCTAACAATAACAGTTGATCCAATAGAAAATCGTTGAACAAAAATACAATAAACAATTGAATTACGTCACGTACCTATGCATGTATGTACGTACACACATATGATATGCAATGGTTTCCTGAGTACACAGATTGAGGGCCACCACAGGATATCGGCAGACGTAATGAGATGCATGTATCGGCTCATTATCCTGTTCATTGGTCCAGCGCGAACGCTGTAGATGATGTATGCTCAGCAAACACGTGCTTCTATGTTAACTACATGCATGTGCATTGTACATGTTGTCTATATCTAGAATTACCAGCAAATATAGTACCTACCAGACGTACTCTCATCATTAAATAATAGTTTTTTTAACATCAATATAAGCAGACTTACAGTTTGATATATATTTTTTTAATTCCATTACACATTAAAGCTTCAAAAAGTATAAATAACATAAATAAAAATGTATCTACATATTATATTTATATAATATATGAATACATAAATTTAGTGTTGATTAACGCATTAAAAATCAAAGAAAATATCGTCACAAGTGCAAACATACGATTACTTCTATTCTCTTGTTTCATAAACTGCTTACAACGAGTAATATAACAAACACGTTAAACTAACACCGTAGCATAAAACATAAACAATACCCCATACATTTATGTGTAAAATCCACTCTAGCTAAATTTAAAGTTATTGTTGAAGTAAACGCTTGTACGTCAAAAACGTCATCCATAAAACACTTTATTTGAGTGGTAGATCAAAGAAAAATATGTTTTCTTTTCACTTATTGTTTATTGAACAATTTTCAATACAACCTCATGTCAGAACATATTTTAAAGCAATATATTTGCAGAATCTAATTTATAACTGAAATCTATTTTTATCATGTACTCTTTTTCAAAATTATAAGGTTATAATGGGAATTTCTTTCCAATTTATATTTAATTACCTATTTTATAAATATTTATTTCGAAATTATTAAATAAATAAAATGGATGCATGCTAAACTCCAGTAGCTGTCATAAATCATTTTAATAATCTATTTCTGTCTGAAGAAACAAGAGACAATCCAGCTTTCTCATCATGCTGCTATGAAAATATACTCTTATTTCAGTTGTCTAATAGAATGATGGATATGAATTTTTAAATACCCAACTTACCCAAGTCAATCGTTTTTTTTATTAAATAATTTATAATTTTATATTCTAATTGCTTCCTCGCTGTCTCAAAAGAATAGGGCACAATGGTCACAATTTCTGAAAAAAAAATATCTTAAAACAAACATTTTTCGTTAAATGTCTGTCTTTTCTATGTCCTGATTTCAATGAAATCTGGTATGTTAGTTAATCATCGAAGTCGAGAGAAGATGGGAGTGGTATTCTAAAACGTCAAGAAAATTGTAGCTTTATAATATTTTTTTTGTAGAAAATCAAATTGTCTATTTTTCTTTGCAGAAATGAGCATACGAAATACTATATGCTATCAGTTGAAATATTGTTTCTTTTCTCAAATATCCCTTATTCTTAATGCATTCTTGTCTGCTGGCTTAACCTTTTCATACAAATATTCCTTTAAAATTGATAAATGTTTGATGAAATAATTACATGTTCTCGTATCGAATATTTACTCTCTTTCTCTTTTTAATTAATCAATATCGATTCCATGTAACGTTAGGTAAACCATCACTTTAGATAGAAAATGTAAATGTATACTTCCACTTACTTTATAATTAAATTTTAAAGCGCCAACATGCTCACAGTACATCAAACATACAATTAAAGTAAAGTGGAAACATTTTGCGTGTTGAAGCCTTTTGTAGTTAATATGAAACACACTTAAATTAGAAAACGCATCTTTCGAACAACAACATCTTGTTCATTTATCATCATCATCTTATTCTCCGCTGTGGTTTGTATACAGTAGATACCCTCTATATACATCTCAAGAGAACCGCAACAACCAAAGAACGAAAGATATGTTAATGTTTTCCGTCTCAAAGGCGTCATGGATGATGAAGTTAACTTCCTCCAATTTAAAGTATACCTAATATTTTCATTCCTTCTCACTCATATGTTTATGTTAGTAGCTAAATATGAAGTGAGATAACAAACCACGACGGACACCTATAACTTGTTTGTTTTTTACTTCTTCCTTCTTATTCGTACTTGAAATCACCTTGTGCAGAAACTGTTTAATTAGAATCTTAGTTATTTGAGTACAGTTATATATGTTATCCAGATATTTAAATTAGTAAGATTAACTTTGAATTTTAACTAATAGATGAAACTGGGATTAATTAGATCTCATGTTTAGTCAATTAAGTGCTTTTTTACAGTAACAGTATAACACATGATAGAACTTATCAGGACCGTGCTAAGGCGTAGGTGGTTGGAGCTTTATTTATATAAGCTCCTTACATACTTTTGTGTATGTTTATATTCTATAATACCTACGCATACTAATATAAATATGTGTATAGGTTCTGCTTGTACAATCGAAATATTTTTTTTTATTCTACACGTCGTGGGTTTTTATCTGCCGAACCGATTTGTATTGTACTTTGACTATAACAAGACTTAAAACTCTAGAGTAAATTTAATCTATATACTCACAATAAAGAGGCCTCGCTTCTCCATAGTATAAAGTGGTGTCTGCAAATTTAGAGCAGCTGGTCGCGCGGGAATTAACCGATTTCAAAAACATGCAAGCAAAGTTTCGACGGAAAATTAATTTTTATTTAAATGTATTTTTTAAACAAACAAAATTAACGCTTAATGATATAGATATTTATAGTCATAATTTATTTTTTACACATATTTAGGCACTATTTTAAAAATAGAGCTCATCTAAGTAAGACGGCTCCATAATACAATGCAATTGTCATTCTAAAATCTATCACACCTGTTTTGTTTATGTGTTTTACCGATGTAGACCAGGTTCATCCACTCATCACTACGTGCCGGAAATATCATAGACGGAAATGTGTGGTACATTCGGACGCATTTAGACCTGGAAAAAATAAATAAAAAAAGAACATTATTGTGGTGTCGAAACCCGAAATATATACGTGCACCGATTGTAGGTGTAGTGTACTTGTTAGTTCCTCCAGCACACCCCAGATGATGGTTTGTGTCTAGTTCGAGTGAAATGTTGGTTTAATCGCGATTTCGGTGAAATGTATACAGTTAGAGCGCGAGTGAAAAATCATGGAGGTGCTATTGTTTGCCCGGCACAAAATATTCACGTAATGTATTTATTCTAATGGTTAACCCTTCATGCAACTATTAATCTACCGTTAAATTTATATTTTGCGTGAGCGTGGAATGGTATCCGTTACCTCCCCCCCCCCCCCCCAATGTATTTTTTTTTAATATGTTGTATCTATATTAAGGTGACCAATATTATAAAAATAAAAAGGAGGATAAAATTTCAAAATAAGAGTACCCTCCCTAGCATTCAGAAAACTCCTCAGAAAAAGGTCACTTTATTTTTGGACCTTGAAAATTTTATAAAAAAAAATTTGATTTTTTTTAATCTGAATTAATTCTTGCAAATATGTATTTGTATTTAGGTATTGTACAATATACAAAAACAGAATTATAAGTAATTTTTATAAATTTAAATTTAAATTAAATATATTAATACATGATTAATAATCATTATTGACGTAAATTTTACGTACATAGATTAATATATTAGTTTTAAAATATCAAAAAGGAGGACATGTAGGAGGACACTTTTCGAGGGAGGACAGAACCTACAAAAGAAGGACTGTCCTCCCTAAAGGAGGACGGTTGGTCACCTTATCTATATGTTAGTTTCTTGTTTAAGTAGTGGATTATGTGTATTTATGAATATCTGTCTATGCATTAAATTAAAATATAAATTATATTAACGATAAATAAATCCAAAGTATCTTCAGTAAACTTTGAGAAAATAGCCAAATTTATTTAATACCAGTATATTTACCTAACGAAATTATTTCCTAAAGTAATATAAAATTAATAATGAAATTAGTGAACAGTTTAGGAAACAATTTTAACTCTTAATACTGGTAACGGTGTACATAACAGAATTTTGTCATTGAGTAAGTTTTAATTCTTTCTTCTTGTATACAATGCGGAAGATACATATTACACGTATTTTACGAGTGTGTATATATGCATTTTTGTTGGTTCCTTTAAATTACCGCGCCCTTTATTAAATGTACAGCTAGAAAGATTAATTTTGAATTAATTATGATGAAATACCGTTTTGTTATCGTCTGTATTGTTTGAAATAAATATTTTGTATTTAAATAATATTAAATAGATTTTATTTACATTGATTTACATAAGCAAATAATTACATTTTCAATAAAAAAATAGATTTCGCTATAGGGACGTATTTAAGTAAGGATGAAAAAGACACTTGCCCTGGGCGCCAAATTTGAAAGAGTGCCGAAATAATGCGTTTTTTTAGTTAACACCTAATGTTTTAATAAAAAGCTTTTTATAGTTAATATGTTAATTTTTTATCGGTTGATTTTAAAGGCCAACCAATGAAGAAATAAATACTTAACGCTTTATTTGAATTAAATTGTTACTATTATTCAAGCGTCATTCTGTTATAACCTCGTTTTTTGAGTTATATACACGTATAAAAAAATATAAAATATATATTGTTTTCGAAATATAATATCAAATAGAGAATGTATTGTTTTCATCCAAGAATATTGCTTTCAAGAGAAACAGTAATACAGTTGGATGAAGAGTATATTCTTATATTATTATTAAGATAATATTGTTTTTAATATATAATTTTTATAGTGTTTTTTTTTTCAATTACAGACGACAATCAAAGTATATGCAAAATGTCTTCGGCCGGACATCGAGTATAAGACGTTGAGCATAACGTTCCAAACGACTTGTCGCGAGGTGGTCTCGTCGCTGCTGAGCAAATACCGTATGCGGCATCGCGATCCGCGCCTCTTTTACTTGTCCATGGAGGTGACGGTGCGGAAGGCCGGCGTTCGAACTCAGATCGCACTGGACGAGGAGGCTCGGCCTGCGGCGCTACAATCTTGCCATCCTCGCGGAGATTCTAAGTAAGTAACAAATAAACCACTTTTTTTAATAAAAACCTATTTCTTATTAATTAATTAGCATGAAATTAAATTTGATTATCATTGGTAACAAAATTTAAAATACCCAACTAGCTCATCTATTAATTTTCTAGAATTAAAAGATATATAGGTATATTAAGTATTGATATTTTATCCAACTTAGGGGTTAACTAAAGGGAATAATTTTTCTCATCCTAGAGTGATTAAGATAAATACAGTCGTACACATATACCCCAAATTAATGCATGTCCAAGAGTCGAAGCACTGTTATTTTATATGTTAACCCAAAATTGATATTTAGTAAAAAAAAATTCATTTATTATATAAAAAAAAAATTTTAATTTTCTCCCAAAAACACAAGGTCTTGCAAATATACACACATTACATAGGTCTAAACTGTAATACTTAATTAATTAATTTGAGATTCTTTAAAAAAAATCTTATTATGTAGTAGGTCCTGCAAAATAGAAAAATATTGACATTTAATTTTTTTTACATACGTTGCAAAAAAATACCTATGAGTGTATTAAAAAATATGTGAAGAAAGTAAAAAATCAAATAATGCCATTATTACACTCTTTGTAATAAAACAACATAGTTTATAAAAATGACAACAATTTTTCATTTAATTATTTTTTATTTCAGATTTTCATTACAAACTCGTCGAGGTGGTCTCGTAAAAGTATACGATTCAGCACTCATGAGCAACTCTCAATACAAAAGCTTACTGATTAGTGCTCGAACTACTTCTGATGAACTGATTGCACTATTACTTAGTTGCTACGGAAGTTCAGAACGGGTTGAACAGTTCTCCTTGTACGAAGTATGCAACGATCGAGAACAACAACGGAAATTACATCCAGATGATAAACCACTTTTGGTACAACAATCCTGGACACTTCCATGCCATTTCTTAATTAGAAGAAATCCTGATTATAGACCTCTGAGCCGAAGAAAGGTAAATTAAATTATAAAAAAATGTAGTCTTATTAATTTAATCCTAAAACTATATAAATTGATAATAAAAATGTATGTATATTTAATCCAATTTTATTATTAGTTTCAGATATCGTGGACTCCAGAGTTACCTTCAATACCATGCACATCAAAACAACAACAAAATCAACAATTAGTGCAGCAACTAAAATCTCAATTGTCATTGCCACCATCCCCACAGAAGAGAAGTGAAGAAGAACATAAAAAACTGGAAATTAAATCAAGTATAAGTAAACAATTTGCAACTGCCAGTAGCTCGAAAGGAAAAGCAGAATTCCCAGCTCCTTCAACAATGAAACTTGTGAGCAGTTCTGCATACGCAGATTATGAAAATTATTTTTATATCTAAACACGATTTTAATTTAATAGCCGTTTTCTTCTGTTCCCAATTTCTGATTTCATTTAATTTTAAACTTTTGTATTTATGTATATTGAAAAATTTTATCGACTGAGTGAATTTAAATTAGAATAACATTAAAATATTATGTAATTTAAGTTTATAAATCTACAGTTTTCACAATCACTCAGTCAATTTCTAATAGATTTTCTATTTTATATACCTATATGACTACAGTATTCTGAAAAGAAATATGATACGAACTGAAAAAATCTTTGTTTAAGCCTTATTCACCAATAATCTATTTCATAATGCCTCTTCATTTTACAGTATTTTAAATAATTATTCATAAATAAAAACAGAATAAGAATTTCTTAGTGTGGTACATTCCTCAACTCTGACTACAAGTGTTATTATGTTTTTACTTCATTTTATTCACGTATATGGTGAATATGGCATTTCAAACATGATTAATTATATCAAAAATAGTTAAATGTTACCATTAAGTATAAAAAAATATTTAAACATATAAAGAATTTTAATTCTATATGTTACGTACTAATTGTGTGTATGTGTGTTATAATTGTAGTTATAGTTATTATAAGCTTCAAAATGTAATTTATTTTATTTTTAGGTGGCTGAAACTGCTATACAGCCAAATGAAACCAAAGTTATTGTAGAGAATGAATGTTTAATATAAAAATTGACTATAATATATACTTGTATTGTACAATATTAATACCTTTTTGGTAGCTAAATTATAAACATTTTTGACGTTATATTTTTAATATTTTCTAATAAAACTATATTTCTCGAAATATCCTTTAATAATTTGTTTTCGTTCTAAACATTATTTTTGATTGAATTGTATAATTTAAAATAATGTATTTATGATATTTCATTTTATACACTTTACAATATTAATTTCAAATACTATCTAAAATATATTTTGATCATAACTTTTAATAAAGCTATTAGATTTTATAGTACAAAATAGAAAAAAAATTGAAAATTCATTTAAAACTATTAGATACCTATACAAAAGTAATAACAATAAGTCAAAAATATCTAAGTCTAATAATTAATTATTGTATATATGTGGATTTGTCACCTTAAAATATCCAAAGTATTGATGTTATATTTTTTCGGTATAGTTTTCATTTTTTGTAAATATTATTTCTTTGCTGAGCATGTATGTGCAATTTGTAATTTATTATGGCTTATTTCTTATTAGATGTATAACAAGTCATACATAATTAGTCAGTACCAAAGATGTTAGTGTATTATCAATATTATTGTGAATTCCATTTAATGTAAATAAATGTCAACAATATAGTAATACATTCTATTATTTTTCCCCAATTTGATTCCTTTTTCTATGTATAAAATTAGAAAAAATATTTTTTACATAATATAAGTGCAAAAATTCACGGTCCTTATAACAATAATTATTATTTTAACAACAGCACTGTTTGGATATTATGTACATATTTATGATTTATTTATATTTAAAAGCTTTTATAAATCGAAGACACCTACTAAAAAAAAACAATGAGTGTGTACTTATGTACACGCGTTAGAAGTTATACTTTTTTTTGATATAGGCAATACTCTTTACAGTTGTGTTATTTATTCTGTATTTTCAGTCCCAGGCTAGATATTTCACCGCATAAAATTTCGTTACAATTTCGTTTCATTTTCGTTACATTACTAATTTCATTTCCGTTACATTCCTGATTTCATTTCCGTTACATTACTCAATTTTTACCCTCAACATCCCTAAAGAAGTATAACTTCAAAAATCTTTTTTAAGCACTAAGTAATATTTTTAATATTCTACTATTCAATAAAGAAAAATATCAAGATTTCATTATTTATTATTCTGGATATTACTAGATATTTATATTACAGCATCTACAGAGCACATTCAAATACATATGTACTATCAAATTTCAAATATTTCAAAGAATATTCAAATGATTCAAATATTTCAAATAGTGACTTCAGCGCGATAAGCGTTTAGTAGAGTAACTATATTTTAAGAGTTCCTTGTTCCACTCATATAAAATGCATTAGTCTATAAAATAATAATGTTGTCTCTCTTACACAAAGTGTGCTGTCAAAATAGACAATCAAAAATTTTAAAAATAACCTAAAATTTTATAATGAACACCGAATTATAATTATAATTAAATAAAAGTTTATAAAATGGAAGGAAGAATTTTAAATGACGTATTATCGTATGAAATACAGCGTTTAGAATTTAATGGCGTTAAAAGTTTTTTTAGAATTAAACCAGAAATAGACGCAACTGAAGGAAATTTTACAGGCAAACATTTTGAAGAGAATGGTTAGTTATAAATGTAATTAATTAAAAGTAAAGCACCATACGTAATAATTATCTTAACATATTTTTTATAAACAATCAAGATATTTGGGATTTCGATGATGAAGATGAAGATGTAGACATTAAAGAAATAGATGGCAAATTTGTTTTTGCACACCAAGTGCCAAAGTATAATTATAATAAAATGACAATTAAAATGATATAATATCTTCAATTTTTTATAATATTTCAGATCTTTACATAAATATGTAATTGGATTAAAGGGTGCGACAAAAAGAAAAATTGAATGTGACACAAATTCAGAAATTCGTGTACCACGTAAAGATGAAGAAGATAAACCAATTTTAATTATTGGACCTAATGCTAAATCAGTATCAAAATGCAAACGAAGGATAGATATGATTTTAATAGAAGCTAGAACAAAACAACAGTTCACACATTTCATATCTATCCCTATGACAAATAAACATATCCATGAAGGTTTTTTAAAATTCAAGGTTTGTTGTTACTATTTCAGTTTTAATTAAAATTTACTAGATTTTTAAAGCAGTTTTCCATGAAAGAAACAAAACCGAAATTTTGTCGAAATACAAAACTTTCTAACTTGTGTCACTAAAATTAGCAACTTTTTAAAAAATATTTCTGTTTTGTTGGTGCTTATTTATTAAGTTCAAGATTATTACGTGATTAGCTGCTAGGGTCCCGTGTGGCCCGAGAATTAAAAAATATGGTTAAACTGAAGAATTCAGTTTAGAACATCAAAATTCACGTGTTAGAATAGAATAGATTATGCTGTATCTATTGTAACATGTAGAAATTTATATTTGATGGAATTATTTAACCCTACACTTCATAGCGTATCACTGGTGATACACAATTGTTTTCTTGTAATATTAACTGTCTCACTCTAGTTCATGGCAAATTTACGCTTAAATACACTGCATTGGTTTTATGAATTCATGCAGTGTAGGGTTAAAAAAGTTCATTGTGGCGGAGATTGAATCCCCATTTTACCATTTTTGTACTATATTAACCCCCTTTTGCCCCTAACCAAGGACATTTAACGTGTATAATAAAACAACAACTGTTCTGATTAACTATATATTTTTTTGACAATTGTAACTTATTATTAAAAATATTTTTAGGAAATGGTATTAAGACAAAACAATGCACGTGGTTTAGACGAAACAGTATTTCAAAATCCATCTAAACTACATTTGACTGTTGGAACATTAGAATTATTATCAGAAGAGGAACAAATGACTGCGCAGAAATTATTGATGCTTTTTAAAGTTGATGTAATGGAGTATGTATTCATTTTTAGGTTATTTATCGTTTTAGCATACCAAATTATTTAATGATGAATTTAAGTCTCATTGTTACAGTCAATGTTCCAGATGTCGATATTCATTATAATACGTATGATAGAAAAGTCGTTATTTAAAATAAGGCTAATCAAATTATATTATTTATTTTTGATAGTTTTTCAATATTTTCTATCAAATAATGTTTAGTTTTTTTTACATTTATTTGAATATTAGAAACCATAGATGAAATTATATACTATTAAATAATTTGGGACGCTAAAACGATAAATAGCGCTTTTTTATTAATCATCAATTTTACACTCATTATATTAATTTTAAACTAACAATTATTATATTTTAGCAAAATTTTAGAAAGTTTTGGCTCTTTAAAGATAGAAATGAAAGGCCTGGAATATATGAATGATGATCCTTCAGAAGTTGATGTTCTTTATGCTAAAGTTAGAATCCTGAATGATGAAACAAACTTACTTCAAAATATCAGTGATCAAATTGTTGACTATTTTGTTCAGAAAGGTATAAAATGAAAAATATCAACATATTTACTAAAAAATAATTTAATCCTTACAGATGCATGTGAATTTATCATGAAACATTGATCACTCTGATGACACTTATTCTCAACCATTCATATTTTACCTACAAAAAAAAAATATAAATCAATACAAGTATAATAGAACAGCATTATTGTCTGGCGGTCAGGGTAAACAATTATCAATACTGTCTGCGTAAAATGCATATACTAATACATATGCATGTTTGCATGCGCAGAATACATATAAAAATGAGACACATGTACTGTGACAGCAGTTTTAATTATTGTGTAGTTATTAGGCAAATTATAAACTGTCACTTCTGTTTGACGAGTAGAATGCAAGAACAGCGGCGTAACCAAGAGTCAAAATAAATATTTGGCCGTCCCTAAAAAATCCTGGTTATGTCCGTTGATGCAGAAACAGATGCGGCAAAGATTGCTATTATTGATCAACAAAAAATCAGCAGATGCTGCTGAACCATTGGACAACCATGATGAATGGACATATGATCATATATTAAACTACTAGTAGTTTAATATATGGTATGATGTTCTATTGTACCCTAGAACTTGATATATTCAAATCTTTAAAAAAAAATCATTTAGTAATTGCAACCCTTTAAGTATAGTACAACAAAAATGCTGGTATCTGAGGAGCAAATTAATTAATTTACTAAGTTAATGCTTGACCAGTAATGTAAATTTTTGGTGCACAGATGGTCATGTGTGGTCTGTAAGACTGGCAATTTTAGAAACGGAAAGAACCACATTCTGACAAAATATCTTAAAACACTTTATTAACATAATTTAAACATACATTCTTCTTTATTAAATCATTAACAGAATAATAAATATCAACTTATTTTGATGAAATATAAAACTGGCAAATGGCAAAATATAAAAAAATAATATTCACAGCATCTATTTTATGGTTGATATTTCAAGAGTAGACAATACAAAAAGTTGCAAATCTGGTGGGGGATGGTGGTCCAATAGAGTGAAGATAGATGGAATCAGTGGCGTCACTAGGGGGGTGCGGTGGGTGCGGACCGCACCGGGTGACACCATCACAAGGGGTGACACCCAAATGCAAAACATGATTTTAGATTGTATTACTATGAAATTTTTTGTTGTGTATTGAAAAAAAGGTCACCAACATTAAAAAACTGAAACAAATTTTGGCTGATGAAAAAAAAAAAAGGTCTTCAGAATTAAACTGTGGGGTGACATCATCAGTTACCGCACTGGGTGACACCAACCCTAGTGACGCCACTGGATGGAATTGCATGTTTCAAGACTGATTTCTTTTGGAAATACAAAAAATATAAATATAATACCCAAAAAATTCAATCAAATTTAATTTATTATGTTATTTTTTTAAACATAATCTTTTTTTGTTGTTTTGTTTTACACCAGCCCCTTTTGCAATTAAAAAACACTGATTTTTTTTAAATTTTTAATCATGTATTTTTTTTTAGGAATAATGTATCAAAAATATGACCAAGTAAAACTTCACGTCACCATAATGAATACATTATTCCGAAGAGATCGAACAGGATCAAAGTATAATACAGAAAATGAATACTCTCAAAAGTTCATTCCAAATAGAGAAACGTTTGATGCTAAATACATTTTAGAAAAATTTTCTAATTGGAATTTTGGTATACAGGATTTCAGCGAAATACATTTATCAATAAGACATTCAAAACATTTGAAAACTGGTTATTATAAACCAATGTACATTCTTAACTTAAATTTAAGTTGAAAAGTGCTTTTTAGTAAAACAATAAATATAATTATAATCTATTTTAGACACATTGTTTACATAAAATGTATTTGCTTTTGTCATGAGATAAAATTTTATTTTTCATTGTATTTCAGTCACTATAAGTAAATGTATCTTACTGCATTTATCAATTTTATAAAATGTATACTTATAAAAAAAAATACAACAATCAATAAATTAATTGTGAAACAAGACATTTATTTTTTTAATTTTATTAACTTAAAAATAATATTGTATAATTTGCACTTTGTTCGCATTGATAAGGAAGTGAAACAATAAATATAAATTCTGAAAGAAATCTTCATAAAGTTAGGCATAATTAATATACATAAATATACAATAAAAAAAAGAAGTAAAATATAATCTTAAACGGATTAACACTTAAAAATGGTGAAACTAAATAATAATTTAACATTTGAAAATATAGCGTACTACAGATCTTACAGATACAGTTCAATTCAAAGGCTTAAAGGTATGCATTTTGAAGAAAATGATATTCTTATTTTATTTATTATTTATAATAATAAATTATAAATCTCCCGCCATTAAAAATGAATGATTACTTATTACACTCATCGCTTGATAAACCGACCTTTGATTAACCGGCAGCTTGAATGACCGACGGACCAAATGCGCGATATGTCGACTTTCTCCAATCCCCTCCATAATACTACCGTGATTGCTATCTCTGCGTGTAATTTAAATTCGCCAATCAACGTTGAGGTTGGCACGGTGGTGGAGGCCCCTCTCAACGTCGGCAATTCAAGCGGTTCAATTACCAACTTCGTCGGTTTATCAAGCGGTGAGTGTACTTTTGCACGTGATTATGACGTATTAATTAAGCTGCATTTTCATGTTGACATATTCTTTGATGTTGACGTTCGACGCCACGGTATGTAAAGTATAAGGTAATCTCATTACTCGGCGCGAGAGAGGGAAATACGTCATCTGGGGTGCCAAAATGAGAGGGGGGGGGATGATGTGTAACATGTAGCCTCGTAGCCAGGTATATAAAAAGACAAGGTAGCGATATTCAAATGTCATAAATATAATTGAATATAAATTACAAAAAAATTACTTTATTTATTCTTGTTTTCGTATTTTTAATATTTTATCAACACATACCATCAAAGAAGTATACATTCGACATTGCAAAATCATTAAAAGCTATCAGAATCACAGAACGTATTGCCAACAAGAATAGTAAATATGACGTTTCCCGAGAAGACCCAATTGTCTGAAACAGCTTCTTTATGATTTTGCAATGTCGAATTTGTACTTATTTGATGGTATGTGTTGATAAAATACAAAAACAAGAATAAAGTAATTTTTGTAATTTATATTCAATTATACATTTATGACATTTGAATATCTCTTCGTGGTGACGTCAGTTCCCGCGCTAACGCTGATTGGTCAAGGAACAGACCAGGCTACCTTGCCCATAGAGATAATACTATCTCTATGACCTTGCCTCAGGAAGACGTATTCCCGCGCGGCTGCTGATTGGTCAAATGTTATGAGGCGGTACGCAGTACGCACACAGCTATACGGTTGCGCAGTGACCCGAACACGAGAGACTACCCGGCTCGGGGGTCATATTTTGACTCAACAAATTGTATCACAGAGATACATACGATACATAGTTCACCCTCCTTATTATATGCTTCATGGCGTCGAGACTCGAGTGTCAACATGAAAAGCAACCTTAATAATATAACCTATGCAATCACTTCTACATTATTGTGATTCTTGTTTACATACGCGTATATATTTGTAGAAGCATAAAATAACAATAAAAATACAAAAAATCTCTTATCTGATTCACCTAATGCGACGGAAAGATTTGAAGTAATGTATTAGTATATTAATTTAAATTTATATTCACCTTTACCTTTATTTAAATTTTTGTGATTTTTGAATTATTTTAGATGTTGGCAAAATGCATGGACCTCGAAGAATCATAACCTTTTGTATTTTAACTACAGTACTTCCAACCATATTAATAGTTATACCTTTGTATTTACGACATAATATTTATAAGGATGCATTGTATACAGTAGCTGAATCGGATGTTTTAGAAATAGGAGATAAAATATCAACTGTTTTTTGTCAACAACATACGCTAAGAATGAATGCAAGTTTCAATGCATATCAAATATCAGGATCTCCGCAAATGAGTAAATACAAAAAACATATGAGGTTAACAAAATTTATTACTCTACCCGATGATACATTTGAGTATTGGGGCTTTTATTTGCTGAAAGGTTTGTGTAAAATTATGATATTTAAAAACATAAATGCCTGGTATTGTAAATATTTGGGTCTAGACCAAAAATAAACCAAACGCTTTCTACAAAGTATCAATTGTTACCAACTTGGTCTAGATTTTATATCAGCGTTAATAAATATTATTCGCTGCTTTTAGATCAATGATAGGTACAATTATAAAATTTAATTTGATTTTGGTCTAAACCGAATTCTTTATAAAACCAGGCAACTAAGCATAACTGACACAATTGACTATAAAAGCTTACTCCACAGAAGGAAAAAATGGTTTGGAGAAAGAGAACCATACATGACTTCCATGTTCTATAATATCTTTTACAATAATTTTTAATATAAAACTCACCTTTGTATTATAAACATTAGTTTTCTAATATCCTAATGTCAGTTGTATAATACACATCTGTGACACACATTTGTAATAGTATATTGTGCAACTAGTGCGAAAAGTTGTTGATTGCCCACGAGAGCGAAGTTGAGCGCACTCGCTTCGCTCGTGCGCTCATTCGCTCGAGTGGGCAATCGACAACTTCAGAAAATTCTACATCCAGACACACACACAAGCACAGCCGCCATGCGGAAATAAACTTTTCTTTAAGTTTTGAAGGTAGTACAATCAGAATTTACTCTTATCTCGGACACGATTTTTCAACGGTATTACAATACCTCCATTTCTTTGAACATGGAAGTAAAAAAGCCTGGGAGAAAATTTTTACTGTACCTATTTCCTTTTAATTTTAGTTAATTTTTTTCCAAAGTATTCTCAACTAATGTACTTTCGATTCTTATGAAACAGAAAGAGTTATCTCGATCTTGCTGGTTATGTGGAATATATATGTTTAAACTGCAGCTCTGTATTACATTTTATATAAAACGATATTGTATGCTATGTAAAAGTGCGCGGAGTTATAAATAACTCTTTATAATTCATGAACGGTTTCTCCTACATAAATACCCGTAGGATCTTTTTGTAGTAAATTATCTGTTACAAATTTGTAAAATATATTTTTTCGAAAAGGTCACCGTTTTCGTGAAATTTGAAAAATAATGTTTTCGTAAAAACTTTGACCTCACAAAATTGACACCTGCACACGTAAAATTGATAAGGAACTTTCACACATTATAAGCACCTTTATACTAAGGTGTATGCAAAAATTTAGCCTGTTACAAATTTTTTCCGATCTTGATCAAAATAATACATTTAAGCAAAATACTAATGTTTTGTTTTTCATTTTTAGATTCTACGGTAGCTTTAAAAACTTGTTCTCGCTATCAAGGTTCTAGAATATTAATTGTAAAAGGTGAACGTAAATTAAACACATGTGGCTTATTAGATCAACATACAATCAAGGCTGAAACACATATTTCTACTGACTATGGACAAGTTAAAGTAATGTATGAACAACAATCTCATGAAATAACAAACAGTAATCATCACAAAACAGTAACAAATATTGGAATTGTAGACAATAAAAATATAAAGAATCCATTCATACAAGAAATCAAAGAAGATGAAAATTTAGGTATACTAGAAAAAATTGCTATAGCACATATTTCAAAACATATCAGTAAAGATTCAAATAATGGTACTGTTGATAATAATGAAGTTTTAACTAACATTTCTCATAATATAACTGATAATACAGAAAAAGAAATCAAAGATACTGAAAAAAATACAAGCAGTCATAAATTACGATTTCATACCGTAGATATAAATTTGACACCTTTAGATAAACTAGAAGTAAATAAAAGTAAAGCTCAAAATTTTACTATAAATTCAAATGAAGCTATTATAAAAGACAATATAATTCCTGCCAAACATAAAAAAAGACATGCACATAAATATGATCGCATTCCAAAATTTACAAAGCGGACAAAAAGATCAAATGGATATATTAATAAAAGAGAAAAGGAAAGACTGATTTTAGAAAAATTATTGAATAAAGATGTAGAAAATGAAAGATTTAGAGAAGATTTTGAAATTACTTCAGCGCATTTATTAGATCATGGTATTGAACATGGAGGAAATGCAGCAAACTATACAGAGAATGAAAGCTCTGTGTCTAGTTTTGAAAATGATTTACATACTTGTTTTGATGGTAACATATTGCAGATAATTAAACTTCCCTCTAATAAAAATTGTACAACGACAATTCATAAAGTAAAATCAGATGGCTATTATTATTATATATTTTACAGTGACAATGATCTAGTCTCGAATGATATAAGTGCAGTATTTGATATACATAAATCAACGTATCAGTATGCTAATTATTCTGATACTAAAAAATGTATCAATGTTACTAACTGTACATTTCCAATTTCATTTCTATCAGCTGAACAAGTTATAGTAGAAGTACCCACCCATGATGGTATTGAACATAAAGATAATTCTACAATTCTGATTTCTACTTGCCAGCCCCGAATGGGCATTTATATACTTTTTCCCATAACTGTTCTGTTCCTTATTCTTGCCTGTGCCTTTTTATAAGAATACTTTTTAATTGTGATAATTACTTGTCTTCCTTGTACCAAATATTAGGTTTTAAAATATTGTTTTTTTAATATATTAATTTCTATATAATTGTTACTTTGTATAATAATGTTATATATGTGTACATAAAGTTTTTTAATCAATATTTATTTATTTATTTAAAAAATACATGTACCTACTTTAAGATTTTCTCAGAAATACTAACTGTAAGTATAATATTTATATATTTGACAAAAATCACGCTACAGACAGGCGCCAGTTTGGCCTGTCGGTAGCATTTTTGTAAATCTCTGCAGCCCTGAGCAAAGATCAATGATTTGCCGCCTTCCTTTTGGGGTATTTATAATAAAATAAACAATTTTAATAATTTTAGGCGTCTTAAAAGTCATAAAGTTTTAAAACTTAGAACACCTAAGATGGTGTTCTGTCTCAGACCTCAGATAATGACCGAAGAGATACTTGCCGCCCTTTTAGAAAAATTTATATTTTTCTATTTAATTTGCTTTATTTTTTGTGGTTACGGGGAGATTCATGACCCCCTCCCTGGATCCATGCTTAAGGATAAGTGTGATCCAGACCTATGCATAACAACGGTCCTGAGTCACGGTCCCTGATTTACATGTTACATGTATGATGTATGGAAAACATATTATATAATTATATTTTTTAATAATATTTTTGACTTCTAATCAGATACACAAATAAACAAAATAAATTTCAAAAAATTATGAGGACTTAAAATAAATTTGTATTTTTGGAAACAAGTATTTTTATATTATTGAATTGAACTTTATTAGTAGTATTTTATAATTTATACACTCTTTCTCACAAATACATAATTAACCGCTTTAATTAATTAAGTATTATCTTAAAATTATTTTACTGTTTGAAATTTATTACTTGTGCTACAAAATTTACATAGTACTTATACTTGTATTTGTATATTAATATATTTTAAATTTACTTTTAATCTTTTTTTATATTCTTTTTTAATAATAATAATTGGTCATTTAAACATTTTAATTTATTTATATTAAATAAATACAGATATACAATTTTCTTTTAACTACTAACTATTCTCAATTTTATAACGTTCATTTCGCAATATTCTAACGTCTGAAAAATCATAATTGCCGCCTTTTAAAGCGCACGTGCTTTCCAAACGTAATATCCGGGGAACTAATGATATTCCAAAGCCTTCGCTCATTCCTTTAAAGTAGTTCCATATTTAATGATAGGTTGTTCTAGATTTTGTTAACAATTTCTAAGTTTATCTATTTAATTGAAAATAAATATCAAAAACCAAAAAGTTTATCTGATTTAAAATTAAATTGTTGGATGTAATTGAAATATTATAATTTATTCTTCGCGTAGTAATATAAGACCTTGCTATACTTGTCACAAATCCTTTTCCGTTTAGCTACTGCAAGTGAAACATGTCGTTTGCATCAGATAGAAGGTAAGTTTGCGATTTTTTATATATAAAAGACTTTTTCTTTTATCTATATTAGTTATTTTAGTATATGTGGTACCTAATGTTTTGTGATTAATATAATTTAACGTATTTTAAAGTGTTTATAGTTTTAACTGACGTAAATGTGATTTCGGCGTAAGGTAACTGCATGCTGTTCAATTGCCAACATGGCGAATAGTCGGTCAGTTTTATTATAATTTTATTTACAATATTGTTAAATATGTTTTATTTTTAACGGATTCTTTAAAAAAGATACATAAACACTTGATTATAATAAATATTTTATCATGAATGTTATGGAGTGACTTAATAATTTGTTTGTACTGAACATCTTGTTCTGTTAGGTTTTATTAATTATATTATTTTAATTGTTAGATCGGAGGAATGGAGCGGCGAAAAAAATGGTCCCGCTTCAGAAAAAGAACCTTCAACATATGATGGGCCACCTGGTATGGATCCAGAAGGTGTTATTGATTCCAATTGGGAGGAAGTTGTAGATAATTTTGATGATATGAATTTAAAGGAAGAATTGTTAAGAGGAATTTACGCTTATGGTTTTGAAAAGCCTTCTGCTATCCAGCAACGGGCTATTATGCCTTGTGTGAAGGGTCATGACGTGATTGCTCAGGCGCAATCGGGGACAGGGAAAACAGCAACTTTTACAATTTCTATATTACAACAAATTGATACTTCGCTTCGAGAGTGTCAAGCATTGATTTTAGCACCAACCAGAGAGCTGGCTCAACAGATTCAGAAAGTGGTATTTGCATTGGGTGATTTTATGAATGCTCAGTGTCATGCCTGTATCGGAGGTACGAATGTTCGTGAAGACATTCGCAAATTGGAAGCCGGCGTGCATGTAGTTGTCGGTACCCCTGGTCGGGTATATGACATGATTAGTCGACGAGCCTTGCGTACAGAACATATTAAACAGTTTGTACTTGATGAGGCCGATGAAATGTTGTCGCGTGGTTTTAAAGATCAAATCCATGATGTGTTTAAATTATTGAGTGCAGATGTACAGGTTATTTTATTGTCAGCTACAATGCCAACAGATGTATTGGATGTAACGAAAAGTTTTATGCGTAACCCTGTTCGCATATTGGTCAAGAAAGAAGAATTGACACTTGAAGGTATTAAACAATTCTTCGTTAATGTAGAAAGAGAGGATTGGAAGCTGGACACATTATGTGATTTATACGATACATTATCAATTACGCAGGCTGTAATATTTTGTAATACTCGTCGCAAGGTAGATTGGTTAACAGAAAGCATGCACAAACGAGATTTCACTGTTTCGGCGATGCATGGCGATATGGAACAACGTGAGAGAGATGTAATTATGCGTCAATTTAGAACCGGTTCTTCACGTGTATTGATTACTACCGATTTACTCGCAAGAGGTATTGATGTACAACAAGTGTCGCTTGTTATCAATTATGATTTACCTTCTAATCGAGAGAACTACATTCACAGGTAATGTGTAAATGAATAAAGCTTGTGTTGAGTAGTTGTTATTAATTTCTTTGTTAATTACAGAATTGGACGTGGTGGTCGTTTTGGACGTAAAGGAGTCGCTATCAATTTTGTCACGGAAGATGATAAACGCGTGTTGAAGGACATAGAACAATTTTACAACACTCATATTGATGAAATGCCAATGAATGTTGCCGACTTGATCTAGATCCTATTTGCTGCTGTAAATCGCTGATGTGTTGTACGTTGCCTCGAGTTTTTTATGGTGTGAGTATTAGCTGCTCTCTTTGCGAAGACTGCGATTGAATGCGAATATTGTGCGCCATCTCAACTCCAGGCCAGCGGCCCGCACTGTGCGACTAAAGTTTGCTGAGGATCATAGATTCGTCAGTCGGTTTTGATATTGCTATTAGTGTCCTTTAACACAAACATTTAAGTGTCAAACGGTTAATTTTATTTGTTTACTTACGATATTTGTTTATTTTTTCAATTCCGTTCAAAGTAGTTTATGGTTTTAGTATAGTAGTGTAAATTGTAATTAATATTGGTACCAGAGCATAGTTATTTATTGTGGTGTGTGCGCATCGCGTGTGGGCACCAGGGCCTGCAGCATGTACACGCACGGTCCCCCTCCTCTCCCTGCGCCTAAGACCGCGGGCGGGCTGGCTCTCCGCTGTCTGCCTCTGGCCCTACGACAGCACTGTTGTCTTGGCAAGGGTGTTGTTGGGTTTTGGAGGGGCTATTTTAACCGAAAGAGATGTAGACGAAAAAGTATATTTTCCTTGTGGTGTTGCTCTTTTGTAAAACATTATACTGATTCATATGAAAATAAACATTTCAAAAATACTAGTTGTTTAAATTTTATAGTGCCTCCAATCCTCCAACCCTTCTTAAGACAGCATATTTATAATATGTGTATGTAAAATTAGAGTGGATGATTAATAATAAGAAACTATGTGGTTGGCGGGTTCTTAGTATTTTTTTTTATTTGCAGGATATAAATGCAGGCATCATGGTTGAAGATCAATTTTGGAAATAAAGATCAAAATTTCCTTTTTGAATTACAGTATTTTGCTTGAAACCTTTTACAAATCCTTTTCCTTTTAATTTATCTTGCAGCATTAATTTAAATTAATATTTTATTTTTGTTTACATGTAATTTTTATATTTATTTTTTTTTGATTTTATTTACAATAAACGTAAAATTATTTTACAGGTAGATCGTTTTTATTTTATTTAAATATTTTTTTGTTATAATTTGTTTTTGTAAAAGTTTTTTTTTAATTGAAATACATATATACTAAGTTACGTAATTTTTTATAAAATTAATTTATAATTATCACAATATAATAAAACATATTTTATATATAAATACTGTGTGATTAATATAAAAAGTATTTCTAATATATTAAATACATAATATATTTTACATTAGGAAGAAACGAAAAGAGTCTCAGAACATATATTTTTTTGAATGTACCGCTGATTTGAAAACGGAAATGCGTCACTTTGTTGTAGATTGCGCTAGTATCTATCGATTGCGCGTACTGGTGATTTCCTTTGCGCAACGCAGTGAATCTTTTTAGTGCCAGTACGAGGGTCTCACAGTGAGCTGTGATCGCTTGAGCTGGAACTTGTGAGTGTCTTAAGGTGAAAGTAGAATAATATCAACATGAGCTGGCAGGATTACGTTGACAAACAATTGTTGGCTTCTCGTTGTGTCACAAAAGCGGCAATTGCCGGTCACGATGGGAGTATATGGGCGAAATCAGAAGGATTTAATGTAAGTTCTTTTGTTAGACATTTATAGGTAATTTTATATAATGACTGTAAATAGGTATTGTTTTATGCACATTATTGTGAATAGTTGCTGCATTTTTAAATCATTACACTAAAATTTAGTATATACTCATTTTATCGTCAGTCTTGGGACTGGGTGTTTCCGCTAGTGTTTGGCAAGCGCATGTGTAACTGCGAAATGCTCGAGCTCTTTGTTCCTTAGAACCGAAAAGTGGTTTATTAAAATATTTAATAATAATATGTGTATTACTTATTAATATATTTCTATAATCGTATCTACTGTACTTCGAATTCAATTCAGACAAGATGGCCGACCTACCGGCTTTTGACTTTATATAGCTACGTGGTGTCAGAAATGAACGCTAACCTAGAACACCAATTTTAAAAGAATAAATACATCGGATGATTTCATATTTTAAATTCTACAAGTCTTTCAAAATATCAATAAAATAATTTTAAGTCATGTATCAAATTGCATTATCTTGGTTACTAATGCATTTGCATTTTCCATTACGATTATGTATTTTCTGTATGTGCTTATATTTAATATTTGGTGTGCATTATTGATTAAAATATGCTAGATGAATTGAAAATTTGACTAAATATAACATGTGGTAGTAGCCTTCACCTTTACTTTGACATAGGAACGGCGCTAGGATTGGCCCTGCCACACGCGATTTTTATTCTTATATTCAATAATATCTTATTTCTAATTCTTTACCCTTGTTTGATGTAGAAAATAATCTTCCATTATTATTATTATTATTTCATGTATTTGTATTTTCTATGTAAATGAATAATTAATTTTTCTTTGTTATAAATATAAAATACATATCAATGTTTGTTGTAATGATTTAGTACATAAATATGCAGTTTTAATTTTTTTTAATTGTATTATCATAATTTCAATAGACTATTTCACCAAGTTTAAATAATTTTAATTTCATATTGTTACTTAATTTTGAATAAAGATTGGTGATTTTTTTGTCGTACTTTATCAGATAAATTAAGGGGTTTCACAATGTAGATTCGCATCTGGTTTTGCAGTTAAGTGTAGGATCAGCTGTACCTGTACCTATGTATATTATGAAAATAAAATAAGTTATCACCAAACTTTTGATGTTGGTAAATATATTTTCTTTTGCAAATTACAATGTACAGACCTAAATGCTTTTTAATAAAAAAAAGAAATAAAAGATCTAGTGAAATTACAAAATTAGAATACATATTATTATATTGCATTATAATAAAAGTTCAATGCAATGAATTTATGGTTAGCAATAAAATAGTAACTGCTATGTCACTATGAATTTATTTATCATTATTTTAGTTTATGATATTTTTTCTAGCCTTTCTTCTGAAAATCACTTTATATTTTGTTTATCTTCCTTTAAAATTATTCGTTTGTTAAGAAAATACTGGATTTGTGAATAAATTGTATATGCTGTACGCTTAATTTCATCGATATTATTTAGTTATTTATATCGATTGATATGCATTATTTTAAATTCGTAAATATTGTCCATCGGTATGTACGCAAATCTAATACTGGTATGCATTACAATACAAGAGCATGTGTTTTATCAGTAGTAAATGCAGTGGCGCGGCGCAGCAGTTATACCGATCATATCGTCCTTGGAATACTTTCCTTACATCGTCGCGATTGTGGCGCGCCCTGTGTTTGTCTCACGGTGTTGTTACTTGCGGTGCGGATTTATATCATCCCAAGGTGAATTAATTGTCCATTTGTAAATGTAACTCACGAGCAGGTGGTGATATGTACGAATTAGATATATGTTTAAACAAATCAGTGGCGCGTTATAGCTTCATGTAACCCTTAGACGAATTTGAATTTGGAGGCTCCATTTACAATACTGAATTAAGAAAATTTTTTGAATTTTTAGGTGACAATATCCACTCTCTCGCTAACTGGTATCTACTTTAATTCAACACTGTCCATGCAAAAAAAAATTAAGAACAATTTTAGATAAAATTTCGTTTGAAAATATTGTAATGAGTAATAATTAATAAATTATAGAATCATCTAATCAGCAATTCAATTCTAAAAGAACGTAGGTTAACACTTCTGTCTTCTATGTATAATATGTATGTTACTTTAAAGTTGAGTAATTATAATAAGCTTGTAAACTTTCTATAGTTAGGTACATATACTATACACATTTAAATTAATGTATAGCTTGTTTTTTAAATTTAATTGTAAGAAAATAATATTTATTATAATTTATAAAATCATTAGTATAGTATTTTTTTAATGTTAGGTACATCTAAAAAGTATATCAATTTTTAAAATTATATTAGTGTTTGTTTTGGTCACATAAAGTTTTATCGTGACTACAGTATGTTGAATAAGTAGACCGTATGTAAACAAAAATAATGATAATTACTAAAATGTATGCGTTGTCGTTTTATTGTGGCAAATGAACCATTATAACTGACAATTCGGAATTTAATTAAACACCATTTAGTTAAAAGTTTGTATCTGTAGGTATAACATTTTACACTTCAAACTAGTTTTTTTTTATTATATGTATTTACTGTCGAGTATTCAATCAGTACTTTTTTTTACATTAATTAATACGAGTATACATATACATATTTATTAATACATATTTTTATGTAATCTAAGAATTAAAAAATAATGAAATTAATTAATTTAATCAGACCTATTATTATTAACCCTTAGCTGCTCCACTTATCCAAATAACATACCTGCCTTTTTGGGGTTATCTCGTACCCCAGACACTAAAATGCTAACTATTCGTAAGCTATTGAGTATTTTAATTCAATTAAATTCTTCAATCATCTTCGAACGATACGGAATGCACTACAATCGGTTATTTAAAAGAATATATAATATTTAATATATTTAAAAAATTGAAAACCTTATAATATTTAAACAGCTTATATTGAAGTTGAAAAAATGTAGGGCGCCTGGTACCCCACAGTGGCAACTAAGGGTTAAATTTATTTTTTTAAGTACTTATTTATATTTTTATCGCAGATTAAAAAGTATCCAATAAAATTTTATAGAATATTTTTGTATCTCTATCGGGGCAATCGGTTTGTTTATAATTAAATTAAATATTTTCATTTAAAAATAAATAAGTCATGTAAATATTTATTACATTCTTCATAATGTGAATCATAACCATAATTTGTATTAATTTTATGCTTAAGTAATTAGTAGTTTGCATGCTAATTTACCCTATAACACCCAGTATTGTATTAGACACTACATCGGTGCAGTTTCCGCTACCGTCATAGTGACAGTTAACTGCGGCGGCGTTTACTCGGTCACCCACATCGCGGTGCGTGGGTGCAGCAGACACACACACACACACATGGGTCCACCTTTAATTATCATAATGCATGCAGTTCACTTTTATAATGCGTGATTCACGAAATGCGTGTGAGTCAGATCGATACGTTTGTACTTGGTAGCCTCACTATTTTAGATGTTGATGTTTTCTATGTGTGTTTTATTGATTTTTTTATGTTTTGAGAGTGAAAAGGGTTACCGCAGAGGTGGAGAAACATTTTGCATCTTAAGACTATATAAAGTTGGTTAGGCCTCACATTATAAATACAGAACCTATTTTATATGTGTTTTTGCTTTTTGATTTTGATATATTTATTAATTAATTTCAAATATTTTTTTAATACCTATTATAGTTAAATAATTTTAAACTTAAAAACATAAAATGCTTTCAAAACGTGGTGCTGCAACTTTCGAGTTCATTTTTTTCGATACAATAGAACAATGGAAGATAAGTAAACACACGCATTTTTCTATTATAACATTGAGAGTCGATCAAATTCAAGTCTTACTAACCTTTTCTCAACAACGTTTAATTGAAAAACAATTTATATAGGTTTACCACCCCTGGATGTGAACTTCAGAACGATTGTTGTCTTACGATTTTAGAATATTCATATGCAAAACCAATAACATATAGTTGTTTCAATTACACAAATCTTAAAAAAAGTCGATATTATTATTAACTTTAAAAAAAATTTATTATAGCTCTCTTAAACTAAATCCGAAATTTATTTCGTAATTTTGTACCTGTGTCACTTATATCAATATATTATATTTCAAACTTTAAAGCAATAATTACCCAACAACTTTTATATAGGACACATTATTTTCAAAACATTTAACACATATTTTGAAAGAATATTTTAAATCTTATATATCTGTCATTTATATAATATATATTCGGTCTGTGCCAGATATTTTAAAATGGGTCAGCTGGGAATTTTTCAAATATTTGTGTTATGTTTTCGAGACCTGACTAAAGTTTCAGTTTTCGTAGGCGTATTTTTAATTGTGAAATTAATTTTCTACTCAATTAGCTATGACAAATGTTTACAGGCGATTTCCGTTTTGATTGTCTATTAAATGATTGATTAAAATACCATAGTGTTATTGTTGTTTTGTATTTAAATACGCGTATGTACATAATGCACCTATTATATTATAGATAAATTAGTTCTTTTAGCTTATTTTAGTATAATTTTATGTATTAGCTTTGACTTAATATTGGAATGTATGCATTTTGATTAAAAACTGTGTTTCGATATAATGTTTTTAAAAATTTATTTTTACTTTTAATAATACTTAAAATTAGTTATCGTCATAGCGTTAATTCTATTTAATATTTAGTATCATTAATGTATTTACATCGATTGAATCAAATATTAATTTTAGACGTGATTAAAACAATGTCTTGACCTAATACACACATGAAAACATTGTAACTTGTAAATTTTTTTACAAATAATTTGAATGAATAGAAAATTACAATGATTTTAGTTTAATGTGGAAATACGATACATATTACTTAAATTTTTGTGAAGTAAGAAAAACTCACGCTTGATCTAATTTGAATTTCTTATATAATCCTGTAGGAATTTGCAGTAGAGTAAAAATAGATTTTATGATAGCTGAAAGAAAATTGTATGTTTGAAATATGCTGAAACTATTATTTCTATTGCTGTTATTTTGGAGAACACAATATCTTATTGAATACCTATTTTAGAATTACTATTATTGTTATTTACATATTATACAAAATGTATTTGATGAATATAAAATTAAATGTATACAGGATACTTATACTTACTTAGGTACATCACTTAAATTTGTATTAGGTACATTGTATAATGTATTACAAAATTGTTATTTTAAAAATGCTCATACATTATGAAGTTTTCTGAAATATTTTGATGTAAAAAAAACATAATTTCGTAAATATTCTTACTGGCGGATTTCAATAAAATAAGATTTTGATCTATTGAACATTGACCAGATATATTTTAGATAAAATTGCCGTTTTTTTCTGTGCAATGTGTCAGTGTGTTAGATCGCGCTTAACCTTGACATTTGATTATGATAATTAGGAGATCCATTTCTCACAGTCTACCAGCTGGGTGGTAGTGCGTTGACACTAAAATATCTTAATAGTTTTGTTAATGAAATTAATGAATGCACATTACACATTTTACAAAAATATTTATTTTAAAAATATCACGAAGTAATATACACTCGACAAATTAATTAAGGGGACACCTAAAAAATAGCATGTTTTCAAATGCTTGTAACTTGGTCAAAAATTAACTTTTTTCTAAACTTTTTTATTATTAAATTGAGCAAATTTACTCTACTTTATGATGGTCTAATTCGTTCCTCAACATCTTTTAATTTTTTAACTTTTTTATGTAATTATATAAATTAAAAAAAAAACTGCATATTTTGACACTTGATGTAGAGTGCATTTATGTAGAAAATGAAATTTTGAAATAACCTTTTTGTAGAGAATTTTAATACCTTCAAATTTATTATGGTGCGAAAAAAATGTGACAAAAATTCGCAAAAGTATTACAGTTTTAGTGAAAATCAGGAAAAAATAATTCAAATGAATATAGCCGGAGTAATTTTGGTGGTACAGAAAATAAATAAAAATAAAAATGAAGCTCAAAGTATCACCTTTCAGATTATGCAATGTAATGAAAGATTTTTTTATGAATTACAAAAAATATTCAAACTTTAAACAGAATAGAAAATATGAGTAATTAGACAGTAAAATTAAAACAAAGAATACATACCCTAAACATTACATTTTAGGTGGCCCGAGCTAGAGGTCTCATTAACAATACATGTTCTTTATAATTCATTTTTATTTTTTTAAATAGGACCATATTACGCGAAGATATTCAACTTTGATGTCTCAACATCAGAAAACCCAAAAAAATTACAAATTGGAATTTATTGAAATTTTTCTCGAAATAAAGCAGCTTATGAAAAATTTTAAGAAGTCAAAAAATGCATTATTTTACTGAAATAATAACCCAAAATGATCCATATGGTTTTAAAATTGTACCTAAATATGTGTGCTTACTGTATACATTCATTTGTGCATGTAAAAATAAATATTTAGTAAAAATAAGTATTTTTTGACTTCGTAAACATTCCATGACCTGCTTTATTTTACAAAAAAAAATTAAAATTTTTGCAATTTGTAATTTTTTTGGGTTAACTGATGCTGAGACATCAAAGTTGAATATCTTCGCGTAATATGGTCCTATTTAAAAAAATAAAAATGAATTATAAAGAACATGTATTGTTAATGAGACCTCTAGCTCGGGCCACCTAAAATGTAATGTTTAGGGTATGTATTCTTTGTTTTAATTTTACTGTCTAATTACTCATATTTTCTATTCTGTTTAAAGTTTGAATATTTTTTGTAATTCATAAAAAAATCTTTCATTACATTGCATAATCTGAAAGATGATACTTTGAGCTTCATTTTATTTTTATTTATTTTCTGTACCACCAAAATTACTCCGGCTATATTCATTTGAATTATTTTTTCCTGATTTTCACTAAAACTGTAATACTTTTGCGAATTTTTGTCACATTTTTTTCGCACCATAATAAATTTGAAGGTATTAAAATTCTCTACAAAAAGGTTATTTCAAAATTTCATTTTCTACATAAATGCACTCTACATCAAGTGTCAAAATATGCAGTTTTTTTTTTAATTTATATAATTACATAAAAAAGTTAAAAAATTAAAAGATGTTGAGGAACGAATTAGACCATCATAAAGTAGAGTAAATTTGCTCAATTTAATAATAAAAAAGTTTAGAAAAAAGTTAATTTTTGACCAAGTTACAAGCATTTGAAAACTTGCTATTTTTTAGGTGTCCCCTTAATTAATTTGTCGAGTGTAGTTCCATTGAATTATTTTGCATACATAATTTCTATGTTATGTTTGTAGTAAACATTATTTTTAAATAAATATGTTACTTTAATTGGCGACGGTATGTATATATATATAATCGTTATAAATGATAGTAATGAATGCTATCTATTTAATAATGCTGGCTAGGATTCAAGCAATCTGTGTCAACTGACGTTCAACGTTTATAATTGTCTAATATTAAACTGGAATATCCGCTCTACTCTCTGAGAATATTCGCCCATAAGTTACCGAATATGCGATTATGTTTTTTGTTCGTTAATTTTATAGAAATTAATTTTCAAGCGAAGACGTATTTAAGTAATTTAATTTTAATTATGCAATTTAGTAAACGTTCTCTTATATTTTAAAACATTTTTTTGGAATTTGATTGTAATATTTAGTAGTGTAAGTATAAAGATCTACCGTGTTTTATTTTACCAGAAGTTATAGGGAATTTCTTGTAATTATTTCTAAGAAAATGTGTGGTTCATGATCTGGAAAATACAGCTAATTTTATTTTTAATATTATGAATTTTCGTTTCTCAAAACATTAAACAATGTTTTAATTCAATTAATGATAATTAGAAAATAATGTCCCTATTTATTTACGTTTTATTCAGTTCTTTTTTGATCGAAAAAACTCTACGCTACTGATGTATAAATTTTTATTTTTGCTTCTGCAGTTATTATTTAATAAAATATTTTATTATTGGCACTTTTTGAATTTATGAATATACAAATGTTTACTGAATATAAAAATGTAACAAATTTAAAAAGAAACCTGTATTATTCTTATTGCCATAAGACGATAACACAGATAAAAAAACATATGGTGTTTGTGCTACTTTTAACAATATTGGACAAGATGACTCATTTGTATGTGTTGCTTGCATTTATATTGATGTTTATGTCAGGGACGATAATTTCTAAATGCAACGTTTCTGAACTGTAGTTTGAATTATAATTTTGAATTGATTAATCAATAATAATCAAAATTAATTTTATTCAATAATAGGTATCTGATTTATGAAAGTTCGTATGTGTAGGTTTATATTTTATGTAAACTAATCAAATGAATGTAACTTTTTCTTTTTGAATTTGTCCTTTTAAAAGCTAAATTAAATAACACGTAAAATGCTATGTCTAATCACAAATGCGTTACTGTACTATCTGTAGGATTAGTAATGATGCTTAAAAAGAATTTCTAATTAACTTTGTTCCCGGAGCCAGCAGATTATGTTGTGCTAATACCTTTCTGTTTAATTTTCCGCTATTTGTACAGTGCAACAAGTGGATAGACATACCTTTAGTCTTTAGATGTGAACACTGCCCGTCACGCTGTAACACGTTGATTTCTTAGAAATGTGTGTAATATGTTTATTTATAGAATTGCATTGCGGGCGGTTAAGCTTGAATAAGTTGCATATAAATTACTTTTATGTATAGAAATGTTTTTGGCGTAGAAATTAAGTTTTTTTATCTGTGTTTTGGATCTCAATATGTACCTTTTCTGCATATTTTCAACTATAGCTTGTTAAAAATGTTAACATATAACACATGAGTATAAAATATACTTAATTATTGATATGGTTTAAAATAATGACTTGACTAATTAAGATTATCGGGTTTTCTAAATAGTACCTATGCGTATTATTATTTAAATACCTATTTGTATGGATAATTTGCTTGTAAAATTGATTTTATTATACAAAATTACATGATATAAGTTCCACAAAACCTATATTTCTTATTCTTTCATAAAGTCAGCAATGTCCTTAAGACAACAAAAATAAAAATGTCATAAAACCTTTGTGATAAAACCAAAGCATCAATATCTTGAATGTCTTATTTACCGGTTTTCCTATAAATGATAATCCGTTTAAACGGATTATATAGGCCAACCAGTCATAAAATTGCATTTTGTAATAGAATTTTGTTGTGTTCTTATATTTATTTATTTGTTTTTCGTTTTCTTTATCTACTTACTCAGTTTCGTCATATATTTAGGTATTAACACAAACATTATTTGCAATGTAAATAAATTATTTAATAATTTTGAGTGAAACATAATTTTCGAAGTACTAATTAGAATGAATAGAATGTATAATTTTAATAAATTTTGTATTGAATATTATAATAAGCGTTTATGAACATTATCTTTTGTGGAAGATTTTGAGTATATTTCATTTATGAATTTACTGGAAACGTTTTATTTATAATTCATCAACAGCTCACTGAAATTCCCGTTTCTTTTGATGGGAAGCTTCGTGGGGTAAAACCCATTGATATAATCTGTGAATCAGCATAAAGATCTTTTATCAGATATTTTCTGAACGTTTTTGTACCCTTATTTTTTTTTGTTTTCTAATATAAATGAAATAATTAATAATAATTATATAAAAGTACGTGTTTATTTTTATACAGGATGGCCAGTTTCTGGAAAACCGGGAAAAGTCAGGGAATTTTGCTATACAGGGAAATGTCAGGGAATTTGGTTGGAAGTCAGGGAATTTTTTATACAAATGCAAAAACCATACAAATTCTCGCAAATACTTAAACAGTTATCTATGTGACCTTTTTTAGGTTTTTTATCTAAATTTTAAATAAATAAAAAAACAGGGAAAAGCGGTAAAAATTCTCCTGAAAAACCGAGAAAAGTCAGGGAAATTTGTTCCAGAAAAATACTGGCCACCCTGTTATAATATAGATTGTAGATTTTTTGCATGATTCTATTTTATAAAAGAAAACACATTAATTAAATTAATTCAAGATCTTGTTATTAATTTAGTATTTTATATATTGTTGCAGGTATCAAAAGAAGAATTAGCAACATTGGTGAAAGGATTTGAAAGACAAGACCTGCTCACGTCGGCGGGAGTAACTTTAGCGGGTAGCAGGTACATCTACCTCTCTGGCACGGACCGCGTGGTTCGCGCCAAGCTCGGTAAAGTCGGTGTACACTGCATGAAGACGTTACAGAGTAAGTGATATTTGCTATCTATTCATACACCTATCGTACTGAATATTTGGCTAGTGATAATTTATATCTAAGGCCTAAAGTGTAGGGGTAATTGATCTCGGTAATGAGAGTGAATTGTTAGCCTTCCTCAGTGGCGCATCCAAGTTTTTTTTAGGGGTTAAACCTCCCACCCGAATTTGTCAATATACATTATTTAATTTAACAATTGTGATTTTGGTCTTCCTAGAAGGCGTTATTTTCTCTATTCTGACGGGTGGGAGTAATTATATTAATTCCAATATTCGCACTATATCGAATGTTTTTGTGTGTGCAGTTGTAGATTGTTAGTACAGCTCTGAAAATGAAAATGCAGTTGTAAAAATAATTTTGTGCAGTGCTAAAAAAACGCGAAGAGCAAAAAACTATAATTCAATTAAATTATTGCTTCGACGATTTTTTTCATTTTCAATCATATTGTGCAGTTTTAAAATTTCCTTAAAATAACCCGTGCTATATTGGCCAATATTTTTTTCTGAGGTATTTGTATCCCCATTTGCATTCATTTAAGAACATACATAGATTTACTAATACAGGCTGGCCAGTTTCTGGAAAACCGGGAAAAGTCAGGGAATTTTACTATGCCGGGAAAAGTCAGGGAATTTGGTTGAAAGTCAGGTAAAAATGCAAAGTCTGCAAAAATGTTAAAATTTCATGTGTGAGACCTTTTTTTTAGCTTTTTAATCTAAATTTTAATTATAAAAAACAGGGAAAAACGGTAAAAATTCTCCTGGAAAACCGGGAAAAGTCAGGGAAATTTGTTCCAGAGAAATACTGGCCACCCTGTAATATATATCTTATGTATGGTATTACAAAGAATTTGGTCTAGACAAAAATAAAATCTTTCTACGGAATATTGAACTGTGTTATGTTATCTACGGATTTGGTTTATGTAGAAACTTAAATATGGAGTAATTTGTATATTTTACAAAATATTGCGGTTATTTAACCCTTAGCTGTTCCACTTCTCCAGAATAACATACCAGCCACACTGGGGTCACCTCGTACCCCAGACACTAAAATGCTAACTACTCGTAAGCTATTGAGTATTTTAATTCAATAAAATTCCTCTATCATCTTCGAACGATACAGAATGCACTCCAATCGGTTGTTTAAAAGAATATATAATACCTACTTAAGATAGGTATTTAAAAAATTAAAACCTTGTAAAATTTAAACAGCTTACATTGAAGTTGAAAAATGTGGGGCGTCTGGTACCCTACAGTGGCAACTAAGGGTTAATATCTTCTATTTGTCATTTTGGTTTCAAAAAAAATTATATTCTCTATTGACAGTTACTTTACCTGACCGAGCTATAGTAATTTGTTTATTTATGTAATTAAATCGTTAATAATGTAATATTTCACATTTTGTTCTACAATAGTAAGTAGAAGAAAATTACTACAGATTTAGTAATTTTTGTACACACTTCATCATAGTTTGGTCACGATATGCCACTGACATCTACTTTTTGGTTCTATAATGCAATAAATTCTACCCTAACCTAAAGTAATGTAAAAATTTACCAATTAAAATAATTTCAATTATTACATTATTTTAACTTGGATTGAAACGTCAGGTATAGAACATGACAACTTGGAAAAACTACTATATTATTAATAAAACCGGTCGAAAAACCTTAAAAGTTATAAATCGTTTAGACTTTCACAAAAAAAGTAATTCTAGATGTCAAAATGACGAATTAGGGAAGTGTATGTTATATGATTTTTTTCATTCTTTATACGTCAAGTGTAACTTATGTCTATGAGTATCAAATGTATTTTCTTTTTGCGAATTTAAGAAAATTTTGTTGTTATTTATATATGGCTTTATTATTAATCTCATATTTTAGATTCTTTTCAAATTTTTTAATTAATGTTGAAACTCAGATTAATGTATTTTTGCATTAATTGTTAATGTTTTAATTTTCGATATGAAAAAAGACCGAAATGAAAATAAGTACACGTGTGTAGTACAAAAAAATATTTTAAAGTCTTTTAAAACTTTAATATCGTGAGTGCTGCAAATTATTATGCATATATTATTACTTCAATTTGCGATATAATATGCAAATAAAAGTATTAATTTAATTTTTCTGCTTTTATCTACTTTGTATATTTCAGAATAAACGCCCAAGTCATTTATTTCCGATTCTATTTGAGGCAACTATATGGAACTATTAGGGAATATTATTCTAAATAACATAGCTTTTTATGACCATTATATGATTTAACATTTATTTGTTAACGAGGAGTCAACATAATTTTTTTAAGTTTTACCTTATTATGTTGTATCATTTGAAATATTTTTTCAAATCAGAATTCAATTTAATAATTATATTTAAAATCTAACGTACCTTTCAAAATATATAATAATAACTAGCATATTGGACCTGTAATAAACATATTAAAGTTTTCACTTATCGCTAACTATTTACGCAGCGACTTGATGAAATTTATTCAAAATATCCACATATCGTCAAAACTGGTCAGTAAAATCAGTAAAAGTCAGTTTTTTGTAACCCGGTCAGTTAAAGTCAGTTTTTTGGAAAAATGGTCAGTTTTATCAGTTTTTTTTGGGTTTGGCACTCAAAGTTTTCACATCAGAGCCCAATTTATCGTGAAAAAACTCATTATTTGAGTTCAAAACGATACAATTACCGTGAAAAATATATTCAAATTATTAATAATATTTTGATTGTGAATTCGCAACAATGATTTACTTATTTAAAATTTAAATAAATCATTGTTATGAATTCACAAAACTCAATATTTGTAAAATATGCACTTGATTGGCTGAATAAAAAAGATACGAAATGGATATTTTGTATCTGAATGGGGAAAAGGGATGGTGAAAGTGACTTTTTTGTTGTGTGCTTAAAAAAAATTTCTATGACTTGGGGCTTCAAGGCAATTGAGCAACATGCATAATCTCAAGACTCAAAAACATAAAGAGCAATCAAGAGTAAAGTTGTCCGTTTCTCAATTGCATCTCTCATTCATTTTTTAACTCGGTTCAGATAGTCAGTAAAAGTCAGTATTTTTAGATTTCTATGTCAGTAAAATCAGTATTTTTGAACACTGAACTTGTTTCGACCCCTGACATATTTACCCAAATTATACACTTAAATCTTCCTTGCGAAACACGCTATTCATAAGTGAAAACCGGAACAAAATCCGTTTAGTAGTTACTGAGAAAATCGTAGATAGAATGACGCGGCAAGAAACTTTGTTTTATAATATTTTTATATAATAAAATTATCAATCTTTATAAAATATATAGCTTTAAAATGGTATGGTATGTTACATGTTATAGGTAGCCATTTAAATTCTTATGTTGACCCTCTTATGAAATTCATATGTAAAGGATAAAAATGTTTAAAATGCATAAAAGTACGGTATTTCGAATCATACAAATCCATTAGTTAAAGTTTTATATCCATTTATCAAATAGGTTCAGTAAATATCTGAGACGTGTTAATTCTAAAACACTGTAAAATGTAATAGGTATACAAATTTTCAATTCACATGTATGTGACCTTATTACGATGTTGTTTTTTTTATATGAGAAACGGTAATTATTTCTTTTTCTTCCGGCCATTTTTTAAATGAAATAAGTGTAATTGTATAAAGTTTTACTTAAAAAAATATTATGTATGGGTACAACCATACAATTATTACAATTAAATGTATTTTAATATTATCAAATTCTAAAGTCAGTATGACCACTTACATCCGGATTATGTTGACAGCCCTTTGGGGTTAACATGGCCATGTAATTTATATGCAAATGTATGTAAAATAAAAATGTGTCACATTAGTACAACGTAGGTTTTTTGTTTCAGCTGTTGTGGTTTCCCTCTATGAAGATCCAATTCAACCGCAGCAAGCGGCCTCTGTAGTGGAAAAACTAGGCGATTACTTACTTACCTGCGGTTACTAGAGGTGAGTGTTTGTGTCACATAAGGGTCGTTCAGTGTGTAGTAGGTGTAATAAAAGCTCGCTTAATTATGCTACAACGTCTTTTATTTTTGACGGCTGGATTATGGAGTGTCTATTAATAAAGTAAGAATGTTTTTTTGATATTTTGTCACATTTTCGCAAGAGTTCGTAAGATTTTGGGACTTTAGCCTCCCCTCCCCCTATTTTTTCTGTATATTGGATTTGATTTTAAGGTCAATTGTAATAAATTACATGATTTTATTTTTTCTAAAAATAATTGCATTCCAGTAGAAAAGAAATTAATAAAAACATATAGCACAACTTAATTTTAATAATAGTAAAAAAATCGTAATTCCTAGCAACTGTGATGCGTGAAAAGTGTAATTTTCCGATAGTATTTATTTCTATTAAAATTAATTGATTTAATAAGAAAGTAATTTCAACAGCCGAAACTGGTTATTTTACAATAATTAATTGGAAAGAGAAAGAGGAAATATACGTAACTAACGCTTTGGACCACCATGTAAATTTGTAAGATTCCCCCCACATTATTACGTAATTAATGGACGCTCTCAGTGAAACCCCTCCAGAAAAATGTACTCTGGGTAAATAATATTCTGTCGTCAGAAAATGGTAGATGGTTAAATGAGTAGGTCCCGTTCCATTTTCGAACTATCAAGCTCTGGTAATTTATATCTCCATTCCTCCTTAATTGTTTTTATAACTTATAGATATTTTTTTAAGAAGTACCTTTAAATCGAAAGCCTTAGGTCAGTGGTCCCCAACCTTTTTGTACTTAAGAGCACATTCTAGAATACCGGTCGGGCGGCGGGCACCATTTATTTTTTCAAGGTGCCTACATCAAAATCGCGATTTTGATTCAGACACTCGGGCGTTTCTTACGCCTAAACTAAAAAAGTAAGACATGTGCTCTCGCTGACTTTTTGATGGAAAATTTTGTAATCTACAAAAAGGTTCAGAGGCATTTTTTCATACATTTCTTAGTTCCTACGTAAGCCGTGACTGGTAAAAATTGATATTCATAAAACTTTGATCGTTGTTGAACGAATTTGTGCAATGTTTGATATATATTTATGCACAAATGTTTTTTCTTAACAAATCTACATCAACAATATATTTTTAATTTATCTTTAGAATTAATGTAAGTGATTTTTGTAATTGCGTACAGCCAGGAAAAGAATAAATTGTTACATATTTTTCTGGCTGTACTTAACGGTACACGTTAAATTTGAGAGAATAAATGTAAAATGATATAATATATTTATAAAAAAATATTTTGTTCAAATAAATACGCTTATATTTCTCTAATTAGTTACTAAAAATAAAAAATAAATTACATGTAATTGAAAACTTAATTTTTTTATCGTTCACAGTCAGCGGCGGGCACACGTAAAACAGTCGGCGGGCACAATGGTGCCCGCGGGCATAGGGTTGGGGACCACTGCCTTAGGTTATAATATGATAACTGCTAAAATATATTTTTTTGATAGCAATTTAAGAGTTCAAAACGTTATTAAATCACCATTGATTATAATGTATTTCTCAGACGAATATGGTAGATATCATAAAAAGTCTTAACGAATGAACAGAAAAATAAATCGAAGTGTTCATCAAAAAATGCCGAAAATGTCATGTTGATTATGATCTAATATCTTTTAGATACACAATTATCTAATTATGTTGTAGAAATTCATAAGTAGTTGGAAGTATTGTGTAATTTTGATTATACTGAAAATGTGAAAATATCTGTTTTAAATATATTTTTTATCTGCTAAAATTCCTGTATTATGAACTACTTCGATAATATATAGTTTGTAGGGGCATATTTCTATATTTATACGATATTTTTTATTTGTCATTCCATGAATATGTCAAATTCGTCATTTTGCTACGAATATTATTCATATCTATGACTCATTTATCTTTTTGCGATATTAAAATTTATGAATGAAAATGAATCGAAATACTACTGTTGAATGTATTATGATATAATACTATATTAATAGTTTATATTTGTTAGGAATTTATAGTAATCATAATAATTTGGAGATTGAATTAATATTTTATATATAATTAGTAAATATAAAATTACAACAGCATCTTTTTTTATCAGCATATTTGGATATTAAAAATATTAATATAATCATATTTTAATCGATACACTTAATTAGTAAAAAACAAAATGGTTAGCAGCTGTTGTGCTGATTATTATGTTAAGCTATTGTTAGAATTTTAAATCTACATGCAGATGTTAAATATAATCTTTTAAATGACCACTTATTCACCAATATTTCAAAATTAACCTATTTTTTCATTACATTCAGATGATGCTTACTGTTTACATTTTAACTGTTCTAGTGTCCAAATAAAATATTTGATTGTTAACTAAAATTATATTTCAGTATTTTGTACAGCATGGCAATTAAATGAAACGCAATACTCCATTAAAAATAATTAATTGTATTCGTGTTAGTTTTATCTTTATAAATGCATTTGTCTTAATTATGGAAACAATTAAATAAAATTATCAAAATATATGTATGTGTGAGTCATACAAAGTTAAATAAATTCCATTGAATTTCCGTTGAAATAACTGAGTAAAAGGTTGTGGGTTCTGATGTACGTGTTCTTGAAGAGATAAGAAAAAGTATCCCTGAAATTTTTTTATCTTTTCTGAAGTAAAATAAAAAAGAATATTATGTTGCATTATATTTTTGGAACACTACTTTCTCTTTATGTAACATTTGCACTACTAAATGATAAATGAAAAGGCATTACTATCACTTGATAAATATAATGAAAGTATAGTACCAACATTTGCCGTATTGGTTAATCAATTTTCTTTTAAACACAGCGAATCCATTATTCATAAACACATTTAAATGTTAATTCATAGTCATCAACGTGTTTTTCATACTTTCTGCACACGGTAATTGCGAAGATCATTGCCACAAATTCACTATTTATTACTTTCTACCGTAATTAGTAGTGCTACGTTACGGTTAGCGAACGGACATAGATCGTGTTTAATATGTAATAAATAATAATATTAACTTAATTTAGATATAATATTTGTAACATAAGTTTTAATGATATATGATGTATGTATAAGAGTGGTTTCTTTTATTTGAAGATTGTTTGAACGGTATAATATTTATGTTTTAAGTAATTAGTAACAAAATATTGTTTTATGAAGAAGAATTTAAGTTTTCATGTTAATCAATTATACCAATTAGTCTTCTTTGATAAAGAATATTTGTCTTACAATGTAATCGAGCTGCTTAGATTGATGAATGTGGCTATTTGCACATGCAGTATGTGCAAGCAATTGGCTATTTGCACATACTGTATGTGTACCCAATTAACTTATTGTTAGTGGTATATCTAAATAGCCAATTGCATGCATAAACGGCATGTGCAAATAGCTAATTAAATGCATATATGGTATGTGCAAATAGCCAATTGCTTGCACATACTGCATGTGCTAATAACCTCATCCTAAATTGATTGCTATAGATTGCTGTGTTTCCGTATTTGTAATGCGGTGTTTCTTTTGTTTCAGGTAGTTCCTCGCTGCCGAAGGAACCAGGCGGCGCGTTTTTACACAAACAAACAAACATTATATTATAATATAATAAATTTGTATTTTTTTCAATAACAGCGAAATGCGGCAATGTGTATCATGTGTACTTGTCATCATCAGTATAAATGGCGGTCACGTTGCATCGCCGAACAAATTGGTTTATTCGATAAACTATTAATATATTATATATACATATTTGAGTTTTGTGCCGGTGGTGCACGGACGGGGTGGCGGGGAGCGTGTCAGATAAAAAACCCGCCCCACCCCACCCCGCCATCCCGTCCATACTCTTACTTCTTCCCCTTCTTGGCACCGTCGCCGCGAGTTTATGTTTTTAGGTTAATGTGTTTATATCGCGTTTGTTTTCTGGAATACGTCCTTCGTGTCCCGTCGCTCCCGCTCCCAGCTCCTGTCCAGCCCCCTCTCCCTCATCCCGTCCCCCGTATTGTATACTAATTGACGAGCGCACAGATCTCTCTATTTCGTTGTCTTTAATTTGGCCGCCGCCTATTGCCGCTGCCCGCGTATTATTGTCCAGACGTGTTCCAGGAAACAACATTTATTATTTGATCTATTAAAATAAAATTAAGCCATTTGTGTAAGCTTATTATTCCTACTATTATAACTTCAATATCGCTGTATACTGAATATTTGATACTGATGGAAAATGATTACTACATTATATTGTACTACAGTTAGGGTTTTTTAAAACGATAAAAATCTCTAGTCCCCTGCTAATGTAATTGTTTTTGTAAAACCGATTGGGATTCAGCTTCTAAAGTATGAAACAACTCTTTGTAGCTCATGCGATCAGCCAGTCATTCCTGTATTAACCCTTTTTGTACGGATTTTATGTTTGCTGCCTCTACGGGTCAGCCACAGTGTATTGTAATAATTATTATATTTATGATACATGGTGATTTGTAAGTTTTAAGCTGCTGATGTGTGTGACGCAAGCAAATGCTCATTGAATTGTTGGCAAACGAGGTGTTTATGATTTTTTTACCTCATAATTTAACAAAACAAAAATATATTAGAGTTCAGTAGCTTTGTAAAATTTCTGATAATTCGCAAGGGAAACTGTGTCTATCTAAATGAAATCATAATAAATTTGTATTATAAATGAACTTACGTTGTTTTATTTCATTGTTATACCAACTACAAAACTCTTTCAGCTATGTGTGAACAGGTACGTACGAGTAATATAGAAATTAATGACTTGATTGAACAGTATTCAAATTTACTAATTAATGATGATTGATTCATTGGCTGTGATATTCGAGCAATTAGTTTTGTATAGAAAATACAACAAAATGTTACTTTTACAGTAGCTGTTTTAATTAACTATTTAAGAACATTTAACCTTTGACATTTAATTAATTTGGTACCATGTGAATCTGACTAATTGTTAAATTGTTATACCACTTTTAATAGATAATAGGTACATGATTTTTACCTAATGACGCGTTATGATAGTCTAGAGTCTAGGACTAGGATCGAGGTAGAAAAAGTTTTTGCCTCTGCCCCCTTTTTGAATTATAATCGATATCAAAATATTTATAAAATTGTCATCAAATATTTGAAGAATTTTTTGTTGCTCTTCGATTTATTTTCGTGGCAAAAAGGTCTTCTTTAGTTTCAAGAGCAAAAAAAGTTAGATTTTTTTTTCTGCCCAGCTCAGACCCCCTTCACCTCGGGGCCCTAGGCAATTTCCTAAAGTAGGTAGGTACCTACTTGTTTTATTATAGTCGGTCAATGAGAAAAAGCCAATCAGATTATATCCGTTAAAATTTCACACTGATAATGAGACTATATCAACTTATAAGTTGTGTCGAGTTTCCTGAGATAAAATTAAATATTGTTTATCATATTATAATCTTGATTTTTCAATGTAAAAAAATGGATTCGCACGAGATCGAAAGTTCCATCGGTCTCGGTAACGTGGAATAGACGAGATCGGCTTAAAATGCGATCAAGATGACACTTTCGGTTTTAATAAACATAGTTTCGTCTTGTTTTGTGTGAACCCCCGCAAACATCCATACGTACATTTCCTTTTTTTGTAAATAAGTCATTTTTGCAATTTTATCAATAGCTTTTTTCAAAATTTCTACAAAAAAAAATAACAAAGGGTTTATGAAGAGGTCGACTTCAGACGGAAGATGACCATGACAGAGATAACTGAGTGGACCTTGACCGTGAAGTGTGTACAGTGTTAGTGGTCACTGACAAACGGGCAAAGTGTGTGTGCAATGTATGTGCCACATTCCCTGCTCGTGACCGGGGCACGGTGTTATATAATAGGTCGCATTACTTCCTTGTTGCAATGCCAGCTGCAATCTCGTACGAAACAATGCAGTAGGTTAAGTGCATTGTTAACCTTTGTACCGCTAAAGGTGGGCCAAATTTTCTTTTACTAATATTATATTAATTAATGGTTCGTGAAGATATTTAATATGCGACATGTTATCGGATTCTAGATATTAAAGTCAGGGACGTAATAAGAAAACAAATTAGGACCAATTGGTAAATAAATTTAAGAATAATTAGTTATGCCAAGATGCATTTATGTAAGCTGATGAATTGTTATGCAAAATATTTGATTGTGATCTTTTTGGGCTACTAACTATAATAAAATATTTCATCATTCCATTCTTACTTTTTTTGTCTTATCTAAAATTACTGCATACATATAAATATTCTTGAATACACACGAATTGAAAAAAAGAATACTGGAGCAAGTTTATAAATAAATAATTTACATTCCGACTTGTTATGTTTCTCTATTGAAATAAAAACAGTATTTTCTAACATATTACGGTAGATTTATTATTACCGTATATTATTTGTTCTTGTTTACTTAATATAGAGAATATAATTTACTGTTTATGTCTACGGTATCCATATGTCGCTGTATTATAAATTATAATTAGTAGTCTTGGTGTTATATTTAGCAGAGAAAACATAACTATTGCATTTTATTACAAATTGGGTTCAAATAGTTACGAAAATATTAAACTTACAGGGAGAGGAAAAATGATTGGAGCCTCGAAATAAATTGAAGGGGTCGAGTGGACTTTTGGATGATCAATTTTTTTTTTATCTAAACGGTTTATATTTTTTATCACGGAATCAATCCGCAAAAAACAAGCAACTTTTTTAAGAATTCATAAAAATTTTATTCGCAAACAAAATGTACTTGAAAGAAAAAGTATAAAGAATAAAAAAAAATTATTTAAATAAGATTCTAAGAATTATTTTATAGATAATTTTTCTAAACAAAAAAGATAATCTGACAAAAAAGTATTTTCGACAAAAGTTTCTTGTATTTTTCGTAGAATAAAATGCCGTTATAAAAACATGAGTTTTTGTTTTAAAGCTGACCTTAACGAACCGTTTCAAGATCATTCCAAGGTCACGTTAAATATTTATGGTTTTTTAAACAATAAATATTTTTCTTTATTGAGCATCATAAGTTCAAAAATACTTTTTTTTAAATCATAAAGAAAAAAGTTCAACGTGTATTTTGCGGGTTTTATTCGTTAGTCGTAAAATAGGTAATATCGATATAACAAATAATGACATTACACTAATAGACATAAATAATAGAATATAATAAATGAAATATTTTAAATTGCAAGAGTTTGATAAATATCTGTTTTGTTTCATTTAGAATCATTTTTAGATATCAGTTTAGTTAAAAAATCCGTCCTCGAACCAGCATAATGTAAAAAAAACATTTTTTTTTGTTTGGTATTGAGTTACCCCTAATTAACCACATTTAATTACGCTGTTAGTCGGAACTTTTTCGGTATCCTGCTTGAAGACTGTTTGAGGAAATTCACATTTAACAATAAAATTAAAAATTAATAGAGATCACAAATAATAAATACTTTAATATTTAATACGATATTTGCAATATTATGTCAATTGTTTGTGTACTACACCGTGGAGCGGGGTCAACAACACGGGCGCGCTGCTGTTGCGATGCTCTTCTTGCCGTCGCTGCGTCCGCGTCCGGCTTGGCGAGATTCTTGTACCACTTTCTGGGATGCTGCGAAAGATTGCCCAACAAAGACAAAGTGGTGTATTTAAGTCTTTTGTAAATGAAAACCCATCACACGGAATTTTAATAAAAATATTAAAGAAACAAATCATTTAAATTTTTTTAGGGGGGCGGGAAAGGAATTTGATTTTTTTTGCGGTGTGGAAAATTTTAGTTTCTTCATTACAACAAGCAAGCATACTATAATGGATATATGTATGTATATATGCCGTTTTAAAATACCTACACAATTAAAATGTTCTACTTCAATGATAGAACAATATAAAATATTACTAGATTCTTTCTATTTGTAAAGCGGGTCGTTTAAATATGTATATACAGTAGAACCCGGTTATAACGACATCGAAGGGACCGCTTATATTGGTCGTAAAAAGCGGATAGTCGTTATAACCGGTAAAAATGCAATTATATGGGATTCAGTTGGACTTTTCTTTTGAGTCGTTAAAACCGATACGTCGAATTAACCGATTTCGTCATAACCAGTTTCTACTGTATTTTTAATCACCTTTCGTATTTACAGTTTGATTATAAAAAATATCGATTATCTCAACTGATTGTTTTGTGAAGTCAGTTGTTTTAATTTATAAAGGCTCAATTATTGCGGCTGCAAGTTGTAATCAAGACTGTCAAAGTTGGAGAAATAATTTGTGTATCGTTCTGCCGACATAAACATAAAATTCATACAGAAAATATACAGATACCACACAGATACTACGCATTGGTGTAGTCGAGTTGGAGTGAACCGAGTTGACATTCTGGTACTTTTTTATTTTAGACAGTATTATTATAAAACTAATTTTATAATATTATTATAACTTAAAATATAGAGAAAAAAATATAAAATAAAATAAGGTTATATAAATACAGCCGTAATATTATTTTTTATAGTACGACAGAATATTAACAATGCAATTTTAGCAACTCCACTGATGTGTGAAAACAACGTGAACTACTAGTTGCTTACACATATGACTGCCAACTTTTATAGAAATCTCAATGTGGGGCATTGGCTTAAAGAAAAAAAGTATCGTACAATTTATAAAAAAACGAAGGGATCAAGAATGCATGATTTGTCATTACTGGGACGGCTGCGGTAACCTTATGCTCACACAAACTTGTGTATTCGATATTACATGACATAAATGTAAATGTAATATTACTTTTATTTATTTATTATTAAATGTGTTGTGCACTTATGGAGACAACGCCACTGACAAATACATGCACACACAAAAACACAATTTTAAGCGTATCGTGGTTACACAGTTTTAGCGCATTAACGTTGTTGTTGTCTTTTGTACCTTTTAACAGGGCTCATTATGAATTAACAAGCCGGTAAACAGATACATAATCTGATTATTTAAAAACGGTTTTATAAAAGTAATATATTTGGGTAAAGGTACCTATTTTTCATTTCACGGGTTCTACTCTCTTAATTTGAATCAGTGAAAAGCCACTGATTGTAGGTATGCCATTGAGAATAAATGAGTTATTATTAATTGAATTCATTGATTTATTTAATTTCAAATATATTTTTGTTTAGACAATATGGTGTTTACTCGGATTGTTTTTAATTTATAAACAAAGTAATTTTATATTTTGGAAACTGATCGAACATAGGGGCTTAATGCACATGCCCTCACCCACAAAAATAAGAAAAGAAAAAATTAAATAAAAATTACAAAACATGGAAGTCAAGTATGGTTCTCCATACTGTTTATTTAAGACTTGTATTTAAATGCACTTTTTTAAATAAAAAACACTTTTCATTTGAACATTTTCACTAATAACAAATAAACTACGAAAAATTTAACATAAAATAAATATATTGAACTTAAAATAAATTATATCACTTTAAATAAATAATTTCTACTAAAAATAAGTTCTTTGTACTAAAAAAATAATACTTCGCACTTTATGTAATTTAATTATACTATCTAATATAAAGTGCACTTAAATATAACCCTTAATTTAATAGTGGATTCGATTAGTTAGATTTCCGAATGGGTTATGTACCTACAATTTTGTTTAAGCATAATACGTAATATATACTTTTCTATCATTTATGTAAATATTTAAATGGTTAGTGAATGAAGATAGAGATCTGTATGTCTACTATTATAACAGCTAATTATAGTGTTTGAGACATGCATAATTATAACTCACCACATTTATGTTATTAATATGAGGAGAAAGAGGTATAATTAGTTTGACAGAAATGCTGTTGTTGATAATGTGCATTTGTCACCAAAATTAACACAGATTTTCGAAAATTTCTGTATCATTAATTTTCTATATTGAAATAAATATGCTTCAATTAATTAATAGATTTAATACCTACATACACACTATAGATATAAAAGTAAATTATAATTTAATTTTAATCAGTAATGAAATGGGTATTTCCACTAGGGGAATAAAATATTGTAATTTATTTGTAAATTATAAGTTTTAAGTAAAAAACTAATAAAAGTTCATTATACAATAACTTTTTATCAGTTTTTATTATGTTGTTTACAATGTTCACATCCTTTTATTATACTTAATAAGTTCATCATAAAAATCGAACAAATAATATAATGATGTTAAAAATAGGTTCATTAAACAAATTCAAAATCATCTCACTGAATTATACGTATATTTGATTAAAACTGGACGGAAAATGTTTTTCATTTAACGAGTACGTATATGGATGTTTACTTACACACGAAAATAATATAACAGTGGCGTCTTAGTTTGGAAATTTTATAATTTTTACCATTAACAAAATATTGAAAAAAATGAATAGTTTACATTTTAGGTACCTATATTTTATCATTATTTTACAGAATAATTAGTCTGATCGATTTGAAATATTTAGGAAAATCACGCACTCATCATGTTTAATAATATTTATATGTTGAAAATTTGTCTTTTTATAAAATAGTATTGATTCTTATGCCGTGTTTAGACCAGAAGGACAAAACACGGCTTTAGAGCTTCACTTTGAAACTACAGTCTTCTTGGTATATATGGGTAGGGTCAACTGGGGTAAAAGTGAAACAAAATACAAATCTTTAATTTTTTTTGGCAGTTAACGATACAAATTCATATTTTAATTTTTTCTACTAGATGTGCCTATGAATAACCCTTTCAAACACCTACGTCATTTGAACTGTGCCATACAACACAGATTTAAAAAATGAAAAATGTGTGTTTCATTTTTAACCTCTAGTTTGGGAAAAAGTGAAACAGGTAAGGGTAAAAATGAAACAGGCTTCTAACTTTCATATAATGCGTTATATTTTTATTTGCTGGGTAAAAATGAAATAAGTGGGAAAAACTGCATAGGAAACATGTGTCGCACCTTGCTAGGTTATAAATGTCTAACCAGCAGGTAATGAAATATATTTAAAGGTTATGGAAATTACAATAAAACTTAGAATATACTTGCGAATAATGTATTTTTTTAAAAAGAATATTCGTTCTTGCTAATATATCACATACAATGTGTACTCTTAATATCATCCTAAATACATCTGCAAAGTTTGAAAAATATCAGATAAATAGTTAAACCGAAAATGATTTTTTTATAAATAATGGGGTAAAAGTGAAACATTTTTTGTGCTCTTTTAACTGCTTTTAAACTCTTGCATTGCATAAAAAACATCGATTTTCAAAACATACAAATTATTCCATAGACCTCTGATGTACTATTGACTATTGACCCCTTTCAAACTTCCATAGGACCGGAACTCCGGTACAGCCTTATTTAGGACCTTTTGAACGTAATTTCGTGGCATTTTGAAGACTGCAACCAAAATGATGCGTCCACTCTGAAATCTGCACTCAAACTGACATTAACTGTAACATGTGTGACTTGTCCAGACTTGCAAAAACTGGTTCAAATTATCCCCGGCTGTGTTTCATATTTTCCCATATTTCTGTTTCACCTTTTCCCGAATTTTTAAATCTTAATTAGATGGAAAGTACTTATCGAAAAATTAAAAGAAAAACTATAAAGGTAACTTTGATTTATTTTCTTTGTGGCATATCAATGTGAAATTTTTAACTTTAATTTATACCTGAGTTATGCAGAAAGTTATGTGCAAAGAATTAAAATTTAATTCACACGTTTTGTCATCGTCTAACAGAAAAGTCTGTAGGGGGGACATATCACATACTAGGCGATTTGTATTTTCAGATCGCTTTAACAAATCTTTAAAGATCATGTCGGTTTTTATAATTCTTCTGTAAAGAAATTCGTTTTTTAGTTAGAAGCTTGTTTCACTTTTACCCCTTTTTTTCGTGTTTCATATTTACCCCAGTTGACCCTATCCAAAATGAATCGAGACTGTCTAAAATTTTTATGCGACTACATCGAGACGATATCAATTTTATATAAGTATCGTCTAGTCTCGGTTTAAAGAGATTATCAATAATTAGTAAAAATTAACTATTTGTTCAGTAATTAAAGTTAAATATATCAGATTTCAAAAGCGTTACTTACGTGATGTTTTTTCTAATTAATTAGATTATAATACTTTAATTGAAACCAGTTTCAGCTGTTGTAATTGCTTTTTCATATATTAAGTCAATTAATTTTTTAATATGGCTATTTGCACATACCCTATATGCATGCAATTGGCTATTTGCACATACTGTTTGTGTCCCTAATAAGGTTAGGTTGTTAAGTTAGAGAAGGTTAGTTTACGGTTATGTTAGTGGTATGTGCAAATAGTCCATTGCAATTAATTGCATGCATATACAGTATGTGCAAATAGCCAATTGCATGCACATACGGTATGTGCAAATAGCCCCATTAATTTTTTTATACTAGTACTATACATATGTTTATAAAACCTTATGGAATAATAGGGGGGAATAAAAATTTATAAATTCATCCATACGCAATTAATGGACGTTCCCGTCACAGTTGAGAATAAAAAATAATAAATTCATAAACTATCTATTTTTCTGTTTCACAGTTGATTTCTAATTTTCCAATCTAGGATTTTCTTTGAGTCATGGTTATTCAATACATAATTGATTCATTCATTCCCCTTTAAAAATGTATGTTACGCCCAATATGTTGTTACATATACATACATACATATTACACTACCCATTCACAAGAGATTTGTTTTTTTTGCCAAGTTTAACGAACCAGACCTCTGCATTGTACCGACTCTTCATGACTGGGAGTGTCTGGATCGATTCCCGACGGTGAAAATTTCAGTTTGTAGTTCAGATTTATACACCAATGAACATTATATTAAAAATATTTTTAGTCATATCGTTAGACAGATAGATATGTTGGTACTGGTACAAACTTTTATTACTTCTTGAGTTTATGAAGTACTTTTGTATGAAAGTAGAAATTTTATGTTTACAAATTTAATTGTGTAGAAAATTGATGGAAAATTTTTGAAAAAAGTTTTTCCATAAATTTGAATATTGTTAGGATAATTAACATGCAAAATATATATTTAGTAATGTAGGTTTATTGTTAATAAATAATCTTGTTCTTGAGCCTTAATTTAAAAAAAATATAATAAAAAATATAGTATCTATACGAGTAAGTGCGTCTATAATATATAATAATATAAAAGGCAACGTCTGTCTGCCTGTCTGTCCGTTAGAGGCCTTATCACTCGAGAACCACTTAACCGATTTTTTTTAATTAATAGATGACGTTAAATAGTAAATCAAATCAGAAAAAAAATTTAAACTATATTTTTCAAAAATCCTAAACAATAATTCCGTAGTCCACGCGAGTGAAGCCACGGGCACAGCTAGTAATAAATAAATAAAAAATGTATATATTCAGTCATTTTATTTTTTAATTATTTTAAACATTTAAAAAAAACTATTTTTACCTCTAGATTCATATAGTGACTTATACATTGTTTTGATTTATACCTAAATCAAAACATTTATTTACTATATGATGTTGGTTAAATTAAATTACATCGAGAATAATAAAATGTATAGAGACAACATTAAAACATAAATTAATTTTTATTATCACTTACTTGTTTATCTGGCCACATCCGAACGGATATAGACATTGCCACTGAAACCACAACTTAAGGAAAGTAGATTAAAACATTATTTCTTAATTAATGAATTAATTTGAAATATCTTAATTGTTTTATTTAGGTTATAAACAATTTATTTTTAAACTAAGATCACTATCATTTTTTGGTTAAATATTTTTAAATTTTTATCATAAGTTCTATTTGTCTTACTTTTAATCAAATATATATTTGGAAATAGAAAATTAGAAATAAATTATTATTATTCAGTAATTTGTGCACAGTGCACTCCATTTGACTATGATAAATAATAAATACAATTTATAAGTAAATAAGTTACAATTCAAAATAATCTATTTTTTTACTGAAATCGTAATAACGCTTTTCTGTTCGACAGTTCTCCGAACAACGGAGCATAATTTACTCTGAAAATGGCATTTAGGAGCGTGAAAGGACTTGAAAAATAATAGCCGAATATTGGGAAAGCATTTTTCATATATTTATTTACAGTTGAAGAGGACATTCTACAATGCGTGTTTACAAATTGCAGGTATAACACAAATAATGTGAACTTGTTACAATATACGAGGGTAAATCACACAGTGAAAGTAATGTATTGATTAAAATTAATATCAATACGATTATGAGTACCAATTAATTTTCATACATACATTACCTTTACTTTGCGATTTATAATATATATTATAATATGTATATATGTATACGCGCAGCTGTACATATTTAAATCTACATTTTATTTTCCGGTTAGCTAACATATGTGTATTTCAAAATGTTTGTTCCCTTCCGATTGAATTAGTTTTTATTGTTCAATATTGTATAAAATTATTTCAATTTGACAGATAAAATGCAATCGGATAAACAGCAGTTTATCTATTTCTGATTGATCTGTACAATAAAATACAGTATTTAATCGAAAGAGATATATGGATTCAAAAAAATGTGAACCCATATGAATTTCATAAAATAATACAGTTATAACAAAATATATTTAGAAAAAGACAAAAGTATCACTCACTATATGTTAAACAAAATTATTTATATTCTAATTTTCTGAATAAAAAATTTAAAGGTGTTTTAGTTGTTTAGAATGAGACTATATGTTTTTTTTATAATTCGGGCAATGTTACGATAATTATAAACATATATAATAGTTTAGATACAATAATAGTAATAATTGATTATTTACTATATAATTTTAGAGGGCACGATGTAATATTCAATGTTTATTAATAATTATAAAAATGTACTTGAATACAACTGATTTTTCTTAAATACCATAATTGGTATCAAAAAGTGTATACGCGTTTTCAATTCATTTTCACGCCTTACTATTACAGTTTTTAGGATGAACAGCTATTTCCGTAGTCGCTATAATTTTACAATCTATTTTATGTGGACGATAATTTTGAACACATATTGGGTTGCAAGGTGAAGCTATACAATTCGCGCTTTTATGTTTTTCAAAATATTTTATAATATTTTTTTATAGATAATAAATTGCAGGCTATTTCAAAATGTCAATATGACAGTGTACATTAAAATGTTTCAAAAAGCTTCTATATTTATAAATTAAATAAAATTAAATTTAACAGACATAACGGATGTATATATAACATAAAAACATAATTATATTTGTGATTAAAATACACTTAATTTTTTAGGGTTCTGTAGGTCTATTGATCTCGTTTATTCTCCGCCTATCTGCTCTTCCGTTACTGTCAAATATCTCGTTATTTTTATAAGCTAGTAACTTGAAATTTTAACGCAATGTGTAAAGTTACGACCCTTGGCTAAATGTGCAAGAAAGAGTTATGATCTCCAAAGTAAAACTGGGCGTGTGATCAAAAAATTTACGGATAGCGCCCATGCTGTAGTCATGTACATATACATATGTTGGGAGACATAGATCTAATTGTAAGTCAGGCTAAATTGTTTGTTTGTTTATGTACTTAAACTTGTAAGGTTACAAAAAATATATAGGTTTTAATAAGTAGAACTTGATCTTTTTATTTTAAACTCAAAAATGGCGTCTGTCAGGGGGTTGAAACCATTTTTCATATTTTCCTTATCTCTATATCGGTATAAGCTTAAAATTTTACAAATTTTATGGTAGCAAGATTTTGGTATTCGCCAATAGCATACTGTCGTGAATGCTTGATCACCATTTTTTTAAATAATAAAATACCTTAGATAAGGTTAACACTGGTCAAGTTTTCAATGATAAAAGAAGGTTGATAACTTTTTAATTAGTATTAATGTACACTACTATTTTTATTAATACTTTTGAAACATTCTGCTGAGAAAGGTAGACATTGTGCGGCTTTTCTAATATACACATTCTATAGAGTTAGATTTTTATCGTAATGTTATGATTAATTTTTTTTATTTAAAATGAATTCACATAAAATTAAACAATACCTACCTCGTTATAATGTATCTATGTATCTATTTTCTGTCAAAATAAAAAAAATAGAACATTCTTTATAAGAAAATGTTTGCTAAGAAAGTTCAGCAGTTTTCAACGTTCAGAATTCATTTTAAATATGCAGTTTATAAATATTGTAATATATAATTATAAACACTTCATCATTCTTACATATAATATTTGAATTGATTAAGTCTATATTAATACAAATTAATTTTTGTTTAATACTGTTTTGGTGCTTTTGTACAAAATATATCAAAATACACACCAAAATTAAAGAATGTATAAAATTAATGGAAATTTGGGATCATTGATTTAATTGTGCTAAATGAATATTGTAGTGGTATTTTTTAATATTATTAAAATTTCAAATAAATTTATTATGTTTAGAGATATAGTATAAGTTTCACATTGTTTAAAATGCTTGTAAATGATATAAAAAAGATAAAATGAATACGGTTCTGTACATAATAGGTACAGATGAATACATGTTGCTGTTAATTGTATAAAATATTATGAAAACGATAATTTTATATTGAATTATTACTGTGGAATAATATAATTAAAACGTATCGTTTCCGAAGTAAATTAAATAAACAAGATAAATATACATCATCTGTATATTTCATTACTATTTATTATTACAAGCAAGAAAAACAAATACATTTTGCACAATACGACCTACAAATGATTATCCAATTCTCGATATTTTATGTTTTGGTTTAATATTTTTAAAAACAATGTTGAAAATACAAAAATATAGTGATACAATTTACATTGTATGGATATAATAAGTATGTAGTATCATCTTTCTTTTTTGAACCTGCTCTAAACATTTTCTCTCTCTCTTTCTCTTTAATACACATCGATAGCAATGTCCTACTTTACTATACAATACACATCACCAAACAGATCTACACAATATTGAAATTATACTAAGAAAAAACAATTTTATTAATAAATTAGTTTCTATTAATTAAATGTAATTAAAATACGTTTTTAATATATTATTCATCAGGAATATGTACCACAAAATAATACTCTTATTATTAAATATATAATATAAAATCCATTTAGTCTCTCTTTTCAAATAAAAAGGTAATTTTATACCTTTGATATACGTGTTAATAAAAACGACTATATTTGTATATACAATTGTGTGTATACAAATATCAATTGACTGTAAATAATATGAAAATGTACTTATAATCCATTTTGCGCAAATGACCATATTTTAACTGTTTAATTTTTCAATTAAGAATTAAATGATAATCATTAATGATAAATATGTTAGGTTAGGTTAGGTCCTTATTTTCATTAAAATAAGAGCACTAGTATTTATATCGGATATAGATATAATACATACGAATTCCCTGATCATTGAAAATGGTATCAATAATATATTGAATGAAAAAAGGCGATTCTATTACATACAATAAATGATTTCCAATTTAACGGAAATACTATTCACGGTATATTTGTAAAACGAGAACAGAGAACGCACATCGAACTTCAATGTACATACATATATTAAATTGGATATTGGAAAACATGATTTCCACTCATTTTATGTTAGATCTGAAAATTCATTTAGAGTATATGAACTAAATAAACAACACCATATTTTGTTGTTTTGTTTTCTGTTGTATCAAAGATTTGTTTTTATTTTTCTTGAAAAATAAATAGTTTATTATTTTTTATTTATAAATTTTCGTTATAAATATTATACTCCGAAATTTTGTAAGTACTCTCAAAAGCTTTTGAGGACAAGGATTCACATTTATTATTAAATATTTATTTACCATAGTATTTGTTCCATATTTATAACAAATTAACTAATGAATTTGAAGCAATCAGTTTGTTTAAAAAATGTATTACTTAATACATTTTACTGATATTAAAAAATTAATAACTAAATAATTAAAAACACTACTTTTGATATTTGCTTAGTATTTAAATTTACAATATTTACTTGCTGATAAAAAATGTGTATATATATAAACTATAAACAAATAACCATAAAATTGAAAGATTTATTTTTTATGCAATAGAGACTAAATGGATACCGACTATCTTATCAATACATATTTAGTACACTTACAAATAGATAATAAGCAAGTGTCGATCAATATTTTAAACCTTATAATATTGTATCTACCATGATGATTCACATTTCATTAGGTTTCGAGGGTTCTAGGCGTGGCTGATTCTCTATACCTACGTCAATGTTGGATCCGATTACTGTTCCAGGGAATAGTGTCTGGACCGCTTCCAGAAGTTCTTGAAGAATCCTTTCTTTTTAGGACCCTCTTCTGTACCTGCAACAAAAAAAATCTGTTACTATTATTGTTGAGTTATAACAAAAATAGTAAATTATTTATTTATAGTTTTAAAATAATTGTTTTTATAATAATTATTTTCAACTATAAAAAATAATTTAGTTTTATTTATTATACATAATAGGGTATATAATTGGCAGTAAAGAAAAAAACATTGTAATGTTCAAAATTTAAGTGGAGATCAAACGAACACTTATTTGTATTGATTAACTAACTGTATTGTCTAACAAATCACGTATTACTTATTAAAAGGGTATCAAAGTATTACAATAATAATTTGAATTACTTTTGCATGAAATTTTACACAAATATAAAAATTGTATAAAAATATTTCAACACGTATCTACATGGTGACATAGAGGCTGTTTTAAATAACATTATCAGGGTTATTGGGCATATTCAGGGCGATATTTATTTGATAAAGTACTAAATACAAAATGATTCTTACTTTCATTTTATATAAATACAGAAGAAACCGGTTATAACGACATTGAAGGGACCGGTCTTATTGGTCGTAAAAAACGGATAGTCATAATAACCGGTAAAAATGCAAATATATGGGATTTTGTTGGACTTTTATTTTGAGTATTTAAAACAGATACGTCGTAATAACCGATGTCGGTATAACCGGTTTTTACTGTATATGTATATTTAAATTGAGCAATGCGACTAATAAAAATTGAATTACAATTGACCGATAAATTATAAAAAAAATTTAAAAGACATTTACATTTATCGTCAGCTAGTACAATAAGTTTTTACTAACTGTTAGATTGAAGATAATAATTAATATTTGTCATAAAGAAAATATGTTAAACAACGGTAACTTTTGTTATTTTAAAAATGGAAATTGTCTCTCTTAAAATACAACATACTTTGCATACATAAAAACGTAAAGCTATATACACACTTCTGATTGTGAGAAATATCAGTATTTGATTATATTTTGTTAGTTTGAAAAAGCATAAATCCACAAAATTCGATACATTTGTAGAAATTAAGGCTTGAGATGTAACAAAATTCTAGTTGCAGTTAAAAAACTGAGTTAATAATTTCATAAAAAGTACCCCAGTACCAAATAAAATACTCATGTACGAGTCAATAATGAAGAAGGTTAATATGTGTATGATTTTAAGACGAAAATATCATATACCGGGTGTTAAAAAAAGAATGTAAAATATTTAAGGAGGTAATAGTATGGACCAAAATAAGCAAAAAACTTCTAATAGACATGTGTCCGGAAATTTTTCCTGAGGGAACTACAGCCCTCCAAAGATTTGGCTCAAAATGAGTTTTTATTTAATATCTAGAGAACCCCTCCTGATAAAATTATGAAATTTGGCATTCGGTTTAGTAATAATAAGTGTTATCGATTTTTCGTATTAAACAATTATAATTTAGACCAGGGATGTATGGGGTCAGTGGGCCCATCGATTTTTATCTAGTAATTTTTTACTCTTTAATTTTTTCTTGAATAAGGGACTTATTTAAGGTTATATGACACAATATATACAAAAATATATTGTACTTATTTGTCATAGGATTAACCGTTTTCGAGAAATATCGAAGGTAAAGAAAGCATGCAGAATTTAACTTAATACGGATGCTTCAAATTACAAATAATAAATTTATATTCTTGTTCTATGATTACAGGTAAAAAAAAGTTCATATAAAGAAACCTCCTAATATGAATCCTCTTAGATCTATAGCCAGTTCTATTACTGTTACACGTACTTTACTAACTTGACTAAAAAACGAAATTAAAAATGGTTATTTGTTGATAAGGATGCATTTTTTGTGGTATACTTATTTTAACTTTTTTTATTAATTTTTATCATAGAACAAGAATATAAATTTATTATTTGCAATTTGAAGCATCCGTATTAAGTTAAATTCTGCATGCTTTCTTTATCTTCGATATTTCTCGAAAACGGTTAATCCTATGACAAATAAGTAAAATATATGTTTGTATATATTGTGTCATATAACCTTAAATAAGCGTCCAATACCAAATTTCATAATTTTATCAAAAAGGGTTCTCTAGATATTAAATAAAAACTCATTTTGAGCCAAATCTTTGGAGGGCTGTAGTTCCCTCAGGAAAAATTTCCGGACACATGTTTATTAGAAGTTTTTTGCTTATTTTGGTCCATACTATTATCTCTTTAAATATTTTACACTCTTTTTTTAACACCCGGTATAAATAATAAATACATATAAGTTCGTTTTAAAATCATGCACATATTAACCCCATTCAATATTGATATTCAATTATAAAACACCCTATATAGTGACAGACAACTAAATATTATTTATAAATGTTCAAGCTGTCACGATGAAATATTTACTCTCGTTTATCTGTTTAGACAAAAGCAACAATTGTCAGTGAAAACATCAACATGTAAACACATCTCTAGTGATAACTATAAACTGTATTGTGGAAACATGTCACGTGCAATAAAATCTATTTTGTTATGTTAGTGTGTACATCGCTTAATAATCTTTATATGGCATAGAAATTGATTTTTTTACAGTGACTGTATCTGAATACTCTCGTTGCTTAAAAAATATTACCTATAGTCAAAATGTTTTTGGTATTAATTTAACAAGCGACACATACAGGTAGTGTTTCCAAATTCCCGGGAATTTTCCAACGCCGGGAATCGGGAACAGAAAATCGCAATTCCCGGGAATATCCGGGAATTCTCGAAATTTATATATATTCTCTTAAAAACTAATAATATTAACAATAAAAAATTAAGAACACTTTTTGAATTTTAATATTAATCGGTGATTATCTAAAAACAATCTACTATTACATTTTAAGACAAATTGTTAGCTGAAAATTATAAAGAAAGAAATAATAATATAATAATGCTTTGGATGAAGAAAATATTACATAAAATAAAAAAATTGTCTAACAATAAGTGGAAGCAGAAATTATTTTATATTTTAAATAATTTTTTTTTTAATTTTATTATTATTTTTTCCAAAATTTGCCATCTCTAGCAAAGTGCGCCCCAAAATGCAAATGAGCAGTAGTAACACAATATAAAGTTATAAAATCAAAACTATTTTAATAGAATTTTAAAAACAAACAAATATGACGAGTTTTATTGTTAGTTTAGTTAGACTCTAAACTCTAAATAATCATTGAATGCAAACTGACAATTTGAATGTTTACCATAAAATTTTAAACCTTTCCTTTTTAACTTTAAAATGCATTTTTTATTCTGTCTTAGAAAAATACAATGCACAAAAAGCTAAAACAAGCCTTACAAGAATTGCAAGCTAAAAAGGTAATTTTAAATTACATTCAGATGTACCAAACAAAAATTTAACATCCAATCCATATTCTTAACTAAAAGTTAATACCATACATTATTGAATATAATAATAATATAAGTTCCCCTACAGTTGAAAATCTTGAAAATATATATTTCAATGATTATTTTTATTTCCCGAAAATCCCGAGAAAAAATTTTATTTTTCCCAAGATTCGGGAACTGAAAAAACTACAAAAACACTACATACAGGTATGTATGTCGATGAGATAAAAATTAGAGATGAAACGGATAGTGTTTTGGCCGGATACCGAATACCGAATATCCGGTGAGCTGTAAGGCCGGATGGCCGGATATTCGGCGGCCGAATATCCGGCCTGTTTTGACGGTAAAATGCACGATTCGTACCGTCAAAACCCCGCCAACCACTGCATTCTTAGATGAAATAGAGCATAGGTGTCCAACCTTTTGAGCTTTGTGGGCCGCAGAGCGCAAAAAAATAGCGAAAAAATTTGTTAAGGGCCGCAAAAAAATTTGAAAACCTTTTTTTTCGTTGTTTACTTAATTAATTTATATAACTATTTATATCTCTGTATCTATAATTTATATTTTATTATATAGATTTATTAGAAATATTATATTTCTATACTTTGAAAAAATCTGATTTTCATATTTCACTTTTTTTTAATCTAGTGCGGGCCGCACGAAAAGTGCTCGGGGGCCGCATGCGGCCCGCGGTCCGCGGGTTGGACAAGCCTGAAATAGAGTATAGATAGTAGTAAATTGTATTGTGAAGTATTAATTAATAATCTAAATTAATGAGTAGTTAATTATTTCCCTTCTTTTTCTTCTATCAAGGGGAGAAAATCGAAATTTGGTTGTGATTGAATTTCTTATTTTAATAAAATTCGTTATTTTACAAGTCAATTTCTTATTATTTGCCTCACAAATATTTTTTCTTGCAGTTTTTAAATCAAAAATTGTAATTTTTAAATATCCGGTATCCGGCCGGATAATGCGTTACTATCCGGTACTAAGCCGGATTACAAAATAAGGTCGGATAGGCCGGATACCGGATAGTTACCGGATATCCGTTTCATCTCTAATAAAAATATTTACACAGGATGACCAGTATTTCTCTGGAACAAATTTCACTGACTTTTCCCGGTTTTCCAGGAGAATTTTTACCGTTTTTCCCTGGTTTTTATTTAAAATATGTCACTCTTTAAATATTTGCGAGAATTTGTGTGATTTTGCATTTTTATAAAAATTCCCCGACTTTTCCCTGTATAGCAAAATTCACTGACTTTTCCCGGTTTTCCAGAAACTGGTCACCCTGTTACATAATTTCTAAAGACTATTATAGTCTTTAGAAATGATGTTATTAACGATCGTATATAATATACGATCGTTAATAAAGTGAATAGGAGAATAAGTACATATATATTATATAGGTCCTTTTTTCGATTTTAAATGAGTGTATAAAATATAAAATTTTACGTTTGGTTTCATTTAAAAAAAATATTTTCATTGAAAGAACGTGCAAGAGCGTTTTTCATAAATTTTCTTGTCGTGTTCATAAATATAATATATTCATCATAAACCCATGAAATTATTCAATACAGTTGAGTAAACATGTAAAAATTGATTTTTTGCAGCTCTCTCTAAATAATTAATTGAGACCAATATTCTTTTATTATTTATTATATATTATTAATATTTTTTACTCTTCAAATAAAGTAAATAATAAATAAATAAATCCACGTTGGTCATAGGTAATACATAAAGTATGCTCAATGATCATTCAGTTGATATATACAGAGAAGAACTGGTTGGGGTATTTATATATTGAGAAACAGAGAATGGGGAATTAGCAATCTCTGCGACAACTAATATCCGGTGACAGAGTTGGAAGAAAATATAGATTAAAACACGAGATTAATCTTACAAACAAATGTTTCCGTTGTTAGTGTTTGTATAGAATAACGATTATTTTAATAGGCAATTTCTGTCAAATGATGTAAAACAGATGATTATTATTATATTATTAATCACCTTAATTAAGATATTCTACATGTAAAAGTTAACTTTACTAATTAAGTAACTCAATAACTAAATTGAAATATCTGTCTAGCTTTTAGTTAGAATTAAATTATTTGGAGTATGTACTATTTTATAAAAATCGATCCCTATATAAAAAAAGTAGCCGACGTCTGGTCTCAAATACGATGAATAATACAGAGATTATCGCAGTATCCTAAGGCGACCTAAGGTCTTAAGTTACGTATTTTTTCTTCTATTTTGCTACTACTCTCCACACGATAATTTTTCATTTAAAACAAACAAAACGTTACAAATTCAAGCAACCCTTTCAGTGACATCGGATTGTATATCTTCTACCTCATTCCCCCCATTCATTCTGCTGCGAGGCAATGTGTACATGGCGGGAATACTAATTTATGTCGGGGGTGGAAGGGGGTTGAATTTGAACGAGTTATATTATAATGCATACATATGTTTGTATCTTCATCACTCTTGTATGTTTTTGTATTTGTCTTTTGCATAATTTAACAATGCACCACGAGAGTAATATTTACGAGCACACACAGACATGTGTACATACATGGAGAAATGATGGTTATGTAAACGGGGCAGTAACGGAACTTCAATATTTGGACCTTCCAATAAGTGCTTTTATCAAATCATTGATTACAATCTGATCAGAAAAATTAGACAATTCTTTTTTCCGCACTTTCTTTTAATAAAGTTTAGAATCAGATGTGAATAATATATATTAATACATATTGTACATACATATATTACTTTAACCCACGCGAGTTACTTGAGCAATTGTTTCAATTCCCGCTATTTCATTTAGTTCGCGAGCTAATGAGTGTTGTATGGTTTAGAATGTGTATATAGCACATTGTCTTTGATTGTGATCGCAAAATAAACGAAATATGAGCATTGGACACTTTTTTGAATCAGACCAAAGTTATCTATGTATATGGGCTAAAGTACCCGAGTTTTCGGTACTTATTTAATACAATATGCTCAATAAGTAATGACATTAAATTTAAATCGATTATTTAATATTTTTTTCACTTGACTTCAAATGACTAATCGATAGACCATTGATTGCTAATAGTTGTTTAAAGGTTGCATCGTGATTATCTTACTATACTGTTTCATTTAAGTTTGCAGTGGTTGCCGGGGGATTTGACGGTATGAATCGTGTATCGTACCGTCAATTCCTCCGGTAATCACTGCAAACTTAATTGAAACAGACTATATACTATAGTAAGAACGAAATTTGATCTTAAAGTATGGGTTCGACATTTATGCAACTTGGAAGTGATTTTTTAATGATCGGATCGTATTCACGTCTTCTCATAGGTAGATTAATAACTAATTACGCAATAAAATCAGGGATAGGTTTTGAAGGTTTATAGTTTGAGATGTTTAACATTGATTTCATTGTCTTACTATACAGTAGATATATTTATATGTATCTACATTCGAACTAGCAAGAAGCAAGTAGAACATGTAAGAATATAGTTAAATTATTAAAATTAAGAATAACATATTCATAAAACATGTACTTATTTGACCTTATTGAATAAGCCTTGCATGATCGATTCGTGAGTACCATACAAATTAACTATGTTTATTTTATAAGAATCAATGTCTTCATCAATGAAAAATCAATTTCCCATAGCAGGCCTCCTATGTTTCAAGTTGGATCAAACTGCACACGGTGTACAAATTTGATTAAAATCGGTTAAGTAGTAATTTACTCTAGCCATAGGAGGCTTTACAGCCCCACACCACCTCCCCGTCAAAAAGTGGGAACTCTCTTTAAAAAAGGGGGGGGGGGGGGGGGTTCGCCCCCCCCATTTCCCAAAGGAGGCTTTACAGTCCCCCACCACTATCACCGTAAAAAAGTGGGAACTCTATTTTTAAAAAGGGGGGGGCGAAAAGAAGGGGGGGGCAACCCCCCCTTTCCCATAGGAAGCTTTACAGCCCCCCACCACCACCACCTTAAAAAAATGGGAACTCTCTTTAAAAAAAGGAACGGGGGGGGGGGCAACCCCCCCCCCATTTCCCATAGGAGGCCTCCTATGTTTCAAGTTGGATCAAACTGCACACGGTGTACAAATTTGATTAAAATCGGTTAAGTAGTTTAGGAGTCCATAGCGGAGGAACATGTGACACGTAATTTATATATATTAAGATAATGTAAATTATAAGTAGGAACAGATTATGTTATAAAACATAGAAGCTCGGGATGATCCGTCTATGGTATTATTTAAATTATGTTGTTTGTTGATGTATTCTCTATTTAAAGGAGAGTGGAACAAATATTTTAACTAATAATAAGTTTGGATTTATTTTTGAAATATCCTATTATTACTAACGATATAGTATATGTATTATGTATATACAAATGAATATTAACGAACAGAGTTGTCAATACTAGCATAGGTGGGCACAGTTAACCGAAAAGTTAACTTCGTTAGTTGTTATTTCGTTATAAAAAAGTTAACTTCGTTAATCGTTAAAGCGTTAAAATTCCGAAAATGTAACGGAAGTTAAAGTTAACCGTTAAAAGTTAACCATCCAAAATGTTGATGAAATGAATGTTGATGAATGAAGACCTTTTTTTTTCGACAACTTTCTTATGTATTTATCATCAAACAACCAATGTAACGGATTAAAGTTAACGGAAGTTAACAAAAGCGTTAACATTAAAAGTTAATCCGTTAAGCATTTTGTTAACTTCGTTAATTAACGATTAACGGATTAACGAGTTAATGCCCACCTATGAATACTAGTAAAACAAATACAAGTAAAAGAACCAAAAAGCACTTGAAGTACATTACCTTAAGGGTATTTAAAATAGTATTTAAAACTATTCGATACTCCAAGTACTTTTTGAACGTAATTTTGAATTTAATAAGTAAAGAACTTGCTTGAAGTACTTAAGAAGAAGGTACTTCATATTTAATAATAGCTTGAAGTAGTTTATACTTCAAATTCTTTTTTACACTACTTGATTTTTTGAAGTAATGTAGGTACTTGAAGCTCCTAGTTCAAGTATATTTTAAAATAGTAAAAATTACATGATGCTTCAAGTATTTTCATTAAGTACATGGTACTTTTACTGAGTAATTGTGATAACTCTGGTAACGAATAATATTAGCCTATTTTTAAATGCATTAAATTTTAATAAATAATATTTATCCTCTATATATAATTAACACTAAAAACAAATATAAAATCTAAAAAGGACGCAAAATAATATTACAAAATCTAAAGTTTTATATATGAGACGTGAGTTGAAAGCTTAATATTTTAAACATTGACAACAAAGGAGACACAATATGTTTTTATAGGATCGATTGTATTTTTGTAATAATAAATGGAAATACTATTATATTTTTTTATGTAATTTAAATGTAATAATACAGAAATATAACATAACAGAAAGCGCACTGACAATGAGTACAAAAAAATGTCCTCATCCTTGACCTAAGCCATCTCGGCTGACCTTTTGATGGTCGAAATGGGTCGAAACGGAAAACGGCGGCCCTGCATATACTATTAGCATGTTCCTACTTAATATGTAGCGTAAATAATTTATACTACATTACCTATACGAGTAATACAGTTTCCTCTAGCAAATTTAGCTTCTGAGTAGAAGTAAGACATTTATTTTATTATTTAAATATACCTACATATTTCCTTAAAAAAACCTTCAAAAGTTATGAATTTGTTTAATGGATATACATGGATTACATCAGTGATTTCAAACTGGGTGGCGCGGACTAGTGCAAAGGGAGGCGCGAAAAGTTTAACAGAAATTTAATTTTCATAACTTCACATTAAGGTGTATAGGGGACTCCAGGATGTATACTTTGTACTTATCACATAACCTTTAGTTAATTTTAACATAACGGTATGCTAAATTTCAATAGAATGGTATAGTAAAAATCCACATTCATAAAATATAGCAGTGCATCTACTATCTTTTCACATACGGTATAGTAATTTTTGATACTGTTGGTATGAAATATTACTACATTACCGATTAATTTTTCACAGAATGAAATTTCGTCCTCCCGTTAACATGTTTTTTATGTTAAAAATTAACAGTAAATTTTTTCAGTGAACATACTATCTGTTTCTGAAAGGGACGTTAATGTGTAGTTTTTGACTGACAATACTATTATTACTGAAAAAGCAAAACTGATAGAATTATCATAAAAAAAATTCAGAGTGAAATCACTCCCCTTAATAACACCTAGATTTAATGAAGTTTGTGCTAATAAACAAGCATATTCATCGCATTAAAAACAACTTTTTCAAATATGTCTGTATAATTTTATGAAATAAAGAGGGGGGAGGCATAAGAGATTAATTTTTTTTAAATGGAGGCGTAGTTACATAAAGTTTGGAAACTACTGGATTACATTATATCAACAATAATCACGGAAGCTTTTAACCTTAAAAGTTACCAGAGGACAATCATATAAGTAAAATTGTTAATATTAAACTAAACTTAACACTTTATACTCGTACAGAGGCTGTTTAAAATGTTATCATTTTCTGTAGCAGTTTCAACGGATGATAACAACAGGAAGAAAGCGATATATCTACATATGCATTCAGGAAGTACGTCAAACGCATTGAGACACACACATAGCATGTTACTGGATCACTTATCATAATGTTACTTGAAAAGACATTTTAATTTATAGTCTCATCGGTTTTATTACATTATTTTATTGATGATATGACATGTTTATGTACACATGTTATTTTATACTATCTAAATATTATATTTATTTATGTGTGTTATAATAATAATAATAATAATATTACCACAGTTAATATCTAGTATTCTGTTTCGTATATATTTTAGAAGGTAATAATCATTATAATGTAATAAATAAAGTGATTTCAGAACAGGAAAAAGTTTGTGTTTTTGTTTGTTTGTAAGATATACATATACTCGAATAAAGTTCGAGTTGTGTGTTATTTATTTAAATCAAAACGTGTCGAAATTGAAATACAGTAGAACTTCGATATAACGTTATATAGTATATTATTATGATAAAGTAGGTTTTTCGTACGAGTATATAATGCTAATGATAGACAAAAAAATTAGCTTATTCGTTTGTACTTATACAAGAACACAGAAACAGTTTAAATTGTATCGGTATCAATAAAATTTGTAATTTTTTCCCCATTCTTAAATATACCATAAGTTTTTATTTATTTTAATTTTATACATTCGAAATTGTAGTTTCCTATATTGAAATTATATTCATAACACATAAACTAGATTTATATTAAAAAATTATAAAAGCTAATATTATTAAAAGGGAATAAAAATAAAGATTCAGTACGTATTAAATTATTGAATGAAGGTTATAAATAGAATATGTATACCAATACGGGCAATACGGTATAATTTGTATAATATTTAGTAAATGTAATCGAGGAATAATATTTTCGAAAACCAAAGTTATCAACTTATATTTTTATAAATATTCTGTTAATTTTTATCTACGCTAACTGATAATAAGTGATACAAAATATAACCATGCTAAAAGTGATTAGATAATGTTATCAAATTAATCTCCGAAATCAACTTCCTTTAAAATAATATAAATTTACAAAAATTTTATACAAAAAGTACAGAAAAAATGGCGTTTGTAAACATTGGCATTTTAAAACGTTGTCACTGGTTAAAGACATTTCCGAGTCGGTATTGCATTTCCTGCCAGCAACATTCACGTGATATTAAACCTGAACGCATCAATCTAACCGTCAGTATTAAACGATTAACTGAAATCGTCAAGAATCCCAACTTCTCTGACGTAAGTTAGACCAGACCAACAAGTGTGCAAACCCGTAGAAGGTTAGGATAAACAATAACGGATTGGCTGGTTGTGCGCCACCCGCTATCGATCAACATCTTGTCGTCAAGTTCACGTAATTTGTGCAAAGATATCGGGTGGATAGGTTTCAATTATGTATAACACGTTCTCTAATAGGCGTACTGAGATGTAATTATAATTAATATATGTAAAATACTCGAGGTAATGTTTTGTATTTGGTAAATTAACAGAGACAGCGTAAAATTATTTATATTGTACATATTATATTAAGATACTTTCGAGTACATAAATCAGTAGTAAACTCAGTAATTTATTGTTTTTTTTTCAAAAATATGATATAGTAATTTAAAGTTTGTCAGTCCTTTAAGGTAGTTATAATAGCAATTTTCAACTGCCGAACCACGAAAGATTTTTGCGTTCGTTTAAAATGCATAAAAATTATTATAGGTAATTTCAATTTTATTAATTTTTTTAATTGCTCATGTTAAAAAAAAGATAACGATTATAAAAACAAATTGCAATGTGCATTGAAAAATTAGGATACGTACCCTGTCTAGAATTCACCCAAACATAATAAATAAGTACTATAAGTCGAGCCTCGCGTCTTAGTGTCCCGTTCCGTATTAAATAGTTCGTCTAATAGAAAACTGATGGTTCCAAGTAAAATTTTTATAACAATTTTGAATTATTTTTGAGAACGCACGGTGAATGTTTTTCACTATTATTATCGTTTATTTAACAAAATGTTTACATATTTAAATTCCTTGAATTGTCAGCTATATTTTGATACTCCACTCGCTGAGATTGAATAAAAACTTATTTGAGAAACATATTTGCTCCTCTCAAAAATTTAAAATTTTATTTTCATAACTTAGGTCTATTATTAGTTTGCCATTTACTATAATATTGCCAAATCACAGCTTTTTAGGCGTGTGACAGATCATTTTCCTAATTCGGTACGAAACATTAAAAAAAAGTTGTATCATTAATATGTAAAAATAAGTATATTTTAAAATATTTATAAATATCTATAGCAATTATAATAACTTTGATTCTAATAAATATAATAAATATTTAAATGAACTATTTTTTTACAAATGTTACGTATACGCTATAGATATATCATAATTTACAAGATAACCCATTTTGTGTCATGTAAAGATAAACAGTATACATATAAAAAAATAATAGTACAATATAATAGCTAACAAACTGTTAAACTAATTAAAAGTATTATAATAAGTTTTGGTTTAATTTAAAGCAAAATATCCAAGTATAATCTTTAATTTAGATGATGAAACGGATGTCACTTCTTTAATAATAATTATCTGGATTATGTTTATAAAGTGACAAAAGTATGTAACACAATTAAAAAAGGGAAAACCATTTTTCTTATAAAGTTCACAAACTTCTCGGCATTGATAAATGGTACATATTATTCTTCTGAATTTTTTCTTTTTCATTTCATTTTTTACTTCGAGGCGCCCATATTTTAGGTGGTAAATATTTTATGAGTTTAGGAAAGGAATGCAAATATAAAAAAATATTTTGTTAGATTAGTAATATAGTTTGACATAATAAAAGGGTCAAGGTCAAACATAAGATACATGGATGTTAAACTATTATTTTTTGTTTTGTAACATATTATTTTTACTTATTTATATACCTACATATTATAAAAAAACATTGTTGTTGTAATAAATAACGTAAACAATAAAATCACCATTTTTGTACTTCAAAAAGATTTCATATATCTACATAAATATAATATAACAACGTTAAAAATTTTCATTCCATCTTGTATAAACCCTACAATATTTGCCATCAGGGATGAGAAATGAAAATCGGAAATACTTATTTATTGTTCCGGTTTCACAGCACTTTAATATAAAAATCAAAGAAGAAAGATAACAAGTTTTTGATAAGATGATGCTTTAAAACTTCAAACTCTTTTTCTGACATTTATTATTATCATTTTTCAATCTATAATTACATTTCAAACTGTTTTTAATTTTGTTTAATATATACATATTATAAAGTGCTAATCATGAAGTGGAATTGTTTGTAATTCGTCAGTTGAAATTGTTTTCAAAAGATCAAAGAGAAATACTGTAGTAATTAACAAGAGATTATCACAATTTTTCAATTAAATTGTCTTTATTATTCAACGATTTTTAAAAATAAGTTGCGCAATAAACGAATACATCTGATAATTTAATATAGTAAATACATTTTTTTATTAAAAATATATGCTTTTAATACAGTAATTTTATAAATGTAATATAATATATAATAATTAATTATTATAATTATAATATAAATCTTAATTATAGAATGCACAATATTAGTTGTTTCGTTTCGTTTAGTGTTAAAGTCATCAGTGGGATTTTCAGTTTTCGCTATCATGTCTTGTCGACTATCTTTAAGGTTTCAATAGCAAAATCAATATATTACGTATACATATTATCAAGTTTCGATAACATTTTGCCGCTATTACTGGTTCTATTTACATACATAATTTTTCTACAACAATTCGAACTTGTTTGTTAAAATTAAAGAAAATGTTAGATAATAAAATGTTTGCTTTTATACAAATTTTCTATTTATTTATTTGTAATGAGTGTTTCTGTAAGAACTAAGAATTATACATTTAAGTTAAAAAAGATGAAAATTGAATAAAGTAGTTAGTGTGGAGTAAGTCGTGTATTATGCAAATATTAAGTATGATTTAAGTATATTTGTATAGAAGGAGTGGTGTAGCAAAATGATAAGATATGTATATGAATTTAGAATATAAAAAATCATGAAAATAATATATGGTACAAAATACCTATTACTTTATAAAATAATAAAAATACGACCTAAAAAGTAAGCGTTATTATATATTAAATATTAGAGGGTACATATGCCAAGTTTATTAATATAAATGTTTGGAATTTCTTTTAAAAAATAAAACTAATTATTTTATATAAAAACTTTTGGATTCTAATGTAAGTAGTTTACCTACATACATATAGAAGAAAATTGAGAAAAATGTTCATGTTGGAAATAAAAATACGAATGCGCAGGCCAAAGTTTTGAAACGGAAAATTGGGAGAAAATGTTGATATAATTTTCTTTTGCAAACTTTTTGTTTCTTTCTGTCAGCAAAAGAAAAACAAAAATCAATTTAGGTAAATAAATCAACAACATTCAATATATATAAATATATACATTATACATATACCTATGTATTTTATGTACATATAGTACATATACAATAGATTTCAGATTTAGGTATAAGAGATATACATTATATAAAGTATTTGAAGAATTATAATTATTATTAATGATCATCATTTGAAGACTTAAATATTTATAAAAAATAATGATAAAGATAAAATTAGTGAAATACTGGCACTTGTATAAATGAAACAGATGCTTTTTATTTCGAAATATATGTGCGTTTTTCAACACTGTATACAGAAGAAAAAAAAATATAGCACATATGGTATTTTACAGTCTGGCAAGGGATTTATTTATTTTTTATTCGCCATCTGATAAACCATAGAATTATTAAGCAATGGCGACACATTTATGTCTATTTTGTATTTTCTTAGCAATCGAAAACGTTTCAGAGATAGCTACTTAAGTTACAGTTTACAATTAGGCTTTTATCGTTTGTTCTCATACAATTTTAGTAGATATTTTTATACTAATTTCAACTTAATCTATATTTTCATATAATGGATGTTTGGCCGAAGTAATCTCGAAAACTACTGAACCAATTTTGGTTGAACCTGTACCATTGTGTTCAGGGCCGGATTTACAAATGCGCCGCCCCTAGGCAGTTGCGAAAATTGACGCCCTTTTCATTGAATAAAAATAAAAAAAAATGAATATTTTTCATATCAATGAGCTTTTTTTTTCGTTGTCAAGTAAATTTTTTTTTAGGTTCTCAGATAAAAATTTTACCACAACTTTTTTTCACGCTCAAATCTGCCGCCCCTAAATTTTTGCCGCTATAGGCACGTGCCTACACTGCCTGCATGGTAAATCCGGGCCTGATTGTATTCCTTGAAATCCCAGAAGTGAATATTAACGCGTTTTATTTTCAGGGTTACACCGTGTTCAATCAATTACCCCCAATTTTATCAAAATATTTTACCAATACCAGCCATGTAAATCTTCAAATGGATCAAACAGAACCCAGCATTGCTATGTACCAAGCTGTCATCATAAACAAACTGCTAACAAATAGATAGAAGAAATCGAGTAAAGTATAGTATACTATAAAGAAATTGCAAATTTAAAACAATATTTCTACAGGATATCCAATTGTGATATGTTGTTTATATATTTAGTGCGTATAGAAACTAAAATAATAAAATCAATAGATAGCATAATACAGCAAAGAAAGGTTTTAGTCGTGAGAAATTTTTTTATACTACTCGGGATTGAAAAAATGTAGAAATATATACTCGAAAAAATAAAATAAGATCTTGGAAAATACACATACATCGTCGTGTATGCCGATAATTACGTATGTTGTCTTTATTGCCATTATTTGTATTGTTTCAGTTTCAAAAGACATTTCATAGGATATCATTAACTGTTTACATGCTACTGCAATGTGTGTGTAGTATTGTGTATGTTTGTTGTTTTTTTTTAGAAAACAATCGTTTAATTATAGGTCGCATGAGATGATTGAGAAATGCAGTTTTGTTGATAAATTATTAGTCGTTGTTTTATTTAGAAAAAAGTTTATAGTTGCACAATTAAATGACTAATACTGCTTCCTCTACGAACAATTAATAATTCTTAGAATGAATGTCTGGATGCAAACTCGTCGGTTTAAGTTAATCGTATCTATTATTCAACGTTGATTTTTATTTATTTGTCTATACTCTACATACATATTTTACAAAACTTTATGTCATATAAACTGATGTACAATTACCAATATCAATTGCAAATATTCAGTGTGTCTGAAAACAGCGAAATATCTCAAAGAAGTTAAATTTTTGGTAAAAATATTTCATACAGAAGATTCATAATTATTTACTTGACCTTGGAAAGGCTTTGCCAAGGTCATACCTATTATTTAAATGGGAAACTATATTTTTATTGTATAATTTAATTTTAAAAGTCAAATAAATATAATCAATGCATTTTATTAAATACTGAAAAATTTATAAGAAACTTGTTTACAAGAAACTCAGTTTCATTGAGATATTTGATCGTTTCCAGATTATTGGGGCATACTGTATGTGCATTATACATGTGTAAAAATACTTGCAATTTTTTGTTTATCCTTACATAAAATTTTTATTATAATAAATATTATTAATTCAGTTTATTTAATTAAAAAAGGAGTTTAGTTAAAAACTATCTTTTTAACTAAAAAAATATCATAGGCTAATTAATTAGTGTTACAGTTACTAATTTTCAAGTATTGTAAATAACATAAAATTAATAATAAAATAATACACATACAGCAAATAAAAAGCTATAAAACATTAAATTAATCGAATTAAAAATTTTTTTTTACAAACTTTATAGGTATTAAATATACATTTATATTAAACTCGACTTTTTTTATTCCGAGGCATTTCCGTATAAAAATAACCATTGAAGCATCACCAAAAAATTTAATTTAATCAAAACAGTGATTAAAGTAAGGGTAAAATGAGCTCTACAAACAACATATTTGTACAATCTCTGAAATTGTAACAATATTAAATGGTTTATTATTTAAAACATTTAATTTTAAGCTTTGATACTCATGGTTGTGATGTAGTAAAGCGATGTGTTGATGTGTATACGATGTAATTCACAATAATCCAGAGATAACAAACCCTGATTCACAACCATGATCCAGATGATCTTTCAGGATAAATATGAATACATTTATAAACGTGACTATTTACATATATTTATTTTCGATAGCATTTATTTAATAATACACTTACACTTGTATTTTTATTTTTGATCTTCTAACTTTTATTTGCTTGTTAGAACAGTCAAATGTACAGGTATTCAAAATATTTATTTTTGTGTATTTTACTTGAAAAATAATTTATTTCAAATAACTTTCTAAAAGTACTTAACACTGGTACTTAATGATAACAAATCTATTTTTAAACATTATGTTTTCTGTACGTTAAATACAATTTACAAACACATGATTTTATTTGTCATGCTCTACGAAATATGTTTCAGAACTTGAACTTATTATAAATTATGTTTGATATATAAATATTCCGATTACTGTTAATAAAATTATGAGACCATAACAATTTAAAATTCATAATTGCTGTACTCGAAAGCAGAAATCAAAATGAATAAGTCATATTTGTAATTTGAGAAAATTAAATGCAATTATTATGTAGTATATATCTGCATTAACTATATTTAAAAGTTTTATATTTAATTAAATTGTACACCAATTAAAATCATACTATACTATTTTTATTGTATTGAAAAACAATAAATATTAATGATAACCTATTGTAACATTTACCTACCTAAAAATTTCTACATATATGCATACATGCACTGACATGTTTTATGTCATTAATTAAATTTTAAGTGTTATTTAAGGTATACAATAGTATTCTAATTATGTTGTTACACGATGACTTTATTGCTTAATTTTGATTAATAATACATAAAATAATACCCACATTCGTTTTTTGAGAATTGTTAAGGTGAAATGAAAGCTTTTTTAGAACGATATATGCCGTAAAAACAATCAAAACGATCTTACATATTCTTTAATTTTGTCATTATACATAAATCGCTTACAAAGTAAACGATAAAATAAGAATATTTATAAGTAAGAAGTTCAATGACATTAAGTATATTGATAAAAAAATATTGAAACCACTATAAGAGAAATAAATAAATAGAGAGAGATACTAATTTTAAGAGGTAATATATTGAAAATAAGATCATTTTGCATAGTTGCTATACTACATTAAACATTGCAATTTAAAATTATAAATATATGTTAAATGTATGCTTATGTGTATATCTCATCCTAAAGTAAACCCACACAGCTCTCAGTACATCTATAGAAACAATTAATAAATACCACTCAGCTTTTTTGGAAAAGGAGTAATTTATCCGATAAAATCAATATTGAACAAAAAAAAGAGTAAACTTAGTCGTTTTTAGCAACTAAGCCACTTATATAAATTAAATAATTCATTCAATAAAGTCTTGTACAAAGCAAAAAAAAAAAACGACATAGACTCATTATTATAAAGCAAATATCTCGATATATTTTGGACACCGTCCCCGTGCACATTGGGTCCGTGACCGGCGCGTCTAGCACGTGGCTGCTGCGATGTCAGTTATTGATCGCACCGTCTGCGCCGAGTGAAAACTGACTAACTCTCATACATAGATAAATGTGTGTACGACTCTCTCCTACTACTGCTCTTCACTATTCGGCCTTTGTGCTCGTATTTGCATTCGAATTAATTGTTCTGCTTTGTGCTACCGCTTGTATTGATGATGCATTCGGAATCGCATCTCGTAGAATTAGCTGGCCAGTAGCGTGGGTATTTTTATTATACATTTATATGTTAATGTAAATTTATTAATATTTAATAGATTTTAGATATAGTAAATAATAAAATCTAAAGTTTTTTTCTTTACTATCTTATTTTGTTTACTATTATATACCACATCTGTAGAACTGTACTATAAAATGAACAAACGCTAACTGAAGCCCTCGTGACATATGTAAGTAGTTATAGAATATAAAACACTTTTCCCGTCTCGCCCATTATAAACTTATTGTTAGATATATCTTATTATTTTTGCGACTCGGGTCTCAAAACGTCTTAGTTCAGGTTATTACTGCGTTTGTTTTATCACTGATAATATAAACTAAACTAGTTCTAGGATGTTAGGCCTTCTAACAGTGAAAATCCTATATCATAATTCATTAGTTATCGAGTTTACTAAAACAGACATATATACATTTTAAAAATAATAACAATGCAAGTAAACGACGAATATACTCAAAAAGCATCAAATACAGACAGGGCCTACAGATTTATTTACATATGTAAGGATACTGTAATAATAATTTCATATTATGAAACAAGTACAAGTAACATATTGTTTTTCTTGCATCGTAAATCGGTATTTTCGTTTCAATTCTTGTTGACTAAATAACCTGAAAGTGAGATTTATTTCACGACATTGCATTGGTATTATTATATTAACACATAAACATTATAAATCCTAACATTTTGGGTGGAAACAAACAATACAGATATACAAATCATACATACAATGTACCTACATAAGCTTACACTATATTATAACAGCTATTCAAATGAACTCATATTAATGAACATAATCTCATGAAGAAAAGGGTGTACGAACAAAGGGAGAAAGGAAGAATGAATGTAAAATCGATTTCTTTTTAATTTGACTTTCTTGTTTAACATCTACACCCATTACCGTATGCTAATGGTTAGGAATAATTTGCATCTTTGCTGCAAATGTATCAAAAGTATGTAAATCTAGAAGTTTTAATATAATATTTCAACGTGTTATGATGAAAATAGAACCTGAAGAGGGATATTTTTATTCAATTTGTGTACAGTACAACCCCTCCTGCAAACATCTGGTCAAATATTGAAAATATTGTAAGTTGAAACCAATGCAATGATAAATCGTCTTCAGCTGTTTCAGAAAGTAATCGGTTTTTGTTATTATTATCAGACCCAAAATTGAAAGCTCTTATGAAATAAATCAGTTACTAAGAAGTCTCACTTTATTAATATTATTAATTACTGTAATTATATTTTATTTTAGGCTTCTATTTTATGTAACTGTTAAAAAATCGAAGTAGGTATATTTAATTGAATTTATGTACTTATAAGTACATAAATTCAAATAAATATAATATGAAAGATTATAAATAATCTTTCATATTAATACTATATATATAAAGTATTTTGCATGAAAATTTAATACACATAATTATTCAAGAAAGTTTATGTATAGTATATGCACAATACTTAGAATACCTATGCCAATTAATTGAATACTTATGTTATTTTAGTTCAAAGAGTATATTTCTTTAGATCTCATTCAGTAAACTTGAAAGCAGCCTGTATAAGTATATAGAACAATTATAAATATAGAAATGAAATACATACTTTACTACGAAGAGTTGAAAAGTATTTCAATTGAAATGGGATATTGGGTGTATGAAATTTTAAACAAATCAAATTAACTTCGGAACTTTAGAGTATCTACTTTACTATATTTGTATAATAAAGTTTTTCACAAAATTTTCTCAATAGAAATGAAAATAATTACCTAATATGCGTATATTTTGTTCGTTTACTTAATTAATATAAAATACCTATCTTTAAAAATATAATATAGGTATAAAATTCAACTGCAGAAATTGGCACAAGTAAACTTTAAGTTGCGTCGTTTTATGTATAGTCGTTGGCCAACGTTATATAGTTGTTGGTCGAAATAGTGACACCTAAAAGCCAAGTTGCATTTAATGAATTATATTGATGCATGGACAATTAACAACTTCTATTCCAAAAACTTTAGACACAAACATCAGGTAACTAATCACGTTTTCAATTAAAATTCAATTCTTCAGGAATATAACTTGTTAACAATCAGTAACGGACTAAGAAAAGCTGGTATCTGGGGCGGAATGATAGTTATGGACCCCCCACCACAATTGCTAGTGAATTACATTTTTTTCGTTGTCTACTTTTGTGCCCTCTTGCAGTTTGTGAGGTCCTTTTATTAGTCCTCGGACCACTTAGTCCTCATCAAGCTATTCTACATTATTTGGGGATCCACTCCCTTGTATCTTAGTACCCGGGGCGGTCCGCCTCCCCCTAATCCGCCACTGTTAACAATGTTAAGTATCTGGACATGTGAATTAAATGAGCAATCAAGTGTGTAGACTGTAGACCAACCCTTTTAAACATTTACAAAGCTCTCTGTTTGACAAACACCACCATTGACTGGTGACTATCTTCAAGTATTCATGCACTAAGGTCATGGCCGCGTACATGTGTCACCGGCACCGGCGCGTTCTACAGAAGTGTTTAACGGATTGGCCAGACGTTGCGCTATTTCTGCTCTCTAGACTTGGAAGGTTTAAGATCTATTTACTGCAGAAGGCAATGTTAACCAGTAAAATTTTTGTTAATTTTTTTGATTTGCATGTGTTGTCGAAAATAAAATCTGTCTGTAAGTGAGGGAGTCAGAAATTTAAGTTTTTGGTAACATATGTCTTTTACAAAAGTTAAAAGTTTTTATCGGATTTTATATGCTCTGTATACAGTAGTGTAACAAGAAGGTGTAAATCTTGTGCCTATGTGCAAACTTAATCTTTTTCTACTGCAGTCCTGTTGCAACGCTTGTGACATTTTAATTCGATATTGATATAAATAAATTAATTTAAAAGGAAAAGGTTACATAAAAATATCGTAACCGTGACCATAAATTAACTAGAACTGATCTATTCGAAAGCCAACTTTTTTTTAATGAAAATATTACTCAATATTTAATTAAATTTAATGAATATATACATATTTGTGAAGTTTATGGTTTTGCTTCTTGAACGGATCACAGAGCTAATAAGCGAGAGAGGAAGATCTATACATACTATACAGTTTTGTAAACTGTGAGAAAATGATAGATATATAGAATACATATCAGATTACTAAAGTTTAAAGTGGATTTAAATCTCGTATGTCAAGCTCAGAAAAATTGTTATTTTTGATGTTTTTCATTTTTGTTTTTGTTTTTAAGTTGTGAGCTAAATTTAATCGAACCGAAGTTGGTAAGAAGAGCACTTAACTAAAAAAACACGAAGCGGAGACACTGATTACAAATGAAAATACCTATTGTAAATTAATTAAAATAATGCCGGTGATAGGTAGCGGTACCTAAACTGCAAATATTTGATAAAAAAAAACAGCCATCACTGAATTACATGTAGAACAAACCATTTTTAATATAGTAAAACATCCATTTGTATATTATTGACTGTACAAATTTACAAGATAGTAATTTCAATTCGATATAAAAATATTAAGTAAAATTAAGGAAAAGTAAAATCAAAGCGGAACATAAAGTTTGAGCAGCACTGTTCGCATCGCCGCCACCACCAGCACGGTTTCATCTCTCCCGTTATTGAACGGGAATGCAGTTCTCTCGTCACATGGGGCAGACTTTGGTGGCGGTCACCAAACAATAGTCTATGACATCAAATACGATAACCTTTAATCAGAACCGTACTTATGAACAGGCGTTATTGGGGGTCTCACGACATAGACATTGACTAAAATACAAAACGCTTTCCTCCGTTATGAATATATGTATGTCTGAATTTCAATGTCTAAGTACGGCTCTGCCTTTGATGCTACAGTCAGAGTGTGGCATTGTCCGTGAGCAATGAAAATAATTTGAGCTTAACGTTTTTATTTTTACTTTGCAACAACACGTGAAGTATATCGAATTATAATCATTATGCGGTAGTTAGAGACGAAGTCATATAGATCACTTTAAAGGGATTACGTCCCTAGCTATGATATGAAATAAATGTGCCATATAACCATTGGTGGGCACAGTTAATCGAAAAGTTAACTTAGTTAATCGTTAAATCGTTAATAAAAAAGATAACTTCGTTAATCGTTAAAGTGTTAAAATTCCGAAAATTTAACGGAAGTTAAAGTTAACCATCCAAAATGTTTGAATATCTTTTTTTTGCTATTTTGACATCTTTCTTATGTACTTGTCATCAAACAACCAATGTAATTAATTAATTTAATAATAACGTAAATTATTATTAAATTAATTTTTATTTTTTATTTTCAGTCGGGCGTAATAATGAAAAAAATAATTTACAAGCGTGTGAATTGTTACTTAAAAATGTAAACATTATGACACAAATAATACTGCAATTTTGTAAAATCAAAAAGAATTAGGAACAATGAAATAAATATAAACTTTTTGAGGTTCTCAGTTTTCTATGGAATATACGCGCGTAAGAGAAGAATACCAATTTTAGATTGATTTAGCAATAGAAATGGCCATTTAGACTACAGAACAGGAAATATTCGATGAGTTACGAACCGTATAGTGATTAGTTCGGATATTTGTTAAACGAAGTGTGAAGTATTACCCACACAAAATTGTTTATCACTTTTATCGTCTTCTATAGTTGTGTAATCGATTGATTTACTCTAAAGAAACATTAATTTTAGTTTTATCATTTTACGACTTGTATCTTTGATTAAAAATGAAAATAATGTGTTAGTATTTAAGTTTAAATTTATTACGAAAAAGTATTTGAAATGCAGATATGTAAGTAACCCCTCCCCCCTGATAAGAAGTCATGACGCCTGCATCCATATAAATATCCCGAAAACGTAAATGGCTTTTTTATTTTTCGACAATTGTATATAGGTGAGGATTGTCTAACGTTTATGATTAGGTACTTTTTGTTGTCATAGGAGGAAATATTTTTTTCTATGCTATACTTATATATAGATATTACTGCGTGAGTGTTAACATTAAACATACATACGTATTATTTAAATAAAATATTTTCACAAAAAAATTGTGTAAAAAAACTGTACCTAAATCTAAGAAGAGACGTTGGCAATAATAAAACATCTTAAAAGATAATTTATTCAAGCAATAAATAAATTAAGTTATTAAAATAATTTAATATTTTATCGACCTTTTTAAGAAACATTCATAAATATATATATTATACATAATTATACTTCAAATTAAACGCACATACATATATATTATATGCAAAGTAATAACGTACATACTTAAAAATATCGTATAATTTACGGTATGTAGGTATACCTAATATATTTTACCTTATATTCATGCATGTATATTTTCCCGTATTAATAACAAATATTAAACCCAATCCACATTGGAGTAACAACAGGTTGGTTATGATATTGCTATGGTTAATATGATTCAGTAGAGCAGTGACAAATAACAAAAACCAAGAACGTTACGTCTACAAAAAGAATATTATTGTAATAAAAAAAGATGATAGAAACAAGATGTCTCTAACAATGGTGGGTCGAATTTTTATTTTTTGAGAGTGGAGTTCATTGTATTAAGAATATGATATTTTAATCCCTAAACGAGTACACTATCGGATGATACTGGTTTTAAAAAAATCACGCGTTACTAAAATGTATGAGTTTCTTAATAAAATGGATACTATCGCTAACTATAATATACTGATATAGAAATATTACGTACTTAGCATAATTTCTATCAACGTATTGTTCTATTGTAAACGTGACTTTATATAGCATAACATTTGATAAAAATGGCTATGACATTCTATCGTTTATACATTTATAGGTTGGCGGGGTCGAAAACCTGTGCCAGTTTGTGAACTTTTGCGTGTGGCCAGCAATGTAAAGTACAGGCAATAAACTAATTAATTTCGGTATTACATACGCTTTTTAGCAAAATAATTAAAATGCTTTCTATATTAAATACATATACTCGTACATAAATACAGTTAACTTTTTTATTTGGAAAGATGAAAGTGAAAATTAATTTCTGAAAATATTTGTATGCCTTCTACTTGTTGGTTTAATAAATTCCATGTATCTCACACATTTATCTTTACGTGTATGAAAATATGTATTTTAAGGATGTTTTATAAGTAAAATACTTACAGGATGTGTAAAAATTCATCTTTAATAGTATACACCTATCCCCCGATTTACACTGCACAAAATCGTGTAAACTGAAATCTTGGATTTTGCTAAGTAAAATCGTGTAAAACGAAAAAAAAAACAACAAAATGTGCATGATTCAGTAATTTATTTAAGTAAAACAAAAGTCAGACATCTTGGAAAACTCAAAATTGTTCTTATTTCATAAAACAACAAACATATGAAAGTAATATAACAATATAAGTAGATATTTAATTTATTTTACATTAGGAACAAAAAATCAAAAAAGACTCTTCAAAAAAAGATTACCGGGATTTCCCTAAATGTATATTTTACAAACCCGATAATCCCCTGTTCATCAAAAATGCCATCAAATCTTTGTATAGGTGTATATGGAGCGAAATAAACATTATTACTAGTTTTTTGAAAATTGTCAATTTATAAATCGTGTAAAAACATGTAAATTGGGAAATAAGGTGTATAGAGATTTCAAAGTTAATTTATATGTACAAACCTATAAAAATATGTTCTCTCTTTTTAATCTTACGACCAACTTAATTTTCATTTTTTCATGTAAATTTGAAATTTCAATCAAAAAAGATCTTACAAATTAATAACAATTTCCAGAAAATAGTAAGCTTCGGATTATTTTATATTCATTTTTGATAATTATTATACACGGAAGCATTTTAATATTTTAACATTCTTTAAAATAAGTTATTAAGAATTACCAAATGTCAAATTACAAAGTTGTAAATAAATAATGTTTCTTTGAGTTAATATTAAAACCAAGACAAATATTTGCACATATCTGAAACAACATTGAAGTCCTTATACTAATATGTTGTATAATAGTTAATAAGTTAAATGGTATAGGTGATTTTTTTTTAGAAAAAATGATATTTTGGTATATGTTACTATTGTTATTATAATTTTGATATAATCTACTAATTCAGTAGAGGAGCGGGTATCTGATACAGCTAGATGTTTTCCGAACGTATATATTGAAAAGAAGGAAATTAATTTACGTGTTTGTACTGATGTTTATAATTAAAATTATGTCCGAAAATTTTTAATATCATCGGAAAATTTTCAATTCCTATATACCGTTCTAAATGAAAAATATACGGTCTATTCGAATGGTCTTTTATATTGAAGTTTGGTAGTGATAAATAACTATTTTGTTTTATATAATGAAATTTCAAAAAGTAGATCTATTTAAATCAGATTAAGTATTATCAAAATATGTGTTGTTATTCATAATTGCCATTAAAATTAATGTTAAATGGACAGTTAACATGTTAATTAAGTGTTGGTAGTTTAAAAACTCGTAGATAATAACTTTGTACAATATGTTAACGATATTGAATATATTCAAGGCAATCCTACTTGACAAACATTAATATATCTTATCGCGGTTTTACTAAATACATATGTACTTGTATGAATTTGTAGAACGTTATGGAAAACCCATTTGTATTTCGATTATCATGTTTTTAACAAATAATGCATTGAATATACATATATGTATGCATGTTGAAAATATAATCGAGCTTTTTAACTGCGTGTTAAAATTATTTAAACAATATGTAATATTTTTTTTAAAGTATGCCACATACCTGTATGTTAAATGCAACATTAAGTACCCATATGTAAGTGTCTATTTGTTTTCTATAAATAGTTTTCACAAAAATTCTATTTTTGAAGAAAAGAAAACGTGAATGGCAGCCGATATGTTCAGATAAATTAAGAAAAAGAAAAGTAATTAAGAAAAATAAAAAGAAATGTAAAAAATGCATCCTTATCAACAGATAACAATTTTAAGTTTCGTTTTTTAGTCAAATTAGTAAAGTACATATTACAGTAATACAACTGGCAATACGTCTATGAGGACTCATATTAAGAGGAATATTAACATACACTTTTTTTCTTATTTTTAATCCTAGAATAAGAATATTTTATTAAGTGTAATTTGAAGCATTCCTATTAAGATAATTTCTGTAGTACTATCTTCACCATCGTATTTCTTGTAACCGTTGATTTTATGATAAATCAACAAAGTATGTTTGTGTGTATTTTGTGACATATGATCTTATAAAAGTGTCAAATATTAGAAAAAATTAAGGACATAAAAATACTAGATAAAAATCAGAAAGCCTACTAGCCACATACTTATTTGGTCTAATTAATCATTAGTCGATAGTGGAAATCGATAACACGTATTAATACTAAAGCGGGTATCAAATTTTATAACAGTATCACAATGGGGTCTCCAGATATTAAATATAAAACTAATTTTAGGCAAAATCTTTGATGAACTTTTTTGCCATAAATATTTTTCTCGATCAACTATTCAAATTTGTTCCATCTGATATGACTCAACCTGTATATCTATATAAAATATGTATATTGAGAAACAAACAAAGTTCTGAGTGACTGACTCATCAACGCCCAGCCCAAACTCCTGAACTTACAACTAGAATTGTCCGCTAAAAACGGATTTACAAAAATTCAACTCCTAAGAGAGGGGGGAAGGGTTTAAAATTATATTTTGAGACTGCATATATTATAAAAAAATGAATTTCAGACAAAAAAAAAGATTACAACGAGGGTGAAGCAGACAGTGGGCCTCCAGTTTTGTATCTATGTGTGTATAATTAAAGATAAAAGTATGAAGATACATTTTTGGTTTGTGCAAATTGTATAATAATTACACGTTTTGTATTGAATTGGTGATTAAAAGAACTTATGAAGGACATAAATTTCGATTGTTACTGCGACAAACTACAGCACTAGAAATTAGCACGGTTGTTTGAATTAACACAAGAATATATATCAAAGGAGTCATTCGTTCTCACAAAAGCTTCAGTGGGCTTTGTCTTCTTCCTACATTGCGGCTATAAACAATCGTCTCATTTACGTGTTTTTGAGTTCCATTCTTGATTCAAGAATATATGCTTTATATACTTTTTTGCTCATTTTAATGCTGTATATAATAGGTAACAAAGGCTGGTTTTTTAATTATGTTTTATATTGGTTTTTAATTATGTTTTTGTTTTACATTACTTTATTCTTGATGAAATATTGGGTATTTTCTAACAATTCACTTTGATTAGTAATTTTCCGAAATTTTGGAAAGAGAACATGGTTTTTTAGAAATATAACTCAGGTTTTATGTCTAAAATTGGCCTTGACGTTTTGAGATTAAAAAGAGACGAAACCGACATGATAAAAAAACATTATTTATGTATCGTCGATATTTTTTAACATAAGAATAAACGATTTCGAGATGAGATCGTCTGTTGTAAGAGTCGATACTTATTTAACTTGCATTAAGTTATTGCGTATGTACATTATATGTTATTATAAATTATATCATTATAATTATAAAAAATTACATTATAAATTAGAAAATCTAACTATTTACCATTAAAAAAAATAAAAGCATCTTAAGAATAATACCTCTAATAATTCAAAATTCATGTTGAAGTACTAAATAATTGACAATTATGCCTTCGTTTGAAGCCCTTATTGGTACTATATCTTTCGTTCTTTCTTATTTACATGTGATATTATATGTATATTCATTAATTATTAATATAAACTAACAATCCGATCGTTAATAAAGTATCAATTGGAATAGGTATACGACGTTCAAAATTAAAATAAATAAATATAAATTATGTTCGAATGGTTCTTTAAAATTTACAAAAGTGAATTAAAATTAAATGTTCTATTTACATTTTCTGTTTACTATTAATACGTCAGGTAGGAGAGAAGAAATTAAATCAGAGCAGTTATTTTTAGCGTACGCGATTAAAGACTTGAAAGATTACAAAGACAAGATAAAAATTCATAAAAGAAAAGTTTACCACGTTAAGATATCATTCACCTTTTCGTTAGATGACTCGAGCGAAAAATGTTTTAACTATAGAAACTAAATTTAGATTTTGTATAAAAATATGCCATCATTGTTAGTATAATATTAAATAATTCTATTTATTTGGTGTGGTTCATTTTAATGTTACATTACTTTCAACAATTTCAACACTGAATATTTAATGTTGTAATGCAATCCTTGTATTAAAGTCCTTCTTTTATGTAGCTACTATGTCTCAAGTATCTTTAAGTTATTCAGGTTGAATCCATTGAAAGATTTCATGAACGCAAGTCAGTGACGGGCAACATCTTTATTTATAAATAATTGTTAATACACTTGTCTACTTTACATTATATTATACATGTACATAAATATAGATATTTGTCTATACCCAATATATTTACTTAATATTTTTTATATGAATAATTTAAATATTAAAAATATTTTATAAATAATAACCATCTGTTGTTTTTTTGCGTTGTCTGGGTGGATGCCGGAATGCCACCAAATCCGTTTAGTTACTATTTTGATTGCGTGGGAAGAGGTTACCAAATAATAGAATACATTATTTTTTTGAAATAATTTGTATCTTATTTTATGTAATCTGAACACAAATATTTTCCAGCTTGGATCATACACCTTTGATATGATATCGTGATCTCACATGTAATATATGTTACTTAGGAGATCATAAAAACACGTTGGTGAATGTTTCATACAAATCGTTTAAGTGCTTTTTGCATTAATAAATAAAATATCACAAAAATTTCCTCTTTATTAAATTAGTTTAGATTATGGAAGTATGTACCTAAATTGTAAAACGTCAACGATGAGATTAAAAAAAACAATTTGTCATAAAAATTACCCCCAGCATCGCTATCGGAGATGAGTTGTCACAGAGATTGTTCTTACCAAGAATAGTTTGAAATGGGACTATTAACGATACGATTTCATATACATTTTTAAAAAGTTCTTTAAATGCTCGCAAGTTAATTTTATCGTTAGTTTAAAATGTAAATAAGATTCGTAAATACCAAAAAATGGTGTAAATATTTAATATAAAATACTAATGCAATTATTACAAGATAACAGTGAACCCTAACGAGCCGTCACTGATCTTTAGTACGTGTTGAATATTTAATTATAAACTGTTTGACAAACATGCGAATTACTCACCATTCACGGAATGTCCGGAAGGTGACAGCACCTCTCGATCCTTCTTTGATTCTTTGTTATTTCCTGCAAAAATAAATGATCTTAATACACTACAAAGAAAATAATCAAGAGTAAATGATTTGTAAATGAATGCATTATTATTATTCGTGACTATTTGATTTACGTTGTTATTATATTATAAATACCTACATTGTAATAATATTGATTAAGTTTGTTTTGTATGTCAGAAATACCTATGTCGAAATTTTTGATAATATTTTACTGGAATGTAAAAATTATACCTACATATTGTAAAATAATAGTAAGATAGAGAAAATTTCAAAATTGTTTATTTTTGTTAATGATAAAAGGATTATGCTATATCTATGGAAAGGACCAGAGGAACTAACGAAGCGTATAAGGTCCAGTGGGAAATTTGTAGTCGGTTTCATACAGAATAAATATTAGTTTTGTGTACGCATTTGCATAATTATATCAGTCCCAACGACCATCAGTACGTTTATAATGGGTTGACCCAATTCACTGTGTAAAAATTAGTCCTAATCATTAACAACTATTGCATTTTGTTAAAAAATAGTATTTGAGTGTAAGGAGTTCGCCAATTAAAATTCTATGAACCTATAGATTATGAATTATGAAGTTTAGGTTCTATACTACATTTTATACGTCTATGTTTGGTCCTATCTGGCATTTCCGATATTTTAACTAACTGGACGTTAAGGGCAGAATAGATTGTTCATCAAGAATAATTTACGTGTATTTATTCTAGATTTATGTACCTAATTGGCGAACACCAACCGAAGTTACCCGAAAATAATTGGTATAACTGTTAACGAATATTATTTTTGTAGTATTGAAAGCTAAAAGATCTTATACACACAGGTCCGTATTTACCATGCAGGCAGTGTAGGCACGTACCTAGAGCGGCAAAAATTAAAGGGTGGCAAATTTTGGTGGAAACTTTGAAAAAAGGTCATCGATATCAACAAGCTTAACTTTTTCATTATTTTTCAATCAAATTTTTTTTAAAAACTTCTTGCGGAGGGGGCGGCAATTTTCGCAACTGCCTAGAGGCGGCAAATTTCTAAATCCGGGCCTGTATACATAGTATGTATTACAAAAACATGCGAAATAGGTATACTGTATTGTGTTATGCTGTTCATAGATAACGTATTGTATTGAAACTACCCTGTTAAGGATGTTGGCACCATAGAAAAATAACAGAGAGATTTAGATGAACTTTGAAAATAACTAGAAATTTTTATTTAAAAAATTCTTGAAAAATTTCAAGGTCATTAGGAAAATAGTTTAAGAGATATTAAATAAATAAAATAATATAAAATATGTCTTATGAGAACTGTATAATTTTGACACATAACAATTTTTTAAAGTGATGCGATAGAAAGAATTTGATGAAAAATTGAACATACAGCCCTAATTCATTCACAAAGTAAATGATTAGGGACCGCGTTTTTTAATTAAAAAATAATAACTGTGTGAAAAAAGAGGTAGATACGCATCTATGTGATTGCGCATGCTCCAGAGAGAGACACACCTTGCCTTTACTTTATGCTTATCCACAGGTGCTTACTGCACACCGCACCGATCCCAGCATTGCCAGCCCCGCACCCTATAGAATCAACCTCCTTAAATACAGATAGCATAACACATTTGCCAATAACAGAGGTGTAAAAAAAATAAGCTACCTTAATTAATGTATGTGCGAATATAATATATTTTTTTCTTTCTAAAATAAAAGAAATTTTGATGTTATGCTACAATTTAAAGAAAATGAATTTTTTTGTCAATTCTCCTAAAAGAAATGATTTTGACACTTATATTTTACAGTGTTTTATCTAATACCATTGTAATTTATGTACCATAAATTACGTTTGTTTACATTTTAATTTAATTCAAACTAAATAAGTGACATCTAATAGAACGAGCGTAAACTTCTAGTTTCCGTAGAATACGTAAGCGTAGTATACGAGTAGCGTATACATATTCACTGTGAAACTATTAATAGATTGAATGACCCCTTAAAATTCAGTCGAATTTTACAGTATTTTTAGCACGCTGCACATACAAAAGTCGGATGATCAGATAGATATAAGCAGTGACATAAATAATAAATATTTCCTATTATAATATTATATATTTAAATATATATATACTTATTATATTGTTACTTGGGGATAGGGGTAAATAAATATAATGAATAATTGACTTAATATTAAATGTACAAATATACTTTTTTGAAACCCAATTTAAGTGACTTTAGATAGTTCTTTAGAAATTATACTACGCACAGTATATTTGTATTTATGAATTTATCAAGTATACAGAAAATGTATTGGACTAAGGCAATTCTTGTTTTATGTATAACAAAAACAATAATATTTTAATATTACAATTTGTATTGTTTCTCTTTAAAATAATATGGTTGGATGGAAACGATAGTTTCTCTGTTTAAAATAATATTACGAAGACAATATTTTTCTTTTGTTTTGTGTAAATCGTTTCTTTTGCGAAATAGTAATTTTTATTTGAATCCGTAAAATCTTTTACACATCCCAAAACTTTATTTACGTAAGTTTCCTTTTTATAATAAAACATTTTGAAACACATTAATTTAAACAAGTTTCGGCTGTTGAAATTTTATTTTCATACATATTATATAATAAAACAGTTAAATTTTTTTTTATTGAAACATGCTATTAAGGGTTAAAATTTTTCCACGCAGCTTCGAATTCTGATTTTTTCACTATCATTGGAATCAAATATGTTCTATATGTGAAATTAATATGAATAATATTGAATATGTTGAATATACAGTAATAAAAATAATTGAAATAATTTTAAATAAAAATTGAACTCTTTACGTAAAGGAGGGGGGTTAATCAAAATTTTGGAACCCTTATGAAGGTGGGGGTCGAAAATTTCACAAAATCATCCTTAAGTAATTAATGAACGTTCCCTAGAAAACTTAGCGACATCTTCAAAGTAAAACATTAACTTAAAAGTGCCTGTTTTGATATTATTAGAATTTTTTATTATTTAAAAAGTTTTGCTTTATAGTAACATAAAGCAAGCAAGATTTGATATGGGAAAAAACATAAAACGCAAGTACGAATATTTATAAAAAATGTAAAGAAAATAATTTCGTATTATGAATAAAATTTTTTTGTATATTTTTCATAATACATTAGTTTTTTAGTGTATTATTTAAAAAATGAATATATACGTATGTTTGTATTTAATATAATTCTATGAATCAATTATTTTAAAATGTATAGGTATGTTTGTCTATTGTGTGATAAGGAATATAAAATTGATTTCAATAAATCATGCTTATGTTATATGAATACATATTTATAATTAAATAAATATAAATATATACTTAGAACTCTTCATTTACATATCATTCTATAAGATTATAAATCATAAGTGAACATGAATTTCTAATTTCATTTTATAATCTCTACAACGAATTTAATTCATTTCTTTAATTGAATGAATCAAGATATAATAAGTATTTCTTATCTCCCATATTTCAAGAAAATATTTAATATTTTATTCATGTCTTAATTCATATTAAAGCATTTAATTTTCTTGTTTTTAATCTAGTGATAAAATATATGGATACTATAATTTATAATTAGATTATAAGTACAAAATATAGCCTGAAGATACCTCTTGAGATGAATTTGTTTTGGTTGTAGGTACGGGTAATAAATTGAAGTATGTAATAAATATTGTTCTAATCTGCAGATGACGGAGAAATCATTAATTTAATTTGAAATTCTTATTGACATATGGGTATTTATAATTTATATCATAATTTAAAATTGATATCTAGGCCAGATTTACGTTTAGGTACGGTAGGCACACTGGTAGAAAGGATTTCTCAAACCAAGTAAACCTTGTTTTGTATATAATGAAAACAATATTTTCTTAAGATAAGCAATAATCTCTTAAACCAACTATAGTATTCTTGAACGAAGGAATAACGTAGTTGGATTAAGAGTACCTATGTTTCTTATATTAAGAAAATATTGTTTTCGTTATATACAAAACAAGGGTTTATTGGTCCAGTACAGTTTTTTTTTCTGTGCAGTATTAGAAGTTCATGACTCCCTTTTTTGATAAATAACAAAATAAATATACATCAATTTTGATCCTCCATCGGCCGTGATATATTGTTTTGATCAAATCAAACGAATGGCTCTTTATTCTACTTTTCTGTTCAGTTTGCTTTTATCGTATCGCTGTACGACAATTTTTATCCGAACTATGAAGAAAATACTTTAACACTCTCAAATGAGGTATCGAACTTATACTATGACAGTTATCTTGGAATTTCATGAAGACTTTGACTTTCGCTCACGCGTTGTATGTAAACAGCAACAGTATTAAAACTGTTTAGAAAAAAATCACGAGACGGATACTTTTCTAGTTTTTTTTTTACAGCACGAGATGGCTTCTATTTTTACGAAACGAGAATTATACGAGACTTCAGTTACAAAAACAAAAATATGAGACGTATTTAAATCTCATTTTGTCTCGTGTGCAGCTCTAATATGCCACTACAAAATAAATATTACATTTTGAAACTGCAGGTCATTAGTGTAGACTCACAAATGTGTCTTATTACAAAAAAGTCATTTCATTTTATTGAAATATTTGATGTATACATATACTTTCATATAAATAAATTTTAAACGAACGTGTAAATAGCATGTTAAAAAGCGAAACGAAAGAGGTGGTTATTTACAAACGTCCCGTGAACTAAATAATTTTAAAATAAATGAGGTTTGAAGATTCGCTAGCGTCATGTTTATCTACTACCAGTTGTCATGGTAACACGTTGGTTATGAAATTTAAGTTTCAATTTTATTGAATACGTGATGTTCTGCACTTTTAAAATTTATTTCGCGGATATTTTTTGTAGATTACCATCGTTAATTTATGAACATTACATGACATTTATTTTCTCATTTTAAATATCATTCCTTGTGTACTTGAAATTAGACTAATGTATTTTCCTAATTTTGTATTAAAGTTTTCTTACAAGATTCACTTGGGTATCTTAATAATACGTAGATACATAAATAGGTGCACATTCAAGTAAGTATATGGATACAATTAAAATAATGATGTGGTTATGTCTGCTATTATATTGAAACAAAAAAGAAAAAAGAGAATGAAAGTATATTCATTAATAGCTTGTCATCTGCATGCAATTAAAATGGAAACTTTTTTATCTACATTATAGAGATAGGGGAAATGGAGTATTGATTCTTTAAAAAAATATAAAAATAACACTTTTTGAACCATTATAAAAAAATTCTAAACGATAAGTATCCATGCCATAAATTTGTATGTTTGTTATCAGGAAACAACAAAAAGTTGTAGCAAATAGTGGTCAGTGGTTATTTAGTTTAAAACCACAAAGTAATATTTCCAGTGACGTTGAGTGTTTGTATACTAAATTGATTTGTCTAAAAAGTTTGAAAACGAACCATTATTTTCTTATTTATCTATTTAAGAAAAGTAGGTACTTGAGATTTTAACGGAATTATATACACGTTTTGAGAATCACGTACGACCATTATCTCAATGACGTCTGTGTGTCTGTCGGTACGTAAGTAAATGCTCTACAACAACGATGAAACTTACAAATTCTTAATTTAAAGTTCTTGTCAATCGGAAATTATTATTATGGAAACGGTGCGTATAGTAGAAAAAAAATGTTTTAAAAAAAAGTTAAAGAGAATATTTTGATCTAAAAGTATTTTAACCAGCAGTTGTGCGTATGAATTTATTTTTAAATATATTTTATATAGAAGATACGCCACTGTATTGGCTCTATATTGTTATCATTCAATCTGAAACAGTTAAACAATTTGGTTAAAACAAAACCTTTTAAGAGCTTTTCTTTAAGACTACTAAAGAAATAAGAAAGTTTTAAAAACTTGAAAAAAAAAATCATTTCAACGGAGATAGAATGTTTCCCCAGCTCAACGCGACGGTAAAAATAATTAAAACCGAAAGAAGAACTAACAATAAACAGAAAAAGTCGTCTGCTTTTGATTTGTTTGAAACCCGCTTGTATTTTTTAAATTTAAATTAAATAGAACATTCCTAATTTTTACTGTGCTTCTCAAACTTTAAATTGATTTTTAAGAAGTAGGTCATTTTTATCAATTTGCTAATTTTGGTAATAATGTACACTTGAATAGTAATTAAATATTCCATTTATGTATTTACCATTATTTTCTTCTATTTAATATTTAATTTAATTTATTGGAATATTTTTATCAATTTTAATAACGTTGTTTATTATGTACCTGCTTAATGCATAAATATATCTATTGATACGTCCCTGTCACATATTCTAGTAATATCACACTCGTGTCTAATGAAACACTACAAAAGCGGAATTAAGCGACAGCTTGCACATTAAAGTACACAGTTAATATTTCTCAGAATTTTCACCACCCTGTAATCCGACCGATGTGTCACCAGGGATCATATTTCTGTGATTCTTTTTTTTAATCAAAATGACTGTTAAAAATTTCCATATGCATTTTTTTCTGAATTATTTTATACATTATTTATCAAAATTGTAAATAAATGTAATTGTAAAAAATAACTATATAAAATATTCAAATGAATTTTGTTATATTAATGTTAGCCAAAATGACAAGAATAATATGAAACATACATAGATACTTTTTATCCTAATAAAATATGACTGAATAACAAGTTTTTGTAATCCATACAATTCATCATAATCGTTCATCTCTAGTAAATCTTTAACGATGACGTCATGAACGATGATCACATTTCTCTATGTGATTATGACGTTATTTTCGTGACTAAAAATTTCTCACGAATAGTTGCTCGAAACACATAAATCAAGAGCGGATAAATAAGAGGTTTGGGGTGTTACGAGTATATGTATATCTAAATAAGTATTTTGACATTCTTCTAATTCCAATGAATCCTTAAAAATGCAAAAAAATTCCCTAAAAAAATGTGCAATATCCAACTTTCGTAATAACGACAAAAATTTCAGAAACGCCACTAATAATGTGAAAAAAAAAATATTTTAAAGCTGTTGATCTAACTAAGCTTTTTAAAGGAAATAAAAGATGTTTTAGTCATGAAGTTTTAGTATTAATTTCCTTTTTGAAGAAATTTTTAGTGATCATTTTTACTCAAGTGACAAGTATTTGAATATTTACACCTTTTTTTAAAGTAAAAATCTTATTGACAAAAGTATCTTTAATTTAAAAGAAACTAGAGTTCAGCTGCACAGGGGGGGCGAAGCCCCCTGGTATATTATCTGGGGGGGGGGGGGGGCGATCGCCCACCTCGCCCCCCCGTAGTCGGCGCCGGTGATTATATTTAAATATTGAAAAGTTTGCAATTTTTTCGTATTATTTATTGATGATCAACTTGTTTGTTTTAAATGATAAATAGGTAGGTGTAGGTACCTTCTGTTTATTTGTTCGATCGATTATTTAATTGTTATTAACGCATTTTTAAAGAACTGGAAAAATCATTAGCCATAAAAAATGGTTTATTTAATATATTGACACCTATCGAAAAAAATTCAATGGAAATTTTATATGTGCAGAATATCAGAAAAACAAAGACTATGTTGCAAAATGATCAGGCTCTTAAAACCCTAAGGCTAATTATAAACTGGTAATTGTACCCAATCATAGAGCAATGTACGAATTACAAAGTTATTGAACTACAGTATTGTTTTATTTCATGTAAGGATTTCACTAACATTTATAAAACATTAGAAGGACTTTTTTATGTATCATGCAATTATCAACACAATACAGATTTGATAAGGCATGTAGGTAATCAATACACATGAGATTTTATAAGTTGCACAATATATTAATATATAAATATTAATTGTTGTATATCTTAACACCACTCTTGTTTATCTTAATTGATTGGATAAAATTGAAATGACAGATTTCTTCTGTAATGTCTACTGAATTAAACACAAATATTGATGTGGGGGATTGGATTTGATCGCCGGCTGCTGTAGTCAAGGTGACCAAGGTCGATGTCGCATTGGTCACGTGATCTACGACTTGTATGAATCAGCGAAAGTTTGCCGCGTTCTGTATGGTGGCAGCACTACACCGCACCACGCAATGTGACTCACGATTGTAGGTTATAAAGCCGGCAGTACATATAGTGCCACCTATCGGTGTAATAATAAAGTAGTTGACGGTAATGTAGGAATATGTTTGGTTTGCGTCTATGATAATTTCAGTTCAATAATATTTGTTTCTTAATTTAATTAATAAAAGTAACAATAACTCAGAAAACAAAATAATTAAACACATATTCAAAGCTTACCTTTTCTTATTAATAAACTTGTAACTCTCCTAAGCGCTTCTCGGGGTGATCTATGAAAGAATTTGGGTGTAAGATTTGGTGGCAGCGTTAACGGTTTTCTGGTGGTATTACAATCCCAAGGATTGTGTCCATGTCCAGGTGCTAATCGGTCCAAATGTTCAATTGATGCTGGCCTATGATTTCGATGTCTTGGATACCACCCTCTTCCTGGTCCTCCCGCAAGCCTTAATAATTCTGCACCTGCCATAGCTTGTTCCAAACCTGAACTAGACATACCTCTTCTGTAACCTGTGTTAGTCATTCCAGCCAATGTGTTTAATGTTCCCATCGTACTACTTTGCCTTGGAGCTGTTCTACTACCTATACCTGGAATTTCAGGGGTTTTTCTAAGTGGCGTTCTTGGTATATCACAACCTCTGGCAAATATTGGTGTTTCTGGTAATGAACATGATGTTTGCATATGATGCTCTTCACGTGGACTTTGTGAAGAACGTTTTAAGAATGTGGTTCTACGTTTTGTTCCCGGTAAGTCAGTAGGCAAAGTTCTTCGTTCGGGTGGTGCTTGATAGCCTGAATTCATTCTACGACCTCTACTGAACCCAGCATCCATTGAACGAGTCTTTAAACTATTACTACCTGGCTCACGATGCGGTGGCACAGCTGGTGGTTCGGAACTGGCAGGCAATGTGTCAGCTCTAGTTTTTTGTACAGGATGAACGATTTCTTGATACTCATCTTCATCTTCTTCAACTGGTGATGGCGGTAATGGTGGAAACTCATGTTGCAAAACTTCAACTCTAACTGGAAAATCAACAGAACTTGAACTCGGAATTGGCCAATCTTGATGATGTGATAATAACATTTCTTTTGCACTTTCAGACTTTTGAATACCATTTCTTTTTGCATTTCTAGGACAATCTGATTGATGCCTGTCTTGTGCAATTTGTCTATAATATTCATCTGATTTTCTTATTTCAACATTACTATTTGATTTTTGTATTTCATTTCGTTTTGGGATGGCACTGTATGGAATTATTTCATCTTCATCTACTATTCTAATTCTAGTTGGTGTACAAACTTTAGGCTTTGAATCAAAAATTTTCTTTGGTTCATCTATATAAAGATGTGAAACATCAATATCTTTTCGTTCTAGTAATTCACTGATGTTCTGTTCTATTTTTCTCAGAGGTGATATTTCTGCACTGTTTTGACGAGGGCTCTCAACATCTTCCTCTTCTTCTACAGTAACTGTCAACTCCCTTCTAGGTTGATAATCTTCTGCCGACAATGCTGGTAATGAAACCACTCTCACTAAATTTGGAGATGGCTGAGCAGTAAATTCTGTCGGTGTTTCTGTAAGAGGAGGGGTATACATTTCAATTATACCTTCTTTTACTAATGATTTAAAATTATCAAAGGTTGTACTGTGCTTCTTAAAATCTGAATATCGACCTTGTGATGTACTGGATTCAGAGTGAGATAAAGGACTGTTAGAATCTCTAGAATTATTTAAATCCAAACTATATCTTGATTTTGGTGAATTTAATTCTTGACTTAATCGTGAATGCGGTGTACTTAAATCAATACTAAATCTAGAACTAGGCGTGTGAAGCTCTCTGCTGTATCTTGAACCATTAAAGTCCATACTAAATCTTGAATGTGGTATACTTAAATCAGAACTGAGTCTTGAATTTAAAGACGAATTAGAATTTTGTGTACTGCTTACATAATTTAATGGCTTTCTGTCTTTTCTTCCACGTCTTATAACATATGTTCCTCCGTTACTGATATCTGATGATTGTAGTTCATCAGGAAGTACAATAAGATCATCTGAATCAGAGAACGGTGATATGATTTCATCTTCTGTACTACAGGGAGGTGGATCAGGCCAATCCTCGAGCCGATTTGGTATCGAACTTGTACTAGAATGCGACATGTCTCCTGATTTTCTTCTTCTTCTTCCACCGATTACTTTTGTGCTGCCGGGAGTTAACAATGCATCATCGTCAGAGTTTCCTAACGATACTTCCCAAGCAATACTGTTTCTTTTAGAACTAGCTGGTGGTGGCGGAGGTAGAAGTTCTTCTAACGAATCATCAGAAAAATGTTCATTATCAGGAAGTGAATTTAGTTCATTGTTATCTTCATTTTGATTTGAAGAAAGATTATCATTACTACCAAGGCGGTGGCGACAGACTTCTCTGTGACGGTCAGATGCTCCGGGTATTGTCCGCGGAGGCATCCAAGTGGGAGATCCGAGGGGATTGGCAACACGTGCATCGTATGGAAGACTAGCGTATCTATGTCCAGGTGGAAGGGGAGCTGGTTGTAGTTGAAAACCTAGTTCACCCTTCTCCCATCCATATGGACGCTGATGGCGAGTTTTGGGCTGAAATAAAAGAAAAGAAACGTCATTATAACATCATATCATATATTAAAGTAGATTAATATAAAATATGATCATATTGATCACCCTAATAATATTTTACATAAGTAAATTATTGTTATCATGCTATTATTTTATAAATGATCTATACAGAAGTAGAAGGTGATCTAAAAATTGTGGGAAAATAGCTAATACTTAAGGCAGTGGTTTATAAAAGTTGTATTTTTTTATATATATCTATCATGTATGCTCAATTAAATTTTGGAGCATAGTATGTCTTTTCCAAACTCTTTGTGAATCACTGATAACTGAAAGTGGACATTAAAAATGCAGATAAAGGTCTCAAGAGCATTGTTAAGTGCTAAATATTTTTACTACGACCAAAGGGTAGTTTATGGATTTGGTTGATACAGTGGCGTAGATAGCTTTTGTAATGGGGAGAGATATGACTTATTATTATATCCAGTGGCGTCACTAGGGGGGTGCGGACCGCACCGGGTGACACCAAAATGCAAAAAATATTATTTTTATGTATATTATTTTGCATTATATATTCATTCGAAATGAAGTAATAAAAGGTGATAACATTTAATTCTTTACTTGCAAACTAAAAAAAAGGTCTTTCAGTTTTTCACTCTGAATATTAAACTGATCTGATGTAACTATTATTATTGTTATGAGGGGGGGGGGGGGTGACACCATGAGACACCATGGCTGACACCATCCCTAGTGACTCCACTGATTATATCTTATAAAGTTATATATTTCATTCTGAAAATCATCATGTGTATTTTATCGTATATTATAATCATCTTATAATTTTCGTAGTGGTGGTTAGTATTATTAATAAATAAATAAAACGGGCAAGTGCTTGTTGGGCACGCACATGATAGGGTTCCGTAGTCATTCTCACTACGATTTATAAAAAAAGAGTTTTTTCAAAATTTTCGTGACCGAAGGGTTAAAATCAAAAAGTCATTTGGCTTTTATTATTGCATTTTAAGAGACCTATCAAATGACACCCCACTCAATGGGGTAAATGAAAAAAATGTGACTTCACTTTTCAATCTATGATAGGGGGGTCCAAAATATGTTTGACAATGTTCGTTATAATTTTCAGTGAAAGTACTAATTAAAAGATACATTCTGAATTTTTTTCAGATTTTTTGAATCGATAGTTTAGAAAATAGAGAGGGGGGACGCTCTGACAGCGACATTAAAAAGCAAATATTTCGTGACTGAAGGGTTGAAATCAAAAAGTTATCTGACATTTTTTATTGCACTTTAGGAGACCTATTAAAGACACCCCACTCAATGGGGTAAGTGGGGAAAAAATGAGAGTTCACTTTTCAGTCTATAGAAGGGGGGTTCAAAATATTTTTGACAATGTTCGTTATAATTTTCAGTGAAAGTACTAATTAAAAGCTACATTCTGGAATTTTTTCAGATTTTTTAAATTGATAGTTTAGAAAATAGAGGGGGGGGGGACGCTTTTTTAACGACTTTGGAGAGCAAATACATCGTGATTAAAGGGTTAAAATCAAAAAGTTCTGATACATTTTTTGTTGTATTTTAGGACAGGCTTGTCCAACCCGCGGCCCGCGGGCCGCATGCGGCCTTTGAGCACATTTCGTGCGGCCCGCATAAGATTTAATATAAAATATAAAGATAAAAAATATAATATAAAGATTAAAAAAAAGTAAAATATGAAAATAATAAACGATATCAAGTAAAATAATCTGCCGTGTGCCACAGGACTTTCTTATACATAATAATGACAGTAAACAGTGTGCGTGATAAAATTATAGATAATAATATTACCTACAATTTTCAACTTGGCCATTTTTCTCTAATTCGCACTGTTTCAGTGTAATTCGAAAAATTCAAAACGACGACCACTGCAAACTAAATGAAATAGAGTATACAGTGTTTATTCTCAGTATTACGTATAAGAAAGACCCATGGTACCTATGGCAAACACGTACAGTCTCTGTAATACGTATAAGAAAGTCCCATGACACTCATGGCAGATATTTCTTCTCTATTATGAACCATTAGAAATGTACTTAAAAACAAATACTTGGTAAGAAAAAAAAAATTAAATTTGTTTTTTCGAAAAAAATGAATAGAACATAAATTATAGATAATAATATTACCTACAATTTTCAACTTGGCAATTTTTCTCTAATTCGCACTGTTTCAGTGTAATTCGAAAAATTCAAAAATCGATGTAGGTAAACATCCGTTTCCGGTTGAATGATCGTTTTCAAAAATAGGAGGTTTTCTTCCCAGGCAAAAATCAATCTTAAGTATAAAATTCCACCTTTCTACGATTTGTCGTATTTGAGTTACAGCGTCTACAGACAGACCGACCGACAGACAGACACACAGACATCATGGCGAAAATAGTCAGAATGGATTCAGGGAAGGTCAAAATTGATAATTCCATCAAAAACCGGATTTCGAAAAAAATCGCGTTTACTATACTTACTTATACTATACAGGGTGTCCCATTTTAATCTATCACCCCCCTAATTTTTTTTATCTATCAATTAAATCAAAAAATGCTTCAAATAAAAGTTGTTTGGTTTTGAGGGGGACCCAAAATGGCGTTATTAATTTTTTATTTTTTGGACGTCTTCATGGTCAAATAGGCCCAACTTTTTTTTTTCAAATGGAAACCTATATTTTTTATTACAATATCTTATTGTTTGGAAAAAAACAAACAGCTTTTGTTTCAAAAAATTTTTTGTATGACTTCATTTTTTTTTTAATATTCAACAAAATAATTTTAGATTTTAGATTTTTACTAATTTTTTTCTCGAAACCCATTAACTTTAGAGGAAAAGTGTAAGAAACAAAAAATATTTATTTTAATATGATATAACTAGGAAAATTATTTCAGAATTTTTTATTTTATTTTTTATTTGCTTTAATATTTTGAAGAGCAAAAGTTAACAAAAAATCCTGATATAATTTTTCTAGTTATATCAGATTAAAATAAACATTTTTTGTTTTTTACATTTTTCCTCTAAAGTTAATGGGTTTCGAGTAAAAAATTATTAAAAAACTAAAATCTGAAATTATTTTGTTTAATATTAAAAAAAATGAACTCATACAAAAAATTTTTTGAAACAAAAGCTACTTGTTTTTTTCCAAGCAATAAGATATTGTAATAAAAAATATAGGTTTCCATTTGAAAAAAAAAAGTTGGGCCTATTTGACCATGAAGACGTCCAAAAAATAAAAAATTAATAACGCCATTTTGGGTCCCCCTCAAAACCAAACAACTTTTATTTGAAGCTTTTTTTGATTTAATTGATAGATAAAAAAAATTAGGGGGGTGATAGATTAAAATGGGACACCCTTTATGTATATTTCATATACATTGGTATAAGAAAGTAAAAAAAAAAAAAAATTAAATTTGTTTTTTCGAAAAAATGAATAGAACATAAATTATAGATAATAATATTACCTACAATTTTCAACATTGTCATTTTTCTCTAATTCGCACTGTTTCAGTGTAATTCGAAAAATTCAAAAATCGATGTAGGTAAACATCCGTTTCCGGTTGAATGATCGTTTTCAAAAATAGGAGGTTTTCTTCCCAGGCAAAAATCAATCTTAAGTATAAAATTCCACCTTTCTACGATTTGTCGTATTTGAGTTACAGCGTCTACAGACAGACAGACAGACACACAGACATCATGGCGAAAATAGTCAGTATGGATTCAGGGAAGGTCAAAATTGATAATTCCATCAAAAACCAGATTTCGAAAAAAATCGCGTTTACTATACTTACTTATACTATATGTATATTTCATATACATTGGTATAAGAAAGTAAAAAGGTCTTCAGATTTTTTGTGTTATAAAGAAGTATAGATAGTGTACATATAACAGAGATATAAATAAATTAATCAAGTAAAAAAAAAGGTCTTCAAATTTTTTTGCGGCCTTTAACAAATTTTTTCGCTATTTTTTTGCGCTCTGCGGCCCACGAGGGTCAAAAGGTTGGACACCTATGTTTTAGGAGACCTTCAATGGGGTAGGTGAATTTTTTTTTTTGAAAACACTTTACATTTATGGAAAGGGGGCCTAAAAATTTTTTTTTACAAAAATCTTATCATTTCTGTTTTTGGGTCATTAATCTACGACCGTATACCAAATTTCATCTTATTATCTCAAAATTTTGAAGACGGACGGACGGACGGACGGACATGGAGAAACTATATGGGTTCCTAGTTATCTACGGAACCCTAAAAACGTTATACTCTATATACAGTAGAAAACGGTTATAACGACATCGAAGGGACCGGTCATATTGGTCGTAAAAAACGGATAGTCGTTATAACCGGTAAAAATGCAATTATATGAGATTCAGTAGGACTTTTATTTTGAGTCGTTAAAACCGATATGTCGTATTTACCGATGTCGTTATAACCGGTTTCTACTGTGTCTATAAAATATTTTTTAGATAAATCAATCAAGGTACTTTATTATTATATTATAAGAAAATTAATAGAATTGTTTAGAATTCTAGAATATACGAGGCCTTCATATTGTGCAAGTTTGACTCTGTGTTTCTTGTTTTCATGATAAGCAAGATTTATAGAAAGGCATTATGCAACACAATAAAACCACAATCTACGCCAAAGACATGGGTGGGTGTTGATTATTATGCATGTCTGAATCATGTCCGTGTTGTATGATTTATCAGACTGAATATGTCATAAACGATGTGATTTATGCCGGAGTATCACACATAATAACATAAATGATATAAAAATATTGCTAAATTACTACATTGTTACAATGGATTTAATTTAAAAATTATTTAATACCCCACATACATGGCCAAATTATATTTGGATTTTAAAGAATATTTTTTGTTGTCTTCTTTAAATAGTTTCAATGTATTTAATTGACTATAATTAATCATTTTATTAATAATCCCAATACGAGTTTTTTCGTTTATAAAGATTTACTAATTTGGTCGCTGAACCTTGTAATTTACTAATTTTATAAAAATTATCAGACCGAAATTCTTCTTTAATCTGGTCCTGTTTGCGCAAGAGCGTGAACACTTGGGGGTCTAGCATTCAATTTACTTTAATCACGCTTGTATTAATTAATTAAATGAGATTATAAATTTAAGTATTCGTATCATAATGTTAAGTATTGTTAAGCAATATGTACGTACATGGTAAAAATCTCCTCAAACTGGCGCGAGACGTGGGTCGCGATTCGCTCGCACCGACTGACAATTAACTTATAAAGACGTGTTCGAATCGCAGCAATTTGCGTCCCGTATCCCGTGCAGGATTCACGCCAGTGTGAGAAAATATCATTGCTAAAGTATCTATTATATTATTATCCGATACATGCGGATATATACATGATTTGAATTATTTTAATTTATAAACAGTGGTGTAGCTAAAAGATGCTGCCCTTCCGGCGAAAAACTAAAAATAGTGGCCTTCTGACGTAAATAAATACTATTTTTTCGTTGTTATCTAAAATTTGGCGCCTCCTAAATTTAATTTTGCGCCCCCTTACTACTATCGATTAAATTTTAATTTGTTGATAACTCAATACAAAATGACATTAGTTCTTTGAGATATGTTTCGTGTTTTATACTAGCTTTGGTCTTCAAAATTGAAAAATGATCAACATTTTTGTTCATCACGTTTAGTTTTCTCATAATTTTCAGAAATAACGTGTATTTTTTTTTCTTAAAATTGTTGACACTAACAGTATTGCAACGAAATGAAAACTGTTTTATAGAAAGAAAAACAGTCAACACAATAATATTATTGCATTGTTTCCATACAAAAGTAAAATGCATTTATGAAAATAAAATTAACTATTCTTTTTGTTTTGTAGGTACTACTACTAGAACTTGGCGCTCGTACTGCTGTTATTTTTAACAAGTATAGGTATTCTAATTATTAACTTGTGTATCCTGGCTGAACTATATAATCTTACAATTAGTTATAAGATCTAAAACGTTTTTTTTATTGTTGCCTGATTAGGGATTACTTGCATTTACTCCCCCCCTCCATTCGGGGCTCGAGTAAATTAATGTCATACAGTATTCTATACAATCTACTTGTAGAAAACAAAACAAAAATAAATAATTAAAGAAAAGTTATATTTTTCTACAAGCCTTGCTCCCCAACGAAAATTAATAATTTATATATAATTGCAATATCGATGTTCTTAAGAATAGACAAAATTAATGCTACAGTGAGTAGAATATTCTTCTGTGTGCAGATCAAGATTGACTTGCCTTTTTTAAATTTAACAATAAGTGAAATAAAATTATGATAATTTAAATGTGGAATTACTAAAGTTCTTATCAAAGTTAATACTATCTATTCTATCCATTAACAATGTACTTATTTCAACGTAGTTCTTTATACTTACAAGTGTTGTTTGCGTAGCAGTAGTAACTCCAGACTTCTGGCCGTTGATGAGGTAATCCAAATTACGTTTATTGAGTTGCCTCTGTGGACTATTGTTCACTATTTCGATTCTCGCTTGATTCAATGCAAAAGCTTTGTTATTGTTGAGTCGTCGGCCCCCTCCTCCTGCAACACCCGTTTCACTGCCGCCGCCGCAGCTACTGCTTCTCGTTGCCGAATTCCCCGGGGAAACTCTAAAATAAAGGGGTAACTTGTAATTAATTTTTGTACTGTATGATTGGTGGAAATGCGGACTAATGTTTGTGTATAAATACTTTATATGATGAATAAAATATTGGTAGCATGGAATAGTCGACCAGACTGAACCAAAATGTTGGACTGAGATCAAGAAAATTATAAGATATGTGTAATTTGATTAGGTACACAGATCTGAAGTTGTAAATTTTTTGTAAACAGCGCCTGCATTTTGGATTTAATGTTATTTAGTGTTGAATTCAGAGAGTTTACTTTAGGACGGAATTTGAAAATACTGGGGAGAATTTGGTTAAAATGAACATGCCTCCAATATCTGTATATAATATGGGTATAAAAAAATATTATATTTTGGCCAAGGGGAATTTTATTTCATAGACATCGAAGTTTTGGGGGCTCATGGGATAAAATGGACATTTTATTTGACTTATAAAGGGGGTGGACTTATCGAGGCTCGACTTATAAAAGTTCTATTGTAAATATTTTTACTGACCAATATAGACGAGATGCAGAAAACTAAAAAGTCATTTGGAAAATGAGATTAATGACATCATGAGTATAACACAATGATTCGAAAGTATATAGACATTTAAACGAGATAAGTCTTTTATAAAAATTTATTGGTCGGACATTTGCGAAATAAGGTCTAATAATGAGGAAAAATTAGTTTACTGGACTAAAAATTGAAATTAGTCAATTTTATATATTATCAGTTATATTTTATTTAAATAAAAGTAACAAGTTAATCTTTATAAAGCTCTTAGAATAAATTGAAAGTTATTTTATGAACAACCTGTACTTAATGTATTTATTTTTGTAAATATTATAGTAAATTCACTCTTTAAAATATACACACATATGTATGATAAAATATAAGTACAAATAGTATGTAAGTTGACATCTCATTTTGTGTTACAAAATTAAATTTGTAGCACTTAAAAAGGATTTGAAGTGACCTAAGTACATTTTAATTTGCAAGCTTATCACGTTGTTTGTATTGGATACTTTCGACGATCCCGCATTTTCCGTATCTATCGGTTTAACAAGGACCCTCCTTCCGGTAAACTATTAATGTATTCTGTAAAATGCAAAACAGAAAGCCTGCCCATAGAGCGGTTTCACCCTTCTAACTAATTAACTAAAACTGTTCCCTCGACACTTCTAGTAACAGAAAGAAGGATTGTGATTAACATTTTTGCTTCTAATTGTAATCGAACTAACTACACATTCTGTGGTCACAAATCAAAGTTATTTAAAAAATATATATTTAAAAAACAACTTCTAATTAAATACTTTTATTTATAGCAACTTAAATTGTTCCTTATATTAATGATGTTTGAAATATTGTAAGTAAAGGTTTTAGTTTGATCTCACTATTCTCAAATAACGTAAAAAAATTAGCAAGATGTCACTGGGATTAGATACTGGGTATAAATTAATCTATTGTAAGTTATATCTAGAAACCCACCGTGGTAGAAGCGTTTTAATCAATCTCTCCGCTTCTTCTGGCGGTGGCGGAAAATCAAATTGTCCCGGAATAACAGTCCTATTATCTGCCGTATCATTCGTGACTTCTTCATTCACCGGTTTAAAACTTAATGCAAACTTTGTCTTCCTGCCATTCATGCTCATGTAGCCATCGTCTTCTGATTGATGGCCACCGCCGATGGACGGACTCTCGTCTTCCGGCGTCGACGAGACATTACCGGTACTCGGTGTCTCGGCATGTGTCACCACAACGTCAGTCACACTCTGGTGGATCTGTTGGTTAGCGTTCTCGATGTCGTCGAACTCGGAGAGCACTCGGTCCAGGAGCTCGAGCGAACTCTGTACGTCGTCTGTGCCACTGTAAATTAAAGATAAATGTTTAGAATACTTTTAGGTAAAGAGATATATTTAAGATAGATATATCTATAACTATATACACATTTAATTAAAATGTGCTACAAAGAATTTGTACAGTACATGTAAGAATAGAAATGGTTACTTAACAATAATAATAATTAGTTGGATTAAGAGTATATTATTAAGAAAATATTGTTATTGTTATATAAAAACAAAGATTGTCTTGACTGACTCAAGTTCTTTTTTTCGTATCGTATTAATCGGGTTGTGGATAGTGATTACAATATTGGAACTACGGCCATTTTTTCTCGGTATTGGAATAAAAACATTTCATCTTTATTAAATACGAATTTAATTTTTATTGAAACAAATAGAAATATAGTTCGTACGTTAAAATTATCGTAATATACTGGTATCAAGTTTTTAGTCCGGTATTGTAATCACTAGTTGCGGATTAACCAAGGTGGTAAAAACTTTTTTAATAACATTTCCAAAGATCTATTCTAATATAATAAAAATAGAAATATTTTATGTATTGATAAAAATACCATATATTTTCGTACTCATACATACATTTCACATAACACGTTGACGTATGACAACTTTTAAATCCGAAAGAGCACGGAGGAAATATTATAACATATGAAATGTTACACATAATAAATCACATTCGTACGCGGAATGACCTTTTATTCTGTTTGCGCTGTCGATTCCAGGCACTCTGGGTTATTCAAAAGCGGGCACACACTGTAATATCAATTTCACATTCCGTACAGAAGTGATCCGAAATGGCTTCCATTACGTTTTGCATTCCGCCGATTGTAAAATTGATAGTATAATGAACATGGAGCACTTTTAGTACGGTTATGTTGCAATGCGAGACATTTCCCTGTTTTGAAGACACGTAAAACGGCGTTGGCGAAATTTAACGGCAATCGACTATCTGTAAAATGATTTATAAAAATTGCTATCGGCAAGAGCGTACTTTAAAATAATAATAGCGATTGGCAAGATATTATGTAGATATTTTTAAAACTTTCATCATCTCTTTAGTAGGATAAAATTGTCCTATTATATCATACTTAATATATAAATTTTCAGGTTCTATAAATCTGTACAATGTAAATATTTTGAGTATATTTATTGTTTTACAGGTAATAGGGATCGATTTTATAGTTTTAGGAATTTTTGGTTGTCCTCAAAAAACTTGAAAACTACTGAACCAATTATGATGAAACTTTTACGACAGTAAAGCTTGATTCTAGCAAGAATGCTACATTAACAAGGGGCTGAGAGTAGTATGGCTAAATGGTATGGTGTAATGAGCAACATGAGCAGTTGGTTGCGTATACCGGATTTCAAAAATAGGTAGCTGGTCTATATATGTTATAATTATTCTTATTTAATCTAATAAAATATACTTACAGATTAATAAAACTTATTCTACTATAATATATTTTATTTTAAGAGAATATTTAACAACATTGATTCAATCATTAGGTTCTTAAACGTAAAATGTATTGTAATCATGAATTTTGAACTGGAAATTTCAACGGAATTACACGTTTTGTTGATCCCTGAATCACGTACGACCATTATTTCAATGACGTCTATGCGTCTGTCGGTTTGCGAATGCTCTACATTATTCTAAAGCTTACGATGAATTTTACAAACTTGGAATTTTAAATTTATCGTTCTTGTAGGTATACATAATAATACATATGTTACACACCTCCTATTTTTGAAGAGAGTTACTAACAATAAGCCGGAAACGGATGTTTACTCCTGTGCAATTTTGAATTTTTTTAATTATTTATGAAATGTTGCATAATAGAACAAATTCTACCTAACAATAAAAGTTGTAGAGAATATTATTTTCTATAATTTATGTTCAATCCATTTAGTTACTCATTTCTGTATTATGATATATAAAAAGTCTTATGGTAGTCACATCAGTTTATTGTTTATTATTTACGTGAATAATTATATTGTAAATAATTAATTCTAAATATTTTTTTACGTTCATTTGCACTTCATTACGATGTTTTAAAAATAACATTACGATGGCAGTTTATCATTGAAATTCCTTGTTATTATATTTACAGAAAGATTTAATGTTGTTTACTTACTAATTGTCAAAGTAATTAACGCTGTCAAATAAAATAAAAATGTTAAAAAACGTCGCCTTTCGTCTCAATGAAGAGATCTTTTTAAATAACACAATTAAAATTTTATTTTAATTTAATATGTATACGTGCATGCTTCCATTATTAATTAGCTAAATAAGAGAGGAAAATATATTTTTTCGTTTTCATTAAATATTTATAATTTTAATTTTTATGTGTTTTAAAAATTAAGATAATAATACGACGTTGGTAATTTATTTATTTTATAAAATGTTAATTAAAACGACACTTGAAATATGTGTGCATAACAAAATTAAAATATTTTTATTAAAATGATTTTGTTTTGGTGAAAACTTATTATTTTAAAGACACATAAGTATCGAAAAACCTATTGTTTACATTTTCGCTGTTTCAAGAATTCTTTCAAAGATAATGCCTCTCAAGTATTCAAGACAAAGGAATATTTTAGTGTTATGGTTTTTGTGTTCTAATAGTCTTGCAATTCTGTGCACGTATAGTATAATAGCAATGTTTACAACTGATTGAAATATTTTTTGTCACTTAATATTCTCCCTTTAGCTATGTTTTGTCAGATCCTGTGTTTACGTAGTGAATAATAATAGCTAAAATAATAGTTATATAAATAGAGCTGTATCATAATAATTATATCTACAAAGTTAATGAGCAGTATTAGAATTTGGCTACTAAAATATTATTTACTATTTTCAGATTTCAAATCTTATTAAAATATATGTAGGTACAGGCTAAAGAATTTAACTATGGAATATTAATATTATTTTAGATGTATGCAAATATTTTGTCTGCAGTTTTATTGTTTCTTCTTGTATATTTGATGTTTCATCCAAAACTATTAGTTCCTAAATTTTAAAATTCGTTTCTAGCTTAGTCGCAAACACAAAAGTATTTGAAATTTTGATTTCTGATAAATAACAATTAAAAGTTGTAAAACAATTGAAATTGTCATATTTTCTCTGTAATTGGTTAGTTATTTTTAGAAACCTATTCGAGTAGGAAAAGATTTAGATCAAGTTTTACAAGAAAAAATAAATAAGCACATATTTGTATAATATATACCTACATATTTATTAGAAATAATATTGATTTCATAATAATGTGTAGTTATTTTTCCACCCTGTATTTAAAAACTATATAAGGTATGTAGATTATATTTATATTCCACATTATATTTTTTAAGGTTAGGTTGGAAAAACAAAACAAAAAACATTTGATGAAATTAAGTACTATGTATATTTACAGCCACGTTTATCACATTATAGGGTTATTTTGAAAAATCTCTGGCTTTTAATAACTATTTTTACCATTTACGGATTTTTGTAAACACCTCCGTATATACCTATACATAGTGACCATAAACATATAAACTGCGTTAGATTGGGGGAAAAATCACGGTTGCGTTACAAATCGGACGCAATTAGTGTCACCCACTGCCCGGATCTCAAACCTCTGCCGTCGATTTAAAATCTAATCAAAATACGAAATTACGACAGATAACGAAAGCGCGCACACATAAATGCCGCTGGCTTGAACATCGTAAATGAAATTCAGAGTTATTGATTTTCCAGACGTTATTACCGGAAACTTTCACATAAATTTCAATGTTTATGCATATTTGTGTATTTCAATTTTAAAAATTATCTATAGGTGTACTATATATAGACAGAGTCTGTTTTATCGTACCTTTAAAATATGTACGCGAATTTATAAAAGATATAGTAATAATATACAATACATGCTTCTATGCGAAAATGGTGTATCTACGTTGTTGAATATACTTATATTGTTTATTTATGCTTCAATTTTGTATACTGTAAAACTGTAGGTACTAAAAATACAGGAATAATGTTTGATAGAACATTGGTATAAAAGAAGTAGTAAGTGCAATGCCTGGTTTCAATAAACAAACAGTTAACTATCGTATAAATATAAAGCTCAAGCTGTATCATTCTTGTCTATAACAACTGATATTTATCTTTTTGAATTAAGGACTGTGATAGTGATAGTCAAACATACAATTCATCTTTAACTACATATTAAATATCTATCGTTTGTGAAACCGAACATAAGTTAATAAATAGACAAAAATAAACAACTGATTTATTACTATTTAAGAAATCGAACATATGAATTTTCTTCTTTTATCAGAATTTATTAATTTATTTTGGCACAAATTGTATGCACTATATTTATATTTCTTATATTTGATAAGTAAAAAGTATTTTAAGTAACTAATAATCCTGTCTTATGATACAGATTATTCTATAATAGTTCAACCATAACAAATACAATAGTAATTGACGTACAATTTATATTTCATAACGTAATTTAATGACTTGACATTTAAATATAGATCGACGCAGTTAAGGTGGGACGTTAATTCACCTTTAATAATTAAATTTTATTCTGAGTAGCTTAATGTTTTTATTAAATTTCAGCAGCATTAATATAAAATTTTAATATTTAATCAACGATTAAGGTTTAATTTAATAAGATGTTGTGATAAGTAGAATGCTGAAATGTATTAAGAATAAGTTAAAAATTTGTAATCAACGGTGATTACAAGTAGGTTTTTTGTATAGATATATAAAATATAAATATAAATTAAGTTTACTAGGTACTGTATTTAATATTTATACACAAAACAAATTTCTTTATTTGACTATTAAATACATATGTGTGTTCTTTTTTAATACATATTAATAAACAAACATTAAGTAGGTACATGTATTTTTTTTCAATATAAATTATCTAATAAAAATACTTCAAATTTGTTTTCATTAGAGTACAATACGGGGTAGGTACATTAAAAAAAATTCTATTGATTTTCTCAATATTATAACATTGATTTTCAACTAAATAAAAAACAACATTCAATGGATTTTGGTGAAAATTCATTAAAAACTCATTATGGTTTCCTTTAATTGAAATTTTACATTTCGTTTTATCACCAGTGGCTTCCCATTATCATTTTCTCTTGTTAATTACTTTTACATCCTCGGCATGGAGCTTATTATTTATATTAAACGAAGATGTTCAAACATCAATTTAATTGAACTCTTTATTATTTTAATACTTGCGAATCAGGGCTGTGTACATTATAAGGGAAATTTAAAATTCAGTTATTGAAAATTTTTAAGTACAATTTTATTCTCGATACGGAATATAATTCCTTTTTAATTTAGAATATTTTTATATAAATAATATTTTGGACTTAAGTATGAACTAAAATACTTTATAAGCAGATTATTTAACTTGATATTTATTATTTAATAATAACATAATGATTAAAAATGTATAATAAAATGAAAATTACTATCCACAAAACAAATTAAATTGATTCTAAAAAATGTTTGCAGTATACTCAAAAAGAAAAAAAAATGTCAGCAAATTTTTAGATAAATAACATAAAAAGCTCGTAAATACGTCTCGTTTGGTAGTTTTCCCAGTGAGATATTTCTGGTAAGAAATAATAAAACGAGAATATTCAGAGCCCTTACATTCAGATATACATCCAAATGTTTTGCATTGTATAAATTCATTTCAGGGCGTTTAAACGTTTTTTTTTGCTCTTACATTAAATTGATACGTACAAGAAACAACTTTGCAATTTTTAGTTCATTATTATTATTTTTTACATTTTTTTATAATAAGTTATAATTAAAAATAAATATGTAACAACATAAGTACTTCTTTAAGTGAGTTTTCTCAGTATAGGTAAACATATATGCACAATATGCAGTAATAAGTTAATGAACTAATTATAAAGATGAAAGCATGGCTACTTAACAAGTATACCGGATGTCCCAGATAACTTTTCCAGCATGGGGATCTCAGTATCTATAAGAGATGCAGGTTTGGTTAAATGAGATGAATTATTTGTAAGAAAGGGGTCTGTATTACTACACAAAAAAATATTCATAATTCTATGTGGTTTAGGCGGTATACCCAAAAAACTGAAAATTCGGAATTTCTTTAAATGGCTATAACTTTTTTGTCAAAGTAGATAGGTATTTTTTGTAGACGGTTTCTCAAAGCACTTTTTTGTGTAGAATCGATTGGTGTATTTAGAATTTTTATATCACTTTTAGTTTCCGAGTTACAAGATCTAACTTTTGTTTTTCTTATGGGCCACTTAGTTGAATATATCATATTTGAACGTGTTTTTTATTCTACTTTACAACGATATGTCATTTGCAATATTTATTATCGAAAAAAAGTCGAAATACTAAATATCAGTGATATTTATGAAGTATTTTATTACTAACTTTTAAGTGAGCCATGAAAAACAAAAATTGTAAACAAAAATCACAATAACAACAATCAAAATAACAAATGAATATTTGAAACAATGAACTATTTGAAAAAATATATTATACTTTTTTTTTCGATAATAAATATGGCAAGTGACACATCGTTGTAAAGTAGAGTAAAAAAACACGTTCAAATATGTCATAGCCAACTTAGTGGCCCATAAGAAAAACTAAAGTTAGGGCTCATAACTCGGAAACTAAAAGTGATTTAAAAATTCTAAATACACCAATCGATTCTACACAAAAAAGTGCTTTGAGAAACCGTCTACAAAAAATACCTATCTAGTTTAACAAAAAAGTTATAGCCATTTAAAGAAATTCCGAATTTTCAGTTTTTTGGGTATACCGCCTAAACCACATAGAATTATGAATATTTTTTTGTGTAGTAATACTCACCCCTTTCTTACAAATAATTAATCTGATTTAACCAAACCTGTATCTCTTATAGATATTGAGATCCCCATGCTGGAAAAGTTATCTGGGACACCCGGTATATAACTCATAATTACAGTATTTTATTCAACATAATAATATGAGTACAACATAATAAATTATAGCTCAAAATAATAATTAGTAATCTTAATGCTAGTTATTATAAATAATTTTGTTCGCAAGCAAAACAAAATACACAAGGTATTTTCAGTATGACTGGCAGCTGTTATAAGTTATCTACGGATTTTAATAATTTAGTTATTACGCGAATCACATTGATAGACAACATAATATAATTCAGTACTGTGCTAAAAGATTTTGTTTGGCTTTTGCTTACAAAATACAGAACAATTTAAGTCAACCTCAGAGAAAACTCATTTGTATAAGATATACAAATAAATAAATATTTTCTTTCATTGTGTACCTACTATTACTGACATAGAATCTTCAAACTAATTGTTTACAAGAATACAATTTTTTTTATTTCTTTTAAGAAAACAAAAAAAAATGTTAGAAAATGACAGACTAATTATTAACAATCCTTGAAATATTGAAGCTTATAAGTTGATATCGTTTTGGTCTCGTCTTGTCAAAATTTAGCGCGGTGTAGCCTCGGCGCAGGCACGAACTCCTACAAACAGTGGACATTTTTTGAACTGCAGTCCAATATGACAATAGACGTTGCCGCGTGTGGATATTTGCATCTCTTGTGAGAGAGTGATTTAAAATTCAAGTCGGTGCGAATCAATTTGAACGCGCACGCTACGATCTTTATCCACCGAGCACCGGCTGGCAAGAATGCCCGTTTCATAATGCGCGCGGTCTACGTCATTATCTACGGGCCCTCTACAATGGCGGTAATGTATTCAATGATGTGCATGATTGTCATGCTTCATCTTACTGCTTTTATGTACCTATCAGGATAGAGTTTGATACTGAGCTTAAATATACTCACGTCGAATTAGATTTTATATTTGTTGTAGAATACTTAATTTGATACAGTAGGTATATTAAAAAATAGTAGGATAAATAGAATATGTTGTTAATACAACAACGTAAAAGTCGTTGTTTTTTGTTCGAAATGTATATTAAATAACAACTAACACGCGTATCCACGATCGGGTAAATGTTTTTTGATGGTAAATTAGCAACTTTATTATTTTTATTACGCGGTGTCCATTTGTTACTACCTTCAAGCTTCTTAAATAAAAGTAGTACATTGAAGAAATTTACATGTATAATGTACAGATGCGGATTTATACTTTCATCTTTATTGCATTAATGGGAGAGAAAGAGGGCAAATTTAATTCTGTTTGGAATCCTTTAACTAGCGCCATTTTTGAGTTAGAAAAAAAAATAGTCTACACTGATTGAGGTAGACAATTAGACATCCCACATGACTTGGTATATATTTTTTGTCCCCCTGAACACATTTGAAAACCGTCTGACCTAAAGTTAGAAAAAATTACATGTTAGTTCGTCATACCAGAAGTTCTTGTATTTTTTGTTTCTTTACTTTAAATAATCTACATAAACTAAGTTGGTAGATACTGCCTGTATACGCTTCGTTTTCGTTTTGTAAAAATGTAAATCGGCATCACCTTTATTAATTATGCATAAAAAATGTTTACTTTTGCAGAAAAAGAGAAAATAACGTCATTTCAATATTTAAAAAAATGCTTGATTTTTTAATTTAGCAAGCGACGTTTTTATAGTTTTTGAGAACTAAAGTTTTCTTCCGTATGGAAAAAGTATGTTATTACCAAATAAAAAATTTAAAATAATTAATTATACCCGACAGTAGTCTGCATGTTCTCTCAATTACTAATTTAATAAACATACATTTAATATAGACAACAGCAATTATTTATTAAGCACATTAAGTGTACTACACTTAAGTGCATAGTTGATAAATTACTTAAACTAATCCACACCGTGAGCACCTCCATACACAGGATTCATTAATCATCCCATCTCTAGTTTGCGTGACGTGCCCTTGCGACACAGACTGTGTATAGGTAATGCAATAAGGTGCAACGTGTATGTGCGGTTTCACGCCATTGGATGCATTATCAGTGTACATATATTGTCATTGTTGTAACATGTCTTATCAAAGGAATATTGTATCACTGAACTATATCATGGATTGTTCGAGTGACGAATTTTCACGCAGTTGAATCACAAATTGTTTATGTAGTATCTATGTATTTATAATTTTCAAGGATAGCAATGTATAGTGGAATAGAAAAAGACTTGAAATGATAAATTCTTGATAGAATAAAGAACTATATTTACATTTTTTCAGATTAAATATTATTCGACTAATAAGCTTTTGAAATTAGTGATCAAATGATACTTATGCCATTGAGTAGAACTTAAGTTTTACATGAAAAAATGATCAAAATAATAATAATAACTACTTACTCAAGCTCGAATTAAATTATGTGTGAATACGTAATAAAATACATTATATACCTACAAGTTTTTTCTTCCGTACATATGAATATGAGCAATATGTGTATTTGAATTAAAACCAAAATAAAATGTGACCTGTATTGTAAGAGCTAAAAAAATAACGAACGTTTTTTTAAGCCTGAAGGACGACAGTATTGGGACAAGTAGAATGGGGGTGGTGGTGGATCGGATTATGACAAAGATTGAGTCGGAGTGGTGGTGGTAAAGGGGTATGAGAACGATCGAAGCGAAGACCTTTTTATGCTTGCATGCTTTCCACCAACATCTTTAACCATTTCCGCAGTTACTAGCGAATGAAGAGGGAAACGTCGAATAGGAAAGAAAGTTAATCGATTATGTGTATTCTAGCGAACCATCGTGGAATTTAATTTATTTCCTCCGGATTAGCGCCAGGGAAACTCACCTGTGGAAAACAAGGAAGCCACAGGAAAAGTTGTTTAGGGAATTTTAGAGGCTTCGTAAGGATCAAGTGCGGTATGCAGTAATAATGATTTTTTAACATTCCGAAAATAAATTTGTAAATTCTATAAGAATCTGATTTTACGTTGCGAGGTGAATTTTTAATAATATACGTATTACGTTGTAGTAGATTTTGAACATTAAAAATGTAAGAAAACTATTTGTCTGTTTATATGTTTAACTTAAAGTCAGAATGGTGAATGTTCATGAATATATCGAAATGCAAGTAAAGTGTTAACGTTAAGAAATTGGAATAAAGTTAAGAGTGAAAACTAGAAATCAATATAAATAGATATTAGTATTTAAAGAAATATATTAAATGCTCAATCTTTTATTGTATAATATGGGGAAAATCGAATTTTTGAGAAAATTGTGACGTTTTGACAACAACTATATTGTGCAATATTTGTAGACAAGATTTTATGAACCAAGTTTTAGCAAAATTTTTGAAATAAAAATATAGCTATTGCTATTTTTATTATTTAAATTAAAATTAAATAAAAAAGGAGCATGGATTACAAATGACATAAAAAGTTAATAAAGATCTTCAAAATTATTAAAAAGTTATAACAACAATTTTACTTTTTGCTCTAAATCTGATTTATCTTAAATAATTTTCTACTGGGTTTATACTGAATTATATTCCATTAACAAAATTTATACTTAAAATGTGTTTATAAATTTTGTTAAAATAAGTTGCTAGAAATTTAAATAGTATAAAATAAAACACTCGATAACCAGAAGTAAATCGAGTAAAAATTTACAAAACCATTATCTCCAAAAAACGTTTTAGTAGGTCCACCCTTTTCTCGCTAGAAGCTCTTTAATTTTAATGGAAAAAAAAACGATTACTTTTATCCAGTCACAGCATTACGTCAAATGTGTAAGAGAAAATTAGTTTGTTTTGCATATTCTATTTGTTTCATTTAATCGTTTTTTTTTTACAATTAGAAAGAGCTATAATAAATAAATACTAAATATAAGAGCTATTTTTTCGAGTTGTTGTCCACGCTGTCGTATTATTTTTTTTTGACGTTTCGACTCTCATGTCGAAGTCTTCTTCAGAAGTGTTTCTAAAACTTACGTAAACCAGTAGTTCTTTATGTAATTTTACTTCGAATGTAATTGCATTTATTAATATACCTGTACATACATGTACTGTTACATATATATGTATTTGAAACTGAAAAAATACTTGAATAATACAATAGTAGGTACTATATACAAATGAATTTAAGTACTGTTAGAGAACTTAAGTGTGTTTGTATGTATTAAGATACATTTTTAAGTACATAAATACAATTTATTTTTAATAAATTAATACCTGTATAAAGTACTTTTAAAAAAGTTCTTGTGATTTGTAAAATATTTAAGTACAATTACAATTACTAAACTAGCTGCCGGATCCAATTTTACCCGGGGATATAAAATTAAACTATATAACGTATAATGCTGTGGGGTGCGATCCTTTAGGTCCACACAATCAACTTCCCAACATGGTATGACTTACAATACTTGAATACTGATTACTTATTGTTTCCATAATTAATATTACTATGTTATAGTTTGTAAATATTTTTTTTTTAATATGTATATGAAAAATTTTAATGGAATTTATCAGAAATAAAACTCACCCTTTGTATTATGAATATTAGTTTTCTAATATCCTAATAATGTCAATAATATAATGCACATTTTTAGAAAAACTAATCTGACAGTTTGAATTTTGAATTGTGTTGTTTCCAAGGCAACATGAATTATTAGATGTATTTATTAGTATGAAATTCAAATTTTGATGGTGGTTTTCATCCCTTTAATGGCTGTTTGGACCCATATAAAAATAAATACTGAAATACACGTTTCATTATTTGTATTGTATAGTATTTATTCTAAGTTCCGACTAAATTCGACCAAGAAAAAAAATAAAAATGAAAAAAAACACCCTTTTTACCCCCGTAGGGGTTGAATTTCGAAAAATCCTTTCTTTCAGATCATATTCACGTCAAGACGCTTCGATTAGCACCCCAACGAAGTCAATAGCATTTTTTGTTCGCGAGATTTCGTCCCGGAAAAAAAGGACACGTACGTACGTACGTACATACACACACACACACACACACACAGACATTTTTCTGAAAATAGTGTAAATATACTCTAATGCCCTTGAAACATGAAAATATGTTAAAATTTTTGAATTTGATTTACGGACCAATTACAATAACTTCCTATTGGGAAGTTAAAAATGTCGTAAGTTAAGAATACATATGTATAGTTGTAGTAAAATATGAGACCAAATAGAGACTGTAAGTTTTAAATACGAGTCGAGACTTAAATCTCATTTTGTCTTGTGAAACCCTATTGAGGATGCTTCATGTTTTACCTTTTTATACATAATATTGTCAGATAGGTATGTAGTTTAGAATTTTTAAACAAAAATTATATTTAAGACAACTTTTTAAACAAGAAAAAAAGTTAATTTAGTTTTATGATATTTACATACATATTAAGAACCCCTGCTCTATGCAATACATTATTCGAAAACAATAAGCTTAATTAAAATTTACGTTTACCACCCTCGAAAAAAACGGTTCAAGACCGTAAAACACGCGCAGGAAAAAGATGGGCTATTTTTTTTACAGAATCCGGGATCGTTGATCTGATTCTGTGAGTGTTGTCAACCGTAGTATAGAACAACACGAGGGGGACACATGGCAATCTTGATACTTGATACACGCGTTCATGTTTTTGTTCCTGCTGCATTGCAGTACATATTCGTGAGCGGTTTTAAGAAAATAATGCGTTTACTGCTGGCCGCAGTAAATGTACTGAACACGTTTATTTTTATTCAACTTTGTACAATTTGATGGTAATCTTGTTTTGTGGCAGATTATCCTTGCGTGTAATTTATCTGTTGTAATGAACAATGGGGGTAGGTACAGGAAGATAGAACATTCCGTTTTTTTTTTGTAAATTGTGAAGATTAGGTATGTGCCTATGTGAAATATAAATCAGTTGAGTGTAATCCGTTTTTCGTTATGAGATTGTTATGGTTTACAAATCATAGTAGAGTAATCAGTCAATTAAATAAATTCTTTCTGTTTGGTGACATAGGACTACGGAACTTTAAATCACAGAAACTTTATAAGAGAAATTTTAAAATATATATAGGTACAATTATTATATTAGTTGCTGTTATTACATACAGTAACAGCTCTCTATAAGTAAAGTGTATTAAAAACACTATATTTATATATAAATAATTATTGTAATTATTTGAATTATTATTATTACTATTTTAAATGAGAACCCGCAGACTAATCTAGGCTAAGAAACTCCCGAGCATAAATGTATATATTGATGGTATATCAGGGCTGAATTAGGCTTTATAACATTCTTAAACGAGTGCTGGAGAAAAGATGGCGTACGTTTAAAAGGAAGGGGGGGGGGGTGAAATAACAGAGGTAAAAAATCATTTGGTTATCTGATCGGGATCCGATGTTCTTTAAATTAAGTAACCTGATTAGACCAGCTCGATTAAGACCAAATTTGATTAATTAGTTCAGGGTTAGATAGAACAGCATAGTCAGGGCTGGATTTGATAGCCTGACCCAGCGCGGATGCGAACAGGCGTTACATTTTGGATCCGGGTTGGCAGGTTTAACTGATCTGGGCCTTATATGACTAGAGTCGATCAGATATGACCTAGACTCCAGCCCTATAAAATTTCTGCTCGGGCTTTAATTCCACGAATAAATATTTTCATTTTATAATTATAATTTATATCATTTAATTTTAGCTTACTTCTTTTTCGGATATCGTTGTTTTTAATTTTTAAAGGTCAAAAACTTATTTTAACAATTAGGTTATAGTCATTTTCGTTACAATCTTTAACTTATTTTTAAATAAAAGCAATTAGATTGTGATAAAATAAGCGTCGTTAATTTTAATTATTATTTTACTGTGGTTCGTGAATCTTGAAACACGTTTAATGATTCAAAAACATTTCTAATGGATGTACGAGTAAATCGAACAAAAACAATAAATTCACACAAACAATAACGTACATACACAGCAAATAATGCAATTTATAAAGACAATAACAATATTGAGTGCATAGAGATGTATGCATAAGTGAATTGTTAAACACATACATTCATTATGCACAGGATATGAACCACATGTTTGAAAATAGTTCATCAACACATCAGGACCGGCATGAGAAAAAGATAAATTTTATTTGCTTTACAAGTTATATACACAGGTCAACAAAAAATACTTTTGATCTTGTTCTAGAAACCTGAATATTCAATTACAATATTTTTAACGAAGGTTGGTACATACTCGGAAATACAGATACGGTCCATGAGGCCACAAATGACACTAATTAAAGTTTCAACGAATAAAACTACTACAGCTGGGACTGCTTTACATTGTACAAAGGTTTATTTTCATTCGCGGTCACGAAATTTCTCGTGCGGTACATATTGTGTTAAGAAGATAAAATAAAAAACTGCAATTTAAATTAATCATTGTTGTAGCAGCAGAAAATTCAAGAGTAGTATAGAATAATGCATGTATAGAAGTAATAAATTAATATTTCTGGTTCAAGTCTAGTTAAAATAAATTAGTGTATCTTGAAACTAAGAACATTTAAATTAAGGGTTCTTATTTTAGATTAAGTGTACTTGTAATTCTATCATAACATCTTTAAAATAAAATTAAAATACTATTCGCAGCGTGCGCGATGACAGCGCCTACTAGCAGTTGCAACTTGGGTAGACTTTGACAAATAACAAATAATTTAAATAAAATATCGTAATATATACATTTTCGACGATTATTTATGACTATTGGCTATGTGCACGAAGTCTTCTAGCGCCGCTAACGGGTAATAGAGAAGAATTGAATGGATTTAACTATCTTTTTATCATTGTTTAATATGTTTAATACCGTGAAATTTTTTATTAAACAAATATTATTTAATTTAGCTGTTTGCATATAATATAAATTGTATAGCATAAAAGGTACGTGAAAATTATTTAATTTGGGTATTTTTTTCTCTTTAATTATGACGTATAATAGAGAAATCATTAATTCGTTTACATTGACAGCATAACCTCAAACTATGGCGCCGATTATTTTACAATGTTGCTCACCACGAACACTCGCATCGACATTATTTCTAACTCCAACCCCTTGCACATAGTCCATAGTGGGGTTAACCATGTTGATCTTTCTATATTCAGTTAAAAACGAGCCTATTAAAAATGATAGTCCACCCAAAGTGTTCTTTTTCGCCACGTCGTGCGCTGGGATCGATTTCGTTTCCCCCACTACCTACTTTGCACCCAGCGAATAATAGAGTATACAAATTTCACATTTAACGTAATTATAATAAATTATAAAAGTTAACTACTAGCTAAAAAGCGTATAAGTAATTATAAATTTATCACTCTTCACTTTTTTAATTATAAAACACTGATACTTTTTTACATTTATAAATTTGGAAAATAAAACCACAGTTGACCTATAATTCCATTTGCTAATGAAACATTATTTGTTTTTATGATTTATAAAATACATATGTAGGTATTTTGGCAGTAAACATTAGTTAATCATTGGTGATTGCACATAATAACCGTAAAATTGATTTATTAATGTTCCCGATTTTATACATCAATATAATTGTTACAAACTGAAAATATAAATTTTATTTGATGTTTTTATTAAATACTAATTTTCATGAATATGCGATAAATATTTTGTTTAATAACAGTGACGATAACAACAATACAAAATGTTTTTGTGCGGCTGAACTATAGACGATAATTGATATTTGGGTATTAGTTTTGTACACAGTGGCGTGCTATGATCGAAGAAAATTTCGGTCTTATTGGTGAAAGATTCTAAAAAAGGAAAAAAAAAATGTTTGATGAACTTGCTTAATTTTTTTACTGTATATCGCGTCACTGTACACGCAATGGATATTTAAAAGCTTTAAATGATTTAACAGAGTTTATAAGAAATACTTTCACCTAAAAATATGAACATTATCATTATGTATTATAACGATTTTATACAATTTTGTTTTATATATTATAAGGTAGTTTTATATTTTGTCTTAAAATAAAATTATTTAATATTAAGTACAAATCAATAATAACAAAAGTAGATACATAAAGTAACAAAAAATACAATGGTAAAAGTAAACTGTATAAACATTTGAAACAAAAGCAAAATAATGTTTACATTTTTTATTTAACAACAAACACAAACTATTGCTCAATATAACGAGTATAAAAACACAGCCAGCCGAAATCCCCTCGGATTGTTTTGCGCGTAACATTTATTGGACATTTGACAAATATTTCAAATTCGGTTACCGCTAGTGGATGATTTCTTTATGGGATGTTTGCAAACACGTGATATGAATTTAGCGGGTAAAAAAGTGTACTTTTGTGGTCAATGTGATGGAGGTAAATTGAAATTGTCAATGTTTGTCTAAGAAAACATACAAAAGTTTTTTGTTATAGAATGATTATTTATTGGTTTAGAATTTTATATTGAATACCACTATTTTTATTTAATATTGAGTTTTTGAAAATTGTTGCGTTTAAAATTAAAATTTAAATAAAAATTTTAAGAAAAACTAAATTTAAACAAAAGAGAATGATTATTTATTGATTTAGAATTATTATTGATTTATATTGAATATCGCTATTTTTATTCTAAATTGTTTTTTTTTTTTTAAATTGATAAATGTCTATTATTTATTTTTAGATTTATCAATATATATTGCGTAAATTTCTTAATTTAAAATTAAAATTTATTTTTAAAATTTCAATAAAAACTAAATTGAAACAACACGGATGAATATTTTTTTGGTTTAGAATTTATTTTATATTGACTATAACTATTTTTATTCTATAGGTAGGTACTACCTATAGTGTTTTTGAAAATTGTTAAACGTTATTGTTATTACTTTTGAGTTTATCATAATATTGGGTAGATTTCATAATTTTAAACGAAAATATTCTTTTAAAATTTTAAATAAAATTTAAAAGAAAAACTAAATTGAAACAAACGCGAATTTTATTTCTGATTTCTTTTAAATGAGACAGTACGCCTCATAATTTAATTTTATTATCTACCATTATATTACAAAAGAATCTTTTTTCTAACATAAAAACGTAATATTTTGAATTATTACCACAATTTCATACACTTTTGTATTACAAACTGTCTTCATTTTTGCATGTGCAAAATTTTTAAAAATATGTAAAATGCCAAAAAACTGCTCTATATATGGCCAATTTATGCTCTATTCATGGTGGCCATTAAATAAAAAGGGTTAGCGTAATTTTTTATCTACATACCCTTTAAAAATTTACATTCTACAACTTTAATGCTACTATAATCTAGTGATTTATATCGGCTTGTAGAAACTCATTTAAATGTTAATATGCTGTACAGTACCTCGCATTACGACATTAATAAGTTCTTAATAACTTCAACGTTCATAAAAATATAGCAAAATAGCCATTATTTGTATTAAAGAATAAATCTTATCGTTGACTTGAGGTGTCATGTTTAAAAAAAATATAAACTACATTTTTAAAATAATGTTTACATTAATAAATCATTACAGTTTTAATAAATTACTTAAAAATACATGTTTTTATTATAAGTTATTTATAAATATTAAAACATATATGCTATTTTGTACTATAATGATCATTTTATTTGAAACGTTCATTCAGGTAATGCTGTGAAGATAAAATTACGTTTTATACAATGATGATAATTTTTCATAATGACATCGAAATGACTATAAATTTTGTATTTTCATATTAACTGCAATATGAGCATAGTCAGGAATTTTATCTATTGCAGTCACGTGTTAACCATTTATCCATTACCCAAAAGGGGTATCTGACCTCATACTATAACTCTTTTTGAATTTAGAATATAATGCATGTCTAATTTTTAACACCACCAATTAATTAGTTATTTCAGTTTTAGCATCCATGATTTTTTAAATGAGATTTAAGAATAAATCGTAATTTGACATATTAAGCTACAGAGTTCCTCGGATACGCTGACAGGTTTATTTTGCTTTAAAGTATTTAGAAGACTGAACAAATGTGTTTTTTTCTTATAGTTTAACTTCTTATAGTTAACTTCAGCTTCCAAATCCAATTAATTTTATTAAGTACTGAGGCACATTATTTTTTAATTAAAAATAAAAATAGTATCACTAAAACGATATCTGCTTGTTTCCGCATTTTTAATACATACACATTTTTCAAATATACTGGGCATTTTAATATGTTTGAAACTGATGCATAAGTATTGAATCAGATTAATTAAATCTCAAATTAAATTAAATCTGTCTATTTGGGTTTTAGCAAGCTAACCGAATATCAAACTGGAATTTGTATACAACATTTGTTGTTATGCATTGTAAAAACCAGTGGTGTACTTTAGGAGATTTTTTCGATAAAAAGTGATACAATATGAAATGCACCTATATTTTTGTCGATAATATTAAATCATGTAAATAGGTACTGGTATTTTGTAAACATAATATCTATAATAAAGTTATCTTAATTAATACATTAAAACAAATTTATGATCAATATGTTTAATTCCAGAATTACGAGCAATTCCTCGTACGTAAAAGCATATCAAAATCTTTTTACAGAGTAACAAACTATGCAGAATTTAAATTGTTAAAATCCACAGACAACGTAGCTGCCAATCGCACAAGAAAAATCTTCTATACTTATGTGCTTTTGCGTTCAAATAAATTCTTAATTATTACAAAATATACTTACAACAAATAATATTATTCTTCAACTACTACTTACAAAAATGTTATTTTATGTTCAAACGGGGAATTAAATATAGATAGTTGAAAAGTTTTGTAAAGATCGACTGTAAGGAAAATAAAAATAATTAATAGTATTGCATTTTTAAAATTAACTCCCTAAAAAAAATCAGATTTTTACAACACATTTATCTCTGTATTAATTTTGTTCATGCCATTTTTCTTCTCAATTCATCCTTGGTAAAAATTTAAGAGTATTATAAGGCACTCAAGAAATGTTTCCAGTATGAAACTACCAAATCCATCCCTGCTTACCACAACTGGTATAGACGTATGTATTTCCCTTGTATAGTCGACCTGTAATGATTTTCTCAAAACGGAAAGAGAACATTAGAGCTAGCGAAGGTTTTCACCTGGCCACCTGATGCTGCCCGAGGTCATTACGCGTAAAAACAATACGTGCCCGGTCTATGTGTCTGACGGGATGCTGGGCAGGAGTTAAGGGCTAGAGAGAAAATGTGTGTGTGTGAGAGAGAGGAGAGTAAGTTTGCACGCAAATCTGTTGTTACATTGTGGAGGTGGTCTTGTATTTATAAGGATTTAGCAGCTAAGACTGATTGATTGATCTGTGCTGAAGATTCATTCGCAGTTTGCGTTATCTGTTGTTGTATTTTTTTGTAATTGACGAATGGATAACGAATATCGATATATCGTAGTATGATGTAGGTAACATAGCGTTAGAGGATTGTATTGTATGTAACTATAATAAAAATCGCCAAATGAACAAATATACATACAGTGTGTCCCAGGACTGTGTCAAAGCTTAATATTTCATTTATTATAAGAATTGGAAGAAAACTTTAAATGCAAAAGTTGTGAGGCTAGAGGAGCGGCATAATTTAAAAATAGTAACATTTATACAGAGTGTCCCATAACTGCGTTACAAACCAAAGTTATGTTTTTTTAAATACAAACTATATATTTTTATTTGATAATCTAAAAGCATTCATTTTTCTGAGTATTTTGATGTATCAAGTATGGGATTTTACAGAGGGGTTTAGAAATAATGACCAATTTTGTAAGAAAATAGGAACATTTTCAACATCTTGTAATTTTCTAATTACAACAAAAAAAATTTGTTCTCTGATGAAAGTAGTTTTGGTATATTCTCTATTATTGCGATATTACGTTAAACCCTTACAAAATTGTATTATTTGTACAGGATGTATCAAAACACTGAACCTAGTTTTTTTCAAAATTTTCAAATGGAACATCCTATATATTTTTACACTTTCGAATTGCCTGTTCAATTCTCAACACATTTTACAAATCATGTTCTATACCTAAATCCAGCCGTTAATAAGTTATTAATTTTATTTTAAAATCTTAAGATGTTTTATAAAAACAATACAACTTTATTATAATCAATAAAACAGTTCGCTTAAAAATAATATAACAAACTAATAGAACGTACAAACTTTAACAACATAAAAATTTTATTATTTTATGGAATATAATAAAGTTGTATTGTTTTTAAAAAATCTTAAGATTTTAATATAAAATTAATAAAATATTAACGGCTGGATTTAGGTATAGAACATGGTTTGTAAAATGTGTTGAGAATTGAAAAGGCAATTCGAAAATGTAAAAATATATAGGATGTTCCATTTGAAAATTTTGAAAAAAACTAAGTTCAGTGTTTTGATACACCCTGTACAAATAATACATTTTTGTAAATGTTTGATATAATATCGCAATAATAGAGAATATACCAAAACTACTTTCAGCAGAGAACACATTTTTTTTTGTTGTAATTAGAAAATTACAAGGTGTTGAAAATGCTCCTATTTTCCTACAAAATTGGTCATTATTTCTAAACCCCTCTGTATAATCCCATACTTGATACATCAAAATACTCAGAAAAATGAATGCATTTAGATTATCAAATAAAAATATATAGTTTGTATTTAAAAAAACATAACTTTGGGTTGTAACGCAGTTTTGGGACACTGTATAAATGTAACTATTTTTTAAATTATGCCGCTCCTCTAGCCTGACAACTTTTGTATTTAAAGTTTTCTTCTAATTCTTATAATAAATGAAATATTGAGCTTTGACACAGTCCTGGGGCAGCCTGTATGTACATACTTGTTACAAACAATAGACAAAAGTTATGTTTACACAATTACAATTTTTATGGTAAGTGGATTTGTGTTTGATAAAATATATTTCAATTTTTAATTTTTGTCTCACCTACCTATATATAAATTTAAGGTAGGTAATTAGTCAAATTATATTTGTATGGCTCAATTATCAGTTTTGCAGATTTGAAATTTTTTTGGTACAAATATACTTAAAGGACATTTTATAAAACAAAACACTGTTTCATTAATTTGTTATTACATGGTTGTTATATTATAGTGTTAAACTGAATCATTAAGTGTATGACTTTTTAGCATTGTTACATATTTTGGTACAATGGTATCGAATACGTAATATTATTGAATATAAAAATTTAAAGATAAAACTACTGATACAACGTACTGTAATTGTATTTAAAAATGCATATTGATTTTAATAAATAAAACCAATACAATTGAACTGCAATAGAGAATTTAATATATCTGTTTTTAATACCAGTTTTAACAAAAGTAAAAAATATACATATATATATATTACAACCAACCAATAACATTTTTTTATGGAGTGGTATTCATGAAAAATGTATATATAAAAATAAAATAACAATTGTTACAAAAGTGCAAAGCAATCTTGCAGCCAGTTATAGCACGAGATAAAACGGTTGTCATTAATAAATATGGTGCATCGCAATGCATATGTATCGATTGGTTCGTTAATGAAAATAAATGCCGATGTGTTTTATTTATTGAAGATTATTTTACAATATTTATTACTGTTTTATTTCTGTATAAATATGACAGTTAAAAAAAGTATTATTTATGGATATAATTTAATTATACTTTACATTATACATATATCACTACAGCACTACCATTAGTTTTTTTTTGTTATTTGCATATATTTTAATTAAAACGAAAATATAAATTATAAATTTTCCTTAACGCAAAAGTTTCAGAAATACTTTGAAGAAGATTCCGACATGAAAGTCGAAACGTCAAGTAATTAAAATACGACAACATCCCGATGGACAGCTTAATATGGACAGCAGCCACGAAAACTTACAGAAGAAAATTATTGTAAAAAATGTATTTTTTTCCCTTTTCAATATGTATACATTGGTAGTATTGGTACCATTGATTTTCGCTATTATTAATTACACAAGTAAACAGTTGAGTGGCATATAAGTACCCTACATAAATCAATAATGAATATATTTGTTTGTCGCTAAACTGTTGTTTGCTCACGTAAACGTTTTTGTACTAACTAGCAGTACATGAATATTATCACTGAAATGTACATTGTACATAATACAAATAATATTTACCATTTTTAAATAAAAGTAAAATTTTCATGGTAAATTTTATATATACAAGTTGGTGAACATTATTAAGTTTTATCTCTATTTACTTTATGTCGTTTTAAAGCACTACATTAAATTTCAAATCAATTTACTAATGGAAAATGTCAAAATTGTTTAACGTAGTAGCTCAAAAAGATTTAAGATATAGTTAGTGCATGTTCTAGCTTTTTACGCTTTTCATTTCTAAACAGATGAAATTAATTAAAATTATAAATTTAAAAAGAAACTTGTAAAAAGTTTTTGCTATCAATTTTACACCAATTCCGTAATTGAACTTTAGAGTTCTATTAACGTCTTTAAAGAGATTGTATCATCTACAATCTACACATTCTTAAATAAAGAATACGCATAATTTTAAACTGCACTGAAAATGTACTGCTATAAATTCTATTATCTATATAATTTGTGAAAATGATAACCTACACCTGATACATGCACTACATAAATTTATAGAACTATGTCAGCAGAACGTAGTAAAACAGGATCATAAATAAAAACACAAAGAGACAGTAAATACCAATTTTTCATATTCTCCTATCGGATGAACTTGATGTTTCCTTGAACAAGTCTGGAAAGCTCTCACTTTCAGATTGGGTAATATGAGAACGCGTATATTGATCCGTTACTATGCTATAGATGTAAATCAAGGCCGTAAATCTCACGTATGGCTTAAATTTATTTTGAGTAGTTGTTTAGGATGCATTCAAATGTACATTATTTGTTAAATAAAAGTGAAGATAGAGAGTTTTTTTCTTAAATAAATGTCTTGATTTGGATATGACCGTTTAATCAGAAAAATTTTACTATCAGTAAAATTTATTTATAAAAAAAAACTTTTTTATTTGACATATTGAATTAAAATATAATTGATGCCTAAAGTTCGGATTAGATGCAACATAACTGAATTTTGTGACTTGTAATAGCAAAACAAAATTACGTCAAATTTTTTAATAAGTAGAATTGAAATATGTACTTGATTACATTACTATGCAGTTATTACCACTGCTCTAAGACCCCGAGCAATTTCATAACGATTTGACACCTCGCAGATAGCTTTAGCTTAGCTTTTTTCGAACAAAATTATAATACCCAGCATTAGTCTTGTAATTAAACTGTATTTTAATGTAATTTTACTTGAAAACTTTTGCTAAGAAGTTAGTTGGCATTTTTCAGGTTTTTATGTTCCCATTTTTTTTGTTCGATCATTTCGAAGATATTATTTTACGACGTGAAATATCATAAAACCTATACAATATGAAACTTTCGACAACTTTAAACTGTGACAAAAACTATGTGGTACCTATAGATATTCGAAATACCGTTATCAAGTAAACTCCGTACGTATGACACATTTTCGCATTCCCTGACAGCTGAATACAGCTCATGTCCTGAAAAACCACTTCATTCGCTTTCCTTGATCCCTATTTGATTAGTGTTGTCTAGATAAAGGAACTGTGCGCCTCGCTAGGATCACATGTGCTATGAGCATCAATAAAAAAGGAACGATACATGCACGCTACGTTGAATCTTTTAGCTTATTCTAGATTTTAAGATTACTAGGTAGATTTTGTTTTGTAATAACTGTTTTCCTTACGTGGTTTTGTTTGTTTATGTGACAAAGGATAATGATTATGGGGTGGAATTTAAAATTTAAATAGATGCTGTTTTGGGTTGGAATACGTGTATTTTGTCCTAAATAGTCTAAATTTACATGAAACTGCAGATCAATATGATTTCTGTTTACAGAGGTGAAATTGTTTTCATTCATTATGTTTATTTACAATTTAAAGTTGTAATCTAAATAAATAATAAATACGATATTATAATATATACGTATATTTCATAAAAAAATTTATTTACCAAATTATAAAACTTTATAAAAATATCATTTTGAAGTTAAAAACATAAAACACTGCAAGGTTACAAAGGTGATTTTAAAAGATAAGTTTAAACTTTGTTCTATTTTCCTGTCAGTAGTTTTGGTTATTAAAATTGTTGAAAATTAAAATTAAACGAAGATTTTCATGTTTTTGTAATTGATATTCCATCATTATATCAGAAAAATCGGTTGGTTCTTAGTAAAATTTTGATAGTAATAATAAATTTTTATATTATAAATACATATTATCCCAAAATTCGTTATTGAATTAAACCCAATTATCGGTTGACTCCTTACAATTCCCCGAAAACGTGAACGAGGGATTCCTTTATTTCCCATTCTGAAGGAATGAGTTTTCTATTTTCCCAATATAGTGAGTATATAGAGAGTTTATTCTTTCAGATATTTTCACATTCACACAACAATAAGAACCTTTTCACGACTTTTTCTTCGCAAATAGAAGAAAAAAACACAAATAGGTATACATATAGTATTGATTTACTTACTTACTTCAATGTATATCTATAGTTTACATTGTTATTTGAACAATATATTGTTTATTAATAAGCATTTATTAGTTTATTATTTAGAATAGAATAATTATTAATTTTTATGAAAAGGTGCATCCATAAGAATAATAAATAATGTAGGTAAGTACTTTAGTTATAAAAAAATATAGAGAAAATTTATTCGTCTGTAAATAATGCGTAATACGTAACTAATACTCGTATATATTCATCCTACGAGCTAAACTAAAATTGAAAAAAATCTTTCACAACTTCACTGAAATGTAAAAGCAGGATTCCTTTATTTTCTATCCCTCCGAATGAGTTTTCAGGTAAAGTATTGGCAACAATCTATTCTTTTAGATGTTTTCCACTTTAACTCATGAGTGAATGCTGTAAGCTACGATGAGGGTAATTATTTTTTGTTGGGGGAACGCGTATATAAAATAGAGGGAAGGATGAGTTCATGTAAAAGCTATTAAAGTTTGTTCTATTAAAAAGAGAACGAGATTTAAAAGGACTGATTCACACGAGGTAATTCTTTATTAACTCCATTTTTTATATATATACTTTGGTAATACACATTATTAAAATATATTAACATAAGTAAAATTAACTTATAAGAAAAGAAACGGAAATTTGGTCCAGTGCTGAACAAAAATGAACGATGCATTATAACAATCCTTATTATGTGAAAGTTAAATTCAAAATAAACTGCCTTGGCAGGCACGGGACTTTTTTATACATCATGACACCAAAGTATTAATATGTGATTACTTTTATAATTTAATATTTGATTTTAAAATTTTTTACTTACAAAATGATTTTCAGTGAATGAAATTATACATTGTATTTAATATTGACATTAAATAAATAATAAATGCCAAAATTTTCATAAATAACTAGATTTTTTGTATTATACAAATCATTTTTAAATTAAAACCATTAAAACTAAAATTATTCTTTTTTTTGGTTAATTCATAAGATACAAAAAAATAGAACATAAATTATAGAAAATAATATTCTCTACAACTTGTATCTCAAACATTTTTTCTAATACCTACCGTTTAAAAAAGAAATCGAAAAAATTAAATTTTTTAGAAAATCGATTATTTCCTAAAAACAAATTTGGGGGGGGGGGAATGGATAGAACATAAATTATAAATAAATACCCTCTACAACTTTGATCTAAAACATTTTTTTCTAATGTGCACCGTTTATACATCATGACACCGAGTATTAATATGTGATTACTTTTATAATTTAATATTTGATTTTAAAATTTTTTACTTACAAAATGATTTTCAGTGAATAAAATTGATACATTCTATTTAATATTGACATTAAATATTAAACGAAATCAATTTAGATTAGTGATAGTTGTATTAACATGTATTTATTTTCCTAGATTTCAATTTTGACAGTTCTAAAAATAAATTCCAAAATTTTCATAGATAACTAGATTTTTTGTATTATAACATCATTTTTAACATAAAACTAATATTATTCATTTTTTGGTCAATTCATAAGATACAAAAAAAAGAATAGAACATAAATTATAGAAAATAGTATTCTCTACAACTTGTATCTCAAACATTTTTTTCTAATACCTACCGCTTAAAAAAGAAATCGAAAAATTTAATTTTTTTAGAAAATCGATTATTTCCTAAAAAAAATTTTGGGGGGGAAAAAGAATAGAACATAAATTATAGATAAAAGTCCCCTCTACAACTTTAATCTGAAATATTTTTTTCTACTGCGCACCGTTTCAAAAATAATTCGAAAAGTTCAAAAATTGACACCAGTAAACATCCGTTTCCGGTTTAGTGATGGTTTTTAAAAATAGGAGGTGCACATCTAGAGCATAAAAGAACCTTAAGTTTAAAATTCCACGTTCGTAAGTATTACAGTTTTGGCTGTAGAGCGTTCACAGACACACAGACAGACACACAGACACACACACAGACGTCATTGAGTTAATGGTTGTATATGATTCAGGGACCCTCAAAACGTGTAATTCCGTTAAAATCTCGAGTTCGATTTTTTTCGTGATCACTATACTTTATTTATACATTACATTTCATGTATGTATAAAAAAGTAAAAATAATAATTAATAGATGTTTGGATTTATTATATATTTTAATATCGATTCATAAAAAAATCACGAGATACGAAACAGTAAAATACGTTATCAGCAAAATGAAATAATAGTGTATAAAGTGAATGATAAATATTAAAAAAATTTTTTAAAGAATTTCAAACTTAAAAATTGTATTGCTTGTTTGAAAAATTCTAATACTTAATAAATTAAATTAAATTAATAAAATTCTGACTTCTTCATTCTACTTAATCTTTGGAAATATGTAGTTTGCAACTTACTATATGAATGTAATGTAATAATAGATTAAACTTGTATCATAAACTAGTTCGTGTGAGGTAACTCTAGTGCCATATTAAGTTGAAAACTTAGAACAAAGATTAGTGTTCATCTCTCTGTCTGCCAAGTGCAGATTTTATTTCTAGATTAAGATTTCCATCATGTAAATAATGCATAGAGCTCTGTTCTCTAGCGTTTTGAGGTGATCCAGTATATGAAAATTTTAGTAGTTTAAGTTTTACAAATCAAAATTAGAAAATTAATAATGTAAAAGACAGTTGATTGAAGTATGAGATAGATTTCAGTCCCCGGAAGTTCAATATTCAACTGGGAATGGTTCAACTATTCAAATAATTGGTACTAGAAAATTAATTATACTAATAATATAAATTATTAATGATGTTAGCGAAGAGTTTACGGATGTATAATAGATATAATTTAAAATTCACATTTTGCTCTATTTGATTTAGAATTGAAAATAAAATGACTATCTATTGTCATATTAATTAGATATTTTATCGTAGCGTTATTAGTTTTTTGTTATACGTATTCAACTTTTGATAATAACATAATTTGTAAAGGTATAGTAAAACATCTAATTATCAATTATTCTTGGGCTCATCTATATTTTGATTCACTATATCCCAAGTTATTAAATTACCGTTCTTATCAAAACTGCAATCATATTATTCAATCAATTATTTAAACAACAAATATATCTATACCACAAATCAATGCTATAAATAGTCGATAGAAGTTGAAAAAAAAAACGAAGCAAATATAAATTAACTTATCGTATAAATACGTCATTTATACGAACTGTACTTATGTAGTTTTAAAACGTTTGTTACAAGATTACGATAAGAAACTAATTATCTTAACCACCTGCGCATTGATAATCCAATAACAAAGTAGACGTTTGCTTTAATCGGTTTATGATGGTTGAATTTTTCCAACAAGTTTTCAACTCGCTGTGTAACAGGAAACGGAACGAATTAATTTTCACTCTCTTGAGGGATTTAAAAAAAAAGTTTATGATTATTAGATCTAATTGTAAGATATACACGTTTTCCAATTAACAGAATTTTGATAGTTATGTTGTGGTGCGAATTATGTATAGCACTTCATAAAATATTCGGAAAAAAAGTTTCTAAAAATATGGTAATCCACCACATTGTTGTTTAGTTCCAACAATGAAGCCTTTATCTGGTGTATTCCTGAATATAAGAACTTATATCTGCCTAGAAATTTCTCACACTTTTAGGTAAGGGTTATGAACAGCGTTGTAAATAATGCATTATTTTCGTAATGGCATTACCAAAAGTAGTGCATTATCTCGCAATGCGAATTATGGATTGCGAGATAATGCATAATGCGCATTATTTTCGTAATGGCATTACCAAAAGTAATGCATTATCTCGCAATGCATAGCGCGCATTGCGAGATAATGCATTACTTTTGGTAATTCCATTACGAAAATAATGCAGTATTTACAACGCTGGTTATGAATTTATTGTTACCGAACAGTTTAATGTAAACTATTTATACCTTTTGTGAAAGCGGGAATTAATGCATTGGACCCGGTGTAAGCCTTCCTCGTGAAACACATTTTTTCCATAACGATTCCATACGTTAGGCTTCTGATGAGGATTTCTTGTGAAGTCGAAACACGTGTCGAGTGACAAACAGTATATTTGAGCAATTTTAGTTGAAGTGACTCTATTCATTAGTGAAAATTGAAATAAAATTCGTTCAGTAGTTACTGAGTCTATAAGCATCATACAAACGAATATTCATTTTTACATATTATGTAGTAGGTCAGTGCAGTTAGGAAATTTTTATAGGTGTGACCCAATTATTTCGGGTACATTTTTTCTTTTGTGGCTCATTTGAAAGGGGCTTCGATGAAGACCTTAACCCTGAGTTTGCGCACTCCCCAAATCCCCCCTCCCGCCGCCATCTTTGATTACTTTTTTTATTTTCAATCCCACAGCAATGAATTTAGACTCGTTGCACTTGTTAAACCTTACTCTTTAATTAAGTTTATATCAAATTAAACTTTCCGATGTCCTGGAAAAAAGTTATTAGCGTCCAAAGTTGGAAGAACTTTTCCAAAAGTCATTTTGCCCACTTTCTCGTCGCGTAGCTCTTTTCCAGTGCATCTGAGACCCCCCTCGACGAAGGTCACGAATCTTGACTTAAGATTTATAACCAGCGACTCCGAAAATCCTTATATACAAAATTTAGTGTAAATCGGTTAAATTTGGAAAATTCGTCCACCATATTGGATCCTCCATCTTGGATTTTTGCAAATCCGACTTCAAATCCATGATCAGCGACCCCGAAAACCCTTATATACCAAATTTGGTCCAAATCGGTTGACTTTCATAAAAATCGTAATTATAATATAAAATAAAAATAATTAAAAATTTATCGAGTTGACCTTTTTTACCCTAAATACCTTTAAAATGTATCTATAATACCTTAAAATTTAAGTAAAACGCATGTCCTTAGCGTAGTATAAACAAATATGTGGTTATTATTAATTCATTATTGTTTTATTAGTCGCAAAAGTGATAAATACAGCGCGAACCGCGAACGCGACAGAGCGCGCCACGCGAGTATTAGCAACTTCGAGCGTGATTTGGCGGGCGAAAAATCAACCAATCGGGATGATTTTTTTTTTAAAATACTGGAAATTGAGTCTACTTTAAATAATAACCTGTCGAGGGGAGTCTCAGATGCACTGGAAAAGAGCTACGCGACGAGAAAGTGGGCAAAATGACTTTTGGAAAAGTTCTTCCAACTTTGGACGCTAATAACTTTTTTCCAGGACATCGGAGAGTTTAATTTGATATAAACTTAATTAAAGATTAAGGTTTAACAAGTGCAACGAGTCTAAATTCATTGCGATAATTAGAACATTGGGATAATTAGAACGCGAGTTATGAGCGATTGAAAATAAAAAAAGTAATCAAAGATGGCGGCGGGAGGGGGGATTTGGGGAGTGCGCAAACTCAGGGTTAAGGTCTTCATCGAAGCCCCTTTCAAATGAGCCACAAAAGAAAAAATGTACCCGAAATAATTGGGTCAGTTACTAACTGCACTGGCCTAGTAGATGAAAGAAGTTGATGAAGAGCTAAGAGTATATAAAGTTGAGTAAAAATAAAACAAGTTTTTATTTAAAAAAATTATGATATGTAAGTATAGCGAATATTGTGTTGATTGATCAAAATTGTGCGTGCTTTTTACAAGTAAAATTATATTTAGTTATACAGATTTAATGTTATGTTACATACCACATATAAAATTTATACCAAGATTAATCAGAATGTGATATATTTACCGTCATTTTCATTATCGTGATAAAAGCATAATCACAGTCTTATACGAAATTTGCGTGCAGTAATAAAATACAATTATGTACGATAAAACATTCAAAACTTTACAAACTACAAACTTCTTGTTTAGACGTAAATTTTATTGTAGTATAAATTTAACAATCTTAAATCGTCAGTATTAAATAATGGTTGAGTGAATAATTGTACTGATCATGGATATAAATTTTAATTGTAAAAGATTAACATTTTCTTTAAATTCCTATGGTATCTTGGAGGGCTTGCCAGTAAACAACTATCAAAAGTTATATGTGTAATTTATAATATACGTATATATTTACAAGTTTTTCTGAATGAATAAATAAGAAAAACTTAAAAAAAGGAACTAAATATTACTTTCAATAAATTAACTTAAACATCATCTTATAAAACAACTCTGAAAGAACATTTATAAATTAAACTATAACCAACAAAGATTTTGTGTAAAACTTTCGTTCGGGAAGAAAACACGTTTTTATTTTTATCTAGGCAGTTAGAGTGACCACATCATCCATAACTTTCACGGAAAACTTCGTGTAAACTGTTATTTTCCCATAGGGTGATACTGCAATACTCACCGTCCATCTAACTGCAACGAAAACAACGTACAAACTTGCGTGAAAGCCTACAGCAGTCCCCCAGGAAGTAGGGAAAGGAAGGTTTATCACAGTGGTCGCCAATATTTTAATTGGCCGGTCGAAATATTTTATTTAAAAGTTATCTTTTTGATATATTGTATTATTAAATAATTTAATTCATTTATTAATCAATTTCGTCTTTGAGGTAGGAATTTCATAATTCCTATATATATTCTTTAATAACACTTAGGAATGCATGCCAATAAAAACGGTTTAAGTTTCGTTGAGGTGAGACCGAGACGATATCAACTACGAGTATATTTATACATACCTACATAAGTCTCATTTGAAGCCATCCTAAATAATTAGAATTTCAACGATACGTTGATGACTTTACGGTTTTTACCTACACTACGAGATAATGTAAATAATATTTAATCTATATTTAAATAAAAATAATGTTTGAATGTATACACATTTTTTTAATGTAAAAAATCGTAGAATTTTGGTATCGGCCATGTGTTTGAGACAAGATAAGCTAAATTTTGAAAAGACGATACTGCCTCAATAGAAAATCGGAAAACAAGGTAAGACTGTTAGTTATAAATTCAAGACGAAAGGAGAAATACCGTAAATCTAATTTCGTCTTAATTTGTGTCGAGGTCTTACTACAAAATTAAATAAAGGAGGGAGATAGTTTATCTAAAATTTATTTAAAAAATAATAAAGTAATTTTTAAAAGTTTTGAGATTGCTGGTCTACAACTTTCCGAAAAAAATAAAAGTATATCCCTGTTGCAATTTCCCATTACAGTACGCGACCATAGCAAAGTTACAATCTTGTTACGAAAAATGCAGCGTCGCGACGCCTCTCATAAGTCTATTAGAAGTAAACAAAATGTTTTTATACTTTATTTGTTTCCTTGTTTTTAGAAGTGCTACTTAATCATGAAATAAATATTTCTTTGTTTTTTGAGCTAGATGAAATTCATAAGTTTTTATGTCTTTGGTTTCAATACGTAAATTATCTACTAGATTCTGATGTTGCGAATTTCATATCTACAATTATTAAAAAAAAATTAAACAGAAATAAATAAATATACTTATGGTTCAATCATGGTTGGATAAAATGTTTCATAATTATACTGATGTTTTAAAAAAATGTATGATGTAGAAACAAAAAAATATAATACACACTAACGTTTTAATATTAAATTATGTATTGAACTGCTGTTTAGTGACTATCTTAAAAGATAAGTTAGCAAAAAATATCTGATGGATTATATGTATGTAAAATTGGGTCATTTTAGTTAAATTCAAACTATACAGGGTGACCCATTTTAAGTGCACACCTCTAATAACTTTTTATGGTGAAATGTTATCAAAAAACTTTTCAGATAAAAGTTACACGGTTTGGAGGGGGACATAGACGTATGAGGATGAATTTTTTTTAGGTGGTGTTTTCAGGGTGATATGAAGGTCAACATCATTTTTTTAAATGGGAACCTATAGTTTTTATCAAGTAATTTTATTTTACGTGAAAAAACACGTATCTTTCATTGAAAACTTTTTTTGAAAAACTTAAACCTTTCCAAGATATCTAACAAAATAATTCGAGATTTTAAACTTTAAATATTTTTTTACTCACAAACCATCAGGTTTATGGAAAAAGTATAAAATACAAAAAATGTTTATTTTGGTCTAATAAAATTTAAAGTATTATTCTAATTTTTTTTTAACAATTTTTTTTTTGCTTAAATAAAATGAATTGAAAAAGTTTTAAAATTTTTAAAATAATTATTCATGTCTTATTAGATCAAAATAAACTATCAAAAATGGTATTGGGGCTTTGGTGGGACTATCATAGGATAGGTGTGGTTTAGTTTCTTGATTACGACACTTTTTTGTGGCGCTGTGTTATGATAAAACTGAATACCGTCGGCATTAGCATTACCCGACGTGCACCACAAGGAGGTTGCCGATCGGATTTTGCACATCATTTGACCCTAAAAAGGGTCGATTCAAATTTACTGAACACGACAAAATTACATGAGGTGCTCAAACAAGTGTTTACATGTTGTCTGTTTATTTATCAATTATAAATAAGCAAACACACAAAGTATTAACTTCACTATGGCAGGTTATACTACTAACTATTTTACAAAATTTAGTATTACAATGAACGACTTCAATTTTGAATGAATTTAGAGATTATTTTGTTTTCTAATTTGTGAATATTTATATCTGTGCGGTTTCATAGTTGTCATTTGGTCTATAATTTTTATGGTCGAGTTTTTAACGCTATCCTATGTGTTGTAAGGACGTTGGCGTTGGAAACAGAATAACGTGTTGTTATTATTATTAGGAAAACAAATGCGTTAATTTTCTTTAGTGCATTAAATATTACATTCAATTGTAGCATTCATTTTTGCATTATTACAAGTTATTTTAAAAATATCAAAGTCATCTTTAGTTTATATTGTGAAGGACCTCAAAAACCTTGATAATAATGGGCGATTATTTACCTAATGAAATTGTAAAGATCATAAAAATTATCGGCGAATGCCAAGATAATTATGCTGTTGCGGAACGTTTGTATTCTGAAAGATTCCCGAATTTACGTCATCCACATCGGATTACAATGAAACGAATAGTTCAAAGAGCTGAGCAAGGTTCTCTAAAGAGACAACGTAGTAAAACTGGTCCTACAGAACTTATTGCATTGGGAGTAAGAGCTGTTATAGCTGAGAATCCACACATATCTACAAGACAAATAGAACTTGTTCACGGTGTCCCGCAAACGACAGTTAATAGAGTATTGAAACATTTCAAACTCCATCCATATCACGTCCATTTAACTCAAGAGCTTGAAGAACGGGATTACAACCGGCGTCTTAATTTCTGTAGATGGGCTGATAATCAACTTAGGCAAGATCCATTATTTTTTTCTCGGGTGCTCTTCACGGATGAAGTCAAAATTGATAACATGGGAGGAGTCAATCTCCATAATGCCCATTACTATTCTGTTGAAAATCCACGCTGGCAAAGGGACCATAGAACACAAAGACGCTGGTCTGTCAACGTCTGGGCTGGAATTGTAGGAGAATTTATAATCGGGCCAGTTTTTTTTGAAGGAAATCTAAATGGGCAAGCATACTTAAATATTTTAGAAAACGTAGTCCCTCTTTTTTTAGAAGATTTACCCCTGAATATAAGACAGCGCATGTGGTTTCAGCAAGATGGAGCTGCTCCTCATAAAGCCAGAGCCGTTAGAAGTTATATTAATGAAACATTTACAAATCGCTGGATTGGAATTGGAAGTCCAGTCCATGAATGGCCCGCAAGATCTCCCGACCTCACACCACTCGACTTTTTTTTGTGGGGTGCAATTAAACAAATAGTTTTCATTGATCCCACTACGACGCGGGAGGATATGAAATTCAGGATAAGGGAAGCTTTTAAATCTATCACAATGGAAACATTAAGAAATGTCCAACAGAACTTTTGCGAACGAATCACAAAATGTATCGCAGAAAACGGACACGTATTTGAGCACCTCAGATAACCATGTTCATTAATGAAATTATAAATATTCACAAATTAGAAAACAAAATAATCTCTAAATTCATTCAAAATTGAAGTCGTTCATTGTAATACTAAATTTTGTAAAATAGTCAGTAGTATAACCTGCCATAGTGAAGTTAATACTTTGTGTGTTTGCTTATTTATAATTGATAAATAAACAGACAACATGTAAACACTTGTTTGAGCACCTCATGTAATTTTGTCGTGTTCAGTAAATTTGAATCGACCCTTTTTAGGGTCAAATGATGTGCAAAATCCGATCGGCAACCTCCTTGTGGTGCACGTCGGGTAATGCTAATGCCGACGGTATTCAGTTTTATCATAACACAGCGCCACAAAAAAGTGTCGTGATCAAGAAACTAAACCACACCTATCCTATGATAGTCCCACCAAAGCCCCAATACCATTTTTGATAGTTTATTTTGATCTAATAAGACATGAATAATTATTTTAAAAATTTTAAAACTTTTTCAATTCATTTTATTTAAGCAAAAAAAAAATTGTTAAAAAAAAATTAGAATAATACTTTAAATTTTATTAGACCAAAATAAACATTTTTTGTATTTTATACTTTTTCCATAAACCTGATGGTTTGTGAGTAAAAAAATATTTAAAGTTTAAAATCTCGAATTATTTTGTTAGATATCTTGGAAAGGTTTAAGTTTTTCAAAAAAAGTTTTCAATGAAAGATACGTGTTTTTTCACGTAAAATAAAATTACTTGATAAAAACTATAGGTTCCCATTTAAAAAAATGATGTTGACCTTCATATCACCCTGAAAACACCACCTAAAAAAATTTCATCCTCATACGTCTATGTCCCCCTCCAAACCGTGTAACTTTTATCTGAAAAGTTTTTTGATAACATTTCACCATAAAAAGTTATTAGAGGTGTGCACTTAAAATGGGTCACCCTGTATATTTATAATGAACTCATACAATAGATGAACTTTTGAGATCGATATTTTGAAGATTATTGAAATGATTGATGAGACAGTAAAATGATTTATGTTTGTGGGAGTAAGATACAAAGCAAATATAAATTCACTACCTCAAGAAAATCTATATTGATGTATACATAAATATGTTTACTTTAGCTTATTATTTAAAATAAACCTAAAGCATCAACGACGTTTAGTTAATACAGGGATGAAAAGTTTTTTAGAATATAAATTATAGACGTATTTAAAAGCATTAAAATACTTATTGGTTTTATGTTGATCACCTAAGATAGAGAAATCTTAAAAAAATATATGCTGATTTCGGAATAACTGGATAATTTAGTTTTATAGATATTCTATAATACTTAAGTAGTGTATCTGAAACTTACAAAGTGGTATCTACCCTAGATATTGAAAGGGGTATTAATACATTCGTACTTGGTGTAGTTCAGGATAATTTTTTTATTTAATATTCAACTTCGTATCATACTTTTGGAAACACTGTTTGACAATACACCTTAAAGATTAATGCATACATTTGGATTATTTATTCCATGTAAAAACTACAATGGATAATGGAATATGAAATTATAAACTACTTGAAATAAAAAGGTCAACAATTATGTGGTATTATATTTTCTTGTTAGTTCCTCTTAAAACATTTTTAATTTTCTAATTAAAAGTCAGGGTTGAACACTATAGTCCAGTGCCAAAGCCTTTTTGGGGAAAAAAAATTCTCTACAGGGTGGCGATAGTGGGCATCATTGCTAATAATGATAACAAAGTGAAGAAAAAAAAATGCACCCTTGTACATGAAGCGGTTTCGTAGGGGGGTGGTTTTTAAGGGTTGAAAATGGTTTTTTGCGTTTTTCGGCGAAGTATGAATTCCTATCGAAAAATGGTCTACAGTAAAGTTATAGATAATAAATAAATCTACAATTTTGTTTCAAACCAATTTAAAACATAACCTCAAATTTTCCAAGATAATAGCGAAAAACCGTTTTTTTGAATTTTCGAGTTTTTTATGTCGAAAAAATTGTCAAAATACTTGAAATTTTCATGAAATGTATATTTTGAAGTCCTTTAATTTTACCGAGCTGTCCGGAACTACAAAGTTAAATATTTCTTGAAATATTAACGTTTTTCGAAAAAAATGAAATTTTTTCAATCGAAAAATTGATCGTAGAAATTTTCGATTTTTTAACTTTTAGGGGGCTCATTTTTTTCGTCTTGAGTTGTACTTTAAGATAGATAAAAAATTAAAATACCTTTACATTTAAAAATTCTGTGAAAAATTAGAAAAAACAAAAATAGTGATTTGTAAAAAACGCAATTTTATTTTTCAATCACTCTAAAAATTTTGTACAAATCATGAAATTTTTGTGCTAAAATACAAAAATAAAATATATTCAATTTAATAAAAAGATAATTTACGAAAAAAAATGTAATACAGTGTAAATTGATAGGAATAGGATGCTGTAAATAAGTAATTTTTCGGTAATAATTCGTAAAAGCATCATAAATTGAATTTTTTTACATATATTTAAAATTACTTTGTTGTAATAAATAAAAGAAAGTTCTATTACATAGAACTTATATAAATTTTACAAAAAATTAATATACTATTATTTTTTTTAAATAAAGATTTTTATTATTATGTTAAAAATTTTCAATTAATTAATTACAGCATCCTATTCCTATCAATTTACACTGTATTACATTTTTTTTCGTAAATTATCCTTTTATTAAATTGAATATATTTTATTTTTGTATTTTAGCACAAAAATTTCATGATAAGTACAAAATTTTTAGAGTGATTGAAAAATAAAATTGCGTTTTTTACAAATCACTATTTTTGTTTTTTCTAATTTTTCACAGAATTTTTAAATGTAAAGGTATTTTAATTTTTTATCTATCTTAAGGTACAACTCAAGACGAAAAAAATGAGTCCCCTAAAAGTTAAAAAATCAAAAATTTCTATGATCAATTTTTCGATTGAAAAAATTTCATTTTTTTCGAAAAACGTTAATATTTCAGGAAATATTTAACTTTGTAATTCCGGACAGCTCGGTAAAATTAAAGGACTTCAAAATATACATTTCATGAAAATTTCAAGTATTTCGACAATTTTTTCGACATAAAAAACTCGAAAATTCAAAAAAAAGGTTTTTCGCTATTATCTCGGAAAATTTGAGGTTATGGTGTAAATTGGTTTGAAACAAAATTGTAGATTTATTTATTATCTACAACTTTACTGCAGATCATTTTTCGATAGGAAATCATACTTCGTCGGAAATCGCAAAAAATCGTTTTCAACCCTTAAAAACCACCCCCCTTCGAAACCGCTTCATGTGCAAGGGTGCATTTATTTTTCCTCTGTTTGTAATCATTTTTAGCAACGATTCCCACTATCGCCAGCCTGTAGAGAATTTTTCTGTTTTTTAGTCTCAAAAAGTCGGATTGGCACTGGACTACTAGATTTGACTGGTTGTAAAACATTACATATAAGAAATGTTAGAAAACTGATTTAAATTATAATATATTTAAATAAGAGATTGTTTATTTTAGTTATCAACCTGTTCAAAAACCTACTCCCTTAGTTGAGAAGCATACGCTGAGTGAATGAAGTTAGAGAGGTCTATATAACATTTTACACGGGAATTTACTTTACGTGTAGTTGCAAACTCCTATCAGTTAATCTGACACTAGTTTAAGGTTCTCCGCACGGACTTCACGTTCATGCACTATGCAAAGGCGGTGCTCAACTGTGAATGTAAAACACATGTTGAATAAACTGGGTTAAGCAATACTACTATATTATGTATTTTCTTGTAGACGATTCGTTATACTAATATACTTTAATGTTGAAGCGATTGTAAAATTTTATTATAACTTTTATAAATAAAAAGAAATAATGTCTTTAAGATTCATGGATAGTTGTGCATAGTGTTAGGCAGAAAGTATACAAGGATATTTTTAGATCATAAACTTTACAACCAATATATTGTGCATTTTAGTTAAGCTAATGTTAAGATTTAGAAGATGCGTTTTATGCCGAGCAAATAAAAATTATTAACATGCAAGCTTATGAAGAAAATAATAATTTAGAGTATTTTTACAATAATTATAAAACAAATATGTATGTAATCATAATAATAGTTAATATTTTATACGAAATATATATAAGGTGGGTGGACCATGGAAGGCCATGCTCCTTGTAAGGCCAATTATTAAAAAGTTATTGCCATACGACAGTGGTCCCCAACCTTTTTGTACCTAAGAGAACATTTTAGAATAGCGGTTGGTCGACGGGCACCATTTATTTTTTAAAGGTGCCTACATCAAAATCGCGATTTTGATTCAGACACTCAGGCGTTTCTCACAAAAAATCAGACATATTATTATGCTCTCGCTGACTTTTTGATGGAAAATTTTGTAATCTACAAAAAGGTTCAGAGGCATTTTTTCATATATTTCTTAGTTCTTACGTAAGCCGTGACTGGTAAAAAATGTTATTGATAAAACTTTGATTATTGTTTATAATATTGTTGAACGAATTTGTGCAATGTTTGATATACGTACAAATGTTTTTTATTAACAAATCAACATCAACAAAATATTTCTAATTTATCTTTTAAATTAATGTAAGTGATTTTTGTAATTGCGTACAGCCAGAAAAAGATTAAATGGTTACATATTTCTCTGGTTGTACTTTACGGTATACGTGTTTGAGAGAATAAATGTAAAATGATATAATTTATTTATAAACAAATATTTTTTTCAAATAAATACGCTTATAATTCTCTAATTAGTGACTTAATATAAAAAATAAATTACGGATCCCAATAAACAATGTGTGGATGGATAATTAGTTCGCATATTTGTCACATGTAATTGAAAACTTAATTTTTTTATCGTTCACAATCAGCGGGCACACGTAAAACAGTCGGCGGGCACAATGGTGCCCGCGGGCATAGGGTTGGGGACCACTGCCATACGATGACGAATTCCTTCTACTCACACTAACATCCATCGAACTCAAGAACACAGACGCGGCGGCGCGGCGAGTCACTCAAGCCGCTATTTTGTCTGTGCTGTCCTATCCTTTATTGACTTAGGTCGTCGAGGTTAAAATTATAATACGTGCTCACAGAAAAACGTAACTTTTCAAGTAAATAAACTATTATTTTCTTTATTTTTTTTAACGAAAGACCTTTTTATGTAGTTAGATATTAAGCATATATTTTGATTGTCACAACGTAAGTTTTAAGTTAAAACTTTATATTGGCCTTGTAAGGAGCCGTGTTCCTTGCAAGGCCATTTGGAAGAGTTTAATAAAACTTAGAATTAATAAATGATCATAACTCTGTATTAAAAAAATGTTTTATAAGTTACATAATAAAACAAAGTGTTACATAATATTTTGTTTGTTTCATTTATCCAGTAAATAAAGGAATACTAACTGTTTATTCCTTAAGGTGGCCTTCCATGGTCCACCCACCTTATATCTTGCTACTGTAGATAGAAGATAGTATGTTTATATACTGATACATGTATAATGTATATGTGTGTTAGTTTGTAGACTTTGTTTTACACACAGCCTTGATCCTGATTGATCACCGTATTAACTTTGCGAGATGATATCCTTTCACCTTTTGTTTTGTTTCGAGAATACACTGGTGAAAACAATAGATAGTTGGAACAAGTTTAGTTCGTTTCAAACTTTCAAACAGAATGACGCATTACAACAAACTTGATAAAAAATTAGATAAATTAATTGGCTTAAAAATCAATAAAGTTTTAGTAAAGAGAACTTTATACAAACTTGTTTTATCTCAAGTTTACTTCTTGTGTTTCTTCCAATAAATATTTCACTGTAAAGAAATTTAAATGAAGAAAAAAATAAGTATAACAGACAATAAGCTTTTGTATATAATAGAAGACTCAAATGATTTTCAGATATACAGAACAGATAAATATATAAATATTTTTATTTATTTTTATAATTGTTTACCATCTTTTATTTATTATAGTACTGGTACCAGTTTTAAACGACACCCCCATGTTGAACATTTTTATCTTGAATGTACTTAATTAGAAATGTTTGTTGATATTTGATTATTGCCATTACTAGATATTAATCGATATATATATTTAACTGTCTTATAGTATGATTTGACGTTGATAATTGACAAATAATTATCGCGGTTTGGCAGAATATCAAGAAAAGTGTATTTTCTTATGTAAATGCTTAACATTGTTTTAAATTTTACGACTCTATATTTTATAACGTTTTTGTAGTATTACTAATCATTTTAATAACCATAATGTGTGATAAGTGTTCATCACTGTGTGTTTATTATAGTTTTGCTTTGTCCATTACTGGAGAAAAAATATATACAAAATAAAAGGCTATAATTTAAAAAATAAACTATATTTGCGGTAATAGTAACATAAGTTACTATTATTTATTTTTATCAATTTTATTTAACTAATGTTTCATGGCTTAATATTTCGTGTTTTTTAATCATTTGGACAAATTTTATTTATTAACATTTTATATATGTAGATTATTATAATCTTAAATATATGTTCTGATTTCAAATTATGTTTACGGTTTAGTATTGTGTTGGTCCAAGTAGTTAATTATTTTTAATACGTGCAATTAAACCAGACCCTGAACTTAATTCGCAGCTATGCTCATATAAAAACTAAATAAATTACGGCAACTACTGAACCAGAATCAGATAAACGTTTCTAATTTCGAGCATGCAATATCCAGCCGCAAGTGTATCGGGCGATAAATTTCGCTACCCCCATATTAAACACCCGTGTGTGTTTACTGTCTAACGTAACATGTTTATGTAACTCCCTAACTCCGGCGTTGTACCTCACGCGGTGCGATATCGCACTACCTGTGCGTTTCATCTGTTCTCACGTGACTTAATAGGCTGCTTTTGCTCGCTGCAGGGATCATGCTGCGTTCGTTTATCGCCAATAGTCGCGCGTAAGATAATCCCAATGGATAGGAATTGTTTTTAGTGATGGAGAGATTTATAATAAATTAGCTCCCCTAAACGAGCCGTTTAGGTAGATGTTAACATGAAAAATACTACGAAACAAAAGATTAACAAAATATAACAATAGCTTTTGTTTTTGAAGAAGTACTTTAGTTTTTTTCTAAAATCAGCAAATTCATGAATTTTTTGTTTAATATAATAGCTTATTTTGTAGCTCCGCTCGCACGTATGCATCGTCGACAATTATCCGCGCGACCGGATGCTCTAAGGAGTTTGATTTAGTAGTTTTCGATTATATTAAGTACAAACAAACAGACAGACAAAATAAAGATAAATTAAAAATTATAAAAAGATGAAAAATCTCAAAGATTTACATTGTATTGGCAAAGCCTACATAATATGATTAGTTGTGGTGTTTTTGAATGATTTTCGAAAGTCTTACGGTAAAAGCAAAATATTTTTCAACTACTTTATTTAATGATATCTACACGAGTAGTATGCACCATAGTTTGATTCCACGAAATATAAGAAAATGACACGAATAAAATTTTGTTTTTCATGCATTTAGATTTGTTTTTCTTATAAAATCAGTTCTTACTGTATTGGAAAAATGGTATGTCTGATCATATTTGTTACATGCGGAAGGCAATAAAAATTTGCTATAAAAATTAATATTTTTGAATAATTTACATATTTTATGTACTTATAAACACAAAAACATTGATATTTTAATGATCGAATTAAAATGGAATGTATCAATTAGATACTGAATATATTTAGGAATTGTTATTAAACAACAAGGCATTAACACGTTGACCTTTTCTTATTAATAACTAATTACAAAATTGAGTACCACTGGTAACAGTTATGCTTCACGCAGTGCGGTATCGTAGCAACCTGTGTATTTAATTTGTTATCACGTGACTAAATAGGGCCGCTGTTGCAGGTATCCCGCTGTTTACTTTTTGCACGTCTTTTACGCTATGTCATTATTGGCCGAACGCAATTTCGGGAATCTGTTTTTCAACGCCACCTTTGTGATGATTATTCGGAGGTGATGTTTATTTTTAGAATTTAATTTAAAGTTTGCAGTTTTAATTTGGTCATGTCAGAAGTGTAAAGCTGAATAAAGTAAATAAGATTATATATTACTTTAGAGGGATTTGGATTTAATAACGTGTGTGAGATTTATATCAAATTATAAAAAAATGCCTATGGAATCATATTTAGGTACATTTTACCAGGCTATTCGTTAGGTGAGATAATTTAAAAAAATATTTTGATAACCCTCTGTTAATTATTTTTGTAAAATTTCTAAATAAATTAAAATATGTTTTATAATTATAATATTATGAAAGCAGATGCCACGTATACAATAAAATACGTGCATGTTAAGCAGTATTTATAGATTTCTATAAAAATTTTCTTTTCTATAAAGATAAATAAAGTAATATAAACGTATAAATCTGACCATACAATTATAAATTATATTATAATAGATTTATTTATGTTCCTTGTTTGGTATTAGTGCAAGAGATGTATGAAATCTGTATGATTTTGCTTCTAAAATGATGAATGAATATAAAAATGAATACTTAAGTAAATAACTAATTATCTAATTGAAAAATAATATATTGATTTTTACTTATTGTTAGGATAACAACCCATTTTTAAATTTCAGCAAAAGTACTATTGTTTATATAGATAGCATCTTTTAAGATAATGATTTAAGACGAAATTATGTTGGTTAAAAACAAACCATGAAGAATATGCGTTAATAGCAAGAATCAAAATAAAACAAAAATATGGGTTTATTCACACTTTCTCAAATCTTATCTTTATTTCAACAATAGGTTCTCAGACAAAGTACAAAATATATATTGTTGAATAAAGAGTATATAAATCTCACCTCTTAATATCTAGTGGTGCATTTCCGTGAACGTAGAAATTCCATCTGTTACACAGTTACACATGTGAAATATTTTTAGAAATACAACAAGCATTTACAGGCATCATAGGTGGCATAAATATACAATATACGGGTGCAATAATTTACTTCTTGAAAATTAAATGGAATTTAATTTAATACAGCTTTGTTCAATAAAACTATTATATTTTACATGGATACATATTTACATATACAAAAGAAAATTTAATCAGTGGTGGAAGTTGTATTTTCGATAGTTTTATTGCATACATGTATTTCTATGTAAAGCCTTTTTAAGTCTAAATGTATACTATTTGAGATTTGGTATAATTATAGCAAATGATAGTCCAACAATGTTTTTAGCATTTTTTAAGAAAATCGTAAATATATTTTGGCCATATTTACGAAAGTTAAAGTAAGATATTTTTGTTTTAAATTGGGAATATACGCAATGATGCTGACAATGAGATCAAATGATTCTTATGTTTGCCAACATTATAAAAAATTAACATTAAAAATTGAAAATAACTATATTGTACGAGACACTAGTATGCGATGTTCGACTCGCATTTGACAAATTATATTAAAATAAATATGGAGCATGCATTTTGTGAAATTGTAAGTTATTGTATGTGAAATTTATTATAAAAAATGCAAAATATCGAAATTGATATAATAATAATCCACTATAATACCTGTATGTATATTTTAATTTAGTTCTATTGGCACGACTATGCACATGTAAACCTTTAGTAAGACCGCCAATGCATACGAATCAGCAACGTACGAATGTACATACGTACACTTATTCTAGATGTTTTATCTCCAGAGAAAGACGGAGGTACAGTGATCAATCAAAGTCGGTATAAACTTCCCACTTCATGATGTAATCTTGCCATGAGTTTGCGTTTTCGCCCATTTTTTACGTGAGATATGGAGGAAGGGTGGTTGCAATAGACAAGTAGTTTATTTTACGTTTATGTGTTGTATTAATGTAGGGCGCTAACAGATAACGGTGGTACAGTTTATTAATCATCATTATGTTGGAAGAGTTGGATGTTTTGCATAATCACGTTGATGCAATATTCTGATATCGTTTTTGCTTGTACTTTGTCAAATATGAACACATAATATTAACGCGTAAATATGTTATTGCTCAACGATTTATGTTCATAGGAAATTTAAACAACTTTTTAGTTTTCTTAAGGTGCCATACCAGTGTGAAATTTTCAAAAAAACAATTTTTTTTGCCTTTTTGGAGGCATTATTCGAGGAAGAAGAGGGTCCATTATATGGACCAGGTATACATATGTAGTTGATTAGTAGTTTTTATGGTAAATCGATAGTTAAATCTTTAAACGCGTTTTTCTCGAAATGAGATTTTTCAAATTTGCTGACATTGTAACTCAAAGAGCAATTATCGGATTGACTTGAAATTTGATCTGAGTACTCTAGAATATATTTACTCTACGGCAGAGGTGTGCTGGAGCCGGCTCGCACCGGCTCGCGCGAGCCGGTTGTTAAATTATTCCGCGATAAATTAATTAGATTATTTCGCAACAAATTAATTAGACGTTCAATAAGAGCAGTAGAAATACGAAAAAATGATTTTGGAATGCATGAAAAACAAGTTGCAAGTTTAATTACTTCAAATGAGTTCAAATGTAGGTATACCGTTTGAAAACAACAATAGATTTCAATCTATTCCGAGAGAAAATAGGGTATAATTTTTTTTAGCGAGCCGGTTGTTAAATTTTTGGAAGCACACCCCTGCTCTACGGTGACGTAGGATATTTTTGATTTGATGAAAATTGACGATTTGGCATTAAAAATACGACTATTTTATAGGCAATAAAACAGACTTTTTTTCATAACTACGCCATTTTGTTCGATTTTAATATTTTTCGAAAATCGTAGGACATCGTACAGGAAATACCTTCCAGTTTGACGAAATTTTTTATTTTTTCAATTTCAGCTACAACATCGTCCGGAATCATGGCCGCAGTGGAGGAGATTTTTTTTGGCGCCTCCGAAAACAGCGCATAAGTCACTTAGATATCGATATTTTTACGTGAAAAAATTATGAAATACACATCTAATATAGCCAAATATATTCTCAATTTTCCAAAATATTTAATTGAGTATTTTTCTTCCAAAAAATTTCCGAAAATCACCCAAATTTCCAGCGTTCGCACTGGTATAGCCCCTTAAAATGTTCCTAGTATTTTAATCAAAACGTTACTTGTATTTTATTAATTTTTGATTATAGAAGATAATAAAACATTTCCATTCACTTACTGTACAGTAGAATCGAAATTGAAACACTTACCTGAAAAAAAGGAAAATATTATTAATAAAGTTAGAGACATAAAAGAAAGATTATAAACTTTGTTAAACATAAAATTAAAAAATTCGCCGAAATAAATTTTATAAAACTGAGAATAAAAATGTATTATATTTACATATTTCCAGGATATTTATATTGTAATAAATTCTTTACAAAACTTCTTTTTGTAAGACACGTGTAAAAGTTCAAATATAAACACTTATAATTAATTATTGTTGTTTTTAAAGTTTAAAAATCAGAAAATATATGAGATGAGATCAAAACAATCTAGTTGAAATAATTATGTTATGTTTACAAGAATATTTAAAAAAAAAACAAATAGACAAAATATTGTAATGTTCGGTATTATACAGAAGCCAACAAAAATTTCTTAGCTAACAAGCATTTTGAACAAGTTATTATTAATTATGTGATTTTTCTATGGAATATTGGAAATTAGAACAGTGTTGTTCAACTTACTATTCAAGCTACATCTAGCCCGCCTGAATAATTAGTCTGGCACACAAAAATGTTTTAATTATCATGAATTTTTCATAGAAAACCAATTTAAAAATAACCAATTCTTTTTACATCAAAACTTACTGAAACTGAACGATTATTTGGAAACTAGCTTTATAGTTTTGAAGACTGGGAAAGTATCCGCATGAAAAATATTTTTTTTTTATTTTTTTATTCAAACAAGAATATAGCACCGTTTAGTTCTCTTAACCTCAAAAGTTTCGAATTATATTTGAAATTGCGTGAAATATTCTACTAATATTTATTAATATGCCTTCATGGGATTGTGAGCTTAACCGTTTGAGGGGTAAAAATTACTAAATAAAAGATTTTCAACATTTAATTTGATGTAAAGAAACACTACTGACCACGAATGAGTTATAATATTTAATTCAGCCCTCCGTTAAAAGCTTTTGTTTATCCCCAATATAGAACTACTATAATAAATCCAACTCTGTAAACAATTCTACTTATAACACTTGCTGAAACATCATTAGTTTCAAATCAAATTGTCAGTAAATTCAATTTTCCTTATCAGATTTCATGTGTATATAAGGGGTTCTTAATAATGTAAATATAAGAAATAATAACAGTATTATTAGTTGACACTGGAATCTGGGTAGGGACCGGAATAACAGCATCCGGAATTGATTGGCTTTGATGTGCGTACTACTTCAAGTATTTGGCCTTGAGGACTGACGGATGGTGGAGATGTTACCGAGGGTAGTCTGTTTTAGGGAGACAGATGAGTCTAATATACGCATTAATTACACAATAATTATGTACTTATTGCACTTAGATTTCAGTATAATCTCGACTATATTTTTTTTGTATAAATATTAAATTAATAGTTCTTGTAAATAGGCATGTGGACTATTTTTATAAACTATTCTATGATAATAGTCTCCTATTTTCAAAAAAATACTTATTTCTGCAGAAAATAAAAGTTTAATCGCAGAAATTGACTCTTTTAAAACTAATTTTGAATTTGCCGCCAAAACGCTCGCAGGTGACATATGAGGTTTGTGACGTCACACTTCTTGTCAACAATAATTAAACATTCAGAATTAGACAATAATTAATTCAATGATACTTTGTTACTGGCCTCAAGCCTATTGTAAATATATACATATTTTGTAAAACAGAGATTCAATTTTAAATAATTATATAATTGACCAACCTATTTTACAATCAAATAAAATAGCACATATTTTTCTATATTTAATTAAGTTCATACCTAAACAATATTTGTATCGGAAATGTCATTTTTATAAGTAAAAATTTGATTTTCAGCATTTTACTATGAACATACTATTTGTAATGTAAACTATAAAAGAATTTTCTTTTAGTTAATTCTATTAATTATTTGAACTGTATTTGAAAATAAACATTAAAAAATATATTTGATTTTATCCTTATAACATTCAGTGGATCTTTAAAAATGAAACTTGATAAATGATATAATCGTAATCAGCACGTTGGTATTTTTTCTTCTTAACCTTTACATTTTTATATTTCACTTATATTCTCCCCGTTCTTAAATCCCAGTTGTAAGATAGTATTGGGAAGAAGTGATATAGCTTCTTTGCAATTAATGTCTCCATAGTCACTTCGAATTGAAAGACCCTTATACGAGAAAAAGCAAGTCATGAACTTATTGAAAAGGAGACCGAAGTGTTAATATATATCACGGTCTGTAAAATAAATAAAAACTTTATCTGTTTTATAATTGAAATTTGCTGATAAATCTTTTATATAAACCAGACATTTTATTATGTAAATATTATCTATTTGTACGTTTTTATATGATTTAAGTATGAAAAAAATAAAGATATTTATTTATAAATAAATATACTGAAGTATTAGTTCAAGAACTGATAAAATATTATTCTGCCCCATCTGAGCCCTAGGCAGATATACGGAAAACATTAAATCATGACACTACACGTCTGCCTGTGGTTTTTTCTGTACTATCCATCAAAAATTCAGCAATGCCCAGATGGGACAATTTTCATATAAAAAAATTCCATGTTTAAGGGCGTCTGTCGACCCTTTATCCCCTTTCTAAACGTCCGCCTTTGTGTTTTCGATCATCTACTGATCAAAAACTGTCATCCCAAAAAAATTCAGCAATGCTCAAATGGGGCAATTAAAAAATATTGCATGTTTGAGTGCGTCTGCCTACCCCTTATCCCCACCCTACATGTCTGCCCATTACACTTTCACTATCTTAATTTTCATAAGTTAACTCCCTGAGGTCATTTTATTTGTGCTCACATGGGGCAAAAATACACTTTTTCTTTACATGTTCACTAAATAATTAAACAACTTTATCCCCGGATGTCGAGGTTGGGACTTTTTTTCCCATAATGTACAACACATGAATTAATGTATTTCGTAAATCTGCCTAGTGTTCAGATGGGGCAGAAAAATATGTTATCAGCTCTTGAACTATATAGCTAATTTTGATATAAAAATTGATCTATTTGATAATATGTATATTTGTTTTCGTTGCTATTATTGAGATTTTTAATTAATTGATTGAAATATAATTAATCATCATACACATGATTCAAAGAACAACTAGAAAAAATACATTTTTATAAATACCATATATAAATGTATGTGAGTTGTAGTGACACAATATTAATAAAGATCTAAGAAAAGTTTCAAGAGATAACCAAACATAGAAATTGAGAAATATTGATGCGTTATTGAATCTTATGGGTTTTTTATAATAAAGATAAAAGTTTCGAGAATACTTTAGCAAGTCAAGTTCTTAAGAAAGTTGGAGTTTTTATTCTGCTTTGGTGAATTCATGTACAAGAGCATACAAATTTTCTTTAATTAAGATTATAATGCATGGCCGATTCAGTTTCAAAACTCGTTAAAAAATGAACTGTTTAAAATACGTGATCTGGTTAAATATTTATTTTGTGTTGGATTTTATTTGCAAAATTCAGTTTTTGATTAATCACTGATTCTAAACAGATTTGGTTTTATAAATGAATTATATTTGTTAAGTTTGAATGGTGAACATTATTGTTTTAGACGATATAATTTAATTATATGTTTGTTTTATAATATAGATAATTTCATACAAGAACAACTTTTTTGGGATTATATACAGGGTGCCCAAGATAAGCGTGCAATGCATGGGGATATCCTAAACGGTAAGAGATACAGATGTGGTTAAATGAGATGAATTATTTGTAAGATAGGGGTGAGTATTACAACATCAAAAAATATTAATAATTTTATGTGGTTCAGGCGGTATACCCAAAAAACTGAAAATTCAGAATTTCTTTAAATGACTATAACTTTTTTGGCAAAGTAGATAGGTACTTTTTGTTTGCGGTTTCTTAAAGCACTTTTTTGAATAGAATTGTTTGGTGTATTTAGAATTTTTATATCACTTTTAGTTTCCGAGTTACAAGCCCTAACTTTAGTTTTTCTTATGGGCCGCTAAGTTGGCTATATCATATTTGAACGTGTTTTTTACTCTACTTTACAACGATATATCACATGACATACTTATTATAGAATATAAGTCGAAGTACTAAATATTGGTGATATTTATAAAGTATTTTATTACAATCATTTAAGTAAACCATGAAAAACAAAAATTGTTAAACAAAAATCGCAATAACAACAATGAAAATAACAAATGCATATTTAAAAACAATAAACTATTACAAAAAAAGGTTTTTACTTTTTTTTAATAATACGTATGACATGTGACATATAATTGTAAAGTAGAGTAAAAAACACGTTCGAATATGATATAGCCAACTTGGCGGCCCATAAGAAAAACTAAAGTTAGAGCTTGTAACTCGGAAACTAAAAGTGATATAAAAATTCTAAATACACCAAACAATTCTACTCAAAAAAGTGCTTTAAGAAACCGCAAACAAAAAGTACCTATCTACTTTGCCAAAAAAGTTATAGTCATTTAAAGAAATTCTGAATTTTCAGTTTTTTGGGTATACCGCCTGAACCACATAAAATTATTAATATTTTTTGATTTCACCCCTTTCTTACAAATAATTCATCTCATTTAACCACATCTGTATCTCTTACCGTTTAGGATATCCCCATGCATTGCACGCTTATCTTGGACATCCTGTATATCGAGTTGATGAACTCAAAATCAATTTTAATATTTAGTAAATATTTCAAGATCATTTAGAAATATCTGTGCCAAAAATGAATTGTTTTTATTTATCCGGAAAAATGTAAATAAATTTAATATTAATAAATCAAATACCATGAAATTAATATAAAGTATTACATAAACTCAAGACAATGTCAACAAAAGAAGAATCTATAGTTAAAAATGTATATTATTTTCTATAAAAAGTTACCTAATATTTCAATAGTACTATTATTTTATAATGAAATATAATAATTTAAACGAAGATGCAAATAACTGAATACGTGTAAACTTGCAGAATCAACAGTATGCACGTGTACGCCATGTTTATACAATGAAATAATTTCTAAGACAGCTTCAGGGTAGAGATTTCAATCTGCTTTTGAAACGTATCCTCTTAGCTCATAGAAAATTGTATTTTATGTAATACGTATTTGCGAGTTTATCCTAATTTGTGGTTTTCCACAGAAGTGGTGATTTAAATTATCCATTTAAGTAAGAAAATAAAATGTAAATTATGTATATACAGTGGCGTAGTTAGGTGGAGGGGGGATTAAGGCGATCAATTCCCCCATGAATATAAAAATTATAAGATGATTATGATATACGAGTATTTTTTCAATAATTAATACATCTAATGCAAGTGAAGTAGGTATATACATATATAACCAATTTAAACCAATTTTTGTACTTTGCGTCACATAAAAGGTGATTTTCATAATATAAAATATAACTTGATTATTGATTGAATACTGTCATATCCCCCCTCCCCATCGCAAACAAGCTGTCTACGCTACGGTGTACGTATATTAGGTAGTGATCTAAATAATAAAGTAGTATAGTAAACGTTTATTAATTACACTGGTTTACAAAATAAAAAAAGTTTATGCATATTTGACGAGACCATTGTATCCTTATGTATTTTGACCTCCTGAATCCGAATCTGAGGTCCGTTGACCTTGGTTAGGTCAATTTCAAGGTCATTTCAATGTCAAATTTTTAAAACTCGCTAAATGAATCTGGTAAAAGGTATAAATAGCTTTTACGGATCGCTGATTCTGAATTTGATGTCCGTTGACCTCTATGAGGTCAGATTCAAGGTTATTTCATGGTCAAAGTGGGAAAAACGCTCAAAAATTCTGACAAAACAGTAAATATAGGTTTTTGGGGACGCTGAATCCAAATTTGAGGTCCGTAGACCCCTAAAATGTCATTAATTTCAAGGTCATTTAAAGGTCAAATTTAAAAAAATCGCTATAAATAAATCTGATAAAAGTGTTATATGTGGTTTATTTGGTCGCTGATTCTGAATTTGACGTCCGTTGACTTCTACGAGGTCAGTTTCAAGGTCATTTCAAGGTCAAAGTGGGAAAAAACGCTCAAAGACTCTGACAAAACAATACATATAGGTTTTTGGGGTTGCTGAATCAAAATTTGAGATCTGTAGACTCCTAGAATGTCAGTTTCAAGGTCATTTCAATGTCAAATTTTGAAAAATTGAATTTTCGAGCGGATTTTCCACTTTGACCTTGAAATGGCCCTGAACCTGACCTCGTAGAGGTCAACAAACGTCAAATTCAGAATCAGAGAACAAAAAAAACTACATATTACACTTTTACCAGATTCATTTGAGCGATTTTTAAAAATTTGACCTTAAAATGACCCTGAAACCAACGACATTGTAGGGGTCTACGGACCTTATATTTTGATTCAGCGACCCCAAAAACCTATATTTACTGTTTTGTCAGAATTTTTGAGCGTTTTTTCCCACTTTGACCTTGAAATAACCTTGAATCTGACCTCGTAGAGGTCAACGGACATCAAATTCAGAATCAGCGATCAGTAAAAGCTATTTATACCTTTTACCAGATTCATTTAGCGAGTTTTAAAAATTTGACATTGAAATGACCTTGAAATTGACCTAACCAAGGTCAACGGACCTCAGATTCGGATTCAGGAGGTCAAAATACATAAGGATACAATGGTCTCGTCAAATATGCATAAACTTTTTTTATTTTGTAAACCAGTGTTATTATTACATTATTGTGTACCCCATTTATTTTAATTTTTAAATTATTTCCTATTTATATGTTTAATATGTATGTAGGTACCTACAGAAAAAAGTGTGTTTTATATAAGAATATAATCTTTATTATTGTTTCACTTAAAAACAACAATAAATTCTCTGTTTTAAACAATACTTTGAAAACAATATTTTCTCTTGCTTTAAGTAAAATTTTTTATGCGTGGGTATATACATAATTTAGGATATTTACTAGTAATTATTTTATAAATTTGTATATAAAACATATAAATAATTCTTTCGTTCAATGAAATAATTACAAGATTATATCTTCATTGCTTCGGTAAAGGTACCTACATTAATTTGTGAGCACTATTTGTCTTCTGCAGTTTTTAATAGACGTTCAAAGAAACTTTGAACTTTATATATCATATGCAAAAATATGAGTTCTCGTCTGTCTTAACTTTGTAATAGCTTAGAAGAAGTAAATTATATTACTTAATTATAATAAATATTAAATTTATATTTTCTTGCTTCTAATATAATTTAAGTACTTCGGTTGATATTTAATACATTAACTTATAATTAGTTTTAGTATTTGAAAATAATTGTATGTAATTATGAGTTTAAAGATATTTATTTAAACTGTAGCGTCACACAGCAATATATCTACTTGAAATATGATACTAAAATAACAAATAAATAATATAAAAAATAAAGGGTATACTATATATGTAAAGTTAAAACATAAATCAACAAAACAATTTTTATAAAATAAATTATCGTGACATTTTTGTCCTGTAATTTATCGCATTTATGAAGAAAAATTTGAGTAGCGATGACCGTACGAAAAAAATAATTGGTGTCATCTATCACAATATGTCTGAACGTTCATGCGTATATACACCGTGAAAAAGTAGGTTTTATATGTTATATGTGTAGCATTTATATTCGGCAAATATGTGGTCAAATTGAAAATAAAAATTCAATTGACAAATTACATTTTCTTTGATTGAATGAAATTTTAATTAAATATGTCAATAAATGAATATCACCTATTATCGCTGCCAAGTCATTTATTATATATTTTTTTATGTGTGATTACATTTTTTTGTTCATTTTATAGTGGACATATTCAGAAGATAAAATGTTTGATTAACATTTAATTTTAAATAATATATAATTTAAACAATTAAATTTTTGTCTGTTTATTCTTGACTTGGCACGAAAATTAATAATTCTATTTTGATTAAACTTTTACTGTTCGAAAGCCTTAGGTCAGGAGCGCACAGAATAGATTTTTAGTTATACAATTAAAACTTTTATGTTCGCGCGCACTACGAAACAAAACATTGTTCAACTTTGCTTCGCGTTCAATTTAAAAGTTGTCAAGTCGCAACAGTTGTGCATACATATTTTTCACTAGTTTTTTATCTGTGGTGACTTGTAAAGATTTAAAATGATCTACAAAGATCTACAAAGATCAAAGATTTAACGTTGAAAATTAATGAATTTAAAGATCTTTGTAGGTCCTTTTAGATATTTGTAAGCCATTGTAGATCTTTGAAAGTCTCCACAGATCAAAAACCAGATAAAAAATAGGTTGTCTCAAAATAGAGATCTGAGTAGATCTCTGCAGATCTATACAATTTTTTTCCTGGTAAGCACAACTGAACTATTTAGTTCTACTTCTATACTGCAGGATTAAAAATCGAATCATTTGAATAATATGCAATGTGCCCGTTAGTATATTGACGTCACTAGCCCAATTATTGTTTGTATAACTAGAAATCTATAGTACGTGCCTGGTCTTGGATTCTATAATTAGTTTGTACTCTATTGTAATCGATATTATATATTAGAACTGACCCGCATTAAAGAAAATTTAAAATTAACAATTTGAAATTGATATTATATGTATAAGTATGTAATTACTTCATAGAGTATTTTTATTTTCGCGGGACAGAGTTTTTAACATTGAGTTATCATATCAACTCAGTTGTAATATTGAGTCTATGAATTAAACACTTTATAAAGAATAATAAGGTTAGAATATTTTCGGTTATATTTTTTTATAAAATATTTAATTTCGCAACTAATGTTAGTTTATATTTGTACATAACGATTTCCACTTATTTAACAAATTAATCATTAAAATACATTCGTAAAACAAATATTTGCTACATAATAACATTATATTCATTAAGGCTTTTTAGAGAACAATAATGTTTGAAAAAGATCCATGTATATAGTATATATTAAATTCTAAATACAAGTATTATGAATTTTCACAAAGAAAAACGTAGGTATTCAATAAACGATTTTATCAAAACAAAATTTATAAACAATTTTGTTTTATGAAATATTCATCAATAATACATCAAAACAGAGTAGCCCTGATGCATATAATTTTAATTAATGCATTTTATCTCCAAAAGTTCAGACACAACATCAAACAAAATTCATGAACACGAAGTTAGTAACGAATTCCGAGAAGATAGCAAAGAGAAACTGAACAAATAATAAAAAGCTGCGCAGTTTCTCTTACTGCCGTATCAAGTCAATCCAAAAATATCATCAAATCAAGAGTTTATCGGAATTTTAACCCATTCCGAATACTATTTCTCTCGACCTTCTTCTCTTTAGATGAATGCAAACAAATAAACTGCTAAAAGTATAGGAAATGATGCGAAAGTAAAACTTATCGGGGTATTTACTCTGTTATTATTTATTCAGTACCGTAACTAGGATGAGGTAATGGGGATATCTAACTCCATGATACTAGAGGGTATTCAATCCAATGAAAACTTTCCGCAAGCAAATAATTTAAACAATAAATTAGATATTATTTATTTTTGTATTTGTTTAAAAAATTGAGTGTAAAATTATTTGTTATAAATTAACAATTGCGATATTGATATAGGTATTTCAATTGTTTGATATAATGCATAATATTTATCAATATCCTATTACAGTTGATTGGTTTCAATTAATTCAATATTATTAGATAGAGTGCCTATGATATTAATCATCAGAAACCAAAATAATAAGTGCACTTAATAAAATCTTTTATAAACAGACTTACATGTATCATAAATAAATGGCAATTACAAAAATATTATACGCTTTGTTCGTTTAATCAAAATAAGAAGAATCGATATAAATTGGACTTATTGTTAGTCATCTAAGAAACTGAAAACATATATCTAAAGCTCTGAATAACTTACTAATAGCTTCATAAGTCTTTTTCAATAAAGTTTTTCTTTAAATAAAATATGATAACTGATTCGTACAATTGTTTTATTATATCAGAGAAACAACTGATTATATTCTAGTCACGAGCTCCAAAATGTCTATATAGAACACTGCATTTATTACATTATTTTTATTGACTGGCGAATATTTTTTTAGCTTTATCAATGTTACAAAATTATTTTTCTTTGGATTTAATGAAAGCACTAAATGAAAGCATCTATAGAATTGAATACCTACTGGGATGTTATACCTGCTGATATGTTTTTTTATTTATATGTATCTACTAATTATGACAATTTTACAAAATTTACAATTTGACGGTTCGAAGCGACTTTGTAACATGCCGCACTGTAAGTTGTACTCGTATATTCAATCAATACTTACTAATTTCTTTTTTGGGTGCATATACCCATCATAATCAATATGATTAATAACAATAAATCAATCATATTCGAATAGTTCACATCTATTTATAACCTAATCTAGTGTAAAACACACATATTATGATATGTATAACGACACCATATGGCTGTAGATTCAATTGCCTATATTGTTATATGTTCTAAATATAATCAGCAACAACGCAGAGCGCTATGCGATGTGGAAGCCAGTGAAGCTGGAGTGACCTACTTTCCTGGATACAAACAGTCCACGGTCACTAGATCTACTTTGTGGAGTTACTTTCGATTGATGTTTGTAAATAAATTGAATGAAATTGTTTTCTAATAAATAAAGTTGGTTTTAATTTTCATTTAATTGATATTTGCTTCCCTAAAGAAGTTGTAAAACGATTTAATCATGCGTCTGAAAGTTTAAAAATCTTAACAGATTTCAATGAAATATAATTCTTTGTTATTTTTAAACCCTGGCAAATAATACTAATTAAATATTAATACTAATTAAAGTGGCAGGTTCATTAATTCATTTCACCATATTGGTGGATTTGATAAAGAATAAATTATTACAGTTAGTAAATTGTATGTATGTTTACAACCCTGATTAACTTTTTTCTTCAACAAACTGACAATTCATTATCTGAATATTGTTAATTACTAATCATGATAATTTTCGCTTTACTAAATCCCCAACACAATTATGTTATTATGTATACTAGGTATGTACTGTAATATCCTACAAATTAAATCATTTAACTATGATTATTTCAAATAATTGTACATATTCCTCAATATACATATTGTATGTATAATATATGGTAATATTAACCCACCCAAAAATACATAGTATGAAAAGGCACTATCTCTCTGCCAGAATAGTCATACATATTCGTAGATAAGATTGTATTTTATTGATGTTTCCCTATATTCTATATTCATGAAAACGGGTAGTTCTTCATTTACTATTGGAATGTATTAAGGATCTGCATTCTTTTTGATACGAATCCCCAGAAAATTAATTTCGTTTTATTTTATTCTGGACGTTTGCCAGAAATTCTTTCGACCCTTTTTCTTGTTATAGTTTAACAATTTTTGCCAGTCTGTTTCGAGTCTATTGAGAAAAACAATGATAGATTGTTAATTTAAAAATTTAGTATTTCTTAAATAAATTCTATGATCTAATATTCTATTGTATATTTATCTGTGCATAATTAGTAGATACATATAAATAAAAAAACATATCAGCAGGTATAACATCCCAGTAGGTATTCAATTCTATAGATGCTTTCATTTAGTGCTTTCATTAAATCCAAAGAAAAATAATTTTGTAACATTGATAAAGCTAAAAAAATATTCGCCAGTCAATAAAAATAATGTAATAAATGCAGTGTTCTATATAGACATTTTGGAGCTCGTGACTAGAATATAATCAGTTGTTTCTCTGATATAATAAAACAATTGTACGAATCAGTTATCATATTTTATTTAAAGAAAAACTTTATTGAAAAAGACTTATGAAGCTATTAGTAAGTTATTCAGAGCTTTAGATATATGTTTTCAGTTTCTTAGATGACTAACAATAAGTCCAATTTATATCGATTCTTCTTATTTTGATTAAACGAACAAAGCGTATAATATTTTTGTAATTGCCATTTATTTATGATACATGTAAGTCTGTTTATAAAAGATTTTATTAAGTGCACTTATTATTTTGGTTTCTGATGATTAATATCATAGGCACTCTATCTAATAATATTGAATTAATTGAAACCAATCAACTGTAATAGGATATTGATAAATATTATGCATTATATCAAACAATTGAAATACCTATATCAATATCGCAATTGTTAATTTATAACAAATAATTTTACACTCAATTTTTTAAACAAATACAAAAATAAATAATATCTAATTTATTGTTTAAATTATTTGCTTGCGGAAAGTTTTCATTGGATTGAATACCCTCTAGTATCATGGAGTTAGATATCCCCATTACCTCATCCTAGTTACGGTACTGAATAAATAATAACAGAGTAAATACCCCGATAAGTTTTACTTTCGCATCATTTCCTATACTTTTAGCAGTTTATTTGTTTGCATTCATCTAAAGAGAAGAAGGTCGAGAGAAATAGTATTCGGAATGGGTTAAAATTCCGATAAACTCTTGATTTGATGATATTTTTGGATTGACTTGATACGGCAGTAAGAGAAACTGCGCAGCTTTTTATTATTTGTTCAGTTTCTCTTTGCTATCTTCTCGGAATTCGTTACTAACTTCGTGTTCATGAATTTTGTTTGATGTTGTGTCTGAACTTTTGGAGATAAAATGCATTAATTAAAATTATATGCATCAGGGCTACTCTGTTTTGATGTATTATTGATGAATATTTCATAAAACAAAATTGTTTATAAATTTTGTTTTGATAAAATCGTTTATTGAATACCTACGTTTTTCTTTGTGAAAATTCATAATACTTGTATTTAGAATTTAATATATACTATATACATGGATCTTTTTCAAACATTATTGTTCTCTAAAAAGCCTTAATGAATATAATGTTATTATGTATAGGCTTATTCGTATGAGACATGAGAGGATTCCATTAAATCAGTGGTTCCCAACCTTTTTTTGACCAGGGACCACTTTGATTTCATTATTATTAGCAGGTACCACAAGGTTAAAAAATAAACTGTATCAATCCGAAAATAAAGTCCGAAAGTTGGTCTTCTCATTTCAATTTTATATTTTTTAAAGATTTGAAATAAAAAAACCTAAAAAAGGTCACCGATAATTCTAAGTTCAAATTTTGAAAACTTTTACGGGGACCATATTTTAGCTTTTGCGGACCACTGCGTTAGATAATACAATAATAATAGAATTTGATTAAATAATGATAGTTTGTCTTTTCTATTAGTCTATAATAATTATCACTAACTAATTTTAAGACCATTTCGCCAAATGTATTTTAAATGAAATCAAGAACATTATATAAATTGGAATAAACAGGAACATAGAAATGCACTTAGACTTTACAATGGGAATCAACAGAAAACTCGTATTTACTATTCTTGAATATTTTATTATATGTTAACATGTGGAGAAAATATAAATACGGAAGTGTATAGTATATATTTTTATTCGTCTGCTTGTTACGTATCTCACGTTTAGAATAAGGAAACCCTCACTGATAACAGAAAGAGATGTGATAAATTTACAACTCTCTGGGGATTAGCAAATAAAGCAATTTGTTTTGTCTTTAAAATGTTAGTTAACAGTGGTAGTTCTTGTATGAAAGATATTGGACCAAAAGATTGTATATGTATATTCTAGTGATGTATATTCGCATTCGCATTCGCGAATATTCGCACATTTTCAAACATTCGTATTAGCATTCGCATTAGCACATTTTTAAATATTTTTTTTTTAGCTTTTTTTAGCTTTTTTAGCTTTTTTTCAAAATTCGCATTCGCGAATATTGACCAGCAAATATTCGCATTCGCGCAAATATCGACAGCGAATATTCGCATTCGCGAATGTTTAAAATCATACATTCGTTACATCACTTTCACTAGTATATTCATTTAGTTCTGGTAAGTGTTTCGTACCTAAATCGGAAAAGGAACATTTATCAAATCAACAATGACTGCTTTCTAGCTACACGTATGCTCTAGAAAGCTGATATTTGATATACTAATAGTAAATTGTGGACCAATAATAATAGACCTGTAAATATTATATAGTATTTTGGCGATTAGAATGGGGCAAATGGGTTACCAAAAATGTTTTATTCAAACACGGTGAGAAAGATATTAAAGGAAGCTGATAATAACTCAAGGAATTTAAACATATAAATGTTTTGTGTTATAATAATCTTCGTTTTAGAAATTAAAACAAAAAAAAAGTAAAAATATTTTGTTTGTGTCGAATCGACACAAACAAAAAATCGACACTGTCGATATCTCCGAAAGCAATAGTAAGAATAATTACTATAATCTGCAAATTCTCGCACTTGACAATTAAAAAAAAAATATTGTAAACTATCATTTAGATGTCATTTATTAATATTATTGCTAGTTTATGGACTAGCAATTTGTTCAAATAATAATAAATAGTTAAGAGTTCAAGACTTGAAACCGATATAATAGAAAAAGTTGTAGAAAATTTAATTGTCTGTTTAAAATGCGAAAGACGGGGTTGATCGAACATTCCGTTCATTAGATACAGTGTGTTTACAAAATCCTTGTAAAACAAAACTTTGGGGCCCTGGTTGAGGGTGTTCCGGAGCAAATTTTGCTAGGGAGTTTTCAAGGAATATACATCTCGGCATGTTCTACCCAGTGGCGGATTTAGGTTCGACTGCGCTCTAGGCCCCGTCCGATAATGCGCCCCTTTTGCTTTGTAGTGATAATTATTATAATAAAACATCTAATTTACGAAAATTGAATATATTTATTATAAGCTTTATTAATTTTTATATAATAATAAATTCTTAAAAAAGCATACATAAATTTTTTATGACATCACATATCAGATTAACTTTTTTTTTCTTGCCTTAGCTTGCGTATATTGGTTTTTATACTTTGTTTAATAAAAAATGAAATTGTACTATTTACATAAAATCCTACTTTTAAACTTTAAATATCTAATATATAAAATTCTCGTGTCACAGTGTTTGTAACAAAACTCCTCCGAAACGGCTTGACCGATTCTTATGAAATTTTGTATGTATATTCAGTAGGTCTGAGAATAGGACGCAAACTGTTTTTCATACCCCTAAATGACCCTATTTTTTAATAGCGATATTAGTACTTTTTATATATTAGATAGTAGCCATGTAATAAATAATTCTATAATTTACGTTTTCAATATTTTATTATATATGATTATAGATTTTGAGAAAGATTTTTTAAACTTGATATAATTGAGAAATTTTAAAGGTTGCTCAAATTTTTTTTAAATCATGAAATTTTACAAATAAAACTTTTTTTTTTAAATTTGACTTTTTAGTACAGCAATCGTTTTTACAACACTGAATTACCTCTTTCACCTGTTATGTTTTTATAGGTACCTTAGGTACCTACCTACCTTTTCGTGGTTTTTTCATTTTTTTTAAAATAATTTTTTAAATCTAAAATCTTTAATGATGAACTACATTTATAGGTAAAATAGGTAGAATAAGCTATTACCAAAAAGATTTTTAATATCTGTATATTTACCTTATTTTTATTCAAAACTAAAAAAAAATTAAGGTATTTTGGGGCGCCCAACAGTTAGTGAGATTAATCTGACTAAAAAATAAATATGAAGAATTAATATTTTACACCTTAACCGTGAAAACATAAATATTTTTGGTATTAAAATACAAGCGAGTTAGTTTTTTTTATTACCTATATATTAGTAATATGAAAACAATTCAGTTTTAGAAATATAAATATGGTATGCTTAAAAAACATTTTTCTAAAAATTTTTTGTTAAATAATTTAATAATTACATATTTTTGTTTAATACTTATTTATTTTAAATACTTTACATATCAAAACTAAGTTAACTTGATTTTTAAATTTCAATCGTTCTTTAAATTATGCAGCCTCTAATATTTTGGCGCCCCTAAAATGCTGGCGCCCTAGGCCCGGGCCTCACGGGCCTAATGGCAAATCCAACACTGGTTCTACCCACTATTAAAATTTGGCGCCTCATACATTTTCCTTGTATTTTTTCCTTTATTTCCTGGGCTAAAGGTTCATTGTCTAAAATAACTATTATTTTTTTAATTATTATTGCAAAAGTAAGTTTTAATAGAATGTTGAACCTCAACACTATTTAATCGAAGGGCGCCACTGTTAGTTAATGATATTTCGTGTCTCGCATTCATATAGACCTCAAATTAATCTAGAATGAAAATTAAGATAAACGAGCTTTAATGTTGACAGCTTCCTCGAAAAAGTAAGAACGAAAATGGCTTCACGAGATTGAATACTTGTTTTTATTTTTACTTGCTTAAAAGCATAAAATATTCTATAATATATTGTTTGATTATTTAAATATTTTAATCAATCGAAGATGTTAATAAGTACAATTGATACTTTAAATATATTTTTACATTTATATTATTAGATATTGTAAATTTATTATTTCCAAGGATTTCTTTGGAGACCTAGTTCATTAGATTTCAATGGTTTGAATTCAATATTCGCTATTGGTATACTGTGTTCGTTCATTTTTGCTTGATAAGTTTGTAATAAATCGTCGTAAGCTTTATTAACCTGTGCAAGTTTATACTGAAGATCTTCAATTAGGATATTTTTATCATTTAGGAATTCTTTCAATTTATCTTTAAATCTACTGTACGGTACTATGTTTGCTGCCGTAGCTAGATTTGCAGTTTTTATATCTTTGCGAACAACAAGTTCTTCTAAAAATTCACGTTGATCTACTAGAACAGAAAAAACTTTGCACTGGTTTTCTTTTATAAGAAAACAACCATTAACGAATCTACGATATAATTCAGTATATTCGGCTTCTAACATGTCAAAGTTTAACTGAAAAACGTCTTGTTCGAAAGACATATGTTCTAGTTTAGATTTACATTCACTAACTTCTTTCTGAAGATTTTGTAAAGTGGATTCATCGTTGTAATAATTTGCTAATTCGCTTCTAAGATTTCCATTTTCTCTTTGAGCAATAACTAGAGGTTCTGTTAATTTTTTATTTTTAGCAGTGACTTCATTAAAATTTTTAGAAATTCTTTCGTTTTGCTTTTTGACGCCTTTCAATTTAGATTTCAAATTTTTAATAACATACAGATTGTTTACACAAATGTCATTGTAATAGCCTTTTATATCAGATAAAGCTTTCGCATTGGAACTAATAAGATTTGTAATTTGTTCTTCTTTGAAATTTTCTATTTTGTCTATTTCCATTTTGTACTCATACTCTAAGTTTTGTCTCTTCATAGCATGTTTCTTTTCCATTTTTTGAGTAGTTTCTTGTAAAGATGTATCAAATACCTGCCTTTCTTCATACAAACATTCCTCTAAATGAGTTTTTTCATTTTGATATTGATCCTCAAGTAACGCTTTTTGTGCTCTAAGATGGTTTTTCAAGAAATTTATGTCATTACGTATTTCATTCTCCTGTTTATCATAATTTTCTTGCTGTTGTCTTAATTCCAACATCGAGTTAGTTTTAAATTCTTCTTTACCATTTTGCTGTTCATATAATACATGTTTACACATTTCTTTTAATTCTGTCACTTCTTTAGAATGCCTTTCATCAAAATCTTTCTTCTCTTGATTTTTATTCCTCAGTTCTGCTTGTGCTTCTGCAAGTTGATTTTTAGTAATGTCCCAGAAGGTTTGGATTTTATTTCTCTCCACGTGGTACCACTGTTTCTGTTCTTTCTCTTTGTCTCGTTCTGCGCACAGAAACATTGCATATTCTTCTAACTGTGTTCTAGTTAACGTAGTTGTATTCACCCCGTCGACTACTTGTTTTGCTTTTTTTCCTTTCTTTTTTGGTGGCATTGTAAAATATGTAAAAATATATACGTATAACAAAAATAAATGTTATAAAAGATTTTTATTTGACAACTAGTTGCTATGGTTATAAACGAATTAACACATAGGTAAATATAGAAAGTGGAAAAATAATTATCAAATAAAAAAATATATTCGTGTATTTTAAATAATAATATCTAAACGAATTAACTACAGTGATGTACCTACTCTCGATTATCTACTATTACTCTTTTTTTAAAATTCATTATTTTTGAATGACAATGCGCGCGCCGCATCTGTTGTGTTATTTGAAACAAACGGTGCGATGGTGTATTTGGATTTTGCAAACAAGAATCACATATTTTTTAAAATAAATAGAAAAAAATAATAATTTTTATTGTAAATATAATATACGTGCATTCGCAGTTGAGAGTACACTGTAATTAAACAATATTATATTTAACAATAAGTATGCAAAAAAAAATTAAAGCATGTTTTTTTATATAAAACGTGTCATTTCAATTCGTTCTATAAAATATGAAACTGTTACCGAGGTTAGTTTTCGACTATAAACCGTAAAACGCCCATGCGTCAATTTATAAAATGCTCGAGTAAAAAGCACATCAAATGTGTATACATTATAAAAGGATAGCTTTGTTTTTGTTATGATAGTTTTTATGTTTATTAAATGTGTAAACACACTTGCATATATATTTTAAATGTAGTCTGCACGTCATGCTGTAGAATAAAATACCGAGATGTAAAAATACGAATTTTCAAGAAAAAATATGTTTAGAAAATGAATATTCGATTCATCTCGTCTCAAATTAAAGTCTGCTTTGATTCGATCTTGAAGATAAGAAAAGACGTGACAGAAAATTCTCGTATCAGCATATAGCTATTTTTTTAATTAAAGAAGACAAACTTAATAATATTATTAACATATTTAGTACTAAATTCGAACATATACGCAAAAAAATGAGTATCCAAAGACTTTAGCACGGCAGTGTACTAAACAGCTGTCTTTTTGTTAATAGAAAATTATTTGATTTCGGAACTAAATATATTTTTTTGATTGTTAACTGTAAGATATTAAATCAACATTTTTTATATAAAACTATTCTAAATAATTTTATAAAATATTATATCAGTTACCAAGTGTAATTATAGTTTGAAATATTCAGTAAAATACATTACAGAGAATTATGACACCAAACTTATTTTATGTGTGGTGTTTTATTCTAAACTTTCCCGTGAGGAAAATCCACTCGGCGTAAAAGTTTTAATACAAAATACTAAATAATTTACGTACAACAAGTTCCCATTCTATACATCAACAACTATACTGTATGCATATCTGCATACAGTAGAAGCTATTAAAAGTTGTTTCGGGACGTATCTGTAAAGAGACACACTTGTTGGAAATTAAGTTAAAAATATAAAGTGATATTTAATGTAAAATTATAACGCAACATTGAATTTTAAATATCTAAAAGTAATGGTTATCTACGTATACATATTTTATTTATAATGTTGAAACAATATAACACTATATCAAATTTTATTTATTACTTAAGTTTCCTAGTGCCTTACTTATATGTAAGGCCATTAAATTTGCTATGAAAATAAATATTTTATAATGCTAAAAATACTTGATATAGTACCTTATTCAATATAACTATAAAGTCGTATTTCTTATAAAAAAACGCTGGTAATTAATAAATATGTTTTCGATATATTTTTTTATAATTGTAACAATATAATTGAAGAATATTAGAAAACAATATCAATAATTTTAACTTATTGTTACATGGTTTTCTTTCCTTGATATGAAAACAAAGATTTATTTTGCTTTTTATAAAACTTAACAAAAATTAGATGATCATTTTGTGGTAATATTTTCTACTCACGCGATATTTTTTCAAAAATGCATGCATATTTTTGTGTTTTTATTATGATGAAGCATTCGTATGATAATGTAATTGGTTTCTGGAATCTAATCCAGAGAGTTCGCGTGTAACAAAAAGAATTACTGTGCCATAAATACAGTAATAAAGAATGCCTATCATTCAACATACATAAAAACTTATTAAGTTAGTATACATTCAAAAAGAACTACCTACATTAATGCAATATTATTAAAAATTTCATCCATATTCACTAATGTCAGAAATGAATTGAGTTTATATTTTTATGTAGAACAATCTATGGATATAACATTAAATCAAGTGATTATATTAATTATAATATTTAAAATATAAATGTTTAAGAGGTTTATTACAGATTAAAATTATATCTCTGGGTAAAGCCTGGTTTACACGCTACGATAAATCGTAACAATTTATCGTAACGATCGAATTGTTACGATTTATCGTTGCATGTAAACAGGACATTGTAGCGATTTATTGGAATTGGATTGGATGGTTGATGCCGGCCGGCATCAATTTCTGCGAATCGTAACGACAAGTTGGAACGTGTAAACAAGTAGCAGCCATTCATTGCTACGATTTGGCTCAGTTTGCATTAGAAATTAACCTTAACAACTCAACATAAGTCTCTTCATCCATTCTTAAATAATTCCGCTAGTCATTGGGTTCATTTCGCAATTCTTTCAATAATTTTATATGAGAAAATACCCTTTTCTTCAGCAATCACTGACGGTTCCATTTTCTTGGCTTCGAGACTTTTTCACTTTTCTTGCTAAACAAACGATATATAACGATCACAACAGTACTTCCTCCATGGCAAAAGCTAACTGAGTGTACCGCGGTCTACAATGAATATTGGACAAGAAATCATTGCATGTAAACAGTACACACTCTTTCGATTTATCGTAACGATCGAATTGTTACGATTTATCGTAGCGTGTAAACCAGCCTTAACACCGGGTCTATATATCAAATATATAATATATTAAATGTATTTTGCTGTTATATTATTTATATATAAATTAACAATTATTACTCCTAAACATTTTTTTATCACTTTTTGTGAATGAACTGTCTAAATTTCTTGTAAATTTTAAACATCGTTTTGAAATAATATTAATTCTAATGTAAAATGATACTCGAATCATTTCTCAAAATAAAATATAAAAACAAGTTCATGGATGCACTTTACATGTTTCTATTTTCAACTTCAAATAAACCTTTAAATTATTGACCTGCATAGGATGAAATCATTTTTTACGATTTTTTTCTAAAAAAATATTTTCCTGTATACTTCATACTAATTATTATGAACATGGTGGAAAACAAGGCTGCTCATATCGCTGTTTTTCAGTACATAATATTCACATTATGCTCAGATCAGCGCGCCAAATGGTCAGACAAGCATTAAGGGCAGTCATGCATCTTTAACCCAATTTCCGAGAGCTGATCGATGCTAACAGAATTACAGGACCTCCAGCAGCTCTTGCAGCATATAAACAATGTCCAGGACACCCGTCGACAGTTCTGAGGGCAGGGTTATACTCACTAGGATTAATAACGACTACTGCACGAATACGATAGCGGAGTTACGAACCTCACAAAAAACACTGCCGGTATTATCTAAACAGGGTGGCCAGTATTTCTCTGGAATAAATTTCCCTGACTTTTCCTGGTTTTCCTGGAGAATTTTTACCGTTTTTCCCTCTCTTTTATTTAAAATTTAGATAAAAACCCTAAAAAAGGTCACATGTTTTTTTTTATGTTTAAATAGATAACTGTTTAAATATTTGCGAGAATTTGTGTGGTTTTTGCATTTTTATAAAAAATTCAACCAAGACCCCTGACTTTTCCCTGACATTTCCATGTACAGCAAAATTCCCTGACTTTTTCCGGTTTTCCAGAAACTGGTCACCCTGCTAAAGGTGACTGTTGTATATGAGCGCGGTCTTGCGTAGACATCACGGATTGTTTTTTGATTAATTATGTTTGTGTTTTGAAAATATTTATTTAACGCGGGATATATACATTATATATAAAATGTTACAGTGAAGTGAGTGAAGATATTATTATAACAAATATTATTTATTTTATTGAACCTTGTTATGAATATAATTGTTCAAACTTTTATATAAAAAAACAGGATTAAGTTTATTAACTTTAAGCTATGAAAATTAAAAATATATTTGAAAGTACTAAACTCATTATTATTATAATACCAGATCAGTGATCAATGTTTTCGAGTAAGAAAAAACGTGATATAAAGATATAATAAGTGAAAAATAAGATACCAATAATAATATTTTTGGTTGGATTTGTAAAGATTTTTAAAAATTAAATAATTTAAATACATACATAGAGTAAATATAAATTACAAAAGATCTTGGAGGTTTTATAATATCATTGTGCAGTCAACCTGAAATATAGATAATTATTTCAGGACATCAATTTTCCGTAGAACGGAAATATTTTGCATCCCTTAATTAAAGTGATTCGTCTAGCAAAATAATTATTAATGAAACGCATAACTGGGACCTTTACGTGTTTTGTACATGAATGGAGAAATAACCACTGTGCACTGGTCAGGATGAACAATCAGTGGCGGTCAACGAAAATAAAATGTGTGGGGGACAACCACTGACAATTTAAATAAATAATAAACCATTTAAGGTTTAATCAATCAGACAGTTCAAGATATTTCTTCAAGACTATAAAGACAGATAACCTTGTTTATTGTAACTGGACATTATGTAGTTGTTTATTTACGAAGCTTTAATTTATATTCTACAACTTTTAGTTTACGTTTTCGTTTTTACAACCATATAAATATAAAGTTGTATAAATTGCGAAGACAAAGTTTATGACACTAGTTACTATAAACTTTATATAGGTATCTATTAATTTTTATGGAAGCTAGTACAAACTAGTGTAATAATATATTATATTACAGTTAATTGTATATTTTATAGCTAATATTGAATCTAAATTCCAGTTATTATTGATAATTAGAACAGTATTTCTTAATGTATGACCTGCAAAAAAATACGAACCCGTAATATTAAAAACAATTACACGGAAAATTATGGGTCTACGACAAAAGGCAGACATGGACAAAAGGCCGACAAGGACAAAATGCAGAATCCCGAAAGGCAGACATGGACAAAAGGCAGACACCCAAAAGGCAGACATGGACAAAAGGCAGACACCCAAAAGGCAGACAAAAAAATTATAAAATTAATAAAATCTTTATGGGGTGAGGGGCTTCTAAAATACCTCCTACCTTCTAAAAAAAATATATCGTTAAAGTAAATCAAATAATACAATATTATTTTTAGGAAGGGGCATATTGCATAACCCCCCCCCTCAAATATATTATTAATTTATATAAAAAAAATTCTGCCTTTTGTCCTTGTGTGCCTTTTGTCCATGTCTGCCTTTTGGGAGTCTTCCTTTTATCTATCTGCCTTTTGTCCTTGTCGGCCTTTTGTCCATGTCTGTCTTTTGTCCGGGTCCCAAAAAGGGTGTATGCTTATTATAATTTTTTTTGGAAAATTAATATACTATAGTACACTTGACAATTTACTATTTTATTTCCATATAAACATTTCAATTTTATTGATGTTAACTACAGATGTATAAGGCTATGAGGCTAAACATAGAATATTTGAATTTTGTATTCTATATACTTAAATAGGTAATCATTCTAGGGTATATAGGTATATTTTGTGTTGATATTTTTTATTCATTCTCCTATACATGCATCACCACTGGTATAGTGTTGGGTATTTTTACTGGACGTCGACCCTTCAGGGCTGACGGGTGGAGATTATAAAAGCAATGTTTAGGGTTGAAGCTAACCGCAGGTCGCACTACCTTTCACGCCTGTTTTACGTTAATCAACGCTCGCACATCCACCTACAATCTACACATACGCCTTATAGAACCTGTTAGTGTGTAAAACAATTTGACCTAAAATTTAATCGAATCATTTTAATTAATAATGCGTGCATGCAATTTTAAATAAAAGTAAACTTATAACTATAGTACTATCGATAACTTGAGATTTGAAATACAGAAATGAAAAATTATCAAAAACAGATAACAAGTAGGTATGAATAATTATAAAATGATATTTATTTAAAATATGTATTATACAGTCCATACAGTTATACAGTATACATATGTCACTGATATACCACATAATTTGCATATAATTGTGGTAATGTGATATCATTTGTGTCTAAATACAAAATAAACAAATCGTGTAACTTATTAAATGATTGAAATGTATACACACAACAAACAATGTTTTTTTTCGAAAACATACATACATACATACATATTTCAGTAATGATTAATGTATGTTTCAAAATAAATGTTTGCATTTTCAATGCTGAAAATAAAATCACAGATGTGTGAGTATTTAATCCAGAGATGGATTTAAATACTTTACAAAGTAATCAATAAAATTATTAAAATAATTGTTAGCATTTGTATCATTTTAAAAAAAATTCTCTTTAAGCAACTATCAAGTGACATACCCAGAATTTTGTCCTTAAAAAAAATCCATTTGTTTTCGAATTACTTTTTTTCGCACAAAATACGCTATTTGACAACATTGAAAATATACTACAAATTGGGGTCATCCTATCAGATAATAGCATAAAAGAACATATTTCACTTTATTTTAAAATAAATTATGTATATTTTTTGCAAATTACACGAAACAAAATATAATAATTTTTGAAATTTTATCTATGACGGGAACGCTATGTGATTGGTTGCAGCTCTAGTGACGTCACACGCATGTTGAGTTCGCGTTTTATGCTTTCTGTGTATTATATCAAAGTATTATATTCGATTTTTCAGTTATTTTTGAAGCAGTTTTTAGATAAATTTTATTACTAGTGGCATAAATATTCGTTTCGAATTTCAAAATGGAATTAAATTTTGTGCGAGCTGATTACCTATCTAAGGTAGACGCTTTTATGGTTGCACTTTTTTTAAGAATAACGCTGATTACTGTGCTGCGGAACTTAAAAATGTGAAAACAGCAGTGTAAGTACCACATAAAACATTTGAAATCCTATATGCTGCAAGATTAAGCCATATTAAGAGGTTAGGTACCTATTAAAGATGTTGGTTAATACGGAGTGTACGAGTGGCCGCTGTCAGAATTGTCAAAAATCACGTGTATAGTTATTCAGAAAAGATGTTATTTCGTTTTATAAGAACCGATATTTTTAGCTACTATCTAGTTAAATATTACTTATATCAAAGTGATCTTCACACATAAAAACATTTGTATTCAATAAAATACTCGTTGGATCTTTTCATTTATTGTAACCACATTTTTCGTCTTTTGGGATTCTTTGGAACAGAAACAAACAGTTTGTGTGGACTTTTTATAGACGTATTTATACATTGTGGCACTACACACCATTTATACACCATTCTATCCACTAAATTTGAAGATGAAATTCACTTCAGATGCACTGTTTTATTAAGGCAATGGCTTATTTACGTGCGTGTGACGTCACACGCACCATATGACCAGCGCCATGATAGAAACAGCGTTTCTGACGCAGTTTTGAAAATTTAAACTTTAACATTGATTTTTATTGATAATACAGTAGATCTCCCCGAAATATCAATATAGTGTGCTTATTATGTAATAAAGAATAATTTAAAAATATTTTCTAAAATTAGTCAAATAGCCTATTCATTCCTATATATTTGGTACGACTCCTGTACTACTCATACCACTGGTTACGCCACTGCAATCATCACGATAAGCGAATTTTCTTTGATACTAGTATATTTTTTTGTATATTTGAAAATATCAACCAAACAGTAATTTATGCATTGGTCCTATTGAGAGGATTCCAGAATATTTTATACCTACCATAAATGTAATGATAAGTACTGGATATATGTTTTTTTTTCGATTATGAAAATCATAAAGAAATTTTGCAGACTAAAGAATTTAACCGAGATATTTATAAGATTGATTTTTCAACCAACTTAATAAAGTTTGAAGAAAACTTGAGAGGCTAGACTCGCTTAGAGAGTTTACAAGAAACGACCATACGTTATATACAATAAGTTTTGAACGAATTCAACATTCGTGATCTCGAGTAGGTACGTATTCAATAAAGATATACCTATAGTTTTTTTCGAAATTTCTATCGTGAGAGCAATAGAAATAGTAAGCAGTTATGAAAAATCTCAAATGTTGTTTTTGCTTGTTTCGTAATTGCAGTTAGTAAAATATTTTACTTTTAGTATTTACTAGAATTAGTATAGATAAACATTTGCTGAAAAAACTATGTACACCCCTGTGGTATTTTTTCCACCGGATTGAATGAAACCAATTACAACCCTTCATACGTAACAGGGAGTGAAATATAATTTTTTTATTTTTTTGTTCTTTATTTACTATACAAAATAGTAAATATTTCGGTTTTTAGTTAAAAATGCAAAAATCCATCCCTGTCTTGAATGTCGAAATTATTTTTTATATTGAAGACTATTTTGTCTAAACTTAGCTTAAACCATAACCAGTTGTGTAGATAAATATTGGCAATCAGTCATATAAATTTATTAAACAAATTTTAGTAGTTATAAGTAAAACCATATTTAAACTATTTCACGTTTAAAGCATTTTTTATTCATCAAAGCTCACCAATTATTTCGAACATTTTATAAATGTAAACATAAGTAGATAAAAATTGTTCTTTTCAACTCAAGATAATAAAACAAACTGTTAATAAATCCCGAGCTGTTGAATACGTAAATAATTACGTAGATTTGATTTAACACCATAAATCATACTAAGGAAAATATTTGTATGAACATATTTAACCAAGATCCTAATTACTTGAATGTAAGTTATAACTTTGAGTTGAAAATAAATTTTCCATACATGGTGAATTTCCTACCACCACTTCGCTATTAATCGAGTTGCGTTTTAATCACACAGACGCACAGTGCTGCCAACTTTATAATGCAATTAGTTACCGTTTACGTAAGCAACCACTAGCAAAACACGGCAGCTATTTTTAATTTACCAGTTGGCTGCAAAAGAGAATCCGAACTCAATGCAGAAACATTAAATGTGATGAGGGTATTTGAGATGACCGAAATTAATTAGAATTTTGATTCGAAATGGGATTTCTTTATTGCTGCCATTTTCCGAAAGTGAAGTAATTTGCTAATAATTGAGTTTACCTTTAAAATGAGCGAAATTCTATATCACGTGATATTAGTAAATATTCCGCGTAGAATCAAGGAGTTGTTGATAATGTATATATTAATTAATACTAGAATAAAACTATATTTTAATTTTGCAATATTTGATATAAATTTCAAATTGTTCATGTAATTATTGTCTATGATGACAATTAAATTGATATAATTTACAGAATGTATTAATAGTTTTTATGTTGAAATATTTTTACTGCTGTCAAGATATTAATATATATTGACCAATGTATACGCCCGGGAAAAAATTGTAGATCTGCAGAGATCTACTCAGATATCGACAGATCTGCATTTTGAGACATCGTATTTTTCACTGGTTTTTTATCTGTGGAGACTTGTAAAGATCTAAAATGACCTACAAAGATCTATAAGGATCTACAAAGATCTCTAAAGATCGTTATATATCGTGATAGAGATTAAAACGTTGAAAATTCATGAATTTTGAACGTTACAATGATCTTCAGAGATCTATGTAGATCGTTGTAGATCTTTGCAAGTCTTCACAAATTAAAAATTAGTGAAACATATTATGTTGTCTCCAAATGCAGATCTATCGAGATCTGATTAGATATCTGCAGATCTACAATTTTTTCCCGGGCGTATAGTTAAAGGCACATTTTTTATAGAAATATATGAATTAAACATTGCAAAATATATATTTTCATACTGGTTAATGAGATTTTAAAATAAATATTATACTAAAATATCTGCAGGGATATATCTGTCGTATTCGTGCTACAAAAAATATTAAACTCATTTTGAATGGACTTCCACTGTAAAAAAGTCTAATACCCTAGAATTATTTTGGGCTATATATCAGGGAAGAATATAATGGTATATTTGATAAAAAATAACAAATAATTTCTATTTGATAATTAGGTCAAACACGTATTAGGAAACATTAGAATTACAACATACAGTTGAATATGTTTTTATTTTGAAATAAACGTGACAGAAACCACGGGAAATATTTACGCTTTTTAAATTTATGAAAAAAATTTAAATATAATTCAATTTAATTTTATATGTCTACACGACTAATTCTTTGCATTTAGTTAAACATAAATTAATATATTATGTTTGTATATCATTCGTATAAGGGGATATTTAAAAAAAATAAGTACCTACATTGCATTCGAGAATACAAACAATATCAACATCATTCCAACTAGTTAGGAATTAAACAATAATAGTTTTGTAACATCCCCAAGCGACGTCGTGAGGGACATCTAAATCTTCTAATTCGGAATTAGTATAGTGGTTTATTACAGCCAGTTGTAAATGGCTGATCCCACTGAAAATTGCTCACACGGGAATGTGGGTCACTGTTATGAAAACTGGAAGAGACAAGTGGCGAATAGATTAATTATAGCCGCAAACATCACAGTCTAGTTGAATAGTGAATGCTAAGAATCATGTGTATGTGAATATGACTGGAATTCTCCATAGATAGAACGAGTGTTTTGGTTATTGTATGTTTTCTTCAAAATAATTAGAAATGTAGGTATTATACGTGCTGCTATTTATACCTACTACTATATAAATATTTTCATTACGAAAAATTCATGTATGTAAAATTATATATTTTTGCGATGAAAAAATAAAGTTCTTATATACCTACTTTATATTATAAAGTATAGATTAACTTTAATTTTGAATGTTAATGCCTGTAAGTTTCGTATTTTTTTCGGAATGGTTGTGATTACAACATTTACTTTTTTATATAGTAAATTTCATGTATAAAATAATAAGAAATCAATTTTATGGATACCTAGTTGAAAATGGTATACTATCATAAGTGTTCACATCTAAACAAAATACTAACAATAGAGTTATTAATGGACCAAAGGATGATGAAAAGATAATAAAGTGAGATAAAAATCTAGCAGATGACCTGTACAAAAGCACGATTTAGAAACCGTAAAACTTCACGTGTGTGTTTTCAACGGAAAATTGTATGTCGTTTGTGTAACCATGCAGAAAACCGGGAAAAAGATTCTAAATACGAAATGATATTTATAGCGAACATATTTCATTTGCTTGTCATAATTGTATGATGATATATGTAAATTTAATTGATATTAATATTGCTTTTGCGTCCTGTGGTAACTTTGTAAACAACGATGTTTATGCTATTAAATGAAATATGATTTGATAGTGACTTACAATTAGTTTTATTAAATATCTAATAACGTATTCAGTATAATGATTTTTTTTTCTCACGAGTTCGCGAATATAAAATATTTTGTTTTTACAACTTTATATGAACGAGATCCATGCGACTAAAGGATTTTGATTCTTATTTTCTACGTCTGAATTAATTAATTAATCTTAATCTTATAAACAATTTCTTTTGTTACGGATGCTTGTCGATTTCTTTTAACTCTGACGTACGTGATATTCTCTTAATTAATTTTTTTAATGCTTTTTGTATTGCTAAAATTTGTTAATGTTAAAATAAATATCATTACCTAATAACATATAAGAGAGAAAGTCTATATTTATGTCTCAATCACGCAAAAACTATTAATCAGATTAATTTACCCTTTTGTATTAGGGTAGTATAAACTCGTAGTCTAATATATCTATTTTTTAATAGATCTGACCTTATACTAGTGTTCAATTAATCAGAAATAAAACTCGGATAGAACAAAATTATAGATAAAAAATTGGTGAGTGCATCATCCACATAAGCGCAAGGTTGAAGTAATCTTTTTCTTGTTTTTATTACCCATGCGAATGACAATAAATAAAACTAACGTATTAAATTAATAATCAAACATATTATTTTGACGCACACATTGTATACCATGAAGATACATAAGGAAGTTAAACATGAGTGGAAGGGGTAAGCCAAAAAATGGAGCCTAGAGGAGGCGGTCCGCATTTTTCGGATAAGTACTCTGCGCAAAACTTTGTACGCAGCAACTTATTCCCGCGCGGCCGCTGTTTGGTCAAATGTTATGTGGCGAAGTACGCACACAGCTATACACGGTTACGCAGTCAACTACTGCGCACTGACTCAAACACGAGAGAACACCCAAGTCATATTTTGACTCAACAAATTGAATTACATAGATACATTGTTCATACTCCTTATTCTATGCTTCATGCTGTATACAAAACACGTAGTTTGACGCCGACTTAAACTGACTTGTACGCATTCATCCATCTTCCACTTATACATCTAACCATCGCTCTCTCACGCATAACTGATGTAAACTGACTTGTACGCATGCGCTATTAATCCATCTTTCTCTTATGCACATCATTATCACTCTCTCACACATGCACACTCTCCTTAGCGTTTTAACATGAAAACGTGTAATTTAAAACGTATCGAGGTTATTCCAATTCAATAGCTCGATAAATACGTTTCACTTAAATTCAAAAATCATATTTAACCGATTTTATAAAAGTCGTATGGTTTTTTTTTGTATTTTTCTTTGAATAATAAATAATTAAATTAGTTATAGAAATATGTACGACATAGTACCTACACATAAATATGAAAAGTCGAGCTATTTATAAAATGTTTTCAAGAATAAAACAGCCGGTAAAGTATAAAGTTAACTAGAAATTTGATGCTTTAATTAGGTTCACATGAACTTTTAGAATTTTTTTCCAGCAACAAAACGTACATACACACACGACCATAAATACCACTTCCGCGTTATTTTATTTATTTCTTTTTGACACAAACACCATTCAGTGCTCAGGTCTCTACTTCCCACTCTACAACTCGCGTCGCTTTTGACATGCGGATGGCAGCGCCTCTCGTGGCGGCTTAACTAATCGTTGGACTGACAACATTGTGGCACTGTGACGTTTGTCAAAGCTCCGTTATATAGGGTCATTCCGGGAGAGATGCACTATTTTTTAAAGTTTAGTTTATGAGGTACAAAAAATTTATTGAAAATTTAAATACTAATAAAATTTAAAATGGAAACAAAACATTTAACATTTAAAAATACAATAAAGTGCAGTTGTGAATAATCACATTAGGAGATGAACCCATTAAGTGCCGGTACGCAGTCAATGACGTAATTATTTTTTACTTAAAAAAATGAAGCCGGATTCTACACTGCAAGCGAGAACTTAACATTGTAAAACTAGTGCCAATAGTTTAGATGACCGAGCAATAAAAGGTGGTGTTTTTATCCCGAAATAATCCTACATACGGTTAAAGGGTTCGCTTTTTATTTTATTTTTTATATATACAATTGTACATATATTTTATTCAAAATAAAAATTAAATGTAGTTGGACATTTATTAAATTTTATGCAAATGAATTTTAATTTTAATAAGTACCTACCTACGACACAATTAGCGTAATATCCATTAGTATTGGTTAGTTTAATTTAATTTTCTAGACTTTCAAGTCTCTTATATGTTTACAGTTTTCTCAAAAAAAGATTCGTTACCTACATATCTTTTTGGGAGAGTATTTGAAAGAAATAGTGATGGTTTTTTAATGAACTAAATGTTGATCTCGAAGATGCCAACATATACATCTTAAACACCGTTTTTTTATATATAAATATTCCTAATAATTTGTATAATATATTTCTTTTCAGCTCCATTACTTATCCAAGAAAATAAATTTATGCTCACACAAGCTGCTAAAGACATCATGAATTCAAATAAGTAAATGCAAATCCACATAAACGAAATCATTAGGTACATCAAAAAGAAGTTTGCAACAAAAAGAAATAGTGCGTGTACATTTTGATATATTGTTTAAAATATATTACAAGATACTGTCTCTTCCTTAAAATAAACTCAAAAGAAAGTGTGCGGATAAATCTACTGGCAACTTTTTTTTACTTGTATAAAGAAAGAAGAGAAAAAAGTATCCTAAAATAAATAATTCTACATCTTAATGTAACTGAATATTTACGATGTTTGTAAAGTGTCTAGTTTTATTGAGATGTTCATGATTTTTTTGAACGAAAAGGACTAAAATATTTAAGCTTTTTATTTGATTTTTTTAAAGAGGATACATTATTTAAAACTTTACATAAGGAATGCAATTTACGAAAGATAATGACAATAAAATACCAACTTTATTCCACGGTCTCTTGGAGCTTGTAGTTTAATTCAAGTTGAGAAATGTATTATGGGCCTTGGTCAGAGTTGTGCACAAGTATAAAATTTCCCTACAAAAAATGTACTGAATTAGGTACAAGTGCAAGTACCTACATATATTGTCGAAAAATATATTTAAGTACAAATACAGCTACTTTTTACAAAATTACTTAAATAAATTAAAACATTGATTTAGTCTTTACGTATTTGAGAGAATTTCCAAATACTATGGCTAGACCATAAAATGCACACCCCTTAAACTTAAAAAAAATGTATCAACATATATCAAATAAATACGGTACAATATATTTAGTGAAACTTAAAAGGATGTTTTAAAAAAATATTGGAGGTAATTAATATTATAAAAATATATAATATGAAGTTTATCACTCATTAAGATTTTTTAGAAAATCAACAATGAATCTTGATATCAATCGATTATTACCTTTTTTTATTTAAATTTAGGATGTATTGCAATAAAACAACAATCATTTTAATTTACAATTTTTATATAAAATATATTTTTATTTGTAAAATGTATATAGTAAATAAATTAATTAATAATAATAATTAAACAGATAAATACATCCACATATTGCAGTGATAACAGCTGTGTTCACCTGATGTCTAGCATTTAAAATGAAATATACAAAAAAGTAACACGTTTATAGGTTATAATTAATTATATTATATATTTGTTTTAAAAATGCAAACTTACCAAATTTTATCGTGATTAAAAAGATTGATTGGCTTTAAATAAAATAATTAAAATACAGCACGTATCGATGTATGTACATGTATTTATATATTAATTAACACAATGTAATTATTATAATACATGTAACTTGCAATGACATATAAGGAAATAGCGCCACTAGCGCCTAACGGATGTTTCTTGAACTTCCACGGACTACTACCTATATTTGTAAAAATAATTCTTGTCAAAATATGAATTTTTGTTTAAATAACTGCAAATTTCGTTACTTCTAGTTATCCAATTTTGTTGAGTTTTAATAGGGTTCTATTCTGATAATAGATGAAGTGAATTCAAAAGGATTGGTGCAAATTTATTTCGAATTGTAACCTGTAGTTCGGCGTTTCTTTAAAAAAGCGGGTTAAATCGATAAATTGAACTTTATTTATATTTTTATAACAGAAAATTAAAACCGATCGATATTAAACTAAGTAAAAATGAAGACTGTAATGTTTTCTATCAGAAAATGTAAAAATGTAAGTGAGATACAGAAGAAATTTAAGATATAATGCTCATTTTATCAATTTATATACGAAAAAAAATTTTAGCACGATAATAGAACACACTTCCAAGCAGGGCCTGCTTGGGTGTGCAATACACATACAACTACTTAATTTCAATAAATGTATTTAAATATATGACTGTTTTTGGTAAATTACTTAAGTAAAAGAAGTATTACTTTCATTTGAATAGTAAATAAGTACATTTACACTTAACTCTTTAAAAATTGAATTACATGTAGGTACAGACTTTTTCTGCATACATTAATTTATTTATAAATTGATTTAAAATAAGCTTTTGTAAAGAGATTAAAAAAATGAAAAAAACATTAAGTTACTTAACAATACGAAGCTACTAAGTAGTTGATAGTATCAATACGTTTATTTAAACATTCATAGTCAAATGTCAAAGCTATTGATTTTTACTTAGGAAGAGGTAAATCACGGAAGCTACTTACTCAGATTATCCTTAATGTCTTTACACATCTGTATCTATTTTAAGTCAAATTAAAAAAAAACACACAGAAAACTTTATCGTATACAGAAGTTAAAAATACATGCAACTGTCGTGAAAGACAAAAAATATGACGCAATATGTCTCAGTAAAGTTTTGTGGAGATAAGAAAGAATAATTTATATGAAAATGAAACTACTGTATAATTTCCAAGTTCAGAATCCCGCCCATTCTTCATCCATCATCGTTACCGCGCCATTGGAGAAGGAATAACAAAACATTAACATGTTCTTTCCCGTTTTTGTGCCCACTGAATTTTTTGACGACTAATGCTTTTGAAGAACTCTAACATATGCGTGTGTGAGCGGAAGCGGGGACTTCTTTTGTATTTTTTTAATTGAATTTTTGTATTTATTTGTGACGATTTATTATTTTGTAGCGTTGAAAAGAATAATTAAGATTAAATACTGCGTTTTAATTGTGAAGCGTGATTTTATTTTTGGATTGTTATATTTAAATTAAACGTTTTTGTTGGTATTGTCATAAATATATAATGAAGGGTGGATTTTGTGAGCGAATATAAATTATGATGGATTGAAATGTTATAATAATATCATTGAAAGAATGCTTAATTAAATGTTGTGAAATAGCGAATACATATATTTCCAGTTTAACAACTATCTTTAATTAATAAAATATAATTTATGAAAAAATAAAAATCTTGATTTTAAAATTTATTCTTAAGTGTTTAGTTAATCATTTAACTAAAAAAATTATTTATAACGTCATTGAAATAGTTGAATTGTTTAAATAAAATACAAAAAATAAAAACTATAATTCTTATTTACGTGTAATATTGAAAAATCGGTATCATATTAAACCAAAATTTACTCATGAAAAATAGTACAAAATTAAATTCTTGTTATAAAGTTTTATCCAAATACCTCACAAAAACTTTACATAAATATGTACAAAGAAAGTATGCACAATAATGCACATACTATAAATATTTCTTTCCAGTGTCCAATAAACCATTTCTCTATAAAACAGTACACATGTAGGAGCAGTTTATACGGTTGGGTTGAATTTATTTATTTTTATCCGACCACAAACGCCACGGCTATAGTTCAACTGTGTGAACGATACCGACCGAGAATGTCACTAGGAGAGTAAAGGGTACTATGCAGCGTAGACGGAGAGCAGATTGCAACAGGTGCTTGCATAACGTATGATAGAGAAAAAAGAGTCTGAAATTTATTACAATTTTGGGTATCCCTAGTGCCTTTCTGATTTTATTGATTAGAGTTATATCTGTTTTAAGATTGAGAAAACTCAAAAGACTACTTATGTCCAGAAATCAAGGTTTAACATATTTAGTTAATATATTTTTAACTTATGGTGTGTTGTATGAAAAAAAAGGAAATCATGGTTAATTTATTTTTCGGTTTTCAAACCATGATTAACGTTTACAAATCACGGTGATGTTTGTTATGGTTGAAATTGGACGATTAATTAATAGTGATTACTGTTTGCTTTACATATGTATGTCATCCACTACTGATATTCACTAAAATTGCTCCTCAGTAAAATTCAACTTTTTATATATACTTGGTACCGATTATTTGTTTGAAATAAATGTCCATTATAAAGGTAAGTGCCTATACTCGTATGGATATACCTACTTACTATGTAATTGTACAAAGTTTACTTTAAAATCGAAAAAAAACCTTCATACTTAATAATAACTTACAGAAGATAACAAACATACTTAAATTTAACTTCTTTCATAAATCTTAAAAAATATTTTTTGATTAGGACTGCACGCTGAAACAAAAATATTCTCGATCTCGGAACGAATGGTTTGAATTCGGATGAAACAAGACCCAGACGATACCATCCAAATTATAATAAGATGAGATTGTGACGAGACGTTTAAAAGTTTGGAGATCGAGATTGGAACTAGACTTAACCTAATTCTCGTTTCGTATATCGCCGAATTTTGGATACATAAATCTAATTAAATATTCTTAAAAATATACTGCTGCTTAACAAAGTTGTATGTTACAAGCAATTAATCATGTCGATTAATTCTTATTAATTGAATCATAAAACACCATAACCAACAAAGCTTTATTCTTATAACTCGGAAACGTAAACATATAAGTACTAAAGAACGAAAATTAATCAATGGGTAATAATTAATATCAGAAACAATCGATGATTGCAATCAGGATGGATCATTATTCCAGTAATAAACTATCAAACAGTAATCAATCATGTTTTATCGGTGTCGATGGATCGAATCAAATTTAGATTATGGCTAAGTCCGCAAAGTATATTAATAAACTATCAATCTTAATTTGCAAAAATCGTTCTTGCTTGGTAGCCATAATATTCATTAACCTAGTTTCTGAAATTTACTCATGATGCATTAAACGTCTATTGATTAATAAATACCAGTAATTAATAAAAATAACAGAGGTGTAACTGAAATTTTATCGATGTCAATTAGTACTATACTAAAGTAGATTAATAATAGTAATAATATGTAAAAAATTTGTATTATAATGTTATGTATGGAAGTTTGTAAACAACATAACAGCTGTCAACTGTACTGGAAAAATCTAGTAAAAAGATTTTAGTTTGCTTTTGCTTGCGGGTGAATAATTTATATTGGGTTTAGAAAAAGTACTTGAAATAAAATAAAAAATACTCTGCCTTGTAAATGCACGGTGCTTCCTCGTGTTAATTCATCAAAGGTAGTTAATTATTGAACAATTTAAATAAAAACCGATAAAGTATTCCGATGAACTGCCTGTCATTGGTTAACCATTTAATTTTCATACGATTTTAATAAAAAATTTTAATTTGACATTTTTCTTAATACGCGCCTGGTTATTATGTCGTATATTTTGAATTTTTTGATAATTTCAATCAAAATCATTATTTTTCTGCTATACGAATGTCAAAATGACATTTAAAACGTCAAAGTGACATTTAAATTGTCAAAGTAAATAGCAGTTTTAAAAAAACAAATGACGATTTTCTTAAGTCAAATTGAGATAGATCTTTGTAAGGGAATATTTTACAATAAAAGTAGGTAACCTATATTATAGAGAATTGAATGCTCTACAAAAAAGGTTCTATAAAATTTTCACGTAACATGTGTCTTTCTTGAGTTATTTTCAAAAAATAAATCTTTTTGGATGTCACCCCTCCCCCTTACACACAATTTTAATTATTTTGAAATGGGACCGTCCTCAAGCCAGACCCAACCAACCAACCAAGTTTCATCAATATCGGTTCAGTGGTTCATGAGTTAAGCGTGTGACAAGGATTGGGGGACAGACACACACACAGACAGACACACACACACACACACACACACAGACAGACAGACACGGAACAAAAAGTGTTTGTCTTGACCTGAAACGGATAGATCCGGTAAAATTTTTAAAATCGGAGAACAAATTTTTTTTCTCGTTTTAAAACGATAACAAAGCTTCTCGTATCTTCGATATTGCGAGGAAGCAATATATCGAGAAAAGTAGTGCAATATGAAGTTCTAGAAAAAAATACTAAAAAAATTAGATAGTTGCATTGACTTTATTTAAGATCTTTTTTACTAGATTTTTTATTTTTTGATGCAAATATCCAGTAGTTAGTAGTTATCTATAACATACACTGCCGCTCATAGAAGTATGGACACTTACTATTTTTAAGAAAAAGTGATGGGAACTTAAAAAATACACATAATTTTAAAATGAAAACAATGTATAATCATATTTTACATATTTTTAAGCAACATATAGGTACTAATTTACATTTATAAATAACTCAGATTGTTCAAACTTTTGTCTCGTCAAAAAATCCGCCCTTCGCATCAATGACAGCACGTGTAATCCTGGGCATCCGTTCGATCAGTTTTCGGATTATATCTTGAGGAATATTATGCCACGCTTTTTCCAAATAAGTCCAGAGTTCCCTATTTGATCTGGGACAGTCTCTCCGGATCCATCTGTCAAGTTCTTCCCACAGTAATTCAATAGGGTTGAAATCTGAACTCTGGGGTGGTCATGTCATAATTTTTAATATTTCATCGTCTTTTTCTTCCCTCAGATAACTTTTACACAACAACGACGTGTGTTTTGGGTCGTCGTCATGCATAAAAACAAAATTGTTGCCAATTAAACGGTCCCCGGAAAGTATCGCATACTGCTCCAATAATGTCTTATAATTTTTTTTTCGGGTTTTGCCTTCTATTTTAACTAAATTCCCTGTCCCGGCTAAAGAAAAACAGCCCCACACAATAACTGAAGCATCTCCATATGTTTCACGGTCGGTGTTCAACATTTGGGGAGCATTTTATCGTTTTTTGTACAGCTCGCATAAACTCCACTTTTCACCGAATTCTTCGAATTTTAACTCATCGCTCCGTAAAACTTTTGCCCATTGGGCCATTGTCCAGTTTTTGTGTGTTAATGCCCACCGAAGATGTTTTTGTTGATTGCCATGACATAACTACGGTTTTCGAGTAGAAATTCGGCCATGTAAATTCGCTGTCTTTAGACGATGTTTTACTGCCCTAACAGAAACTGCTTTAACTCGCCCCCGATTGAACTCCGAAGTTATTTCAGGCACCGTGAATCGTCTATTTCTTTTACTAATTAAAGTAATTCTTTGATTATCTGCTTTGGATGTTGCTCGCGATGGTCCAGGACGATTTTTATCCTCGTACTTCCAGTCTGCACAAAGTGGCGGATGGCTAAATCTACTGTAGATTTTTTTATATTCAGTTTTTCTGAGATATTCCGAACTGAATACCTTTCTTCATGTAGCGTAAGTATAGCTAAACTTTTTTCCACGCTTAGAGGTTTTTTACAGACCATTTTTAGATGGCAATTGCACTATTTACTATTAAACACGCACGAGATAAAAGTTCTGTGCTCAAAAAGGGTTAGTAACAAACTGACGTTGTGGGGAGTAGTTTATTCATGCACAAGTAAGTAAAAATAACATTCTGGGATGGGCCAAATCAATTTCTAGAACGTTAGTACAGATAAAAAAATTTTAAACTATTTCTTAAATCGTATTTGAAATTTGCATATTTATTAAATTGGTAAAAACTAAAATATTTTTGGCATAATACTGAAAGTATTATGCCAACTGTATTGTAAGTGTATTGAAAACATAATTTTAAACAATTTTTGTTATTTGTGTACATATATTTTTCTTAAAACAGCTTTTACCAACATTTTACTAAATTAAATCAAGTGTCCATACTTCTATGAGCGGCAGTGTATTTTCTGCAAAAACACATTTTATTTTAAGATCTTGAAAAGAGAGTGTAAAAGTTAAAAAAAATAATATGATGTAACGTAAAAGCACTAACAATTAAATTATAGTTTAAATTTTGACTCATAAAATTAAATAACTACGGTTCTGGTTAAACTACAAGCGAACCATATCCGATCAGCAGCATTAACGTATGACCGTTTGCTAAAGGCGATAATGTATGTATATTTGCACTGGATATCGGCTATCGTCCACAGATTCTAGGCGAGGTGAGTGCTTTGAGAAACTTAATTACAAAATGGCTACTATCACAGCGACGTTATAATGTTTAATTGATTCTGCTCATTTAGTAATATACTCTACTTACGGGTATAGTAGCGGTGACTGGCAAACTTACCTGAAAAATAAAAATAAAAATTAATAATTGCACAGTTATACTTTAATTAATACTTATACTTAAACATATCTGGGTATAATTGTACAGTTTATTATATGGTATATCTTTATTACTTCGAATACCGGAAAACATTAGACAAGAAAAGATAAAGAATTCATAAGACGCTATCTAACATAGAAGTCAATATACTCCGCAAGGTCAGTGTCATAACATTCGGATCTTAAAATAAATTTAAATAATATTAACCCTTAGCTGCTCCACTTCTCCAGAATAACATACCTGCCACGCTGGGGTCCCCTCGTACCCCAGACACTAAAATGCTAACTACTCGTAAGCTATTGAATATTTTAATTCAATGAAATTCCTCTATCATCTTCGAACGATACGGAATGCACTCCAATTGATTATTTAAAAAATATATATAATATTTAATATATTTAAAAAATTGAAAACATTGTAAAATTTAAACAGATTCAATTGAAGATGAAACAATATAGGGCGCCTGGTACCCTACAGTGGCAGCTAAAGGTTAAAATAAAAAACAATTGTTTGGAGTTATAAAATTTGTTATGGAATTAAGTAATAATAAATATTTTATATTGCCTTTAAAATATTTCCGTAATAATTCATTAACAGAGAAATATTTGCAATCAACTGCCTTTTAACAGACCAGCAATTCAATTGTACAGTATGTCAAGTAAGAGCGTAGCGGCGATTACTCGCAGGAGATAAATCGTAATCATGTATGTAAATATTGCTATTTCCGCAGTATAAAAAATAATAGCTGTTTCTTCGATTTAGTATAATTCTGGCGAGTCAAAGAAGATGAGTTCTATTTAAACTAAGCGTAACGAGGTTGTGTTTTTGTATACACACCCATAGGACCTAAAATGTCACATGCAGTGGCCGCAAAAAACATGAAAATGTTACAGCAGTTCATAACCAAGTGATTACACCCGTTTTTGGAGGTTATAAATGTCGATTACTTAACGAATCGTGGGAGTGTTGGCAAAGTGTCGGATAAATTCGAAAAATGATTCCTTCTCTGTTTTCGAAAAATCCTGCCATGACTTTGCGTGAAGATATCGAAAAATTAAGTAAAAAATGTGTAAAAATATTTATCGAAACAATTCGTAGGCATTTATGCAATAATAACCTCAAATATCGGAGTACATTGCTAAAACCATTACTGAGCAAAAAACATATAAATAGCAGAAAGGCGTCGTCACTTTGGATTGGCTGTCTCAGTCACCCGATGCAAATCTTATTAAACATGCTTGGGCTTTAATTAAGCCTAAGCTTCGTAGAATCCGACCCTGTAATTTGAATCAGCTCTCTCGACGAATCCGAAAAAAATTGAGGTCTTTCCCGAAGAATATGCCAAAAATCTTATCGAAATCATGCCGGATATGTCAGGCAATTATCGATACTGGGGGAAGCTGGACGTCTTATTGACAGGATTGCGAAAACGGCAAAGGTATCCTCTATGTTTGAAAAAAAAGATACATGCTTACGATTTATCTACTGCGAGTAATCGCCGCTACTTTCTTACTTGACACACTGTAAGTTAAAGTGCATTTATGCATATTATAACTTTTGAAACTATGTTAAAAAAGGCCGCCATGAAGTTTTGGTAGCAATTTCGTATAATGTACTGGGTTGGGTGACTTGTTATGAATCCATAAACATCCTAATCTAAGCGTAAAAATACTAAAATACCATACTTTGTATAAATACTAATCAGTGAAATAATATTCTACATATTTTTTTATTAATAATCAAGCAATAAATATAAATATTTTCATAATTTTCTAAAATGTTATGTTCAAAGATGTATTTATTTTTTATAAAAAAATAAAAACAATTGAACGAGAATATGTTCCATTTTAGTCCCAAATGTACATTATAAATAATAAACGATCCCGTTACTGTTAAAGAAAGCTTGTGACGTTCACGCGTGTGTTAGGCGTTGCTATAAATTATTCCAAACCGATGGCTTTTGACCTTTTCACGGCCGAATAACCGTCAATGATTTTGATCTGCGCTGTCAATTAAACCTAATCAGTGTCTATAAATCGCGACCAGTCTGCCTCGAGTACAAATTTTGTACGGATATAATAAATTATTGTTTATACATATTTCATATATTTTTATCATGATACATGTTTTAAGTTTTTTTTTTATCCTCTCTTCAAGTCAGTTCTTCTTTTAAATGTGATTAACATAATTTAGAGCTGCTTTGGAGGTAAAGTAGGTTTTGAAACACATAGGTACATAATTATAAAATGTATATGTATTATTTCTCGTTACTTTTCTTACAAATTGAAAACCAATAATTATTATAAAACATTCAATTATTGTTTTTTCCATAGTATGATATTATTGAAAATTTTAATTTTTATCGATCATTTTTTAAGAAGTCAATTTTTATGAATTTAGAAAATTAGATTATTTTTCTGTTCTGAAACATAAGTTCAATCAGTTCCTATTAATTATGATAAGGTTCATTAATAAAGTTCTATTAGAATTTAATTTAATATAAAAAAATAGTTTTTAAGATAGGTATAGTAGATAAAAAGTAAAAAAAAATACTATCATATTTCAAATTATTCTAACTGATATCTGCACCAAAGAGACGAGAATTAACTTTACATTATTCCCATAAATCCTAGCCAACGGAGGATGCAGACTTAATTATTAAAGCATTAAAACAGATTAAACTAATATTAAATTCAACATAAATTTTACAAAAAATATATAGTGGTGAAGGTAATGCTGCTACTAGATAAAGTTATTTATACTTGCGTTACAAAAACTAAAAACTGTCAGAATGAAGGTAGTTTTTTTTTTACTACAAAGTTTGTAAGCGAAAGATTTATGTAGTTTTAAGGATTAAAATTGTTTTTGCATTTAATTTAAATAAAAAATTACTGAAAAGCATACACATGCATTTATGTAACGATTTAAAACTTTTTATAATAATAATTAAAATATTTAATCAATATAAATAATTTAAAATTAGCTAATTAGAATCTAAACAGATATTTTGATAGATAAATATCCATTTAGACTTTTTTCACTTTTGAAGAAAACTTATATTTTCGAAGAACATAATGGAAAACGCACTTTTCCCCACATTAAAATTTTTCTAGTTATTTTTAAAACAATGCATAATTTAGAAAAAATGTTTAAATTAAATATCATTTATAATTATATATTTTGTGACGTACAAGAAAGTACCGAGGCAAAGTTTTCTGATAGTTAACACATTTTATTTTTTCTTGGTTGGTATTTTTGTGGTATAACATACTCTTTTAAAATGTAGGTATAAGTAATAGTACTTTATTGAAATAAATTACCTATATATGTAGTCTAGTAATAAAAAGAAGTAAATGTGTCTCCATATGTTTCAGCGTCTTGAAAAGCCACTCTTATAAATATACATTGTTTTTTATTTCTAAAAGTGTATTGTCTTCTATCTATTTCAGTATCTTTTAGCACCTCTTTTACGTTGCTCCTTTTACTTGATGCTGTACAATAGCGCCTCCAGTTATCCTTTGATGCTATTGTCTGTACGGCCAATATTGATCTGATAGACTTTCTGCATTCTTTTTGTCTTGTGCTTTTGGCAGAGAATAAAAAGAACAAAGTTACGTAAGGTATTTGCTCTTTTTTTATTTTTTCTAACAGCGTGTGCTCCATAATTTAATTTATTTAATTTGTTATATGTAATAAGAATTGATTTCAACTAATTGAAGTTGATAGTAATTGTTAATATATAAAATAAAGTTATCAAAAGTGGTGAATCATCTCGAAAATATCATTTTTTCTCTCGTTGGGAATGCTATCAGCCCAGAACAGGTGTATTGGCTATTATAGGAGCGTAGTTTTTGGCCTACTTACTTGAATTATTATATATTACAACGTAATATAAAATCATCCAGAGAATTAGTGATTCACTATTTTTGATAACTGAATGTACATTATAAATATGAAATATTAGTGATAAATAATAATCATATTAAAACGAAAAAAACGCAAAAATAATTATTTTATCGACTTTATAATTTTTTGGTATTATACAAAAGTTGATATTTTATTTTTTGTTCTGTTTTGTAGAGTTACTCATTTAGATTAGCAAAATAAGACGATACTATATGTATTAAAGAATCGCTATTATAAAAATAACATTATTCTTTCTTGATTTATTTCATAGTCACCATGGGCTGCACAAAGCAAACTTAATCACGATTAGTTAATGTTAATCATGGTAATGATGAAATGTATCCATCAACAAAACTAGATTTTTAGGATTAATGTTAATTATGGTTTGCAAACAGCTGGTTAACAAATCGTGGTTATGTTTATAAAACCCATCATCAATCTTAAGTAGATTAGTACCTATTACCTATGTCTATCGAAATATGAAGTTTTTGGAGTTTTAATATTGTAATTTGTTTGCAGAGTAATATACAAATAATAACACGATTTTTTTGTATTTCACGTCTCATGTAACATAAAAAAAATCATCATTGTCAAAAACATATTCCTGCAAATAATTCATAATTGATGCGACAGTACAAAAACACTCGGAATTTCCATCTGGTTTGACATTTTTGGGGACGCAATCACACCGCGGTTTATATTTCATAGCAACCCTACACTATTTCTTTGATAACGGTTTGTTGGGGTGGATACGGCTGATTGGAGTTTTAGATCCATTTGCTTCCCCACATCTTACACATGATCGAACAGTGATTATTGATGATGTATTGATTCACATCTCCACATGTGCGTGAGTGAAAATTGATAAGATATGTTATGATTTCTTCATTTGTTAAAGTTGAAATTATGAGCATACATAGTTTATGTGTTTTGGTCTAAAATATATACCCCTCTGTTGTAAGCCAGAAGAAAATGTGTATAGTTTTTTTTTTCAAATTAATTCATATTTCTGTATTATGTAATAGTTAATATCTTTATGATGGCAATACGGACATAATTATTTAAAATAAATTAGAAACAAATAATAACTACAAAGTGTGAGTAAAAAGTGAAGTTATAAGAAATATATAATTAAATTTAAACAGCGCACGACAATTTTATTTATTTAAAAAACAACCAATCATACTAAATTTAACATTGTACTTATTTCTTCAATAAAAAATAAATATAGTTCTTCAAAACTGTCATATATATTCGAACATTTCAAACATCACCAGAGTGCGTAAATAAACAACAAAAATATGAACGTATATATTCAGTAAAAAATATTTTAAAAAGAACACAACACCCGATATTTATTTTGTGGATAATGCAACACGATATCGAAAATCCTTTTCCAAACAAAACACAAGTATAAGTAAATTTACTATGTGTTTAACGTCAGAATCCTCCCTCCCCATGTAAGTCATAATGGCTTCTTCACCCTAGCGGTGTATCCTCGAACTACCCTTTGTTCCGGTGCAGCAGTTGGGGGTTTGACACTGCACCGTACCGCATATCCGATAAGATGGATTAAAAGCCAAATTTATAACACATATCAGCCTCGGCCCTAATCGCAACGCGTACGAAAACTGTTGTGCGTTAACTCCGTTTCTTTACCCTCCCCATTTTCATAAGAGACATAGAAATAGCACTTTAGAGGTACGTAGTTTGAAAGATTTTTGACTAATATTTGAGCTTTATTCTATGGAATAATGAAATATAATTACAATAAAGTAATAATCTTTATTTCATGGACAATGGACTTATAAATACATTGTAAAGAGCTTATTAAAGTGAACGTGTTGTATTTATTATATGTAATCATTAAGAAATAAATACAGGCAGTATTTCAATAGTGTATTAATTTTGCAAAATAATAACAACCTCAGTTTTTGAAATTATTTAGATAGTTCTTCCCATATTAAGAATGTGCGTATTTCTCAGTTTTAAGATCTAAAATAATATATTTTTTTAAATAACTTTAATCTTATAGATACACCAAAACTAACGAGTTTCAATAAATGGTAAAAATTACACATTAAACAATATACAATGACTGATTAACAACGATTTATAGAAAAAATGACGACGCATATGTTTTGTTATACCGCATATGTACATATAAATTCTGAAGCAAAAATCAATTTAAAAAGAAAAGTGGACTTAACTACATCTTTGAATCTATTTCCTGCTATGCTTAGTCAATTTTTCGAATAAATTTACATTAACTTAACAAATCTTAATATTTACCTGGAGTATCATTAAGGAGGCAGTTATCAATAGAAAATAATATAATTTTCTGCTTGATATTTTTTTACTTTAGGGGCCCTATTCTCGATTCGTGTTTTTCGTTCGAGATTTTAAATCTCGCAAGCCCAGGAGCAGTCGAGGCTATAGAAAAAAAGTCGCATTGAGATTCGATAATACGGTATAATTTACATATTCGAGATTCTAATAAATAACTTACATTAGTGACTTTTAATTTTTGTTTAATAATCTCGAATGAGAAAAAGTCGAACGAACTCGAAAATAGGAGCTCAGTTTGGAGTTAGTATATAGGTTCTCCAAACAACTATGTATAAGTATACAATATTTATTATAAAGGACGTGAAAATATTTCATACTAAATACATAACTCATAGATATATGTATGTATGCATATTATCTGTAACTATACAAAACGAGGAGGGTACCTAAATAGACTTGTATGCATTTGCTGTCGAAACGCACACATTATATATGTGATACAGCCCTGAAGATGTTTATCATTAAAGTAGATACAGAGTTATCTGTAATCCTGTAGGATTGATTTGTTGGGAGAGTTGGGTAAGTCGTTCAGACAAGATAATGTACTATGATTCGTTTTAATTCAATCCGTGTGTACAAAGAGTAACGACGTATTCATTTGTATCCTATACATATCTGGTTTTAATTGGAAATAATGTATTAAGGATCATGTCGAAAGTTAGATGAAGATCAAATGGTTTTACCGATATGTGTGTAGTGTGTATTTACCTTGTAAACTACGAAATAATATTTTGCAAAATTGAAATGTCCTATTATATTTGATAAATAAATCTTAATATATGTATATAAAACGCAACGTCTACCTGTCTGTCTATCCAATGTGCGTATCACTCGATTTACGTGTTTTTTATTTTTTATTTTTTATTCGTAGATATGTTCTCTGGCTAGGTTTTATTGTTAGTGCATATTTTGTTATGTTGGGTAAAATAAGGAAAAAGTAATGAATAAATCGGCTCGTATGCGAGACAGAGGTTTGTTTTCCCCTTTAAACCCTCACCCTGTAGTATTTTTTTCCGCCGGATCTAATGAAACTAATTATAACCTTTCCATACATGAAGTGGGTGAAATATTAACTCCCGTGCGAAGCCGTAGCGGGGTACTTAAATAAAAATAATATAAATTATTCTTTAGGGTTTCGTCGGTCTTATAATAATATTAAATAAATGTTCTGTTGACATGTAATATATTCTTGTCTAATTATTCTTTTACCGTAAAAATTTACAAACAAAATTAATGAGTTCAACTTTTAATGTTTGTTTTAATCCCAGTCAATTTATTGGTACAATTTAAACCACGTGTAAAAAGAACTCCATAAAAAAGTAAAATGTCATTTCCACAAATTATAATGTCAGAAAAAACAGGCGACAAACATATAAAAAAGTTGATGTGCACTGGCATTTAACCGATAGACAGAGACGAAACAACATACGCTATATATAGTTAAACAGAGAGAGTTAATCTATTGAGTCAATATATATTCATGGTGCGAAACTTTGATATTTATCCCCTCTCCCGTTCCCAACAAATCACCTAGAGCAGACTTTAGGCACGGGAATAAATTTTTGCACGTTTGCCAAATAAAATTATGCTTTCAGAGGGTGTATTTGACAGCTCAGCAGTTATTTGTCGAATAAATATAGGGATAAATATTTTATTTTATATAAAGTTGTCACAATACGATGTCTTTTCAATTATTAATGCAAGCAATGATATAAGCTTCCAATGTTTATTTTCTCTAAGAGCTCTATAGTGTCTGTAGAGACAGTAATATTAAAATGGTTTAAATTTATTGCTAAAAAAGAAAAAAACGGTATGTGCACGGAGTTCAGCAGAATGGCGAAAATTCAAATAATAGTTGATCATACTAACATTTACATGGTTAAAAAAATCGTCAAATACAATAAGTATAATTTAATTGTGATAATAGTATTTTAAATTTAGATTTGACAAATAAAAATTAGTTGGAGGACCACTTGGTTTCAGTAAATATAACACGCGTGATCTTTGGGGACATATTTATTACCTTCAAAGTGGCGTGGGAGCAATTAAACATTTTTATGGTAAATATATCATTGTACGTTTTGATATATTACCAACTTTAATTAAAATAATTGTACCACTCGTTAATATCACATATCCTTAAAATGTATTTATTTAAAAGTAGACAAAATGTATAAACTACTTTGTTTTACGAGCAATCTCCCGACATTAACAAATACGTATACATAATAACACATAAAAACGCCAGACCATTACATATCTCACGCACTCACGTTTAATAATCCTTATGAGAACAAAACAGTAATTATAAACCGTCAGTCATACAGGGTAAAAACTAGACATGGCGAGGTCTGACATTTTCCCACCCCCGGGGGTGTGCGAAACCCCATGTAAGTGCATTCTTACAACCCCTGTTAGTGACACTGCGGAATGCGTCTTATTAGTTATACCGGTGACGGGGTTAACATCGTAGGGGTTGCTACTTTGATGTCAAATCAGGTCTGCAGATATTCTAGTAAAGGATAGTTCCAAGAGGTATGTGGTCATAATATGTATTTCAGGCATTCGCTTATAAATGTCTGAATTATTATTTTTTAATATGTTTCAGTCAACCCTCCTCTGGACGAAATGTACACTCAGCACTCTGCTATACGACGGCATCGGTAATTCAAAAATTCCGTTACACGACGCGACGGCTAGAGGGGCACCCACGACCGTGCCGACTTTAACGTTAATTGGTGAACTTAAACTCGCAGTGGTATTATGGTGGGGATGGGGGAAGGTCGATCGTTAAACTATCAGCACATCTTGGAACGGAGCGGTCGTACAGTGGACGGTCGTATAGCAGAGTGCTGATTGTATATATATGGTTAAATCAATAAGATTTCAAAAATCACTATAAAAGCCTTATATAGATAAAGATGTTTTAACACCTAACTATGCGTGATGTATAATCAATAGTCGAGTTTGATAGCTTTTTAAATATGTATCTCATATGTCTTTATAAATTATTAATATTTTGTATTGTTAATATCCGAAAACCTAAGATGAAATAAGTATGCTCTCATTTGTTGTACCAGAATATATTTTGTTTAAATATGAGTACTTATACAAAATGGATAATGACATACTATGTTTAGTTAACGTGCATTTAAAAGCGTCTTTGTTTACATTGAAATCATATATCTGCTGATGTTGAAAATTTCAAGTATATACAATCACAATAGTACCACAATATCATTATGTCGCAGGATCAACTTTTGAGCATGAAAGTTACTATTTTAAATATCAATGTACTTTAATACATACTTTGTATTTAAAATCCGATAACTAAATGTGATATAAATAATTGTAAGAACTTAAACTATATAAAACGGCACAGCTTATAATCAGTTTAATTAATCGTTGTCTTTGTGTTAATGGGTTTATTGGAATAGAAATGAAAAATATTTTAATTCATTTTTGATATAGTCAAAGCGGACAATATTAACGCTTTATTTATCTACATTAGTTTGTATATAGTTATCTAAATATGATCAATAAACTTATATCAGCGATGTAAAAAGTGAAAGTTCATATACTATTTTTACTACAAAGAACCACAGTAAAATCGTGCACGATATAAATTTTGTCATCACGAACAGAGTTGCATTGAATGGCAATGTCAGTCAGACAGATTTGGAAATGGATTGTGTTATTTTGCTAGAACGAACAATGTTATGATATTTTCGACATCAGTATGTTGACGTAACAGACAGAGTATATTAACATTTGAAGCTACAAAAAACAGATGGATGAATAAGGAAAAATCGAATCATTTTTCCAGATTGGTACATATGTCAACATTCGAATAATTTTGCATTTATATTATTTTTATAAGAAAACTACCTAAGTGCTTCAAAAGCTAGTTCTGAGGTTTGTAAAAAACAAACAAACAAATTGAATGCACAATATGTATTTTTTAATAAACCTATTACTAAGTACTAAACAAACTGTACATAGGAAAGTGTATGTAATCAAATTGAAAATAAAGCAAAAATGGTTACCTCGTTATCCTATACATGAAAAACTGAAGAATATCTGCTTGGATTAGTAAATATTCCAAATGAAGTAAAAATAGTACACCACTATTATTAAATTAGTTGTTAATACATTTTTAAGTAAATAATATAATAAACACACTGAACTATCTAGAAATATATCAATTTAGGTATAATATTTTTACCAACACTAATATAATTACTTTCGCCACATTATTATGAAAAAAATACATATAATTCATGTATATTTAACACTGTACTTTGTCTGTTTATGTTACTTTTATTATATTTCACTACTGTGTATAAAATCCGTAACTTTTTAATTGTTGCGTAAGTCCAATTATGAATAAAAGAGTTTTGTGTTAATTTCGAATACAAACTGATATATTATTTTTTACTATTAAAATATTGAAGTCAGTTTATTTGAATTTCTTTATCAACTAATCAATAACAGGGGTTGAAATGAGTTCTCTTATTAAAAACAATGAAAATTTTGACTTTTTTGTTTAAATACTGAATTTTACTTACTCATCATCCAAGAATGATTGATTTTAATAATATTAGTATGTTTTATACTCATGTCAGACTTAAGGCGAATCAGTAAAAACAATGTTTCGTCATTAACACGCATAAATCACGTTATAAGAGAGTTATTTTTTCCTTAAATAAAAATAGAATGATGAAAAACTGACCATTTTCTATCTCTGTTTAAATATCATATGAAACTTTAATGTCCGGTATTATAAACGACCTAGCAAATTTGCAAGCTAGCAAGCACTCTCAAATGGGGTATCAAACTTATATGACAGTTCTCAGTAAGTTGGTTTTTACCGTTTTAGATAGATAGTTTAATACATAGGAAGTAAAAAAAAGGTATGTAAAGTATATTTACTAAAGTGTATTTACTAACCTTGTGTAAAAAACAATAAAAACCAACTTACTAAGGACTGTCATACAAGTTTGATATCTCATTTGAGAGTGCTTGCTACCTAGCAAATTTGCTAGGTCGTTTATAATACCGGACATAAATATCTCGAAACTCTGTTATGTGGACTTACACCAATTAAAAATAGTTTATTTGTTAAATAACAGCACATATATTTTCACAACATACAAAACATAACCTACAAACTACACTGACTAGAAAACACCACACACGCACGTATTTCGTCCAACAACATCAACAATAACAACAACAACAGCAACACGCGTCCACTCGCACAAACATGCACCACAACTTGTGAGTCGTCATCCCTTGCACATGTCTAGTGTATTTAGCGCGTGTGCATCTCAAGTGTGTAAGGCGGCTGCGGCGGCAATCAGAGAGACTGTCTTCAAACGCGCGAGTGTCTGTTGGCCGATAGTACCTCCGACAAATAAATAGCCCTGTTACGTAGTGTGCGAGGGGTAGATGGTGAGTATTACGCGCTGCAACCCCTAGGTGGGTACTACAAGGGTGGTGTACGACGCATTGTGTGTGCGTGTGTAGTGGGTACAGGATGATTATTTTGTTGTTAGACTTTTTGTTTTAATACATTACCTTTATAGATATATTCATAGGTGAACACCGAAAATTATCGTACCTCTTTTTTGTATTTATTATAAAAGAAATGGAATGAAACTTATATCATTCGGAAGGTACTGTGCTATAGATGTGCACAAAAAAACGTGTGTATTTTGCCGTTAAGGCAGGAAAAAAATTCGTCGAATTTCGATCATAGGTGATATTAAAACGTAAAATAAATGTTTTCAGTTTTTGTGGTAAAAAAAATGATCTATATGGGTGAGTCGGGAGGAATCTGTAATCCTCCAGGAATGTATTGTACACGTGAAAATAATAACAAAAAACCCAAATTTTGATATCCGATTTTCATTTGTTTTTAAGTTATAGCGTAATTAAAAATTAAAGAAATTTCAGTAATTATTGAAGTTCTAATAATGGATAAAGTAGTATGCTATGTTCTAGGCTCGAAAACATGTGAATGGCGGTATCTTTGAACATTTATTATGAGAATTATTAATTTTTAGTAATTATGTATGAAGTTTGGTTAATTTTAAATTACGCTTTAACATAAAAATAAATGAAAATTGGATAACAAAATTTGGATATTTTGTTATTATTTTCATGTGTACAGTACATTCCTGGAGTAGTACAGATTCCTCCCGACTCACCCGAAATATTCCACAATACAAATAATGAATAATTTTAGCATTTCCCAAAAATATACTCCTAAGGGGATGCAAAGTGGTGGTGTATATATATTTTTAATTTATTAGGAATATTACTCTTATAGAAACATGTTGAATTTATCAACCCACACAAATATAATTTTTGAGTCATGAATGTAGTTTCCTTAAATATAATTTAAAAAAATATATAGAAAATAACAATGGCAACATTTTTTTATTAAAAAACTCTTAGCAAAAAACTCTGCGATTTCTTTGAAAAAAAGGCTTAATAAAATATTTTTCCAATGAAAATCATGGTGAAAGTTTGAAAATCTTTTTATTTTTTGTTGCATTTTTCAAAAGTTTTTAGTTTCAAGAATATGCTTATCAAATTTGATAAAAAAATTATGAAAATTTATTTATTAAATGCGTTTTTCTAAAAATCATATTTTCTGGTATTGCGGCAATGATTTCTCACGTTCTAATTATTATTGTTATTATTATCAACTGAATCGTAGAGAAAGATTAACATTGAAAACGCCCAATAAGTTTATAGAGTTTCAATTATCAATTGTAATAATAATTAAATCATCCTGTATATATTATTTCAATATATGCATGTACACAAACATACATATATTTCACATTGTCCCTGTGTGTGAATGGAACAGTATACAGCTTTTTTATGCAGTGGTAGAGTTTACTGTGTTTTTATAAACGACATTGTGTGATTGATGTTTTTGTAATTCTGATGGTTATACATTTTTACCATGGAATCAAACGATTTTGACCATAAAACAGTTAGAGCGTTTTTTCAGCCGGGTTATCCGACCACTATTCGCGACTAAACCGATTGAAAATTAATCGTAAATCTCGCAGTTGGTTGAATTCGACTATTTATTGGTAATTTTGATTTTAATTGGACAAAATTGGATTTGTTATAAATTAAAACTCCAATATTTTAATTTATAACAAAGCCTTAATTTTGTTTATTATATACTACTTTGATTTTATATTTTTCTACCTGTAATTTATCACAAATTTCAATACAGAAAGGTATTTGACATACATGATCTAACACAATTAATCAATTATATTTTGAATTGATCTGCGTGGATACATTTTTATAAAATGTAATTTCTTAATTATTTCGTATACACTGGTAGAAAGGATTTCTCAAACCAAGTAAACCTTGTTTTGTATATAACGAAAACAATATTTTCTTAAGATAAGCAATAATCTCTTAAACCAACTATAGTATTCTTGAACGAAGGAATAACGTAGTTGGATTAAGAGCAAGTTTCTTATATTAAGAAAATATTGTTTTCGTTATATACAAAACAAGGTTTTCTTGGTCCAATACAGTTTTTTTTATGTGTAGTTGGAAAGAACATAATTGAATTTTTTATAGAATTATTTTCGTGTGCCGCCACTGAGATTGTTTTAATACAAAACAGAGAATCAGAATTGAACCTGACAAGAAGTGCAGCGAAGAACAAGTACATTTCATACATACAAGAGACTTTCATCGGACTTTGGGGCTTTTATTTTACGTTTACGACCTGCCATCCGCTTGCTTTATGCAATTCTTCCCCTGCATGCACCAGAATGGAGTGATAATGAAACGTTGGGGTGCTCGGCTTTTTGTTCGAACCGTTTTTCACTACTTTTACTGTGTGGGGAAATGAGATGAAATACCTAAATTATGCTGAGTAGGCAGATGATAATATGATGATTAAGTCATGTTTCTTGTATAGTTTGCATTTTATATCTCATAAGGGTTCAAACACATATGGTGTTTTTTACTACATAGATTGCAATACATTCTGTGGATAGTATGTAACTATATGTATATTGTACACATAAAAAATACCTTGGAATAAGTTAATCTTTGTTTCATATATATCGAAAACAATATTTTATTTATTAAGAATATACTCTTAATACAACAGATGCAAGTAAGTATTATTGTTTTTCTTTAAATTATTTGATTATGTATAAATGATGCAGTCGTCCTATTTTTTATCTAGCTGGTCAAACGGTCGCAATTTCAGAAATTAGATTGGCTATACAAAAATGTATCTATTCAATAGTTAGATAAGTATTGTAATTGAACATTATTTCTATGTATTTTAGAAATAGATTATATTTCTCTTTAACAGAGCAAAACAATTTTGTTGTACAAAAAGCAAATGTTATACATGTGAACTTCTAGAGGTTGTTGTTTATTGTTACACCATTTAAGTAAGCTGCATTTCACATTTTTCATTAATGTACTGAATTTTCAGCTACCCATTTGACTACTGATACCAGAACTTTTGATACTGACGTGTTTTGATCAATGAACTATTAACTACCAAATAGTTAGGTATTTCCACTGTCTTTTAATTTGGTCCGCGTTATTCTGCACTTTTTATTGTTTTTTTTTATAGATATGTCTACCGATGCAGATCAGCTGAAAATGGAGGCTATTTGATTTATTTTAACACTTTTGTCCAGTCAGAATTTGTGATCACTATGCGTCGTTTCTTCTATTACCAGTAAGTATGTACATACCGGGTGTCCCAGATAACTTTTCCAGCATGGGAATCTCAGTATCTATAAGAGATACAGGTTTGGTTAAATGAGATGAATTATTTGTATGAAAGGGGTGAGTATTATTACACCAAAAAATATTCATAATTCTATATGGTTTAGGCGGTATACCCAAAAAACTGAAAATTCGGAATTTCTTTAAATTGCTATAACTTTTTTGTTAAAGTAGATAGGTACTTTTGGTTTGCGGTTTCTTTAAGCACTTTTTTGTGTAGAATTGATTGGTGTATTTAGATTTTTTATATCACTTTTAGTTTCCGAGATACAAGCCCTAACTTCAGTTTTTCTTATGGGTCGCTTAGTTGGCTATGGCATATTTGAACGTGTTTTTTACTCTACTTTACAACGATGTGTCACTTGCCATATTTATTATCGAAAAAAAAATTATAATATATTTTTTCAAATAGTTCATTGTTTCAAATATTCATTTGTTATTTTGATTGTTGTTATTGTGATTTTTGTTTACAATTTTTGTTTTTCATGGCTCACTTAAAAGTTAGTAATAAAATACTTCATAAATATCACTGATATTTAGTATTTCGACTTTTTTTCGATAATAAATATGGCAAGTGACATATCGTTGTAAAGTAGAATAAAAAACACGTTCAAATATGATATATTCAACTTAGTGGCCCATAAGAAAAACACAAGTTAGAGCTAGTTACTCGGAAACTAAAAGTGATATAAAAATTCTAAATACACCAGGCAATTCTCCACAAAAAAGTGCTTTAAGAAACCGCAAACAAAAAGTACCTATCTACTTTAACAAAAAAGTTATAGCCATTTAAAGAAATTCCGAATTTTCAGTTTTTTGGGTATACCGTCTAAACCAGGCTTGTCCAACCCGCGGCCCCCGAGTACTCTTCGTGCGGCCCGCATCAGATATAAAAAAAAATATGAAAATAATTAATGATAGGTAAAAAAACAAAGGTCTTCAGTTTTTTTGTCATATAATGTATAAATACAGAGGATATTAATTAATTAATTAAGCCAACGAAAAAAAAATAAAGGTCTTAAAATTTTTGTGCGGCCCTTAACAAAATTTTGCGCTATTGTTTTTGCTCTTTGCGGCCCGCAAGGGTCAAAAGGTTGGACACCTATGGTCTAAACCACATACATATAATTATGAATATTTTTTTGTATAATAATACTCACCCCTTTCATACAAATAATTCATCTCATTTAACCAAACCTGTATCTCTTATAGATACTGAGATCCCCATGCTGGAAAAGTTATCTGGGACACTCGGTATATTGTATACGTATTTTTATTTAATTCAATTTATTTATTATAGCAATCGCGACTAGTTGAATTAATTTAATCTAGATCCAAGGAAATCGTTTAATATGAAGATATTATTTGTATTATTTTAAAAGTACAACCTTTGAGAGCAACTTTTATAAATTGCAGTACCTAAAACATAAAAAAACGCTTGCATAAAATGAGATAAAATAACGAGTGATGTTATTTCTACGAGCTCGTGTTCCCCCAATGTGGTTATCATTCCAATTATTTTATATCTCTATGTAAATAATCTATATATTTTGCTTGGTAGGTAGATTCTTATTTTAATATATTATAAGTTGTGATTGCAATGTACGACAAAAAGGACATAGGTAACGATGTACAAACTATTATATGTATACTGCGTAAGTAAAATTTTGAAAACATATTGTAAATCGATTCTTTCGAATATTGAAGTACTGCAAATTTATATATTAAAATCGGAAATAACAGTTCGCTTTCAATGTATAATATCAACTTCACATATTTATTCAGCATGATGATTTCAAAGCGACATTTATAACTGATATGATGGTTATTTAAACAAGTTGCAAAACTTTTCTCATTCCTTGCGGAGAGAATTGAAAACATAAACGTATATTTAATATAAGATGGCGGGCGCATTTTCTTACTATACATGTCACAGTATGTTTGTGTACTTTCATCTCATCCTCCATCTCATCTGTGTAGAGTATATTATATAAGTCGTTGCGAAGCAAATAGCTATAGTTGAATATAAAAATAATCGATATGTCATTCATATACGTACATATTATTAATATTGAATGAAATTTCAAAATTATTTTATAACATATATTTTTTTACCGATGTTGTTTCTTGGTCACTAAAACTAAATATTTATACCTTAACACAAATATAAGAAGGACTGAAGCTCGGAGTGATCCGGTACAACTATTAAAAAGTCTACCCTTACCTTTTAAGATTTCTAAGCTTTCTTCCGTTTATAATTGGCTGCTTTTGTAAGGTTTTATTAATATTATTTCCGTCGCAATGATGAATTGCAGACATATGATGTGGTAGCTAAATTTATCAATCCGTGATTGTAATTAAGGCGAGCCGATATTCTTTAAATCAAATATTCAAAGATATCCTAGTTTGCCAGTTATTTTTTACCGCAATTTAAACAATTCATTTTCTAAATACCCGATCTTTTATTTAAATTTTATGTTATTTTTTAATAAAAAAAAGAAAAACATTTAAGACAATCATTTCGTATATAGTCTTGTAAAAAAGGGATTTTAAATTTATATATATGTTTTTTTAAATTTTTAATTGAATTCGTTAAATTCTGCAATTATAATATTTATAAAAATAAATATATTTAAATTTCTTGTATAATCTATCTTTATCGTTAAAGGGTTACTAATTAATACATGGATCACCGTACTAACAATAAGTTATTTACTTTTAGTAAAATAGCATAATGTAAGGTAAATTAATTGATTTAAGATACTTTGTGACATTAATTAGCTTTGAATGCATGCCAAATATCAATAATAGAATAACAACTCCTAAAACAAACTATATATCACAATTACCTTGTTAATTAATTGATTTGGGTTTGACTAAAATAAATAACACCCCAATCCTCGATTAGTTCTACAAGTATTCAATAACAAAAACAAGATTGATTGTATTATTTGTACTATAATTATGTATAATCTGTCCTATTAAGTTTAAAATAATACATAGATAGTAACTGATAAATACTTAGGTACATACATAGATTATAATAGATACATAATTAAATTTTGTTTTTATGTGAGCACTTTTATTTAGTTGAATTTAAAAAGAAAAGTGAATTAGGTATAGTTTAGGCAGAGTTTATAGATTTATATAATAGTACTGATAAAACGTACAATAAGGTTGTATAAAATTTTTGTTTTGATCTTAAAAATATTCATGATATAAATATTCCATACACGTAATTCAATTTTATTTCACCTTACTTTAATGCCAATAAATTCCCCATTATATTTAGTGGTGTTGATATACGAACTCCCAGGCATATAAAATGTATAAAAATATAAGAAACCATAAAATATAAAAGAAAAGAATGAACCCTTACAAAAATTATGTATTTTGTAATATATACCATAAACCAGCTTTTCTTGCAGCAGTTTTTTATTACGCAGGAATAATATCGAAATAAATTCAAAATAAACATTTTCATTAATATTTGTTGTCTTCTGCTATTGATCATTTAAATAAATTTTAAAATATTAAAATAATTTTTAAAATATTATATGTTTTATATACACATCTATATCAAAAACTGTTTTTGTAAACGCACAAAATCAATAAATGTTGGGATAAAATATTGTAATTTCATATTTCTAAATATTTATTTAGAAAATACGGAAGAAAATAATGTTTACCAGAAGATATAAGTGTCAAAATAGAAATAGAAAATTTGATTTATAAGTTTGAAATTTTCTATCCTCGAGGGAGTTTAAGAATTTTAAACATATATAGATATGTCTCAATATTTCATGATTTTTAAATGACGTATAGCTTAAGGGAAGGAAATGGGAGTTTGTATCAAATTTTTAGAAAACAATACATTTTAGTTTTGAAGATGAATAATATGTTTTTATTTATTTTGTAGAAAATGTATTTAGAGTGTTTGTTTTTGTATATTAAGTTTATTTCAAACGAGCTATTGTACCCGGTGTTGTCTAGGTGATTGTCAAAATGTCACAACATCGAGTTAAGTACCTTAAGTACTACTAACTAAGATTGCGTGGAAGGATACTATCATATAATAAAGTAAGTTTTTGTATGTTTATGTTGTGATCTGAATAAAATCCATACTTATTACTTATTCTTCTGACGCGATAATGTTATATATGTTACAAAGGCGATCATTAGGAACACGCTGGCGAAAAAAATAACCAAATCAGTTTAGTACTTTTTGAGATTTGCGTTAACAAACAAACATATTCCCGAACTTTTACTTTTTACGTGTATTATATTATTTTAATTCAGTGGTCTGTATAAACTCAATAAGCTAGAATGCTACTTTAAACTGCGAAATTTAAACTATCTGATAGTAGGTACCTACATATACATTAGGGTGGGTCAAATTGTATGGGGCCGAAAAAATCTCTATGGGCAACTCGTGATTCTGGTAGTATGGGTCATAACAAGTATTTTTGCCAATGGAACCATACCTCTAAAATCATTTTCGAGCTTGCCGAAATTTGTCTGAAGATATTTTCCAAAATACTCAAAAATCGATCTATTTAGTGCATTTGGAATGTACAAAAAAATTATTGAAAATGTGTATACGGGGTTTTTTTGGGTTATTTTCAATAATTTTTTTGTACATTCGAAATGCACTAAATATCGATTTTTGAGTATTTTGGAAAATATCTTCAGACAAATTTCGGCAAGCTCGAAAATGATTTTAGAGGTATGGTTCCATTGGCAAAAATACTTGTTATGGTCCATAGTACCAGTATCGCGAGTTGCCCATGGTGTGAAAATAATTGACCCACCCTAAATATACATATATTTAAATTAATGTATTAACAATTGTTATAAAATACGTTAGAAAGAATTTCTCACATAAAATAATAGAAATTTCATCGCAAGCTACCAATAGCACGTAATCGAGTGTTTGGTGATCACTGGTTCAAATAATATTTAGATAGATACAAATAAATAGCTCATTGAATATTTTACATTTAATATTCTACGACAATCAGATTGAATAGGTATATTTATATTCTGTAATGACGGATAAGTATAAATACATGCATTTGCATATATTATTATAAATATCTTTTGTGTTCATATGAACATAAAACTGTTTACAACCACAGATCAGATGATTACTACTTAAATATTTAGTTTACCACATCGTTATTAAGTGCTATTACTCAATAATTTACACATTTAAAATTCCGTGATAATAACAGTAATAATAGTCCACGCCACTGCCCCTTTAAAGTATTTTACATAACGGGAACTTTATTTCAGTTTTTCCTCCTAAATAAACAATAGACTGGGGAAATGATCTGAGTATGTCATGTGTTTTTGACATAAACTTGTGCATTCCCCTTTGATAAATTATTTCAGCGGTAGTAACATGTCATTTCTGAATTAAACGTTTCCCCTTTTATATCTCACCCCCAAGGGTAACTGCATATTTTGATTTACATAATTCATTCTCAGGGTATAGATCACGCAATGTTACATGTATGTGTGTATGAAAATTTCAACTATTTAGTTACGTTTCAGCCTAAGATGTATGAATATGAATTTTGACCTATAATTATAGAGTGTTGAATATATTATTAGTTATTACATTTAATAATAAATACGGTTTGAAGGGTTGGATAGTGTTAATAAGATCTTAAAGTTCAGAATATTATTAATTTTACAAAATTAATATCATTTTTGGTGAATTGTTGATGTTAAAATGTAATTTCAAATTTTGATGTGTCGTTTGAATTATTTTATTAAGTTCATATATTAGGTAACGATATCCGTTTAAATTGTCAATTAAGTAAGCAAGTAAGTTTTCAGTAATGACTTAATATGTGTTCTCATGATAATATTTATTGAAATAAGCAAAAAAATATTATTAATTATATTATTAGGCAAATTAATAACATATTTGTAATTTAAGATAAATAAATTAATTTCAAATACAGAAATAAATCATAGTAATGGAAACGAAGTCATACAACAGTAAATTTAATGCAACCCCTTTTTGTATACACCCCTCACCCCATAACAATAAAGAGATTATAATTCTGAATAGATTCAGTGGGAATGACAAATTATTGTATCTTTGTTATTATAGAGTTAAGTAAGTACAATAAAAGCTTAATTCTATATAAAAGGGACTATTCTTATGAGTGGTTACTTTATGCTCGATATTACAAAAGAATTTGGTCTAGACAAAATCTTACCAAATGGTTTCTGCAGAGTATTAAATTTAATACGCGCTAAGTAAGTAGAATCAGCGATCGAAAAGCAGTTGTGTTTATATTATAGATATAATAGATATGCTTTATATTATTATAAATTAATTACCACTACTATAATATCCAAATACAATTCTTCACATGAATTTTAATTTTTTAAGGGGGCTAGGTTTATTGGGCATATTTGCCTGTAAAACATAAATTAAACAAATTTAAAGATCGTGCCAGTTTGAACAGTATTTTATTTTAAAAAGTCCCTAAAACCCATATGTAATGTTCGTGTAAGCAGAAGTTAAAAATTTAACCAATGTCGGTAATACTATTCCTGTAACCGGCTACATTTGAGTGCCTTAACCACATTTTGAACATACAGTTAACACTATGTGCACGAGCCTAATTTATGCGTATCTAAAAGTAATTATAATTATTATGTTTTGACAATCAATACATTTAAAAACGATTATTATTTAAATAGATTTCTGAATAACTCAACCTATATAATTAATTGATTTTTATTTAAAAAAAGTATTTTTTAATAAATATCTATTCAAATAAAAATCAGATATCTGATACCGTAAAAAACATTCTCATTTAATTAAAATAAATTAATTTCAATATAATTACGAATGCCTTTTGTGCGCGTATCTCATCACAATAAAAGCTAACAGAATTAATTGATTCCACACGTGGCAGCAAACAAAAGTTACGTAAAACACAATTACCAGTTTTTCATTAAAAAATCAAACAGAGTATCATCAAGATATGGACAGTATGAAAATGAATGTTTATATTTGAATTAGTATGCAGATTACATGAATAAAATGATAATAAAGCCATTGTGCAAAAAGATTGCATCAATATAGCGCGATAACATTTGAGGGTTATTAAAATATGCTGTTTAATGAATATTTTTATAAAATTCTCTCATTTTTCGGATATAGAATTAATTTAATTAATTAAGTCAGATGCAATGTGTAAAATCAATTTTTATTTGGTACTCGCTATTTATGTGAATATTTAAAACTTTTTTCGATACATACATATGTATTAAAAAAATGAGTATTTATAAGTTTATTATTTCTGATATTGGTATTTTCAAATATATGTAATTTAAGTAATAATAAGTTATTCTCAGGTATATAAGTTATTTAAACATTAACATTAATAGTGGGTTTTATCAGTTTATATGGTCCATTTTCATTACTGTCCTTAATTTTATAAAGTTAATTCTCGTTTTATATCATTTTTTGCTTAATACAATCCACCATAATTGTGCTTAGTGTTTAGAATTAATATAAATAATTTTATGAAACCAGATTATTAAGTATTCGTTATTATTATGCTTCATTTTATTATTTTAGTAGGTACTAGATAAATAAAGCACATTTAGTTTGAAAACTTGATAACGAGAGGAAAACAAGACGATATACTCAGAAACAAAAAAAAAACGAATAAAATTGTTCCATATGTTTATAAAATTTTCATGAAACATCAAATACTCCATTATTTTAAAGACGAAGCTTAACATTTTTTATTTACTACGTTAAGGTATAAATAAAACGTTTTAAACTTAACACTTTATTTTTATAGACATATCACCATAAAAATTATTTCACAAGTCTGCCAAACACCATCTTAAATGACCATCCTATAAAAATTAAACAGTTGCGACCCTAATAAAAAATGTCATTAAAAAAACCACACATACAATATTTTACCTTTACAGTGACCAGAATTGATGTTTTATTTGAGCATAAACCATTTCGTTCAACATGACAAACTTCCCATTGGGAAGATTAATAAAGGAATCAACACAGAACTAGCATTATGTAACACAAAGCGCTAATGGGGTCTGGTCCAAGCCCGCCACGTGTTTTATTGTGTGCGTATTCGGCGGGAAAAGTGGGGGTGGACGCCGTTATATGTATTGTCCCCCTACGTAACAAATTTTGCAAGATAATTATGTTTGTCATATTCAAGTAATATATTATGTGTTTTCAATAGATGCAGTAAATCCTATTAAATCTCTTTCTAGTGTGTGTGGTGTGCTGTGGATAAAGTTAATCCATTGGTTTTATATTTGTTGCCTTTGTATTGCCAATTTTATTTGAGCAGCATATTTCACCACCGGATACAACACTAGTGTAAAAATAATAATTAGTCAAAATTATATACTTTGCAGAAGAACATTCTTCAGGATATTCTTTTAAAAGCTCATATATTTCTACCTTATTTTAATTGGTTCTATTAAACCATGTTTGTAAACGAACACGATAAATTTTTAATAATTAAATTTTTATTTTTTACTTTAATAGTTTTAAGCGGATTATTCAGTCATCCAAGATTATAAAATATGAAACGTATCTTCAATGTATAGTGATACAATAGGATTTTTTTATATCTCCTTAAAAATTAATACACATCACATAAATAAAATTGAATTTGCAAAAGTTAAAATAGCTCTTATGGGAAAATAAATAACTTAATTATAGAAAATGCATTTTATTGTTAAAGAAAAATTTAAACTTAATTGAGCATATTTTCTGCCTTTCATATAGTTTATATAAACTATCATTTAAGTATTATATTTAATCCCCCCCTCCTGTAAAGATTTTTTTAAGTATATGTATAGTTTTAGCAAAGTACATTAATTTAAAATAATACACGAAAAAGCTATTATGAGACAACAGAAACTGCGGTATTAATAAACGTATTTTAAAATAATTAATCAGAAAAATCCTAGTAACGTTTTTGACCCCCCCCCCCCCCTTCATTCCTATGTAAGGATTCGTGAGGTTTTACGGATCCCCCTAGCCTCAAAACGTTGAGTAATTTATTCATTAAATACCATAAAAATATCGATTTCTAAACTTCTACATGTTAAAGTAAAAATAAATTTTCATTTATTCGAACTTTACTGATTACATATATGCAAATGTTAAATTTATTAAAACAATAATTGAAGTACATTAAGCGGTGTATAAAAGTACGTGTAAACTTTCTATGCATTTTCGTTCTTTGATAACATAAACAAAGCGGCCATTAAGAGAATGCAAGCGTTCTAAATATTAAACATATAAAGAGATATACTACATAGAGCAGCTGTACTCGTACAGAGAGAAACAAATGAATCACGGCGTCGTTTTATTGCTGGGACGATTGCCAAAGTCATCTCATCGCCTTCGCCGTACGTCTCCCTCTCCAGTTTCTAGGGATTCAAATTATAGAGGGATCGTTCTTGAGCATTCTAGTTTTGTTATTTGTTTATTATTGCTATTTCAAATTGATGTTTGTTAAAATAACTAAGTAATAAACTTAATGTATTCATTTTAGAACAACATTCTTGAGAATCGCTAATTTCAAATAGAATCATTGTGAAAAATTTATATTCGCATATAATAAAGAAATTGGATGATGGAAAGGAGGGGAGGTTAAATATAATATAAAAAATAGAACATTTATGTTCAATAATTGTTATGTAAAAGTTAAATTAATCGAAGAAAAAATTAAAGCAAGTTTTTGATCACAGATTTTTTTAACAATAAATTCTGGATGTTTAAAAAATTAAGATATTATTAATTTATAAAAAAAAATTATAAAAATAATTCATTCAATAATAATCATTTTGTATAAATATTTGACCACCCCTAGTTGCGACGCGTCGGTGCAACGTCTGCAAGTGGCGGCCACGGCGCGGATATCTGTCGGTGATCGAGTGCCGGAGGATGAGACACGTTGCTGACCCATGCACTCGCTGTCTCGCTCACTTTCTCTCTCGCTCTGCGTACTTTCACTAGATAAATGTCCACGATAAGTTTCAATTTTTTTTAGATTCAAACAAATGAGGAAATCTGTTCGACCAATTCATTGTTGGTTGTTTGTTGTTTACGCTTTAGAGAGTAGTTGACACGTAATTTTTTTATTTGGTTAATTTGTAGAAAACTTGTTCTTTGTTGTGCGAATACTCTCTGAGAATAATAATTTTATTTATTGTTTTAAATTCTCATAGTGGTATTTGAATAATATTTGACCTATTTTTCATCGTAATGAAATGTGTTATAAACAAACGTCTTAATCGTATTATGATAATTATTACGAACTCAATAAACTATCTGCAAGATTAAATAATTCGTATCATAGTTTGAAAGTAACTTAACCATTTATAAAAAGATACTTTATACTATTTAGAGAAATTATTTCAAAGATTATCCTATAAAAAGTTGTTTTTAATTGCCTACAAATTTTTAAAATTTTATTAATTATATTTAAGTATCAATTATAATTATGATAAAATATATTATTCTCGTATTATGCATTTCAGAAGACATTCCATTATTAAATGAAGTATATTTAGTATCAAAAACATCAAAGATTTCAAAAAACGTTATTTTATGTAATATAAAAAAACTGTACATATTTGCTTAAATCGAGAGTACTTAAAAAATAACTCATAATCGGAAGACAAAGGTAACATACTCACATCAAAAAATTCAATACGTGCGCTATCGCAATAAAGAGCATCATAGAAAAGTGCATTCACACAACTCGTTCCATTTAAAAACAAAAACAAAGCTCAGTCAGCTACTGTCAGAAACTCCGGTGTACACATACAGAGAGGTAATTAAAGTTCTTGTACGAACTACACCACACAAGGAGCTTCTGTGACGACGATCCATCATCATCTCTCGATACAGTGTTGCCACCATACAGCTCACACACCCGCATACATATATTCACACATACATACACAGACACCGCATATAAACTCGTACGCGCCCGCATGTTGTTTGTTCGAGTGGATAAGTGTGCTCTTCAAGTATTACAGGTAATCATGTGGGGATGTAACTGATCTACACATACACGTGGTGTGTGGGGGTGGGTGATGATATGTAACGTCACGTTCAGTGTGTTTGAAAGAAATGTTTAAAAAGTTGGGACTTTTTCATTAAATAGTTTTTAAAGAAAAAAATTGATTAGCTGTTTTTTCTTCTTTTTTGGTTTTCTGTTTATATCATATAGATTCGATTCTGTTGAACAAAAATCTTATATCCAGTATTTTATTCTGATAACTTGTACCTACCACATAATAATTACATATTAGTGGTATTACAAGGTATCATGTAGTTTTGAAATTTGAATAAGAAGTTTGTTTTTAATGTAAGAAAAAATTAAATTCTTAAATAAAAAACATATTAAAAATTAGAGTAAATTTTTATATATTTGATTGATAGTTAAAGGAAAACTATACAAAAATAATATACCTATATTTATAAGATTGCAAAAGAAGCGTTGGGCAAGTTGCATTATATTTTTTTTTTTTTTTTTAATTTTAATACTCCACTACAATTTAAAGTATACTCTAACTAATAAAATATTATAAAGTGAAACCTTTTAAGCCGACTTTTTCCTTTAACGATCAATATATTTTCCGAAAAAGATTATTTTCTATTTTAAAGCTGTTCAGTTTGGAGACGTTTCACTGTATTACAAAATGAAGCTATTTACGTTTAATATAAAACAACATATAAAACACATTATGTGCTATTAGCTACTGTCAATGTCTTTATAAACACTTGATTTATTATTAAATTTGTGATTTTATGGCTATGCACTTTTCTATTAACGAACGACATTTTTCGAAGTAGATTTTTTTGCAAACTATTAGATGCACGAATTGACTAGACGTACGGTAATGCGAAGAGTTAGAAAAAGAAAATAAAGTGACATATAAATTTTACACGAAGAAATTGGAGTTTTCTGCAGATGATGCTACTGCTGCAATTTTTGATTCAATGACACCGTATTACGCTTTCTGATGTACATATTTTCTACATTAAATTATTTCGTATTTATTTAATTTCAAAATCTATTTTTGTCCACGAAATGTTAAATTATAAATGTAAATATATTTATGTTAAACAAAGACTATTTTTTTTACTTGAAAAACGGAGAAACTGTGGTTTCTTAGTCACTTAAACTAAAATTGCACCTTAACCTCAAAAGTTATGTCACTCGACACGTGTGTCGACTTCACAAGAAGTCCTCATCAGGAGCCTAAGGAATCGTTAGGCTCCCGATGTCAAAACATGTGAAGTCAAAACACGTGTCGAGTGACATAACTTTTGTGGTTAAGGTGCAATTTTAGTTTAAAAGACTAATATTACCAATACGAATCATAATTGTGTTTTAAACAATTTGTTTTAATTTAATTGATTTTTTAATAATTAATTTTATATAATATTAAATTTTTTATTTTAGTTAAAAACCTTCCTTTGCCGATTTTAATTATACCTATAAAAATACGAATTACTTTATCAGAGTCTGATTTTAAATAAGAACATAAACAGAAAGTGAAATAAATTTTACTGAAATTACTTCAAACACAAAAACAAAGTTTTATTCGACGATACTTCAAATTTCTTGTGGTAATAATCAACTTTCTCTTACAAAGTTCATTGAATTTTTTATTCTACCAATAAAAAAAATTTGATCGAACTTTTTCATTCAAAATATGAAGATAATTATTTTATTCTCAATAAGTATTTAAGCACAAAAACATGATGTATAATAGTTACATTTATTATAATAAATCCATATAAACAGAACCATAATAAATAAGTATATGTATTCCATCAGACTTATTTCTAATATGTAGATAATAAAATAGCTACGAAAGTAAAAAAACGTGCGCGTGGACAATTTTACCCTTACGCTAGCCTAAATCTAAACTATCAAAATATCAAAAATAAATATTTATGTTTTGTATAGTTAAATTATGATAGTTAAAAGTCCGGGAGATCTTATATCTAACAATAATATTTAAGTCGCTATATAATACGAAAAAAATAATAATAAAATAACACCTATACGAAGTCATGCGGATCTGCTATTTTTAAATGATATATTTTAAAATTTGATTTGAGTAATGATGATGCATTAGGTATATATTATATTATGTAAATATAACTGCTCTAAAATATACAATCACAAAACAATACATACTTATTACTCTAAAAAATAATTTCGTAAACTATGAACTATAGGTAGTTCATATAAAGTTAATACATAATTTTCAGTTGGTATTTTACATTGTTATACTCGTAATTAAATTAATACAGATAAACAGTACCGACTGCAATTGTTTTCACGATTCACCACTGATACCATACAACTTTGACGTTGCAGTACGTGTCTGCCCCCTCACGCTCATTCCAGAAGTACCAGACATTTTGCTCCCCGTGTAACCCACTCTTACTTCGCCCCATCCTTCTAGTGTCTGGTTCACTAGACTATAACTTCGATATAAAAACGAGTCGAACATATTTTGTGTATGAATTTCGAATTATGTATTAGTTTTCAGTTTGTTAATGTAAAGAAATATATGAAAAATTGTATATAACTCGGATTATTTTATCTCTATTTTCTTTATAAGTTGTCAAAAGAACGTAGCAAAATAGTAAGCAGATATAGATTTGAATAAGAAATTGTTGTGATCAATGCATTCAATTATTCAGACAAAAAACATATACGAGTATCTTCAAACGCAAATAATTTGATTTAAATTTGCTTCAACATCGGTTAAGACGTAACCCGACGTACGGATTTTATCAATGCAATACTGATTTAAACTTTTTAAAACTTATTTTAAGAAAAAACTTATCTGGTCTGACAAAAAAGTATGCTATTTTTTACATCCATTACATTTTATTTCTACTAGTGTACCTAGATATGTTTCAATTAGAAAGGAACTGAATTCTCATATTATTTTTCCATTTTAGTCATAAAATAAACTTACTTTTAAAATTACTGATTTATCAAGTGAATGCTTGATTATTTTAACTATAAAAATATTATAGGTTTTCTGTTTAAATATAAATACAAAATATTATCGATTTTACAAAATTGAAAATATATACAGGGTGTCTAAATACCAGGGGACACCATGGGGATCTCGGAAACTATAAGAGATAGAGATTCGGTTAAATGAGAGAAAAGTTACCTTTAAGAGGGAACAGTTCATTGGTGCATTTACATTTTACAAAAATTTCATGGCTTACTAGATATTAACCAAAAACCATTTTACTCCGAAATCTTTCATCGTGAATATTTCTTAAGCGACTTGAAATTTTAAAAAATGTTTCAAATAAATGTTTAAGGATTAAGTATTGTCTATTTAAATATATTTTTTTAATTTCCAGAAATGTCACTGTTTTTGAGATATGACACTAACTTATGTTTTCTTAAATGGAAGCAATATGAAATTTTGTAATTTTTGAACAGAAGATTTTATTACCTTTTCAATGATATGCAACTTGATATGCTTATTTTTCAAAATATATCATAAAATGATCAAAAAGTACTTTTTATTTATTTAATACACTATATCATCCTAAGATGGCTATGACAATTAACAATAAGATTGAAAAACAACTGAAAATTTATTTATAAGCTTACATAGCATGAATTAACTATTTTATTTATAAATAAACATCAATTTAACACAAAATACCAGCCAAAGATGGCTATAGTAAATAGTTATTAACAACAAAAAATCAATAAGCTATTTTATTTAATACAGTTTACCAGTCTTTGTGGAAAATTATAAAAAAAAAACTTTATCTTTAACAATAGGTACCCCATATAAAAAAAAATCCGAGTTATGTCTGGTGATCGTGGTGCTGGTTAGTTCCACCCATCCATTTATTTGGTACAACAGAATAATATTGCATTTTTAAAATGTAAAAAATATAATCAACAAATACGTATCACAAATAATTATAAGTTACAAACAGGCAAAATAACAATTTCTCAGTTGATTTAAAAATCTCATAGTTGACAGCCATAGCCATTTTTGACTGGAAATAAAAAAATGATTTTTTTTTAAATAAAATAGCTTATTGTTTTTTTGTTGTTTATAACCATAGCCATCTTTGGCTGGTATTTTGTGTTAAATTAATAAAAACATGTTTTATTTCTATAAATAAAATAGTTAATTTATGTTATGTAAGCTTATAAATAAATTTTCAGTTGTTTTTCAATCTTATTGTTAATTGTCATAGCCATCTTAGGATGATATAGTGTATTAAATAAATAAAAAGTACTTTTTGATCATTTTATGATATATTTTGAAAAATAAGCATATCAAGTTGCATATCATTGAAAAGATAATAAAATCTTCTGTCAAAAATTACAAAATTTCATATTGCTTCCATTTAAGAAAACATAAGTTAGTGTCATATCTCAAAAACAGTGACATTTCTGGAAATTAAAAAAATATATTTAAATAGACAATACTAAACCCTTAAACATTTATTTGAAACATTTTTTTAAATTTCAAGTCGCTTAAGAAATATTCACGATGAAAGATTTCGGAGTAAAATGGTTTTTGGTTAATATCTAGTAAGCCATGAAATTTTTGTAAAATGTAAATGCACCAATGAACTGTTCCCTCTTAAAGGTAACTTTTCTCTCATTTAACCGAATCTCTATCTCTTATAGTTTCCGAGATCCCCATGGTGTCCCCTGGTATTTAGACACCCTGTATACCTATTTATAATTTTATAAAATATAAATATTTGATATAATAAAAAGATACAAAACACATAGAGTTCTTTTAGACAAAAAATAATACTTACTATATAGACTTAATTATGAATTCTCATACTTAAGATGAGGGACCATGTCATAAAATGATTCACAATTCTAAATAAAATTAAGTTAAGAAATAATGTACTAAATCAGTGGTTCTAAAAAATGTATGCGACTTAATTATGATAAAAAAAACACCTTATTACTCTAATGAGTTTTTGAATGATGTGTTCTTCATAAATTAAGGGTCAAAAATATAACATTCTTTAATTAAACGAAGTGCTCTAAATGAGATATATTTTTATAAACAATTTAGAAAATTAATCAAATTTAAAATTTCTCAGCATCCCGTTTGTAGTTAATATTATTATAACTAGGTACCTACATATATTTTATAATATACATTTTTATTTTTATTAAGATACTTAAATAAAACGTCGTCTAGACAAAATGCATATTTTGAAATATTAAAAACAAAAACTTGTCACCGGAACGACACCTTTTTAAAAACCTAACTATCATATTTAAAAGTTACGTTTTTAACATACACTGGTAAAGTTTTTAAAACAGCAATATGGTTTAAATACAAGCCCTCGGCATTATTTTACAAACACCAGCGTTATTCATAACTCGGTTTCTTTAGTTCCCATGGGAGTATTTTACATTATTATGTACATTTAATTTATTGACGTCATTATTAGAATTTACACAATGATGCCGCGTGAAAAGGCCATTTTGGGAATTTTATATATGGCACACAGGGTCGTAGCCAAAACCTAAATGCGGTAAATACTCTATTTACTATAATATACTTGTTAAAAAATCTATCTTTTTTATTATTTTTAAACATTAAAAATTATTATTAAAAAATGTTTTAAATTATATTAACATTAGTATTTGTCGTTGATAGTATCACCAAAGCCCTGTGTCAATGAATTTTTCAGTTTTTAAGCCAATATAGTAGGAACCCAAAAAAGTTAAGCTAACTTAACATAAGCTCTGATTTAAAAAAATACATCTACTACATTGCCATTTGCAATTTTTGTTAAAATTTAAAATATAGTTTACGTATTTACGAGATATTTTGCACTGACACGCAAGGAGAGAAGAGACGACCGATCAAGTCAGTAAAAATATTTTGAAAAAAAATTAACATTTGTTTTGTTTGTATTGATAGACAGAAAATTATTGTTTCTATTTTCTAGATAATACGCTCTATATTTAAATTATGTTACTAAATAAAATAATACATATGTTGTCAAATTTAAATGTCAAAACAAAATATTCAAGCTACGGCCTTGATTTAACACACAGGCATGAAGTGTGTTTGAAATGTTTATCGGGAAATATGAACATCGTTAAAAGCTCTAGTTTGTTTAAAGCATTTAATATTTTCATCGCTTCTATTATAAGTGATAGGTTATAACGGTTATATAAAACCTACTTCCATGTATGAATTATTACAAGAATTAGGTTGATAGTGAATGAAAATTAATATTTATCACTATGTTATATTCATTTTGACATAGTTTGAATTAAATAATAGTTCAAATATCCTAAGAATCGAAGAGTAAAAACTTAATTGAATAATAATGTACATACAATACTGGTACAGATTTATTTATAAAATGCATGCTTAAATATTAAATACATTTGGAGAGATTCTAAAAAAGTTTCAATTATATTCTCGTTAGCATAATTTCGTCTTCAGGCTTCATTATATTTGAAAAAGAAATATTTTAAAAATTCTTGTGCATATAATTATATTGTCATTAGTAGGCTTTTCCAAAACATTTGAATAAGGAAATACAACTGATTACCTTTATGTGCCCTAAATACATTTCAATGTTAAACTTAAGGGCGAATAAAAATGAGACTCGGAAGGATAAAATATTTTAAAATGTTAAAAAATGGTTTATCACTTGAATATATATTTCTTTAAAAAAAATCGTAATTAATTTATTCAAACAAATTGTATTGCTTTCTAAACAAAAGTGTTTCAGAATTGAAAGTTTTTAGAAACAAATTCTTAATAATAACCGTTATTTTTTCTATTAAATATCAATAAATATACAGATATCAATTTGTAAAAATAAATCGTTTTTCATTAAATTCAATTTATCTTATTGCACAATTACCAAAATCCATGCGAAAATAACACAAAATTATATATTGTAATTACGTATGAATGGTTTTAAAAAGTACATTTTACCTATCAGATACATGTGCATCACGAGAAATATAGTTAATTACTTATATAAACTAAAATTTATTACAATTGCTTGACGTGTAATTACACAGTACACTATACAAATGTTGTCTTATTTGTGTTATCTACCGTTACATTCGAAAAGAGCAGTTTTCTTATTAGATTAATTTAACTTCAATTACGCTAACAGCAGCCAAACATTATTTTTATGTGTTGATTTCATATCTACAGTGTTTAGGTACTGTAGTTATGGAATATTAGGAACATAGTGACAGAGTGTATTTTTGTTTTATTGAAGTAAGACAGAATGGTGAAAAAAATGTGAAGGTTTACTTCAGACACAATATATTGTTAAATACTTGTAGTATCAATATAATTTCTAAACGTTACATTTTGTAAGTTAATTTTGTCAAATTATTGAATACAATGATATTATTTTATCTATATTTTTATAATCACTGAATTTTGTTAACTTCGGTAGGTACATAGGGATTTGAATGTTATTTTAGATACATCCAAATGTTGTTTTTTGTAAATATTGTGGCATATTTAAGTACATTAATTTTGTTTTATCGCTAAAAATTTTTAGGAAACGAAATATTGTGAAATAAATACAAAACATTTCAATGAATGCAGATTTTTGTAGTGTATTAATCATTTCTAACAACATCCCTACTAATTGTTCCAAAACTCCTACGTAATTTCTATAGAAACAGTTGTTCACTAATTAAAAATAAAAGGTAAAAAGGTTAAACGAAAGAAACAAGATCTGGCTGAGGAGCTACGCCCGAAGACTAGTAAATGAAATAAAAAACCATTTCTATGATTTTAAAACCTGAGGAGAGAATTTCTACCTGACATTAAAATTTGTAACAAACGTCGAATGTAATTACGAATCTGTCGAATGTTATTTTACTCGTAAAAATTAATTTTATTTTATTGTAGTTATAGAATTAATAATAAATAAACTATTTCTTCAAATATAATACTAAACTACAATAGGCAATAATAAAATATTTCACTTTTTTTCTAGTCTATTAAAGCTGCCATTCACCAGTGATTTGTGTAGCCCTGTTTGACCTCAGACATGTGTCACTCGGAACGTAAATACTTGCTGAAATATGGAAACAAAGGATATGCATGCATTTTACTGATGTCGTCATATGGTCTTTAAGGGATAATATATGGTTTTGTGTCGGCTTTCAGGTGCTGGGTAAAAGTAGGGCCATTGTTACCTTTTACTTTAAAAAAAAAAACTACGGTAGATGGTGATCGAAATAATTCATTATAATAATAAATTTTAGTATATTGGTTTAAATTATAGGAATCCACATAAATACACGGAAAGGGTTATTGAATACACGTGTGGATAACAAACCTCTCTATTTTTTTGGTGAGTATGCCACATCCCACACATGGGTTGAGTGAAACCAAAAACACGTTAGTTTATTTTAGTTTGTTGTTACGTTGATAATATTTTCATTTTAAATTATGATAAAATCAAAATGTATCATTGACATGAAAAAATTTTTAAATAAAATGAATAATATGTTAAATATATAAATTTAAAAAGAAGAAAAAATACACAAATTTAATTAAATATATTTAAAACCAAGACCATTATAAAGAAAAAAGAAATCCCATTTACGGTATATTTAATAATTGCATAGCTAATTAAATTCTCTTCTGAACCCAAACGACAGTTATGAACATTTTTATACAAACAAGCCCGTACTACGGATGTTGGTAAAAAAAATCACATTAATTAATTAGTAGTACCCTGAAAGGGAATTTTTGATTAAAGTTAAGGACAGACGCGGATATCCCAAAACCGCGGAATCATTCATTAAAGCCATGTGTATCTCCGCTAATAACAGAGAATGGAAACACAAAACATATCCCAAGAGCATCACGTTACATTAGCCACAGACAATACGTCGTCGGTGTGTGTCGTCGCTGTGATGATGAGAGTGAATCCCCCGCGCCGGATTCTTTATTCTTTTCGTCATTTCCCTGCGCCTCTACCATAAATACAGGGTTGCCGATGTGATTGAAATGGGCTTAAAACGTTTCAGAGTGTTTAAAATCTAATTAGAAATATTATTGGTACGTATGGCTTCGATTTATATTTTTGTGATTGAATATCAAATTTAGATTTATTCGTAAGAATAAATGACGTAATTTATTTATGTATTCATAAAAATATAGTATGGTAGAGATAAATACATTTATCTATTTCATACAATATGTTTATGAAATTACAACTCTTTAACCAAATAAAAATTAAACATTTTACAAATATCTTATCTAATTTTTTTTTAAATTCAATAAATTTTTTAATGGTAATTCTTTTATATTATATCAAATGGTAGTTTATTATACAGTTAAAAACACCTCATACTATTTTTTGCAATTAAAACAAATTTTCTTAGTTTATAGTTAAATATTTCAGTTCTTTAAGATGCTTTTGGTTCGGTTTGAGCATCAAAACTTATCACATAACCGAATTTTGACATCCTGATTCAACCGGTATGCAGAAGGACGGTGAATGGGAAAACAATGTTAACGCTTATTTGACGTTTGAATATAAACGAGGTCTAACCGGATTTTATAATGATCGTTTTTTTTTTTTACTTGCATTTTAATTAGTTCATCGAAACGAACAAACACCATTTTGTAATAATTTTACATGCTATTTAAAAGGACCTTTTCGGGACTCATTACGTTACTTACGCTAGAATTAAAAAAAATTATCGCGCGATTACTTTTAACGCTCAATAAATATTTTTTTAGCCATCGATAGACTTTTTGACGCCACTGGTAACAATTTTTTTGCGCCGTACTACAATATCTAATACACAAAAAAAAACTGTATTGGATCAAGAAAATCTTTTGTATATAACGAAAACAATATTTTCTTAATATAAGAAAAATACTTGTTGGTTTAAGAATATATTTCTTATCTTAAGAAAATATTGTTTTCGTTATATACAAAACAAGGTTTACTTGGCTCAAGTAAACGTTTCTACCTGTGTACCTTAAAAGTTATTTTTGTAAGATAGTTTTAATCTAATAACTAGTTAAAGTGTACAGTGATTCAGCACTGTAGGTTTTTTAAATATGATACAATATACAATCATAAATTCTAACGCATTAAAAAAAACTCCGCAACATGAAACTGTAGGAATATTAATCTGCAGAAACATCTAAATTTACTCGGCAACACCGCTCCACCGCCATCACCATTACACCGTCCCCTATTCGACGGCTGTTTCGTGGCACAAATGTAAACACTACCGTCATCGTCTTTAACGTGCGTGAATAATAATACACGCAGAAAATGAACTTCGTTTTTGCGCGTCCAACTTGATGCATTTCGAAATTAAATATTTAACTAACGCAAAACATCCGGTGCCGCCTGTGAGGTTTTAGTAAATAATATAAATAGTTACAGAAGGTATCATGTAGACACATGATATGTATTTAAGTATAATTTCTTGCTAACATCTGTGGTTTTCTTTTTAAATATTTTCTAAACATATTTGTTGAGATGTTAAATGTATTTATTATTAATAGAAGAAATGAAATATATCTTTATTTACAAATTAAATGCGATAAGTTCTGATAAAGGTTTGATTTAATTAGGTCATTCTATGTCAACATAACCTGCAATTTCTTATTTTTATTCAATTATATTATTATTTTTTTTAATAACGACATAGGGTCGTATCACATTTTTCGTTTTAAAAATTCACAGAGACACTTCTCGTTTTTAATAGTGATTTTTTCGACTAAAGCAAATATAACCTATTTTTAAAAAGCCAGTTTGTATGAACTATCATAAAATTTGTTTTCCAAAAAAATATTTGAATTAGAAAAATATGAAAATATAATTTTAAGGAAAGAAATATAATAGAAAACTAACTAGTGACAAAATTGATTCTTTAGGTGGCAAATATAAATTTTTATATAATAACATACTCTTTTAAATACGAATTAAAAACTGCAGATACAAATATAGATACTTATCGTATTGAATATTTTTACTCAAAGATTATGAAGAAAAACAAAAAGCAAATATTGTCAAAGATAAACTTTATGTGCGTTTTAAATATGTCTACGTTCGAATTGTCTTACATCATTATTTTAAGTCTCAGGGTTTTCCACAGATTCAAAAGTTATGCGTGAATGAATAATATCTTCGTGCAGAACATTAACTTCCTCTTGCATTCCCACAACTTAATGCATAATGTCTGGGATTAAAAGTTTTAAATGCAACAAATATAACATAATCACCATAACTTTAGAAACATTACAGCCATGAATCTTTTAAAGTAGCAACTTCTTGATGATATAGGTAAGTATATTAGAAGGAATAATTTAATAAAACATATGTTATTTTGTAACCAGTTCGTGAATGTTTTAATATATATATGTAATTAAAATATATTTTAAAATTAATTTCATGTAATAAGTAGATACAAAATATACATTCTATAAAATAATGAAAAGGCTATTTAGGTAACTATTAATATTTTATTATTATATTTAAAGTTGTCACAGAAATATTAGGTCAATTTACGTTAATAATAATAATAATGATACAATAATTGGCTAGTCAGTTTAATATTATGATTTGATCCTTTTATCTGTAAAACCTGTTTCTTATGAACGTAAAAACGTTTACGCTTTTGTGAATCATTTTAACGAAAAGTTTTTATTAGATCTGTACAAGAAGAGTGACGTTGTGATAATAGTTCTATAATTTAACATTTTGACAGTCGGCTATCTTTCTTATGAAGAAAGTTAAAAGCGACATAATGGAAACTAAAAACTTTGAAGTAAAGTTTAGTAACGAATTCTCAAGTGTAAATTATTAAATATATTATACTTACTACGGAGCATTCAAGCGCCTATGAGAGCAGTATCAAAATTTAGTACTTTAATAATCAAAATATAATTATTTAAATCTAGTAGGATATGAATGATGAAATGTAATTTAGTGTCAAAATTTAATCAAAATTAAATTAGTGAAATAAAAACTTTATTAAAATGTCTCACAAATATTACGAAAATTTTTGGATCGCAACTGAAGAACAATTAGCTGACTTACAATTCAGAGAATTAGTAGAACAGGCGCGTCCTGCAACTAGAAAAGTGAATCTAGCTGTGTCTATAGTTTCTGGGTTATATGTTCGGTATGCTTTGATTGTTGAAAAACTACGGATATGTTACGATCAAATATGCCAAGTACAAAAAAGATTTACAATAAAAAAACTTGTAGAAGCCGCTACAGCTAGAATGCTCGAATTTCAAGCTGAGTTGGTTAAATTACAAATGTCTGAATATGTTTATGTTGACAAAACTCTCATTGAATTAAAGTTGATTCCTCATTCAGTAGAGATACTATGTCCTGGGTATTTTCCCTTAAGAGATTTCGAAATACAAAAATTAATTGATAGAATAATTGAGGGCTTATCTGAAGAAGATTCAAAATCTCAACAGTCTGTAAATTTTGATGAAATGCCAGCTCACATAAAAAACAAAGATCCAAGATACATTGCTAAATTAGAAGAAGAACAAAGACAAAAAGATTTTCTCAAACAAATTGTTACAATAATTCAAAGCCATGAAAGAGGACGTCAACAAAGAATACTGCATGAGGAAGAGATGGAAAAACAAAGAATAAGGAAAAGGCCAAACATTAAACCAACCGCAGAACAACAAAAAGCTGAACAAAATGCCGCAATAACAATTGAGAAATTTTGGCGAGGTCATGTAGTCAGAAAAAAACTGCATGAAGAAGAAATTAGAAGAAAACTACTAATAGGTATGGTTGAACCTAGTTGGGTTTCTTCACTGGAGCAAGAACAAAAACAAAGAATGATAGAATCTCGTCGTTCGTTACAGAAAAAATATCTTTTAGAATATCTACAATTTAACAAGGACGAAAAAATGAGAGTATTAAAAGTCAAAGGTCCAGGTATTATGGAAGATATATCTGATGAAATAAGAGAATGGTTTCATGCTTGGTATGATCAAGTCAAAACATTTGATGAGTTTCCAGATGTAGAAAAAGGCGGTACTGTGTTAATTGTTACAGGCGAAACGTTAACTCCACTTGAATGGTTTGCCGATCAAGAAGAGAAAAGAAAAAAGAAGGAAATGTATGCTGCTAATCCTGGATTAAAAAAGAAAGAAGAAGATGAGAAGAAGAAAGCTTTAGAAAAAGAAAAAGAATTAAAAAAGAAAGAAAAAGAACGACTAAAAAAAGAAAAAGCAAAAAGTAAACATGAAGAACCTAAATTTAAAGTACAACACTCAGAAGTTTTGGATAACATAGAGAAAGCTAAAGAAGAATTACAAAATATGATGAAAGGTAGAGAATTTCAAGAAAATCCTTTGCAGAAATTTTATATAGATTTGATTCATGACGATATATTTTGCGAAGCGCAATTGGAACTACGAGTAATTGTTGACGAAATGATGAGAGTTGAACTTGATTTATTAGAAAACGCGTTACTTGAAGATATAAGAAAATCGTCAAAGAAAAAAGTCAAACCAAAGAAAAAACCTAAAAAGAAAAAGGGGAAAGGGAAAAAAGGAAAAGTGCCTAAGGATTTAACTGGAGACAGATCAATAGAGGATTTGTTTAAAGAACTTTTAGATGCTGGTATAATTCATTCTTACCCTAAGTTAAAATTATCAGATTATTTTGGAGACTTTAGCTACAATGCATTTGATATGAGGGCTGATGCAAAAAATCCCCTTGCATGCTACGGTGATGTTAGAAGAACAATATTGTACAATTGTATAGTTCCAATAAAATCAGAAAATGTTCCACGACCGAAGTCAGTGTGTATTGTAGGTCCTCCATTATCCGGAAAAAGAACACTTATAAATATAATTTGCAGTGAATCGAATGCTGTTTTATTTGATATAACTCCAGCTGTTATAACTGGTAAATATTCTGGTAAAAAGGGGCTAAAAATGCTTATTCATCTTGTTAATAAAATGTCTAGGATTTTACAACCTTCTATTATTTACATTGATGGAGCTGAAAAACCATTTTATAAAAAAGTACCAAAAATTGATAAATCTTCTGAACCTAAAAGATTAAAATCTGCACTTTTTAAACAAATTGTAAAGCCAATCCAGCCTAACGATCAAGTTATGTTAGTAGGAAAAACATCACAACCTTGGGCTTGTGCACAAAATGCATTATTTAAATGTTATGAAAAGTTTCTTTTAATACCACGAACAGACTACCCAACAACATATATGTATTTAAGAAAGGAGTTATTTAAATACCATGGCGTTGATAGAGACTTTGACTGTTCATCATTAGCAAAAGTACTAACTAATTATCCGATATGTTACATAAAGTTTGCAATAAGCAAAGTTTTGACTGCTGACCGAATAATAAAATTGAGTTATAAACCGTTAGAAGGTAAAGAAATATTAAATTTTCTATTACTATCTGAATCAAGACCAATCCCTGATGAAGAGTTTGAAAAATTTGTAGTCTGGGCTTCAAAAACTCCACTTGGCAAAAAGATGGCAGAATATATTGAAAAGATTGAATACGAACGACAGTTGCAAGAAGCGTTGAAAAGTAAACAGAAGAAAAAATAAATAAAATGATAAAGCGTAAATTGTGCTGTTTATATTTTGCTGTTGCTACAGAAATTGTCGCTTTGAATAAAAATATCAAAACTTAATTTAAACACAACCATAAAAAAGTTTTTAAATGAAATGTAAATCACAGTTATCCTTGGTGTATTTATTTGTTGTTGTTTTAAGTACAATAGTACTTAAAGCTCTTTTGAGTCATTTTATTCTCTTATTTATAATAAACAAATCTTTGAAAACAAAAATACGCACTTGAAATATTAAATATGAATGTTTCGGCTCTTCACTCATTTCATATTTATATATGCATATTTTTATTTTATTTTTAAAACAAAAAGAGATTTTATTAATCTTCCTTCACATATGTATATTAGATAACCGATTAAAAACTTTTATTATATCATAAAAAAGTACAGAAAAAAGTAAATCTCAACACATGACGTATAATATAATATATTTACATTAGTACCTAATACACGCGGCGCAAAACGCGCAGTAATAATAAAAAGCCACGCACATTTCCGTTTGGTAAATCCCCTAGACATGCACGCCGCCGTGATAAGAGCCAGGAAGTCGGCGCGGTAGATCCTGGGGGAGCGTCTAGCCATCACAGCCAACGCTGATGATCTGTAGGTCCGGCGGTAATACATTACTCCTCTAGGATAACTACTGTTTAATGACTTGTTTTCACGAAAAAAACTGTTTGTACTTAAATACTTGATATTTATATGAAATAAACGATAAATATGAATGCAATAGAAAATGTAATAAAATATATTTAATTAATAAACTAATAATAATTTCATGCCCAGTTTCAGTAACAAACAGTTATCTAGTATATAAAACTACACATTTATTTGTGTTATTGTTGGTCAAACCTACAAACTAATTCAAATTACTGGATATATTTTATTTGTAAATCCAAGTATTATTATTGGTTGCAAGAGAAGCTCTTTTAAATAAATATAGGTTTTGATTAAGACTGTATCAGTCTGCCGTTGTTAGGTTCCTGATGAGGACTTCTTGTGAAATCAAAAACAATGTCGATTGACATTATTTTATTGTGAGTAAAGAGTTTTTATTTAGTTTAGTTTCTAAGAAACTAAATTTTCTCCGTTTTTAGTAGGAATTTGTTTATATACATATTAAACCTGGTTGAATAGAGACGTTCAGAAGTCAACAGGATATCAGAAGTCAAATTGATATATGTAAAGTCGATAACTATTTAATATTCATAAGTATATATTATTAAATATTATAATACAATGTGTGATATTATATACCTCATTAAATGCATTTGTTTTCAACATTTTTCGAGAAATACGCTAAAAAAATTGCTGTCCCCTTATACGCAGTGCATCAAAAGGATCGCTCAGAAAATTCTGAAAAAAGTTATTTGGAATTTAAAAAAATATGACTGGTTTATCTTATAAAACATGAAGCCGGTATTGGCTCAAAAATATTTAAGCCGAATTAATTTCTCAAACATTTACGAAAGTTTTAGTTCAGTCTCCCGTGCAGTCTTAAAAGTTACTTAATCGCTAAAATGAGGACTTTGTAATACTGTTAACTGAGTGAGTAAATTTTTAATAAATAAATATAAAAAATTGATATATTAAACACTATATTTTATTATAGATAAATAATAAACACCTACTTAACATATTTAAATACATCTGTATTGTTTGCAATTTTGCTATATAAACAATTTCCTTATTTAGGTACTACATTCTCATTGGAAAGAATACAGAATGTTAATAACCGGGAGATCGTCTCTTTGATTTGAAGCCAAGTTCAAGAAAAGTGAACTTGTACACTTTTCTCTCTGTAATGATACTCTATCCGCGATTGTACCAGACTAAAAAATTACTTTTGCTGGCTGAAACGAGACGCAGAAACATGTAAATTATTTAGAGTTGTGGGTTTTAATAAAAATCTGAACTGAACAATACGGGCACCGGTGTAGGCTTCTCAGTTCTTTTGTAAAATGATTTTTCATCTCGTCGCACCAGCGAGTACGCTATGGACGAGAATTTTTAAATTAAATTTATTTTATTTCACTTTACGGATATCCTGGTGATATACATAATTTAAAGAAATACAAAACAGAAGTTGACGGATATTTCGCGTTGGAATTTCGAGTCAACTAAAACTGACATTTTAAACATTATTTTAGATTTTACAAACAGTAAAACGTAGATTTAAAGGATTTAACGGATAAAATTAAGTTATATAAATTACGATACTTTCCCGTTTTATATGATGGTTGATTTTAATCGTTGACAGTGTTTGTATTGTTACATAAGCAAGTCAGTTGTAAGACGTGGTCCAGTATTTTCATAATTGAAGCAGTACTGTAGTGTTAAAATATTATTTTAAAAGTAAATACAAATTTTATATGGAGTAAATAATTCCTTTTTTCAATAAAATAAATCTACAGTCATTAGATTAGATATGTTTATGCAATTAAAATCAATTTTTATGTCATTAAATAATTATGTACAGCGTTTCTCTCAATTAGTTCATAACTTATTAAAAGAATCGAATCTATGTATTTTAGAAAGAAACGTTAGTTATATAGTGAATTTTCAATAATATTAAATATGCAAAGAACAATTTCTAAACCATTCTTAACATAAATATTATTTTCATTCTGACTAAATTTACCTACCTTCATAATATAAACAACCCAAAGTACACAACAGTGAAAACTTTTAGCGTATAAATAATCAACAGAAATGGGAAAAGCGGAATCGTTGTTATGCATTTCCGTAAAATAGCGCAGAACGACGGCCAAGGTCTAGGCTATTTTGTTCTCTCTCGATCAACCTGAATCACACGACAACAATTTCTGAAAATTGTATGTAGATATTTGCATATTAATAATTTATGTTTATTTTAATTATTATAAGTATAATGTATGGTTTATTTGGATTTTTGGATATATACGATATTTTATGTATGATTAAGAAAAGAGTTTTTTTTTCGAAACTCTCCAAATGTATTCGTATAATGCAAAATTAGATTGTGATTGGCATCGTTTCAGTTTCTTTTTTACACTTGAATAGAAACAACAAAAATCTTTATAAGAAAAAGAAAACACAATAAATGAATAAAATTTCAGCAGCGATAGTTTGATTTTCGGATAAAATCTTTCAGAATGTGAGACAACGCGATGCTGTCCTTGTGTAATCCTGACTTTAGTAGTCACCAGAGAGAGCTGCTGGCGTGAACGTAGGATTAGAGTGCCGTGGGCAGATGCATTATTCAAATATCATCATCGTCTTATAAAAACGTAAACCTAATGTGGGCTTATTCTTGAGCCATTTATAGCATCTAGGTAGGATGGTAATTGCTCAAGACTTTTAAATTGCAGTATTAAAATAGAATAAGCGTTGTAATAACGTATCATTTTACTTTTTGATGGCAATTATTTAAAAAGTGATTTATTTTAATTTAAACTGCACAGGAGTTAATAGTTAACTGTTATTTATAAAATTGTTAGTGTCCATTGATGGCATAAGAAGAAACCAAATCAAATAATTGCAACTTTCTATTTTATATATTTTGACATTATATCAAAATAAGTATCTAAAAAAAATATACGAATAAATTAATTTTTCTATTAATGAATCGACGTGAGCGAAAGTAAAACAGTGTTTATGTTGGGTGTGAGTTAAATTTTGAAGACAGAAAAAAGTTATTTCGATGATTGTAGTACCAATAAATATTTTATAAAAACTAGTTTTACTTTTCTAAAACTGCTGAATTAATTTTGAAAAGATTTTTTTAAATATATTTAATTCGATATTATATAACAGATTAAAATAATTTAAGTTGTGAGCGTGAATAAAAAAAATATATTTGTGAGCTTGCGTGATCGAAAGCAAAAATTTACTCACGCACAAATCTTTAATAACGACGTAAATCTCAAAACTCATCTTTTACAGGACAACGAAAAAAATATTTTTTTTATTTATCAGTGAAATTGCTATTTATATTTTTTATAATGATATCTTTGTGTCCTAGCTTTATCTTAATTAGGTAATACCATGTAATACTATATTAATAAGATTAATACTAGGTACACAGAATGTAATTAATACTATCTATTTGTATACTATTTATACTCATAATAATATCTTATAATTTTATTTTGTACATGGAAACACGTATGTACTCGAATATGTATATAAAATAATACTGCATTATTTTGTATGAAAAAACACAGAATAACCAAAATATGTGCATTGAATATAAACATGCAGCCGTATACATATATAACAATACCTACTACATAAAATATACGTACAAATCCTGCCATTGTGACATACAATCCATTAAAATATTAATTTTTCCAGTCTGTCTCTTGGTATCACGGAACCGTCAGGAACATTGACGTTGATAAGAAGCCAGCGCGAAAAAAAAACAAAACAATTCTTCAGCCTATGTAACAATGCTTCCGTATCAAGGCCTCGTATCGCAAAATGGAATTCAGAAAATGTTTTCAGTGCAAACTAACGTAACACGAACGTGTATTTCTCTAGAGTTTAAACACAGGTAGAGTATCCGCAAGTCTGCATAATTTAAGTTGTATGTAACTACGTGACCTCTGATATAGTGTAACGTGGTGGTATTCAAAACGTTACACTATATTATTATAATAATGTGTACAAAATTGTGCAAGCTATCTATATACGAGTACCTAGTTATCTATATGATTACTCATGCTATAATACAGTTTTTATTTCTGTTTTTTTTTTTTTTTAATAAATATAAAATAATCAAAGATCTAACTTGAACTAAAATTATATTTTTCGTGAATTTGAACCTAAACCGAATCTTTTTATTGTTAACTGTAAACATTACATTTTTAATAGGCTTATTTTGGTATTAACACTATATTTCCCTGTCACAGCTTTTTAACAGCTGAACCGTTTTAAATATGTAAATACAGAGGTGTATCTAGAGGTCGCAGCATCTCCGGTGAAAACCAAAAAAGCACCCCTCCCTATTTTTAGCGAGTATTTTTTATTTTTCGTCGCCATGTAAATTTTGGCACCCCTTGAAAACGGCTTTTGCACCACCCAATATTATACAGGGTGGCCAGTATTTCTCTGGAACACATTTCCCTGACTTTTCCCGGTTTTCCAGGAGAATTTTTACCGTTTTTCCCTGATTTTTTTCCCCTGTTTTTATATTTTTAGATAAAAAAAGCTAAAAAAAAAAAAACGGTCTCATAGATAAAATTTTTATATTTTTGCAGAATTTGCATTTTTCCCTAAATTCCAACCAAATTCCCTGACTTTTCCCGGTTTTCCAGAAGAATATCAAAATTCCCTGACTTTTCCCGGTTTTCCAGAAACTGGCCACCCTGTTATATCTTTTTTCGCCGCTGGCGAGGGCTGGTTTCACAAAAAAATCGAATATGTGAAATGATACCGAAATTATTAGAAAATTATCAACACTCACTGCAGTAACGTATTTGAAAAAAATTATACGAGTAATGGATATAAACTATATAATAAATTATAATTATATAATTATAATGTGACTGTGTGGTTTTTGTATTTAGTGTAATTGCTATGGTTTGCAACTGCAAATCAAATTAACATGATCGAATAGGACCCTATGCTTGTAATAGAGCTTGGCCTCGGCTATATTAATAAGAATCTTTCATTATCTAAAAAGTGTTTCTAAGAACTGTTTATTGTAAACATTTGACGCAGTGTATCGAAGTAGTATTCAAAATGTAAATTACTTTTCTTCAGTTTTAAAGCCGACACTTCGTCACACATTGCAATGACCTTCGACATAGTGGTAACGTAACATAGTTGTTTATAGGCACGTACGTACAGCAGAGTCCAGCTTATAATCTTGAGAAAAGATTTTCAAACATTGTAGGTACCTACATAAAAATATTTAAAGCAAAATGTATTTTGCGATGATACTATCGATATAATATGGTATGATGTATATATTCATGTGAAGTTAGCGAAATTGTTTTATAAAAGTAATTATGAAAGATTTATTTTTAAATTACATTTTAAGCTCCTTTAATTTTTTTAGTAAATATAAATATTGAACAGTGCGATAGTTCAAACACATAGATTTTATTTACACTAGGTATATAAACAAAAAAAAACGGTCTAGTACGAGTCAAGCTCGCGCAATCAGTGTTCCGTACCGAGAATGGGTCAACAATGTCAATCATAGATAAGGTATAAATTATAATTTGTGAAGTAAATACGTAAGTGCATATGCTGAAAGTTTTCTTGTATAATCTTTATCATACATATTCTCATTTTTTTTTAAATTTTTTCTCACTATTACCTTTAGAAATATCGATGGGAGCCAAATATTTTTATGATATTTTTGAAAATTTATCAAAAACGCTTTTCGTAAAAACAATACTTATATACTCGTACGATGAAAAAAACGTGTTGATTAAATATTTGGCTCTTTCATTGTCTTCAGTAACACCGAATTAATTTTATAAGTGTTCTGTTTTCTATTTTTTTATATCGGTATAGAAGACAAAGAAGGATTATAAATTAATATTATTATTTAATAAGTATATGTGTTTACTTCCTGCTAATAGATTTAAAATATGTACGGACTATCGATAGTACATAAATAATACTAAATATATAAAACATGACATATAATCTTTAATACAAAACCCATCAGTTTTAAATTACCATACAACAATTAAACGCCTTCAACAAAACCTTTTGTTTAAAACGTGCCAAAACAAATTGAAGAACTTTCCAAAACTACATCGCGTGTTACAGTTCATTATATTATTTTTTCCAACATAGCTGTACAGAATTCCACCCACATAACTCTACCTGGCCATTTTTAATTTAAATCGATGTTGCAATTTAATTATTTCAAATGCAGACAAAGCGCGTGTGTACAGTTTGAAGCACCTACATTTTGTATGGCACTCTATTTGAAAAATACCTTATCAAGCATGTATATTGAACAATTGTACATAGCTCTTTTTTGGTTTTATTTTTTATTTTATTATTGCATAACGCGCCACTGTAGTTATATCGATATCTTATAACTATTTGTATAAAATAAACAATAAAATCATGTTATTTATTGATAATGTTGAATTTTTTTCTAATTAAACACATCTGAGTTAGTAAATAGGAAAGGTTAAAAATGACATTGGTCTCTTTTATATGAAAGAATTATTTATACAACTTATGGTAAGTTTTTCAGTCAAAATAAAAAGACTTGTATTATGAACGTCTAGGGACGCCATTGTAGACTGCATAATGTCATAAAGAGTGCAGAGGCGAATACTTTTACAGAATAGAAAGTACCTTTAGTAGTAAAAATGCATTGTAAAACAAACCCACAAAAGTACATTTTTCACTAAATATGCTAATTTTTATTTATACAAGAGCCATTTATAAAATAACAAACTATTACAATTAATTTTCGTTAGTGCTTATAAATAAATTATGATATTATTAAGAGACGAAACGAAAATCCAATTCATTTTTAATGATAATAATAATTTATTGTAGTGGTAGCGTATTTGAGTTTTTTTTTTGATGAATACATATCAGCAGAACCACTCGTAGTCTAACAAATTTTGAATGACAGGGATACAAGAAGAATTGGGAATTCATCATAAAGAGGGGAAGGTACAAGAATTATTTAATATTAACTATTTTGTTGCTAGTTAATTTTAGTATTTTTGTGTTTATATATTTGATATGATTTATAATTCATATTTAAGCAATGTATATTAGTAATTTGTAGGCACTGTTTTGTTCTCTACATATATTAATCCCACGTCAATACTCTCATATTAAATATTTATATCTTATTTGAATATTTAAAATGAGAGTTATTTTACAGGGACATATTAAAAACAGTTTACGTACTATATATGTATTTTACATAATATGTATTTAATGTATGTATACGTAAGCTGATACTAACAGCAAAACGTACATATGTATTTGCAAACGAAATATTTGTGTAAAAGATTTAATACGTATAGAATGATAATCTGAAACAAACATTTACACAAATACATTGTGTAAGTTAAAATACAAACAATTTATACAAAAGAAGTGAATACAATTCTGTTTGTACTTTGTTTTTACAAAAATCATTTAATTAAAAGCAATAACATTCTGTGGTAATTGGCGTGAAAAACTAGTTAAAAAACTGATAAAAGTGGATTTTAATGTAATGGAATTTAGCACAAATCGAGTTTAATTTCCAGATTTTGTAAATTTGTGTTATTATATGTGTTATTATCGGTAACCTTTTTTTTAGGTTTTTTTATCTACAGTTTATTAAAAATAAAAAAATAAAATTTAAATTCATTAAAAAAAAATTTCAAGACCTTTTTTCCGGTTTCCGCCAAAATTTACCACCCTTCAATTCTTGCGGCTCTAGGAACGTGTCTACACTGCCTGCATGGTAAATCCGGGCCTGGGTTGGCGTACTTTTAATGGGTTAATTAATGATTCTAAGGAGTCGTAAAAAATGTTTAAAATCATAAGAAAAATTAAAATGTATTATTTAATGCACTTTAATAAATATATTTAAACATTGTCTTGAACAAATTATACCTTTGCTGCGATCTATATTTTAAAGAAAAATTGTAGGTAATTACAATTTAAATATAATGGTAAACTTGTAATATTAAATTATAATACAAGAACATTAATTATTTGTTTGTAATAAATACATCTGTATCTCATTACGGAAACAAACACAATTAATCATAGCAAGTATTCCTGTTGTTCCATTTAAAGATGTCATCAGTTGACACGCACGATTATACATAAATACTGTGTATCGCTCACGATTCTCAGGCAACGGTTCTAATACGCGCGAACCAACACAATGAGGATTTAAACCAGCGACTGACAGCATAATTGAAGACGTGAAACACGTTGGGAAACCGATAGATATTATATTTCCCTAACATGCATGAATTCGAACTATCTGCTAATTGAATTTAAACGTCTAAGGGGTTGTCCCTGTAGATTATTGGGATTAGGAACCATTTTGTATTATATTATTGTTTATATAATAGTAAATTGTATTTTCTGCTTGAGATATTAACGATTTATTCATGTGTGTATATATGTTATTTCCAAAATGCGATTGTTTATAATACTATACGTGTAAGTTGTATATGGTTAATACTAATAATTAGTTAGTCAAATTTAATACTAGTTAGACATAATATTTATTCATATTTTAATACAATAGTCTAACGAGAAATTGATCTAGTTTTTCTAAATAATTCCAACATTGGTACATATAGTAGACGTTCTATATATTGTACTTTAAAGTTCGAACTATATAAACAGATTTATAGTGTAAATCGGCTTGTATAGTTTTTTATGCATGGATCAGCCATTTTCGATGCATTTTTGTATACCTATAAAAGAAGATTTCTTCGATATGGTTATAGGGTGCATTAGATATAAAAATGTAGTATTCATCTTAGAACGGTTATATTGAACTTCTCTGCCAACTGCTTGATTGAAGTAAAATTTCAAATAAGCATAGTATTGATAGCTAAACATGGTTTCGAACACTTAAAGGATATGCGTTTGAATTTTATAAAATATTTTATAATCTATTTATTAAATTATTTTATAAAATTTCAAAGTTTTTGGTATGTTACGCACAAACGTAATGTGTTAAAATAAAAATTTTGAGACGAAAAAATAATAGATTTTACACAACAATATGTCCTTGACTTTTTACATTTTTATAACGTAAAAATTACAAATTACTATTGTAGGTAGGTACCTAATAATTAACAAATATATTTAAAAAATTGCGGATGACTTGTTTTCTCTTACTGTTTATAGAAAATTTAACTAGTTAATAAATTAAATGTAAAATTTTAGTACCTACTTCAATTTTAAAGATTCAAAATTACATTTACATATTTATTTCATCATTAATATAAAAGTAAATAAATAGAATATTTATTTCAAATATAAACCTGGTGGCGTTAAAACTAAAATACCTATAATAAATTATAGACATAAGCACTTACTCTGTAAGTCCGGGAGTACGACCCCTGTGCCGGGCCATCCCCGCCCGCGCCATTCCCCCCTCTGACACCCTCAGTCCTCCGCGACAACACTCGCCCCCTCACACCTGTAACAAAATCAATATTGTGTTATTATTTTAACCATCTTCTTTTTGGTACACTGCTGCTGTGTGAAATATATTTTTATTAGCGTTTATCGGAAAATTTTATAATAAAACTGTTATAAGGATTAAAGTAGATTGGTTTATTATAATATACTGTTTTTAAAGAAGTAATAAATTTATTTTAAAGCGATTTTTAGATATAACAATATTTTATAACAAAGTGGAAGATTAGGAATTTTATGTTTAGAGGTATTAATTATTTAAATAAATTACACATTTACCAATGTGCTTCGGAGTATAAATCACGTCTTATTGATTGCCAAAAAGATACATTATATCGATTAATTAATTGAATTTTTAATTGAAACAAGCATTTTATACATAATTTAAAATTTATTTTCTTCAAATCTTTGTTTAAATATATACTACAAGAAGTAAATCTTGTATAAAATAAGAATCAATACTAAATTGTTCCTAGAAATCGAAAATTAATATATTTTCCGATAAATGGGAGTAAAACGGTTACATATTTGTCTAAATTGTACATGGATAGTGTATCAAGAATATAAAAAAAAGATTGTACAATAAAGTGATAATTACTGTATCGGTTTTTATCGTCTTCTGTACAATTTTCCTAGATACTGATAATGAGATGTAACTTTAATTTTCAAGAAAAAAAGGTTTTAATATTAAAAATATATTTTTTTGTGCGTTTGAAGACCGCATTTTGGAATCAATTTTTTATACTTATTTTGTAATAACACTTTATCCACTGATAAAACAATAATTATTGTAATACTTAAAAAAAAACATCGATATAATTACAACATAAACAAAAGAGAAATAAGGAGTATTAATTAGTTTATAAAGTACCCTAGTTTTGAAGTAAATATAATAAGTGTGTTTGATTAAGAATTCATTGACTCTCTTTAAGGTTTCCCAGCGGACTTGGACGGACGAACTGGGTAGCATTAGCTGTTATATTATGCATAAAATGGCCGTGTGTACTCTGAACGAAATGGTTACACGTTATCATACTGCAGACATAAATTTCACTTCATACGACTTCCCACTTAAATGTTTGTTGTTGGTTCAACTTGTAAACGACTTTGACCTTAACTTTTTACGCAAGTGTATAAGTTACACCAATGAACATGTTGAGAAAGATGTTGGATAACTTATTTTATTATTATTTCCTCACTCAGTCAATCTAAAGTTTTAATGATAAAAATCTTCCTTGGGATAATTGGACTAGCTGTGTCTTAAGACAGTAAATTCATTTTCTTTATTCTTATTTACAAAAAAATTTTTTGATAGGTAAAATGTGGAGTTAGACTAAAGAAATGTATATGCCTGTTTAGTTCTCTTCTAGTTATCTAGTTGTTAAAGAAAAGGCAAAGTAAGTAAAATAGGTATAGTATATGTATGTATAACTATTTCATATGAAAAATTAAAAACGATGTAAGGATTAAGGTAAGATGCACAAGCATGTAGGGGAGAGTGGGGTACGTTCGGACATGGGGCACGTTCGGACTTCTTGAAATTTCCGCCTAAATGACGTGCTAGTTGACAACTGAGGTTTACGATAGGTAGCCAGAACAAAGAGTTATTGTGTGACAAACATCCGGGTTTTCAGCGTAACAAACAAAGTTTTTATAAGCAAAAACCTGTTTTTGAGATGTAATAATATTTGAGGCAAATATCATAAGCTTTCGCGTTTTTATTTTTTCACTTAGCTATTTGGCAATTGCAGTTCACCAAATGCCATTACATGATCTATAATTTCATATAAGTTTAACCTCACCTGTTGCTCAGGGAATTAGTTTTATCTAGTTAGATGAAAAATATGCATGTGGGGTACTTTCGGACAAGTAGAGTGGGGCACATTCGGACATACCCCGCAGTAGTGGTAGTAAATAGTACCCAAAAATTCATGCGCAGAAAGGAGCCCGATGATTTGTTTTTCTTGTTATAGACGATATTTATTTTGTAAATTGTCAAAATATCGTCTCCAAACTACTACGTCCAAATATTATCAAAGGCACTGCTAAGCATGCAGATTTATTAGTTTTACTGTGAGTTTTAATAATTTAAATATTCAATAATAATTTGTATTGATATTTAACAATATTTTTTGAGTACAGAGAATAAAAAAAATAGTTTTGTAGAGTTTCTGTGTTTTATTGGGTTTTGTCCGAATGTGCCTCAGATGGGGCACTTCCGGACAAATGCTACATTTTGAAAAATAACTAATTTTCGAAATGAATGTAAAGTTTATCGAATTTTTTTGTTCATTAATCTATACTTAATGAATGAGTCTATCAATGTGCATTAAGAAAGTTGCCATTCAATTTTAAACAGCAACACTACATTCGCTTAAAAAAAGTGTCCGAACGTGCCCTACTCTCCCCTACGTGGCTTCAGTCTTTATTATGTTATTGCATTTTTGTAACACATTTATAATTCTCTTTTAAATAAAATTGTAGAAGTATACCATTTTACAATAATCATCTTTAATATATAATTTACAACTTATCTCGAAAAACTACAGAACATATTTTTTCAGAGCAGATTTGAAGCCACATTGATTTTATGAAAACCTGATTAAACATCAAACGTTCAAAAAAATATTGTAATCTGTTAAGTTACAACTGTGGCATGAAAAAAATTTAGTAAACATGTTTTTGACAAAGGAATCAATATTTTTTTTGCAAATGCATAACCAATCAAGATTACTGACCCAATTAATCACTCAATACATAACAACTAACAGGTATCTATTATTGTCATACCCATTACCAAAACAATACAGATGTACGTTTGTTTACCTTCACATTACCAGTACAACTCTGTCGTGTCTGTTGATTATATGTATATAGGTATTTTATATTAGTGGATCTAAAAATGTTTCTTATAAAAAATTGGAAAAAGCCACATTTATATCAAAGAAATGAAAATAGATTTTTAAAAATTTTAATGTAATGTTTCTTAAGCTTTTTATCTTAGCGGAAACCTTAAAATTAGTATTCATGTTTTAAATTATTAACATAATATTTTATTTATAAAAAAAAATTATTCACACAAAAAGTAACCAAATATTTGTACACACAAAAGAAATAAACATAAATAACCAATACAGATAATAACTTCTACAATAACTTCATTACAATTTCCTCCGGAGCCCCTATTACCATATCTCGCGGTATTTTGGTTGAAAAACCCTGTTCTAAAGTATAACCCTTCGAAACCCTTGATCCCTGTACCTTGTGAGTGTAACGTGCTTTGATAGCGCAAGGGCAACCTCCTGTATTATTAGTAATCCATGTCAAGTGCAGGTGTGCGATATTTTATCGGCTATATAGTTTAAACAATACCAAAAAGTCTATAAAACAAATAAATAGAATATTTTAGGTGTGTAAATAGAAATTATTATTATTTTTTTTAATATAAGAGAGAAAAAAATAAATACTTTCCAGATATAAACAAATTTTAATTAAGTAAAATGAGAAGAAGTTATTTGATTATATTAATTTCCATAGAGTTAGCCATTGAAAGAATACGTTGGCTCGTCAGTCCATTTACATAAACGAATAGCAATGTGTATTACTTTGTATCTATGAATATTGAAGATATAATACGTAAGAATCTGAAGAATATTCAGACGTTCAATGATAATAATGATATAGTATACTGTAATTTTTATAAATGTTGAGAATCATCGAATCTTCACGCAATAATTCACACCTCTGCAGTGGTAGTATCACGGAAGGAAGAAACATTATCCTTTTTGTTCCTATAGCAATATCTAGCAGTTATATATGATACTGCTTTCTTAATTCCCCGGTGGCTACTCCGTTAAGGTCCTGAGAAATTTCGCAGGTGAAGCGCACGCAATTTTACTGTCAATAAAAGCCTCCCGATGCTGAGTTTTTCTTCGCTAGCGCTAATTGCTCATAAAAACGGCAGCCACAAGTCAGTAGGTTTCCTTTATACGAGTGTGTTTTATTTTACCCGGACAAGTTTAATTAATTTCTTACTATGTAGGTTTAGTGTTTGAAAGTAAACGTTTTAGATTTCTTGAGTACTTAAAGCATCAAACTTTAATTGAGTTGTTATTAGATATTCACCATATGATCTGACCATAATTGCAGTTAAATCAATTTGTAAAGGTGTTAATTAGTGTAAGTAGCAGTTTTAGTAGTGCCAACACTCGACAGTAACTGCTGTAATAGAATTCAGTGTCATATACTCGTATTTACTTACCTATTTAATAGATTAAATAGTTTTATCTTGGCTAATTGCAAATAAACATGTTTTATAAAAAGTGTTTTTTGAAATTTATATGCAAAATAATTTATGAATTATTTATTTCTTAACAAAATTTTATACATTTAGAAGAAATCATGAAAAATATTTTATTTAAAAGCGATGATAATTTTATTGAAAATAAAATTAATTAAGTTTTAAATGGAAATGTTAATAAATAAAATTCAATTTGAAGTTACTGGCAGTGTTGTCTTTTTTAATTAAAATGCTGGAACTTTAATTGTTTCTGTAATTGCAATCAGAAATATAAGAAACTAGAAATCAATTGTATGAAATAAAGATAAAAATACATGACTAATCAATTTAAATATAATATTATTAATATAAGAAAAAATTGAGATAGTTTTATTTTCATATTGTTTGTTTAGTAAATGATTTATCTTTATTATTAAATTATTATAATTTAAAAACACTACGAAGAGATTTCGTATAATAACATTTACAAATGGTTCTTAAGTTATTCAGAAAAAGGCAAACGAGTATTTCTTTATATTCCTATATAATTAATATATTAATTATTAACATAATATACCAATAATATTACAAATTATCTTAATTTCATTACAAAAAGGTAAATCCTTGTCCATTTATCCCTTACATAACCACACAAATATAATTTCCAAATAAATGAGAATACATATATTGGTTCGCATTTTAATGATATCAGTACGTAATCATCGAGGTCTGTTAAGCTTGTAGGATTACTGGGCTACTGGTTAGTATTACATAGCCAAGATAATCGAATCCAACCTCTGTTGTCTAAACGGACAAGGTGTACCAACCTTATTTAGCTCAAACCTCAACGGATTTAGTTATGTGGCGAGTTTATAATAACCTATTATGATATATTGTAAATATTTCATTATTAATCTGTTGCATTATGTTGTTAGTAAATATGGAGAAAATACTAGACTAACTCTATCAAGATTCGATGGAGTGAGGATATTTGGAAAAGAAAGAAGTGATTTTATTTTCGATACAATTTAGACAAAAACTATGCCACATCTATGAAAATATTTTATTAACCAAATTAATATAATTTATAATTTAAAGAATTTATTCTATAAATTCTCTCCCTGAGCAAACCTCAGTACAAAGAAAAAAGTGCTTGGTGTCAAGACAATCATAATTTTATATATATTGAGAACAAAAAACAATATTTTCTTATAAGAATATAATCTTAATCCATTTATGTACATTTTGATTCTCTTTAAAATAAAATCATCGGACAAAAATAATAAATTATCTATTTTAAACAATATTTTTTCTTATATTTTTTATGTGTGTGCGTTATAACTACATTTCCGATCCTACGTATAAGTATTACGTTTTATTTTGTAATTTAAAAGTTAATGATTACATCTTCAATTAAAAAAAACATAAAAATCCTAATTTGCTGCTAAATAATGGGGAGAAGATAACGGCTTCTGTTTTAATTGTATGGATAAATAGAAAGTATATTTTATATTATGATATACATAGTACATACGTACCTATATTTAGAATTATTTTTTGTTGACTTTTTACTTGGTTCAATATAGCTTCAATGTATATAATAAAACTTATTAATTATATCATGAATATTTAGGTTTTATTTAAGGCCATAAAAATAACGAAACCTTGACATAAAGTACCGAACTTTAGCCATTGACTAAAAATAAATACGAGTAGTTTTTTTTAAACACAATAAAAACAGTTTCGAATTTGTAACAGTGCATTAAAACCCTAATGCAATATTCAAGACTACAGACAGATTTAATGACAAAGGGAACATTTAAAAGTGTATGCGGGTTTTACGATGAAATCGTTTACAATATTTGTTCCGACTGTTTTGTTTAAGGGACCAGACATAAAAATGTAGACTTTTAATAGGGGGCAATTGTTTAAGAAACTATAGATCGCATAAATAAGCTATTTGAGTGCACAGAATACGGAAGTAATTAAAAAGAAAATTAAAGGTACTTACTTTTTTTAAAGATTATTCCAAAGATTTATTTAACATAAGGAAGGAATTGTCTTAGATATATTATTTTTATTAGCCAAAATAATATCACTTTTAATAAATGTAATTAATTACATTTACCTTCTACTCCCTTAGTAGAATTTACGAACTGATCACACACAAAAAAAAACTGTATTGGACCAAGAAAATCTTGTTTTGTATATAACGAAAACAATATTTTCTTAATATAAGAAAAGTACTCTTAATCCAACTACATTATTTCTTCGTCCAAGTATACTATAGTTGGTTTAAGAATATATTTCTTATCTTAAGAAAATATTGTTTTCGTTATACACAAAACAAGGTTTACTTGGCTCAAGTAAACCTTTCTACCTGTGCATATAAAAAAATAAAATGATCAGCAATTGATAAACATTATATGTGGCGTCATTCATTACTTTGGCTGACTGGGACAATATTTTGAATTGGTAAATTAAATACGAGTCTTATCAAAATGTAAGTAGGTAAATTATCACCATTTACTCGAACTGAAATAATTTATGTTTTACGAATGTACGGAAGAATAAAACAAATTTACTACTTTGTTTACAAGGTTAGTTTGTAAGGGGCATTCATTTGCTTTAAATAATACAGTTCTGCATAAATCGGAAACTCTTCTGATTCATGAGTTAGGTTTCAAGAAGATCGGATTGTACACGCAGCAACTTCTTTTGATTCTCTCATAAAAAGGTCGTATAAATTTTATAGACTGTATCGTCATGAAAACTAAACATTCCTTTTTTTCGTTTTATTACTATTTTATTGGAAACTTTAATAGGAGACAATACGCAGTCATGGTTAATAGTTATAATATGTTATTATATTGCCAAAAAGTAATTTGACAATAGTGGGATTACAATGTTTATAGCATTAACTAAAGTAAATGCTATCGTCATATAACATTTAACTGTATTATTATGTCAATATCTACGAATTAAAAGATTACGAAGCAAGAGATAACATATTCGAAATGTATATTTTAATCTTAATATATATAAATTACGTGTCACATGTTCCTCCGCTATGGACTCCTAAACTACTTAACCGATTTTTATCAAATTTGTACACCGTGTGCAGTTTGATCCAACTTGAAACATAGGAAGCCTCCTATGTGAAATGGGGGGGGGGCTTTGCCCCCCCCCCTTTTTTTTAAAGAGAGTTCCCATTTTTTTACGGTGGTGGTGGTGGGGGGCTGTAAAGCTTCCTATGGGAAAAGGGGGGGTGCCCCCCTTTCCCCCCCTTTTAAAATAGAGTTCCCACTTTTTTACGGTGATGGTGGTGGGGGACTGTAAAGCCTCATTTGGGAAATGGGGGGGGGGGGGGGGCACAGCAACGCGTGGCCGAGTCATCTAGTAATTAATATATTTTACTCATATTCAGTCAATTGTATTTATTGTTTACATTGTCTTTGCCAAACATAGATAGTAAGATTTTCTCTTGAGCAACCTGAGATGTTCTACAAATATTGAATAAATAAAAAAATGAAATTGTATAAGTTATGACGATGCCGAGCTGTCACAAGTACCCAGTAAAAGTACTTGAAGTATAAGTACCAATTACTAAATGAAAGCAATTGAAATACTAGTACTTTTTGCTATTTTCAAATGTATTTAAAGTAAGCTTTTAAAGTACTTTACTGACATTATGAAAAAGTACTTGAAGTATTAAAAACATCCAAGCTATTATTAAATTATTAAATGTGAATAATGTTAAATACTTCAAGTACTTTACTTGTTAAAAGTATTATTTTCAAAATATACTTGAAGATCAATTACTTTTATTATGTTTAAATGTACTTGAGGTAAAGTATTACAATATCCAGTACCTATCAAAAAGTATTAATGTACATTTTCAAGTATTTTACTGAAAGTTTTGAGTGCTCTATAAGGATGTAGAGATTTAAAAAAAATCGTAGAACTTTTGCTGATCATTAATTATTAAACTGTATCACCTACATATTTAGACGAAAACGTAATTTAAGATTTTGATAATTTTTTTAATGATGGTAAAAAAATAAATAACATTCATCTGAAACTTTAAGATAATTCATCGCCTAGCTTTGGAAATAAAAATCATAATTTAATAAAAATATGTACAATGAAATATATGTATATATGTATATGTATACATAAAATAACTATAGATTATACTTAATAAAGAATGTAATTAAATCTATTATATTTCTGTTTGGTCTTTATTGTGTTAAATATTTAAGAAAAAAAAGTCACAAGTCTTTATATATTCCAGGTATTTGTAACCTGCCATTGATAATAAAACAAATAGTAAATTGTAATTGCATATAGATATATTTCACTTTCGAAACTACTTTTCTTAATAAATATGAGTGCGACTACATTTTTAATACTTTTATTCATAACGATAAGGTATATATATTCTTTAACTATCTTATTTCGATAAAAGAATTTCAAAAATAGCGAATTTTAAAAGTTTGATCTGGAGATTAAATTCACCACGTTCCAAAATATTCAATAAAGTGTATAAATAACCGCAACAAATCCAAAGAATGTTTAATCGGCGTGGATTCTTGAAATGCAACCTTGCTCGCAGCTATAAACACAAACACACTCACACATACGCACACATACAAGCACACATACACATCGTTGGTCGGCGGAACGGGTGCATGCATATTTAACGTGTAATTTTGCCAGCATAATGCGAGGACATGCCGTCGAGGCGCACGCTTTACGTCTAGACGCCCGGCCGCGTCTGCATTTTTCTGGAGCTTGATAATGTTTGCAATTCACTGTCGGTGTTACCGTGACCGATATATACACACTTGTTTGTATTTTGTTCATTCATAGATTCTGTGTAATGTGATAATTATAGAGAATATTAATGTTAAGTCTATGTGTATACAAATTATATTATTTTCTTATATTTTTTTCCGTACTGAGAATCTGATCTGAAGATCATAAAAATGGTTTTGTAGTTTGCAGTGGTCACTTATTCCTATTTTTTTTAACACGTTGATACCTAATCATTATTTGATATTTTCCTTATGACGGTGAATACGATATCTGAAGATGGGTTTTTTATTAGAGATCATCTAAAATTTCGACGAGACGAGATCGAGACGATTTTAACATTATTATTTCACCGAGATTTACGATTTAATAGATTATTATTTTTCGTTATATTTCAAAAGACCGAGATTTTTCTCGTTTGTACGAGACAAGACCGAGACGAAACTTAACTGACTCTCGTCTCGTGTGCAGGCCTAGGTTTCACCATACGGTACGAGTTTCTTTTCAAAAATAGCAACAAAACAAAAACAAGTAGGTACAGTTTTTCGACAACAAAACTGAAACTCTAATCCACTAGACCGACTGTAAATGTTTTGTTTTTGTTTCCATTTTATCCTCTTTCATGTGTTTCAACCGCGAAATTATTGTATTAATTCTTACATAGATTCTAAATCCAAATCTTTCGGATTAATCTTTATTAGAACTTTAATGTTTTTTCATTCTTCAATTAGGTATTTTAATTAAGCATTTTCACTGTACGTTTTCTGGAAACCTTTTGATCAAAATAACCTTAAAACACGAATTTTATGTTATAGTTTTCATTTTGCGAAGTTTTCGATTTCTTACACTTTGGTCTATTTGGTAGAAAACTACCTCTAGTAGGTGCGTCGAGTGGGACCCCCCTTTGAACGAATTCGAGTGAAAAAATTGCAAAATTATGTGCTTATTATGTGCTAATTATGTACCGAATCAAAAAATTTTGTACTCAAAAGTTAAGGACTTTTAAAAATTTTTGAAAATGGGGTATGTAGGTCGACGTCGTTTTACACCCCCCATAGTGAAAAAACGACGTAAACATAAATTAATCGATTCAGAATTTATGTGCTTTTTATGTGCTCGAAGAATATGCAAATTTTACATCGTAATACCTTTTTTACCCACAATTAATTTTATATTACAAAATCGAATGCAGGTGGCGCTGGGGGTCTAGATATTTCGATAAATTGTGTTTATATGATCTAATTTGGCTCATATTCAGAAAATTTACCTATATCTATGTTAGCTACAGGAAAATAAATGTTTTAAAAAAATATGGATCTGGTATAGGTTGCGCTGGAATCGAGATATTTACGAAAACGTGTATTTCTGGTCTGATTTTTAATCAAATTAGTTTCGGGTAGAACAACGATGGCCAGGCTGGTGTAATGTAATACAACAAAATTTTCGAAAATTACAAAATCTATCCATAAAATATTTTATTGGTAGTAAATATCGATTATTGAAAGAATTTCATACACGTATTATTTTTTAATTAAATTTAAAACATAAAATATCTCATTAAAAACTAATTACATCTAATTAAAATAAAACATTACATAATACATACTAAACGAGAGATTTCAGTTCATTGTTTAATTTTTATAATATCAAAAAAGGAGTAGCGAGATTTTATTTAATTTAAAAAATAATAAATATCCTCTGCTTTTCAATAACTAGGTAACAAACCTTTATTAATTGAAAAGCACAATAAATAAGTCTATCAATTCAAACTGAAACCAATTATAAAACGTTAAATGCATTCAGCAGCTACCTTTCCACAAACCTCATCATCAACAAAACAAAAGCTTGGTATAATATAATCAGAATGAGATTTTAACAGACTATTACAAAAACAATATCTGACCGAATATACACAGACACAATCCGACAATAAAGCAAGCCAATTTAATACGTTGCAACCTCCCGCTGTGTGGTTTCCACAGAAACAGTGTTGGAAAACTGACCCCAAACATACTTTTTCTTTGTTCATTAAAAGCAACGTTAAGTACGTTTATCTTTGTTTAACCAAATTCATATTCCTTTGTTCTTTGTGCATCGTCGTACACGTGGATTTTAATAACGATTTTAATGGCCGTTACGATTCGGTTGCTTTAAATGCAACGAAGAATTGAGAAATTATTTGCTTCATGAACATTTTATTTAATGCAATGCAGCTAACTAAATGCCAATTTGTTGGAAATGAACTCATTTGATATGTTTAAATGAAAATTTAATAACTCGAACATTCTTTGTCTTGATAAGAATAAAGATGTATATACAAATAAATAATAGTTTTTTTTAACTTTCAATTTTTCCAACACAAACTTAATTACGTAAGACACGTACACGAACATGTATTTTAAATAGATTTTTTTCAAGTTACAAGTTTTTTTCTTAGATATATTTTTATAGTGCTAAAATTTAAAAAAAACTTGTTATAAAAAACATTCTGGGTGTATCTTGACACGTATCTTGGCTACTGGATAGAAGCCACGTCGATTTGGTTATTCGTCTAACATGCACACTTTGAATAGAGCCCTGATGATATCCACTGTAATGTGCGACGAAACGTTATCTGATAGAACGACCAAATGGACGCGGTTTATATCCAGAAGCCAAGATTCACCTAAATTGGATGTACTTACAAAAAATATTGAGTCAACATTTATTTAATAAATGTGAGTAGATTTAAAATTTTCAATCTAGAAAAACTTTTTTGATTTTTATAGATGAGGTTTGATATTGATATACAATATACATATACGTGTAATACTTATACGAATAATTAAAGATAATATTGTAAACATTGAAATTGGTAGCTAGTTACTTGGTAAAAAAATAACTAGGGCTAATTATATAACCTTGATTTGTTCATTTTTACCAGTTTTTTGACTGTTCTAAAAATTACCAAGTAATTTTCTTGTGTGTTAAATATTAAAAAAAATATATCCTACAAAGATAGCTTTGAGAGCAACCATATCTTGGAAAGTAGTCGGTTTTTGAACGCATATGAACATTTTTGTTTCTTTAAGGTTAGTAGTGGCAACTATTTTTCATAAAATCTGTATAGAGAAATAAATTATAAATAATTTTAAATTTATTTATTTCGATCCGTCTCATATTTTGCATAACGTTTTATTTCTTCTTAATTAATTTTTTTATAACAATTATAATTTTTTTATTAATTATCCAGTTAAAACAATTGCAATGTTATGCCGTATTTATATAAACAAAAAAAGGTGTTTTTAAAACACTTTGTATTTGTAAATGTATGGGGTTTGTTGGTTTTTTGTCAAAAAAATACCGTGTTGCTGTTTTTTTCTTCGGTTCAAACACAAGGATAATTCAAAGACGTAAAAAAAGAAATATAAGATTTTTTTTCGAACTCAAAAAAGCACCTGTATACCTATGTGGCTCCAAACAGTCCACGTAGTACGTACATACTTTGGAACCCTTATGGCATACACCCGTGTATGTCTTGACAGATTTTTATGATACTGTTTTTTTTTTTTTTTTAGAAATTATACACACGAAACGAATATTTATAAAAAAACACTTATTAATAGACAAAAGTTGAAACTTTTAATTGAAAAAATTCCAACATTATACAAATTTTTAAAACTTATATACATAAGTATAAATTTGCATGTAAATTATATACATAGAGAAGGAAATAATTATATTAATTAAATAATTATAAAATAAGATATTTACTCATGAATATAGTACCTAATATAAGTAAAAAAAAGAACAATCCAAACAACTATGAAAAAAACGGTAACTTTATATGCGAATGTAATCCATAGAAACGAGATACAAACGCAAATTAAATGTCTTTCGGTATTAAAACAAACCATTAGTTTTGAATGTTGGCCGGATCCGTACGGAGTTCATTAGTGACCTCTGTTGCCCCGCGCGCCGCCACACTTCTTATTTTTGATATTACGTGGTTTGCTTAATCCCAAACGATTTTCATATTCGCAATAGCCCGAAACAAAGCCTACATTTATTGCAGCCATCCATTATGTTTATTTTGATACTATTTTAATATACATACTTAAACAGGACCGGTCTGTGGAAATTTAAAAAGATAATTATCTAATGATGTCTATTTGTACAATCTCGTTATTATTGTAGATATTATCAACGTGACATGATTACAAGAGCGCATAAATTAACGAGACAAAAACAGTGGTAAGTTCTAAAGGAAACCCGGTTGGGGGAGGGGGGGATTGATCAAGCATCTCTTAAGTTAAATGATAAAAATTTCGATGCGATTGTGACAATTCGACATATGGAGATCTAAAATCTAAACCACACAATATTGACTTGTGAAAAATATAAAATATATAGCAGACATGCTGAAAGAATTGAACAATAATGGAATCACTTTCCCACTCAACATAAATACAATTTTTCATTAAAAAAATATCTGAACATTAATAAAATACGGCTAAATAAGGCTAATAGTTTATTTATATAGAAGGAACTTGGTTTACTATGCAATTAGAGTAGAACTCCTATTGTGTTACTCCTGTGAAATTACCTGTGAATCATGGTCGTCATGTTTGTTTATCAATGCTTGGCCCAAAGCTAATCCCATTCGATCTTTGTGTCCCCGTTTTTAGAAATTAAGAAAAACAAATAAAAAAAAATAAATAAAAAATAAGTAAAACAAAACATCATTAGTCAATCACCTAACAAAACAAGAAAACGTTTAAAAGCTGTCTAAAAGAGACCATCAGGTCTCAAAAGGCAAGTTTATTATTAAAAAAAAAAAATCGATGAAACCTTAAGGTTCTCGTATAACTTCCTCAACATATTACGTAAATATTGAGTATTTTCTAGAGTCTAGAGCATTTACAATTCAATAAAAAATAATACAGAAAATCTAAGATATTTCTCATTTAAAGTAAAGCTTAATAAAATAAGAAAAGCTAATATCAAGCTTATCGTTTTCACAGCAATATTAGCTAACCCAAAGAGAAAAAAAAACAATTATGTTATTTTTTTTTATTAAATGATTAAAAAATAGCAGCAGCAATAATCGATTCATATGTACATTAAATATATTACAAATGGATATTATTTAAGTACATTTTTCTAATCTACATAAAAAGAAAAGCCGAATTTTTCTACTTTACATACATATAAAATCTGATGTTACATATCATTACCATAAAATTTTTTATTTCATAATTCAGATTTCATTTTATACATACGATTGTCTCTCTACGGTTTCTTTCCGGTAAATGATGAATTCTTACGAAAACATTTTTGCATTTCAGTAGAAATTTCAATCATAAAATATACATAAATTGAAAATAAATCCATCGATTTTGAATGTAATATCCATTACTTCATCCCGCTAGCAAAAAGATATTGAGGGAAACATGTACCTAGTATATTTTTATTGATAAACAGATCGCTTGTATTATTGTTGATTATTGTAAATTGAAAATATCTATTGAAACATTTTTACGTAGGTACCTATAAGTTTCTTATTTATTTATTTATTTATTTTAAATGTAAATTGTGTTTTTCGAAACAATGATATGAGTATGTAATTTCGCGCTAAATAAAAAAGTGCATATATTCATAATAAATTAAAAATATTTTTAAAATTTTAACATTCAAAATGTTTCGTTTAATAATTTTTATTATATTTTTTGAAATATTGTACCACCCAGCAATACCCACAGTTAGGATTGTCAGATGGTTAAGGTGAGAAAATAAGTCCTTAAAAAAGGACACATTGAAAAAAAATTCAAAAACACAGATTTTTGTTCTTGAAGACCTTTTTTGGGTTTTTCTATCTGATATTTCTTAAAATAAAGCGTGAAGAGTTTTTTTTAGCAATTTTGGTAAAAATAAAAAATAAATAAAAACCTCGGACACATTTCAAAAATCCCCCCGGACGCCCTTAAAAAGAGGACACTTTCCGGGGAAAAGAGGACGGATGGCAACTCTACCCACAGTTATCATTTTATGTGTGCAATATATAAAGTCATATCTAACAAGGAGGTGAATATAATTTTACAAAATAATTCGTGATATATCAAATAAATCATCAAATCATAGGTATATAGCAGTAATTTTTTATAATAATAAAAATGTATTTCAAATAAGGTACATTAGAAATAACTTGTTTAGGATGAACAACAATATTTAATATCAAGATCAAGAAACGATAATGAAAGACTATGATACGAATTCTGAAATTAAAAATATTTCAACAAAAAGATGATACAGCATACAAACGACGGAAAATGTGAAACTTGTAAAGAAAGCGTCTGCAAATTTTGAACCGAGTGAAATACAGTGTGTAATACTCCGTTCCGCTATATTTAGAAAAGCATCAACTTGTTAAATGTGGCATGATACAACTTGCCTTCCTTTCGTTGCCCGTGAAGTCCTGAAGGTACAAGAGATGTCACCTAAGTCGCATCGTTCTCACTCGCCTTCTTTTCTACCCCCCCCCCCTCCGCCCCCATTCCTAACTCTCTAACGCCGCGTTCCATTCGCCAAAACATCTCCTATCCTTATTTTCCATAAACCAGTAAATTGCAAGCCTTGTCAAAAATATTATAATACCGTTATATTGCTCATCTCTACAATCATGTTTACGTGTGTTTTTATGTAGGTATATATTTTTTAAATCATGCTTATTTCGTAGAATCGGTTCTTGTGGAAATTTCATAAAAATAATTCTCTGTTGAAAATATTTACTTTAATATTTTGTATTATAGACAATTTGTTTTTCTGTTATTATTTTTCATTATTATTCCTCTAACAGTATTTTTATTTCTATTAGGGATTACAGTGTATGATAATTTCTTAGTTCTGGGTTTTAATTGGTTAATAATAGCATTTCTAACAACACACAATATTCATTTATCAATTCTACAGTTGATTATTTGAAGATATATTTTTCTTTATAATACATAGGTAACGGAATTACAACATGAAAAATCAATATACATATATTTATGTATAAAACACTATTGATACATACAATCGACAAACATTTTAATGATCTAATGTATTTTTTAAATTAAATAATAATGTTATTAACTTACTAATTATTTACGAATACATCTCATCAGAGTCATACCTGTAACAAAAGTAAATAATTAATTCCAGATCATTATAAAATCTTTGAATACAATAAATAAAATATAAACAAAGAAAAAAACCATGCAAATAATCTATTACCTAATAATGAAAGTGTTCTTTGATGTAAATTATAGAGAAGAAAATATAATAGGAAATGCAATGTAATATATCAACATATAAACGCGTCTAAAGGGTAAAAACAAGGCGTGTTTAGTAAATCAATCAATGAATTAATACATTACTGTTATTATTCAAAACATCTATTAATGATCATTACAATAATGGCAAGGCACATAGGTGTGTAGGTAATGCTATTTTGTATGTGTCTACAATTTCATTAAAATTTAAAACATCGTTATTGGTCGTTGATAGTAAAACCCTGCTACCATGAAATTTTTGAACTAGTTCTTGCCGAGAGAGGAGGGAGCATATGAAATGACTATTTCAAGCCCCTTGCACTATTTTTGAGTTGAAAAAAGAGGCAAATTTTATTAATAATACCTACATTTTAATACCACATGTGCCTTCCTGGTGGTGATAAATTTCAAATTTCTATCTGTAAGATTAATAAGGTTCTGGTGGTAGACTTACGGAAAATAGAGTTTACCATTTTCTAAAAGACTGTGCATTAGTTCGTTGCAATAACAATAAATAATATCCTTATTATTTACAATCGAAACTTATTTATTTTTAAAACATTTTATTGCGTATCACAAAAAAGGAAAACTTCAAAATAAATATAATGATAAGAATAAAATCGAATAGGTATCAAATTATTTATTTAAAAAAACGAATTAAGTCATATACTTTAGTTTCAATTAATTAATATAATATGTAGATACAAATAATATAATTTATGAGTAGAAACTAAAAGTTTGTTTGTTTAATGTTTTTGTATCTAAACAATTTCTAAGTGACAAACAAATTAATGAAGATGTATTGATTATATATGTAAGTAAATTTTTTTTAATGTACTTTTATAAATAACTATGGGCCGGTATTATAAAGGCCAGATAACTTTTACTCTAGGAATAAATTTACTCATCTAATAGTTTACACATTCTATGGGGTTCCAAATAATGTGACAAATGTCATCGGAAATGTTTGTTGATTATGAATTTATCAGACAAAATAATATCAGTTATATAATAAAATAAAATGTAAAATAAGATTTTAATATCTAAAAACTCTAAAAACATCTATTTACATCAATATTACGGAAATTTATATAACATTTTTACATTAGAAAATATTACAACACAACTAATTTCTTTATCTATGGACACAAATGTCAAACATATTTTTATTTATAAGTTCATAACCTAAAACTCAAATGTATGTTTTTACAATATTTAAAATTCTCATGAATTCTGAATTTTATTGTACACTCGAAATGAAAGTTACATTTTTATGATATTATACAAAAGAATTGGTACATATTTTCATTTTTAGATTGTGTACAAAACTTACTGAAGATTATTTAAGAAACACGTTAGATAAAATTTCAAACTAATATTTATGTAGTTGATCGCAACTTGAATGGATTATAAATCCATGACAGATCGGTATCTTTTGGTTTGTAGTTTTCTCTATATTTCTGTAATTTTTGATCTAAAGATGTACAATTTTTTCCCATATAAGCGCATCTTTGAATAGATGGTATCTTACAATCGCAGTTATAATTGACTTCGTATTACATTATTATTTCAAATTCGCTCATTTGTTACAATTAGAATCAAAGTTAAAGAAACAGGTGTTATTTATTACCTTATATTCTTTCTTACAGATGTTATCGTAGAGCACAGCTTCGAAAATTAAATAAAAAGCGTAGATAGTTGTTCAAAAATTATTTATTAATTAAAACTATACATTACTTTTCAAAACAAGGTACAAGAAACAAAGTTCTTTTTTGTAAAACTGTCAATATATCTGGTTTTCAAAAAATATTTATACGTACCATTGAAACCGGCTATAATGACATCGGTTAATATGACGTATAGACGTATAGGTTATAACGACCCAAAATAAAAGTCCAGCTGAATTCCATATTAATGTATTTTTACCTGTTATTACGACTTTCTGCTTTTTCAACTTAATATGACCGGTCCCTTTGATATCATTATAATCGGTTTCTACTGTCTTAGATCTTATTTCGAAACAATTACCTTTGTACGGTACATGAAAACATTAATCAAACAACAAAGTACTTTTGGTCTAGTTTATTGTATTTATTTGTTTATACTTGAAATGAAAAATAATTGCTGTCCTCTTGCAATCAGAATTCTTCTGTTTCATTTTCTTTGAAAATCAGTACATACGCTGACTTATATCGTACTGCATATTTCATGTTTATACCCTATATACGCATATAAACGAACAGGTTTGTTTCTGAAAATTACAAATATATAAAACTACCATAAAAACGGTATAATAAGCACAAATATTTATTAACTTACCATGTTTTTTTTTTAAAACACAGTTTGAAATTACTGGAAATTACGTATGATTTAGGTTATGATTTTCTTAAAAGAACTGTCAGATTTATTCTGTCATGGTGTCACGTGACCAAAACATAAGTAAATTTTATTCGTTTCGAATAGGTAGGAGTAAATTTACTTGGTTCATCTGGGGTTTTTTATAGTGATTTTGTTATTTTTATTCAGTATTTAGTAATTTTTTGTTGATAATGTTGAACTTGTCGACATCAGAATGAGATAAACTTATCTGTAGCAAGTGAAACAGCGATATTATTTTTGGTACCTAGCACTGTCGCTATTTAATAGTCTAGTAAACTTATCTGTCTTTTATAATACCGGCCCTATAGGTAGTATAAAACTATATACAGTGTCTATTTTTTAATCAGTAATAAAATGGTTGCGAATGATGTGAACTCAATATTGAAGTCAGTGTTCTTCGTGTCAAAGTTCATGGGTATTTTACCTTTAGGAAATACAAAATTTTCAAGTTTTGCTACTAGAATTTATAACTTCTTAAAAATAATAACTATATTAATTAGTTTTGTACTAATTCAAATAAATGTGCGATTATTTCCATTTTATGAATATAAAATCTTTAGTACATACTTCGATATGATGTTAATGTATTGCCATACTATATTACTAGTTGTATTAATATTTATATTGGATAAAGAAAAAAATATTTTAAAAGAAGTGATCGAAGAAATAATTGAAACAAGTTCAAATATACAAAATGTTTTTAGTGAAACTATAGAGTATTATAGTACAAAAAAATCAATTAGATGGTTGTTTGCTGGCATACTTATGATAGTTATTTTGTCATTGTTAGAAATAAAAACATTAAAATCAATTGATTACCCCATTTCAACAATAACTTATAGTAATATACTTACAACAAGCAACATGTTTATAATGTTTATCTATGTTCATTTAGTATCGATAATAAAATATGAATTAAAATTTTTAAATAAAAAAATAATTGCAATATCAATGTATTCAAACAAATCGACTATGTGTATATCAGTGATATCACAACGTCAAGCAATGAGTAAAGAAGTCAATCAAATTGAAAATAGAGATGACAAAGAAATGCAATTACAGAATAAAATTTTGATAGAACTTTCTAGTGTTGCATTTTTTCACAACCATCTTTGTGGCATATGTAGAAATATTAATAGAGTATTTTCTGCTATAATGCTGCTTATTTGCACGACTTCATTTACAGCATTATTAGTAAATGTATTTTTCTTAATTGTGGTTAATGCTAAATCCGATGCAGTTTATATTTATACTGGAACTATACTTTTATCAATAGTAGAAGCAATGATATTGTATATTTTGGTTAATATTTCGACAAACACAACATCAGAGGTGTGTATTTATAGTATATTTATGTATAGATGGGTTATTATTATTTTTAATGTAAGTAAACAATGTTAAGTATTTTGTTGAAGGCGTTAGGCCGAAAGATTGAAGTGTACCTGTTTTGTATTTATGTATAATGTATATCATTAAAATATTATTTATTTGAATGCATTTTTCGAATGAATATAGGTCCCATGAGTAGACCAAATAAAAGAATTAAAAATTAAATCGGATCTGCTAATATAATATAATATAATATATGATACTTATAATATAATCTGCTAATCGATAAGAAAAATCGTTCCAAGTAAAAATACGTTCTCAATAAGTTTATATTTTCAGATTGAAAAAACTGCAAAATTAGTACATAAATTGAGACACTTAAGATCCAACACTCAAATATTAAAGTTAATTAAATCATTGTCACTTCAAATGTACCATAGTAAAATTGAATTTTCAGCATATGGAATAATAGAATTTAACTTTGCATTATTGTATATGGTAAAAAATATAATAATAATAATAATATGAGTTTAAAATATTTAATTTAAAATTATCTTTACAGGTATTTACTGGAATATCAAGCAATATCGTAATTATAGGTCAATTTTATATAGTAGCAGATTAATACTTTTAAGTTAAGAATTTTTAATAATAATTAAATAATTAATTTTCGCTTCAACCATACAAATCGACAACTCCTTATTGTCAGTGTGACAAAAAATTCATATCGATGAAGAGCACCTAATAACACAATGTCCAATATACAATAAGGAAAGATAAACACTAAAAAAATCTACTAGAAGATAACATCATCTGGCAGAATGAGTATAAGTATAGTGATCTAATAAGAAATAATACGGCTTATAATCATATTACAGAATACACAAAATCTGCAATATGAAATTGTAACATGTATTTTTTTGTACCTCCTATACCAAAGTGAACCTTACTCTCAAATTCCATGTATCAGGTCCCCCAATAATACTGAACCTGCTATGATTGCCCCATTAGCAAATTCACGTTCCTTCATTTATCCTTTGTGAAACAACCTTACAATAAAATAAAATCAACTACACGAAAAAAAACTAGATAATACCACTGAGCTGTTGGAAAGGAGTAATTCAGCCGACAATAGTTACACCTTCATCGTCATTCGACAATTAATTAAAAAAAATAATAAGCTTTTATAATATATAATGTTAAACAATTAATTTTTAGCAAGTTAACATTTGTTAGGTGCATGAAAAAAGTCTTATGTAACAACATAGTACTCGGAATCACATAAATTTCGAAAAGTTCATAAAATGTTGGTTATGTTTAGTTTAATTTTTGTATTAAAATTTCAAATTGTTTCGAAGAATTGTTTTAATATTAGCCCTTTGTATATAATATCTACATTAAAAATTCCGATACTTATTATATTGCAGTTAATATTGATAAATATTGATATAGATGTATATGGACTCCAGAAAATCCAATAAGTGGCTTTTCAGTTATATAAACCTTAATTTACAACACATTTATTGTAAGTTAAAATTTCTAATCAAGGCTGTTTTAATTTTCAAAAAGGTGAGCCTGTATCCATGGTGTCGAGTTAGTGAACTTGTATTGTGCTTTATTAAAAGAATATATATGATAATAATATGATATAAGCTGTTACGAATAATATTGATGTTTAAAATATTTAATTCGTGAACCTAAATATAAATAATATTATAGTTCATTCATGAGTAGGTATTTATGTAGTTAAAGCTGTTTGTTTAATGTATTTGTATTAAAACAATTATCTAATGGCAAGTAATAAATGAAGATGTATTGATTATGTTTTTATGTAAATATGTTTCTAAGTAAATAGGTAGTGTAGTATAAAATTATATACATTATCTTTTATTTTTACTAGTATTAAAATGGTGACGAACGATATGAATTCAGTATTGAAGTCAGTGTTAATTGTGTCAAAATTCATGGGTATTTTACCTATAGGAAATACAAAATATTCCAGTTTTGCAACTAGAATTTATAATGTCTTAAAAATATTAATTCTATTAATTTCTTTTATACTAATACAAATAAATGCGCGAAAACTTAAATTTTCTGGATATAAAAACATCAGTGTAAACATGGATATTTTGATAATGTATTACCGTATAATATTACTAATTTTCTTAATATTTTTTATGGATATACAAAAAAATATGTTACAACAAGTGATCAAAGATATAATTGAAACTGATTCAAAAATACGAAATGTATTTAGTGGAATTGTACAATATTACAGTACAAATAATTTAATTCGGTGGTTGTTAGTTGGTTTACTTATGATGGCAATTTTGACAGTATTAGAAATAATAACATTAGCACCAATTGATTTCCCTATTTCAACAATAATTTACAGTAATATTTTAACAACAAGTAACGTTTTTATAATGTTTATCTATGTTCACATAGTATTGATAATACAATATGAATTTAAATTTTTAAATGAGAAAATAATTGCAATATCATTGTGTTCGAACAAATCGACTATAACAATGATATCACAGAATCAATCAATGCATAAAGAAGTTGCAGTAGAATATGAAAACAACATTCAAATTGAAAATAAAGATGACACAGAAATACAATTCCAGAATAAAATATTGATAGAGCTTACTAGTGTTGCATTCTTTCACAACCATCTTTGTGGCATATGTAGAAATATTAATAGTGTTTTTTCTGCTATAATGCTGATTATTTGTACGACTTCATTTACATCAATATTAGTAAATGTATTTTCTTTAATTGTGTTTAGTGAGAAATCCGATGTAGTTCATGTTTATATCGGTACAATACTTTTAACAATAGTCGAGGCTGCGATTATGTATTTTTTGACATTAAGTTCGACTAACACATCATCAGAGGTATGTATTTACATACATATATATATAGACAATGTAGTATATGTATCGATGGTGTTAGACCATAACAGGGTAACTTGAAAAATGTGATTTATCAGAAGAGTGATTTGAAAGTTTGAAGTGCATCTATTTAGCTCAAATCATTTATTAATTATTTATATTCAAACAATTTTATTGAACGCATTTCTCGAACGAATACAAGTCCCATGAAAAGATCAAATAAAAGAATAAAAAAAATTAAATTCGAATAATTTTTTGTCAAAAAATGATCAAAATGGTAGATATCATGTTATAACCTAAGACCTTCGATAAATATGTAAAAGGGGTTTTCGTTATTATTTGAGGAGAACTGGTACTTCTTAAAACAAATCCGCTTAAAACGTGGATCAAAATTACTTAGTAAAATGGGTTTAATTGGGACACGTTTAGAAAAAATAAACAAATAAATATTTTTGACGACTGTGCACAATTGCGCTTGTATTTTTATGTGTTTTTATATTCTTTGTATTTTTATACAAATTCGTACCTGCGGGAATTTCGGATAACGAGGACCCCATGTAATTAAATATGCATTAATCGATAAAGAAATTAGAAATTGTAGTCCAAGTTAAAATACATTTTTCATAAGATTATATTTTCAGATTGAGAAAACTGCAAAATTACTTCATAAATCAAGACACTTAAGATCCAATACCAAAATATTGAAGTTAATTAAATTATTGTCACTTCAAATGTACCATAGCAAAATTGAATTTTCGGCATATGGAATAATGAAATTCAACTTTACATTATTGTATATGGTAAAAAAATATAAAATAATAATGTGTTTAAAACATTTCAATTGAAATTCTGTTTGCAGATACTTACTGGAATATCAAGCAATGTTGTAATTTTGGGTCAATTTTATATAGTAGCAGATTAATATTTTTTTACATAAGTTCATACAAGTTTTTTAATAATAATTTAATATTTAGTTAATTTTTTTATAACATGTAAAACAATGAATTTTTGGCAAGATATACATGCAAAGTACCTACATTAAAAACTCTGACATTCGAGGAGAACGTTTATATTGCAGTCCGGGACTCAGTATTAACTATAATATATCTGGACTTAGAAACAAATGGAATCCATTGATTATTTGTAATAACTTGAACACGTTTAAATAAAAAGAAAACACTCACTTTTTATCAAAGTAAAATGAGTTAAAAGAATCGCGCCGCTTGAGTTTTCAGCTTTAAATTTTATTGTAAGGTAAAAATCTAGTGTGTAATGCAGTGATAGAATATTAAATTTTATAATAATCCTGAAAAATATATATTTTTTTATGTATTTTACTTAATTAATAGATTGTAACCACTAAACGGTCTATTGAAAGGTTTTAAACATATGTTAAATGATGATTACGAAGTTTGTACGATTTTAAGTTACCAAATATACATACTATAGTATATCGTCAAACAGAAAAAGTTTTTTTTTCTATCCACCCGGTATATAGATACCTATAAAAAAGTTTTGGTACGATAGTAGAGACATATTATTACAATTGATAAAATCTTTTAAAATATACAAATTTGTCACTTGTGATTGATTAATATTATTTATCACAGTAAAGTAATGAGTATTTTAACGTTATTAGGATTTTATCTGTATAAAGAAGATACAACGCTAAATATTTTCAGAAACAATATGAGTGCACATAATGCATTTAAGCTAGTATTGTATTTATCAAAGTTGATTAATTTCTTACCTATCGATTGTGATAATACGATATGTCGTATTTTATTAAATATCGCACACTTATTAAAATCAATAATTGTGTTAATTTTATTGTGTTTAGGGTTATATTCTTTGTTTAAAAGTGAATACGATGTCTACACAGACGTCAACAAAAGTTTAGATATAGCTGTGTCAATATTCGATGCTAGTATTTTGATTTCTAGTTTTGCTTATATGACTTTACAAAACAAAAATTTCAAACGTATTATAGAACAAATTGATATTATTGATGATTATTATTTTAACTTTTTCACTAAAGAAGTTGTATATAATTTTCATGATATCAACTTATTTTTTGCAATCATTGCGATCATTTACTGTTTAGTGATAGTAGGGGAATTGACTTGTTATTTTATTAATGGATATTTACTTTTTGGTATAAGTAATAATTATTTTTCATGGGTTATCCAATTTATATTGGTCTATATCAATTCAATACTTATTATCACTCTGAGAACACAATCGTTTTATTTAAACAATAAGTTAAATTATATATTAAGAAAATACAAAGGAAATCGAAATAAATATATACTTGATGAACTAAATTCTATTTATTGTATTTATAAAAAAATAACAAAAACTTGTAAATTTATCAATAAAACATTTGGATTTTTAAACTCACAACTACTATGTTGTGTTTTTGTAAATATTCTCAATAATTCATTTTTATTGTATACGCTTTATTGGACAAAAAGATATGAATCTTTAGACGACATAGTTCAATTATATTCAGGGTTTATGTGGATTATCTTCAGTATGTTAATTATATGTACAATCGTTCAAATATACAAGTCTTTGTTTGAAGAGGTAGGTATTTATTACATTGACAAAAATGAAATAAAATATTTGTAAATATTCAATCGTATACATTTTTTATGCTTTCATATTCAAGACTCTAAGTATCATCCCGGGAAAAAATTGTAGATCTGCAGAGATCTACCCAGATCTCGATAGATCTCCATTTTAAGACAACATATTTTTCACTAGTTTTTGATCTGTGAAGACTTGCAAAGATCTACAATAACAATAGATCTAAAAGTATCTACAAAGATCGTTGTAGATCGTGATGGAGATTAAAACGTCGACAATTAATTAATTTTCAATGTTACAATGATCTTCAGATATCTTTGTAGATCGTTGTAGTTTTTTGTAGATCGTTTTAGATCTTTGTAGACCGTTGTAGATCTTTGTCTCCACAAATCAAAAACCAGTGAAGAATATGATGTTGTCTCAAAATGGAGATCTGTCGAGATCTCTACAGACCTACAATTTTTTCCCGGGAAATTTAAATCAAAATGTGCCTCCGATTTTCTTTAAATATGCCCGTGAGACATACGATTAATAAGGAAGAAGTAATAATATAAAATTTTAGTGAATTAATTTCTTTATGCGCATGCTCATCTGAAATTCATGCACTCGCGTTTAAAAAACAAATGTAGGCGGGTTCATTTTATTGGGAACTCTGGTTAGTGAATGTCAACAATTTAATCGGTTTACTTACCACAATTTTAGTTAGTCAAAAGAAATCGAAAAGTTGAATTTTTGGAGTAATAGATTAAAAATTACAATGTAATAAATAACTGTATAATATTCTTTTTGTAGTTGAATAAAACCGTATCAATACTTCATAGATTTCAAGAAACTGATATAATAAAATCTTTGAAAATATTTATACTACACCATCAAATAGATAAACTTGAGTTCAACGTTTTCGATATAGTTGTGATGGATTTTGTTTTAATCCATGTAGTAAGTAGTCGTAGAATTAATTATTATTTTATTAATACAGCGTTTTTAATAAATTTTAGATGATAACTGCGATATTAAATAATTTATTGATATTATGTAGTTTTAATGAGATTATAAGAAAATCTTAAACATTTATCAAAAATTACCACATGTCTATTTTCGAATTAATACTGTAGATATTATATTATTATATGTGATCATCAAAGACTCAGTATTTTTTAAAAGCAGAATAAATTATTTATTTCCTTCAGATATAAATCAACGTTTACAGGTTGGTAAGTATATAGTTTTTTTTACAATCTATTAGATTAACTAACTGTATAAAATAAAACATGAATACTTTAACGTTACAATTGTCTTTTAAAAGCAAAAAGCCTTTGTTTTCTAGAACTGCATGCTTGCTCCTCTTGACAAATACACAAACTACTTAGGCGTGTCTTTGTGAGACATTAATCAGACAGATAATGATCATGGCTGACTTAAATTTAATTTCATGTAATCTGGAGAGAACAAGAAAACGATGTCGATCATGAACATGTAAAAGAGGTAGGTTAAACTGAAAATAATATGATTACTGTAAACATTTTTACATATTCTAATAATGTTTAATCTCTTTTGTATTGATAAATATATATAGGTACTCATACAGTGTAATTTTCATTGAAAATTATTGGTTTATATTTGGTATTATACGCCAGAACATTATGCTTTTTTAAATTAGCCTATGTTTTAAGCTTCCTTATCTTAAGAGGTCAACTATTAAAAGAAAAATAATAGAAAATCAGTCAAGACATATACCGATGTATGTCATTAAGGTTCCAAAGGTACCTACTAATTATAAGTACGTGGACTGTTTCAAAAGCCCTTTGCAGGCGGTATTTTAAAAAATAAAATAAAAAACACAAATTTTATCTGACTAATATCTACATTAGTATTCCTCAAATGGTTCGGATTTTTTTAAAGTAATTTACATTGCATACAGATAATCTATTTATATTTGTGAAGAGATTCATTTTTGAATTTACATTTCATATTAGAAACAAATACGTGTATGACCAATTGTTACAATACCGTTATTCGATGATCAACTAGCATACGTCAGACTTAAGACTAGCTGAGGTGGGTCATTAGGATCCGCGCGTCACTCACCAGATGACGTGTTCCCGAGGGTTGGACGCCAGGCGTCATGGCGCTAAACGGTTGAATACTAGAGACACCCAACTAACAGACGTTGATGTGACAAGTAAACTATTACCATTGCCCCATAATTCCGTTCTTCATATGTAATTTAAAACGACGGATCAATGTGCATGCAAGGATCATTAAAAACATATTAAGATGTATGTTCGTTCGAATAAATACATTTGTACTTTTTTTTAGAACAAGAAAATATCGTAAAGAGAATATTCGTAAGTTTGAGTGATCATCTTCACAAATCAAAAAATAGTGTGTAATAATAAGTATTTGAATAAAAAACAGAAGAGAAATAATAGAGCATCGATTAGTTTGCTGTTTCGGCTTCTAAGCAACTTATATTCAAGGTTTGTTTTAGACTGAATACATTATAATAGAATTACACAAATATTGTCTTTAATAGAGTATGATATTATAAGTGTTCCTAAAATAATTGGAAGAATAATCATACAATATGTAATTTCCATTTAAAGTTTAACATATGGAGGATGTCAATTTGCTGAAATTTTTACATTTGATATTTTTTTTTGCAATATATGTACCTATAATATTTTTATTCAGACGTATTGATTCCCTACCAAATAAGAAAAATAAAGGACCGTCAGTTATTATTATGAAGTTATTATTATTATTATTTAAAACGATTTTTGTTCCTATGATTTTATTCCTTAATTGTTCCTATGAGTAATTCATCTAGCAATGTAAGCATGTTATTATTGCTAGATGAAATTCGTTGGTTAGCCTGCAGGCGGTCAAATACTCTGCACGATAAGATATAGGTTTTTACCGAAGTCATAACTCATAACCATAGTTGTGGTATATTGTTTATTGTATTACTAATACTATTATTGATTTCACTTTAGTTAAGTAAAAAATTAATTTTTTGTCCATTAATACTCATTATATCCTCATTTATCATTGTCAAAAAAATAATTTATTTCTGTGTTTTTCTGTTTTAACTCACATTCTCTCAACTGTATAGTAGAAATCATACTTCGTTCGAATGTCAAGAAAAAATATAAAATCATCATTAAAATTACTTAAATGTTTTGCAAAAATTTTAAACTGTTTACCAGTAGAAAGAAAAAACATATTTTGGAAACATGGAGTTTTAATATGTCATTTAATATTGATTTTTTGTTTAATTGTAAATTTATACATTAGTAAAATATACATATTCAATTACGAGTATTTATTGTATACAAATCTGAGTGTTTATTTTGATTTTGTTCTTGTCTTCTGTCACACAGTATTATCGATTTTGATATTAATATATTTAACAAGCAAAAAGGAATTGTTTTCAAAAATTTTAATTTTGCTTACACAATCAGATAAAAATATTTCTGAATATTTTAATGAAACTATTAGATACCAAATTAATGGAGTCAATTTGTTTTTATTTATAAATATTTTCACATTCCTGGTCGTGATTGTTTTTGATAGTTACGAATATATATTTGTGTATGAATATTCTACTTTGGTTAATTTTAATGATTATATGTTATATATAATTCAGATAATTATCGTCTATATTTATGTTAACTTAACGGTGATAATAAGAAATCAATATAGTTATCTAAACATATTATTGTTTTGTGCTCGTGATTTAAACGTAAAGAATAAATGTATTAAACAAGAAGAGTGTTTTTGTAACGTAAATAGAAGTCAAGAAAAATATTCACATATATTAATTATTAACAAAATTAAATTAATGCTATATACCTTGAGTGATTTATTAATCCACATTGATAAACAACTAAGAAACCTTTACGAAATCTTCGCACTCACAAATAATATGTTTGGATTTATACATTTGATAATATTCACGAATATTTTCTGTGTTTGTTTATATTATTTATTTTATCAAATCTCATACATAAATCAGTTTAATGGAAGAGATAACTGTATACAAACCGTGTCTACAGTATTATGGATACTTATTTTTCAAACAAATGGATTTTGTATTATTCATTTTTCGAATTTGATTTCAGTTGAGGTAAATTACATATTTATATACAGATTGTAGAAGTGTAGAAGATAACTACGTCGCATAAGATTCTCTTAAAATAAATGACAGTGTATTATTTAAATATATATTTTTTAATGAAATAAAAATATCCAAATTTCTATAACACAAATCGTTATAAAGTAACTTGAAGTATTTTTTAGCTGTGACTTAAAGGGGCGGTAATAGATTATAGTTTCGGTCAGTATAAATATACAAATTGTGTGTTCAATAATATATTGGGCGATAAAATATGAGCAGTAAAAAAATGGAAACGTGGAGTATCATATCTTTAAATGAGTAGTTTAATAAGTAGGGGAACTTAGGGAATGGTGGGAAATTGGGGAATAGCGAGACACGGCAATTCCGCCATTTGTGTGAATTCAAAACACTAAAACAGGTAGTATAGTTTCGTCTCTGTATATGCACAGTTTTCATCAGTAGTATAGACACATCAACATGTATCGTGAGAGTTTCTGTAGGTATCAATAACTGTTTAATTGATTGTCCAAAAGTTTTATTCACTTTTCGTATTTTCGTTGTTTTTACATTTTAGAAAAAAAAGTATTGTATGGGCATAATTATCATTTGTCCTCGACATTTCGACATGCAAAAGATATTTGACATGAACACACAGTGTTGATTATAGTTTTTGTCTAATTGCAAACTTAACGTTTGGGGTATTGCGGGACACTTATTTTGGGGAATAGTGGGACACGTCTTTTTCGACGTTTCTCAAGTCGGTATCGCATTTTTATGCATATTAGTTATTTTTCACGCAAAAGAAACAACCCTTATATCTACGGTGGACAGGTGGTGGGTTTATGCTATTTTTAACCGAAATATTTACGATTTTATATAATCAAATAAAAATTTTATATGTCACCCCTGTCGCGTATGGAGGGTTGTTATTAGTTTCATTCAATCCGGCGGAAAAAATACCATGGTTGTGTGGGTTAAGGGAGGAAACAACCCCCTATCTTGCATAAGAGCCGAAATATTTACGTTTTTGTATAGTTAATAAAAAGTAAAAAAAAAGAAAATTTTTATATTTAACTCCTTCTCACGTATGAACGGTTGTTATAAGTTTAATTCAATCTGGCGGGAAAAATACCATTGAATATGGATGTTTTGAATTCCACGCGGGCAATGTCGCTGGTACATAGTAAAATTTGTTATATTACTGGCTGTATTTTACTGCCATATAATATAATTAAACTATATTACTGTAAAAAAAAAATACTGCCCATATGTAGTATTATTAACTGCCCAATGTAATCGTCCGGATATTTTAAAAACCGCTTAAATAATTAGTTCCTATTTTGTTTCAGGTAAATAAATCCAAACAATTATTGCACAATATAAAATGTTTAAGAGAAGATAGAAAATTGTTACAAATAATGAAACGAATATCAATACAATTTTATCAAAAAAATGTTCAGTTTGATGCTTGTAGGATCTTTCTGATAAATATTACGTTATATTTTACAGTATGTGTACCTCCTAAAATGGTTTCAGGAATTAATCATTATTTACATATGCTTTTAAATTTTAGATATTGAATACTATAACAACATATTTGATCATAATGCTAAATTTCAATGGAAATATATAATTTCAAATTAATTTCTTTTTGTAATAACAGGTATGTACGTCATTATTGACTAATGTATTTGTCATTGGTAGTGTTAGGTAATAGGGGGAGGGGAGGGGGCAAAAAAGTTACTAGATTAATAACTTCAATTATCTACATTTTGAGACCCCACATACCTTGGTACAAATATTTTTTTAGCAAGCATTAGCTCTACGTTATTCCACCTGAAAAAATGTTTTTTCTCAAGTTTTGTATATACATATGTATGTCTGGGGATCATAACTTCACATGTTCAGTTAAAATTTCAAATTCCTAGGTTAATAAGTTTAACAGATATTTTTCTGTGAGCGGAAGGACAAACGGACGGACGACAAAGTGAGAATCTTAAAAATTATTACACTCGCAAGTAAAAATAGTATTAACTGATTATATATTGTTTAATTTGGTAGAAGTGACTGATAAATGAAAGAAAATGCCAAACATTTGTCATATATTTGATTATTATTGTTATTATATGTAGAGTTCACTTTACTTTTATAATCAAAAGTACTAAATAATAATTTATTATCCATTAAGACCCATCTTCATTTATCATTGTCAAAAAATATTTTTTTTCTGTGATTAACCTGTATAAACTAAACATATTTACTTTATAGTAGAAACTGTAGTTGGTTCGAATGTCAACAAAAAATATAAAATCATCATTAAAATTACTTAAATGTTTTGCAAAAATTTTAAACTGTTTACCAGTAGAAAGAAAAAACATATTTTGGAAACGTGGAGTTTTAATATGTCATTTACTATTGATTTTTTGTTTAATTGTTAATTTATACCTTAGTAATATATACATATACAATTACGAGTATTCGATGTATTCAAATCTAAGTATATACTTTGATTTTGTTGTTGTCTTTTGTCACACAATATTATCGATTTCATTGTTAATATATTTAACATACAAAAGAAATCTATTTTCAAAAATTTTAAATATGCTTATACAATCAGATAAAAATATAGCTGAATATTTTAATCGAACTATAAGATACCAAATTAATGGAGTTAATTTATATTTATATATAAATATATTCATATTCCTGATCGCGACTGTTATTGAATCATACGAATTTTTATTTGCACTAGAATATTCAATAATGGTTAATTTAAATGATTATATGCTATATATGATTCAGATAATTCTTGTCTATATTTATGTTATCTTAACTGTGATAATTATAAACCAATATAAATACTTAAACATGTTATTGTGTTGTGCTCGTGACTTAAACATGAAGAATAAATGTATAAAACTAGAAGAGTGTTTTGGTAACGTTAATAAAACTGAAGAAAATTCTTCATATATATTAATTATTAACAAAACAAAATTATTGCAAAATAACTTGAGTGATTTATTAATATACATTGATACTCTATTAAGGAACTTATATGACATCTACGTAGTCATAAATAATATATTTGGATTTATACATTTAATAATATTTACGAATATTTTCTGTGATTGTTTATATTATATATTTTTACAAATTACATTTATAAGCCAATTCAATGGAAAAGATAAATACATTCAAACCTTGACGACAGTATTATGGATTCTTATTTATCAAATGAATGGGTTCAATATTGTTTATTTTTCGGACTTGATTTCAGATGAGGTAAATAAAATAGATATGTATATACAGTGTGTAGAGGTCAACTACGGTGCATAAGATTCTGTTTAATTTAGAAATGATAGTAGATTATTTTTTTTTTTTATAGTAAATTTGTCTTTTGAGACCTATTGGTCTCTTTTAGACAGCTAGTAGATTATTAAAATATGTCCTAACTTATAAAAATAAATAATTATATTCAACATTTTAATATCACACAAATCGTTTAAAAATAAATTGAAGTGTTGTTTTAGGTAAATAAGTCCAAACAATTACTACACAATATAAGATGTTTAAGAGAAGATAGAAAATTGTTACAGATTATAAAACGAATATCAATACAATTTTATCAAAAAAATGTTAAATTTAATGCTTGTAGGATATTTTTGCTAAATATTGAATTATGTTTTACAGTAGGTTTACCAACTGAAAACGGATTAAGGAATTAATGATTATTAACGGTAGTTTTTAAATTTTAGATATTGAATACCATAACTACTTATTTGATCATTATGTTAAATTTCAATGGAAATATATGATTTCATAATGTATATATATTCGTCTATCAGATATGTACGCTACTGTTGACTTTAGTATTTGACGTTGGGTGTGTTACCAAAGTCATTTTACCAAATTGTAACCATGATAGAGCGGAAGGGGAGGGGATTAATTACACCAAAATCTACATTTTGAGACCCCACATACCTTGAGACAAAATATTATAAAATTTTTTTGAATGAAATTGTTAAAAAAAGTACCATATCTATGTATATTGTTTAATTTGTCAGTAATGGATCGTTATTTAATTAAATATAAGATATTTATGCAAAATAATCAATATCCCCACACTAGTTATGTAATGTTTAATTTGACAGAAACGACTGACAAATGAAAGAAAATTCCTAACATTTGTGACGTAATTGATTATTATTTTTTTATATAATTGATTCCACTCTACTATTACAATCAAAAGTAAAGTAATATGTTATAATCCATTAAGACCCATTATATCTTCATTTAACATTGTGAAAAAAGTATTTTAGTTATGTGTTTAACCTCTAAGAACTAAACATTATCAACTTTATAGTAGAAACCGTAGTTTGTTTGAATGTCAACAAAAAATATAAAATCATCATTAAAATTACTTAAATGTTTTGCCAAAATTTTAAATTGTTTACCAGTCGAAAGAAAAAATATTTTTTGTAAACATGTAGTTTCAATATTCCATTTAATATTGATTTTTTGTTTAATTGCAAATGTATACTTTATTCAAGTATACACATTCAATTACACGTACATAAAGTATACAAATATAAGTATATACTTTGATTTTGTTGCAAACTTCTGTCACACAATGTTAACGGTTTCAATGTTAATATATTTAACACACAAAAGAAATTTATTTTCAAAAATGTTAAATATGCTTGTACAATCAGATAAAATTATTTCTGAATATTTGAATCATAATATTAAATATCAAATTAATGAAGTTAATTGGTTTTTATACATAAATATTTTCATATATCTAGTTGCGAGTGTTGTTGAAAGTTACGAATACATATTTGTATTTGATAGTTCAATATTGATTAACTTTAATGATTATATAACATGTATAATTCAGATAACTATAGTGTATATTTATGTTATCCTAATAGTGTTAATAAGAAAACAATATAATTATCTAAATATGTTGTTATCGTTTTGTGCTCGTGACTTAAACATAAAGAATAAATATATTCAACTAGAAGAGTGTTTTTGTAGAAGCCAAGAAAAATCAAATCAAATAAAATTAGGGCAAAATAACTTGGGTGATTTATTAATACATGTTGCTAAACTATTTAGGGATCTTCACGACATCTACGTTGTCACAAATAATATGTTTGGATTTATACATTTTATAATATTCACGAATAATTTCTGTGTTTGTTTATATTATATATTTTTACAATTCACATTCACAAATCAATTCAACGGAAAAGATAATTACATTCAAACCTTGTGTACACTGTTAAGCATAATTATTTATCAAACAAATGGATTTTGTATTGTATATTCATCTGACTTGATTTCAGATGAGGTAAAATAGATAATTATTTCACAGTTTATAATTTCACTAATGTTACAACTTTACAACTACTAATGTTACAACTATACAACTTAAATTAAAATAATTTCAATAAATACACTTATTGTTAGTGTCTACTGTTTAATTTAGAAATGATCGTGAATTGTTTGATGTAATATACCTACTTATGTTAATTTATAAAAATAAATAAAAAATAACTTAAATTTTTAATAAAGTTAATAGTTTCAAATTATAATTTGCTTATATTTATTTTGTTTCAGGTTAATAAATCCAAGCAATTACTGCACAATATAAGATGTTTTAGAGAAGATAGAACATTGTTACAGATTATGAAACGAATATCATTACAATTTTATCAAAAAAATGTTCAATTTGATGCTTGTAGGATTTTTCTACTAAATATTACATTATGTTTTACAGTAGGTGCATCTACTAAAATGTATTCAATAATAAATGATTATTATTAATGTTTGCTTTCATATTTTAGATAGTAAATACTATAACAACTTATTTGATCATTATGTTAAATTTCAATGGAAATATATAATTCCAAATCAATATATATTTGTGATAACAGGTATGTACCTACGTTATTATATAAATTTTAAATAATTCAAACCTCGTAAATATTTTACTATGAAATTAATAAACTTTATGACATAGTGTTTACATTTTTTAATGTGAAAATTTTCATGTATTAGTTGAAAATATTCATTTCTGCCCTGTTACGAATGCTGCTCATTATAATTTATAACGTATCTTGTTTTATCGTTGAAAGATATATAATTGCAAATTATACCAGATATCTAGGATTATAATTATTTATTAAATGAGTGAGTGGCTACGCAGTGGTTATGAAGTAGTTCGTCTGAGGTATTTAATAATACTTTATATTTGGATTATTTTATTCAACTGTGACATTATTTTTTCCTGTAAATGGTCAACATTAATAATTCGCATTTTATATTTAGTTAATTGATGTTAAACAGTATTATAAAAATGCCTCTTAACCAGGAAAAAATATCTTTATCAACCCTAATTATAAATTAGGTACATATATCTATAATACATACACAAATAAGATCTGAAGAAATTGGACTCAAAATGAAGTACATGTTATTAAAATCGAGCTACTTCATTAAACTTAATTCCATTCGATGCGCTGGAGCTGATAAACTCTTTCAATCTATCTTAGCAAAACAATGGAGATAAACATCATATACTATTGTGTTCGTTTACCGTTAAGCAGTATTCAAATGTCTCAGTTGAAATTTGCATTCCCTATTATTCTTATTTATACGATATGTATTCAACGTAATTCTGGAAAATTTATATTCACTTTTAAATTTATTTTCAATATCTACCGAATGTAAAATGTATGTTTTCTCATTATATGTGAAAACGTTGTGTTTATTTACGGGTTTCTTGGAATATATTTGTGACAATTGCTTTTATAATTTTTATACAAAATATTTTTTTCTTCTATATTATACATATGTACATATTTATTATTTAAGAAATGTTTTAGTATTCAATGTTGAATGCTGTCTTGAATTGTTTGTATGGCATAAGGCAAAAGATGGAGGTCATTTTAGATAAAAAGGGAATTCAATCTCCGATAGACCGCAAACGATATGATAACTTATAGGTAAACGGTTTACCTTAATAATTTATTAATACTATGATATTTCATACACACCAACATTTGTATAGAATAATATCCATTAAATATATTAAAATCTTTCGTTGATATACCATCACGGAAAAAATACCATATAAATTCGAAAATGTAACAACAAAGAATTTTTTTGCCTTCGCCGACTTCAGCGTGTTCCGTTCTTGATAAGGGTGTGGAAAAACTAAACTACCCCTTCGGGATGTTATCGTTCTCATCCCCTGTTTTACTGTTTTTGCTTATGCAATAAGTACCACCATACCCACATACCCAAGTAAAGTGTATTCGTGTGCGCCGCACAAAGTAAAACCAAGGGCCCTTTGTGTTTTTCACAGAAATTCGCATGTTTATTCGATATGTTGAGTGACTTTAAAACAAAGAAAATTCAATTACGTTTAACAGAATCCGCGGTTGTGTTAAATTCATTATCGAAGATGTAAAAAAATATTAAGTTAACACCGACGCAAACACTTTTAAAATAAATATACCCTTGTTTGTACAATAGATGTAATATTTGTATGTTTGTCTTTTTGAATAATGATATGCGTTGTCGTATGTTAGAGAAATATTGAACTAGAAGCAACTACACCTATCCCCCGATTTACACGGCACTTGTTTTACACGATTTCGCTTTTACACGATTTATAAATTTACAATTTTCAAAAAACTAGTAAAAATGTTTATTCCGCTCCATATACGCCTATACAAAGATTTGACGGCATTTTTGAATTTTTTTCCTTCGGTAACCTGATGAAAAGAACAGGGGATTCCCGGGCTTGCAAAATATACATACATTTAGGGGAATCCCGGTAATCTGTGCGTATGTATTTCACAATACAATAAATGTAAAATAAATTAAATATCTACTTTATTACTTTCAAATGTTTGTTATTTTATGAACTAAGAATAATTTTGAGTTTTCCAAGATGTCTGATTTTTGTTTTACTTAAATAAATTACTGAATCATGCACATTTTTTTTCGTTTTACACGATTTTACTTAGCAAAATCCAAGTTTACACGGTTTTGTGCAGAACGTATCTACCGTGTAAATCGGGGGATAGGTGTATTTTTAATTTTAGAAAAATAAATAGGTATTAACAAAATATGTTAATACATTGTATACTATAAACAATTCAAATGTATCATAATTACTAGCTATAACAAAAGTTTATAAATGCTTAGAGCTTAATTTTTAACGAGATAAATATTTCAGCATGATTTCGGATTAGCTGATAACTGTAAAATACAATAAAAATCATATTTATATAGGTTTAAATTTAAAAAATAGTAAATGTAAAAAATAAATAAAATTTTGGTCTCGTCTGGATCACTTATACGATACGAGATGAGAATATTAGTTATAAATATACAAATATGTGTGAAGCCCTTTATATTTTTTTCAAATTTACCACTGACACAAATTTTAATAATGAACTGTTAGTTTCAATTAATAATTTAATACATGTGTAATTAATCTTATCCTTAACCGGCATGTGTATGCACTATAAATCTATAAATTTTATTTATTCCATTTGCAGATCTACGTCAATTAGTGATTCAGATCAGACACATACAGACATCAGCACAACAGGTTCCGTGGCATCTTGTGAATGCAGCAGCAGTTACGTAACTGCATCTCTGCAGTGCAATGTAGTGATTCAATCACGCGATCTACATCCGTCATGTTGCAGGATTGGGTAGGACATCATTGCTTTCGTGATGGGATTTGCACGAAGTAGATGCATTCGAAACAAAATTGTTTGCAAATAATTTATATGTGTGTAGATAGACCATAAGTTGTAGATTATTACATAATATTATTAGTTTAAAATATTGTGTAGATATCCAGTATGTATGCATTTGCATATATGTATATACCTACATATGAGGAGCTGCGAAACAAAACTTTTTTAATTTTTTTTAAGTTATTCATCTTACAACATGTGCAAAGACGCTAGTTCAAATTTTGGGTATTAAAAAAATCTTAACTGTACACGAAGATGGAGTAGTTACAATTTCACCTCTTCTGTAAAATTTGCGAAAGTGAATTTATCGAGTTTCGTTCCTCAGTTCCTTATATGTAGGTATAATATAAAATTTAATATTAAGATTTATAATCACACTGAAAAAAATTTTAAAGTAAAATTACTGTGCTAATTTAGTAATTGAGAGATATACATACTTAATATTTGCAATGAAATTTTAATATGACAATTTAGTAAAAAGTCTTATGTATAAATGATATAATTTTTACAAATCTAGTGAATGACTCCGTACTGTCCTCTGGGGTTACATTACAGCATAGTAATTTTTCCAGATATTTTTTAAAGAAAAATATTAAAAAAATTAATCTTTAAACACAGAGTTTGTACAAATTGAATACAATATAACATATTAATCATACTCACTGAATCTTACATATTACGTTGACATGTAAATCATCTTTGAAATAAATGTACATTGAGAAGCACTTGATAGTAATAAATAATACTAGAGCTTATGGATGCATGTGTGTGCCACACATAGTGAATATAATGTGTAACCCATATGTACTCGTATGTATGTATGTATCTCACAATCAGTAACGAGTACCGACAAGGAAGTTGTGCGAATGTTATAGCTATTCATTTATTGTATAGAGTTGCCAATCAATTTGCGTTCACTGCTTACTTTACTTCTTCAATTAAATCTAAGAAAGATTAATTTCTATTAAAGTAAACAGTTTCAATTGAGTTTCAGTTGGGAGAAGAAAATGTAACAATAGAATTTATACATATAGTCTATTATTTAAGAAATCTTAAGTTGTTCATAGTATATATATACATAGTTCTGGATAACTTTGATATAATATGTATCGTTGTTTTGTTTACAAGCTTATGAATGATTGTATTTTTCTCTAATTTTTTACAATAATCTTATTCAATTTCATTTCAATATTTTTACTAAAAAATATTAAATATACATTTTCTCTGATATAGGCCTGCTGCAAATTTAATATCATATAAGTAGTCTAATTTGTATTCTATTAAAATCGTTTCAGTAGTTTTCATTGGAACAAACAAAAAGGCAGAAGGTGCAAAGAAATTATTTATTAGTATTGGATAAGAAATACTATGATTCTTTTTGTGATTTAAAAATTATAAATAAGCTGATTGAAATTCTATTTAAATTTCTAAATCTAAATCAAATTAATTTGATTTCGTATCTATAACAAAACAATTCACACAACAATACACTTCCTGTAACGGAATACATGAATCAGGCAGAGCTATTAATAGAAATTTTATATACTCGCCTATAGAATTAATAATAATTTAGTGAGTCAAAATAACAAGCGAATAAATTGAAAATCCCTGTACATATATAATATAATTAAGCCGGCATCGCAGCATCATGAAACATAATTGTTGTATGAATGCAGTTTTAATGAAAAGAGAGATATATGCACGCAATAAATATATTACTATGCATTTTTGTAATTAAATTGTATTGTTTAATTTAAATTTTTATCACTGTATATACATATTTAGGTTATTAAGAATAGAGTAGAATTAAAAAAATATATGTAGTGTATGAAATGTCACTAAAATATTTAATTTAAAAAATTATGTAATCAATTCATTTCTTTAAAAAAATTAATACAAAAAGTTTAGTTTTACAGCTTTTTTCTAAATTCAATTCTGAAGCATATCTGGCTTGTAAGATAAACATTTCACAGGATAATAATTCAAGCTCCATTTATTTTTTTAATCATCACATTACATTAAGCAATTACAGAAACAAATAATACTAATTTAAAGCAATAGATCCAATACAGATCAGCTAGAGAATGCTGTAGGGGTGGAAGAAATGAGCAAGTCTATCCAATTGCACATTATGTACTTTTATATCAAGTTTCGCCACTAGTGCTGGGAAAACAATAGCGATGGACCAATAGTGCATTGATATTGTTCGTTTCGTTTAAAGCTGGTAACATAATTTTATCATTTTATCTATATAATATTTTTATTGACCTTATATGTATTATGAAATTAGTTATATACTTTTCAATTAAATACCTGTGCGACACGTATACGCAGACAGTTATATAGTTACAGGCGATCATTATTTTCTAAGTTTCTTAGGGACTCTATAGATAAACAATACCTTCATTTTTAGCCTTATTAAACAAAGGCTCAGTCGATTTACAAGCATTTATTTAAAGGGCCATGGTTTTATCATCAATAAAAAAGCTAATTTTACCTTAATTGGTATATACCAGAAAATAAGTACCTATTGAAAAATGCAAATCACAATGCATGCTCTACAGGCACCTTAATTATGATATTTTTTCACTGCTTAGGTTAAGGCTCATGTCTTTAATACTATGATAAAGTTTAAAATAAAAAAAATATTTCTTAAATAATGAGCAATTAAAAAATTAATGCAAGTTTAAAATAGATAATGGTGGCTTTTTTTACACATTTCAAATTTCATAGTCAACACGTTTCAATTTCCCTAGAAGATATTATAATCAATAGCAATTTCACTGTTAATAAAATTGCTTTGTTTAATAAAACACAAAAACATTATCTGAACTCTAACATGTACAGAATGCACACTTATATACTTAAACATATCAATTTGGTAATCTTGGAATCTATCAATTGAAATATGGACTTTTTGATATTACCCCTTCAATGAAATGTTGCATGTAATATTCCTAATAATTGAAGTTCGATGTTATGGCTCAGAATATAATAGAAGAAAAACAAATATATATTAGAGAGAAAAATTGCGAAATGTACTTTACAAACAAAACGCAATAATAATAAAATAACTTGTATATCTTCTCTTACTATATTGTAAGTAAAAACTTAGTGTCTTTGCAATGCTCCATAAAAATTGTGAAAAGAACAAGAAAATCCGGGATTGTATAAAAGAACAAACTCTATATTGACGTTAGAATGATAGTCACCCAAAGTTCAATCCTTAGTGCGCGTCCTCTGGGAACCTCTTGTAATTAAAGTCGCAAGTCTTCTCCAAGAGGGCCGCCATCATAAATAACAGCCTTCAAGACACATTATTACTTTGACCGTTTGCTAGAATCTTTTACTTGGCCGATAGCGCACTTATTGAGATCTTTAACAACGAGGAGTCTGATTTATGTGTTCTTGTTTTGTTTATTGCTTATAAACACGTTTTGGTTTTTAACTTATTTTTTAATAAGATTTTTATGAAGTTAGCTCGTGCATATGGCGATTTTGCGGTGTTTATAAAGAACGTATAATTTTTTTTTAATCGATAATCATAACTAATACGTTTGTACTATTAATGTTTAATAAATGAAATAAACACCGTTCATGATATTAAAATTCAATACTAGTTTACAAAAACGTACATACTTACATTAGTTAAAGGTAAGTATACTTAATTTTTTTTTTACTGCGCCAAACTTTCAATTTTTTAAATAGATCCAAGATTTGTTTATCTATTATAGTTGAATATACATTGTACATTGTATATATTGGATAATACTTATACAGGTGTCCCATTTTAAGTGCACACCTCTAATAACTTTTTATGGTGAAAAAAGTTGTACGGTTTGGAGGGGGACATAGACGTACTCGGATGAAATTTTTTTAGGTGGTGTTTTCAGGCTGATATGAAGGTCAACTTCATTTTTTTAAATAGGAACCTGTAGTTTTTATCAAGTTATTTTATTTTACGTAAAAAAATACGTATCTTTCATTGAAAACTTTTTTTGAAAAACTTAAACCTTTCCAAGATATCTAACTAAATAATTCGAGATTTTGAACTATTTTGATAACATTTCACCATATAAAGTTATTAGAGGTGTGCATTTAAAATGGGACACCCTGTATATTGTTTATTTATAAAAAAAATAATAATAATGGGGCCGTTGTATTTAGGTAATACTGAAAAAAATAAAATAAAATAAGTAATTATTATTGATGCTTTCTTTTCTTAAGGTAGGTACATCGTATATATAGCTTATATTCGACTATCATTAATAGAATAGAGGTACTTTATTAATAATTCAATAGGTACTTTTTATTTTACGTTTTTTTAAATACACATTTTTTTAACTTTTAAAATAGATATGTGAATTATCCAAAGTCATAGCAAGCAACAATTGAAGAGATTTGTTTAAAAATTTGACTATATTCCAAGTTGAATTTTTATTTATTTCTTTACTACTTCGTACGATCTTAATGTGGCATTATGTAAAATTAATTTTTTTGTGTGAAAATAATCCAATTCGAGTAAAATTAGAATAGTCAAGTATTGAAATGAACATCCCCAATTTGAATCAATAAATGTCAAATTAGCAACGCACAAACACCTTTCGACTGATTGTATGTAAAACAACAGTTAATTAAAAATATGTTAACTTATGTATACACCGGAATTCTTATTTGAGTAAAACGCATTATGTCTTGGAAATTTCATTAAATTCTTTGTAGAAACATTACTGATACTATACCATTTGTACTTATTTGAAATGTAATGGATTTTATTCACGCTATTTGAACATAACACTACTATACTAAAGATATATTTTACTGTTCAAGCAATCGACCATAGAAAACATAAAAGCTGTTGATGAAACAGTTTTTAAACTCTCGTTTTTTGTTATTTAATGGTGTATTGTGTATTTTAGCAAATCATGAAAACATTTCACTTTCAATTTAGAAGAGATAAGTTTTTCTGATGAAATCATAAATTGGTTGTATATTTTTTCATAATCTGTTAATTGTTTATTGTTCTTAATTTAAATGTATAGCTATTGCTTTTATTGAAGATTCTAAAGTAAGACTTTAATTTATGTTAACCATATATGATATATATTTTTATCATTATTTATACTATATAATTTTTTTTAATTTGAATAATACTCATTCATACGTACTAAAGTATAATTGTTTGATAAAACATTATGTTATATACACAAATTAAATTCAATAGTTATATTTCTATATGAACATGAACGTTGCAGGTATAAAGATTAGTCAACATTGGCTCATCTGATAATTTCTTTTTTCTTTTTCGCGAAGATTATATCTACTTTACCCCAGTATTCGTCCAAAATCGTGCTTATAACTTCTCGTGATTGATGCATGCTGAAATTATGTTATTAATGAAGTAACTCAATATTGTAAAATTACTTATTTTTAAAGAATTTTTGTTCATTAATAATAATTTTTGTTTTGGAATTTGATTATTTTACTCTAACAAGCGAGAGAGTTGATGAGAATTGAAAAGAACATACAAATATTATTACCAATACCAATAAAGATTATTAAAAAATGTTTTTTCGCAACAATTTTTTTATTAAAAATGCACTAAAAATTAAAAAAATAAATATTCAACTATCTCATTATTTTCAATAATGTTTCTATGACTGAAACCTATAAAAGCGTGAATTTTTCTTCCAAAAGCCATAATTATTTTTTCTTTTACGAAACCTATACATTTGCCTTCATGAGCACCTCACACTTTTTTATTGGTTTCAGTTATACAAAACTGAAAATTATAAGAGTAATTATAATACATTCAATACATTTTTTTAATTAAAAAAAAACAACACATTTTTTAGTAATTTTTATTTTCAAATTTTTTGATTAAGAATGATATACTATATTGCATTGTCACCGTATTGATACATATGTTCAAAATTTCAAATCGATACGATAGTTAGAAGTGGATGTAAAGTGAGTTATAAAATTTACTTACAATGTCATTTTCAAAGCTTCTGATAATGTAAAGGTAAAACATTTAAAATGTAAAAAAAATATTGAAATTTAGGAATGTGACTTCATTTTAAAAATACATTTGATGTTATCAATAAAAGATATGTCACCATGAATATACGAGGTAGATATTTTTACCATCACTATGTGTAGGTATATACCATATATTCATACGTACATATAATACATATATATTTTATTTATTTTTTCGAAAATTCACCGATTTCAGTTCGTCATATTCACATCCGGTATGCGGGTTGGGACAATCTGCAGCCTGGAGAAGAGCATCCGGAAGAGCGCCCGGAATCGTGATAATCTCCGTTCCAATTTCCCCCCAAACTCGGTTTACTTTAGTGACAGGATCATCAACTTCGTATAAATGTAGTAAAGATTTATAATTTCCAATTGAGTAGATAATTATATACATTTATATAAATTAAGAGGAAAATCTAGAACACGTCTGAATTTTCTTATAAAAATATATTCTTCCAATTATTCCTAGGTAATAAACAAATAAATAACTAATCATATACATTTTGCTTTATTTATTCTTTTAAATATTAATATCAAGTACCTAGTAAATTTTTACTAGTTATTAATAGATATTTTTTTAAAACAGAGACTTTCGACGAGACATTTTAGATTTTATCGTCTCGGTCTTTTCTCGTTAAAATTAAAAGTTCTCTCGTCTTGGTTTGTAGCTCTAGTATCTGAATAATATACTATTATCCAATTTAATATATTAAAAATAAAGAAATTCTCATGTTCTAAATGAATATCTCATAATATCTTCTATTAAAATGATGAAATGGAAACATCTATTTGTTCAAACTTCTCAGAGTTCAGTATTTACTACGTGTGCAATATTCAAGTAGCACTTGAAATGCATTAAAATTGGTTTAAGTGAATGTACGAGACGCGTGGAATCGATCTCAAACCTGATTAATATTCCTTCCGTTGTTATTGAAAATGGTTAGTTAAATATTTGATTAGAACTCACGTGGTGGCCTCTAATCAACGTTATATTCCCATTTGCACAGACAAATTATGAACTTATATATAAGTCCGGTCAAATTATAATTATTAACATAAATTCGATATTTCGTGAAAATTGGTTCTAATATGGGTTCTTAATTATTAATTATACAATCTTAAAAATAAAATTGATTTTTTAACCTCATAAGGGTTGTACACAGGACATGAGTTAGGTAAATCTCGTTTCGTCTCGGGTTTTGGAACTTAAGTCTCATCTCGATCTCAATTTTTAAGTGGAATTTTCTCGTGAAAAATTGAAGCGGTCTAGGCGTGCAACCACGAAGTCTCATGCATTCTTATAAAATAATTAATACATTTAATTTTGGGTTGTTATTTTATAATCTCATATTTTCGCTTAAAATTTTTATATATAAACAGTATTTAGTTATACTAATCCTTCCCTGTATTTACTTATCTTTCTTTTATGTAAGCTAAAATTTCAATATTCTCGTAGTTTGATGGAATATATGTTACGACAAAATTTTCAACTTTACTAGATTACATAGCCATCTGCATTATGTATAATGTTCAAATAATAGTTGATATCTCCATTTACTTATTCACTGCGTTATATAAAATAACACATTTTTCCCATTTAATGTCAACTTAGAAAGTATTTGTGGATTGAAAATCTTGATCCAACGGCAACAAATGAGACGATTTCCATGCACTGCACTTTTCTGCGAACTGACGTGAAGAAAATATATTTGAAGTGGTGGAAAACTTCAACAGTGTTGCTCGTTCCGTAACTCTCCGTTATTTATTCCGCAGTTTTTGAAATATTTATGTATACAGAATACATAAAAAAAGTATGCTAACGTTTTCTTTGCTGGTTTATCAGTGTATTTATTTTTGTTTTGTACAAATAGAAAGTTAACTTTTTGATGTAAATAAGATTAATCTTTTTTAAAGTTACTGTAATTTAACTGATAAAATCTATATTCAAAAATGTATAATACTCAAAAGTTCCCAAAATATAAAACAGACTCGAGCGTGTATATTTATATAATTTATTACTTTGCTGTATTAATTTTATAATATATAATAAATTCTTAAATCAAATCATATTAAATTTGAATTTTAATACAGGTGTGCCAACTTTGAAAACTATTTTATAATAATAAAAAAGTAATTTATAGGCATTATTAAAGTCATAACAGGTATTACAATTTTTATGTTCAATAAGATCACAGTAGGATCAATTGTTTTTTAGATTACTTCTAACATATCGTTGACAAGTTGATTATATGAATAAATATAAACTGCCCTAATACAATTTAAATCGAATATATTTTATCTCCAATTCTTCAGATCAAAAGTATATTTTTCAAATCGCTTTAATACCTTATTTAACTCACAATCAGTTCTGTCGCTAAGGAATAGTTATGTAAAAGAACAAATGTTGCCTTGCAACGGAACTAATAATCAAATACCTAAGTAGGGAGGTTACGGTTTGATAAAAATATTATTGATCTTAAAATTCGGAGATAAAATACATAACCTATGTATGTATAATGTATATCCAATTTAAACAGCTTACTTTAAATATTCAGACAGTTGTATTCATCATAACATCGGCTATAAAACGATGTTTAAAAGGTTACAATATGAAAAAGAATTCTATTGTCGATCCTGTTAAAAGCTACAAAAAGATTCATGTATATCATTAAAAATAAAATAAAAACCCATGAAAATGATTTTTGTTTCAGATTTCTAAAACCCTCTTCGATAAATAGTTTAGTGCTTCGGAGCTGAGACATATAAATACCTCCTATATTTATGATAGAAACAATAAATTCTTTCGGTTGTTGGTTAAGTGGATTTAATGTTTTAGCTTCTGATATAAATTCTACATATATTTGATAATATACATACAAATTATTTCCAATTATTCACTATGGAGTTTTATTTATAGGTCAATTTAAATGATATCAATATTTTGTTGTTTGAATATTAAATAGGATTAACTCTGCATCAACAGACATGCAGACGAGTTGGACGGTGATTGGCATGCTATTTAGTAACGACGCTACATCTCTAATGCACTTCTGTTTACGATCTATTCATCAGTAGTGGAACGAAAATACTTCACGGACAGATTGATGCTGATTACTTTAATAGTTGTCTGAAAACTTCCGACAAACAATTTGCTGCTTTCTTTTCACTTTACGAATAATAGAATGCCAAGAGTCATTGATATTATGAATATTTTGTTTATATAATGGAGTAATATTAGATTTTATAAATAGTTATTCACGTTCCTAAAATCTATATCTAAATGTACTTCACTACCATAAAAGCGTTCAATTAAAATAAGAAAAAATGGTAACTAATGTAAGAAATATGAAACTTAAATTCATATTTATGTACTAACGAAAGAATAAAAATTATACTGAAAATTTCCAAGATTTCAATTGTCTATTGTTTTATAAATCTTAACAGCGAGAAGAAGAACTAAAACTACAGCAGCTGATTGCAGTACATTTCTAGTATTTTGTTCTTTCGCTGAACGAAGACTTTTATAATTCTTTGAAAACTAAGACAATGAAATTGGATACAATGATTTCTTTTATTTTAACCACAACAAGAATAAAAACTTTACTGCAAATAGGCAGCCATTTTGAAAATACAATGTATTTCTTGGGGATACATTTTAAAGCTTTATTTGCAATCTTATTTTTTATAGAAATGAAAATATAAGCCGATATAAATAATAATGCGCCTTAGTCTTATTGCGAGGATATTTTATGTTTTAATAACAGTATATACCTATTTAAGAAAAAACAAAACAATTCGATTTATAATGGCCCGTTATTTACAAGGGACCCATTTCAAGTCGAAAATTCGTATCGAGTTTAAACTTTGTATATAGTTAGAGGAGATCAAGGTAAGTAAGAAAAAAATTATCTTAGCTGAGGTAAAACGGTTTAAGGGGGTGAAACACCCCTATGAAAATGTGCAAAATAATCATATTTTTTCAAATAACTCTGAAACTAATGAAAAATTTTCATAATTTGTTATGCTCTTTTTAATGGCGATAGTCAAAATTCGAAAAAATGAAAACGTTAACCCCCACCTCCCACCCTCATTTCATAAGTTTAATTTTTTCGAATTTTGAGTATCGCCATTCGAAAGAGCATAAAAAGTCATGAAAATTTTGTATTAGATTTAGATTTTTTTAAAATTTTCATTAGTTTGAAAAAATATGATTATTTTGCACATTTTCATAGGGGTGTTTCACCCCCTTAAACCGTTTTAACGAAGCTAATAACTTTTTTCTTACTTATCTTGACCTCCTCTAACTATATGCAAAGTTTAAACTCGATACGAATTTTCGACTTGAAAAGGTTCCCTTGTTACTTATTTAGGGTCAAAAGTTCATTTTTGTACATTTACACGTTCATAAAATATGTATATTTGAATTTCTATAACTTTTAATCCTGAATAACTAAAAAAATGTCAATTTTTTGGACCGTAACACTCCAATTTTAGGCAATTTGACTGTACCCTAATTTACATTGGTTTATGCGGGGTCTTTTATGCAAAATATCAACTGATTAACATTGCATATATGAATATATATTTATTTTTCTTATAAGAAGGCAGGTATGCCCAGGGATTCATCATAAACAAACCATATTTAAATTAAAAAAGACAATTGTACGAGTACATACATTAAATAAAGATTTTAATTTAGATAGTGAGTTCAGGCTAAATTTAACTCTTTGTACATAACACTAACCTACATATGAATTTATAATTATTAGACAGTCCTAACTAGAGAAGTCTAGCCACTAGACTGCAGCCCGGAGTTTGTTCAACTTTTCTCATTAAAAATGTCACAGTAACGAACATATGCATAAAGTCTTCTGTGTTAAAAGCAAGTTCAAGATTCTTTTATTAAATATAAAGAAGAATGCTGATCATTATTATTTTTTCTTATCTTATGTAAGTCATTGTACGTCTAAAGTGCTGGATCATTAGCACACGCTCGAATAAAAAGTCTAAAGATACAAGTAGTAAAAAAATCTTTTCACAAGAGGAACTAAAATTTATAATATGAAAAAAACAGATATTTTCTTAGAATTTATTTACAAAAACCTAGCCAAACCACACTTTAATCATATTTTCCTTTTTTTAATTAATGACGGCTAAAAAATAGTACTACATTACATTTTTTTCGTTTTATAACTTTATATTTGAAATGAAATTGTTGATTTTAGTATTGGTCATTGATAAAATCACCAAAGCTCTTATGTCATGATATTTTGGGAAAATACACATGGGATAATAATTTCGAGCTCTTTGCTGGCATCATTTTTGAGTTAGAAAAAATATACCGGGTCAAGTTTTACTGATTTGATACGCCACATGTCTAGGTATAAAAAATGCTATGAAAACAAAAATTTTGCCTTTTTGCTTTTTAGTACTATGTACCTTAATTTTTTCTTACGTATTAGATATATTCCATGTTTAATAAAATTTAAAGTTTCTAGTTTATATAATTTACAGGACATTCTGCCGTGACGGATGGACGGAACACGAAAGATGATAATGCTTATTGGGGTAAACGTGCTCCAGTATAATATCAAAAAATCTATTGATGATTCTATACATACATATAATATAGCAACGTCATAGCATGCCTAAGTTGTAGCATTTGACATTATATATATTTGCATTAAAAACATTGAATACAAAGTGCCATAATTACAAGCTAACTGTTCTGTTAATATTGCCTAAATTTTAAGATCAAAGACCCAGTTTGTGAACTATATTTATCTTATTTAAGAAACACATGAGTAGGTATCGCATACATAAATAACGTATCCGTTAATTACAATCCCTATTTATCTATTTAACTTCAAATGATCCTTCCCTGAATAAACACACACGATATAGTCCTTATAAAGTAATCGTATTTAAAACAATAATATATGTATAAATGGCGTTTGACGATATTTGATCATTGATAACAACAAATAATTATTTATCTTTGTTAAGTTATTAACAATTACTTTAATCAGGACCGGCATCAAGAACAAAATATTATCATACATATGTAATCTATGTAATAGAATATTAAGTGTTCGAAAATCACAATTAGTGATAAGAAATTTATTACTAACAAAAAAGGTTTTGATAAAATCCAGTGGCGGTTTGCCCTGAGTTATAATTTATATGAAGAGTGCCAAACGAGGTAGAAAAGAGCTTGAGGGGGATAATAAAGTGAAATGATATTAAAAAAAAATACAATAACCATCGATAACGAAAAAAAGGTCTTTCTAAAAAATGTTTTTAGAGCGGGGTGAATAACTATTTCTTATTCCGTCACTGTGTGAACCTATTATATTTATTTATATGATTTGAATATGTACAAAAGATTCTTCTTATAATTAATTTTATTTAAACCTGGTACTCTAATATCATTTTTTCTTTGACATTTGAAAAATTGTAACTTTAAAACATTTGAAAAGCATATTGCAAGTACTCATAGACAAAAAAGTAATAATAATCTGTGAAAAGCCACACAGCACATAGAATGTATTTGTACATCATTCATTTTTCCCGGAAAATATAAAATGGTATTAAGAATCATTGCAAAAATTTAAGAAAAAATCGCATATTCGACATTTATGGATATATGAATTTTTTCCGCAATCCTATAAAAACTATACGGGGATTCATTCTCAGAAAACACATGTAGATAAAATGGAAAAGTAAAATCAATTCCCTGTGGTAACGAGGGGAAATATGGAAAGAAATCATATTTTAAATCTGAACCTCTCGTATAAATATATTTATAGGTAAATTTTAAATATTAAATACTTCCTCAAAAATGCGACGTGCATTTTCAAGTGTCAATATTTTTATGTGATTTTTAACTCTTAAAAGAATATTTTCGTTTGCAGAAAACACTATCGTACTACAAATTCTTTTATATTTATTAGAGACCCGAACGCGGCTTCGCCTACGTTTCCATCTGTTTTTATGAACATTAATATAATTTATAAAATCTAATAAAATTTGTATTTTTAGTCTGGAAACCTCTATTAGTTTTAAATCGCAATGCATGTATAGTTTTATTTTAATAGATAATTCGAGTTTGAGGTTATGCGTTGATGAGTCAGTCACAGGACTTCGTTCTTTATAGAGTAGGGTCTTTTTTTACGCGGATTTGAAGTAACGCGGTGCGATTTTAATGCAAATTCAGGAATTCTCCGTTTCAGCGAGTGGGATCTTAAGAAAGCTGACAATTCAAGGAATATAAATATGTAAAAACGTTTTGTTATTATTAAAATCTTTATTTAACAAGATTTCGCACCAGTTTACAAACGATACCGACTTGTATTTTAAAGTAGTGACGATAATTCTAATAAAAAAATTAAAAATTGTTACTTTTCAATAAATCATATTTAGTTTTATGTTTTACATTAATTTCTTTCAGGTTTTAGAACAAATTTTATTCGTTTTTTGTTTGACATTATTATTTTGGTGAATTTTCAGAACCTTTTTTAACGTGATTTCTGAAAATTATATAACATATGTTTAATTTTACAATGTAAGCAATTTTGTGTTTTTGTATGATTTGTTGTCGAACGTATCTACCGCGTAAAAAGAAACCCTACTTGATTTGTAGATTCGTAGAAAGAAAAAAGTAACTCAAAATATAATGACACAAAATTAAGAAAAATGTGTTGACAATTTTATCTTCTCTGTGGTATGAAATGTAAATTTTAATGATTTTAGTTGTGTTATTACAACAGAGTTCAATAATGGTCAATACCTTAGTTGTAAGTCTTAAAAAAATTGTATATTTTCGTTCATCACTTAAATATCATGTTGCAACTCATATTATACAGCAAACAAAAACATTGTTCAAAAACATAAAATATTGTACCGTGATGTTATAAAAGTGCTATATTATGCAAAATATCCTTTGAAATTTATGCAATATTGAATAAAAGTGCTTGCAACAACATATTATCTGTATAATATAAAATAGCGGCTTCAGGTAAAGAAATATCCAGGTCAAATAATATTGCATACTTCAATATATAATTTAAAACATAGGATTAAATGGCGTTGAACAGAAGATGGAGAAAACTTAGTATGAGTTGAATGATGAATTTCTTGACAATATTTTATACATATTAAGATTGAATATCATTTAAAATATATAAAAAATCTTACTATAAGTACATTTACTTCGGATACGTTCGGATTACGTTTAATTACGTAAAGATATTTTACAAAAATTTCGACCCCTCCTCCTTTCAAAGTACCTCTAAGTATAAGGTTACCCCACCCCCTTTACTTACGTAAGTTTTTTTTAAATATGTACATATAGTAGTACAGATTTCAGTTAAAGTATTTTGAAATAATTAATTAGAAAAAAAAAATGTAGATAACGCTTTCGACCCCTTTCCTCCACTAAGGATTCGAAAGGTTTTACAAAGTCCCTTCCCTCAAAACGTTACGTAATTAATGGACGCTCCTTTTAAGTATAAGTACACTTTCATTTGAAAAATTATTAAGTATAATTATTCCGAATATTATCTAAGTACATGAACAGCTCTGTGTTACTGCATTTTGTTATTGAAAATATTATCGATCTTTAAATTTCTTTTGTGTGTTTATAAAAAAATCTAGATTATAGATACAATGTTTTTTGTCTTTGAATTATGATAGGTTTTATGCTATTCTAAAACATAGTAAGTGGCAATTTATTCATTTCTCTAAAACCTTCATTATAACGACATGCAGAAAAGCACGCCAATCAATTGATAAATACAGCTTTGATTATTTTTAACTGACCCTTATCTCTCTTATGCAGTGCCTTTGAAACCTCGAGTTCTTTAGTATTTGTCCATTGGACCAGGGTATAAAGGGTTTGTATTTGTTGAGCACAAACTAAACAAATTGAAACATAATATGTATCAAGAGAATTTGTTCTAAAATGTAGATCCTTTGATATTTAATGTTGATTTGTAAACTATAAACGTATGTTAATCAATTTATATAAACATTAATTCTGTGCTCACTGATATAAATAAATAATATAAAATTTGTTCAGACTAAGATTTAGTAGGTAGGTATTAAATATATATTGTCTAAATAAGGTCTTTACGAGTGAACCTATCCAAAATGTTCAATCAAATAGTTGTGCAAATTTTCTACTAGTCTTTTCTAGGATTTACTAAATGATACTAAAGTTAAATGCCGAAACTTTAATTTCTTTCGGGCTTTGACCAATCTCCAGGTCCAACTACTCAATGTTATTTTATAAAAATATATTCAATTCATAAAATATTTATTAAAATTTGCTACTATCTCAACTTGTTATCATTTAAAATTTTAATATTACCCAAGAGATTATTGAAATATAAAAATAAAAAACACATAAGCATTCTTTTTTCGGTAGAATTGATAACAGAGCAAACTTTAAGCACCGTTGAAACAGTTAATAAGTGAAATGAATAGGCCTCCCGCGGATAATTAAACTTTTACAAAGTTTGTAGGTTATATTGCCTGAATTTTACTGAAATTTATACTCGGATAGGTTTAATTTAACATTAATATTACATCTGATTCCCCTTTTTCGAATAATTAGTTCAATTTACTGACATCTAAACTCAACAATCATAATTGTTATCCAATTAAAATAAATTAAAACATTATTGACTTGCAGTTTCTCAATTTATAATTAAAATTATTTTTAATTAAAAAGTCCTTCATATTATTTGAAAATAAATGAAAGTGTGTGAATGTTATAAAGTACAAATCTTCTTGTAAAAAATAAAATGTAAAGTATAATTTAAAAATTAAGCCACAAAAATTGAAACAAATTAAAATAGCAATTATTAATTAACAGAGTCTTAATTAATATGTACACATCTACAACAAACAAGAAGAACCACTAGAAATTTAATCATCGTTGCGATTGTTTAACTAAAGAGTCAACATCGCCCAACAGAAGGGGCAGCGAGTAGTAACCCACAAAGGGGTTAGAACTGCGTTACTAAATTAACATGATTAGCAAATACCCGTAGATACCTGAAACTGACAAATTGTCATTTATTTATGAGTCTCTATGCCTTAGACATCATGTATAGCTAATTACAAATTGACATTTAACAAGAGAATTTTGTAACAATAGATGTTCTTACGTAAGGCATATTATCCCTGTACTTAATAAATTTATAACGATACTTATTAAGTATTAGAGTATGTATGCATTTTAATGATAGACACTACATTGAGATTGAGCTATGTCTTGATAGGCACTGTTATTATCTCTGTATGTTTTTAATAATAGAATATTAAATTAGTAGTATAGTAGAAGATGTTTGAAATGGAAATTATTATTACTATTTCCGCATTCAGGACAGGCAGATGCGGTATTTCTTAATGTATAATATTATATAGAGAGCTGTTATAATTAAAAATTATGAATTTAATTAAATATATACAAACTGAAAAATAAGACGATAGTAACTAATAATATAATTATTAAAAAAAAACTATAATTTTTGTAAAATTAATACACAACAACAATTTGTGGATAGATATTATGCGATTTATAAAGAAAAGGTTAAAATCACTTAAATAAAAATACCACACGTATCTACAAAAGTATATATTTATATACCTATACATTATATTTTCGTTTTATACAAAAAAGGTAACATACAAATATAAATTCCTACCATTATTTCGATATAAATTTAATGATAACAACACAATACATTACATGAAAAAAATAAGATGCACGAACACAAAAAAATGTATCTTCTTAAATTTCTTTTAGAAATAAGTATTTTTGTATACAATATACAAGTGATGACAATATTCAAAAGAAGCTTAAAATAAATACCTTCGTCGTTTTATAAATGTAATTGATTTAAAAAAATCATTCATTCATACCAGTATTTGTTGTAAGAGATTAAATATTAATAATTTATAAATATATATAAAAAGCATATTTATTTCACTGAATATACATACATACGAGTACAATTCTTGTAATCTATAAACATGTATAATAACATGTTCTGGCTGGCTTCCTGACTGACTGACTGATTCATCATCACCTGGACCTAGAAACGTCATTTCAGGGGTGTCTTTCTTTTATAACGTAAGCACCCTCTTAGAAAAGATTTTTTGAAATTCCACCCCTACGGGGGGTTAAAGAGTGTATAAAAGTTTGTATGACTAGAAATATTTTTTTGTTCTTTACAATACTGAAAAATGTTTTTGTATAATGAATAAAGAGCAAAATAGAAAAGATTAATGTTTCACCCCTGTTACGTATGAAGAATTTTGGGTTCGTTCGATCCGGCGAGCAAAATACCACGAGGTTGAAGGTTTTAGGTGGGAAAACAACTCCCTATCTCGCATAGAAACCGATATATTTACGATTTTGTATAATAAATACAAATCTAAACAAAGGATAAATTTTATATTTCACTCCCTATCATATATAAAAGGTTGTAATTAATTTAATTCTATCCATCGGGAAAATATAACGAGGGTGGGGATTTCGAAATCAATGCAAACGAAGCCGTGGTTTTTATAATACCGGGTGTCCCAGATAACTTTTCCAGCACGGGGATCTCAGTATCTATAAGAGATACAGGTTTGGTTAAATGCGATGAATTGTTTGTATGAAAGGGGTGAGTATTATTACACAAAAAAATATTCATAATTCTATGTGGTTTAGGCGGTATACCCAAAAAACTGAAAATTCGGAATTTCTTTAAATGGCTATAACTTTTTTGTTAAAATAGATAGGTACTTTTTGTTTGCGGTTTCTTAAAGCACTTTTTTGTGTAGAATTGATTGGTGTATTTAGATTTTTTATATCACTTTTAGTTTCCGAGATACAAGCCCTAACTTCATTTTTTCTTATGAGCCGCTAAGTTGGCTAGGGCATATTTGAACGTGTTTTTTACTCTTCTTTACAACGATGTGTCACTTGCCATATTTATTATCGAAAAAAAAATATATTTTTTCAAATAGTTCATTGTTTCAAATATTCATTTGTTATTTTGATTGTTGTTATTGTGATTTTTGTTTACAATTTTTGTTTTTCATAGCTCACTTAAAAGTTTGTAATAAAATACTTCATAAATATCACTGATATTTAGTATTTCGACTTTTTTTCGATAATAAATATGGCAAGTGACACATCGTAGTAAAGTAGAGTAAAAAACACGTTCAAATATGAAATATTCAACTAAGTGGCCCATAAGAAAAACTAAAGTTAGAGCTTGTAACTCGGAAACCAAAAGTGATATAAAAATTCTAAATACACCAATCAATTCTACACAAAAAAGTGCTTTAAGAAACCACAAACAAAAAGTACCTATCTATTTTAACAAAAAAGTTATAGCCATTTAATGAAATTCCAAATTTTAAGTTTTTTGGGTATACCGTCTAAACCACATAGAATTATGAATATTTTTTTGTGTAATAATACTCACCCCTTTCATACAAATAGTTCATCTCATTTAACCAAACCTGTATCTCTTATAGATACTGAGATCCCCATGCTGGAAAAGTTATCTGGGACACCCGGTATACATATAACTTTCAATTTATGGACATAGACATAATATATAGATTAATATTGTAAATAAACTATAATACTCTTAAAAAGTGGGATGTCTATGAAACCTACTACTTAGACTTAGACAATAATTGTCAAAAACTTTTAATAAGATAATCTTAAAAATAACTGCATTTCTTTAAAAGCAAAACATAAACCTTATGATTTCGTTGTAAGAAGCTTTCGTATGGTTTAACGTTTCTTTTATTAAAAGTATCATCTTAAAGTGTGCCTGTATCTGTAAACAACGAATTATAAAAATATATTACAGGTGAAATACATTTCACGAAAGTAGCACGCAGGTATTAACTGCGTAGTGTTATTTCTGACACTGCGTGAGGACGACATAAAAACTGTAGTCATATAGGGTTGATGTAACCATACAGTGGCATAAAACACCCTCCTCAGTCGCTCATAACGCGCGAGGGATGTTTTTACTGCGGCTCAAACAATGTCCAAGTGTTATGGAAGAAAGGGTGCGCGTGGTACGATCTTCGCATGCAAGATTGTCACAGTGTGGGTTAGTTTGTTTTAGTGAATAGATACATATTATTATTGTTTTCTTGAGTAATGTTTCTTAATATATTTTTTTCTTCACGTCGCAGCGTCGTCATTGTTTTTATGTATGTGTTTGAGATTTTTGTTTATGAAGATGTTTTTCAGTTATTTATATGATTTTAAGTGTATTCAGAATTGGATTTTAACTAATTTAGTATATTTAGTTAATTCAATTCGATACCTAACGAAAATATTATTGGAGAAAAATAATGTATTAATTACAGTTGAATATACTACGAAGCAATTTAAAAAAGCTATTTGAAAAAATATTTTGAAGACAGCTCAATTAGTTGTATATTACAAATTACAGATTTTAGGCGAATGCAGTATTAAAAGTATTAAAAACTATTACTAAACGCGCACTATTTTTAAATAAAATGTAAAATGATGAAGGGTATTAAAAAAATATTTAAGCACTCAAAAAACAATGTTTGTATTTGTAAAAATTATCAGGCATTGTCGTTTGAGTTTTTTTAATAATTGTTAATATAAACTTGCATTAAGTTATTACATTTTGTTCATTTGAAAAATAAAATGACACACATTGAGCATTAATTTATTTATCTAATAAATTGAATTAAAAAATAGTATTGTAACAAAGAACAAAGCAATTTAATTATGCATAAGGCAATTTTTTCAACGTTTTGAAGAAGTGAAAGTTTATTCGTTTTTGAGATACTTTTAAATGCTCAAATTGTATAAAATAATGTGCGATTAAATACTACTCAATAATTAAAAAAAATATTAAATACTTGTTTTATATACAATCGCACAAATTATTTAAAAAACCTCATTAAATAAAAATGACATTTGAGTCGATAACTTTGAAAGCGGTGTCTACAAGACCATATTTAGTTTCAAGATATTAACGGTTTTGTTGATTATTTCATTTTGATTGATGAACACATTTTTATTTCAAATTTATATACTATTTTCAAAATTAACGACTCATTATACTACATTGTTATATTTAAACGTTAATAAATTAAATACAATAAAAAAGGATTCCAGCGTTATTAAAAATAACTGCAACTATATAAAGAGCATACTAATGCTAGGTTTCTACTCTATTCAAACATATCAAAAAATTGGCATTCACATACAAAATATTTAGCATTCATGTTTAAAACATACCTTTTCCAGCAACAATTTATATGACATGGAACTTACCTGGAATAAAACAAAATTTATTAACAATTTGAATTATAAACATAAATATATCAATAAAATTATAAGAATTGCCTTATTATATTACATGCTGTTCAAACCAAAAATTTATTACCCTGAAAATAAGATAGCAAAACTCTTAATATATATTTATCATAAATGATAAAATCGGATATTCTAGGTACAAAAACAGAAGATATGTTTTATTCAAGAGAGCATATAGTATTGTATTGATTTTCACATCTCTTCAAGATAAGTTGCTCTCGCAAAAGAGAAAAACAAAAAAGTAATAAAAATGTTTGATGTCTCTAATTCCGTATTTCTACCCCGATGAAATCTAACATGAAACTTAAATATTCTAGTTGTTAAACCATTTTTGTATTTGTAAGGAAAATTTGGGGACAAATTTATGTTCGACGAATTTTATTTTTAAATAATGTTGTTTGTACCAAATATATCAAAAAAAGGCATGATATAACATTGAATATAAGCAACAAAACTGCTGGTTGGCCATAAACATTAGACAAAAAAAACAGAGCTGATTGAAAATAGATTTGTATCAAAGTATACAATGAATGTAAGAATAAATATTAATTTTATTTATTTTATTCAATGTAGTCTTCGTAATCGTTTATATTTAATAATGTTATTATCAGAAACAATTTTTTATAGAAAAAAATATTGGTCATTTTATAACTTGCATAAAATATGTATTATTTTCCATTTAATTGTTTTTTTTCTATCAAAAATGAGAACACTATACCATCTTATGGAAATCAAAACATTTTTTTGTATTATATGTATTTAGTAAGCACTGCAACCGTGGCGACAGTACACATGGCTTGGTTAGTAATACTTATTGTTAGTAGTTTGAAAATAACATTTATTTTGTGATAGTATTAAATACAATAGTGTTGTTACGTTATATACATCGTCATAAGAAATCCTCAGGACGAATAAAAATTTTGAAACAACTGGATTATGAATGGATCGACCCTTAAAAGTTTAACATAATTAATATTATTTAACTTTCTTTGTTAACAATAAATTCCGACATCAATAATTCATTCACTGTTAGGTTTAGATTACAATAAAAATTATTCTGGCATTTTCATCAAACAATGTTGATTAAAAATATAACGATAAAAATCTTCCCGAACAGAATATTGGATAGATTTACAGCTAAATGAAAATAAAAGATGTAATTAAGATATCCAAGTAATTAAAAATTAACTCGAGGAAAGCGCGAAGAAACTTCCCCTCCAATGATGAAAAAATTATTCAAATTGCTAGTACTATGAATAAGGCACGTGATATGACGATGAGATTTAAAAAGAAAGGAGGGAAAACAGAAATTCGAAACAAAGATGTAATGAAGGCTAAACTGATATTTAACACAGTAGGTAGTAGATATACTATCTATATATAAAAATGATTTTATTTCTAAAATAGAATATTTGAAATAAAATATTTAGTAGATTTTTTTAATTAGTACGTGTACCTATATTTTGTTATATTTAAAGTCTACAAAATAACTTAAGTGGCTAATGAATAAATTTTTTTAACAAAAAAAGTTTACTACCAACAAAATAATTTTTTTTAAAAATATTAATAAATAGTTGAATTATGAAAGTAAGAAGTCGTCTTAAATATTTTTGAATTCAACAGCTTCGGCCGTACACCAACCTAACATATTTCATTACTAAACTCTAACTAAGTTATAATTGAATCACACCTTAATACTAAGAGGGTTTCACGAAACCACAACATTTAGAACATTAGTTAATTACGCTTACCACTAGTCCAGCATTCTAATCATTAGGGAAATACTCTAGTAAACAGTACGTTGGAACTGGAACGTTTTTAAATAAGAAGAATAAACTAAAAGCGTGGTAAAAGTTCGACTCGAACTTTATAGAGTACTCGAAAAAGTTTTCAAACGGTAGTAAAATTGTTCTTAAAATTTAAAATCGAGTAAAAGACTTAATGTATGTTTGAATAGAGAACTTTCAAACTCTTAGGAATTGTTTGTTAAATGTGCCGTTCAGAAGGCTAAGTGACCAAGTTATCATAAAATAACCATATATAGACATATGTACAAAATGTATCTATGTATATTATTATATATACTCGTACAATATTATAGTTTTATTTTCGATAAGATATAAAATAAAATGTCAAACTTTTTACATTATATTCCACAACATTTTTATTTCTCCACATATGTTTTCAACTTCAGATGATTCTGTATTTTTACAAAAAATATATATAAAATACACATCCTATAGAAAACCGGAAGTGAAACAGTATCCCTGCAGTATGTAAATTTTAATCTGAAAGGATCCAATATAAGCACGCCACTTGTAAGAAGATATTCAAATTGAGTTGAAATTTACGATTACTTTTATTGAAAAGGAGTGGATTTGGCCATCGTATACTTTACAGAATTGTCTCTCAGTTCTTTTAATAGCTCACAATGAATAATGTCTTTGTATATTGTTTTGCAAACATTTTATCTTTACAATTTATCAAACTTGAGTTATTTCATTTTTTATCTCAATAATATATTGGCTATGTACATTGTACATAGTACAATATGTACACAATATATTGAATATATTTATATACATACATATAACTAATAGTTTTTATTTACATATTTGTACTGTTAATATTTATATATGATACATATACGTATATGCACATTGTACATACTCGTATATAATGTGTAATTCAGTTTAACATCTTTCATTTCTATATAAAATATTATTCAAGACTGAACATATTGACTGGAAAAAATGTTTGGTTATTAATAATTACCATTCGTCCCCTCGTTTATAAATTTTACAGTGAATTCCAAAATTTTAATGCAATTTTTTCCATGTACATTCGACAGTACACAAATAATAAATAAACATCCGAAAAAGTTAATACACGATTAAACTTTTCACTTAAACGTAGATATGTAGTTGATTCGGGTAAATCGGATGAAAGCGGGAATATCCTTCACACTACTCTTTAAAATTTCAAAACCCATCAGTCACAAAACAATGTCACCGAACGTTCACAGCCATCTTCCTGTCATCAAAGCTTGAGGCTGACACTGATGTTTGAACAACAGATTAAATATTTCTAGCGGAACAGATTTTGCACTTTGGCGTAAACTAAAACAAAGAAGATTCATCGTTAATAATTAAACATGTCACTGTCTTTTGTTGTTTCGTGTCAACCGAATCTGTGCTTCTCAGGAACTGGACTAAGCTCGCAGCGACGACAACAGTTCAGAACTTCCAGCACATGTAAACCGTGTGCACATTTATATACATATATAGTTAAACTCACTCTCCTAATTATCATGAACTTGTTGTATAAAGTGTTAAGAGACGCACATTCATAATGCTTGGAAAAATAACCCATAGTTTCTGTTTGTTTGTTCACGTGTTATTAATTACATTTATCAAGGAATATATCGATGATCTTAGGCCTTAACGTAAAAACTGAAATTTTTTGTCATTTTTTAATTAGATCTAATTACAACCCTCTATACGTGACAGGGGGTTAAAATATTAACCCCCGTGCGAAGCCGGGAATATATGTATAATATACATACATTCTTACTAAAATTCATTTATTCGTCCGAATTGAGCTTTCACCTAAACTCAAATTATATACATGGTGTCCCATTTTAATCTATCACCCCCAATTTTTTTATCTAGCAATTAAATCAAAAAATGTTTCAAATAAAAGTTGAGGGGAAATCAAAATGGCGTTATTAATTCAGGGTCAAACAGGGCCAACATTTTTTTTAATGGAAACCTATATTTTTTATTACGGTATTTTATTGTTTGGAAAAAACAAACAGCTTTTGTTTTAAATAATTTCTTGTGACTTTTTTTAAATATTTAACTGTTAACAAAATAATTTAAGATTTTCACTAATTCTTTAATCGAAAACAATAAACTTTAGAGGAAAAGTGTAAAACAAAATATTTTGTTCTAGAAAATATTAAAGCAAAAAAATTTATATTTTTTTAATTTAAAAAATCTGAAATCATTTTCCTAGTTAAACCAGATCAAAATAAACATTTTTGTTCATTGCACTTTTCCTCTAAAATTGACGATTTCTAACGATAAGTAAAAAATTTATGAAAACTTAAAATCTCATTATTTTGTTAAATGTCAGAAAAATTAAGTCAAACAAAAAAATATTTAAGCTGGTTGTTTTTTTTTTTTTCATAAAATAAGATGCTGTAATAAAAATATTGGTTTCCGTAATTAAATGTTGGCCTTATTTGACCTTGAAAACGTCCAAAAAATCAAAAATTAGTAGCGCCATTATCAATTATAGTTCCCCTCAAAGCCAAACAACTTCTATTTTAAACATTGTTTGAAATTATTGCTAGATAAACAAAATTTGGAGAGTGATAAATTAAAATGGGACACCCTGTATATATTCACACGCATTATATGCCTATGTGTCAATAATAAAAAAAATCTTTCAATTATTTGAATGATTAATGATGGATTGCATAAAACAAAATATAATAACTATTTTAAGTGGAAGATTTATTAACTTCACTTTATTTTAAGCAATCCACATGATAAAAATGGTGTTTCATTTTGGATTTTGTTTAACACAAATAACCAGCAATTATGTCTGATAATTCATACCAATACATATATTTTGTATAATGCTAAAATACGTTTGATACGTATGAATTGATCAAAGTAAAAGCAAATCACTAATGAGTGTCTCGTGCGTTTCATCAAATCAAACATCTCGTATCCACGGAACCAGAACTAGTTATGTCGAAGTTGGTTACGGGGATTTACTGATTAATATTTAAACAGAGGCGGCCGTGAGCGCGAATAATTCATACAGTGACATTGTACTGTGTCGTGACACTGTCACACAGGTCTTTGCGTTTAACCCTTTAAAGTACAATTTTTAATAAGGAATAATTTCATATGAAACTCTAAATATAAATCTATAATTTAGTTGACATTTATCGTCGTCCAATTATGATCGAAACAATCTGTTGTTTTTTTATTTTATTACTAAGCGGAGAATAAACTATTTTTAATTTATAACCCTTTGTAGCTCAAGATCTTAAAAATTTAAATTATGTTGATAATAAGACACGTTTAGGCATATAAAAAAACACGTATTTTTCAGAAATTTAAAAATATTTATTATAATTATTTAAAAAAATCGCGATTACTATACTTACTTATACTATATGTATATTTCATATACATAGGTATAAGAAAGTAAAAACACTGTGATATGGCAGAATTTGACACAGTTATTTTGTTTGTTGCAGCATAATGCTACAACGCATTTTTCGCAAATTGTTTGTGAATCGTCAGTACACTGGGGAAACTATACAACGTATTCTTTTTTCTACCCGAATCAGCCGATCTGGTCCTGCCTTACTGCCAATAGTTACTTAATAATACGTAAGTCAATAGGTTAAGCCATCTGTGAATTTTACTTGATACTAAGTTATTGAGTGGTATGTTACAGTAGTGTAACACATATTTGAATGAACTAAATATATTTAGTACGTATATTAGCGGGATTATTGAGGTATGTTACAGAAATGTCACATGAGGCTACAAAGGGTTAAATATCTTCTACTAATTGTAAGACTTGACTCGAAACGAAACGAGATTTAAGTAAAAACTTTGTCTCGTCTATGATTTATATGATATTAACTTTGGAATCTTGTTGAAATATAAATTATTGAATCCTTTCAAACTGAGACCCTGATGTCTGTGGTAAAATTTTCGACAAGACTTATAAATAATGTCGATAAAGTCTCGAACGAAATTGAGCGTTTTAACTTTTATAATAAAATGTATTTATAACAGAAAATCAGAACAAAATGAAATAATTTGATCAAAACTACTTCATGCATTAAAGAGTTAACTAGAAATGGAGAATAATTCATAACGTCGCATTGTATTCTACTAGGGTAGTACAGTGAAAAGATATAAGTGAGGGGGGGGGGGGGATTTGGTCACGAGTCCACCTCGAGTGCTTTTAATCCACGACTCTTATAGACAGCTGTGGGATTTCTTGTCCTCATGAGTTGTAGATGCATTTTGTATGAGCTCACGTAGAGGGTTTTGCAACTTTGAATTAATATTAATATTTGCTTTACACAATGCCGTTTATTCTGAATCTTTTGTTTATGTTTACACGAATATACATTTATATTTATCATGTAGGTACATGCATAGAAATATTAGATAGACAAAAATATTCTATATTTATACAAATACACATATTATGCATACATAGGATATGTATGTTTTATATATTTTATATAAAATTTTATATCTATCTATAATAAATTTATAAACATATTTATGTATCTATTTAAATAATATAGGTATTTCTTTGTTATTAACAACCAAAATGCTAAAATAAAAAAGTGAAATATTGTTATATGTATAATAACTTCTGCGAATTATTTAACTCTTGGAAAACAATATTTGTAAATTCAGAGAATAAACATCGTTGCTTAAATCATTTCTTCAGAAATAAAATAAAAAGTTTTATTAAGATGATTTTTTTTAATTCTAAATGATTCCTTTTGTATTTTGTAAATAAGTTTAATACCTATTGTTAAAAATTGTAAGATGTATAAATCTTTCTCACACGTGCGAATAGTAAAATGTTTAAATATTTATGAAAAAAGTAAAAAAATCAACCATTATTTCACCAAAATTATAAAAAAGTATATCAATTCATATTCTGAATATTTTTCTCAAAAATATTTTAATATCTTTTTTAAAAGAATGAGTTTTTATCAACTCACTAACAATAAGTAGTATGTAGCTATAAAACATATTATACTTTTATAAAATACTATATATACTTCAACTCGTATGTATGAATATATGTATAACAATATAATTTAAATAATAAAAGAAAATAAACAAAAGGAAAAACACAAAGACCAATAATCAAAATGAATGATACAGTAATGTTTTTTTCCAGGAGAATATTATCAGAATTTAACACAGAACAAAAAGAATAAAAAATAAGATAGGTTATCTTCACTTTATTCGCACACAAATTATTTCATAATTCATATTTTATGCTAACAGTCTCGAGATGGGTTGACACAAAAGTTGTTAAAAGAAAAATTGATATTCATAAAGTCTGACATGATCTAACATACATTGACGTTTTTTTTAACATAATCGATGTCTTGTTTTTTGTGTTAATGGCAATTATCTCTTGTTCCTTCACTTCTTTGTTTTCTTCTTTGGTAGTAAACAATGTCCAATATAATCGTTTTTACTGTTAAAATATGTACATACATTTATATTTCTTATATGCATTGCTTTTTCAGGTCGAAGTTCACCGAGTTCCGGTAGGTTTTTATTAATTGAATTTTTGCAATCGATAGGTATATTTATCAATAATAAATAAAACAACTAATTGTCTAAACGTCAAAGATTAAATAAACAAGGAAACGTAGCGAGCTTTCGATTCACAGAATCATCGTCAGGCTAAAATAATAAATAGTAATTAAATACAATAAATATAATACAAAATATTGGTATTTTAAAAAATAAAAATTCAGAATATACCTATTTAAGAAATCAAAATTGGTATACAGCATCCCATGTGGAGGTTGTAATAATATATACGTAGGAAATACATCACAAAAACTTATCAATAGAATAACACAACATAAATCAGATACAAGATTAAAACCGACATCCACAGCATTGGCAGTACATACAAATAGTACAGGACATCTTTTTGATTATGAACAAACTAAAATTTTAGATAATGAAAGACATAAAGCTAAACGTTACATCTCGGAAATGTTACACATAAAAAGAAACAACAATACAATTAACAAGAAAACTGACATAGCCACATTATCTACTATTTACAACACTATTTTAAATAATTAATTTTAAATATGTCAAAATTTCATTTTTAAATATGTTTCTTTCGTTCCTTAGTAACTATTTAGTTACTAAGAGATTTGTTATTTTTTCCAAACAATTCCGTAGCTAATGAAAATTGTTGAGATAACGACACCGTTCTCGCATTCTCCCCTTTAAATAGGTATATTCTGAATTTTTATTTTTTAAAATACCAATATTTTGTATTATATTTATTGTATTTAATTACTATTTATTATTTAAGCCTGACGATGATTCTGTGAATCGAAAGCTCGCTACGTTTCCTTGCTTATTAAATCTTTGACGTTTAGACAATTAGTTGTTTTATTTATTATATTTTAACGTCACTACTAGTATATTATTTATCAATAATATATAATTATAAAGTGCTTGGTATTTGTCAATTTAAGTACCGAAATATTACTGTAATGCGTAATATATAAAATTTGTTATTTTTCTTCATCTTTCAAATGTCTGTCTTTCTGTTATAGATTTACTCGAAAACTAATCAATCGATTTTAATTTGGTTTTCACCAATAATTAGATAATTTATCAATCCAGGCTTAAGTTCCATGAAAATTTCTAATATACTGTTGTCTTTTGTTTCCTAGACAACATACTCGAATACCACAGAATGCTGTCTAATAGGAATCTTAGTATCCAGTATTATGTTACAATATTTACAGCACTTTATAGTCATATGCATAATATTACCACATCTTCTAGATTTGATTTTCTAGTGAACAATAATGGTCTCAATAATAGTTATGGTTTTTTGAATATATTGTCGAGCAGACGAATGGTGATTTATGTCAAGTATTAAACAAGTATAATAAAAATTATGTTCCGTCATACTCAATTAATTAAGTAATATCCAGTATGTAATCTGAAGTTGTGAAGTAACACAAATGATTTATTATTATATTTATACAGCTAAGTACCTACTTCATTAATTTAACGTAATATTTGCATATTATATTATACGAGTGTGTTTAATAGGGTGTTCCAAAAAAAGTCGATAATTTTTTTTTTCGATTGCATGTGAAATTCTTGTTATATATGCTATAAAAAAAATTCTGTAAAAATTTGAGCCCTTAATATCAACTTGAAGAACTCCATCACCGAATTTGAAGATTTACCATTGATTTAACATGGAAAAATGATTTTTTAACGTTCATTTCTCCTGCAAACTATGTAGAACATTATTTTTCGGAAAAACCATGACTGATCCTTCTTCAGTATTAAATTCTGTAAAAAAAATCTCTTAGGGTCCAGTCTCTAACGTCAACCCTCTCGTTTTTATTTGCGTTAAAAAATACAGATTTTTTGAAATTTAAAAACGAAAGGGTTGAAGTTAGAGACTGGACCCTAAGAGCTTTTTTTTACAGAATTTAATACTGAAGAAGGATCAGTCATGGGTTTTCCGAAAAATAATGTTCTACATAGTTTGCAGGAGAAATGAACGTTAAAAAATCATTTTTCCATGTTAAATCAATGGTAAATCTTCAAATTCGGTGATGGAGTTCTTCAAGTTGATATTAAGGGCTCAAATTTTTACAGAATTTTTTTTATAGCATATATAACAAGAATTTCACATGCAATCGAAAAAAAAAATTATCGACTTTTTTTGGAACACCCTAGTGTTTAAATAATATTCTTATTAAATGTACTCGTGGCGCACATTAAAAAAGACACAATTAAAATTATTCGGGAATATAAAATAATAAAGGTACTAACAGAATAGTACGTATGTATGTTTGCACGTATATGTGTGTCGTATAAAAGGGATGCAGTAGGTAGGTATTATTACTGTTAATAAGGAATGTCTATGTAATTTTATATGTTTTACTTTATTACATTTGTCTGCATAAATTAGGTAAATAAAATTTATCTTATAATATAAAATAAACATTAAAATAAGGGACTAATATTCATTCTGGTATCTAGTTATGTATAGATATACTGTATAAAATGTTTGTACAACAATAACAGGATTTCACATATAATTTAATATCAAAATTTATAACTAATAACAAATATCGCATGTTCTAAGTAATGATAGTATATAAATATATTAAGTGTATGATTAAACTTTGGCCGTTATGACCAGCATGATGCAAATTATACTGCAGATATGATATACTTATTTAGATTTGTTTTTAATTATAATATGATGTTAGTAAATATATTTCTGAAATACAGACATATTATCACAGTTCTGTCATTTCATATCGTAGTTGCTCGTACAAAATCTGCATGTATATCACAAATGTATAATTTTTAGGAGACAATATAACCCTAACAATACTTGATACATTTTACAATTAGCTGATTTTGATATACTGTTAATAGTCCGGGAAGCATTAGTACATGTCAGTTGTTACCTACATTTTTTGTCAATGCTTGACCCCATAAAGATATTTCACCGAAAAATGTCACATGACAGGTGTTACAGGTTTTTATATTAAAATTAAATAAATAAATACACGAATCAATATACGCACATATCATATGTAGTACCTATCTCTTAATATTGAAATCTTAATTTTTTTTAGAAACAATTCGTAATTTTTTTCATAGAGAAGATACATCGACAGAATTGTTTTTAGTCCAATAACTCATTGTCAGTAGATCAAAGTTGTGTACGAGTACCTATATATTTTTTGTGGATAGGTAAAGGGGTTATAAGAATGATCGAGATGTTGCTGACGGTCTGATCATAGCAAGTTTTGACAGACAAGGTGGCCAGAATACAAGCGAACTTGGGACCAAAAATAAATATTGTTACATCAGAAATTAACCTTACCTTTTTTAATTAATACAGTAGAAACCGGTTATAACGACATGGAAAGAACTGGTCAATTTAGGTCGTAAAAGCCGATAGTCGTAATAACCGGATAAAATCCAATAATATGGGATTCAATTGGACTTTTATTTTGAATCGTTAAAACCGGTACGTCGCGTCGTTTTAACTAGAGTCGTTATAACCGGTTACTTCTGTACTATAAGATGTTATATGCATATTTTCTATTTTGAACTTATTTTTATAATAAAACAAACAAACTATATTAAGTATCGCTTTAGCTGTTTAATTTAGTAGGTGTATTTTCTTTTTATTAAGCAAGTATTAATACACAATATTTGATTGTTTTTTAATCTTTTTTAATTAAAAATTAAAAAAATCCATGTATTATAGTGAGTATTAAATTTAAAAAAAATATACATCAACCTACACATATATGCCATTGAAAATAAACAAAGATTTTAATTTTTATCCGTTTCACGTAAGTAAAAACAAAAACAATAAACTAACAATTAAAAAAAACACACTTGATGCTTGTCATATTATGTGAACCCGAGTTTGATATTTTCATCTGAATATAATATATTCATTATATGTAATTTGCATACATACTACAGACATTATTAGTACAGTTTATGTATTATATGGATTTTGTGATAGAATTAAATGTGCATGAAGCGGCTAAACGATTAATGTTTAGAGAAAACATAAAAACGAATCAAGTTTGTTTTGTGCATGAAAGAAAATGAAAAGTAAATATTTTTGTTATACTTTTTTGAATAAATTAGTGAAGTTTACAGAAAGTTATATACAAAGTTATACCATTTAAAAGCACGTTCTTGGTAAATGTAATTATTAAACTTTAAATTAATTTTTCTTACATTATATTTTATTTCACACTCACGTTTTACAACTAAGGTAATTTATTCGACATACTCTTGAGATTCATAAAATATTTACATTATTAAAAAATGTATCTATGTAAGTTTACAATTTTTTAATCAGCATAAAATTAAATTGTTTAACAATATGTCAAAAATGTATATTTACAATGTTGAAATTTGTTGTCTTAAATAATAAAACGGGCAAGTGCATGTTGGACACGCACATGATAGGGTTCCGTAGTGTCATTCTCACTACGATTTATAAAAAAAAGAGTTATTACAAAATTTTCGTGACTGAAGGGTTAAAATCAAAAAGTCATTTGACTTTTATTTTTGCATTTTAGGAGACCTATCAAATGACACTCCACTCAATGGGGTAAATGAAAAAAATGTAAGTTCATTATTAAATCTATGAAAGGGGGGTCCAAAATATTTTTGACAATGTTCTATATAATTTTCAGTGAAAGTACTAATTAAAAGCTATATTCTGCATTTTTTTCAGATTTTTTGAATCAATAGTTTAGAAACTAGAGGGTGGGGGGGGCGCTCTGACAACGACATTAAAAAGCAAATATATCGTGATTGAAGAGTTGAAATCAAAATGTTATTTGACGTTTTTTATTGCATTTTAGGAGACCTATTAAATGACACCCCACTCAATGGGGTAAGTGGGGAAAAAATGAGAGTTCATTTTTCAGTCTGTTTAAGGGGGGTCGAAAATATTTTTGAGAATGTTCGTTATAATTTTCAGTGAAAGTACTAATTCAAACCTACATTCTGGAGTTTTTTCAGATTTTTTAGAAAATAGAGGGGGGGACGCTTTTTTAATGACTTTGGAGAGCAAATACATCGTGATTGAAGGGTTAAAATCAAAAAAGTTCTGTTATATTTTTTGTTGCATTTTAAAAGACCCTTCTAATGATTTTTTTTTTAAAACACTTTTCATTTTATGGAAAGGGGGCCTAAAATTTTTTTTTAAATCTTATCATTTCTATTTTTGGGTCATTAATCTACGACCGTATACCAAATTTCATCTTATTATCTCAAAATTTTTGAAGACGGACGGACGGACATGAAGAAACTACAAGGGTTCCTAGTTTTCTACGGAACCCTAAAAATGAAGAAGAAATAAAATACTTTCTAAGCTATTATAAAAATAGGTTATATAAAAACATGAAAATATATAAAACTATTCATGATTTTTAAAGGGTTATAAATATATTTATTAGCTATTCAAAACAGAAGTAACATGATATCTTATTTTTTAATGTTACCAGTAAATGATCTGAATACCACAAAGACGACAAAGTCACTTGACACGTGTCTCCAAGCTCCACTTTACATGAACACTTCATCAGTTATTAATTGATTATAGTCTACAATCTACTGACTTCTGATGAAGACTTCCTATGAAGTGGAAACACGTGCTAAGTAATATCCTCATCTTTGAGATACCTAATAGTTTAGTTTTTAAAATATACATATATCGTCACCTCGGAGCAAGAGTGGCACAACTAAAAAATTCCGAGTTTTGAAAATCACGTTTTTAAACTTACATATAATTGAATGCTACTTTATTTTGTTGATTTAGAAAAGCGCAAGTGAATCCAATTTATACACGCTTAAAAGTGCTATTAACGTTTGAACAAATGTTACCTATGTTTCACCATCCTTCCACCCTTTAAAGTCCAGTTTTTCATAAAAAAATCTGCTTCCTGGTGGCCACACATGTAATTAACAGTTGTAAAACTCTTGCATAAAAATCTATATCATCTTACTATTCTTCTAATGAGTTTAGTACAAATTCGATATTTTTTTAGTTGTGCTACTCTTGCTCCGAGGTGACGATATATTGAAAATATAATATTTTTAACGTTAAACAATACATAGTGTTGCTACAAATTCTGAAATCAATATTTCTATACAATGTTCACATTCTACAAATTCGCATCTCTTCATATCATCAACAACAAAACCTCAGTGTAGAAAATGATCTCAACATCATCTCACGTCACACGAAGAACAGGGATGAATAAATACAATATTATACAGTCCATAATAGCATTGTCTCCATCAATTACATCTCTAGGTGTCAGAAACATAGAAACAACGAGTAATTGATTCTACAGAATATGTGTCGCGAGAGACAAGGACGACCTGTTGAATGCAGCACGTTACAATTATATCTATCTCTAGCGCACGGTAGACTGCAAACTGCGCGAGATGAGCTGGTATAATGTTCGTGTAAAGTACCCCGAGTAGACGAGACCACCACTCGTGTGGTGGTTGAAGAAGAAGAAAACAAGTTATAGACGACGCGGGAACATCTTTATGTGCGGGATTACAAATCTTAGCGTGTGTGTACAAAAAAGATTCAATCAGATAATATGTTGACATTTTTTTATACGAATTAATTTGTCATATACAGAAAGTTATCGTCGTTAACAATGTAATTGATGGTGATTAATAGTTCAGAAGATTTTGAATTTAATTGGAAAAGCGTTCATAAAAATGATTTCTTTATTAAATAATACTTAAAAATTGGTTTTACCGATCTTCCATCTTCGTCTATCTATTTATAATACGAATATACTTTTTAAACTAAAGTTTGTATTTTTAAGTGCTACTTGTTGAGAGTTTGTTAGATTTAAAATAGGTATGTGTTATCAAGGTTTCACGAGAAACAGTCAAGATCTAGGTTAGCCTCATTTCATCTCGGATTTATAACTAATTGTCTCGTCTCTATCTCGGATTTTACAACCGCTAGTTTTATCACATTTTCATCTCGTGAAGTAGGTATAACCGGAATTATAAATAGTGTATATAAAGCCTCGATAAAATTTAACCTAGCTTTACCTCAGTATTTATATAGGTAACATTAACACAAATGATTAAATAATAATTGGAAATACATTAGAATATATTGCCATTTAATTTTTAACATTAAATTCTATTCCTTTATTTTTGTTTCAAATATCAAGTATCCATAACTAAATAAAAGAAAACTACCTTTAGTAAACATAAACATGTTTTCAATGGCGGTTTCCTATTATTTACAAATAAATTTTCCGAATGCATAATATAACATCCATTCAAATATTTGTAAATTTGCTATCCCTTTTAACTATAATGTTCAATTTAAACCACACCCCGCCACTTTATTTACACACGTATATTGCATCTACTCGTATATATTGCATACAGTAAGCAAATTATTAACCATTTGACTGCGGTACTTTTATCCTTCATACATCGACATAATATTTGATCTTGCAATTTTACATTGGAAATATCAAAAGATGTATCATAAACAATTAAAATGCATACATGTGTATGTGTTATTAAACTTAATTAAAAACTTTTCCACCTTTGAAAAACTAATCAAAACAGTTAAAAGGTTACATATTACTGTAACACATATTTCTCAACTGATATGTATAATGCTAATTCCCGATATTACCAACCAATTTAATGCTTCTTTAAAGTAGATTTGGTATATATTACTAATGTGATTTAAATCAATATTGAGGCTTCCGATGAAACATGTATGAACATAATATGCGTTGTAAGAACATAGTGCAGAAAATTAAAAATTCGTTTAATTAAATGTATTATGTTTGGTTCTGTTAATAATACAGTGAAAATTGATTAAGTGGGACTTGGATAAGAGGGAAATTTCTATAACTAGAATTCAAACTGAGGCCCTGTCAGTTCTACATTTGCACCTCTTTTATTCCACTTATGTGGAATAAAAGAACTGGTCCCTTAAGATTCCAGGTTTCACTGTACTACAGTTACTTGAAGGAGCATTTAGTTAAACTTGATAATACCGGGCGTAAACGTTTAACAATTTATTCATTAGTACCTATATGATTATTTGTTTGGAAATTTGAACAAAATCAATTATTGGCTTATTTAAATTTAGTCCATATTACAATGTTATCTACATAGTTCAAAATGGAAAGTATATGTAAAAGTTCCATTACATTAGCGATATATTAGATGATTAGAACCTTTACTTTAATTGAGTGTAAGTAATAAATAAATATGTGTACTAGGTAATTATGTTTCTAAAAATAATCTAATTCTTATTTTAACTTTTTTCATTTTTAATCGCCACTAATACCATTTCAAGGCCGAGTGTTAAATTATTCGAAAATGTTAAGCTTCATTAATGTTAATAAAAAGTCTTGGTTGATAAACAAGACAATTGATCGACGCAAAGTATTATTAGAACTGAACAATATAAAATTTCATTTTCTCTTTTTTATGGAGTCACAAAGAAAAAATATAAATGCATTAATAAAGAAAAAAAGCAGTATCTGATCAATTAAGAAAAATAATTTTAAATTTTTAATTATAAATAATATGTATATCCCGCGCAATCGGCTGCTCTAAACACAAAAGTCGCAAGTGGTTCTTAGGATATAACGATAATGTAGGTATACCTAAATAAGGTACGCATTAATCACTTCTGATCAGGTCCTTATCTCGAAAATAAGGAGTATGTCTAAATTTGGTTATTCTCAGGAAATAATATGGTGACTTTTATAGATCATTAACAAAAGCAGTTCATACGATAGAGCGTACGACTATTTATTATAATATATTAAAAGTTTAATGGATGTATTCAATTTCAGTTAATTTGCATTGGGATATATACAGCTCTCCGGACACTCCATCACTTTGATGATTAATATGGTACCCTGTATTAGAGCTGGGCGCGTGAGTAATTTTTGCTCACGATCACGAACGCTCACGAGCAAAATTTTTTTAGTCACGCCCGCTCACTCACGGTCTCAGAAATAAAAATCACGATCACGCACGCTCACGAATTGTATTTTTTTACTCACGCCCGATCACGCACGGCGGGTCACGGTCGTGACACGATTTAATAATATGAAATAAATAAAATTTTTAATTAATTTTTTTTTCGTGCAATATAATATGTGTATACTTTATATTTGTATTATTTCTTTTAAACTACATTTTTAGTGCAAATAATAACAAAAAAATGGATAAAATGGAAATAAAACATAGTATGTATAATGTAATAGTAAACACCAATACATTTTAAAATCTGGGGGATTATTAACGTGTCGACAGAGGGATTTTAAATTTATTTCAAGTTGGCAACGCTGACTATTAAATTTTACAGTGCTTCTTCTTTGAAATTCTTATTGTAGTCAATTGTAGCATTTCGTATTCTAAAAATATGCATAGTCACGACTCACGGACTCACGCACGACAAAAATTTACTCACGCACGGTCACGCACGATTGTTTTATTGTTACTCACGATCACGCACGCTCACGATCCAATATTTGAAAATCGCTCACGCTCACGCAGGTCACGGCCGTGACACGGCGTGACCCGAAGAATTCACGGCCCGCGCCCAGCTCTACCCTGTATACATCACACAATAAATACACACAACCATTACTATACGTCTATACATAATTATAGTATTCATTATAATTAAAATTTGTATGGGGTTTTTGGGGATCTCCTAATTAGAGGCAGTCATTGTGATAAAACGTTACATTCTACGTACCTTTCGTAACTTCCGTTCAAGGGTCGTAATTCGGTATGCCTAAAAAATACCTAAGTAATATTTTCTAGTCGAATGTTGAATGTTGATCCATATAGTCTACGCTAAATATACGATTTTTTTATAGTAAAAATTTAATCAAAATTGGTCGAGTCGTTTTTGAGTTTAGTCGGAACAAACAAACACGCAAAAATTCAAATAACTAACAAAATGGAATACCTTAACCTTAAAATAACATATCTCCAGCATTCTGAAAATACCTGCTAACTGAGTTTGTTTGGAAAACGAGTCTTTTATTTATTTCACATATAATAATACTGCGCACATATTGCAAGTGGCAAGTAACCACAAAAAATATTTGTCTATGCCAATCTATGGTATTCTATCTGAAAGATACCACTCTCAATAGACGCGCCTGATTATGCTAACTGATATACATATACAAAATATACATACTATTTATACTAGTAATATGTATAATAAAATAATATACTTAATATAACAAAAACTTAATTATTATAAATAGAAACATCTATTTCTGCATGACTACGCCCAAATGTCAGATCTAAATAGCTGCAAATGACTTGATAAGGATTAAAATACTTGACATTTAATGTTAAATGACAAGTCCAGCTCTGTGTAGAAAACAACGCGTTATAAAGTACTGAGCGATGACAGCCTTGGGGAATGTTTGGGAAGTTACAAAGAAACAAGGAACATTTCACATCTTTATGTTTGCACAGAGGGTATAAGACGGTGCTAGAGATGTTTCCACTTCTGCCGCGTACAAGAAATGTTCATCTCAAACAAAAATATTTTCGTTAACAGAAAATCATTTTTAAATATCGTTTCGTGCACTTTGGCGAAGAATTGTTTTGTAAAAGAAAGCTATTTAAATTTTGAAAGACGCTGATTGGTGGTGTTGAAGAGAAAATAATGAGACAAAAATTTTATGAAAATTTAAAAATAACGATGAATTATTACATTTTAATTAAATGTTAGAAAGATGTATATTGTAAATAGTATTTGATACAAGTTCAAAATTAAACGACGTCAGAAAGCAAAAAAATAGTCAAAAAGAAATTTGGAAGAAAATGCGGTAGCAAACTACGAATAGAAAATCAGTGAGTTAAAAATTAAATTTAGATTACAAAGTAAAATGATAATTTTTCTTCTTATGCTAAAAATTAGATAAGAGATAGAATTTATTATAAAAAAAAATATACCTGCAAATAAAAGTAAGAAAATGCATGCAATGTTGTGTGTATATAATATATTACATACGTGTTTAAGTTTATATTGTTTTATTATTCATTTGAGTTCTTATTAAGTTTTCCAAGAAAAAAGTTTTAATTTCATATGACCGAGTTTCTTATACGATGTTCAATATAAAAATAATAAATATCTATACATGTCCGTTCGTACTTGCAATATATAAAAAAAGTTTTGAGAACATCAAAAAACCGTGACTTTCATGATAAAATCTTGAACCTTATTGAAAGAAGTTTTTATTTGTAAACTTATAATTTATGAACAGATTTATATAAAAAAACTGATGGATCGTTATTTGTATTATAACTTTTATTATTGCATATAGTTAGTAAATAATACAAAATAATAATATGTCCTATTTAATGAATTAATAAATTAATATTTATAATTCAATTGCAATCATCTCAATTTCTAGTCACCACACTGAAAAAATTTTATATTAATTTTTAATATGAAAAACATGTTAACGGGAGAACGACATTGATCCTAGAAATTTTTAACACCCGACATGGTAAAATTTAAAAGAACGTCTACTACAATTTAATATACTGTATAGCAGTTTCTATGAGAGCGATAGGCCAGATATGAAAAGTAATATAGAAACATAGTAAAATTATAGAGAATGTACGTCAAATTTTCATATGCAAGAAATTAAATTAAAGAATAGCGTATATTACTTTTTCAGAGTAAATAAATTTTAATAGGTACTATGTTAAAATTTACCAGTATGTCATTGTATTTTTTCATTTACTTTATTTTAAATTCTACCGACTTTTCTGTTAATTTTTTTCAGAAGTTGATTATGTCCTCAGGTTCACAGCATTTTCTGTTAATTTTTAAAAGAATATTCTCTCCGTGCAGTTATAATTATATTTTTAATATTGTAGAGATATTAGCATAATACATACCAATATCTTAAGTTTGTCTATCATGCATTTAAATTAAACTTCTACCATTTGAAATGAACAACTTTATATAACTAAGTAACATTAGATGAAACTCATAAACATAGTATAAACAAAATTCATTTGTGTGCTGTGTATCGCAATATCCTTGTGACGTTTATATTGTTTAAAATAACATCTCTTACTATAGACGATAACTAGCATTGGAACAGTGCGAAAAGTAGGACGCAGTAGTGTAAAGAACCGAGATGGGGTTGTGAACAGGGATATGTGGAAAGGGCAGGAAGTATTCGAACAGCTAGTCGATAAGGATTCGAAGTAATGCGCATCCCAACAAGTGGAATTCCAACAAGACAGTTGTTATACCCGAAAAGCAATGTGTCAGCAGCTACTTGCAATAGTATTATAATAAGAAATTCTCGCCGCTTCTTCGTTTTAATAAAAAAGTTGGATCTTCGCTGAAATATTTATTCAAAAGTTTTTTGTAGAAATGGTCATTTTCATAAATAAATTTTCATTATAATTTATTATAAATACAATGTCAAATAATAATGAATGTACGTTTATATATACATACACTCGACAAATTAATTAAGGGGACACCTAAAAAATAGCATGTTTTCAAATGCTTGTAACTTGGTCAAAAATTATTTTTTTTCAAAACTTTTTTATTATTAAATTGAGCAAATTTACTCTACTTTATGATGGTCTAATTCGTTCCTCAACATCTTTTCATTTTTTAACTTTTTTATGTAATTATATAAATTAAAAAAAAAACTGCATATTTTGACACTTGATGTAGAAAATGAAATTTTGAAATAAACTTTTTGTAGAGAATTTTAATACCTTCAAATTTATATTGGTGCGAAAAAAATGTGACGAAAATTCGCAAAGGTATTACAGTTTTAGTGAAAATCAGGAAAAAATAATTCAAATGAATATATCCGGAGTAATTTTGGTGGTACAGAAAATAAATAAAAATAAAAATGAAGCTCAAAGTATCACCTTTCAGATTATGCAATGTAATGAAAGATTTTTTTATGAATTACAAAAAATATTCAAACTTTAAACAGAATAGAAAATATGAGTAATTAGAGAGTAAAATTAAAACAAAGAATACATACCCTAAACATTACATTTTAGGTGGCCCGAGCTAGAGGTCTCATTAACAATACATGTTCTTTATAATTCATTTTTATTTTTTTTAAATAGGACCATATTACGCGAAGATATTCAACTTTGATGTCTCAACATCAGAAAACCCAAAAAAATTACAAATTGCAAATTGTTAAATTTTTTTCGTAAAATAAAGCAGGTCATGGAATGTTTAAGAAGTCAAAAAATACTTATTTTTACTAAATATTTATTTTTACATGCACAAATGCATGTATACAGTAAGCACACATATTTAGGTACAATTTTAAAACCATATGGATCATTTTGGGTTATTATTTCAGTAAAATAATGCATTTTTTGACTTCTTAAAATTTTTCATAAGCTGCTTTATTTCGAGAAAAATTTCAATAAATTCCAATTTGGAATTTTTTTGGGTTTTCTGATGTTGAGACATCAAAGTTGAATATCTTCGCGTAATATGGTCCTATTTAAAAAAATAAAAATGAATTATAAAGAACATGTATTGTTAATGAGACCTCTAGCTCGGGCCACCTAAAATGTAATGTTTAGGGTATGTATTCTTTGTTTTAATTTTACTGTCTAATTACTCATATTTTCTATTCTGTTTAAAGTTTGAATATTTTTTGTAATTCATAAAAAAATCTTTCATTACATTGCATAATCTGAAAGGTGATACTTTGAGCTTCATTTTTGTTTTTATTTATTTTCTGTACCACCAAAATTACTCCGGCTATATTCATTTGAATTATTTTTTCCTGATTTTCACTAAAACTGTAATACCTTTGCGAATTTTCGTCACATTTTTTCCGCACGAATATAAATTTGAAGGTATTAAAATTCTCTACAAAAAGGTTATTTCAAAATTTCATTTTCTACATAAATGCACTCTACATCAAGTGTCAAAATATGCAGTTTTTTTTAAATTTATATAATTACATAAAAAAGTTAAAAAATGAAAAGATGTTGAGGAACGAATTAGACCATCATAAAGTAGAGTAAATTTGCTCAATTTAATAATAAAAAAGTTTTGAAAAAAAATAATTTTTGACCAAGTTACAAGCATTTGAAAACATGCTATTTTTTAGGTGTCCCCTTAATTAATTTGTCGAGTGTATGTATGTTTTATGGGCGAGTAAAAGAATTAAAAAAAAACAGCTGCAATGGGTACCACGGGATATTCTTACACGCTGATTTGAGTGTACACTGTATAAACTATATATTGTACATATACTTTTAATTATATAAAATAAAAGTTATCCAAAAATATGTGTACACTATTTTTAATTTAACCAACGTATACACTTAGTACAGCGTATAAGAAAGTACTCTGATACCCATGACAGCTTTTTTATATAATTAGAAAACATACACTATTAATTCTCAATATTATACGTATAAGAAAACCTAAAATTTATATGTTATGAACATAAATTATAGGTAATCATTTTTTATCCAAGCATTTTTTCTAATTCAAAAATTAACAAGAATAAACACCAGTTTTCGATTGAAAGACCGAAAATTAACTATAAATAAAAAAAATCACCCTTCTACGACTTGTTGTTTTCAAGTTACAGCGTCTACAGACCTATAGATAGACACACAGGCATCATGGCGAAAATAGACAATGGTCAAAATGGATAGGTCCATCAAAATCTCGAATTCGAAAAAAAAACAATTTATACAATACGTATGTAGATGTACCTATATTTCAAAAAAAGGTGATATAAAAAAGTAAAAATGGCTGTATATTGAGTATTTTAATATCTGCATTCATGTAATTTTCTTCCACTCGTAATTAGTAACACTTTAAGCACGTGCCACGGTACTTTATGACAAAGATTATGAAAAGTTAAACTGTAATAAATATCTTAAAGCACTGCTGATATTATATTATGTTATAACAACAATAAGGACCCATTAATAATAAGAAATTATAAATCTCAGTTGGCGCAATAACACGAAAATCAAAACAAGTAGGTAAAACATTGTTACGACGACAAGAATACATTAAGGAACAAGGTTTTCCTCTCACTTCCGTGTCAACTGAGGATCTTATAAATCCCCAGAATCAGGAGAGTGAGTTTAGCATTCCTCTGTCATAAATCACCTTAATTAAAATGGTCGTAATTTTTTGTTGCACTCGACGGCGAACGCTATGACAAAAGCGAAGTGACGAAAATGGGATGTATATTCGGAATTCCTGCGTTATCTAGGTCAAAATGATTTACTACTATATCACGTGAAATATGCAACTAATATAAATACAACAATATATATATGTACTCGTATATGATTCTGTAAACCCTGTATTCAATTATAACGTTATAGTTGTCACTGAATTTAATAACCCTTTAATTATTTCAAAACTCCCAAATATCTGCATTATACAGTATTGAAAGATATACTAATATGTTATTTCTAGCAGTCTAGTAAATCTCCAAATAAAGAAATCAGAGCCCAGTATTTATGTAAGAGTAGGCTTCTATATTAGGTTCAGATTGGTTTACTTGGCTAAAAGTACCTTGGAATAAATATGTATACTTATATACTATATACATATGTAAATTAAAAATATTTTATTTTTTATAATGAACTATGAAATATAGTACTTAAATCTGACACCTTCACTGAACTGTTCAATCTCACGAGAATTCATTTTCTGTTTATAAAATTCGCACAAACAATAACAAACAAATAAATGTAATATGAAAAAATAACAATATTAAGTATATTATGTACAAATTAAACTTAAAAAAAACGTGAGAAACAAGATCGTGTGTAAGTAATAAACATTCATTTACTTTTTGTTTTATTTAAAGTTTAAAAACAAGATAAGATAATGGTATGGGATGTTTTATAAAAGAATAATCATAAACAATAATAAGAACATGACATTTCTACCTAACGCCTACTCATATTTTGCGGTTCACAATGAAAACGAAAATAAAACTTCTTGTAATAATTCTTAAGGTATACACATATACTCATACAATATACATAAATACAAACGTAACTATAGAAAGAATTTTGAATTGAAATGTATAAGTTATATGGAATTTGTATTCAAAATATATTTTGTTATATTCTTAAAAAAACTTTTGAACTAAAATTATAATATTGAAAATTGAAATATTAAAAGATTTTTAACGTATAGTCTGTTTCATTCAAGTTTGCAGTGGTTGTTGGAAATTTTACGGTACGAATCGTGCATCATACCGTCAAATTCCTGGCAACCACTATAGGTATTTATATATTTCGTAGGTATATCATTTATCAATACTAATGTGCAAATCCTTAAACTACATAGGTATGTCTGCACAATTTAAACAAAGTATATACATATATGTATGCCGCGTCGGTGAACAGGCAACATAATCCAATTTGATATTTTTAAAGAATTTATCTTTTCTGACTTGATTGAAATAACTTTCACTGTTAATGAGCTTAAAACTTTAAGATTAGTTTAGGCAATTTAATAATTAATTAAGGACAGAGGCGTATTACAAAAAAAATATATTTGATATTTTCAAATAACAATTTATTAAAAGTCAAGATAAATCAAATAATTATATAAATATAATTAAACAAAACAAGTAGGTATATTGAATAACTAATTGTATGCTAGAAACGTACGTACCATAATCATGGGCACGTACTAATTGTAAGTAAAATTTATAATTGATATTTTCTAATAAAATTTATAAATATGAAAAAGTTTCTATTTTGAAGTAAACGTGGGCGAATCCGCAGGTAATTTTTTAAATGTTAATAAACTAGCGTAGTTAAATTAGAAGAGCTACATTAACGTTATTTGGAACTTGGAACCAAGTAATATAAGAAATTGTTTTTATGTAACACGAACACGGCAAACCATAAATTACAACGTTTTTATCAATTTCTGCATTCTGTTAAAAATGAAATAATCCGGATCTGTGCTTGAATACTAAAGAACGGCCGTATACATAATTGACTATCGCCACAACATTTTCTAAATATCCTAAACGGCACGTCTTCCCTGAATTGTTCCGAGAGTTCCAATGGTCCGTGCGCAGACCTCCCCAGATACTGTTTAAGAGATGGGACAGGCATTCAAGGAGCCCGTTCCAAGTTTTGGATATCGCACCTGAAGGACCCCGGTCTAGTATCGTCTGCATTTATTTTTTATTGCCATCGTGAGCTGCCTTTTTCTTCTTTCTCCGTCGTCATTCCCATGCGAACGGTTCTTTGGACATATTTTTTCTTGTATTTTGAAATATGTCTGAATGTGATATTGATGTTATTTATTGCCCGAACATATGGGATTTGTTGTTTTTCTTATTTACCTTTATCACGTTGCAGTCGACCGTTTGTCACAGTTTTATGAATTGTGGGTATGTGTCTGTGTGTGTACGTGGCGTGGGTGAGCATGCATGTTACATTTTGATTAAACATAAAAAATAAGTGCTTTTTAAAATGATTTTACATACAAAATAAGTCAGGGAATAACCCTTTAAATTTTCCTATAATAAATGTAACCTACATCCTTAATATATACAGGATGTTCGCGGGAACCGAGTGATCATTGCTAACTTTGTTATTATTGGAGCTAGAAGATCGGTTAAATGGGCAAAGTATCAGTATTATTTTCGGGATGAATAATGGCGTTGTCAAAAAAACAATTGAATGTCGAATTTCAGAGATATATTGAAATATAACATTTTTTATAAAAGTGTTATGCATGTATGATGGTAAAATTGATAGAAAACAAGTTATAAGAATTATAAAATTAATAGAAAATATTAATAGAACATTCTCAGCTATAATATCCAATAATATTATACAGGGGTTACCATTTAAAAAAATGTTATATTTCAATATATCTCTGAAATTCGAAATTCAATTGTTTTTTTGACATCGCCATTATTCATCCCGGAAATAATACTGATACTTTGCCCATTTAACCGATTTTCTAGCTCCAATAATAACAAAGTTAGCAATGATCACTCGGTTCCCGCGAACGTCTCTCTGTCTGTCTGTCCGTTGGTGTGCTTATCACTCGAGAACCACTTATCCGATTTATGTGGTTTCTTTTTTAATTCAATACATTCTCTGGCCAGGTTATAGGCTATATTTTGTTACATTAGGTAACATAACAACTAAGCAGTGACGATAATAGTAAATCAAGTCGGAAAAAATTTGCAATACGCCGCCTAAACCATTGAATATAGAACAAAATAATTTATTAAAGAACTGTGTAAAATCAAAAATCCTACAATAAAGTCCGCGACACCATATGTCTAACTTTTATATTTAAGCCACAATGACTGCTTTTATGTTACAAAGAAAACATAAAATATTTGGGTTCTGTTTACATGGACTTATGACCTGCAATATTTTAATCCTTATCGAAATAAATGATTTCATCGTCATAAGTACTTAATGTAGACATAATTTGCCTTTTGGAGAATCTAATGTGGTCTTTTGGTTTAGGAAATAGCGTGAAATATACATATAATAACATATTATTCGTGACAATTCGCGCGAACTAAGATAAAGTGTCACGGGGAGAGAGGGAAGATATTGCGCTCGGCCAGCAGTTGTTTATTTTGTTTTCAATAATTAACTTTTAAATTTAAATAGAACAAAAATTATTTTTATTTTTTGTTCTGATTCGATTTTATTAGGTAGGTAATTTAAATGTTGTTTGGTTTTTATTAGAAAAATAACTAATCATGTTTATACTTAATTCAATTATATATTTTTTTAAATCCTAAACAATAATTCCGTAGTCCACGCGAGCGAAGCCGCGCGGGCCCAGTTAGTATTATGTATATCGGAAAATAAGAAAATCTAGGTACCAAAGACCCGTATTTGCATTAAATCACATTACATTGTATAAAGAAAATTATCTCTAAGCATATCTACACTTTTTTCGACATTTACGACACTCAAGATTTCAAGTAACTAACTTTTTATATTTTAAATTACGCATGAAAAAATTAGAACACTTTTTTATATATTTAAATAATTTAATTATAATGTTTTATTAACATTTCCAACAGTGGCATAATTATAAATACAATAGGTACCTATTTGAATGAACCTCACTTCAAATATACCCACATATTTTATTCTGGAAATCTCTGAAAATAGGACATGGTATTACTTTGACAAAGCTGTCAGCACAGTGAATATCGAATTGAGATAAATACAGAGCAGGTATTTTATACATGTAAAATGCGTATGTTTTAAAATGTGTGCAAGTATATGAATGTTCGCAACAAGTGTATTGCGTAATATTCAAAAACATTGGTACTACATGAAGTGAATACGTGATTTCTACGATTTATTTGGTGATTCCTATATATGTATATAGAATGACTGGGTCTACAAAATGAGAATGGTATGGCTACATTGGCGAATTTAATGTTAACAAGCATTATACGTATCTTTATAGAAATCCTTTTATATTATTTTATCTAATTTATTTTAAAGCAGAAGTTTCAACGTCGCAATAAAACTCGAACACGATCAATTGTTTCTGTACTTTTTTAATATATCGATAGATTTTTGCTAGATCTGTTATAAAAATGCCTTCATATACATATTTGATATTGCTCTCTAATAGATTTTTAAGTAATATACTCTCAAACCAATAATCATATGTGTATTAATTCTATAGCAGATATTTTTTTGTAAATTTTTAATCAATTACCATACATAACCTAAAACAATTATAGGATATTAGGCTTTCTAGTGGTGAGAGTCCATGAAAATTGATTTAGTTCTTTTCGTATCAAGCCAGAACAAACAAACAGATAAACACATATTTTAAAAACTTCTATTATTATTATATTTTCTGTAAAAAAAGTATACCATCTTAAAAAGTATTTTCTCTTAGTTATACAAAGAAAGCTCACAGACTTATATATTCTATTATTAATTATTGATAGATAAATACATACATATACATATATTATTTCAACCAATTAATAGAAACTCATACTGTAACCTTTAATATTGACTTATGTACTATACGTATTATAAATTAGGTAGGTACCTATAATGTGTATGTATGCATGTATATGACAAATAATTTAATTGTATATACAGATAAAACACAATACGTTTTTAATGTGAATATCTATGCTCATTTGCACCTCTCCATGAGCCGCAACTGTATCAAAATATATTCTCTAAAGTGAATTTATAACAATACTCTTTGTATTTAATCCGCTTCCTCGAATCCTGAACGAAACTGGAAATACAAGAAAGTGCCTTGGACTGTTTATAATAACCGGATATGTTTGAAAAATATGTAAACCAAGAAAGCGACAGCTGTAGAAATTATTTTTCCTTTTTTCTGCCTTCCTAATATTTCCTCTATTTGAGGAATGTATTGAAAAAAACATTTATATTCAAAAGTGTACATATTTTTATGATTAATGATATAAATCTTGTTATTTTTTTAAAGGTATAATTCAAAGAAAAATGTATAACTGTGAGTTATAAATATTCAAAATTCAAAACCAAATGAAACGAACGGCCAAATAGAAAGAATAATAATGGAATATTATCAAACTGAATGTATAGGTATATTTAAACATAAATTACTGAATATAAAACTACTCAAATATTAATATGTACAGATTTAGTTTAAAAATTAAAACATATTTAAATTATTTTAATTTTTCTAAATTGTTTGACAGCATTTTATAAATATAATATTATATTATATTATATTTATGCTGCTTGAAGTAAATACGTATAATTCATGTGTCATGGGTAATATTATTTATTATTTAGTCGATTATATTCTGATATGTAAAATTGTAATTTTTAATACGGTAAACCGATTATTAAAATTATTCATTAAATCGATAAATTAGGTATGAAAACAATACAAAATAATTAATTAACAATAAACACAGGTTTATAAATATGTAAATAGTAACAGTAAATTGATTTTGATATGTACCTATTATATGTATTTACAAAGTTTATATTTTATAAAATATGTTAAATTTCATACTAGTATGTTGAGATTTTTAAATGATAAATTACATTAACTTATATATTTTTTAACAAATAAACAATAAAAAAGAATTGTAGTGGTTTTCTAAAGTGAATTTATAAAAGAGCGGAAACGGACAATGAAAGATGAGATTTCCGTTAGTTTGCTCTTATCTTGATTGTTTCGTAAAAATTAGTTACGACTTTGCTCCTGATACACAAGATTTTGTTTTTCTTTTTTCTAATATTAATAAATTGACAGTATAATTTTGTTTTTGCATTTTTGTTGAATCATAAATATGTATACCAAAACTGTATTTAAAGTATTCAATTTACATAATATGCAAAATAAATTTTTACATTGTATTATATATTAAATAATACAATGTCAAAAGTCATTTTAGAATTCAATTAATTGTATTTTTTTAATCAAAACTTAAGCAAATATAAAAAAAGATAAAGTACACAAAAACGAACAAAATTTAAATTAATTAACTAAATCACCCACAATAAGATATATTAATTACTTCTCTACAGATTTTCTACACGTTAGATAATTGCAATGGGAGGGGCATTCGAATCATTAACTGGATCCACCTCTTCAGTTAATTACAAGGTATGCAGTGCATCCCCAGCGATTATTCTGTGAAATCAACTATATATGTATGCAGTGGTAGACCATATAGACCACAAGCAACACTTTTTAACGATTTGTTATTTTACCTTAAATACCTATTAATTATCGATAAATATACAAATTGTGCTTTATATGTAAATAAATAAAATGTTTCAGATAAATGCCCAATTTCATCAATCTGTATTACAGATTTGTTTGTGTTAATAGCTTGGTAGATATACTTAGATCTGTTAAACTGTTAGAAATAATAGATTTTAGTTATTATTTTTTTATACTAGTGGTAAGTGTTTCTTCTTTTGTTATGTTGTTCAACTCACCTAGCCCATTATGTCGCTTCTAGTTGTGTAAACGACTCTTTTTGTCACTCTCTCTCTTTCTCTAGCAATTTTTTTTCTTTTTGGATACATGCTTCTTGCTTTTTTGATTCATGTCTTAATCGATTACTCTCGTCAATTTCCGTTACCACGTTTTCTTGTGTACTACATAGGTATATTAGTAAAAAGCAAGTTAAACTGGATGAGTACCTTAACAGTACTGTTAGAAGAGATGCAACGTAAAGATGAAGAAGTCGTTTTTATTCTTTTTATTTAATATACCTACTATGAACAAAATAATTACAAAAATAAATATTATTGCGATTAACTTAAAAATTATGTATCGATAATTAATTTTGCATATTCATTATAAAATATAAAAAAATAACAAATATTGTTTCTACGTACGAGATACGTTTTTAAAATTAAGACAATTTTTATTTTTTACTCAAAAGGATATTATATCAGCCATAAAGCATACAAATCTATAAAAAAATATATCTACATATGTATGGCTTTCTGCATATCTATATACTTTATAGTCATTCATAAAAAAATAAAATTATTTAATCCGCCCGCGTAGAAAAAATAATCTCGTAAGTAATTCATATTTTCGTTTCATGAATCTTCACAGAACCCACATAAAGAACAATAATCGTCCATGCATAATCTTGATTTCCCTAGGGTTCATTTTTCAGCGGAGTGTAAACTAATACTTATACAAATGATGGATCGAAGAAGCTAATATGCTACCATGATTAATATAAATCGACCCGTTTATTGCACCAATGAAAAACCTGCACAGAAATAATGCATTGCAGATTCAGTGACCTGTGTAAATATCACAGAGAAAAGGTTACGGTGTAATTTTTTGCAGGTGGTTCACGCACAATGAACGTTCAGTAATAATATCAAAATGTCATTTTTTCTAAAATTTATTACTGCAGGTATTATAAAGTTTGTGTACAATTATGCTATTGGAAATATTATAAATCAATAAGTGATATATTTTATTTTGCAATTTTTTGAGACTACTGGTTTATTTCTTTTGTATAAAGGTATGTTTCTTTATTTTCATAATAATAAATAGTATAGATCATTTGAATCATAAAAATGAAGTTAATTTATTTGAAGTCTCAATAAGTTGAACTTGTAAAATCTTTTGAAGAGCCTTTACGAAGAACCTATTCAAAAATACACAACAATTAGGAACCTTACGCAGTCACGCATTCTAATGGTTGTCGGTTCTAAGCAGCAAAATAATTTGGAAATAAATTGAAACAAAATTAAAAACTCATTTTTTAAAGTGACTTATTTTCTGAATAAAATAATAATAATAATAATAATAATAAGACCATCATCCGTTCGCCCACCCCCACATATATTTAACTGGGGGTTCTAGGCGTTTGTCTACTGTACAACACGCCTTAAGACCTTAAGTCATAGTTTTATTTAGGTTTTGTTATTATGTACAAAGAAACAATATTAATTATACGAAATGTTATATTTCGATAGTTGAATCTAAACCCCTAAAACGTCCCAACCTTTAATAAATATTACCCACGTCATATAAACATATTTGCGAAGCATTTAAATCTGTCACACGTTGTAGAATTAAACATCAATTTGTATTGAAAGAGAACAATTTTCTGATAATTGGATTAACAAGTTTGAAATTTCTTCCCGTACCGTAAACTTAGACGAAACTTTCTTATGCAGTGTTTGGAATTTTTAAGTATTTCTAACACACTGTCACTGTTAAGTATGCAAATAAATAATGCAAGTATCTTACTTTTAGTTGTTTTCAATTACTCTTTTGTATTTTATTTGAAAAAGTTTATTTTTGAAACGGGAAACTTTACCCTTTGTTTATGCGAGTTAATTATTTAAATTGTTTTTTTTTTGTTCTTTCATGTATTTTTCTATAAGGTATGAATTTAAATTTATCTAAATTACAAGAATTACTGACTTTTATATATCATATAATAGAAAATTTTAAGGAATATTATAATATTTTCATTATTTATACAGGGTGGTCCGGTTTGGATTACAGATATTTCAGGAGCTGATTCCCTGACTAATTGTAAGAAATTGTGCGGGAAAGAGGGGTCTATCTTCAACACCCTCTGAGCTACAGGCTGTTTAAAAAATTTCCTTCAGAGTAGTTCTTACAATAAAGATTATCTCATAACTTCAAAAGTAACGTATCTAGAGCAACCAAAATGAGTCAGTTTCATAGGTAATTAACTAACATATTTTTCAGTATTATGGTACTATTTGTGTTTTTAGTTCCGAGTTATAGCTCATCAAAGCCGATAAATATCTTCTTTTTTTGAAAATTTTTATGAAAATGTCATTTTTCTCCAAAAGTACCTCTAATATGGGGTATTTTTTTTAATTTTTTGATACGCCATAATGTTACCTACAAATTCACTACACAAAGTTTGAACCTGGGTCTTACAGTTTTCCGGTAAATAATATGGTAAATAATAAAAAAAAAATATGTAGTTATAAATAAATAAATTATATGACTGTTTCATTTACCTAATAGGGCAGGTAGCAAAATAGTTACTTTGGGGATTAATTTATAATCAGCTTCTAAAATATCTGTATCCCAAACTGGACCAGCCTGTATAATAGGGTGGGCCGAAAACGGCAAAAAAATTTTTTTTTTAGAATTTCAAATGGGGGTAGTGGGGAAAAGTTGTCTTATGTAAACAGTGTATTATACAAAAAATTTGAATTTTTTTAAAAAATATCTAGCCGGGCCCATTAGGGTCCAAATAATTTTTAAAAAATGCAATTTTTTTTCATATGATGTCGCAAAAAATACTACCACTGTTTTTAATATACATGTAAAAAAATGTGTTAATACATTTCAACATTTAACAAGGGCTCTTAGCACCCAAATAGATAAAAAATATGTTGTTTTACTATCTAATAATTTACAATGTGTAGTTATTGTGCAGCTCTTTGCTTGCTAAAGTATGTTTAAGTGATCAGGTGCGCGGTAAAAAGTTGAAATATATCAATAATAATTTTTGTACATATGTAATAGATACAGTAGTACTGTTTTTGTCCTCAAACAAATTTAAAAGAATAAATAAATAAAAATTTTTGGGTCCCCATGGGCCCGGCTAGATATTTTTCAAAAAAATTAATATTTTTTGTGGAATACACTGTTCACATGTGACAACTTTTCCCCACTACCCCCACTTGAAATTCAAAAAAAAAATTTTTCGGCCCACCCTACTGTATAATAACATTTGATGTGTATTGAAATAAAAATAATATAAACCCATTAGTACCTCATTTATCTTCATAAAATTACCATTTACGAATAAAAATACAACATATTTAATTACTCGCAATAAAAAAATGCATAATTTTATACGCTATGTAATTTGTAGATCCGTATAATTATTTACGCAAATTAATAAAATATAAATAGAAAGAGTTAAGTACAATGATAAGAATCAAAATTAAATTTAAATCCCAAATCCATTTTGGATAAACAAGTTATGAAAACCGCAAGAGAAGCAAAATGGCGTTAAAAGTCCTTATTAATTTGTTTCCATTTTCGCTTCACGAATTCCATTTGATATCGTCCAACTCTATTAAAGGATTAAATACCGAATATGATGCCATTTAAACTTTATTTTATCATTTCAACTTATAATTTCAAGATCATATCTCGACGTTTCTATTTAACAAGAAATAACTCCATTCTTTATGATTAAATTCTGAGGTAAAACTAAATATGCTCTTCTGCTACAATCCCAATCTGATTATAATTTAACTTAAGATTTGACTCTAAATTTTAACTCAATTTTATAAAATCTCTCGTTCACAAGATTCCTTAAATGTTTTCAAATATGAGATGAAAGCGTCAATACAAATTTAATGAATGATAGTAAATTTAAATATAATTTTACTTCAAACGTTTTACTAATACAATTTATACTAATTAATATTTCGAATTTTAAGGGGTACAATGTCCGTATTTATAATAATTTAAAAATATTTACTATAGTATATTTATCGAAAATATTAATAAAACATACAAAATTTTTTGATAAAAACATTAAACATAACTCTTATAAAAGCAGCAGTGAAAATAATTCCTCCACTTATAATAACAATTCACTTTTATTGCACGAAAATAAAATGTGTTATAGTTGACGCAAGTTTTCACATAGTTCACTCACATTTAGTGAAGTCGTCGAGATTGTCACGCAAAAGCATAGAACAAGTAGTAACTGGGATGAGTTTAAAAAAAAACGTATCATATTGTGATTGTGACTGTAAAAATTTAGGTTAGTATATGTCAACAATAGTTACGATTAGTATTTGTTTAAATTTTAAGATTTTATTAAATACCAACGGACGTAAACTTTTTAAATTAGTGTTTTTTTTTATTTTATTTTTTTTTTAGTAAAACACTGGTTATTTAATAAATTTATCAAATATTAGTAGGGAGAGTTATAAATGACTTCCAATGTTTAATTATTAAAAAAAATCAGTACAATTTGTCGATACATATTATACTCGGTATTATGAAGAATTTGATCAAGTTCCAAATCTAACCAACCGCATTCCAGAGGGTGTCGAATCGTTATGAATCGAAATGGCAATAACATTTAAAAAATGTAAGGCTGCTACTATTTTTTTCATACAACAGCAATTTTTAATTAAATACCATGTAGAAAAAAATTGATCAACACATTCTTTATAAAGCTGGACATTAGGTATTATTGTTAGTAAAAAAATCCAAATTGGTACATTTTTATAGAAGTTATCGTATAGACATACACACGCACAATTATCTACAGTTATCATGCAGAATTCAATTTTTTACGTTTTGAAGGTAGAATCCGACTTTTTTCTTAAACACGTTTTTTCGTGGTAAGATAAAGCACTCTCGAAAATTAAAAACTTAATTTCAATATGAAGCTTAATTTTCTTTTGAAATATGATACTTATACAGGGTCCTCCAATAGTGTGTCCGGCATTGTTTTACGCCCAAACTATTGAAGATAGAGTTTTAGGATAAAAAAATTACTATATATATTGACCCTAAAGAATTTCAGGAAAATATTTTCAACCCCCTAAAACCACTCCTTGGGGGGTAGTTTGAGGGGTACATACCCGTTTCTCAGTTAAATCAAATGGAATGGTATATCAAAAAGTACATATCTGCAAAGATCATAAAAAAATAAGAAACTTTCGTAAAACAAAAATGTTCATACTTTCAATTGTTTAAAAAATATGGCGACTTGTTCTCAAATTTTAGGGTTTCCCTAAAAGTGCTCTTATTTCGTTAAATAATAATGGAATTTTATTATTTTTTCAAATTTAGAAAGTGGAAATAATGAACTTTGTAAAGATGTATGACTATTTGTGATTTTGGTAGTTTAAAGTGTCATACGCGATATATCAAAAATTCAAAAGTTCAACTAGGGATAATTCGAAATTTTCAAATACAACGGTACATCAATTAGTATTTTTTCTTAAAAAGGATATGTAAATAAACAACTTTTAATAAGAAAATTTAAAATTTAAAATTATAATTTTAAAATTGAAAACTGAAAATTAAGTTTTTTAATTTTAATTTTTTTTTATCAAAAACTGTTTATTTGCATATCTTCTTTAAGAAAAAGTACTAATTGATATACCATTGTATTTAAAAATTTTGAATTATCCCTAATTGAACTTTTCAATTTTTGATATGTCGAGTGTGACACTTTAAACTATTAAAATCTCAAATAATCATACATCTTTACAAAGTTCATTATTTCTACTTTCTAAATTTAAAATAATAATAAAATTCCATACATATTTAACGAAATTAGAGCACTTTTAGTAAAATTCTAAAATTTGATAACAAGTCGCCATATTTTTTAAACAATTGAAAGTATGAAAATTTTTGTTTTACGAAAGTTTCTTATTTTTTCATTATCTTTACAAATATGTACTTTTTGATATACCATTCCATTTGATTTTACTGAGAAACGGGCATGTTACCCTCAAACTACCCACCAAGGAGCGGTTTTAGGGGGTTGAAAATATTTTCCTGAAATTCTTTAGGGTCGATATATATAGTAAATTTTTTTTCCTCACTCTCTATCTTCAATAGTTTTGGCGTAAAACAATGCCGGACGCACTATTGGAGGACCCTGTATAAAAGATGATATTATAAAGATTGATATGGCATCAGATAAAAAATAATTAAAGACTAAAAATATAAAAACTAATACATAAAATGCGTGTCTAACATTACTAATATAGACAATATTAATAATATTAAAAAATAATGACTGAAATCAACTGCTATTAAACTTTCAAATAAAATTATTATTATTCTTTTAAATTATTAAGAGAAAATTAGGTAAACATGAAGATTACAAAGTGAACTAGACCTTCATTCATTTAAAACGATAGTGAAACACCGTGGGAACTAGAGCTTTTATGAATGTATCATATATGTAGATATTATACTGTTCTATTCAATTTTAATTGTGTATAATGGTAAGAAGTAGACAAGAGTAACATGAACTTCACAGAATTTTAATTGTTTATCTAACACATTTCTCTATTTTAATGTAATTAGGGCCAGTACAAATTGTAGGTTTCTGTTACAATTACCTTAATAGACTGTATAAAATATAATTAATGTTGACAAAATTAGTTTATTACCTATTAAAAAGTAGGTCTGTATAGTTTGCTATGCATACCTAAATTATATTTATTCAGATACAAAAGCAAGGATGTTTGAATAAAAATTGAAAGATAAGTACTTTTGTATAACTGATGTGTTCTTAAAAAATAGTTTCAAGAAAAATGACTAAATTTACCTACTTGTTTTGTGTAAATTGTTTTTTTTTCACTTGGCGATAGTCAAGATCCATAGGATCATTTCAAGAAAATTACAGACAAGTTTCAAAATTAATTTCGTGAAATAAATATTCGTGAATAAAAACTAAATTTGAGTTTTTCGGCTCTCCCATAAAATGTACTTTTCCGTTACAAGATACCTTCTTCTGAGTTGCATCACATAATCTTTTATTTTTATTGAAGATAAAACGATTAAGATGTATGTTATTTTCAATTTACATCATAAATTTTTTTAAAAGGCCCTTTTATCGATGTATTCACTTCATGAATTCAATATTACTGCGGTATTGAAACCGAATTAAAATATTTTCTTGTAGACCCTTTTTAACGGATCTATAAATTCTCTTTCAATTCAAATTTTATATACGATCATGTGGAGTAAATAAAAATTAACTTCTTTCACCTTTTCATATGAAAAGAAGCTATAAATGTTGGCGTTTTCTTGAATTCTATTACATCATAAAATTTCATTTCATTTTATTTTTACGAGAAAATTTCATAAAGTAACGACAGTAACATCAAGTTCCTTATAAAGGATAACCGCATATACTTTCTTTGGCCGAAATAACGACAAATCACATAGACATTTTCATTTTATCGTCCAATTCCGGGGCACCTATAGAGTAACCTTATACAATAGTACGACCTTTTTTGTGGGGGCGGTAAAATGTAAGTTAAGGATTAAGTGTGCATGAAGGGCAACATAAAAAAGAAGACGAAGGACATTGTCCTGCTCTTCCCCCTAAACAGGGCGTTGCGTAAGATATGTCCTTGAAGCAGGAGACTGACACAAATGCTCCGTACATTCTCGCATAGACCTTTACTTCTACAACAGGGTCGGCTTTCTCCATAAATTACCTCCAGAAAATTTTCAACAGTTAAAAATCCTAGCATCTATTAATGAAATAAAAAAGAAAAAAAATCAAAGAAAAACGATATTTGTTTGACTTGATACCTCCGCAGTTCGCCTACGACCAACCCTGTTCTTCAGATTAGTAATGTTAAGAACTATATACAGAATATTTGTATTCCTGTTTGAAAAACTGAAAGAAGATTATTTTATTTTTAACTTTTATTAAATATTTCAGTTGTATCTTATATTCAAATTTTCTAATGTAGTATACAATAAAACTCTTCTAATTATTTTTGCTAATTTACGTCATCTTGTAGAAACTTTTTGATTTAAAAATGCAATTTGTCGCCTTGAAGTTTTATAATAATTCTCAGAGATATATCATGAGTCGCAATAATACACAAAAGTACTTTCATTTCTTGTATCGCAAAAGTTTTTCATTGAAATAATTAAAGAAATAATTAAATTTAACGACTGAGAATCCGATTTACGGAACTTTACTTGCTAAACAGACAGAGTAAACTTCTTTAAGTTTAGTTGTAACATTTCTTGTTTTCACAAATTGTTGAAATTACTTCGAAACCATTAATCTGGCTTCCAAACATTGTTTTTATATACTCACATATTTTTCTCCTTGTTTTGAATACTTTTAAATAAACAACTGAAGAAACTTATAGCGGATACATAAAACTAAAAATATAAATCTAAATATAACAACTTATAACTTATAATTAGACAATGACTGGATTAGGAAGACATTTTTAAGTCACAAATTTATAATATTATAAACAAAATATTCAATCTTTAAAATAATTGGACTATACAATATTATTTTTCAAGCCGGTTAAAAAATATGCCAAATTGTTTATATTTAATGGTCAATCAGAGAAAATCAAAATAACAAAATAATAATATTGTTTTAAAATCATTTAAACTATGTAATAAACATCAAAAATTGTCAATAATAATTTATCTTTACATCCGCAGTCTTTTGTTTGTTAGGGGTCTGTTTTCTTGTTATGGCAACAAACATCACAAACAGATGCACAGTTGACTGGTTGTTATGTACACTCCTTACCGAACGGTAAACATTATTTTGATGGTCCGATAAATACAACCCTTTGATTTGGTTATTGTGGAAAACAACAATGTATGCATAAACGTACAGTTTAGTATAAAAGCATTCCATTCTTAGAAAATACTGACTTGATAGACATTATACAAACGTTACAATATCGGAAGTATAATATGAAAAATAAGAGCTCGCGCACACTATAGACTTTCAGTCGGCCGATCGTTTGATCAGTTCAGCAATTGGTATGGAGAAATATGGAATTGCGCAAACCTGCTGATTAAAAATTGGTTCACTAAATAATCAAAACGGCTGATCGGTTTCGATTTGATTAAAAAGTCGGGTAACTATCGACCGACTGAAAATCAGTATTGTGTGCTGTATTAGTGCGCAAATTGTCAATCAAATAGTCGGCTGATAGTTAATGAAATGTCATTACATATATGATATAGGATTGTGGTTGAATATGTAAGTTACGTGGATATGTGATTTGCTAGTATGTAAATCACTATTAGCCGACTATAACATATAAGTGTACGAATCTACCACCAATTAAACTGTTTAATTGGGAACAAATCATATTGAAAAAGTCATAATACTTATGTAGTACATGTGTGTAGTTTCAATGCTGATTATCAATGCACACTTTCTCATCAATTAAAACATTTCGTCGTAGTTTTAAATTCGATAAAATCTTCTGAACTTTTGTCATATTTTTTAAATAACAGAAAAAATGTAATACTTTCAATCATCAATATCAATACTAAATATTTGCGCTTATTCACAACTTCATAAGTGATGTGATTCTTTTGACCGATAGTGTATATAAACCAATGAGGCTAGATCGAATCAGATGAAACACATAACTCTATTAGTAAAGCTCGCCAATTTAATCTGCTAAAAGTTATAAGTTCGGTGCGGATAATCTAGTATATAAACATGCGCAAACTTTGGCTATTATATGTGAAACAATGGATGATGTGCACATACAGCAAAGAACATGTTTGTTAGAGTAAACGACTCGAGTACTTTCTAGAACATAAAAGTGTTATTACTTTGTGCAAGTATATATACTCAAATATATATTTATCTAGCACTATGTCATGACAGCTATATTGGGATGCTGCAAAGAATAACAATTAATAATAAAATATTAATGTGATACAGTTATTTAAAAAAATCTGGTCAAGGCATACACACGTGCTTTTCATTTTTATATATCTTTTACATTTTTAATCATTAAAACTTTGGAAATTAAGGCAGCGTTTCAGAGATTACTTCAATCTTTAGTCCAAACTATAAATTAATAAGCCAACGGTGGTAGACAGTTTAGAGCTACGGAACCTTAATTTTTTCAATCAAAGGGAAATTCTATTTAATACTACAAACGTTTATATTTTAAATTTAGTGTTAATATTTAAATATATTCATAAGGAAATTAAAATAATAATAAATATTATATGTTATGTTAAATATGTTATAACTAATAGGTATCTGCAAGTAATAATTTACAAGTTACAGCACAAAATGTATAATTTTTTTTTTCGCGTACACATCATTTGAATTCTTCTTAACTCAAATTTATTTTCTACCTTTTGAGAAAAACGTTACCTCTTTTAAATGAATCGATTTACGAGTAATACCGAGTCATTTATTTTCTCTCTATCTTTAAGCCAAAGCATCAAATTTTCATCTGTATAATTATTCATTTCAATGCAAAAAATATCAAAGTATAGAATTTAGTTGAAAAAGAAATAATGTGAAGAAAAAACTGTCTGAAGAAACAGGAATGATTTTATGATAATAATTTATATAGCTATCCTATAGAAGTATTGTAGATAATTTAGGGTGTGCCAAAAAAAGGTGATATTTTTTTTTATCGCTCTCAGCCCAAAATATCTCAGGAAATGCCCAAACAAAGCTCCTGTTAAAAGCGGAGCTCAAAATTCAAATTTTAAGAGGTTCTCCACGGAAGTTGAAGTTTTCCCATCTAAATAACATGGGAAACGGGGTTTTTTAACAGTTTTTTGTCCTGCAAACTGTGAAAAAATTATTTTTGAAAAAAATGAATGAACGGATCTTTTTGAGTATTAAATTTAGTACAAAAAGTCCCGTTGAGTCAAATTTCTATATTCAATATTTGATTTTTGACGGAGCTTTGAAGTTCAAATTTTCGCATTTTTTTGCGTTTTTTGCATTTTTCAGCTAAACTATCCGAGTTAGGGCAAAATGTTAACTAGCAAAATTGTAGTACGGTTGACATTCTATAAAAAAGTCTCCATCGACTTTTTTGTATTATGAATTACAACAAAGTTATAGACCCATAAACATTTATTTTTTTAAATTTTCGCTTTTATGAACTAAAATATCGATAATTGAACAAAGAATTTTATGCAAATTTGTTAGTACATCAAATTTGGAATAAAATTGGATAAGATTTTTTGTATTATCAGTAGTTAAAAGTTACAGACTTATTTAATCATATTTTTATGATTTTTCCACAAAATTATGAAATATATTAACAATAAACATGACATATTATTAAAATATAAAAAGCACAATGTCGTAGCCTTTATCCCTTTTAGGCTGGTTCCAATAATTTATATAACTTTGTTGTTATTCATAATACAAAAAAGTCGATGGAAATTTTTTATAGAATGTCAACCGTGCTACAATTTTGCTAGTTAACATTTTGCCCTAACTCGGATAGTTTAGCTGAAAAATGCAAAAAACGCGAAAAAATGCGAAAATTTGAATTTCAAAGCTCTGTCAAAAATCAAATATTGAATATAGAAATTTGACTCAACGGGACTTTTTGTGCTAAATTTAATACTCAAAAAGATCCATTCATTCATTTTTTTCAAAAATAATTTTTTCACAGTTTGCAGGACAAAAAACTGTTAAAAAACCCCATTTCCCATGTTATTTAGATGGGAAAACTTCAACTTCCGTGGAGGACCTTTTAAAATTTGAATTTTGAGCTCCGCTTTTAACAGGAGCTTTGTTTGGGCATTTCCTGAGATATTTTGGGCTGAGAGCGATAAAAAAAAATATCGCCTTTTTTTGGCACACCCTAGTAGATATACATATTTTAATTATAGAACAAAATATAAGTTAAATATGTATTATTTTATTTTATTAGCCTGCTGATTGTACAATTTACATTACAATTATAACTATAACAAATACAATTAAAAACTCTGAAATACATAAATTAACTTAAGACAGTGTTTCACAAATATGGTGACAAGAAATTTAAATCTAATAGGTTTTTAGGGGCAAACTCTCAACTCTAATACACTAAATTTAAAAAGTCATAAATTTTAGATTTTTTATGGTACAAAAACATCAATTACATTATATGATGTTATCAAAGTGCCACCATTATTTATTTATTTATTTATTTTAAAAACATTGAAACCTAAAATAATACGATGAATTATTCAATTGTTGATTTTTTTATTAAATATAAACTATTAATTTAAAAGTTTTAATTTAATATGTACATATGTACTATGTTTTAATTCAAAACATATACATGAGTATACCTTTGAGGGTATCTATAATTTTCAATTATTTTCTTGTAAGCTTTAAGAGATAAAAACTCAATGTGAACTCAATTAACTTAGAAAATAAGTTAGTAAAGCAAAGCTTAGCACATAAACCCATCGATACTCAAAGTTGTCTAACTAAAATCCCAGCAGTACGTTCAACGGTATTAATTGTTTTACCAAATGAACTGGTAGTAAGCTGATGGTGAACATATGCACCCATTATAGTATCTGTCAACCATTGCACCATTTTAACCTCATGTGTAGAACTAATTATGTGTTATATGAAATAGAATGAGCAAATTGAAATTAATTTATACTATTGTGGCTAAATATTAAATTGGTTTGCGCATATTGTTACTGTTGTCATAATTAAACGAAATGATTACGTATAATGGTTTTTGTACTCAGGCAAAAAAATATCTGAAAATATCTGAGCTATTCACTAACAATAAGTGATGTTAGTAATCATTTTTTAGTTGAAAGATAAATAGTTACATTTATCTGTTACAAATGATATACAATAGAAATTTGGCAATAGTTAACAAATATTGATTAATAAATTACTTATTATTGATTTGTCTTTTAAAAAAACAATCATTGGAAGATCATCGCGGAAGCCTTAAAGCTTGAAAGATTATACATATTTATAGAAAATTGTAAAATCTTGCAACTTATGCAAATATTAGAGTTCCCATTAATTATAATAGTTTGGTTTTTACGTTTATTTCCAATACTATTTCTTATTAATTACTATGAAGTGACACATAATTGATTAAATATCTATTCCTAACAAATTGTCAAATTTTGTTATATTTTTTTAGATATTTTTGAATTAACATATTGCGATAACTATATTATATTTAATTATTTATGTGACATATTTTAAAACAAAATTTTTCAATACAGCCTTTTACTGTATATCAAATACCGTTGCTTTAAAACATTCACAAACAAGTTACAATTGTAGTATACAATACTTACATACGAGTATTATATACCAGAGAACAAGTTTTACTAAAAATAGTCAATGATAACGAACGTACAATCCACTATAACTTAATTTAATCAATCAGTAACTCAATCACAAACAATATAGCGCTCACACACATACATTCATATACATACATAGATACTTACCTTCACAGGAGGTAAAGAAGGAATGAGAGAGTTGAAGCGTTCTGTCGCAGCGGGTGCGTAAAGTTTCGGACACTTATTATAATGGATGAAACCAGGGGAAGATGTCGCCGTCTCGGCACGTGCGAAGATGATCGATCGATACGCGGCCAAGCCCTCTATAATCTAATATAGATATATGTGTGCGTGTGTCTATCAACTATGACACTTTCGATCAGATCGCAGAGTGCACTGAGTCAACAGGTTATGTTTATATCTGGAGCACGTTGCCCGTTTTATCATAATCAAAATATTAGATTTTTATATAAAGAAATAAACGTTCCGAATATAAAGTAGGTAGGTCTGTACTCTACATTTTCCCGATTTGTTTTAAATTCTACTATACCTGCAGTGGCAAACTAAGGAAAGTTGTAGGCCAGGGCGGAATGTTAGTTATGGGGGGGGGGGGGGGGGGGCTTAGTGATGCGTTATAAATAAAATATTTTCTTTGTCTAAAAAAATATTTTCAATACATGAAGACATAATTTTGTTCTTCACCATGTCACCAATGGCCCCTTTAGCACCTTTAGCCCAGGACGAACCCCTCCTCCGTAGTGTGCAAGTGGGTACTTTTGTGTTTGATAAGTGAAGTACTGATCATATAATTAAACAAACGAATTATTATTTAAATTTGTTCAGATTTCTTTACTGACTTATGAAGCAATTTTAAATCACTATGCGTGTTTAGTGTAGCTTTTCGTACACATTATTAAATGTGGTTCAATGTTTCATGACCCACCTAGAAGGAAGTACTTTTAATACGGATACTAGTATACTTAGTAATGCTTAGGGAATGTACATAAAGTATATATTAATAGAAATATTTTTAATTATTTTTAGAATACTACGGAACGGTATTTTCTTTGGCTCAAATAGTGTACTAATGATTGAGAATTAACTTACAATTAATAATAAATTAACATAGTATCATGGATAGATCAAAGTTATTTATTATTTATTGTCTATATACAAACCTTCATGTATTGCGTTTAATATAAAAGTTTATATCTGTATTATAAAAATGTATTTTAGGTATCATAATTACATATTATGTGTAAAATGCAAAGTCTCTCTGTTTATTTGTTAGTGCGCTATCATTCGAGAACCATTTATCCGATTTACGTGTTTTTTTTATTCATATATATGTTCTTTGTCCAGGTTTCAGTATATACATATATATATATAGGTAGTAAAGCAAGTCGAAAAAAAGTAAACCGTTAAATATTTAACAATATAATGTAGTAAATAATTTTGTGAAATAAAAAAAATCTACATTTTTTCAACTATAATTTTCAAAAATCTTAAACAATAATACAGGAGTACACGCGAGCGAAGCCGCGGACACAGCTAGTATATCATGTAAATATAAATATTAAGATATCAAAAAGATTTTTGAGCAGTACATAGTAGAAGTGATAATTATAAGTAACTGTATACAGAACCCAGTATTTTTTTTTAATTTTTTACTCATAATAAAACGCACATCGTAGCTATACTTTAAAAATCAATAAAAAAGTTTGAATAATTATGCGTACCTACATTTTCCTCAAACAATACAACTCTCAGTTCTTTTATATAATACCTACATCCTTAGAATATTCATTACTATGTGATATTTTCCGTTGCATTTACATACAAAATATAATTTCATGTAAAATAATTCCAATATATGTACATTTTCCAATGAATAATTTATATAATAGACATATATCAAAGACTACAAAAAATATTAATATTATACACTATTCATACATATTTTGTTAATTTTAAACATTTTGGAACACATAATAGTTTAAAAAATCTTATATTTCAGCGAAATATAATATGTATTAAAACACAAAATTTAAAACAATATACTTTCACTAAAATTAGTAATCATTTAGAAAATCATCAAAGTCCTCCTTGTATTCTTTTTCAAAATCAAAGAGATGAATTTCACGTAGTCAATATTAGACGAGTAATCCCTTATCTTACGTGGTTGCAATACATATATTGTTTACATGTCACAACAGATATAATTGAAAGCAAAGATAAACGACATTAATATCTCTGTATGCTCTGAATTCCAACATCTATGTGTATATGTACGAGAAGATATATGGGATTTGTAGGTAGCATTATGTTAACAATTGGCAAGGCATTGAATTCATTTTAGGGTGACCTACTTTACCAACAGATATCTAAAAATGTGAATTGTGTACATATCATATAAAAACATATATTTCGTTTTGCCAATGGATATTTAGGTACAGTCGTCGAAAATAGTATTTGAATAATTCCTTGTATTAAATGTATTTTTCAAATGGTTAGTTTTTGAAAGATTATATTTGATAGTTGAATACACAGAAAAAAAACTGTATTGGACCAAGAAAATCTTGTTTTGTATATAACGAAAACAATATTTTCTTAATATAAGAAACATACTCTTAATCCAACTACGTTATTCCTTCGTTCAAGAATACTATAGTTGGTTTAAGAGATTATTGTTTATCTAAAGAAAATATTGTTTTCGTTATATACAAAACAAGGTTTACTTGGTTTGAGAAATCCTTTCTACCAGTGTAATGTAGACGTGGCAAAGAATTGTTATTATTAAAACGTACAAAGAAAATCAGTCTTTTTTAAGTCATAATAAGCGGCGATGTCCATTTCGACTTCAGCGGTAAAGTTACCAACAAAAAATAACCAATATTGGAGCACTGAAAATTCATCATCAGCGAAAATAACACCCTCAGAGAGTAATAGTGTAATGTAGATCTTGGATAGAAAGTGAATTTGACTTTATTTTTACAAAGACACTGCGGGAAACCCTGTAACTGTGTACTGCGACCACTACCTTAGGCCGGCCACTCACGTACAGTTTTAACTGTCAGTTTTAACTGTACAATTATAACTGTCAAATTTAACTGTGGACTGAGATGTGCACACACGTACAGTTCAATTGTTCAATCCTTCAGTTTGTTTCATGGATTCGAGCACAGATTTCTTGGTCGAACCAAGGTTCTAGTTCTTCTAACTTTTTTGCCAGTTTGCTGTATGCAGCATCTTTTTTGGCGCGATCATGGTATTCGGCAGATTTAACTTGCCATAAGCAAAGTTCCGATTTATATATGGCGATAAAGTCAACAATCACTTGGTTTTGTTTACGCGACATGATGATACGCACCCTTGCTCGACACAAACTGAACTGTGAATTTTTAAAACTGCACAGTTGAACCCCCACACACGGTCAGTTCAGTTAGTCGTTTCAGTTAAAAATATGAAAAATTTCATATTTCTCAGTTAAACTGTACAGTTGAAAAAATCGAGTTGAACTGAGACTGAAATACCCACTCACGTACAGTTTTAACTGTCAGTTTTAACTGTACAGTTAAAACAGACAGTTAAAACTGTACGTGAGTGGCCGGCCTTATCATGATCGAGAACTTTTCAATTGTATGAAACAAGTTTGGAAAACATATATTTTCGACAAGATGGTGCTATATGTCACACAGAATGAGCCACTAACGAAATTTTCCAAGCCGAGTAATTTTCAGAGGCATGAATGAAATCAACTGTTCTCTAAGATTTCAAGTTTTAATTGCTCTAGATTTTTTTCATTATTTTTTGACATTAAGGACGTGTCTATGCCAAGAATCCAACAACAGTCGAATAACTAAAAAAAGCAATATTCGAGCAGTATAAGTTTTTTATAACGTCTCAAATTATGAAAAATGCTCTTGAAAAACTAACATTAGTGTGGCATCAAAAGGTAGGTTTTTATAGTCAAAATTATATTCCACCAAAAAATTCCTATTACTTTTAATAATTTTAATTTAAGCTTTCTTCAAGTTTTCAGTACATACAGATCTAGCGTGCACGTATAGAATTCCACACCAGGAGCGTGTCTGCAATATGTTTTGTGTGTGTAGCTTACTTAGAACATATATAAATTGATGTGATTTATAAATCGCTTTTCATTTTTCTTATCGTCTATTATAAGATTAGTGTGTTGCAGACACTGCTGTATCTGACATTCTCGATCAACGGGGGACGCTGGCAGAGATTTATACGATTTTACTTTCGTCCTGTCAACAGTAATATTCCGATTCCGAAGGAATGCATTCAGACAAACTGCACTAGACAAAAACAGAAGATATAAATTACGTGGATTTATATCTCATAAATATATAATGTTATATTATGCTTGATTTATCTTATCTGTTACCAGTCTTAAAATTGAATTCGAGAATGTAATAGTTCAAAACGTATGTCCTACTTATATTTTATGTGAGATTTTTCTAAAATAAATTCTGTTCAAATTATCATAACCGACAAGCTATGGTTTCTATAAAAACTGACGCTTATGATATGGTAACGGCCTTTTTACGAAAAAAACAATTAATTCAAAATTATTCAAATTAATAATAAAAAATAAAAATATTTTTTGTCAATTTTAATATTTCTTAAACCTCGTTACGCATTTAATATTTAATTTTAAAATGTACGCTTATTGATTTAATCGTTTTGGCTTTTGAAATGAACAAAATATTAAAAATGTTACATTTCTATATAAAAAAATATTCATATACATCAAACATTTCCATCTTTAAATTAATATACATTTTTTTAATCTTGAGAATGCGACTGCAGAAAAAAAGCAGTAAAACATAATTAGACCAACTGAAACACAAATTAACACACACTAATATAGACATATGCACGCACACACACATATGCACGTGAAGTATAACATATGTTCCAAATGAATAGCATTCTACTTGAATCGCAAGCACGTTCCAAGAAGAGTTGTTGAACACATTTGTTCTAAGTGGACATTTAAGATAATATTTTTATACTTTCGTTGAAGATAACAAGAGTGTGAAGATACGTTACTCGTTTTTTATTGTTCTCTTTAACCCATTTTACACGAGCCATATGCTCTGGAAGAAGTTTACTGCTTAAAGAGTATAAACATTGAAATAAACAACTGGAAATTATACTTTTTATTACAAATTACGGGAGGTGTTTTTAAAATGGTATGTATGATAATATAATTCGTTTGCAGTAGCAAGTACTGAAAATATTAAATAAAAATTAATGAAAGGAAAGTAATATGAAAAACGAATATTTTTATCAAGTATTCGACATATTTATCCAGAATAAAACTTAATTTTATTTATAAGAGATCTATAGAATTAAAATATGGTTTGAAAATTTAATTTGAGAAAAAAGGAAAACACAAATCAAAGAAAAATATATACAGCTTTTTAAACACCTGACAGAATGAGCCAGACTGGAGCAACATCATTAGGAAATAACAACAATTTATACGAAACGAACTCAAGCACAATTCATAATATGAGAAAAGTCGTTTTACCTTTAATCCATGTAATTAAATTATAAACTTAAGAGTTTGTTTTTCATGATGAGAGCGTTTTCAGATTCTCATGTTTAATTGGAATGTCTATAAATAAAATGAATGACAAAAAATATTTTTTATTTAACTGATTATTCTTGTATACTAATACATATATTAAAAACATATTTTATGTATATGCATCATTTAAATCTGATAACTAAACTGAAAACTTATGCGTTAATTAGCGTTATACATATATATTTATTGATTACTTTATATGTAATTGTCATTATATAATTGAAAGTCTAAGATTATGTAAACTTTTAATCGAAATGTTGGCAAAAACGTTTTGATTTTACAATAATAGTAGGTATATAATTCATTCAAAATGTACTCATTATAGAATATAAAACATGTCAAAAACAACACAATAAACATTATTTCTTTAAGGTATTGATAAAAGCTCACTGCCCCCAAAAATTTTTGCTATCATAAAAAAATTAGAAAATTTAAATTAATTATAATTAATTATACATTGGTTACTAAATCTAATGAATGACTTTTGTAGTTTTTATATAGATCAGATAGTTTTCTTCAATTTTCTTTTTTTTTGTATTGCTGTAATACAAATGCATATGTTTTTGTAAATAGATTAATTGATCGTAAAAAGAAAATTCCAAGTACAAATTTAGAATACAGAAAATCATTTCCTTTTAACCTGGCCATTCACCAATATAAAAAGCAAATTGAGCGAGCTATTTCATTTTCAAATTTATTCACAGCTCCGAAAATTACGTAAGAAAACGTAGTATAGTTAAGAGTTATATCTTTTTTTGTGAGGCTCTGTAATTTATGCCTATATAATTATAATATACTTTTATATGGCAATGATTTGTTAATTCATTATATCAATGAAACGGTTAAATCAACCTCTATATTCTAAATGTACACGTGTACAAATTAAATGCTTATACAATGTATAACATAATATCTAGATACACTGTTTAACTGGTCACTAATCATGTCTTTATCCCTATTGCATATAACTGGTATACAACATGTATATTACAATAAACAATCTCTGCATTTTAAATTCTAGTATTTAAATTTGAATTGAAAAGATATAAATCAAAATATTTAAATTTAAAATTTCGATTTAGAATAGCTTATATGCATATAGATAGTTTAATTCATGAAAATAACACGTCATTCACATTTATTCAAAACAGTTACAACACTCTGAATGAAAATGATATACACACGTTTTTATTTCGAATACCCTCTGAAATAAATCGTGATCTAACAACATAGTGACACAAATAAACATATGTTATATTACTGAAGTTCTATAAATATCATACACACAAGCACAGTTTGCAGTAATGTGACAAATGTTATTGGGGTGCGAAAATAAACAAACAAAATTATCGGATTTATATGTTATAAATTTAATATTTAATTTTAAAACATTTTATCATAATCACATCGGAAAATCGGAGCTAAATATGAGGATTGAAAATTTAGTCCATATGAATGTATAAAAAAATACGGTTTTAATTCTAGAGAGAAATTTATTTCCCCCTATTGTAAAATAAAATATACTGCTTTTACATAATATTATATTTATAACATATATAACATACTAAAATGAAAAATATCAAGTGACTGTTTTAGAATTGTGAGAATCTGGAATAGAAAACGTAAAACGTAAAAATAAATCGGTTCCATTTACTGATATACATACGTACATTTTCGAGAGGGCGCATTTCCATTCGATATACAATAATTCTAAGAAAAAAAGAAACAATCAAATATGAAAAAAAGTAAAAAAAAGAATTGAAACCCCAGTAGGACAGTGTACACACGCAAAAAGAGAGTCGACAGTAGATCTGAATATAAATTAGACTTTTAAAACATTTCTCCGTATCCGAGTAAACTACTACAAAACCAGTAGTTCTAAATGCTGTCATATTATATTTAAGAACATAATGTATGTATCTTACTATCAGATTAAACTTGTCTTCCGATTATATGTCTCATGTTTCTCATTATTATTGTTCTTATTATTATAAGTCATTCTCTCTTATTTATTTTGTATTATTGACTCATGAGTTTCTCGACTCAAGGGACAAATCAACTAGGTAATATAAAAAAAATATTATTGACTCATTCTATGTCTTAACGACTTAAAGAATAAGGATTATTATTATTTTTATTGTTATTGATATTATAATATTAATTAGCCAACGTAATAAACATCATTGAAACTCTATTTTCATAAGAAATAAATAAATTTTGGAAATATTTCAATATTAATTGTATATTAGTATAATTATCGCAAAACAAATCAAAATTAAGAGATAATATATATTTATTTTTAATTAGTTCGCTTTAAAACACAGGCACACGAAAAAAATGGTCTTGTCCACCAGACGAGACTAAAATTTCTATACGTGTTGGAGTCGCTGAATCCAAATTCGGGGTTGGTTTGACTCGGCTAATCGTATTTCGTCCTTAACCTCATAAACTCAAAGAAAATATGAAAAGTTATTGAAATGCTCAAAAAAGAAAATTATAATATTTTTTTGGATTGCTGAGTTTAAATTCGGCGTGAGTTTTACTCGGCCAGGCCGCATTACATTTATAAACTCTCTAAAACGGATTCCTCTTAAATACTCTCTAAATACATACAACAAAAATTATATCGGATACAGTTTTTGACTTTTTTGTAATCACTTTTTTGATGTTATAAATATGATGCCGAGTCGAACTAACACCGAATTTGGATTCAGCAACCCTAAATACATATAATCGTTTTTTGAGTATTTCAATGAATGTTTCAACATTCATAATTTTTTATTGATAGGAATGAAATGCAATCTGACCAAGTTTAACCAACTCCGGATTCGAATTTAGCGACCCCAAAATCGTATATAAATGTTTGTCTCGTCTGGTGGACAAGATCTTTTTCCGTATGCCTGTGTGTATCAATAAAAGTTAACTTCTAAATATTCAATAATATCAATATATTTGATTGATATTGTTGTTTTAATTTTAAATACCACTGGTCACATAAGCAGAGAGAACCACGCAAGCCCGGATGTTGTACGCAAAAACTACGATGCGTTTCTAAGGAAAGGGAATTTTCCTCTAAGCAGGGATGTACCTTATTTTCTTATGTATCTCACAACCATAGAATTGTGAAATATTAACTTCCATCTACAGTGGTGTAGGAAGATTTTTTTATTATATTTATGTAGGTACACAAAATTATTTGTTAGCTGTGATATGGTATTTTATTAATATTGTTTCACTGTTTATTATACATGTAAAAATAATATAGTAAAAAAGTATGTACATTTTATAAGTAGATTAATATATTTATTGAAAACTAAATACAATATTTTATTTGTAAATAACGTTAAATGAATGACATAATATATTATATACCTATATATATATATATATATATAAAATAATATTAAAAACACGTATTATATAATTTATAACAGATTCGACAAATGTAACATAACATTTAGTTAAAAACGTGAGGAAATGATTAAACAAACTGAACGTTTAATAATACGAATAAAAAAAAAATTTAATTTATTAGCATTTACTTATACATATATGTTACCTACAGTGTTTTTTTCGGTTGCTTCACTGCCCGGTATTATAAAGAAATTGCATGCAGGCAAATTTGTTTCCATGCAAATTTGCGATTTGCAAACGCTATCTACTAGGAGTAAAATGTAAATGACAACCAATCACAGATTGTAGCTTTAAAATATCAAGACAATTTGACTCCTAGTAGACAGCGTTTGCAAATCGCAAATTTCCATGGAAACAAATTGCTTGCATGCAATTTCTTTATAATACCGGGCATTACTCTATGTTATATTATCTCTATGACAAAAACACATACAGGGTGTCCCAGGACTGTGTCAAAGCTGAATATTTCATATTATTATAAGAATTAGAAGAAAACTTTAAATGCAAAAGTTGTCAGGCTAGAGCATCGGCATAGCTTGAAATTAGTTACATTTATACAAAGTGACCCATAACTGCGTTACAAATCAAAGTTATGTTTTTTTAAATACAAACTATATATTTTTATTTGATAATCTAATAGCATTCATTTTTCTGAGTATTTTGATATATCATTATTGGATTATACAGAGGGGTTTAGAAATTATGACCAATTTTTAAAGAAAATGGGAACATTTTCAACACCTTGTAATTTTCTAATTACAACAAAAAAAAATTGTTTTCTGTTTGAAGTAGTTTTGGCATATTCTCTATTATTGCGATATTATGTCAAACATTTATAAAATTGTATTATTTGTACAGGGTGTATCAAAACACTAAACCTAGTTTTTTTCAAAATTTTCAAATGGAACACCCTATATATTTTTTCATTTTCGAATTGCCTGTTCAATTCTCAACACATTTTACAAACCATGTTCTATACCTAAATCCAACCGTTAAAGAGTTATTTATTTTATTTTAAAATCTTAAGATGTTTTATAAAAACAATACAACTTTATTATAATCAATAAAACAGTTCGCTTAAAAATAAATTAACAAACTAATAGAACTTACAAACTTCAACAACATAAAAATTTAATTATTTTGTGGAATATAATAAAGTTGTATTGTTTTTAAAAAAATCTTAAGATTTTAATATAAAATTAATGACTTATTAACGGTTGGATTTAGGTATAGAACATGGTTTGTAAAATGTGTTGAGAATTGAACAGGCAATTCGAAAATGTAAAAATATATAGGGTGTTCCATTTGAAAATTTTGAAAAAAACTAGGTTTAGTGTTTTGATACACCCTGTACAAATAATACAATTTTGTAAATGTTTGACATAATATCGCAATAATAGAGAATATGCCAAAACTACTTCAAACAGAAAACAATTTTTTTTTGTTGTAATTAGAAAATTACAAGGTGTTGAAAATGTTCCCATTTTCTTAAAAAATTGGTCATAATTTCTAAACCCCTCTGTATAATCCAATAATGATATATCAAAATACTCAGAAAAATGAATGCTATTAGATTATCAAATAAAAATATATAGTTTGTATTTAAAAAAACATAACTTTGATTTGTAACGCAGTTATGGGTCACTCTGTATAAATGTAACTAATTTCAAACTATGCCGATGCTCTAGCCTGACAACTTTTGTATTTAAAGTTTTCTTCCAATTCTTATAATAATATGAAATATTGAGCTTTGACACAGTCCTGGGACAGCCTGTATGTGTGCAGTATGTACATATAAAATACTTACTGATACATTCACACTATTTAAGCATTAACTGGTTAGTTAACTGTCACTACATTTTTTTATATAAAGCTACAAAATACTAAATATTAATAGGATTCCGTACGAAATCATGAGACTGAAATTGAAGTACGATGTTAATCGTAGCTACTGATCAAAAGTTTACATGATGGACACAACCTCTGAGTATTAATAGTTTTATTGGTTATTCAGAGTTAAAGGTTTGGGAATTCAAATATCTGCTGATCCCTTCTGTTTGTTACCCTTTCAAAGCTAAACTGCTAAACTAATATTGATAAAATTTGGCAGAGAGATAGCTTGAATCCTGGGAATAAGGAAAAGGTTACTTTGTATCCCGAAAATTGGTTAGATTTAAAAAATACAAATTTCACGCGAATGAAGTCGTAGGTAACAGCTAGTATCAGAATAAAGGACACAGATATTTATGTAGAACATAATGTCGACTGTGTGAACAAACTAAATACAAACCCATTACAGGCTTGTTTACATTTTTAAATATCGTAAACACAAGTGTAATTTTAAAAATACACACTTATATTAATAGAACGTTACTAGATGAGACCATGTGGAATAATTAATATGCCGTCCTTACCACGTGACAATATTTATTTTTAAGTACAAACTATATTTAAAATAGAATTTTTATATAATTGTGTGTTAATAGGACCACACGTTAATATCAATTTTAAATAACATGTGAAAATTTAAATACTAATGTACACAATGTTATCTAGACTAATTAGTTGCTTTTACAACATCATAATGTAGATTGTTTTATTGCAATATTTAATTATTAAATATTAATGCTATGTTAATAAAATAACCCATTATAAATATTTTAATTTAAGGTTTGGTTACTAAATAACATGAACTTATATTTTAAAAATTTACTATAAAATTTAACATTTTATTTTTCTGGTAAGCTTTTCCAAGAATTCTTCTCGAGATTAATATAATAATAATGTCCCATCAGTGATAAGATATAATTAAGGTATGTATATCAATTTTATAATTTAAAACAGAAATGATAAATACCACAATTCTATAGGTAATGAAAAAAACGTTATAATTCTAATGGTGATAATTAATAATCATTAATAATTATCTAGATAAAAATAATATTAAAAAGTATTGATACGCATAAAGTCTCGGTGAAGATTTTCGCATCAGTCTCAGAATGAGAGCACATTATCTGATGATGAGAATATTCTAATTGAAACGTTTTAAAATTTACTTTGAAACTATTTTATTGATATTATTAGTTGATTATTATAAAGAAAGTATAATATAGGTAATATAAAAGATACTAAAGAAGAAAAATAAGATGAATCGGCTGGATAATGATCGAATCCCGAAAATACAGATACGTATTTTCATCATGAATTCATAATTATTTATTTAATATTTTTTAGTGACAAAACAATCTTATCGGTCATCGAAATTTTAATAGTGAATACCATTTTTTTAAATCAATTTTCTTTTTCTGTAGGTATATTTGTTTATTTTTTTTATATTTTTGATAAATTTATATATTTAATCAATCTCTAGGCTATAATTTTATATATTCGCAATGTATGTATGTATGTAGAAATCTTCAAAAAAAAAAAAAAAATTATGGGTTATCTTAGAAAAATTAATCATACGAGGGTCGAAAAAAATCTGGATTTGGGACGTTTTGAGCTCAATTGAGGACCGCACACAAGACGGAAGTTAGATACATGTATCTAACTGAATATATAAACAATAAACAAAAAATGAGTTATGGCATAAGTAGTGTTTCTTTTCAGAAAATATGAAATTAATTTATTTTTGAATTCACATTCTGTATTGAATTTATTATATAAGACGATTTTTTTAAACTATTCTGTGAATTAAAAAAAAAATATTATAAACGGAAACTAATATGTTTATTTTGTTTACAGATATTTTTATTTCTTATTCAAAAATAAAATAAAAATTTTACTTTAAAAAGTTTTTATCGATAAATTTAACATTACATATTTTTTCCCGGAAATCAGAAATGTCAAGAAAAGGCAAACACCAGTTATGACGTAGCGCCGCACACCACGTGTATTGTGCACACGTGTGCACGCACGCCAAACACTGGGCAGCCCTGCCGATATGTCTATCGACCCGTGGCGTCGGTCGCACTGCGTACATCGCGTGGTGGCGTCGCGATGTCAATATCCGACGTGCGGCGACTCGTCCATAAGTCATATCGCTAGCCAGCCAGCCGGCCAACGGCATTCCACTCGTTACAACCTTATTGTGTCTATGTTTTTATTACTCTATGTATAAAAGTGCCAATACACCGGATGGTGATGATGTGGTATCATCGAGTTCTTGGGGATGCTGGAGGTACAGTGACGTAACTAATGGGTAGTGTCAGTGGACAGAAATCATGAGATGACAATCATTTTGTAGTAAATTTTCTTACGCTCTCAGACAAGTGCTTTTTCGTGTCCCAGTAAAATACAATATTTTAGATTTGTTTGCAAAGTTTAATAATTATTTATGTAACTTCTTATTGGTATTATTGACACAACAGATGCATAGCTGGGGTTAGGTAGCCAAAATATATTTTATAAATATAAATTTCAATTGAATTTATGTACTATTATTACGCCTCGGGCATCAAAATATCTAAGTATGGCTCTGAATATTGTTTTCAAATAAAATTTCTTAAAAATTAGACAAACTTGCAAGAAAAATCAGTAATAATTATGTAATTAATAAACATATTGAAAATAATTATATTTAGGACAAAATATATAATTGTTCCAATAACAGTTCAATACATACGTACAGTATTTAGTATTTATAATATTCGTTATAAATGAAAATAAACTAATTTAACTATTTTTATTTAAAAAAAAGAAACCCCAATGGAACAACTATGATATGAACATTCAATGTATCTATTTTTATTACAAAATGCATAAAAGCAACAATACTCTTAAGTATCTTGATCCGATGTAAAACTACAATTTCATTTATTGTTTGATATTAAATCGTAAATAGCATCTCTATAAAACTGAAAAATTGCACCATTGACATATACAACAAATTAATTTTTAATAATACATTTTACTTGACACAGGTACAATTTGTTGTACTTATTTAAAATATGCAATTATCTACCAAAAGTGAACAGATTTTATGATACATTTGCCCAGTATTATCAACTAATTTAAAGCTCCTTTAGCGCTAAATGCTCCTTTAAGGTAAATTTGGTGTATTACAAACGTGATTTAAATCAATATTTAAGCTCTCAATGAAAAATTTACATAATATACGTTGTAAAGAAATACTGCAGAACATTTAAAATCTATTTAATTAAATGTATTATGCTTGGATCTGTTGATAATATGACAGTTAGTTAAAGGAGCATTTAGTTAAACTTGATAATACTGGGCGATTGTTTAAAAACACAACAAATTAATCCAACTCATATCCATTTTCAGATAATAATTATGTATGTCATTCAGTATAAATTCATGTAACAAATATTCTATGATCCAGTAAATTACCAAAACAACATTCCCGCATTGCGAAACAATCAAAGAATAAAAGAATTCCTATCGATATTCTGCCCCAAGTCAAAGTGTTCGGGATCATTCACGGAAGAGCTGTCGAAGTTTATTTACAAGGGTCAAAGTGCGCAAACGAATGGGAGACTAATATTTTATTCAGTTGATGTCGACGTACAAATGAAATTTATAGCAATTGTAACCAAAGTTCAAGTCTACGAAGTTTCTATGCACTTGCACTTTCGGGACGGAATTTACGATTCTATTATACCAAGTTGTAACAGTAATCTGGCAATGGATGCAGCAGTTATGTGTATTGTACTACCAGTAAGTGTTTATGGTACTTTCGTACCTAATGAATGTACCTATAGATTATAAACAAGCACGTACACATGATTTATACACCACAATACACTTTTTTATTTGTTTTCTATGTACCCTGTTAACTGTATTAAACTTCGAATACTTACATTTTTTAATTTATTTCCTTAACTGATTTATGTGACAATTTATTATTATGTTTTATTGCGAAACTAAATATAGAAACCAGTATTTTCGAACAATTTTGACTTATACTAAACATACATATTACGTATAGGTATGTACAAGGGTAACTTAATATGTAATAACATATATTCCAATATACTCTAAGAGTTCTCATATATCATGATATCAGTTTTCATATAAAGTTGAAATATGTATGTCGTCATATATGTATTTTTTATTTAAAAATTTAAAATAAACCTAACCAAAGTCACTCAAAAGGATGCTAAATCGTTATATGCATTTATTATATAGTGTACGCGGCACACGAAGAATAACAATAATAATACATAATGATTAATAAATACAATACAACTGTTATTGGAGTTCGGTTTTGATCTAGATTAAATTATTTATAATGCTAGACATAAAGGTAAAAATTTATATTCAGAAAATAATAATAAAATTTTGTTTGTACGTATGTTATGTCAAGCTCACCTTAAAGAAATAACTTTTTCATTAGGTTCAACATAAATTCCAAACATATCGTATTGGTAATACAACAGTTTTTGATATTTTAGTTGATTCAACCAAAGATAGATAGGGGAGAGGGGGGCATAGTGGGGTAGCGGGGCATAGCGGAAATCTCTCATACAGGTCGAATCAATTGTCGTGCAAAAATTCAAATGTCTCGTTTTGATTGGTCGTCAGTCGGTGCGTTACCTTCATAAGTGAGACACGCCATTTCGACAGCCGTTTATGCTATATAAACAAAAGTGTTAAAAACAGTGTTTTCGGTAAAAAAATACGTAAAATTAAACAGCAATTGTTTTTCGAGTCTTATTGTATATTGTGGTGGTTATTATTTCGTTTTGTAGCACTGCTTTCTGGATTACATAATTAAACATACAACATTGTTTGTGAAAAAAGGTAAGTTGGCATCAGTTTGTGTTTTGTTGTAAAAGTAACAGTGGGGCATAGTGGGGTATCGTTTAAAAGGTTCCCCGCTATGCCCCTTATGCAACTAAAGTAAATTATTTAAAGTCAAACAAATATCTTATTATTGATATTATTGATGCCAAATGTTGTTCTAAAAGATTATATTGTTGATAATAAAGACTATTATGTTTGGAAGCTATTTTTCTTTTCGAATTTTTACTAATAATAAGGTACCCCACTTTACCCCCATATACGGGGCATAGCGGGGCAAATGGCATTTTATATTTATGTATTCCCATATCGTAGAGTTCTTATCGTAATCGAGAAATATATATCCATAGTCATTCGCAATGAGTTAAACCATGATATTGAGTTAAAATTTGTTCTTTAATCATAATATTTTATCTTGTATGTATGCTTGAACCTTAAGTACCCCACTATGCCCCCGTCTCCCCTACAAATGTTCAAATTTCATTTTTATTATAATAATTTTATTCTTTTTATTACCCTTACTACTCGCCAGTTAAAAATCTACCAAATTTGTTGAGCCCTGTAAATATTGTATACGTTAAAGTGTGTATGTAAATATAAGTAAATAGAAGCTATAAAAATCTAATAAATGCGTCCGTATATTAAAATTATATAACATAAAGGGTAAGATGAAGTATTTTTATTCTGGTATATCCGTACATTCAACTTCACTTACTGAAATATGTCTGCCCCCACTTTACAATATTGAAGAGGAAGTATGCACCTTTGTGCACACTTCAATTGTGTGTTTTTATTTCCCTACAAACATTTCTAAGATAAGGATGTACACATTCCAAAAACTCGTTATTAAATTATTTGAATATTTAAAATTGATATCATAAAGTTTAACATGAAGGTATTTATGTAGTTTTTGTTTTATTCTATAATATTAGGTTAATGCCATAGTTGAACTATGTATAATAACACGAAACGAATATGTTGAGTAATAATATATTTTTCCTGCCAAAGTCGAGAATCTATTATACAGTATATATATCATTACATATTATAAAATGCAACGTCTCTCTGTCTATGTCCATTAGCGATTATCACTCGAGAACCACTTATCCGATTTACACGTTTTTTTTTTTTAAATTCATAGATAGGTATGTTCTTTTTCAGGTTTTAATATATATTTTGTTACGTCAGGTAACATAAGGAATAAGCAGTGCCGATAATAGTAAATCAAGTCGGGAAAAGTTTACCGCTAGCGTATTATTTTACAATACGCTGCACCTAAACCGTTAAATATTGAAAAATATAATGTAGTAAAGAACTGTCTAAAATAAAAAGATAAATATTTTTTCAGCTATAGTTTTCAAAATTCCTTAACAATAATTCCGCAGTCCACGCGAGCAAAGCCGCGAGTACAGCTAGTCTTTAGTAAAAAAATATATTTTTATTTATTTTTTATAATTGCGCAATAAAAATTAATCTCAATTATGGCACTGACCCAACAATATTGTAAACAATTACCTAATTAGTTAAGAACTATTAATTTCACGAAAAAAACAATTGAATATGTATTAATTATTAATTTATGATATGTGTCCAAAAATTTGTGCAAAAATTTAATTGAGTTGTTTTCAACGTTATTAAATTTTAATTCATTCTTTAGTTTTCGATAAAATAAAACACTGAATTAAAAAGCTATTGTCTTAAAGTATAATGTAATATAAAAGTACACAGTATATAAAAAAACTATGTATGTATAGGTTCTAAAAATATAACTATTAACATCCCAATAAATTTTCCACCAAAATATCTGTTTCCGTGCACAAATTATAAAGATTACCTACATTCACACATTGTTTCTAAAACCCTTATCCAGTAAACTTCGGGTATCCAAAATCTGCATTTCCGGAAGTTCCTCAACAGATGAAGCAAGAATACAACTTGGAACAACTCAAATCAACAAGCTATAATCTTGCGTTGATATTCACACGGAATTAACACTTAGGTACCTACAAGTTAAATTAAATGAATTATAAATATTGTAACGCATTGCAGCGTTAACTTATACATATAATGCTATTAATACTGTTTATAAAAGCATAAATTTCAACCCATTTAAAGTAAATGTACCGTGTTTCCTTTCTTGGTAATAATATACATTATCAAAAAGTTTGATATAAGGTAGCATTTAAATTTAATACTGTTTGCAAGTAGTTGACATTAATATAATCAGAAGTAGGTACACGGTATGCTTATCATATAAATGTATTTGTTGTTTTATTACTATTAAATAAATATAACTAAAACACCACAGCGATTAAAACTGTCTTATGCGGCTATTACACTATCAAATAAATATGTCAAAGATCTTTGACAAAGATTTGATCAAATATTGAGATTGTCATTATCTATGATCAGAGAAATATTATGAATATTATAAAAGATGGCTTATTACACTGTCATATATTATTAATTTAAGAAATTTTATCACATTTAACATAGGTGGATATTACACTAACAAAGAAATGAGATAAAATTTCTTTGATCAAAGAAAATAGTGTTATAACCACCTTGTAATCTAGATGAATTCTAGAATAATAATTTCATTAAATTAACTTTCTTTAATTCTTGCATAGACTAAACAATTCACAATTAACATAATTTTAATCTTAAATATTAAAAAAAAATTTTTTTAATACAATTTGTAATAATTTAACACAATTAAAACTGAATAGAAGTAGTTTCAATATTCCTATTAATAAAAATATATGTTCTACATAATTTTTAAATTTCATAAATGAATTCTAAAAATCGTATAATAGTATCATTCATTGTTTTTTTTCAATCAATTATTAACGTAATAAATAATGAATTTCAATAAACCTATACACATTATTTACGTTTAATAACGCAGCATATCCTGTTAACCTCAATCAATAGCGAAAAAAAAAACGAAATCAATCAGTTTGAATTTTTTAAATAATTGTTCTGCTATAACTACACCACTGTCACGCGAATGTGTTAGTTACAATGCCTGTATGTTTAAAACCATAGGACCACTCAAAGCTCATATACACAAATCCAATACGTTTATATACATATACAATAAACATGCATACACAACACACACAAACTCATTGTGCTTTCAGAGTATATAAGAGTTCTTTCACACTTGACTGTTTTGATGATACGGATAACTAAATATAATATAATCCTCTTTAATTAGGAATCGACAATAAATTCATACAAAGGCTTGGTAGTGTGGTGTGGTATAAGTATCTTGATATCTTTTGGGGCAAACTTCCTGAATTCAAATATCATTTTGATTTGGATTCATCGTTTCCTCGTTAACGATTCCTTTGATTATGAAGCCGCGTTTCAATGTAGGCTATAAAATCCGTTCATTGGTTTAGTTGTTACTCTAGTTTTATACGTAATTATAGGCATTTCCAGATAGTAAGAAAAACTATAATGAAACAACGAATTCTAAAGAGGAACTGCTAGAAGTTTAGGGACACTTTTTTTATTGATATGTATTTTAAAAATAGTGGCAAGTTTTTGTTTCATAAATTTATATTCTGTTATAGATACACTGAAAAAATTGTATGTTAATTTTTAACATAAAAAAATATTAACGGGAGGACGAAATTTCATTCTGTGAAAAATTAATCGGTAACGTAGTAATATTTCATACCAACAGTATCAAAAAATACTATACCGTATGTGAAAAGATAGTAAATGCTGAACGCGATGAGATTTATTAAAATAATTATTTAAGTTTTATAATAATTATTATAAAACTTAAATAATTATTTTAACAAGTTATTAATAGTCAGATGAAAAAATTTAATTAACATTTTTTTATTTATTTACGATGTGTAGAAATGGAAAAAAAATAAAAAATTACATAGATTGATGAAAAAATTTTGATTATAGAAATTTTTAACACCCGACATGGTAAAATTTAAAAGAACGTCTACTACAATTCAATATACTGTATAGCAGTCATAGGTGGGCACAGTTAATCGAAAAGTTAACTTCGTTAATCGTTAATCCGTTAATAAAAAAGTTAACTTCGTTAACCGTTAAAGCGTTAAAATTTCGAAAAAGTAACGGAAGTTAACAGTTAACCGAAAATTCGAAAATTTAACGAAAGTTAAAGTTAATCGTAAAAAGTTAACCATCCAAAATGTTTGAAGATCTTTTTTTTATTTTTTTGCTTTTTCGACAACTTTCTTGTGTATTTTTCATATCAAAGAACCATTGTAACGGACTAAGTTAACGGAAGTTGAATTTAACGGAAGTTAACAAAAGCGTTAACATTTTTTTGAGTTAAGTTAAAAGTTAATCCGTTAACCATTTTGTTAACTTCGTTAATTAACGATTAACGGATTAACGAGTTAATGCCCACCTATGATAGCAGTTTCTATGACGACGATAGGCCAGATATGAAAAGTAATATAGTAAAATTATAGAGAATGTACGTGTAATTTTCATATGCAAGAAATTAAATTAAAGAATAGCGTATATTACTTTTTCAGAGTAAATAAATTTTAATAGGTACTATGTTAAAATTTACCAGTATGTCATTGTAATTTTTCATTTACTTTATTTTAAATTCTACCGACTTTTCTGTTAATTTTTTTTAGAAGTTGATTCTGTCCTCAGGTTTACAACATTTTCTGTTAATTTTTAAAAGAATATTCTCTCCGTGTAGTAATAGACATAAATACATAGATTGCGCATTCTGCATTAACATGATATGTAATATTAGGTTCACAAAATAAAGTGAATATAGAAATATAACCCTTTAAGACTTAATATTCGTATCAGATGCACAGTCCATGTTCTATGTCCATGATAGTACCTAAGTAATTTTTAAGACTGATCATATTTACAGGGACAAATTCTTTCGATGCAGATTATGTGAATAGTAAATTAAAATAGTTTCAGTTTAAAATTCACCCATGTAAAAGAACACTACATGTGTGCGTGTGAGCATGCGTGAGGTCGTAATAATCGTAAAAGCATCATATTTTCACATTATGTAACCGCAGCGAAACCCTGTCTCCTCGGATTTATTTATGTAATCTGCACCACATACAGAAATCTGACCGGTTACAGTGGCGGCATCTTAATAAAAACCTATACGTTTCATATTTTACATATTTATACATATACATATATATCAACATACTATAAATATTATACTACTTAAAAATAAATATAAAATATTTTTTTTGTAATTAACTGCAGTAGTAGGGGAGAGGGGGGCATAGTGGGGTAGCGGGGCATAGCGGAAATCTCTCATACAGGTCGAATCAATTGTCGTGCAAAAATTCAAATGTCTCGTTTTGATTGGTCGTCAGTCGGTGCGTGACCTTCATAAGTGAGACACGCCATTTCGACAGCCGTTTATGCTATATAAACAAAAGTGTTAAAAACAGTGTTTTCGGTAAAAAAAATACGCAAAATTAAACAGCAATTGTTTTTCGAGTCTTATTGTATATTGTGGTGGTTATTATTTCGTTTTGTAGCACTGCTTTCTGGATTACATAATTAAACATACAACATTGTTTGTGAAAAAGGTAAGTTGGCATCAGTTTGTGTTTTGTTGTAAAAGTAACAGTGGGGCATAGTGGGGTATCGTTTAAAAGGTTCCCCGCTATGCCCCTTATGCAACTAAAGTAAATTATTTAAAGTCAAACAAATATCTTATTATTGATATTATTGATGCCAAATGTTGTTCTAAAAGATTATATTGTTGATAATAAAGACTATTATGTTTGGAAGCTATTTTTCTTTTCGAATTTTTACTAATAATAAGGTACCCCACTTTACCCCCGTATACGGGGCATAGCGGGGCAAATGGCATTTTATATTTATGTATTCCCATATCGTAGAGTTCTTATCGTAATCGAGAAATATATATCCATAGTCATTCGCAATGAGTTAAACCATGATATTGAGTTAAAATTTGTTCTTTAATCATAATATTTTATCTTGTATGTATGCTTGAACCTTAAGTACCCCACTATGCCCCCCTCTCCCCTATATTCTTTACATATATCATTTTAATGATTTACACATCATTATCTAGTGAAGTTATATTAGTGATTTTTTTTCTTGAAAAAGGAACTGGAAGAGGGGAACATTTTTTTTATAAACCTGTACTACGCATCATAGGCAGTACGAAACCTAAATCATTACATAAGGCGACTCCGGAAGGCAATTATATTAAGGTTTCTTTTGTGCGTTTTTCACTATGTTCCATCATTCGGTACTTAAATTATTAAAAAAAAACTGCATTATTTTAACGTGCAGCTGCCATAAGGTTTACATTACGATATACATAGTCAATCAATCAAATACTAGATAAATAAATCAATTTAAAAAATTATAATACATTTAATAACAATTTTTTGTTAAATTAAATGTTTTTCAATCGGCTGCCACTGCATGGTTGTAAAAATATAGTGTATGTGTATGAATGGATATTTGGTTATTGTGACACGTTGGCATATTTTTTATTTGCATCCCTCCTGCTGCCGATACTGAAAGTCATCTAGATCAATTTTATTATCAATTTTTGTAACTACGCACGTGACACATCGTCGATAACAAGTATGCAATTCAATTTTTGCGTTGGTAAATGTATATTAACGATCCTCTCACGGTAAAAGCATCGTTATGACAAAATTTAAACTGGCAAGGGTATCTCTTCTAATTTTCTGCTGTTTGAAAATCAATTTCGCTCAATTTTACACTGGGTTATATAGTTATTTTTATTTAGATATAAATTCAAATATGTACATTTGTGTCTGAAATAATAGTTATTTAAAAAGTATTTTTCTATTAATTACAAATAGGTTTTTATTTACGTTTCCATAGTATAAAACAATAACATTGGATAATGTTGCGAAGAAAAAACATGCAAGTGATTATATAATAAATCATAGTGCTAAATTCATCAGACAATACAGTAAAATTAGCTTTTAATAAGGAAAAAATTGAAAAGATTAGAGATATCTTCTGAAATGGCTTAAAAAATACTTGATCTTTAAGAAACCGAAGAGTCCCTTGTCGGGACTGGGGAGCTTTAGCCGGTTATTTAATTCAAAGTGGGCGCACAAAATAGGCGACAAAGCTAGTCTTGATTTTGATCACTTATCGATTTATTGTGTTCTACAAGTAAATTTTATGGAAAATCAGATAATATATGTCCCATATGTCTTAGAGTAAGCTGTTCTTTTAAGTTCAAGATGATCTCGGTAAAATATAGAAAATAAATACAAACTCTTAAAAAACACATTAAAAGCTTTTAAAACAATATAAAAAATTAAAATCTAGTATATGTACATAAATACCTTCACAAAAACACCAACGTGGCAGGCGGGTCCAGATGGCGATGGACAAAGTTTAGATCACGATATTTCCACAACCATCACCTGAAATGTTTAAAAACGCATTAATAATGCAACAGAGACTCCAAAAACCACTCACAGCATCACATGCAGCTGGAACACGGCGGGACTGTATCCGTTTACGTTGTACCAGCTAGTTAGTACATGTTCGATAGTGAACAACGTGGAACGGAGTAAACTCGACAGGCAATAACGCGAAAACTGTTACAGCTAAATTGCTACATTGTTGTTTATTTTTATTTCTATATCTACATATCTGGTAATTGTTTAATTTGTTAATATTACAATAAAACTTATGACAAGTTATTTAAATTCAAAAACCAAAATGACTGAATTCCTACAGAACGCTTTCTTAAACATATATAAGTACATATATGTATTTTGGTCTGTATGTGGCCTACACGTATGTATTGTAATATTGCGGAACCTATGTATCTCCGGTGATGAATCCGATGAGTATTCTAAATAAAAAGGAGACTCTTCCATAGATAGCATGCAGCAACATTACCCAAAATTATAAAGTTAAAAATAAATATCAAATAGTGATATTTTTCAGATTTTTCCAAACTACATAATTCACGTTTAAAAAATTGTCTAATTTTTAGTTAAAAAATCGACATCTCGGAGATTTCTCAAATACATATATATTATGTACTATAAATCAAAAGTAGAATAATTTTGTAATAATATATTTTTACATTCACTAAAAATTATATTATTACAATCGTAACGCTTTAAATTCAAAGCTAGTAAATTAAATGGTATTAATTTAATTACAAAACAAATGTATATAAATTTTAAATTTAATTTAATAATATAAATTTAACATAAATTTCCATGATAATACAGTGTTGTAGTTTAATTTAATTAAACTCAAAACCTAAAAATTATTACATACATTGAGTATATTCAATTAATATTTTTAACAAAGAAAGTACAAAAAATATTAATATTCTGATAAAATAAAGTATAAGGTATAAATATTACATAGTTATGACATGACATTCTCAAATGAGTTCGTCGCCCTTTATACACCTATTCACAACTAATTGGCAAGGATGAAAAATCACATAGGCCTAAAAACGAACAAGGGTTATATAATGAAAAAATCCCTTCGTTCTTATTGTATAATTTGTCATCACCCTATCCAAGGTTGAATTGCAATGAAGAGTACGCGAGGAAAGGGAAGGAGCCACTTTTAACCCCAATTTTCCCTAAAGCAGTGTAAGAGACTTTTTTGAGCTATGCCAAATAGCCATCATAGAAGTTTATTATAAAGGGAGAAGTTTGCAGACAAACAAAGGGCTAAAACAGCTACTAAATATAAAGTAACTTTTAATATTATAGCTTACAGATTAGAGAAGCTGCAACAAATTTTAACTTCTCAATTACTGAGAATCCTAATTTACTTGAAGCTGCTTTCATTGTTTACAAGTATTTAATTAGGGGTATTTGTAAAAAAAAATGTACAAAGTTGTAAGTATTTCGTTGAATATAATAGTCTTATGCCAAGCACTACAAAACAATTACTCTCAAGCAAAAGCTAATTGAAATTTATCTACAAGGTTTCGCAATCCAATAAAATTAGCAATTGCATTATGTTGTAAATACGTAAAGACTTATCTAAGGTAGTTTCAATACAGACTTAAATTTGCTTTTGCTTTAAGACAATATCTATATTTTCTATGTAATACCCGGTATTAAGTAAATATATATATATATATATATATATATATATATATATATATATATATATATATATATATATATAATAATAAAATGGGATATAATGGTCTATTAATAATATTCTTTATTTAATCTTTACGTTTCGATCAATATGATCTTCATCAGATATTAGTTAATTAATTTTTATATTAACATTTATATTAATATATGTAAAATAAAAATTCTTTATATATTTTATGACAGATATTTATAAAATTTTTATAAATATTTTTTTTATAAAAATTTTATAAATATCTGTCATAAAATATATAAAGAATTTTTATTTTACATATATTAATATAAATGTTAATATAAAAATTAATTAACTAATATCTGATGAAGATCATATTGATCGAAACGTAAAGATTAAATAAAGAATATTATTAATAGACCATTATATCCCATTTTATTATTATAATTTACAAAATGGTCATTTATTCCAATATAAATATATATATATATATATATATACAGGGTTACACATTAGGAGTGGATATCGACTTTATTTTCGATACTATAAAAGTTAGAACAATATTTCAAATCGTAACTACCCTTCAATTAGCATTTGGAAAAATAATAAAAAATCATGCCACCCCCATCCACACTCGTATCGCCCACAGGCCTCCCAACTTTGAAATTTCAAATGGAACCCCCCATATTTTATTTCAGAATTTGAAAGATCAATTTTATTAATGAACATTTTACTTCAAACAATTTTTTCTATGATGGACCATTTTGGAAATATTGGGGAATATTTCTATTTTTTTATTGTATAGTATTTTGGTCACATTAGGGTGGATATCGACATTATTTTCGAAACTATAAGAGTTAGAACAATATTTCAAATCGTAACTACCCTTCAATTAGCATTTGGAAGAATAATTAAAAATCATGCAACCCCCTTCCATACTCGCATCGCCCACAGGCCTCCCAACTTTGAAAGTTCAAATGGAACCCCCCATATTTTATTTTAGAATTTGAAAGATAAATTTTATTAATTAACTTTTTACTTCAAGAAATTTTTTATATCATGGACCATTTAAGAAATATTGGGCAAAATGTGTATTTTTTAGGGCATAGTATTTTTGTCACATTAGGAGTGGATATCGACTTTAATTTCGGAACTTTAATAGTTAGAGTAATATTTCGAATTATTACTACCCCCACCCATATTCGCATCGTCCACACAAATAAAAATACTGTTATAATGTCGATGTCCACCCTAATGTGACAAAAACACTATACCCTAAAAAAATAGAAATATTGCCCAATATTTCTTAAATGGTCCATGATATAAAAAATTGCTTGGAGTAAAATGTTCATTAATAAAATTAATCTTTCAAAATCTGAAATAATATATGGGGGGTTCCATTTGAAATTTCTAAGTTGAGAGGCGTGTGGGCGATGCGAATATGGATGGGGGTTGCATGATTTTTAATTATTCTTCCAAATGCTAATTGAAGGGTAGTTACGATTTGAAATATTGTTCTAACTCTTATAGTTTCGAAAATAATGTCGATATCCACCCTAATGTGACCAAAATACTATACCCTAAAAAATTACACATATTGCCCAATATTTCTTAAACGGTCCATCATAGAAAAAATTGCTTGGAGTAAAATGTTCATTAATTAAATCGATCTTTCAAATTCTGAAATAAAATATGGGGGGTTCCATTTGAAATTACAAAGTTGAGGGGCGTATGGGCGATGTGAGTATGGATGGGAGTTGTATGTTTTTTTATTATTCTTTCAATTGCTAATTCAAGGGTAGTTACGATTTGAAATATTGTTCTAACTCTTATAGTTTCGAAAATAAAGTCGATATCCACTCCTAATGTGACAAAAATACTATACCCTAAAAAAATATAAATATTGCCCAATATTTCTTAAACGGTCCATCATAGAAGAAATTGCTTGGAGTAAAATGTTCATTAATAAAATAGATCTTTCAAATTATGAAATAAAATATGGGGGGTTCCATTTGAAATTACAAAGTTGAGGGGCGTGTGGGCGATGCGAGTGTGGATGGGGGTTACATGATTTTTAATTATTCTTCCAAATGCTAATTGAAGGGTAGTTACGATTTGAAATATTGTTCTAACATTTATAGTTTCGAAAATAAAGTCGATATCCACCCTAATGTGACCAAAATACTATACAATAAAAAAAAGAAATATTACCCAATATTTCCGAAATGGTCCATCATAAAAAAAATTGTTTGAAGTAAAATGTTCATTAATAAAATTGATCTTTCAAATTCTGAAATAAAATATGGGGGGTTCCATTTGAAATTTCAAAGTTGGGAGGCCTGTGGGCGATGCGAGTGTGGATGGGGGTTACATGATTTTTAATTATTCTTCCAAATGCTAATTGAAGGGTAGTTACGATTTGAAATATTGTTCTAACTTTTATAGTTTCGAAAATAAAGTCGATATCCACTCCTAATGTGTAACCCTGTATATATATATATATATTAATTTTTAATATAATTATATATATATATATATATATATATATATATATATATATATATATATATATATATATAATTATATTAAAAATTAATATTTATAATAAATAAATACATACTAATTAAATGAATTAATTATTTACTGTTGATATGTATATGTAGGTAAGATACATTAAATTTTAATAATTGTGTATTTACACAATAATCTTTTTTTTTAAATATTGATAATAAAACAACATATTTTTAACATTTCATTATTTACCAATGAAATTGAAAAACATGAAAATTCAGCATAAAAGAATATAAGTGTAATCAAAAAGATTAAATATCATGCTGGGCATATTTCATTTTTATTTTTGATTAAGTTTTAAAATCCGTGGTGAGTTTTTACTAGCAACGTGATTTTACTAACCCCAGTAAAAATTTAAACCATAATAAATCTATCTTCTTTGTTTGTAGGGTGCCGAAGATCACAGAAAAACAAATGACAAAAAATGTAATTGTCAAATTAAATTTTATTGTTCCTTTCGTTACCAAATGAAGGAGTCACAAATGGTAATATAAAATATCAAATTATACTTTCGTAAAATAAATTCTTTTCTCGAACATATATACAATTTTCTTTATATGTATTATATTGTATTGTCACCTTTTATAATGATCACGTATTATATAATAATTTCAAATTATACAAATAACAATACAGCATTCGCAAATTTAATTGAAATTAATGACATTGTGAATGTGAATAATAGCATATCTAATTTTTATGACAAGAATCAAGCTTATTTTTCGTTAACAAATTATACACACGCATAAAAAAGGTTGAGTTAAAAACATATCTATCTTAAAATAAAATAAAAACTTACAATGGATCCTTTCAAAATATATCAGAAATATTTTTTGAGTAACGATGAAAAATGACACCATATTTCTTTCACGCAGACAAAAGTATTCGTTAAAAAATCTGTTCAAAGTAATTTATCATATAAACGTGAGTCATTCGTGCGTCAATTATTTGCAATGCATTGTTTTGGATAATTAGAGGGCGCGAAAAATATAATGTAGCAGAAACTGGGTCATGCAATTATAGTCGAATATAAATATGTATATAAATATGAGATTTTTCGCTCATATTTCGTGTTGGTTTTGGTTTGTTTGAAATGTATTTTAATTTTTTCAAAGCAATTCTAATGTGTGTTGTAATAAAATTCTATCTGGCATAAAATTATAAAGGATAAGTAATTCGTTTTCATTTAATTCTATTAAGATATCATGAAAATGCTCATAAATTATTTTATCTTTATGTATATGGGTTAAAAACATATTTTTGTTAAAATTTTAGTGAAACATTATAAATTAAAGCAAAACAGTTTTATACTCATACTTTATAAATACCTACTTAAAAATATTATTTACTACACCGATCCCCCGATTTACACGGTAGTTACGTTCAGCACAAAACCGTGTAAACTGAAATCTTGGATTTTTGTAAAACGAAAAACAAAACAAAATGTGCATGATTCAGTAATTTATTTAAGTAAAACAAAAGTCAGACATCTTGGAAAACTCAAAATTGTTCTTAGTTCATAAAACAACAAACAAATGATTTATTTTACATTTATTGTATTGTGAAATATATACGCACAGATTACCGGGATTCCCCTAAATGTATATTTTACAAGTCCGAGAATCCTCTGTTCTTTTCATCAGGTTAACGAAGGAAAAAAAATCAAAAATACCATCAAATCTTTGTATAGGCGTATATGGAGCGGAATAACCATTTTTACTAGTTTTTAGAAAATTGTCAATTTATAAATCGTGTAAAACAAGTACCGTGTAAATCGTGGGATAGGTGTATTTTCAAGTATCGATATAAACATTGAGGTAAAAACATGATTAAGTAAGATTGCAAATAGGATGTGACTGATTTAGTGAAGAATGAAACCAACAAGAAACAGAAAGTATCGATAACAAAAAAATAATATCCAGTTCGTAATATCATGTTTCAATTTACAAATTTATCAGATAAGTAATAATAAAAAGTTAGCTAACATTCCGATAGCCAATCAGAACGAACGTGTAAACAATAGAAGTAATTGCATTAGAACTAGAACAAACAAAATATTTATTTTCCCCACACAGTTGTGACTAAAAGCAAAGGACTGGTCATATTTACATGTCTCATTGTACTAACGAGTATTTAATTCATTGCAAACAATAGCACGAATAAATTACTTGCAGTGCAATTTGCATTGGTGTTTTTATAACGAGGACGGGTACCTACTATATGCATGCGTTAAAACTAATGACAATTATTATAGCTGGTTCAAAAATTTGGATTAAATCTGTGTATGATTTGTATAATGGTTAATTAAATTTTAACAACAACGGATTTTGAATTAAAAATAATTAGAATTGCTGTACAAAAGTTTTTGTTCGTAATTATACAATTGACACATCATCGGCAATTAAAAATCAATAATTTGTACAAATTATTATTTATTTAATAACAAATTGGTTCCGAGTCTAAGGACAAAAAGTTATTTCTCTGTCATGAGTAGAAGAACATTTTTAAGAAAAACGCTCATTATTTTTAGGAAATTGTATATCAAGCTTTCCACGTAAGCATAAGCATTACCTACTATATACCCATGATTTCTATTTCGTCAATAATGATTATTACATTTATTATTTAATAACATTATTGTACAAAAAGAATTATTTGTCTTAAAACGTAGTTTTATGGGATGCCCCATAAATTAATTTTGTTTTTATTGCTTTTATTATTTTTCTTGAAGAAAAAGCGTCATTTTCCGCAAAAAATATATGAAATACACTTTGGATAATCATTTTGTATGCCAGGAAAATCAATCACTGAAGTCTAAATTAAAACGCAAAGTAAATAAATAGGAGTTCGATCAAAAGGTTTGTGAAAATAAAATAAATGTAACAATTCCAAATTGATTCTATTAATTAAAGTGCACGAATGCCTTAAAACTTTATTAAATATTTGTACAAACTTTAAACGTGCACCACTGAAAAGACTGCACATAAGAAAATGAAAGTTAAGTAGTTAATTATCATTAACTTATAAAGTACATTAATTAAAAATAGTTCGTAAAGTAGGGAGATAATAAGAAGGAATTGTACGCTTTCTTTTATAAAAGGGGATAAAGTCGAGGTTGAAAAAACCCTTTTTAATAATTATGCTAAATGTTATAACTGTGATATATTGTTTAATTTAAAAACTTGCCTATTTTTATATTAATAAAGAGTAACTTTTGTAAACTAACAAAGATGAGAAATTTAAAACCCTATTTAATTGGCAGTCTTTTGGACGTTATGATATTAAAAATAACTATACATTCAAATAATTTTATGGCAACATTAATTCTTCATCAGTCACAACAAATAAATGTACGTGTTATAAAAAAAGTAAAACAAATTCACTTTCATTTAAATATGCATTGTAAAAGTGTAAAATGTAGATGATTAATTACACAAGAGGATCATTAACTCACATTAAAAAGAATTGTTATGTTGGTTGTTTGCTCATCTACAATATACAATGATGTTGTAAATATGCACAGTTTGTACAATACATGATCATTAGAAAAATTGCAGAGATTTTTTTATTAAATTTTTTAATATTTATAAGTAAAAATGTTTATAAGTAAACACATTTGAATAAAAATAAAATGTATTTATCTAATTTGTATTAAATACACATGACAGTGATCAATAATTTTCAAGACCCAATGTTTATTAGGTCAAAATAATGAAAAAAAGTCTATATAAACAATATGTCCTATGATCCATCATTTCAGAGATTTCGAAAATTAACAGAAATGGTATCAACAGATAGGTACATACATATTTATATCTAACATTCTTTGATACCCATTTTTTGTATTTTCGATAAATTGTTAACGAATTTTTATTTATACGTTTAATTAAGAAGTTTTATAAAAAAAATTTTTTTACACCTAATAATTTTTTTTTAAATCTCGCAAAATTATTTCTTGTTTTACTTAGGTATTGTTAACTCAAGCCAAACTAATCAAAATACATAAAATTGGATCTGGTTAAATCCATATTGCTATCAGCAGTGTCAGCTTTATACATATATGTATGTAGACACAGAATAGTTCCCATTAAAAAGGCCACTATCTTGGTTTCTCTTGACAATTTTTATTTAAAACATTTTTTTTTAATTTTAATAGTTACGGAAATATTTGGCAGTATATTTTTTAATGGAATAACCTGTTTACACAAAAATTCACAGATCAAGTTGTGCAATTTTTCACTATGAAAAGTCCACGACCGCAAGTTGCCATCTCGACTTGCTGTCATTACGAAACCAACGCCTCCACCACAATTAGACCGGAGACCGATAATAGATGCGACCACCCTACACAACCCTCGAGACAGTGCCTCCGACACCCTCAACCCACCCTTGACGCGTACGCAACTCTGTAGGACACTTGACATACTACCACGCCACTGTTCAGTATAATTGCAAGCACAAATTTGCACGGAAACGCTGTAAAATTATGTCTCATTATGAACTCCTTTAAGATGGAAAATTACACCTGCTATTATTTACTTTCCTTGTCTGTACTTAAGACTTCTTTTGTTAGGTTTTGTTTTAAGATTACATTAATTTGCATTTGGATTATTTTTCTTGCATCCCTTGTGTTTGAATACGTATTGTATTATTTAAACACCTAATGAATTGTTTGCAGTTTAAAAGTCAAATAAATGTGAGACAGTTTTATGCAGACAAAGTATTACTGTATTGGCAAATATAAGTTTGCAATTAAAATAATTAATGATCCTGCGAACCAATAGATACGTTCTATGGTAATTTATAAATACCTACTGTTTATTGTGATTGTAAATAAATTTTACGTAACAATGTATTTTATCAAATCTTTTATTACGATTTCAAAATATTTCTAGAACCAAAAATTTATTTTTACAAATCAGGTAAATTTTAAGTAGATTGATAACAAGTAACCTACAAATAGGTAAATCTTTTTTTACAAATATTGGTAAAATCAAGTCGTGTAGGAGTAATATAATAATAATACATATACAGGGTGATTCAGCACTGTCGTGCCAAACTTGAACAGTAGATTGAGAAAAATATTTTAAGCAAAAAACTTTCAATAAACATGTGTCCGGAAATTTTTCCTTAGGGAACTACAGGACTCCAAAGATTTTATTAAAAATGAGTTTTAATTTAATATCTAGAGAACCCTTTGTGCTAGGATTATGAAATTTAGTATTTGGTTTAGTAATAATATGTGTTATCGATTTCTAATATTAACCAATTATATTTTAGGCCAGGGCTGTATGGGGCCAGTGGGCCCATCGATTTTTATCTAGTATTTGTTTGTTCCTTAATTTTTTTCCTGAGTTGGTACTTTTATAAGATTATATGACACAAAATACACAAAAACATACTTTGCTTGTTTATGATAGGATAAACCGTTTTCGAGAAATATCGATGGAAAAGAAAGCATGCAGAATTAACCTTAATACGGATGCTTGAAATTACAAAAAATAAATTTATATTCTTTTTCTATGATTAAAGGTAAGAATAAAGCTTATATAAATAAACCTCCTAATATGAATCCTGTAAGATCTATAGCCAGTTCTATTACTGTCACATGTACTTTATTAACATGACTAAAAAACAAACTAAAAATGGCTATTTGTTGATAAGGATGCATTATCGGAGGTATATTTATATTAACTTTTTGTCTTATATTTTATCATGGAACAAGAATATAAATTTATTTTTTGTAATTTTAAGCATCCGTATTAAGGTTAATTCTGCATGCTTTCTTTTCCATCGATATTTCTCGAAAACGGTTTATCCTATCATAAACAAGCAAAGTATGTTTTTGAGTATTTTGTGTCATATAATCTTATAAAAGTACCAACTCAGGAAAAAAATTAAGGAACAAACAAATACTAGATAAAAATCGATGGGCCCACTGGCCCCATACAGCCCTGGCCTAAAACATTATTGTTTAATATTAGAAATCGATAACACATATTATTACTAAACCAAATACCAAATTTCATAATTTTAGCACAAAGGGTTCTCTAGATATTAAATTAAAACTCATTTTTAGTAAAATCTTTGGAGTCCTGTAGTTCCCTAAGGAAAAATTTCCGGACACATGTTTATTGAAAGTTTTTTGCTTAAAATATTTTTCTCAATCTATTGTTTAAGTTTGGCACGACAGTGCTGAATCACCCTGTATTTTAACTACCTAACGATCGTGTTATTAATATAATAGATTCAAATGTTTTGAAATTTAAAATATATATTTGCCTTTATATTTTTATGTGTAGCGATAAAATTAATATTCATAGCGGTGTAATGAAGTTTAATGAAGTGGAAAAAAGAACGAATACTTTTCAAGATACTGACTCTAGTCAATTCGTTCAAAAAGAACGTGAATTACACTTCTCTGTGATCTAGACTTTTTTTATAATACCGCCTATAATTCTATAAAGTTATCACTTTTTTAAATTAAATAAAAATATAATTTAACAAAAAATCATCGACAATAGTTAATTTAGTATTTAACAACCACGTTATTTAATATCATCAATCATACGAATATTTAAGGGAAAAAAATTAAAATATTTGACATCAAACAGGTTGAATACATATTCAAGCCTACGAGAAGCGTCCCGCAGTTTGAATGTAATAACCATTTAGTTCAATAGTACGTGAAATTTAAAAAAAAATGATGTGAAATGTATGTCATACTTTCCGTATATTCTGAAATGATCGTATTTTGAAACGAGCTTCCATTAATAATATGTCATATTTGAACAAATATAATTACATTTACCACAAATACAAATTCGTATTTCTAAAATTTCGTTTTATTAATATTTAGTGGATTTGTATATAGGTAATTTTGCAATTTTAAATTATATGGCCAATTGTTTGGAAGTGGTAGTGTAAAATAATTGAAATGTCATTAAATTAATTATGGTTCAATTCAAATATAATTATAGAATAAATTTAATACCATGATAATTTACCATTTCAAAAATATATATGTAAACAAATGTCAAAAAGTGCTATATTTAAAATAACTGGGAGGTACCAAACAATTCTATACGAAATTGTAATTATTATGAAGGATATTTTACATATGTATATGGGAAGGAAGAAAGGATATTGCTTTCGAATTGAGGACAGTTGCAAACTTTAATATCATCACATACTGTACGTGCAAACATGTTTTTGAACAAAATGTAAATTTATTTTTATTTTCACAATCGTTTCAAGTTTCCGTTATTCAGTTCAACGAAACATTATTGTGATTTAATACAACTTGAGTCACAAACGAAAGCTATACTTCCACATTATTGAATTGAAAACATCAACAAGTACCAGTAAATACTGCAATCAAATGCAACACACTTCATACACATATACACAGAAAACATCTGAGCCAAGAGAAGTTTACCCTTTCAGTGCTAAATAACAAATAAAAAAATAAAAACACATGTAATTTTTTTTTAAATAGCGCGGTGTTCTTAACCACAAAATTGGTACAAATTTTTTTCCAACCTAACGAGTTTTTATCAACCAAAAATTAGTTTTAAGAAACACATTCATTTTATGTCTACAGAATAAAGTACAAAAGGCATTATATTCCATTTAGTTAAGTTATACCATATTCGTTTACACCCCACGTTGTTGAATTTATTCCAAAATTGTATTTATACATATTTTAAACATTCCGCGACTCCGATAAAACTAATAGATAGAGGATTTAATTTTAGCTGAATGTCCAGTATCATAAACGGGCCAACAAATTTGTTAGCTTGCAAGCACTCTCAAATGAGGTATCAAACTGATATGCTAATTCTCTTGATGTTTCATGAAGACTTTGACAAATTTTGGATATGCATTGTATGTAAACACCAACGGTAATAAAACAGTGGTGATACATATTATGAAAATTATTTTTACGGTCAGAGTCGACAACTGTGTTACAATACGTTGAAGTATCACTGTTCTAAATTCCATAGCAAATCCATTGATACTATTACAAAATTAATACCTCATTTGTGAGTGCATGCAAGCTAGCAAATTTTGCTAGCCCCTTTATGATACCGGACATAAATCAATCTTACTTTATTTGAAATATAAAAATAGTGCTATGAAATTGATGAAATATTTTCTAAAAAATATTCTTAATATCAAACAATTGTATTCAATTAAAAACAAATTATCTAACGTTAAATAAAAAATAAAGCTTTTTATATAAAAATAGTGCTATGAAATTTGATGAAATATTTTCTAAAAAATATTCTTAATATCAAACAATTGTATTCAATTAAAAACAAATTATCTAACGTTAAATAAAAAATAAAGCTTTTCTAAACGAATTTTGTCAACTTACTAAAATTCATAGATACCTTGTAGAAAGATTGTTTATAAACGACTATAATAAAAACCATTGTTTTTGAATCGAAAAGTGATGTAAATGCAAAAATGGCCATATTATGTATATGTTGTGGTTTGTATGTGATTAAAACCCTACAAAACCAAAAACGAACGCAAAGGGTTAAACCTGCATAATCAAGTACCGAAACTCAAGAGTGTTGTTACACGATGATGTACAGAGGATATCACAAGAGGGGTAAGGGGCGAGAGACGAGGAGATTACGAAAGCAAGGCGACGTTCATCAACTCGAAAATTAGCGCACAGCTCTGTATATATGTATATATGTATATTCGTGACTGTCGCGTTATCTACAGGTTAATTGGATCACAGTTTTGATTCGGCACTCCGTTTGCTGAAATCCTGACCCCAGTCAAGCAGAAAGTTCTGTAAATATTAATTAGTTTTGTACAGTCGATGAACGCAAATAGACTGCACTACTAGTGTTTTAATTTCTGTTTGTTAATCAGGTGTCGACGGAGAATTGTTGTTGAAATAATATAATATAATTAAAACTAACAATAAGATGCATTGTCACTTGATTGTTAGTTTATGAAATGTAACTATGTATGTGTGTTATATTAATACTAAATATAGATTAACTTCGAAATACAGAGGTGTTTTTAGATTTGTTGCAGGGGGGCAGGGTCAATTAAACTCTCTAAAGTTAAAAATAAAATACAGTAGAAACTGGATATAACGACATCGAAGGGACCGGTCATATTGGTCGTAAAAAGCGGATAGTCGTAATAACCAGTAAAAATGCAATTATATGGGATTCAGTTGAACTTTTATTCTGAGTCGTTAAAACCGATATGTCGTATTAACCGATGTCGTTATAACCGGTTTCTACTGTAATAAAAATAAGAAAAGTGCTAAATTTAAATCAATCTTCTTAATGAATGATCGATCAATTTTTCAACCAAATAAAAGAATCAATATCGAATATCATTAATTCTTGTCTCAATTGTCACCTACGATTCCGGATGAATTCCATCTTCGCCAACAACATCCCATGCTGATTTCTAACCCAGATACGAGATAATTTAAACTATTGAATAATGTATAGTGAAATGTATACACCATTGTTCTCGATTTCTGGAACACTTTCCAAAATGAGAACGCTACTCTTTTTAATTTAATATTTTATAAAAAAAAAGACAGGAAAGGACATGTTTTTGCTGTGAGATATAATGTTACTCTCTTTTGTCGCATACACACAAAAGATATTTGTAATGTTTTTGCAATCAAAATTGAATGATATTAGTATAATAAAACTGATAATAAACAATATTTGATTTTTTTATTTAACGTTATTTCCAAATTTCATAAAAAATTAGAAAATAATTTAGTACTGAATTAATTTTTATTCTAACATAACATCTATCTTTTTAAGAATTATAACTTTAATAAAAATAGTTATTGACTAAAAATGAAATATTATATAAAAGGACTTATCACGCTTCAATGATTCAGACCAATCAACGGCAAGGTCTAGAAGGATTGAAGCTGGGATAGGTCCAGTACCTCCATTAAAAATACTATTCTTATCCCTCAAGATTTCTAAGCTTTCTGCTGCGTCTAATTGATTGCAATAATAATCAATTAGACGCAGCAGAAAGCTTAGAAATCTTGAGGGATAAGAATAGTATTTTTAATGGAGGTACTGGACCTATCCCAGCTTCAATCCTTCTAGACCTTGCCGTTGATTGGTCTGAATCATTGAAGCGTGATAAGTCCTTTTAGTATATATATAGGTTCTGACCAAGACTGTATCAGTCTGGAATCGTTAGGCTCCTGATGAGGACTTCTTGTGAAGTCGAAACACGTGTCGAGTGACATAAATTTTGTGGTTAAGGTGTATTTTTAGTTTAAGTGACTAAGAAACCACAGTTTCTCCGTTTTTCAAGTAATAAAAATGAAATGATTGTTAGATATTTACACAAATTTTAAATTTCATGTATCGTTTAATTTAACAAACTTAAATGAATCGATTATCTAGTTATATATTTTTTTTAAATTGTATTCATAAATCAGTGTTGTTTGCATTAATTAAAAATGTTCTTAAAATAAATCATAATCATCATTAAGGAAACGGTTTTCAACACCTACATTTTGTATTAAAGAAAATAAACTTGAACAAATCAGTGAACTGTGAATGCTACATATTCAGATAATGCAAATTTGCAATGCGCTAGTGATGAAAATAAATCAGCTCCCACGTTTTATTTAACATATTTGTAAAATTATGTCACATAACACTTCCTATAACTTTGTTTAGGCAGAGTCGTATTTAGATATTTTGAGGCCCAAGGCACATTCTTATATTTTTTTTATTATTACAAAAAAAAATCTCCCCTAAAAACTGTTAGGTTGTCATTGTAATGAGTAATTCCCCAACCAGCTCGGATTTTTAGGAAGTTGCCAAGTTTTATTTGTCCTGCTCTCACGAGGCCCCCAGCTAGCGCCTCATGGACATATTCGTAAGTACGGCTCTGTGCAAAAGTGTTTGCTATTTTTATCTTCACTGGGATTTATCGTTATAAAGATTATCTGAAAAACGTGTATAAAATAAAATTATAAATGAATTCGTGATTTTTTGTAAATCATTTTTTATATAAAAATTAAATACTACAGAAGTTCTTTCAGGGGATCTATAAAAGTAACAATATAGTCACTACTGGTCACGTTAAAAATGACTTAATTTTTTTATTTTTAAATGGCGTTTAAAATTCAGTTAATTAAAATATGTTTAAATAAATGCCATTATAAGATATATAAGCAAAGAAACCAATTTAAGAATTGCAGTGAAAAACCTAATTATACTTTTAAAACACGGATATTAAATATTCCAGCAGATTTGTAAGAACAATCTTTCTGACGTAGACACAATACGGAAGTGCAAAACTGCATGATTAAAGTTAAAAGCGTGAAAAAGAGGAAGCATGAGAAAAAACAAACAACAAACGCACGACTCGACGGTCCACTGCAAGCAGCGAGGGTGATATAATTACTGAAGCGAAACGGTTGGTGCCGCGACAAAGTGCTTCATGGCATGCCAGCAACGTGTTTATAAATACTACGACAAAACAATTTAAACAGTTACTCTAGAGTGCAGTGGCGACCCTCCATACGACTCTACTACACCTCAATACATAAAATGTAGCTAATTGTTTAATAGCAGAGATATATCAAAACACAAGGTCGTTGTGAAGATACAAGAGAATAAATAGTGACCTACATTAATGAAGTGGTTAGCAATTGGAGAGCGAATGTTATAAATTGGGATTTTATATATTTTTGAACATAAGTACAATCGAAAATTTTCAAAAATGCAAAAAAAAACAAAAGATCTTTCATTAATGAAAACTGACACATTTGTAATTTTACACTTATAACTATACTTTAAGAAATTGATGAGCGAAGTCAACCAACGATTTTTTTCAGGAATATTTTCAAAACGGTGAATTTGATTGTAAAATGTTTTGTAGTAGCTATCCTGAAAATTACAATGATTTGAAAATTACAAAAGTTATACCGGTTTTAAGGTGCACAACAAACTCAATATTTATTAAAAATACGAATTACATATTTGTAACTGTTGAAGTTAAATCGACTTCATACATAAAGTAAAAATAAACATCAAATTTGAAAAACTCAATAATCAATAAAATCTGCAAACCTTTTCTTTACAAATTGCAGAGGTTGGACTGGAAAAGTAAAATAGCGAATTTGTGCGATTTTAACAAATACCGATATTCAGAGCCCAAAGTTTTACAAGAAAAGAAGAAGAAAACATGATAATAATTTAATCACGTCAAAATTAACAACTAATATACACTCAATATTTATAAAGCATTAAAACACGTACCTATAGAAGTAGCAACTCATTATAAATGGTTTAATGTGACTATTTTTTAAACCGTTTTTTACTCAATATCATACACGTCAAAAAGTAATCGAAAAAAGATTTACGTATGCATATGTAGATTGAAAAAATTATACAAAAATCAGAATGTTTTTATTCTGCACATTTCAGTTTCTATAATTATATTGAAATGAAGAATGTTTTAACTGTTACAAGGTTTTAAGTAAAAGGAATTCTTATTTCATAAGCTAATATTTTATTTTCCTCTAATGTAGCAAATTAAGCTTGAAAAAGTGCTAGACTATTTTTTGAGCATCATTAAATAATAATTAAAGATTATTAAGTGTCTTACTCAATTGAACTATCGAAAGTATACGGATCAATGAAGCATACAAAAAAAATTTGCAACTATTTCTTAGAGCATCAAGTTCTATCATTTAGAAGCAAATACCCTTAACTTTTTTTACAAACATAAAATTTTTGAAAAGAGGGTCAGATTAGATTGATAAAGTTGATACCAGCTAAATTAAATTAAACTTAAATTTTTCAGAACAAAACTGTCAGTTATATCCACAAGATAGTCTCGTCTGTTCACGAATAAAAATAAATTAAAAATAATTATAAAAATTTAAGTTAATCTTTTATCAGTTTCGTGTGAAGTAAATAATTTTTTCTTTAAAATTGTATTAACAAGATTTGAAAATGTTCTTAATATAAATTCACTTATAGTTTTCTTAATCATTTAAGAACAGGATATCGAGCGCTATAAATTAATGCATATCTAGTATCGATTTTATTCTTGATACATTAAGCACGCGATATGAAAATGAACCCTCATGACCTCTCACCACAAGCCGCCACTGGCTGTAATGTGTGAAGTGAACGGCAGACTGAATGACAGACACTGATTGTCTTTAAGTAGATTTGTGACGTGCGCACGAGTTTGTACACTGTTGTATTCAGTCCGTGTGAAATAGCTGTCTCTCCAATCGCCTGGAATGTTACAAATTGGCATTTATATTTATTCAAATGTATTTTTCTTAAAGCTAACTGCCGACAGTGTCAAAGTGCAGTTTAATAAAAATAAAATGCTATTTGATTTGTCAATTTATATCTTGAAGATTCAACGTTGATTGTTTGATTATCTAAAATTCTAAGTATAAGTCAACTTATTTGAATTACTTAGCAAAATAGTTATTTATCATAGGTAGTAGTAAAAATACACTAAAAGCCACGATTTTAATTTTTTATATATTTTATGTTAAGGTGTAAATTTATAAACTTATATAAATTACATCGTAACAAAATATAAAACATATATATATATAAATGATTTATAATGGGCAATAATATAACTTAAGAAGGACATACAATACTGCAACATATGTTAAATCCAAAACGAAAACAGGACCTTTATAAGTGTAATATGTAAAAAAACAAAATTTCCCTATGGATTTTAAACCATTTCTTTAATCATCATAAAATTTTCCGTTCCAGGAAAATATAAAAGCAAGAAATAGAAAAAAACTCACACGAAAGTAAAAAAAAATCTTTCTGTTAACTATCTTTTCATTTTAAAATTTTTCTTTTCAAAAAGTTTTTCACGTCAATGCAGTTGTGCACAATCATTTGTTATATGTTTCATTTCTGTCTCTCTTGCAAACTTTCCATCTTTTTCATAGTTTCAGTTGAATCATCAAAAGTTAGTTCTTCTCGGCAAATATAAAAGTTTTTTTTTGTTTTAAAAGTAGACCGAATGGCTTGGAACCGACTTTACAAAAATAAACGTGTATGATAAGAATCTTGCATGTCAAAAAATTTCAAACCTAAAATTAGATCATACATTTCAATGACCTATGACGTTTATAAAGTTCAATATCGAAGACTAAACCAAGCTATGGAGATACCATCCTAAAAAATATATTTTCGTCGAATTTTTTTATCAAGAATATCTATAGGCAATTCGATTTACAGAATTATAGGGGGTATATCCAATTTAACATGGCTTCATTATATATATTCTATATTATTATACTGAGGTTATAAAGTAATTAATGTTAAAGTTTATTATTTATCTTTAAAACATATCATACCTTTTTTGAAAAAAGATAAAAATGAGTAAGTACTGAGAACTTCCACCACTAAATTTAAAAAAAAGGAAAAATCCGTTCGAACTGTGAGTTAGCCATTCTTCTATCTCCAATAATGAAAAATATAGCAATGGTGGGCATGTTAAAAAGAGATAATAATCATCTAACTTCAAAGGAAGCAGATTAAACATCGACCTTAGATCGGATTCGATAGTCTGATGTTGTAGCTCTCTCGTAAATGTTGATATTTCTTTCTATTATTCGATATTTCATTCAACTCTCTTTTAGTTCGCAAATCAAAGATTCGAGAAACGAAAACATGTTTTCTTTATTCAAGTGCAGTTTGATGTATACTGTATTCAATTTCATTTCGACAGAAATTGAAATAAATCATCATGTGTTAAATCCATTCATATATTAAAATGTATTCAATAAACGAATTTCACAAAACATGCGCTAAAACAAAAAAACAAATGTTTGCAAATACACCACATATAAAATAAATAAACAAAATCTTGTTGCCAACAACGAGAGTGACGGAACTTTTCCATTACTGTTTAGCTTCACCAGCGAATGCAATAACTTTCAATGTTATTCAATACAATCTTTCTACTTGCGCATCCATCCTGCAGCTCGATTTATTTGCAAGTCTAGATCCCTTGAGGATACATAGAAGAGATGTAGGTTAGAGCAAAATGACGATGACTAAACAAACCGCTACAGTCAGTGTCTATACTTATTTTCATTTTAAATAACTATTTTTCAATTTCACTACGTACAGATTAAACTTAAACAGTGTCGTGGGATTTTACTCCACAGGTGGTTTGTCGTTCTTTATTTTAATGTGAGACTTATTGTTCGTTGTTTCTTGATGGGATCGTTTATTTGTACATGTATTTACTCGTAAAAATTAATTGTTTCAACACTTATTATAATATGTCATATATAGTATACTTATACACAGAACACATTTTTGGGTAACCAATTCTTCGTCATTTTTTTTAAACTGTTCATATAATAATAATATCAATATTTTAAGTTACAAATTGTACTCCCGCGCCCAATAAAAAATACCCAAGTTTGAGCGCTCTTTTATTTGTTTACTTCCAGATTGAATGATTAATAAATTCAGCATTGGGTATAATTATATGATTAGTGAAAGGTACAGGTTTACAAAAAAAAATATTTTTTATTCAGGCTGTAATGTGACTATTTCAATTTTGCAAAGACTTATTTTGTTATATAATCTTAGTATGCTTTTTCTGTCAAATTCTAATCTAATATTAAAATCACACGAATCAGGCTTCACTGTTCACACACTCGCATATACATATACGCCAACCCTACATTTGTTAGTCGGTCGAGTACCTAACTTGCATGAAACCGGAGGGCGAGTAGTATTCTTCACCGGAACAAACCACCCGTCCGTTCCGGTCCTGCGGCACGGCGTCCATTGTTAGCGACACGTTCGATTTACAAACCGTCGTCTCTCGCCCCTCACGATGCTGTGAGGACCGGGTACAATGCCTCTGCCGAATTTATGCGCTTCTTTTATATATGTTTGCCAAAGGTTGACACCTACTAGACTACGCACACTATCGAGATGCGTATAAACATCACGGTTTTTATTGTTGCGTTTGGGTAATAGCTTCCTGGATATAAATAACGGGATGTTGTTGGGGTATTTTTATTTGACTGGAAGTTTATATTTATTTATTTGCACGAATAATCACTAATACATCATTTATAATATATTTTCATATATGATTCAGGATATAAGATACCAGAAATTTGTTTTTACAATTGGTATATGAAAAAGTATACTATTTTTTATATGTAATGGTGATGGGTAGCATAATTTTCGATTTTAAAGTAGGTACTTTTAGTAATGATATCATTATCATTAACTCCTGTTACATATAATACGATATCATATATAAACTCTGAAGTTGTGCCACATATTCAAATTTAATTTAATTTAATTTCTATGAAATTCTTCACTATACACTTTGTTATTGAAAGAGAAAATAAATTTGTTTACGTCACGAATATTACTTATCTATAGAAGTTCTATATCCATTATCGTAAATCACACCTGATCCATACAACAGGCATTAAACCCCGTAGTTTTGAGAACGTCATAATAGCAGGAAAACACGCTCATCTCGATAACGATCTACTTCATCCTACTTCTTTTATTTTATTCATAATCGATTTTATTAAACTCGGAATTCTAATTGATAATAAAATTTAATCACAGATACCTACATGCAGAGCCGAATTAATAAACAAGTGCTAGCTGTGGGCCTCGCGATATATAGGCATTGACTTTAAAAAACGGTTTCTCCGAATCGCCCGCTAAAAAATATACACTCAGCACTCTATAATGCGACGGTATCGGTAATACAATCGTTCTATCGATCGACGGCTAGATGGGGCACCCACTACTGTACCGACTTTAACGTTAATTGATTAATTTAAATTTCGCGCAAAAATATAACAGTCACGGTGGTATTATGGTATGGGGATGAGGGTAGGTCGATGGATAGAACTGTCGTCCAGTCGTCGGATGGAGCGGTCGTTCAGTAGAAGGTCGTTTTATAGAGTGCTGAGTGTATTAATATTTTTGGGCCACGAGCCTCAAATTGCTTAAGTACGGCTCAGGAATCACATTTTCTTGATTGTGAAAATAATCTGGCACAAATATCAGAGTATTTTTTCAAATCGATGGACTACTTATTTCTAATTTACTAACTCTTAAAATTTCCGAAATAAGAGTTTTAAGTTTAAATTTAATTATTAATGCATTGTATTTAAATTCAAATTCACTTTTATTTAGCTCAAATCATTGTTTAAATATATAAAATATATCTTAATACGAACTAATTAGAAAATAAAAATTATTAGTAGTCTCTATGTTAATTATAAATAATAATAATATACATACATATGTACTTTGCAGACACGTACACAAATTACATGAATTACTTATGTTAAATTTTACTATAATTTGATCATCTTATGGTTACATAAATTATAAGTTGAGAATATAGAAATCAAATACTTTATGATATTAAATATTCAATTAACATTTTCAATACTAATGATATAAAATCATGCAAATATATTCCCAACTGACCAAATTACGTGATATCAAGCAATGAAAATATAATTAACTCTTCCATAATTTCGTTCTTAACGAATTTCTTAGTTTTTTTTACGTTCCTTTATCTCATAAAATAGAATGACATTTAATAGTTTAGAAACGTATGGAGATAACAAATAGTAATTCAGTACGTACATATATTTATAACACAATTACTGTACTAGTTAGGAATTAAGATATAAACTGTTGGCATGAACTACCATAGCTCCTAGCCAAGACCTTGTAAATTATACTTTATTACCTACATATATGTACAAAGTTGTAGTCCACATATGTTAATAGTTAATCCTTTGGTTTTGGGTTAATTTTCTTTAAAATAATTAATTGTTCTACTTATTACATATTTGTTTATTTGAAATAAAATTAAATTGATATAAAATATAAATGTACATTTTTTATACAAATTACCTATTATGTAGTATTATGAAAAATTAAAATAATTCTAGTGACAAAATTTACTTGTACTAAACAGACTTCAACGCTTTTATCTGCGAGTATAAATTTAATTATAGTAATTTACATACTGTATAGATTTTCTTATCTCAAAATGGTACTACACAATGGGATATAAAGCCATTATCGATTGAATTAATCGTTTTTTAATTAAAGAGTCGATACAAGTTATATTTTAATTAAGAATAATCATTTATTAAGTTTGTGTTAACTGAACAAAATTGTAGAAAAACTGTAGAAAAATAGTTAATAATATGTTTTTTGTATACAATACTATACAATATTTAAAAACTAAAAGAAACTATTAATTTCGTTGCTTAGATTACTTTGTATTTTAACGTATATCTTTTTCCGTACAAGAAAAAAACATCTTTACAATTTTAGTATCATACATTTTTATAAAATAAAATAGTAGTCATGAGAGTATTTTATGATTTTATGAAATATATCTAAACAATGCCGTCTTCGTCATTTTCAGTGAATAACAACAAGAGCAACAAAACAGAATGATGAAATATGTAACACATAACACTTTCAGATTTACATATGTTTACCATATTTTATTAACACCGACTGATTCAAAAAAGAAATACACATATTTCACTTTTGTAACATCACATACATGAAATATACTTAAATCCTCCATATTTTAAAACGTATAAATTGATTAACGCCATATCAAACGCTTTTTTAGATATGTTAATAAAATATGCATATATGTAAACAATGACACATACTTGAATGATTTCATTTTCACAAATACATAACAAAAATTGTCGTTCTGAGAAATTTTATTAGTAAATAATAAAAAAAAAATATGTGGGTGATTGATTTTACAATTCAGGAAATAAGTCAAATTTCCTCTTTTCCTGTTTATGTCAATACAGTGAAATCTATTTAGTTCTCACAATAGGAAATCAATCAAAATGACAGCGAAAGAACTTTTTTCATTATATACATACATATGAAAGTACATGGTACTATATAAAAAGTAATTTAATCTATTTTTCATCACACAATATCATATTTCTTAAGATATTACATATGTATGTATTATAATATTTATATTTGATATTTGTATCAAACCACAAAGTAAGTTTGCAACTTCATGTTGTATTTACGAATTTTTACTTTTAATATAAAACTAATAGTTTTAGAGTTGCCTTATACGTAAGTGACTACTGACATAAAACGAATATTTCGGGCTAACTGATAAAATATAGAAAAAATGTACGGAACATAAATTATGTATAGTAATATTCACTACAAAAATCTAAAATATTTATCTAGCTTGCATCGTTCCAAAAATAATTCGAAAATTGGAACATCCATTTCCAGTTAAATGGTCGTTCTCAAATATACGAAAACTAATGATAAATATAAAATTCCTCCCCTTTTGTATTATCGTTTTTGAGTTACATAGTGTCTACAGACAGACATCATGGCGAAAATAATCAAAATGAATATTTCCATCAAAATCTCGAATCCGGAAAAATAGCTTAACAAAACTATAAGTATTTTAATATATTTATTTCATACATATGCCGATGGCCGGCGTATAGTAATGACAATCCAACACCAAAATGGGTAGAATACAAAAAAATATATTAATAAAAGAATATACATATATTTCAACTCTAAAACAATTACATTATTTTAAATACAGCAACAATTATAAATAAGTACTTGCACCGTAGAAACAATAATACTTGAACTTTTATGTTAAAATGCAATTCAACCCAATTAGCAAAGCGCGCGCGGACACTTTAGTTCCATTCGCTAGCGGGTCAAAGAAGGGTCAACAATTATGCCGGAATATTTAGCCACGGTTTCTTCATAATGTCTCGAGCTCACCGCGCTCAGTATTTTCTCGTTAACGTGACATTTCAGCCAGTGCTATTACCATACACATATACATATAATCAGTGTCGCAATGTCAGAGAAAATCTTGGGGGGTTACAATTTATATATACCTATATTAGGGTGGTCCTTATTTATAGGTGAAGGAAATTTTTTTGGATATTTTAAACTCCGTACCCCCCAAATTTGTTCGTTATCATGAGACTTGAATTCCTGTTAAATTTGGTCATGATCAACCAACCCCTTCCCGTGCCGACTTAGGGTTGAAAAAAGTCCAAATAGGGTTGTTTTATTGTTTTTTGCGTTTAATTAAAAAAATAAAGCAATTAGCATAAATATGTATATAACATTTATTGTAGAGCGTAAAATTGTCTATAAAAAATGTTCTCATAGTGTATCACGAATATCTATTATTTCCCATGAAAAATAATAAATTTTATTTGAAAAAAGTTATTTGTTGACGGTAACGTAAATATATGATATGAATGGTAGTCCAGTTAAAGAAGCATTTTGACTAGAAATTTTAAGGGACAAGCAATGTTATTGTTGGTTATTATAGATTCTGGTGCGGAGAATTCGAAAAAAATAACCCGGACTAGAAAAAAGTTGTGCAACACCCTTAAAAATGGGGTTGAAGGGTGAAATCCCATTTCTATGTGTATTTTCAATTTATTTCAAAATCTAAACTGACGATAGGGTATTTTTATGGTTGACATTTGTTGGAGACACTGAGATGAATCGATTGAGACCACATGTACTGAATTTGACCCAAAATTACCCCTTCTAAAATGTTTAATATAGGTAAAAATGCTTATTTTTGGTGAAAATAGTTTAAAAATTAATAACTTCTGTTTAATTCATCCAAATAACTCGAAATTGGTCTCAAATTGTTCCTGAAATTCCAAAGAATAATGATCAACTATAATTAAAAAAAAATTAATAGTTTAAACAATGAAAATTGTTAATATTTAAGGGTAAGTGACGTAATTTTTTAAATTATTGTCATTTTACTAAAATTTAATTAAAAACATAAAGGTTAAATATTTTTTTGTAAAATCAACGTGAGTATCTTCGATTTGTAATTACAAACAAAATGAGACACCCCCCCTCCCAAAAAAAAAAATTAATCACTTGAACGGATGTAATTCCACACTAAAATGCAGCGCATTTGTTGTATACAATTTAAATAACACATTTTTTTAAATAAAACTGTAAATTATGATTAAAACATACTTTTATGTATGCTTTAACGTAAATTACAAGTTTATGCATTAATAAAGGCTCATATGAGTGCACAATAATGTATGCGAAAGTGCATAAAAATCTATTATTTCAATAAAACAAAAAAATTCGGTGAATTTTTGTGTGGAATTGTATCCGTTCAAGTGATTAAATATTTTTTGGGAGGGACTCATTTTGTTTGTATATACAAATCGAAGATATTCACGTTAGTTTTACAAAAGAAAATATTTAACAATTATGTTTTTAATTAAATTTTAGTAAAATGACAATTTTTAAAAAATTTACGTCATTTACCCTAATATTAACAATTTTCATTGTTTAAACTATTAATTTTTTTTTTAATTATAGTTGATCATTATTCTTTGGAATTTCAGGAACAATTTGAGACCAATTTCGAGTTATTTGGATGAATTAAACAGAAGTTATTAATTTTTAAACTATTTTCACCAAAAATAAACATTTTTACCTATATTAAATATTTTAGAAGGGGTAATTTTGGGTCAAATTCAGTAAATGTGGTCTCAATCGATTCATCTCAGTGTCCCCAACAAATGTCAACCATAAAAATACCTTATTGTCTCTTTAGATTTTGAAATAAATTGAAAATACACATAGAAATGGGATTTCACCCTTCAACCCCATTTTTAAGGGTGTTGCACAACTTTTTTCTAGTCCGGGTTATTTTTTTCGAATTCTCCGCACCAGAATCTATAATAATCAACAATAACATTGCTTGTCCCTTAAAATTTCTAGTCAAAATGCTTCTTTAACTGGACTACCATTCATATCATATATTTATGTTACCGTCAACAAATAATTTTTTTCAAATAAAATTTATTATTTTTCATGGGAAATAATAGATATTCGTGATACACTATGAGAACATTTTTTATAGACAATTTTACGCTCTACAATAAATGTTATATACATATTTATGCTAATTGCTTTACTTTTTTAATTAAACGCAAAAAACAATAAAACTACCCTATTGGGACTTTTTTCAACCCTAAGTCGGCACGGGAAGAGGTTGGTTGATCATGACCAAATTTAACAGGAATTCAAGTCTCATGATAACGAACAAATTTGGGGGGTACGGAGTTCAAAATTCAAATGTTCAAAAATAAGGACCACCCTAACCTATATCTTCATGCTTGTCTTGCTTATGCTTAAATTAAGAGTTAGTTAAAATAATAAGGGTGATTCGTTTAAATTAAATTAAATATTTTATAGAAGGAGTTTTCAAATTGTTTATTTTTGTAAGAAAATATTTTAATAAAAGTTTTATGACCATTTTTAAAGAAAATCTAAGATTCTACAACAAAGTGAGATATTATGATAAAAGAAAAAAAAAACAGGTACTTAATTGTCAAATAATATGAATTAATCGTATAGTAATTACACAGAACAAAATAAATATTTTCAATTTAATACTTCGTTAATTTTTGTATTAATCTGATTTTGAGTAATTGATATCTTTCTTTCACTGTAAACACCTGGCGTCTATTTTATTTTATGTCAAAAATATTTAGAACGTCGTAAATACATATTTTATAGAAAAATCCTAGACCATACTATAAAAAGGATAAAATATTTTGAAACAGATTATATTCTTATTACTATTTTTATGGGGGGGGGAAGGTCTATGTTAAAACCTACATAATATTCTCCAAAAATTGTTAAAGATATTAGTCAAAGCTACCCCCCCCCCTCCCACAAAGCAGCACGGGCGATAAAATTTCCAAATATAGTATACCCTATAATCATCTTGAGAAAATCGTTTCTTTTTTTTTAAATGCATCGAAATTGGTTGTTGAATTAATAAGCTACATACAGACGCACGGACAAATAAATGTACGTTTCAAAGGCACAATCCCTTTTTCTGGTTGGAGATTGATGTTCAATATGAAATATATATAAATGATGTGTGTATTATCCACCAAAATCTCTTTACATATTCTGATACATGCCGCCACTGTGTTTGATCTAGTTATGCACAAAATCCTTCATAATCTGCTATAATTCAGTGTGCAAATTGAGGGATGGAGGTAGTTTTGCAGTTTTCAATTATTGTTTCGTAACCAATTTGACTTGAATTAGATAGTAATCACCAATGCATCGAAATACATAATTTGTACCAGTGATTCGATATAAATTCAACGTGTTGTTAATTAATCCTTTCGATAGTGAGAAATTGGATTTACACACGATGATTTAATACCTTAATTAATATAGAAACTATGATGATGCCTTATCGCAAAGTTTGTTTAATTCATGATTTGTAAAAAGTTTTAAAAAATATTTCTAAAATAATTTATTTAAAAAAATTATGAAAAATCACAATTTTTACATGAAATGACTTATGCAAGGTACTTCTAGGAAAAATTAAATTTGAAATTAGATAAGAATCTCGCAGTTACTTGAATCACACAAGTTCGTGTATTAAATAAAGCATGCAACATTTTTATTACAGTCCACGCCACGCATGAATATGTGACAATCTCCGACAAAACAACATTGCATAAAACAGTTTTGTATAAATGTTTTGTTTAACACCAAACAATTCAGACTGGTAGATTTTAAACACAAGTCTAGCATTTATATTCTTACAAATTTACTTTTATTGGCATATTAAATTCAACGTGCACATAAAATGAAGGTAAACAATAAAATTCGTTTTCATTTATTCTGAAATTACATTGTTTTTTCTTTAAGAATATTTACCTAATCGAATTCAATTCAAATATGTATATCAATAAAGGAGCATTGTCAATAATAAAAGCATAGAATTCAGTAAAAACATAAAATACATAATAACGTTCACATGCATGGTATTAAAATTAAAAAATATATATATACAAATTAGACATATAATATGTACAAAATATATATATATATATATAATGTACAATGTAATATGTACAAAACAAAATGTTTATTCTCGGATCCTGAAAACTCTTAAAAAATATTACACCTCTACCGTCATAGTATTTAATATAAATCATTAAAATAAATCATCTTTACTATAGCATGTCTAATATTTTCATTTCAATAGATTTTAACTTTGAACATAAAGATAAATATAATTGCAAAGATATATTTAAGTATCGTTGAGGAAATAAACAAAAAAATAAGATTTCGTGAGTTAATTTAATAGGATTATTCGTATTAATAATAAATGTTTATTAACGAATTTATTTGGGTTCAAATAAAAAAAAATGCTTACATATAACTGGTCAATACATTTTTTTGCTATAGTTTAATACCAATTTGAAAAAAATCTGTAAAAAAGTTAAAATAACAATAAGTAAAAAAATATGAGTTAAATAACTAAAAATGATTCCATGTTGAGTTTAAAAGTCAGAAATAAAAGATTATAAAAAAGTTTTATTCCAAACCTGGCGTAGGCTTTCACATCTGCAAAGTACGCCAGTTAAAGAGAGCTAACGTACAAGAAGAAGAAGATTCTTTGAGCGTACGATTCTCTTTTGATTGCACACAGGAATAAGGAAGTTCCGATTCAAAATGCTTTCGTTATCTTATAAGGCTTGCGTTTCTTTGTACGATGCATTTACCGAACCACTTGTTTTTGTCATACTTTCTCCCTCTACCTTTACGTTATATTATAATAATGCTGAATATTAATGCGTGAATTAGGACACGGTATCGATAAATGAACCTGTTTGTGCAGAAAATATTGCTTTTCGGTATTTTCTTTTTATAAATTTAATATCGGGATTATTGGTTCATCCGGTGGAGAAAAATCAAAAGAAAAGATACTGAATTAAATGGAATTGTATTTGAATCAAATGAATTACAATAAAATATACCGCCAGTTATGAAAAAGCCAATATTATTCAGAGCCAATATTATGTAAATCTAAAATACAGTATACATGATTTCATATTTTATACTTCTTTTATAAATATGAATCTATAAATCTGTAGATTCTGGTTCGACAATAAAAATATATATTTTTTTTTGTAGAAACTAACGCAATTTGCAGACAATATTTTTTGACAGTTCATAAAAATTTGGTCGTCTTTTTGACACAACCCTCTAGGATAGGTACTAGGTGAATACTATAAATAATTTAGGTTATATAAACGTTAATCATTTTTTTTGACCCAGTAAGTGGCGTTGGACTCGAGATAATTACAAAAATGTGTGTTTATAATCTGATTTAGAAAAAAAATTTAGGAAAGAATTAAGAAAATTGACATTTTGTAATAAAAAAGTAAAAAAATAAATAAATATAATGTTGGTGTGATTTTATCATTATTATTGCCGCCATCTTTGGGATGTGGTATTTATGTTTTTAAAGCGTCCGGGATTCACTGGACGAAATTGCGGGGAAGCTTTTATAACTAATATAAAATTCAAAGTTCTATGGATTTTAAATAAAATATTAACAACAATACATGTGAAGTTTTTCTATATTAAATAATAACAATGTAGATTTTTCACTTTATTGAGAAACAGCACCAAATGATAATTTAATTTTCTAAGAAATATCAACTTTTATACTTAATATAAAATTTAATAACAGAAGATGAATTTAGATTATCATATTACAATGTAGGTATACACGTACATATACCTTTATAAAATAATCCCGTCATAAATTGAGTAAAGATATTCTATTAAAAACTTTTATAAAATTGTTGACTTAATTTTTCCATATCTTAATTAATTCTATAAGTTTTGTAATTTTATAAAGACATAATTTATTATTATTTATATTTCTTTATTATTCATTATTATAAATCTTAAATAAAATATAATATAATATAATAACGATATATATGGGGTTATATCTTTAAGTAAAAATATATTACATAAAAAATACATCTATCTCTTCCATACAAAAGAATCGAACATAGCTTTCAAATGGCTTGCTTTATTCAATAGATTAATTTAAAAACTTTTCGAGCCACAATAGCTTTTTCGTTCTGGTATGTGATTTATTGATTATATACATTCATGTTTTTAAAAGCTATCATTTTTTCTAAACTGTATCATATCAATATGTTCACAAAAATATTACTACAGATGTACAAGTATGTCTGAATTAACTATGTTTTTAACCCTTTGTAGCCCAAGATCTTAAAAATTTAAATTAAATTGATAATGAGACAAGTTTAGGCATATAAAAAATACGTATTTTTCAGAAATTTAAAAATATTTATTATTAATTATTTATTTGACTTTTTTAGGAATGACATTACTGTGAGTTAATCGTAAAAAACACTTATATGTGGTATGGCAGGATTTGAAACAATTATTTTGTTTGTTGTAGCATAATGCTACACCGAATTTTTCGCAAATTGTTTGTGAAACGCCAGTACACTAAGAACACTTACAACGTATTCCTTTTTCTACCCAAATCAGCCAGTAGCCAATCTGGTCCTGCCTTACTGCCAATAGTTGCGTAAGCTAATAGGTTATGCCATCTGTGAATTTTACTTGACACTAAGTTATTCAGTGGTATGTTACAGTAGTGTTACACATATTTGAATGAACTAATAATATATTTAGTACGTAAATTAGCGCGATTATTGAGGTTTGTTACAGAAATGTCACATGAAGCTACAAAGAGTCAAGTTTTTAAAATATTTTGACCAAAATTTAAAATAACTAAACATTGAAATCATTATAATTCAGTAATGAACTTTTAGTGCATTGTTAGTCTTTATACCGGGTGTCCCAGATAACTTTTCCAGCATGGGGATCTCAGTATCTATAAGAGATACAGGTTTGGTTAAATGAGATGAATTATATGTATGAAAGGGGTGAGTATTATTACACAAAAAAATATTCATAATTCTATGTGGTTTAGGCGGTATACCCAAAAAACTAAAAATTCGGAAATTCTTTAAATGGCTATAACTTTTTTGTTAAAGTAGATAGGTACTTTTTGTTTGCGGTTTCTTAAAGCACTTTTTTGTGTAGAATTGATTGATGTATTTAGATTTTAACTATCACTTTTAGTTTCCGATATACGAGCCCTAAATTCAGTTTTTCTTATGGGCCGCTAAGTTGGCTATGGCATATTTGAACGTGTTTTTTACTCTACTTTGCAACGATGTGTCATTTGCCATATTTATTATCGAAAAAAAAAATTATAATATATTTTTTCAAATAGTTCATTGTTTCAAATATTTATTTGTTATTTTGATTGTTGTTATTGTGATTTTTGTTTACAATTTTTGTTTTTCATGGCTCACTTAAAAGTTTGTAATAAAATACTTCATAAATATCACTGATATTTAGTATTTCGACTTTTTTTCGATAATAAATATGGCAAGTGACATATCGTTGTAAAGCAGAGTAAAAAACACGTTCAAATATGATATAGTCAACTTAGTGGCCCATAAGAAAAACTAAAGTTAGAGCTTGTATCTCGGAAACTAAAAGTGATATAAAAATTCTAAATACACCAATCAATTCTACACAAAAAAGTGCTTTAAGAAACCGCAAACAAAAAGTACCTATCTACATGAACAAAAAAGTTATAGCCATTTAAAGAAATTCCGAATTTTCAGTTTTTTGGGTATACCGCCTAAACCACATAGAATTATGAATATTTTTTGGTGTAATAATACTCACCCCTTTCATACATATAATTCATCTCATTTAACCAAACCTGTATCTCTTATAGATACTGAGATCCCCATGCTGGAAAAGTTATCTGGGACACCCGGTATGACATATTTAAGTGATGAAATAATTTTTTTTTGTTACGACGCTAAAATTTAAACTTCAAGCTAGCATAAAAACCATCTATGCGACCCTTGACACGCACAAGGCTATGTATCACTGAAGTATATCCTTGGGACATACTACATATGTCACTCTATACATATGTATATATTTAGATCAGATTTCCACATTTCAATACAGTCCTCTTGAAATCGAACAAAGAGCCCCATAATTTAAATTGAACGTTGATGACAATGTCACAGAGACTGATTAGCATCTGGAGAAACTACACAACACTAGTTTCCTCCTATCTAGTTATATTATCGGGATAACACCTTCGAAACTAAACCCTTTGTGTCTATTTCTGGATGTGCGTAAGGTTTAATTAATTTATTTACCGATATAACTGGCTCTGTTGTGGGATATTGTGTGCCAATGCCCGATATCCGTCCTGTTCCGGTTGTCCTGTATTGGCTTTTTAATAGTTTTATGTTGTGAATTTACATCAGGTACATAGTATGTAGTCAAAATATAATAAAATTTATAAAAAAATATTCCACAGTCTATACACAATTTTGTAGGGATGCTATATAGGTAGGGTTGCCAGAAGCTTAAGTTGTGAAAAGAAGACTAGTTCATTAAAAAAAGAGGACAAATTGAAAATATAAAAAAGTGTATATTTTTATTTGAAATGCCATTCAAAATATATTGAAGACCTTTTTTCATTGCTTCCAACCCGAAATATGACGGTTACTAATTTTGACGCCCTTTTTTAATGTAGGTGAACTTTTTAAAAACCCCGGACACGTTTGAAAAATTCTCCCGGACGTCCCTGGACACCCTTAAAAAGAGGACAGTGTCCGGGGAAAAGAGGACGGATGGCAACCCTATGTATAGGACTTTGTAAAGTTTAGTTTAAAACATAAAAATTAAGGTCCAGATAAAAATCTAGCTTGTTAATAATTTTTTATAGTTTACTTGGCTAAAATAATAAAATATAGGACAATAAATAATATTACAAACATAAGACATGTAAGTTATATACAGTAAACACTATAACTGTAATAACAATTGTTACAGAAAGACATTGTTTTAAATCAACAACATGGAACGGATTATCTTTTTTAAATTAATCAATTGTTTTCTTCATCGATAGTGATCAATCAGAAAATCTCTGATCTTCTCGCGTAAATTTTTAACTATAGATAGGATTGAATCAAAAAGATTTTATTGTATCTTACAAAAATAAACAAAAGAGGCATCTTATATTGTAATTTTATTACGTTCATTTAATTGAAAATGGGCAAATTAAAATTAAATATAAAACAACCATTTACAAGTTGCTGTAAAATTACTTAAAAATCTCATTCAGTGATCAATATTACTCCAAGGAGCCATTAAAACAGTGAAGAGTAAATCAAGACAGAATTTATGTAACAGCCTTTTTACAGAATCAATACAAAAGACGTATGCCCGTAGAATGCAAACTCTCTGTTTATGTGGAACGTCCACTTATGTTAGTTGAGAAAAAAATAAAAACATCTATGCCACAACAATACCATGTAAGTGAACTGGTTTTTGGGCGCCATTGTGTTTCGCACAAAAAATCCGGTACTTGTAATTCTTTGCGTATGAAATTTGATTGTGCGCATTCACTGTTATCGTGATTTTATTTTCATACAATACGTACTTATTTTTTCACTTTTATGAAAAATTACTTTTTTAAGTCTACATATTCTATTTACTAACAAAATAAAATGTAATGATACAAAACAAATGGTTATTTTTAATTTTATCACAGACAATTTAACTTGTGATAAACATAATTAATGTATTTACTACACGACTACATACATAAAATTAATTATTATTAATCTTTTTAAAAAAGTCGTTCCTTTTTACTTTTTCGACCTTGATTATTTATTAATCAATGTAGTAAGTACTTATTAATATCCGCATATCGTTTTTAAAGGCACGGTATTTAAATTTTTTTAAAACATAAAAAAATATTATCATTAAAAAGTAATATAATATTTATGCATATAAAAATAAATTATCATTTTTTTATAAATGCAAAAAAAATTAATTTAAAACCAAAAAAATATATTTACCTTTTTATATTTATATTAACCACACGCTGGTTCTAATAAACTGAAACGTTCACTCTAAAAAAATCCAGAACATTCCACACTAATAAAATCGTTCATATAAATAAATTCCTCGTCCCGAATATTTTTGGGATTAGTTAGCCAGTGAATTTTTTCACACAATAGTGTCTCAAAGACCTCGGCACGGTGTGAAGCAATGACCCTGGGATTTCATGAACGTGCCTGGAGCGAAGCAATATTGTAACAGCTCGCGAACGTGGGTCGGTAACAACGAAATTGTTGATGATGCCCACCGATTACATCACTGCAAGCGCGTATTATTATTATTACTATACAGGATGGTGATGGTATACCATTATCTCGTTCTACTCATCAAGCCTAAACTTATGATTGTTTTGATTAAACCTACCATGTTTTGGATGTCAAGAATAATCCTGTTTCATTTAGATTCTGGTTTATTTAGAATATTAGTTCACATATGTTTATGGAATTTATACGTGATAATATTTCAATTATCTTCGCTTATTAGTAAGCGAATAATTACAGTATGTTAGGAATTTTGTGCTCATATTAAAAGTGTTGGTAGGTACCCTTTTAAAGTTGGAGTGTGTTTACATTAAAAATAAAACGAAATTATAGACTAAAGGTTGCTTTTTAGAGTTAAATACCTGAACAGATTTTCAAATAGAAATGTGTAATAAAATGTTGAGATGAAAATGAATACAAATGTATAAGTAGCAGTCTTTTAAACACTTATCATTAGAAAATTGCGAATATGTATCTACAAGTACCTGCTTACAATTATGTCAGATATCCAATACAATATAGTTTTAATACCAACATGGTATCAGTATGAATCATTTTTTTCTAATTCCATCGAATTTCTTTAATTTAAGGTAGGTACATAATTAGTATTTATAATTTTTTAATTATATCCTAAAAAATATAATTATTTTTTAACTGGTTCAATTAGCTGTATAATATATAAATAAAATAATATGTTACTGGTATGGATATAACATATCGATTATGGAAAAGTATAATTTTTCCTTGATTTCGGTTTCGGATTCGGTTTAAATATGAAATATTTCTGATACAGTATATAGTAAATACAGTTCCTACTGTATAATGCGCCCTTGTTTTTTGATAATTTATTATTTGGGTTTTCTCGCAGTTTTTATGTCGGGGTTTGAGTTAGCGCGTAGGAAACTATCAAAAATAACTATTCCGGGTATGATTCCAGGTGTCAGAATCTAAACTTTTCTGATATGGTTTGGTTTCGAAGGTCAGAATATTTTCGGATATGCGATAATTTCGCTTTCGAATACGGAGCTCCGTAACATCAGTGACAAATTACTGATACATTTTACTATACATTTATAGTTGGTACACTCTTAGTGAGATTTATAATTCAAATATGTCTAAACTTTTGCAGATTTAGACCAAGTTTTTCCAACATCTGTTATTGTTAGCAGCCTCTAAATGGAACAAACATTTAGAAGCAAACTATTAAATGACTCAAGAAATTGGACATTATTATTGTTAGTAGAATGTCTATATGCACCGAGGATGTATGGCCTAATATTTTTTCTTGAGAACTTTTGCAAATGTATATACATATTCCAGCTTATTATGAGGTGTTTACACCGAAAAAACAAAACAGAAACATCGTGTCTTTAAAATACTTCGTATTTAAAAATGTATAGGGTTTATTGCTTGTGTTTCTGTTTTGTTTTCTCGGTGTAAACACCGCATATAAATAAAAATAAATAAATATGTTATCAAGACTCAATATTACCACACACAAAATATTTGTGTATTTATTATATAAAAAACATTCTGGTATTAGACATTATTAATCCTGTCATTACCAACACTCGTCTAGTTTATTCTTCTTACAAAAGGACCTTCTAAGAAAAATCCTTCATAACATTTACCACTCTCACCCATTCGTTGCTTTTGGTTTTATTAAAACCTTGGCGACGTATGCGACTAATTCAACCCAAAATCTCACACATGTTTCTTAGTTTATTATATAGTTAATTTTGTGGTTATTTTTCCATCCCATACCACTTTTATGTTCACAATGTTACCTTTAAAATGTGTACATTTTCCTAAAATATTTACTGTCAAACATATGGTTTTGCAAATCCATATTTAAGTTTTTAGATGAAAATATTGACATTTGATTGTATTATGTACAGTTTCCATCTTGAGAATTCAATAGTGCTATAAATAATAATTATATATGTTACTGTAAAAGTCCGAACTGAGGTAAATCCTAGAATTTACCGGTAAAACCTAGGTTTTACCAACTGTTAATTGTAAAAGTCCGAACTGGTCTGTGATTATCGTTTATTTCGGACTTTTACCATCATACACTCGGTAAAACCTAGGTTTGACCAAGAGACACGGTAAATGTTGAAAAATAGAGTAGGTATCAAAAATATGTTAAAAATATATATAGAAAATCACAAATATTAAATTTTGCTAACAAAATATTGGGGCGAATGGGGATTAATCTAGTATAAAATACGAAAATTCAATCTCCGCCTTTGTTAGGTTATAACCCAACCAAAGATTGAATCCCCGTTTTTTATACTAGATTTATCTCTTTCGCCCCAATAGATTGCCCTAACCAAGGCTGAGATTGAATCCCCGTTTCTTATACTAGATTAATCCCCTTTCGCCCCAATAGATTGCCCTAACCAAGGCGGCGATTGAATCCCCGTATTTTATACTAGATTAATCCCCATTCGCCCCAATATTTTGTTAGCAAAATTTAATATTTGCGATTTTCTATATATTTTTTTAACATATTTTTGATACCTAGGTACTCTATTTTTCAACATTTACCGTGTCTCTTGGTAAAACCTAGGTTTTGCCGAGTGTATGATGGTAAAAGTTCGAAATTCGGACTTTTACCGTTAACAGTTGGTAAAACCTAGGTTTTACCTCAGTTCGGGCTTTTACAGTAACATATATAATACCAAACTTTTTATTTTAGCTAATGTTGGTATGTAAGTCCGTAATCAAAACAGTTTATTTTTTGAACAGAACCTTAAATGTTTTATAAACATATCCATGTCACTAATACACAATACCAGCTATATCTATACAAGTTCTTGGGTCATGTAGTATACAATATAGATGTACAACAGACTAATTATCAAACAATAAAACATGAGACCAGTGCAGTGGACTGTTAGACCGCAGATAGTAGGAATTCCATTGTTGTTTACAAACTTTGCAATAACTGTTTCTGTGATTGCTTCTCTAGATAAATTCTTCGGTGGATTAAGTATGATATCATGTGTAAATCTCTTTTTATAAAGTATTCCAAAAAATGTAATATTTGGTAATGCGAACCAAAATACAGAAGTCAAACATACACATATACATTCACTATGTAAAATCTATATTCTTAAATATTAAAAAAAATATAGATTAATAATCAATCCAAATCAGTTAAAAAAACACTGATTCATCAGTTTACATTTAAGACACTGAAGAACGAGTTAAAAGGTCATTTTAAATTCAGTCACTGAGAATGAAGTTACCTGTTGTTAGAGAAACACATTTTTTAATTTTTATTCATCGAGATCAAATATATTAATAGTCTGGGTTTATTTCGTTATATATCTATGGCATAGCATATAATATTAATATAGAAAACATTTTTAAAAGATAACAAAAATAATAGAATATAAAATTAAATAGTGTATTTCTACAGAATCATTAGTAATAGGATGACATTCAATGAAAGAAAATTACACTGATTTCATTAGTAATTAGTACTCTACATTTTTAGATGATTCAATTAATTACAGTTCTTTTATTTCAAGTTGCATATTATAACTTTTTTTAAATAATCATTGGCAGCTGTTGATTCAGTTTAAAAGAGTATAGATATATATGATATAATATATATATCATAAATACCTAATGACAATCTTTAAGCAAAACATGAATAGTATGAACTATCGATTTGTAGCTCAAATTTTGCAGTATAGCAATATGTTCGCTTATAAACTATGTTAATATCCTCTTCTGATCCTACACTATTTATAATATTGCAGAAAGCATAAGCACACGTTGGTTTCGCAATAAATCACATTATCTATACAGGAACGTAAAACCATTGTTGCAAGAAAATTTTTTGAATTAATCTATCAAATAAAGTAAAGCATTACATTTAAAAAGATGTGATCGATATTTTTACTCACACCACTTAAAAGATACAAAATCCTAATAAGCTTTTTATACCATCCAGTATCTGCAATATCCGTTGCTCTTTCTCTCTAACTATATTTCTTTCTTTTTCCTCTATCTCGCTTTCCTTGTGAATTAACGCGGTTACTCGCGATGAATAAATTTATTTTGCTTGTTAGTATTTTATTTATATCATAAATCAATATAAGCCGTAATATGTACTTCATTTCATCATCTTTTGTACATTAAATCTTGTTTTGGGATTTGAGCGAAATACATATTCCTGATTTTTAAATGTTAAGATTAAAACATGTATCAATATATGACAAGATAGTAAACTTATTATATTAATAATGTCTTATTTATTATACTTTTCCAAGAATCAAGTAAGCCTCTTATGATATGGAATTGAATATAAATCACAATTTATAAGTATCTACATATTCGTTCAGCATACATAAATATAATCAATTTTAAAAATAATAATTTATCATTTCGTAAGGTACATATGTTTTACGATGTACATTTTTGATTGAATGTTGAACGAAAACTACTTAATCGATTTTACAGTTAGACAAACTATAATTAGTTAAGGCTACATGGTTATTTAATTAAGGGATGGCAATTTATTATTAATATGGTCTTAGTAAAAATTGAAAAGATAATTGATGATACTGGTGATATTAATTTAATAATAAAACCAAAAATTTATATTTATTGTTAAATAAGGTCAAGTAAGTAATAATAACGTCTTATAAAATGCCGGTTTAAAAATTAAAAAGTTTTGATTTCTAAATAGACGAAGGTGCCAAGTTTTTTAATAATACATTATAATGTGTATCTTTATGTATATTTATGCGGATGCATATTGAAATTAGAACAATAAAGTTCAATGAATGCTAATTAAAATATTTGTGTTTATATACCAAAAATTATAAATCAAGCAATATAAATACCTGATATAGTTTTTAAATATTTCCGTATAATTTTACAGATCTTCTGAATTTCTTTAAAAGCAATCAATTGTTTCAAACTTTAATCATAACGTTCCTCCTTTGACTTGACAATAGACGAAACGAGACTAGGTTTAGGTTAGTTTCGTCTCGATGTAGTCTTGAGACTCCAGGTATTTTATAAATGGTTCGTTATAAAAATAATCATATTAAAATACATACGTGAGAATCAATTTAATTGGTTACATTCAACTGCATTATCTGTGATCACACCACTAGCAATTACCTAGAAAAGAAAAATTATATTATTTATAAAGACAAAAATAATTTCGTTATAAATTAATATTTGTAAATACAGCAAGAACTATTTTTGAAACCTTAATTATGCACAAGTAAAATTAGAGAATTACAATTAGAGCAAATGTCAAAAGCTTTATTATTTTATAACAATGGTTTACAATTAGTGTAGGTACTCCAAACAGTTGAATACTTTCCAGATAATTATACAGGAATCTTGTAATTAGGAAAGTTACTTTATATCCTTAGTTTTAAGTGTATAATGCTGACTTAATTAACTGTTAAGTCGATTCGATAAGTACAAATTATACAACTAGAATTTAATATATGTATATGCATTACTAATGTATGTGTTAATTTATAAACTGCATGTAAATATATAGCGGAATGACTTAATTTTGCCTCTTTCGTCGTTAAATAATAAGAAATTAAGTGCACTTTGAAATTGTTCATTGACAAAGAATGAATCGGTCTTATTTTTATGTTGTATTTCTGATCTTTTGCATGTTCGTTATGTTATTCTATTATTTTAATGTTGTTTTGAATGGTCATATTAGATAAATAAAAAAGAAAAATTAATAACGGCGAAACATTTTTATTTAAAGAATGGACGTAATTTAAAATTGGAAAAACAAATAAAATATCCAAAAATAGTCAATTATTCAAAAAAAAAAGAGTAACAAATACATACAAAAGGAACAGTTCTGATAAAGCAACTATAAACAAGTAGTAATTATATGAACAAAAGCGTATAATACTTAACGTACTAACAAACTCTATTCATTTTAATAACATTATATCGCGAACCCTTTTCATTTATAAAACATTTCAAAGGACTTCATTCACTAAAGGGAAATACAAGTAGATATTTCATTAATGAAACATAAGACGTCATAAACAAACATTAATATATTACTCCAAGACAAATATTGAATAGTTAAGATACAACTACCATGCATGGTGGGTTATTGAAAGATGTAAAATGTTATAATATTAATTGCTAAACTAGTAAAATTATAACACATTTAACAAAACATTATTTGAAGATACATATAATACATAATTATAGGCAAATAGATTAAATATTGAAAAATTTATTTCTGAAAAATTTATTAATGTTTGCATACCCACATGATCAAAAAAATTGATAGCTTATAAAAAATGTAAACGTTCGCGTTCGGGTATCGAGATCTGTTGAATTTAGTTTGAAATTTAGAAATGGTACTTCAATTAACTAAAACACAGTTGACCGTACATGATTTTTTATATATATAGGTAAAAATCACCAATTTTAATAAAAGAAAACTTTGTTTATTTTTTAAATACAGTGTAACATACTACAAGTATTTTGGTACCAAAATTAACAATTTACAAAAAAAAATTATTATTAGTCATTTTGACAATCAAAACATTCTACTGTCAATAAAACAAACCTGGAAAATTCTTCAAAAACTTTCTTGAAAAATATTTAGGTGTTTTTACGTATTAAAATCATCACTAGCCTAAATTAAAAATGCATATTTTTCTAAAACAGATTTAAAAAATATATAATAAGAAGAGTAGATATATATTAGGCTAAATACATTTTAAATTCTCATAGATTATTGATTGGAAATAAAGCGGACTTGTTTAGTGACTTTTCATTGAACGACGACGATATTAAAACAATAATATATGAACTTAATTCTATTTTTTTCTAGGGTGTAAATTTATATGTAGGTACACATGAAACATAAGTTATTTTTCTGTAATCTTGCTATATAATACTGTTACATATATCCTAGATCGGCAAACATTTAATTACAATCCAGCTTCAAACTGCATTAGTTCCGTATCGCGTGACAATCAAAAAGGCACCAGGTCAATACCCGGCAGTCCCGCGTGTGTTTATTATTGCTCTCTACAAAACCGTCACGGATTGCCGAGCTAAAAAAGAAACGTCACTAATGAAGCGTGCTGTCTTTATTCAATTATAAGAAATTCGTACTGTTCTGTACGGACGATTTTACGTCGTGCGAATTAAATTTTGTGTAAAAGAAAAAGTGCTCGGTGAATTTTTTTTCAGAAAATCGTTTCTCCTTCTCCAGTTTAAAAAAGCAAGAACCAGTAGGACGTTGAACTATATTTATCAACAAATTGACAGCAAAAATTTGAATTATCACAAAGTTTGATATTTCATAGAAACAGTATTTGATGTCAAAATTATGAATTTGGATTCAGTGCGCCGAATTCTTTTAAGTACAACTATTTACCGTTTAGAGCGGAAGGATTTTGATGCAGACCAATATTATAAAAATACTTTATAACATATTTAATTAAAACTATTCCATCACTCATAACAATCCTCACAAAAACATAATTAATTAAAATAAATTTCAAACATGAAAACAAACTTCATATCAAAAATAATACGGACTCTGGAATTCAATAGATTCCCTTTTCATATTAATTATTATATACTTTAAACTGTAAATCATCAAAGGATATTTGAATTTATACGCAGAGCTCATCGAAAACGTAGCGTCCAAAGAAAATGTAACTTAAATTAACTTGGATACTTTAGCATGTGTGTGTAGCGGATGATTTTGAAACTCGTTTTGAGCAATACGTGACTAGCTTTCATAATTGTGCCGAATATCTTTGAAGTTTTAGAGTAGGTTTTCCTGTAACTAGGTACTGCAAGGGACATATGTCCACAACTGTACGTTGGATGCTAGGATATGCTCAAATGGTAGAATGAGTTAACCACGTATTAAAATGCAAAACGAAATCCGATGCTATTAAGATATCTAAACGCAGGTTGAAGAAAATGCACATATATTACCGCAAAGAGGAGTGGTTTGAAAATTGCAGTTCGAGTATGTTTGCTCTTATTTAAATAATTATAAGGTAGAATTCATTAAAATATTCATTTGCATATAATAATACTAACTGTACTCTACCTAGATATATGTTCTAAAGAAATATAACTATTTGTATTTTCATGTGAATTATTATCACTTGTTTTGATCACTCTGGAATATTTTCTTATTCCGTAATTTATATCCAGAACAAGCCGTAGTATCTGGTCAAGTAGGTTGTATTTATTACAATAAATTATTTATCTCTCGAGAGTTTGATGACCCAATATTATTTTTACTTAAATTATATTTTATGCGTTAGAATTTTTTATTAATGCCTATACCTAAATTGCGAAGATTCGTTTGAAATGTGAATATTTTATAATATAATATTTCTCTGTGAAATATTTTTTCTGTAAATTTTATTTATTAACAAATTATAAATCTTACAAATAAGCCGTCAAGTAAAACCACTTTCAATCAAATATTAAATGCATGAATACTTTTTATATTACAGACAAACCCGTTAGTAACAAAATATGTATGTGAATGTTCTTGAAACAAGCATCCATTTATGTAAACCGATTCTCTCCTTTTATAAACGCATTAAATTCTTTCATACAAAGGAACAAAAGTACCAACAAGTGCGCAATGTTTTACAGACTGACCGTATTTTGTTTTCTCAGAAGTTGCACAATAATTTGGATTTGGTTTGCAAATAAAAAATACATTATCATACAAGCATTTAATTTTCAAAATAGATATAATGAAGTATAAAGTAATACATCATACTTAAATAGTATCTCCTTCATGACTTACCTACCTACTTAAAAAATTAATATTTTAATAATTTTTCTGGCATGTAATTATTGTTAAAAAAAAGTTGGCATGGGTGCCACATGACTTTCATATACTATGTGTATGTGTGCAGTATAAGAAAATATAATATTAAATAAAAATAAAGTAATCTATATCTATAAAAGAGTTTGTCCTCAACCACTCACTCACTCATTCACTCACTCACTCACTCACTCATATATCAACGTACAGCCCAAATCCCTGGACCTAGAAACGTGAAATTTCGTAGGTGCCTTCCTTTTATGATGTAAGCACCCACTAAGAAAGGATTTTTCAAAATTCAACCCCCACGGGGTTAAAACAGGGTGTCAAAGTTTATATAAAAAATATTTTGTTTGTTCGCATTTAATTGAAACTTATCGAACTCTACAATATAAATGATTAAAGAATTATTTCAGCATTTCCTAAAATTTAACCCCTAAGGTGTTAGGGGGGGGGGGGGGGTTTGTAAAATATATATATTTTTTTTGTAAATATACACCGAATGAAACATGGCACAAGTAGGTACTATACAAGACAAATATTAAAGTTACGAAAATTCAACCCCTATGGGAATGAGGGGGGGGGGGGTAAAAATTTGATATATTTATCTTCATAATTGTTGATGATATTCAATTAAAAATGAAAGTTCAATATTCAACCCAAATAGCATGGGTCGGGAACGAGGATGGATTTAGATATGTTTGTCTGTATACCTGCTTTACTTATAAAGGTAAATTCGGACAAAATTGCCATCTATTAAAATAAAAAAATTCGACATTCAACCCCTGATGGCGGGGGTAGACAGGGTCTGTGTTTTTGATATGTTTATCTGTATATAGCTGCTTACGTTATAATGGTGGAATCGGGCAAAATAATCTGCAATAAAAAAATTCGATATTCAATCTCTAATGACGATGGTAGATAGGGGGTTAGTTTTTACAATATTTAACTAAAATCCGAGATATTTACATTTTTTTATAGGTAGAAAATAAAAATAAATATACAAAATATGTCATCCCCTATCACGTATGGAGGGTTCTAATTAGTTTCGACGTTTACGCGAGCGAAGCCACGGGATTCCGCGCTAGTATCATATAAATCAAAATCAACAAACAAAGTTTTATAAAAATCGGTTCATATGTTCATGAGTTATGTGTGTTAAATAAGAGCGGGGACACACAAACACATGAAACACTTAGTTTATTTTGCCTATGAAACTGAATTATCAATTGGAAATTTTGAAACACATACGAGCATATTTTTTCTGCTTTAAGAAACAATTCCATGTTTTTCTATACTTAAGATATGACGAAGTCGAGTAACACAAAGTAATATAAAAAGATCAAAGATTGTCATAAAATCTCAGATGACTAAATTTAATAACACAGAGTGAATTTCCACTTGCTCTATATTGATTTTTTACTGGCATATAAAATATATTATTAATTATATCAAAGGTATAACATTTTTAAATGTCTTAGAAATCATAAATTCCTGAAAATGTAATTTATGCTCGTATATTCTATAAAAGTCAGTGTGTTATTTATCTACGTCTTCACCTTTACACTTTGTAAAGGACAGAAGCCTTTCAGAAGCACAAAAACATGGAATGGCGAAGAGCCCACTCGAGCAATGCATTATAAAAGTCATATTGTAAATGTGCAGCATACACGAAAATGCTTCAAAAGAAAACTACAAGCATTTCTATACTACAACGAGATCGCCTCAATAAATGTGTTACACTTTATACAAAACAGTATGCAAGTATGTATGTATGTGAGGAGTATTCAGTGATATGACAGGTTTTATAATTCTGCTTACAGCATAGTTTCGTATCGATAAAAGAGGTATGCATTACAATGCATGTAATTTATAATTTTTTTCTAAAATGTTGCATATTTCGCAGATTAAAAATAAACTCTATTTTTTTATTCTTAATATACAAATAGTCGTTCATATATTTAATTTCAATAGTTGAAGAACATACATAATATATACTCAACACAACAAACAAAAAGCGTATTTTGGATTTGTTCACTTATTATATATCAGTATGTCTATTTCCTTGTAGATCTTCTTGCCATAAGTCTCGTATAAGTATCTCGTAATTTATTTAAAAACAATTTGTTGTCTCGTAGAAATGTTAATTATTTTGTATACCACCTCTTGAAATGTCTCTATTTCGCAATATTTTATATATCGTCATACACGCACTTTACTCATTCCATTAGATTCGTAAAAAAATATTACAGGGATTAGTTCTTTTTTATACGAACTGATAATCAATTAATTTTTTCAACACTCAATCAACTAACTTTTATCAATTAAATTTTTTTAATTCACTGTAGTCTTCACTAACCAACGAGAAAAATTGTGGTTGAGAATAAGTCACACATAAGTATATTCTGGTTTAAATAGCATATTTTTCAAAATACAACATAATAAATCTGCCGCTTGTATTTTTTTTAATAAATGTTATCATACACATATAAATATGAATAATTTATATAACTAAATTTAATAATAATAGGAGTAACAAATCAAAATCAAAAAATAAGAAAAACTTCATTCTGATTCAATGTTTATTTCCTTCAATATACAATAAATGTATCTTATTTAATTTAATTTATTTACAAACAAGAGCCGTTATAAAATGTGTCAAATACTATTAAATGTAGAATATTTCTACACTAATATAAAATCTTTAAACATATTTAACTGTTAATTCCACATAAAACCATCAATACAAATGGATGTCAAGAACTGCATTCTACTAAAAACAACAATGGATAAATAATTCCACGTCACATGTTCAAGCTCTTAGTGGCGTCGCTGTTAATTAAAATTAAAATCCACTCGGCCAAGAGTCAGCAGCGACGGATGACTTATCACCACGACAAACTCAAATCTTATTACCGGGTGTCGCTCTCCGCGTGTCTCTACCCCTTGCTGCGCCAACTAGAATCAGTGACGAAGTGTTCCACCAAGGCAGTGTTTTGTTTATTTTAAATGTGCATCATTTATATTTAAGTGTTAATGTAAATACTTGATAATGCCTATATAATGTTGATTCTTCTCTCAGGGATATTTAAAAAAATAAATTATGTTTGATAAATACAAAAAAGTATGTTTCTTAATTTTATTAAATGTAAATTGGTATATTTTTCTAAATTTTAGTTTAATTGTAGTTAGTATTTTAAATGATGTTTCAATATTTCATTAAGTGAGTACTCGTCTTATTTGAATTCCAGTAGTTAATAGTTTTAATTTATTAAAGCAATTTTATCTTTAAATTACAGGTAGGTTAAAATCTTATATAGATATTCATGAAAATAACGCGAGATAAGATATTAATATAAGATAAAATATCTTAAAAACTAATAATGTTTTCTATATATTTCATATACGAGTATATTAATTAGTGCAGTTTTATGCAATTCTCACTAAAAAAAGCTTTTTTAACTATTCATATTTTAACACATAAATTATCAAATATTTCTCAATAAACATTGCCATGGCCGCCACTGCGTCTATGGACAACTCCCAGCCCTGCTAACGCCACAGTTCCGTTTCCGGCACGTCTGCAGATGACAGCATCCTGACATGGTTGTCGATAAGATGCGTCTCACAAGATCAGAGCCGACATTTTTTTATATGATTGGATATTTACGTTTTTGATGTTTCCTTTTTCTATGACTTCGTCAACGAAATCCATTAAACTTAAAATTAATATTTTCTAACAAGATCTGTAATGAGGTTTGTGTAATTTATTTCTGAGGAAGTTCGAGCGAGAAATTTAAAAATAAAATACAAAAATAGACGTAAGATTTGCAGAATTGAATATCTTAGAGTAATTAGCACTAACGTTATGATGATAAAATATTATTTTATATGATAAATTTTATTTGTAAAAAAAATTGTATGAACTATAGGGCAGCACACGAGAATAGAGTTATGTAAGCCTCGTTTCAGTTATTGTAACTAATGTCTCGTCTACTGGATCTAAAATTTTACAACTGACAGTCACGCTTTAATTTTATCTCGGTCTTGTCTAAAAAAATAAGTACCTATTGTTAATATTTTTTAACATTTAAATAAAATGAATCTTATCTATGTATTTGTAAATTTTATTTTAAATATTAATTTGAAGATTACAGTCAAATTGTAATCCCTTAAAACTGATATTACTCGTATTAGTTAAATATGTATTTTTTTAAATATAGTACCTAATTTGATATTTGCAGGTTAGTTATAATAAATATTAAATATGGAGTTATAAAATGCTTTACATATATAATTGTGTTTTAATTATTTGTAGCTAAAATACGAGTATATTAATAGAAACTAGATCTAGAAGTGTTTAAATATTAATATTACAATTTACAATAGTAATTATTGTTGATCGAGATGAATAACAAAAAAAGTTTTAGTCAATTGTAAAATTTCTAAATTGTGTTTATAAATTACTAAGTACCTACTATAAATACATATTTTTAAATTAAAAAATATATAATAACCAACCAATGATAGATAATTACATTATTCTGTACACGCTGTATAGAACTGTACACACAATACAAATGCCAACTATAATTATTTAATCTGAAAATACAGTTATGTATTTCTTCTGTCAACAACAAAAAATATATTAACAGTAACATTGTAGGAAGCGGTATTAAATAATAACTAACTAATGAGAGTGTTATTTGTGATAATAACAAAGAGCAGTGATTCCAAATAATATCCAATAATTATATCTAATGTCTAGTACCTAGTAGACACCGTAATCTTCCTTGTAATATTTATTTTTATGGTATTAAGATATCTTTAAACCGGTCTTTTTATGTTGGAATGTTTATGAATATAATGTCATTTTATTTTTTTACTTTCAACGAAATGTTAGATATATGTAGAATTTCATCAGTCAATCTACTGCAGAATATTGGAAAAAAATAAGGAAAATCATTTCATTGTTTTTATGAACAGAAATAACAAAAATACGAAAAATGTATAAATGCAATAATTTATATAGGTACATATGAAGTTTGAAAACTGCTGGAAAGATTTAACAAGATTAATATTTGTTAAACCGGTCAGTTCAATATATAATTTCTTCCAGATTGTCATTGGTTTAATCTGATAACATGCACCCACTTGTATGCTTAAACTAGATATAATTAAGAAAAAAGTAATTAACGTTATATCAAAACAGAAAACCCACATGTACAAGTATTGAGAATAATGTGTTATACATATTTGTTTGTAAAATATTCTCAAGATATTATTGCAAATTAATGATTAATATATTGTACCTTATAATATAGAGTTAAATAACCTTATGTTATAATTAAAGATGTAAATATAAGTAATTATATTTGTATCGATAAATACAATTATAAAAATAAATTATATCTATAATATTTAAACACAGGAAGATTATTATAATTATCATAACAAAAAATAATAAATATTAAATTGACTACATAATTATGTAAACCTTATAATGATTACTTGAGGTATAAAGTGTGTCATTACATTAATTATGATTACTTTTATAAATAATATATTATTCTTAATTGAAACAATTAATTTGAAGAGAATAACTTCAATAAAATCAGAAACTTCAAGTACCTACCGAATTTAACGTAAGAAAAGAGCAGCCCCGTGTAAAGCTGGTGTAAATATACAGTGGCACGAACAACCACAGTTTAATTATTATAGATCAAACGGTACGCTGACATAATCATTTTATCTCTGATCTCTCTGTTATATACCAACACCCCCGTTTTGTCCTTTAGCCGTTCAGGAGTTGCTATCGAAGGCTGTAACAACAACGAATCACCGACATCGTTATTTCTACAGGTAAATGGCGATTACCATTATCCTGGAGGGTGGATGTTTGTATAAATAACAAAGTACACTTAACGCTGTATGAATATGTAAATAGAATAATATACTAAATGGGACTTATGGTGGGGTTTGAGATGTTAATTAAGAAAAATCATTAATTAAAACAAAAATTGAACCATTGTATGAAATGAGTATGACTCTCATTAACGAGTATTAACTGTAAACTAAATATATAATGGTACTAAAAATATTAGTTATGCACAAACATGTCCTAAACTCAAAATCCATCACACCTGGCCCCCTAAGTTACCAAGACCTGCGAAGATCGGCCCATCAACAAACTCCCAATCCTTCTTATATTTCCATCAACCTCCAAAAAAAATGAATAATTAAAATAATTAAAAAAAAAAACAAAAAAAACGACACTAACAACACTAACAACAAAAAGCAATAGAAACACAACTGAGCTGTCGGACTAGAAGAGATTCTGCCGACATATAATTCATCAAGAGAAAAAAAATTCTATACTTTCTAATTATTCGAAAACAAATGCAGTTATTTTCAAATACTAACGATCACACTAGAAAATCCCGATAGAATCACATTTTTATAAACAAAATCAAAACATGTGAATTCTGGGTAGCACTTAAAAAGTTCAGAATTTTCTTACATTAAAAAACTCTCAATTTATCCCCTCAAAAAACGGGGTTTGTGAGTTTAATTTTTCAAAATTTAAGAAAATTCTATAAATATTTATGCTATCCATTTTTTACGGTGCTCGTTTCACACAGCTACACATCACATAAAGATGTCGCAAATTTATATTTAATTTTTATATTCGTGTACCTTCACATAAAAATTTTTGAGGACTACTACCATAGAGAGATGATAAAATTTCAATAAAAATGTATATATTATATACATTATCTATTATGTGGAGATAATTTCAATAATAGGAATGCGGAGAAAGAAACCTTTTTTTAAATAGGTATACTACAAATAATAAATAAATTTCAATTTTTAAACACCACAATCCAAACCGTAGATTATAAATGATCTTTATCAACATATCACGTGTTAGGTATAAACACTATATTATATACGTATTACACACAGTACATACAAATGTTGGTTAAAAGTTGTTACGATGCCGTTGCATTCACTAGCAATCTTTATAATCGTGCCAATTTGTACGTGTGCATGTTGCGCTTCGGGTATTATTTACAGCTACACTAGTTTTTTTTATTTGTATATTTAATGTCCGGTATTATAAAGGACCTACCAAATTTTCAAGTTTGCAAGCACTCATAAATGAGGTTATTAATTTTGTTATAGTATCTATGGATTAGTTATGGAATTTAGAGCAGTGACACTTCAACGTATTGTAACACAGTTGGCGACTCTGATCGTATAAAATAATTTTCATAATTATAGCACGACTGTTTTAATACCGTTGGTGTTTACGTACAACGTTTGCGCGAAATCTGTCAAAGTCATCAAAAAACTCGAAGAGAACTGTCATATGAGTTCGGTATTTCATCAGAGAGTGTTAGCAAGCTTGCAAATTTGTTAGGTCCTTTATAATACCGGACATAAGTCTAATTTTTATATCGTAATTATTAGACGCTTTTATCTGAAATTCAAAGTTTCCTTTCTGTAATTTATAAATATTTTTATTATTTTTTGCTTTATCAAATATGAAACATACATATCTATTGTGTTTATTAAAATTATAGTTGAAAAGAAAACGTAATTCGAAAAAAATGTATATTAACATACTGAATGGCTTCTGAAAGACTCATATGACAAGTATTGCAAAGTGGAATATCAACATTTTTATTAGGTCGACGGTTGATCTATTATAATAGCAAATGTCATCACTGGACATATTGAAAAATAAAACGTACCCCAGCAAGTAATAAACAACTAAACGTCATCTCTTAAATTTCCTGTCCCTACCGTAACACTGCCAGGATACAAAAGTTGGCTACGTGCCTTGTCTGGTGAAATATGAATTATTATAAACGTTACCTTCATATATGTATTTTAAAATATCAAAAATGAGAATAGAATTATTTAACCCACATTTGAAGTGTAATACGCATTACACCATCTCATAAACTTTGATCACCTGTTCAAGCTTTTCAAGTTCAGTAAGATCACATTGGCCTTGATAAAGTAAACATTGCTTGTGAGTCATTCAGATCATGTAGATACATTTCTTATGCTCGAGGAAACAAACGATTGTCGATTTGACAAAAAGAGATCGAAAGTTCATTGACAGTGAGTTTTTTTTTAAAGATAATAAAAAGTAATGAAATAAATATTGAATGTTTTATGTGCATTACAAAATAATGGTGTGCACCGCAACTAAAAAGTGTTAAATAACTAAATGAAAATTTGAAACCTCGTAAAACGTGAGGATTTGTACAAAAAAATTTCGAAAAGAAACATGAAATTAACTTTCGAAGCGTTGGTCGTAGAAATTTTTTAACTCGATCTCGAATTTATAAGTCTCATCTTGGGTTGCATATAGCAAAATAATCCACGATTAGTTAATTGGTTGTTTTCAACCCATGATTAATGTTAAGTCTAAACTTATTCTCGATTTGTAAATGAACAATTCACTAAATATGATAATTGTTTACCTTATAATATGTATCATAACCGTGATTGTTTTTTTAAGAATTAACGTAATAATGGTTTGAAAAGAACTGATTAACTAATCGAGAATATAATTTTGCTTTGTGCAACCCGAGGTGAGTCTCACCTCGTGAAAATATAAACCATCATGTATCTGTTTAGATATTTTTCGTCAGAAAATGAACATAATATTGAACCAAACAAAACATACTTGTAGTACTATTCATAAATTATTATGGTCTGATGATCCCAAATTTACCACGATATTTACGACCAAAATTTAAACACTTTATATACCTACAAGATAAATTATTTACCTATGTGTCTATATTATGATTGTAAACAACATTATAAATTCTATTTTAAAAGTATGACACACGCTGTATTATTTCATAGCACATGTTTACAAATATGGTAATATACATTTTATAATGCAATCAAATCATCTATACATGCATAAAATTGAAATAATTGATTCAGTGCATACAATGGCAGAGAGAATAATGCAGAAAGAATTATGTAAAAACGCATAATCAGTCATACATCTTGAATTTCAACCAGTAGCCTTGAATTATATATTGCAATGACAGAATTTAACCAAATGCTGCTTGACTCATATATAATGCGTAGGTATTATTTTAAGATTTCTGACGTAATATAGCATAACCAATGCACCATAGGCGTAGTAATTGCAACCGTTTATTTTTTCTAGATGCACTTATTAATCTTTATTATAGGTTATTATTGAAGCTAATATACAGGGAGCATATTATAGAAACGGTACATAGCAATGTTATGTTATTTAGATACAATTACTTGTTTTCCTAATCATATTAGAGCAAATTTGTAAAAATACATTTTTTCTAGTAAATTGAATATCAGATCGAATTTCTGTCTTCCAGTTCTTAGAAACAATAAACAAATATCATATTATATAGTAAGCATACCTGCATACCTTTGGTTGTCTTATTCACAATATAAGGTGATAATTTCTATGTATTAAAAAACTTGCAAGGGAGAAAATATTTGTACCTTTGTAAACGACGTACCTCAAATAATATTAGTTACACCTATATGACATCATTGTTCCCAAATATATATTTTATTTTTATTTTTCAAGCCCGAACTTAACTGTAGTGAAAATTGAATATTACCTGCAATTAGAAATATTTTTAATGAAAACCACCTACCATCCTCATATCTCATTTTGCTATGCGTGCACATGTAGATACATATTATTATGTATGTATGTCGGTACGTTGAGCATATATCATACTTCAGAAATCATTATACGCCACTGATGTACATTATTGTACATACATATAAATGTATACAATATGTGCATATATGTCTTTGTAGCTTCAAATTCTATCCTATTAAATGTATATCAAATTACACGACTGAATTATTAAATCATAATATTTAATTAATCAATTTATTTAACGGCTTTCGTATATTAAAGAGTTATGTAATTATGCAGAAATGTTCATATGATGCTTTAACTGAATTAACATCAATTAGGTGATAAAATCAATAAAAGTGTGCCTAATTGATAAATTAAGTTATAATTGATCCCATTAGTGAAAAACGTTAAGAATGAACACTAATTTCAATGTCTTTTTACATATAATTTAAATAATTAAATCGAACAATAGGTTTTCTCAAAAAGGATCGAGAAACTGTACTTACTTAATAATTATTTGAAAAATTATAAATTCTTATAATAATAGTAATGCAGTTTAATCAAATGAAACAAAATTAATAAATAATAGTATAATAAAATTAAAACTGATATCTATAAAATCACATTAAAGAAGATAAAAAAACTTTATTGTCAAAATTAATAAAGATTTTGAACTATATTCTTTGATATAAGTTTTATGAGTATTTACTTTGCAATTAAGTTTAATTATACTTGTATATTTTTTAAAATGCTTTCACTTTTCAAGCAGTCTATTGCTTGGGGTGGATAATTCTAAACTTCGATTTAACAAACAAAGAAAACCTTTGAACATTTGACTGAACTTTCTTTTATAAGTATCTTCAAAAGGAGCATTAAGTCTTTTGTTTTTAGTCAACAAATAAGGATTTAAACCCAGATTTTCATTTACATTGAACTTTTATTTGCAGGAATACATGTTTATATTTTTGCCAATTATTCACGATCATGTTTTTCTTTTATATAATGAAAATAATAAATGTAATGCGATTTTCTTATAAAAATAATAAGAACAAAAAAAAACAAGGAAAATTCCCCATTCCTCATAAAAACAAAAAAATATTATTTTCTGTGTTATTTATACGTATAGTAAAATATAGTCGAATTTCGTGCGGTTTTGTTGATGATATTGAAAATGGCGAGGGAAAACCTAAAAATGTTTTTTTAAACATCACAGACAACCCTCCCCTATCCTCTTCTCCCACAGAAATGACAAGTTGGTAACTCTACGTAGCACTCACTTTCCACTGATAACGTTTAAGGATAGCGTTACGTCTCTCCACGTAACAACGTACGTAATAAAACGAGGACCAGAGGGAGTAAATCTCTTTGCCGCAACCACCAAAACACAACAACAAATCAAAGTGACAACTAAACCGGTTTACGTAAATTTATTCATTCTGTAATTCGGCGAGAGCTGCACGACATGGAAAATGGAAGCACGCAACGGTTCCCAATCATGTGCCCGAGGGATATTCGTGCTGCCGTCGCAGCTTGCCACCAGTTACCGCATAGTGGAGGATTCGTATGTAAGATTTATAAAATGAGTACCTAGTTACGCCAAAAAAAATTGTATCGCTTCTTATGAAATGCAGACGTGACTAAAGGATGCTTTTGTAACTCGAAAATCAGGCGAATACTGCAGTGGATCCGTTCAGTTATGGTTATGTAAAATTGTTTAACAATCCATGCTTAATGCCATGTTTGTTACCTTTTGCAGGAAAATAGCTTACATCCTGAGGAAGGACATGCATAGGCTACTTTGTATCCCGAAAAATTGATTAGATAAAAAAAAACACAAATTCCATGCAGACGAAGTCGCGGGTAACAGCTATATAAATGGTAGGTAAAAGTTCACTAGACAGTAAGTGCTGGCTGAAGAAAATAAGATAAATCATTTTAATAATTATAATATTTTTTTTATTTTTTTATTTTTGGTATTAGAGAAAAGTATTTAAAATTCTACTTTTAGTGAAAAAAAGTAAATCCTACAGTGCCATCCTGATATTTGTATGTTTTCTAGATTAATACCTAAGCAGTAGCGTCACTAATGAGAGTGACACCAAGAGCGGAAATAGAGAATATCACCCCCCCCCCCCCCACCCCAATTATTTTTTTTGCACATTATGTGGGTGTCACCCTTGTGAATTTTTAACGACAGAAAAAAAAATATTTTTTAAATAAATTGGACGGTTATCATACCTTAAACTTTCAATTAGTACCAAAAAAGTCAGTTGATTAAATTTTTTTATACATTTTACCCCATGAAAGCTTAAAATATCCCAAAAATGTGATCTATAGGCTTCATTTTTTAACATGAGACGAGTGTCACCCGGAAGAGTATCACTCCTTGAAGGTTAAGGCAAATGATAAAAAGGGCATTGGGATTTATTTTTTGCATATGAAATGGGTGTCACCCCTTGAAGGTTAAAGCAAACGATAAAAAGGGCAATAAGTTCTATTTTTTGCACATGGGGTGGGTTTCACCTCTGTAGGTTATAGATGATGACTAAAAAAGGAAAGTTTTGTGAAAAAAATTGATGACTGACAATTTAAAAATAAAAATGTATCAAGAGACTGTAACCGACAAAATATATATGATGGGTGTAACCCCTTTAATGGTGACACCCGGGGCGGGCCTAGCGACGCCACTGTATCTAAGAAAGGATGCTTCTCAATACATCTACAGAATTTGCTATAGAGAGAACAAGGAATGATATAGCACAGATTGCCATGTAACAGAATATGGCACGTGATTTTTGATTATTTCTCGTATCGGTTATCTAGCTAATTTATAAATAAACACATTGCTAGCAATAGTCTACTTCATGACGTACAATTCAATGATAATGCTTTGTTGTGATAGGTTATGTAATATAAACGCTTATATAGCATTTTATTGTCCTTGTTTCCTTATAGTGCAGAACATATTAGTAAAAACTTTTTGGGTATGAATTGGTGAATAAATAGTATTGAATATTAAAAAGGTGTCAAATGCTTGATTTACTTAATGTGCAAAAATACCCTCATGGTTATTATCAAATGAATATTTTTATTTGCGACTCTTCCACAATTTTGCTCGGTTCGAATAAAACACTTAAAAACTTAAAATTTAATTTAATTAAAACCAACAAAAATCACTTGAAACATCATATCGTGCAAAAACATTCTCTTTTTTTCATACATTTTTACCCGCGTTTTTTAATACAACACTATACAAAACAAGCACTTAGAAATGATAATGTATGAAACCATTAGTGTAATAAAAAATAAAAAGAATTTACACACGTTTAAACATAACATGTAAAAATGTAGTCAACCAGAAACATATCACACACGTGCACATATACTTAGACACACACTCATACATACACAATATTTACCTTATAAGTAGCGTATGAGAACAGTGGCGACACATTTAAAAATCAAATTAAAATAAGTGAATTAAATAATAATAAGGTATCATTTATAAGTAGATTTTGAGCTAATTTAAAGAGTTTTTTTTTGTCAAAAATTTTGATACCAATGTAGGTACTTGAGTGAAATACTTTTCAGAAAATAACAGATAAGTAGGTATATTATTTAATAATTAACCAATTAACCTAAAAAAATGAACTTTTCCACACATATAATATTTGATAAATGTTTTTTGTTTGGAAAATATCCAAATTATTGGGTAAAATTAGTGTATGAAAATTTTTTAACAATAAAAAATGCCACCCCAACAAACGGGTAACAAAATGAATGCTAGTGACTTGAAAATTGTAAATATATATGTACATATAAGAACAATTTAAATAGCAGTCTCCCAACAATATATTCCAAAGTATCGATGAAAGAAAAAACTTAAAAAATCTAATCTATAATCGCCGCAACCGTTATAATTTTTTTGACACTTTTTGTATTTTATGATATATTAATTAACTAATAATTTCGTTTTTATTAAAACGTCGTGCACAAAAAATCTAAAAACATAATAATACCACCTTCATCTCTTAAATTGAACCTCAAAATTATAACTCGATTTTAAAATTCCCATTTCCCCATTACAGTCCACCACTGTCAGAACACACATGATGTAGCTGTACCTTGTGTATAGCATTTGAATGGCATACGTGCCGTTGGGTATATATCCTCCAAGTACCAGAGTTATCACATTCATTACTCATATGAAAGAGTATATATATGCTTTGTTTCAGCCAGTGATTATTGTGTGTACCAACTACCAACGTATATACATCCATTTAACCGACACAACATTACTTCATTACATAGTCGTGGTTTTCGTGGGGGTAGGAGGAAAAGGGACATGTCGTTAAGATGCTAATCAATTTAACTACATTTGATAAAATATAAAATAATAATATATTTTTGTATATTTCACGTAGATTATGGTTTACTAAAAAACATTTTTTTAGTTATGTGTAATACCAAAGATGAAAGTAATAAGATTACATTTACCAGTAAAAAAATATGGAAAAATGTTTTTGTAATTTAAAATTGACATAAGCATAATTAGTAGAATAATTTTATATAATTAGTCGGTCAAAAATAACACCAATTAAATTATAAAGTATTATTTGTGTTAATCACGATATCAATGTTTTTACTTCTAACCGTAAAGGTATGTACAATACGCAATACACATATTAATTTCATTAACAACTTTTTACGCATCGTTGAGTTGAAGATAATATCATAAAATATCATGAATAAAAAAATGGAAATCATAATATTATTAATTATTTTATCAAGTAAAATATACTTGATAAGAACTAATTGCATCAACGATATAATTTTAAGATGTTTACAAACATTCGTGATATGAAATACATACTACGTCATATTTTTACTCAATTTAGTTTTATGTAAATATAAAATTATTTTAAAGTTATCAGTACAAAAACATATTTAAAACATAATCACTATTCATCATGAAACAATAAACATGAATCAATACAAAAATAAAACTAATTAAGTATATACAGATAAAAGTTAAAGGAATGTAAATATTTAGAAATATATTTTTTTGAACAATGAAAATATTACAGGCACATAGGTAGGTATTATTAAATTGCATTTCTTATATATTTTCATACATGTATTTAATTATGTATAATATATCTATTTTTGAATTAAATCATAGTGAAAAATGAAGTAAAATAGAAAAAAAGCATTATTGCATACCGTCCCTTAGCTTACAACACCGCTCAAGTTGTTTTGACCAACTTTACAGGAGAGCAAAAAAACCGTGTATGTTTTATATAGGCTACCAGCTTACGCGCTCTCACTATTTTTTTAATTCTGGTCTCTTATTGTCCGAAACGTCTAGAATGTGATTGGTAGATCGACGCGCAATGAGTAGCTCTATCCAATGGCATTAAAATGTAAAAACTGCTAATTTTTGACTTATGCGGTGTTGTTAGCTAAGAGACGATATGTATTTACACGCATGATATATGAAATACTAGTAAACTTATTGTTAGTACCTATTTTTACTCTCTGTTAGAAAAACAATAAACTATCATGAGCGATATTATGTGCAAGAACAGTTATTAATCAACAACCCAAGAATTACTACTATAACGATTACCCATTAATAAGAATCCAATACCAATTACCCATATGGTATTACATGACCAGTACTAATCAGCAGTTTATAAAACATTGTGTAATTACCACTCTTGATTAGAGTATGTAGAGCAGACACAATAGAGTACAAGTTCATATTTGTGAACCTTTTCCAGCCCCAAGGGTGCGTCACTGATGTGACAATAATGCAAAAGCAGTTTGCTTACGCAGGAAAACCAAATACCTCTCTAACCAACCAGTGGTGCAGCCATTTTGAGTTTGGGAGTATGAAATTTACTTTCAAAAATATAACCTAATTTTTGATTTTTGTTGAACTAACATATGATTTCGAAAATATTTATAAAAAAATTATTTAAAAAAAATAAATTATGTATTCAATAATCTCAATAAAGAAAATAACATAATATATAATTTTTATTTTGAAAGCAGATATTATTCATTATCTAGTTGTTGGGTGACATGAGTCAAATAAATTATAAAACATTGATAAAATAACTGACATACAGTCTTACTGGCATCATTACCAATTATTTACATTTCTTACTTTAAAACTTGATAATATGAATCAATGTAGTATTTTATAGGTTTCAAATGCGTAAAAAAATTTTTTTTACTAAATATTTTAAAGGTTTATTAATAACTAGAATCGTATATGGTCGAAATTCGATCAATATTTTACTTGCCTTAACGGCAACATAAATGATTTTTTTTTGTGCAAAACAATGGCACAGTACCTTTTGAACGATATAAGTTTCATTTCCCCCCTTTAATAATAAATACAAAATAAATACGAGTAGGTATACCTAAAGAGCGTTCATTATTTTCAAATTTTTACGTTTTGAGAGGGGGGAGGGTACACGCGTCTTTTACGTCTTTTTTTAAATTAATTACTTGAAAATATGTTAAAAAAGAAATAAAACCAGCTTAGGCTGTTGAAAATTGAAATAACTTTGTCATTTGTCAAGTCAATAAAAAAATAATAATAAAAACTTTAGTAAGAACGAAGAGGAGTCATCTAATACTTACACATCTACACAAGAGAAATCCTTACATATTTTTTTAAGAAATAAATGTTGATATCATTTTCAGTCAAACCGGAATCCAATTTAACCACCCAATAACTATTGTGGCCATCTTTAAATATGTTTATCCCTAAACAAAATTCTCTAAAGTACCTATGTAATTTTTAGTTGCGCCAATGTTTCCAACACATGTATTGTTAACGCCTCATTGGCAGCGCTCCATTGTTTCCATAGCCTTCTGTTAAACACTTCAGATGTCGTATTGCGTCCCCATTTGTTGTGTATTTTGCAAAACATATCTCCCGTTTTTGTTAGAATTTGCATTCGGTTTCATAACGCAGTGTGTATACATACTATACATAGAATCAAAATGACGTTTTGATACTATTCAACAAGCTAAATTATACATAGTTTGTGTACGTGTACTCATATGTATGTTATCATTTTGAGAAGAGTGCTTGTTTGAATGTTATACATTCGATATTCAGATAGATAGTTATGTATAAAATGTAATATTCACACACATGTATTCATTGTTCACGTTCACATGTGAAAAATGTATAATACAAACAAATGTAGTTTATAAAAGAAAGTCGTATTTTTTATGAATAAGAGGAACATATTATAATTCAACTCATTCACAAATGATAGCTCTAACAAATATAAAGTAATTGTGATAAAATTCAAACACTCACAAATAAAAACTAATAAAGGAAATATTGTACAAAATTTACAAATTTAATTTAAAAATTAATAATACCCTCAAAAACCTTTTTAAATTTCTGTCACCTAACTACATACAATTTAATAAAACTTTTGAACTCCTATCACCTAACTACATGCAATTTTATAAAACTTCGTAAATTAGTACAGTTTTTGACCATGGAACAAATCTAAACATTTGTGCTTTTCACCATCGTAGGATTATTGCAAACTGAACCGTTAAAGAGAAAAGGATTGACAAATATAAATTCTCCAATATTTAATGTAATGGATAGGTGAGAAACTGTTTGGCCACCCCTGTTATAAAATCTACATTTAAGTGTAAATGAGAATAAATATAAAACTTTGTTGACAACTAATTCGTTATTAATAAAGTCTTATCTTCAGCTTTCTTCATTCGTCAAAAATAATATATTCAAATTGCGATTTACGAAAAATATTAACCTAGCATTTCATAAAATTAGTATATTTTAACAAACAAATCCCCTTCATAAAAAAATAAACTCTGTTTCATGATCCGTATAATGTGTATATATTCAAAATTTGTCTCCAGATTTGGTAGAGAAGACGCGAACACTTATATAAATAATGTTCTTTGTGTGTGCAGATGGATTTTTCATCGCTGCTGGAAAAGGAGAGAAAGTCGTTAAGAAGAAAACTACACTCACGTTTCCGTAGAAACAAGAGAACTCGCATTACAAAAATAGAAGTTGCGAATTTCGCTGGTGTTTACACAAACGTGCATGCCCAATATGCAGAAGGGCGAAGGAGGAACCTAGCTATCTGCAGGAAAGTTCACAAAGTTAGTAGAACACCCGCGAGAATATGTGCGCGTCCGTTCGAAATTTTGTAATGTTTGTGTACACGTTTAATGTAATTTAACTTCTTGTTAATTGTTTTAAATTCAGACTTCGAAGAGAGATTTTAATTTTACATTTTAATACCATAATTTAATACAACAGATGCATGCAGTTAACCCTAAGCTACTATGTTACCTTCATTAAATAGATACGTCTATATAATATATATAATTAGATATTTCTGATTACGAGTATGCGTCATTTCTCTTTTATTTTAAAAACCTTATACCGACATTAATTAATTATAAATCAAGTATACTTAATATTTGACATACATGCATGTGTACATAGGTCATTTTAAGCACATTATTATTTTTAATCTCAAAGATTGGTTAGTTTTCTTCTAAATAAACGAATTTATCGCCAGGATTAATTTTGATTATAAAACGTAAAAACAAAAATTGGCTACACAGTTGTAGTTTTATACATAAGAAACCGATAAGCGTAGTCTTTCACCCGTTGCCAAACTACCAATGCACCCCTTGGTGGACTACGACGTTCATCAGTTTCTTTAAGTGTATGTATAAATGTTTTTGTGTTTAAAAAAACTATTTTACTGTACTATAATGAGAACGGCTGCTGCTATATAGACATTGTTTTCTGCGCTTATACTTCCATATATTATTATATCATGCAGAATGTCATGTATCAATTAATTTAAAATGTTCATAAACTAATTTTCTGCCCTTTTATACTATCTTCAACAATCCCATAATCATTTTCTATGTATAGAAAAAGTAGATTAAAACTTGTTTTACTATACTTTTCCACTTACACAAGTCAACGTAGTAACGGCAATTGGTTAGAGTAAGTAATTGAGGCATGGAAACATTAAAAAAAAAAACGAGAAGCCACAATCTCAAAACAAAATAATTTGTTCTATACGCGCTGCCTGCAGACACAAAATTTGTAGAAAAATTCCCCTCTTAACTCAAAGACAACATTGAGATAACAAGTTATTGTTTCTTATCCAATAAAAAGTAAAATGATGCATAGTAAAACCTACTATACAGTAAAAAAAATATGTAATGCAGTAGGTTACATTTTATAAGAATGTACATTGCAATTTTTCTATACACTCAGTACAATAAATTAAATATTAAATAGTGTATTAAACAAATGAAGTGCTTCAAATTTTTTCCAGAAATAAATCATACATTTTCATCAATATTATACTTAAGGAATCCTAACTGATAATATGTATAAAATATAACCAATATACAACAGAAAAAATTGCTTACAATATATTTTCGAGTGGTCCTTCAGTAACTTACATTTTTATGATAATTTTTTCGATGTAAAACTATATATTTATAAAAAACGATCTAAACAACTAAAATGGTATAACGGCGTCTACATGGCCAATGCTTTCAGTCTTACTGAAAACAACATGCACTGACTGAGATACCAAAACCAATCACATTCAGCAACAAATATTACAAAGTTTTCATTCCAATATCTGATACACAAACAGCGTGTCCATACATTATTTATTTCCAAACAATTTAACATGTAAAAAATACTTCCATCTTATATATCGTGCATCGACTGTTCTCATTCGACAAGCGCCCGCCTGAGATTCAGATTACTTTGTAAATTAAACTTTATCACTGGATGAGCAAGCATTATTCCAATCATTGCTGGAGCAGTCTATAAATGTTTTTGTTGTATAATAAACTTCATGCGGTTACTCTCTATACGTCATATATGAAATTCCTGGCTCGGTTAAGGAATTCTAATTAATTATTCCAAGTATTTCTATTGTTTCAAATAGAGGCCTAGATAAGTATGGTAAACAAAATAAACATAATGTTATGTTTTCTGGAAATATTAAATTCATTATTATTATGATTCGTGTATTGCTATTCTCACAACATGAGTTGAAATATATGTCTAAAAATTATGTTAACGTATACATTATACTCGTATATAATATATTTCAAAATAAGCTATTGTTTTTCTTTCTTTATCTATAAAAATAATGCATTGAATATTTATTTATTATAGTTAACTTTCTATGATTCTATTTTTTTATTAATCAAAATAACAGTTGATATGCAATTTCCAAAGACATAAAATGAAAGTTATAATAAAAATTAATATCACATTTAAGGTGTTTTTAAATTTTATAAAAGACACATTAGTTTGAACAAATTAAATGTATACGAAGAGTAAAAAAAAGTTTCTAACATATAGGAAAGTACATTATTAGAATAATAAATACCATATTGTTTTCAATGAAAACAAAAAACACACACTTTCAAAAGAAAATTAATTAAAACTATATATTTAATACAATAAATGATAATTTGAAACACAATACAACAATTATAATTTAATTTTTTGTTTGTTTTTAACTTTACCAATCAGCAATATTTTAATAATAACCTATAATTATTGAGTAGTAATTTCAAACATTATGTAGGTACCCGATTGTAATAGCCATAATTCAATTTTTATTTCATAGCACTCAAAAAGTAGGTCATAAGCACACGCTAGCCTTATGTCTTATTAAAAAATAATAATATACGAGTACTATTTTTAAATCTTATTTTATTACTTTTATTAGTTATTAAAAAAATATTTTCTTAATGTATAAACATACTTTGGTAGTAAAGCTTATTTAAGGATGAGATAATAAATGACTGCCATTAACTTTAGTTACAATAAAGACAATGAAAATAAGACTAAAATAAAATCAATTATATAATGGGGGGGGGGGGTAAAGCGTTATTTTTTACGCCATAGTTTATCACATTAGAAAAATGAAAAAAAAGTTTTCTTTAAAAAAATCAAAACTGACTATGTTATAAGTATCAACAATATTTTCTTCTGAAACCATCAATTCAAAAAGAAAACGTCTAGAATGTCGGACGTAAAATTTAAATTAATATTTTTTCATCTTGAGACATTGTTTTATAAACAAAAAATTCAGATTGGAGTGCAATTTTTATCTGAAGACATTCTCTCAAATCTGGACGACTGCGGCAATTGTTCACATACACAAACAAAATACCCCTTTAATGTCATTACAGGAAACGAGTTTCAATTACACCAATACATCGTATAAAATTTCTTATTGCACACGCATAGGTGTGCTGATAGTTATTAATAAGGCCATTACATGCCTGTTTAGTTCATTGTGCTGTCAGCTGTGATAATTTAACAGCTGCCTAATGCTTCTTTGTAAATGTATGACTCATTATTAGGTCAAATATAATACATATACAGATGCATAGATCAATTGACTTTCAGTGTTGCAATTAATACGTGAAAATATACGAGTTTAGTCCATACCAGTTGTTGTCAAAAATGTTAGTGGTATTAAATTAACATAGTGTCGCAAGTTTCAAATCACTACTCAAGAAACTGAATTCAATTAATTTTTAATTCATTATAAAGCTTAATTAATTTAGAAATGTCGATTATGTTGATAACTGCAAAAAGTGATTTCTCAGAATAGTGATTGACAATTTGAAGTGTTTGTATATGTTTTTGTTAAGAAATCGTAAAACTACTATTTATTCTCGAACGAATACAGATACCATGAATAGACCAAACGAAAGAATACACAAAACCAAATCAAATTAAATATTTACCAGAACATGATCAAAATATCAGATATCATGTTATGACCTAATACCATCCACATATCTTTGTAAAGTTACATATGTACATATATACGTTTAATCTATCATATGCAATATTACTCATCACTAATTAATTGCCCTTTGCTTATAGGTACTTGGAGGATGTATTGTTACCATTAAACAGGTACGAGCACATACGTGAATACGCCCATTTTTTGTATTTCTCTTAACTCATTCAGTGAGTTATTTTTTTATATAAATAATAGGTATATGATATACGTACACTGTATTGTGACTATGAACATTACTATTGTCAATGCTATTGACATTTTAAGTTATATACAATTTATATAAACAACAATAACAATGTAAATAACAATGTACAGAAAGTTTTAAGGAATAAATATATAATAACTTAACAATACTTCCACATTTTTTAACGTCGGCTCCCCTGCTTTTGAAAAATCCATACAAATCAATGCATAAATCTAAATATTTCTATAATTAGATATCAACTACCGTATCCCTGTATTTTGATACAGCATTGTTGTTGCTGGACAGACACCAAACGTCCAATACATCACTATTTTAATTGACAACATTTTGAGTGTTTGATTATCTCAATCAAAATGCGTCATACATTCCAACATGCCATCAATTAGGATCTGTAATTGGGGATTTATATATTTATAATATCCCATTATTCATTTTTATGTACACGAGTATATTTTTTGTGATACGCACATATTTGTGTATGCATGTATGTACAATTCAAAATGTCAAACAATGATTGCTGATGTACAAAGGTTAAATAAAATGATATATTTCAGTAATCTATAGGTGATCTATTTGTCCCAGTTCCATGCGATAAGCAGTGTTTTGCGACAAATTGTATTGGTAAATATGAAATTAATAAATTTTTCAGTATATCAAACATCAAAAATATTGATAATATATTATGATGTTTTATAAAGATAAGTATGGAATACAAAACATATTTATCGCTTACCCTTACAATCAATATAATTGATGTTAAAGTTAGTTTTATACCTAAACAAAAAGAAGTTTTTTATTCCAAAAGTTGTCAGTTTTAAAAATTAGACTAAAACTCCATTTATACAATATATGTAGCTTTGAACGTATGTGTTACATATGTCAAAACCTCTACCTCATACTGAATTATAAACATTATCACAAACAGCTATCTAATTTACAAAAGAAATAAGTATTTTAAGAACTTTTAACTTGAAAATGATATTAATCTTACTTTTAGCTTTTAAATTCATCAATAAAAATTTTTAAATAGGTTTGTTTGAGATTTGGCATTTACTGTTTTTAAAATATCATTTGATCCTATCGACTCAAAACGGTTCTTGAACATATTGATAAAAACACCAAAATACAGCAACAGTTTTCAGAAAGTTGCTAATTTTATCAACACGAGTTGGAGTTTTATGTCTTTGACAAATTTTTTTCTGTTGTTTAAGTGTAAATTCGTCTTCAGACTTACACGATTTTCAATGGCAAATGTCATCATTGACATCTTAATGTATCTAATAGATACTATAATAAATAAAATCAAAACTACAACACAAGTCTATATGTATAAATCAATTTATTAATTATAACTAATCTTTTTTCTGGGAATACTCAGATCGTTCTTATCGATAACAAATATTAAAATAATTACTTAATATGCATATCTTTTTTTCATTCCCTCTTTAAATAAATTCATGTTACGCTAATGAAATATAGGTACACCTACACTTCTATAATGCAGGTACAATATATATGTAATATTTCTTGTGTATGATATCAACGTAACAAACAAGAATAAAAATAAAACTTCCAGGTCGTTACACATGACAGATTCCATGAGTGAAATAATTAATACTAATGTTAGTTGCTTAGTTAAAAGTAATTGAACAGAAAATTTGTTGCTCGTAAATATATCTAAATAGATTACTTATTCGTTATAAATAAAACATATATTTTTCAGAAAATATATTTTCCAGTGAATAGAAGCATACGCACATAAAAAATTATTCAATTGGTTTCACAATCAACATCAGAAATAATAGTATGTATTTAAGGCATTTAAAGCCTTCATGGGTATCTTGTTTTGTTTCTTGCTTTCTGGTGTAACACGATTTGAAAATTACTAAGTGACTAGAAATAACTATGTTTATTGAAACAAGGCAAAAATAAGTTTTACCTAGTAGATATGATTTTAAAATTTATTAACTGATATAATACATATATAAATACTGTATTATATCGTTTATATTCATTTTTATATGTATTTACTTATCATTTCTTTAAAATGTCAAAAAACGCAATTAAAATTTTCTTAAATGAGTATAATTTCATTTAATGAAATATCATTGAGAATTAGAGACATTATCTTTATTTTATAAAGTACGTCAAACAGATGAAAACCATTTCAATTTCTCTTTATTTACATTTTTAAATACATATTTAGATATTCACTAAATATGTGTGTTTTGAGTTTTGACACACTAATTTTAATGTACATAATTTCATACGTGCGTAGGTATAAAAACAAAATTCAGTATCATTCGACGTAAGAATATTTGTGAAAATCGATTATATATAGAACATAGGTTGACCAATCTCCTTTAATAATTTCAGAAAACGTATTAAACACAGAACCACAGTATACAGACTGCGAGCAGAGAGGCAGTTGCGTTATTGAATTTGTCGATCCCACAGAATCAACAAAGTTACAAAAATAACTCGTTCAGTCACGACCTACATAAACATGGACACGATTTAAAACTAAATCTACTGACGCTCATCTATACAGGATGGTTATAGCAATAAAACAGGTTATTTTAAATTTTAAACATAACTACAACAAACTATTTTTATTTAAGAAGAAGCATTTTTTACAACGATGTTAAATTATTTTGTAGATTTCTTATTATAATTACATAAAACAATTTTAACCCTATACAAATTTACATATCGTTGATAAATACCTAAAACAAGCTATAAGTAGTAATATGTAATAGTCTCATTTTACAAACTTTTTAAATCATTTAAAAATATTATTATTCATATAAATTGAAATACCATGTATTACCATTAGGGTGACCAGATCTCCGGTTTTGACCCGGAGTCTCAGGGTTTGTATACTTTTTCTCAAGGTTTGTCAGGGTTGGCATAACCTTTTACATAATCTGAAATCTGGTCACTCTAATTACCACCGTTAAACGTACTACAGATTTTCTAACAAATTCCAAATTCATTTATAAATCTAAAAAATTCAATATGTAAGCCATAGGATACATATTACATCATTGGTACCTACATTTCTTATTGTTTATGCATTATGTTATCAATATACAAATCTGTATTTGTCTGGATACCCCTCCTTTTCTTAAGTTCAAACAACAATTGTGAGTCACTCTTACTTTCTAAAGATCTATTGATCACGATTCAGAAAGTTCATTCACTCAATATTATTATTACATCAAAAAAACAAATAATTCGTTATTATGATATCTAAAAATATAAGTCAAAAAAGTAAGAAGTATACTTATTGTTAATCAAAAGTTCAAAGGTTAAGTACTTAGAATCATAATTTTTAATCTAACGTAAATTCTAATGGCGCTTAAGTAAAAGCGTCGCAAGAGATGCAGAGTATTGACATTTTTGATCTATTTAACTTATTATTTATTGATTAATTTATTGGTTTTTAGGAATTAATCATTATACATTATAACTTAAAAAAATAGTTAATAATAATTTAAAAAATCAAGCATATGCACAGTAATTTTCTGTTGAAATTATTTTATGCTCAAACAATAATATTTCCACGAAAAATATTATGTTGAAAATACTTTGTTTAGGTTTTCTTAAAACACTACCAAAAATTAGGAACTGGAGATTCTTCAATATTCGATCTATTTCTACGGGACTATTTTTCAAATATCATTATAAATGACCATCCTATATGTGACATTTTCTGTAAAGCGACACCAGAGCTCACAAGTGTCGCTAAGCCGTTTTAATTGATTTTCAAATGAAATAAATAAACACAGTCCGTACTTGTTTACTGTTTGCAATGCGGAAGGCTATAAACGAGTTACGTATGTGTACACAGAAATAAGCGTTATTTGTTATTCTTTTCTTAAAAATAAATCATTTCATTTCAATTTTCCTTTCATCGCGAAAGCATAAAACGAATATTTTATGAATTTATGGAAATCATTACTTTTTATGTTTTTACAATATCAATAAAATTACTCTATTGGTTATTTCTATAACCAAGAGATTATTATAGTTATATTGACACTTTAATATCACTTTGAAATAAAAGAATAAATAAACATGTTCTTCCTTTTTCTACTGATATTTTAATAATAAAAAAATATATTTTAAAAAAAAATTATTCAAACAATCATTATACGTATCTACCCTTTTAAATAATAATAAACAATACTATATTGCAAAAAGTATAAAGCATTAAAATTATTTGAGCTATATAAAATTGCTATAAAATTTACTTATACTTATTTTTTAATATTATAAATTATACATAATGTAACAAATTTTCAATTTATATTCAGGTACACATTGTCATACTTATACTGCATGTTATTATACATATGCTAATACATATGTATATAAGTTCTACATAATATAATAATAAACAACTTTAAGTAGACGTCAACAAAAAAAATGATGTTCTTGACATATGTTGTGTCAGAAATATAGTATGGATACAAGTTCTATTCATTAAATTATTAAAATAAACAGTAATGTGATCTGAAAAACAGATTAACACAGTAATAAAGCAACGATATTATGTTACATTGAAGAATTGGTAAGCTATATATAAATAAGCAATCTTTTATCATATCCGGAGTTGACATAAAAAATTACAAGACTTATAAATGAGAAAGAACTTTGCACGAGATCGAGATGAGACTGACATACAATCGATAAACTATAATTTTATCGAAATGAGACTTTCTGAAATTTTAGTCTAAAAAAATCGCTATGATATCTTTATTTAAATTTCGTCGATAATCTCAATGAGACTGTCGATTTTAAAAGATTATCAATAATAATTGAGTAAAAATGTATTCAAAAAGTAAAAGAATATAATAAAGATTCGTTTTATTTAAAAATTAATTTGTTCTCAATCTCGATCATGTAAACGTGATGAGATGGCTTCAATTTTTACCAACAAAAACCGAGACCTACCTTACCCTCGTCTCGTGTACGGCTGTAATGTATAATGCACTTATTTAGGTACACTGAGAAAAGAGATATTTATAGATTATGAAATTTGGTACCTATGTAGTTAACAAATCCCTTGTTGCTAATAGCGAACACGATTTTTAGTAACTGTTAATGAATCCCATGTTTAAGTTATATCGTTGTGTTTTCCCAAATATCTAGTTGATCATATTTTTTAAAATTGTAAATAATTAACAAATATTTTCGAAAACACGTTTATTTCGCACAACTAACTCTTATTACCAAACCAAAATCAAATACATTTAAATATTAAAAATATTAAAACATTACAAATATAATCGGCAGGAGTTATTTTATTGTGCAGTTTTAGCTTGTTTGTGCAGCTCTGAAATTGAAATGTGCAATTGTAAATCGTCGCTTATCTAACAACACCGCTCAAGTCATTTTGACCAACTTTACAGGAGAGCGAAAAAACCATGTATGTTTTGTATAGGCTACCGGCTTGCGCGCTGTCACTATTTTTTTAATTCTTGTCTCTTATGTCCGGTATTATAAACGACCTAGCAAATTTGCAAGCTAGCAAGCACTCTCAAATGGGGTATTAAACTTATATGACAGTTCTCAGTAAGTTGGTTTTTACCGTTTTAGATAGATAGTTTCATACATAGGAAGTAAAAAAAAGGTATGTAAAGTATATTTACTAAAGTGTATTTACTAACCTTGCGTAAAAAACGGTAACAACCAACTTACTGAGAACTGTCATATAAGTTTGATATCTCATTTGAGAGTGCTTGCTACCTAGCAAATTTGCTAGGTCGTTTATAATACCGGACATTATTGTCCGGAACGTCTAGAATGTGACCAATCACATTCTATGGCATCGATCTACCAATAGATCGATGCGCAATGAGTAGTTCTATCCAATGACATTAAAATGTAAAAACCGCTAATTTTCGACTTGAGCGGTGTTGTTAGATAAACGACGAAATGTAATTTTGTGTATTGATAAAAAAAGCATCTACATTTTTTTAATTGGACAAATAAAAAAAGGTCATTCAATTCATGCATCTACATATATTTTTTTTGGCTTTCAATTATATTGTGCAATTCTAAAATTTCCTTAAAATAACTTCTGATAATCGCTATTATACATACATTATACATTCATATTACAAAGAGTAATCTAGAGTAATATTACAAAGATATGCTAGTAGATATTTAAAATACCTGTTGTAGCTAATTTCATTTTGTATTAATAAAAAGAAATATTTATTCATTAAAACAAACAACATAAAAACTAAAAACACTCATTTACATGTAAAAACACCAAAATGCTCGTTACATTTTTATGCACATAGAATTCTATATTACTAACAAAAAATGTTTAAAGGAGGTACGTCCCAAAACATAATAGACATTTCTCAGCAGATAAGATAAAAATTTCTTCAGTACTTCCTACTTTTTCTTCCAGAAATATAGGGGAAACTGATGTTATTCCATCGTATTATTTCTTAGAAATATTTTATTTTTTATTGAAAAATAATATTCCTTAGGGTTTTAGTATATCGAATAAAAACTTGTTTTTTCTTTTTCATTATTTACTAAATATATATAAATGTGATTTATATTTTTATTGATATAAAGCTATACTCTAAATCTCTAAAACTGAATTCATAGTGATTTTTCACTAATTGATATAGTGCAATGTATATACTACTACGCTTTAGTGACTATAACAGAATCTATAAGGTTTTTATTTTATTTATTTTTGATGTCAAAAACTAGAAAAATCTAAAAAAAACTCCATTATTTAATAAGCATAAATAAACAGAAAATCATCACGCATGAGAATAATCTATTAATCATTAATAACCTACAATATCAGTTTTGAATGAAATGTCAATTATCTAATTTTTAGCCTAGTACTTTTTTTAGTGCACGTTATATCATATGGGCAAAAAAGGCTCGTTTTAAAAGAAGATACTTTTTTCTGTAACTAATTATATAGGCCAAAATTGCTTGAATAACAAAAAAAGGTTTTTAGGTATTATGGTAATAAGCTTTGGTTTTAATTTTTCTTATTCAACCAAAAACATTTTTAAATACGGTCCTCGAAAATGTATTTTGCGTATGCCCCCCACCCCAGTTTCATAACGTGCCTGAGAGATACCTGTATGTATATTAAAAATCTAATTTTTTTTCCTTAACTAGAATTTGACCAACAATGAAAAAAGCATTTATATAAAAAATATTCAAATTGTTCGTAAAATACATGCAGTTATGCGTCAGAAATTAATTACTAAAATCAAGGAACTGTTTTCACCCATTTCAGAATTAACCATATTTACCCTACATACAGCTTCCTACTTGAGAAATAAACTTGCCTGTGTTTCTTTTCGCATTCCCAAGGTGTCGGTTACAAATATCGGTGTGCGCACCATTTCAGTAACGCGCCCTCAGTTCGACTCCCTGTGAGAACAATATAGCATCTCAGCTCATTCTTTATGGTACCGTAGTTATAAACTCTTGGCTGTTTTTTTTTTCTCAATGTTATGTAATTACCTATGTAAGTATATTAATATTAAAACGAATATAAAGTAGTTTTAAATTATGATTTCATACTTATATACAACAGCCAAATAAATATACAAGTTGGTATAATAAATTTATGTATATAGAAATTGATAAATATTGTATAGGCTCGATTGTTGTATGTATACTATCATAATTTTTATAATATTTTAAAATAACAAAATATTTAATGATAAGAAGGAATACAAAAGAAATACATACATATAGCCAGTACACATTTAAAGAAATAAACCTACTTATTCAAAATGTTACGAAAAAATAGCGTTTATATATTACCTAAATTATATAATCATATTGAAAATACACATATTAAAATTCAGGCCATATACCCGTATGAATCAATGAAAGATTATATCATATTCATATTAGACAATGATAACATTAACGCTATTCTGCTGCTATCTGCGCACACCCAGCTTGTTGATTTACAGTCAGTTAAAATTATATATTGTATCACATTAAAATATAATTCAAAATACATACATTAATTAAAAAATAACCTTTATTTAATTTGAAATATAAGTTGGCGCTAATTAATTCATGTTATTACACGATTCTGTAATTTTTCTACATAATATTATTTAATTGTATATTTGGGTTCTATTTTCATCTTCACTATAATATAAACAGGGGCGGATCTTGAATTTGCGGGGCCCTGGACTAACACCACACAGGGGCTCCACTTAAGTACTTGAATAATTTATATATTGAAAAACTTTGATGACCTTTTTTTAGTCATTACCAATCAGTTTTTTATTCTGGTGACATTTATTTGGTCATTTACCCGTTATTTATTATTTCTTCGCAAAACACGGGGGCTTGTATCCGCGGGGCCCTAGGCTGCAGCCCAAAAATCCTATACGTAGATCCGCCTCTGAATATAAATGTTGAATATAAAATCGCATACATGTATATAAAATACTGAATCCTTAACATATAGGTACTCATGACTGAATCCAGAGAAGGAAAGTCAAACCTCTCCCGAAATTCTCATTAGTGAAATTATAACGTGAACAAAAACAGTCTAGGCTATCAATGCTGTTGATGATACACCCCACTTCCCCGAAAACTATGTATATCTGGCTTATGTTAGTACTGTACTTTCATATTAAAAATATATTTTTTCACTAAAAATATTTAAAGATAAATTTTTAAGAAATCGCAGTGACACTTTACCAGCTTTGATTACTAAAAAAAAGTTCACTTTTAAAGAAGGGGTTGTGGAGGAAGGTGTGAGTTAATAAGTATTTTCTATTTTAGCATAAAAATGTTTAAAATGTTTAAATTTTAGAAAAATGAATTTTATTTATAATTAAATGACTTTTTTATTACAGTAATATTATTAAATCAAATGGTGTATACAATGTTTTAAAGCAGTTAAACTACCAAATAAAAACATTAATTATAGAGATAGGAACAAAATAAAATTAACATTTTCAACATTTTTGTCTGGTTAATGACAACATTTTTTGGAAGTAAATCGGATCACAAAATATCAATAAGCAATTAGCATTCTATGGCGATATGAAATTCAAATCGCTTCATTCACACGTCATTTTCATTAAAATGCTATCAGACTTTGGAAAAGTTGTCAGCTTTCATATACAACAGAACATACAGTAGCGCATTCATTATCATCCAGGTTAGTTACTATATGAAAGGGGTGAATTTATAAAGAGCTATACTGATTACTTATACGCTTGTTTTAATTTCTATCTACAATATGTATCACACTATTTACTATCATAAGATGATTTTTTAAATTAAATTACGATATATAACAAGCTATAAATAAATAGCTCTGATCGGTTAGATATTTTCTTTCGCCCGATACTTTAAGAACGAATTACTGCACTAGAAATGGATTAAATTGTCTCTTCTTTTGCTGGAAGGGCGATAAAACCCTTCCAATTAATTCTCAACTTCCCAATTAAGAAATGTAATCTAGAAAATAACCACTTGCATCGCTATTGGTTTTATCATTTTCTTTTATTTCCTTAATAATTTAACATTATTTTTTAGGTAAAAACAAAAAATGTTTATATCTATATCCCTGTTGTTTAATTTAACCAAAACTACAATCCACGGCACTGCATAAGATACATGTATGTATTATGTATGTAAAATCTTCCAAATTATTCCACATATTTGGTAGGTATGTGTCAAAGTTTTGTGTTTATTAATAAACGAAATACATTGTCATATTGACGAATTATAAAAACCATACCTACTACCATATATGTACATTATTGTTCATTTGTGAAACAAAAACTGTTTTAATAATTTATTTCAAAATTACAATTAAAATAAGAAAGTATACCTACCATATATGTATGTATGTGTATTTTTAGCTGATATATAGGTAAGTAATATTAACATGTTTATTTTTATTGAGTTATACATGTAAGGTAAAAACATCAAAAATAAATAATTAATAATATGTTTATTTGAAAGCACTAAATAAAATTAGATACTAGTAAGACTAAATATGTATTTTAAAATAAGCAGTTATATGTATACATAAAAACTTATTTATCTCTAAGATATGATCTGGTAGGTCAACGTTCGAATGCAGTAAAATACAGTTTAGTCTATATGTATATGAATATACAAACATCCTGAATAACTGTACAGCTGATAGTACACACATTCATACGTTATCAAGGATGATTATTGCTTTAACTTTTTTTTACAAATACCATCCATACATCCACAAGATATAAATGAGTTTCAAAATAAACAATCATATCTTTACACAGTGATTAATTGTAAATAGAAAAATGTATACAAATACATTGAACACACTCGTAAACTTTGTATTTTCTTAATACATACACGTATATTTTGTATTGGAAAAATTATAAATAAAAATACTATCACAAATAACAAAAACTGAATAAATTTTTCAATCTACAACTACGTATAGGTATACACAAATTAAAAATGTCAAAATGAACTTTAATTTTTATGGTTTTTACTTGCGCATTTAACCAGAGTAATGTAATTTGAGCCTAAAAAATAAAAGAAGAGGGACTCAGATTTTGTGTTTCATCAAACCAAAAATTAAAGAAGTATGTATATTCATATTAAAATTAATATATATTACGTGTGTGTTGTGTATATTCTTATTACCAATTTTTATTTTTAGTCTAGCTATTTATTCACTTATTCTAACACTTCGTAACCCTCGTACTTGTGGTGACGACTATATCCAACGCTTACCAAACAGAACTAACTCGTTCTGAATTTAGTTACCCTAGCAGTAAATTAGATACAAAGCGACCATTCTTGAATTTCCAGTTAGCGACTAGACGGCCAATAAGTCCATTCCATTACCGAATGCATTGGTTCACAGATTAATGTTGCAGTACATTTGATCTTGCACACGGTATCGTTTTTCAAAGACGGAATAAAAAGGAGATCTTTTTTGCTTTATTCGTGTGCATGTTCAGATTACAGAAGTCTGACATAAAATGTTAATTTACTGTAAAGCTTTCGTGGTAATGAAGAAGTGATTTAAATAAAGTTGTAAATTCAAGAAACGCTCAACGTCTCGTTGAACTAGAATACAATAACAATATAAACTCTAGAAAACCGCAACAGTCCCTGTAATGTGTATGCGCAGAACTTGGTATACCATTACCATCAAAGTGCTTACAATTATAGTAGTAGCAGATTTATCGAAGTGAAGGAGGGCCTCGAATAATTAAGGTAGAAACCGGTAATAACGACATCGGTTAATACGACGCGACGTATCGATTTTAACGACTCAAAATAAAAGTCCAACTGAATCCCATATAATTGCATTTGTACCGGTTATTACGACTATCCGCTTTTTACTACCAATATGAACGGTCCCTTCGATGTCGTTATAACGATCATAGGTATATGTATTGCGCTAAAATATATAAATTTCTAATTTAAAACATTTCAGAAATTGTAATAAAATACTTTAAATTTTTTTGAAAGAATTTTAATAACAATTTTAATAAAATACCTCTATGGTTTACATACAATATGATAATGAAATCTATCTGAGGTAGGAACAAATACGTAAGCATATTTTACAATTTTTTTCTCCTTTAATTATTTTTTCTTTATTTTATGATTACATCGAAACTGAAATTCATTTTGGTAGGTATATTTTATAAATGTCATCGCAGCACATTTTTATCGACTATATCTTGAGTTTTTGACGTGTTATTGAAAAGTATCAAGTATACTTGTTGTATTATTAAACTTGAAGATCACTTTTAAAATATTTTCATTATGGAAAGATATTATTACAAATGATAGTATCTAGAAAATTAGACTATACGTGCTCCTTTTTGAAAGATAAGTGAATTGAAATAAAATTAAAAATTCATCTAACTTTTAAAATTACTGTATTATAAAAATATGTCTTAGCAAATTTAACAGCTGTTTTCTTTTCTATATGATCTGTGTTTTTTTGTCTTTCACCAAAAAGTACATATATTTCTAATAACATATATTTCCGTCTACATTTTATACATTAAAAACAATGTACATTACATGCATGTTTATTTGTTTATAAATGCACGTTTGTATTTAAAGTTTTGTATTTCAATATGTATATCGTAATTCCATTTAACAATAAATTTATTATTGACTTCTTCGTAGAAGGGAATTAAAATATGTTAATTTTAATAATAAGATTATAACTAAAATTAGCATAAACTCTTTTTATAGTTTGAATTATATCACTTTTAAAAATAAATATTATAACAAGTGAATAACCAAAGTAATTTAGGATTAATTGGTTGAACAAAAAAAATATAATCATATTTATTCATGTTTTTTTCTTTATATAAATTAAAAAAATATACCGGGTGTTTTTTTAAAGGCTTTCCAGCGGATTATTTCCAAAATAACGAATTTTCAGAGAAAATTTTTCAAGTTTCAAAGCTTTGAGGGGGCTAAATATTGAAAACATGGGTTGACCTTAAAAAAGGTCACCATGATGGGTTTTTTAGGTTCAACTTTTCTTTTTCAAATGTAAATTCATATTTTTTGTTGCAGATTCGTAATTAACTAGGAGAAATAAGTAACTTTTGTCTGAAACATTTTTTTCTGAAAATGTAATTTTTTTATGATATGAAGCAAAACAAACAGTAATTTCTGGATTTTAAATAATTTTTTATTCGAAAACTACCAATTTATAAAAAAAATTACAAGAGAAAAGAAGTGTTTAGATTTAGGCAAGGATTTTTCAGAGATTTTAAAAAATTATTATTAATTAAAAAACATTGGTTTTAAAGAATTTTTTCGAAATTAAAAAAAAAACGAATTACAAATAAATAAAAATTCTCCGATAATTCTTGTTAAAATCTAAGCACTTTTTACCTTTTGCGAATATTTAAAAAAAATAATAGAAAAAATTATTTAAAATCCAGATATTACTGTTTGTTTTGCTCCATATCATAGAAAATTTACATTTTCAGAAAAAATGTTTCAGTTAATTACGAATCTGCAACAAAATAGATACGTTTACATTTAAAAAAGAAAAGTTGAACCTAAAAACCCCATCATGGTAATCTTTTCAAGGTCAACCCATGTTGTCAATATTTAGCCCCTCAAAGTCATGAAACTTTTGTCTGAAAAATTTTCTTTCAAAATTCGTTATTTTGGAAATAATCCGTTAGAAAGTCTTTAAAAAAACACCCGGTATAGACATTACAGGTAAGTATCTACAGAAGATTCTCGGTTAAGGTTTGTGCGGCCCTGGAGCGATGAGGCTGTCGTACCCTTGACCTGGGCGAATCCCACGCACCTAAGGAGAGCGTTGGTGAAAGTCATCGGTGCGTGGGTCAACCATAGCCAACTATATACATTATACACAACAACCACTCACAGCACAGTAGCATGAATGATTCCCGAGATTATGCAATGCCTGTGTGCTTGATTAATGCATTACTCTGTGGAGCATCCTTGGCAAGTACACCCGTCTAGTCTAAAACTTCTTGAGACTGATGTTATTGTTCTATGTTTCTTACCGCTGAATATTATGGTTATACATAGACATACACTTGATAGTATATTAACTAATTTTGATGAAAACAACAACACAAATGATAATTTAATTAGCACCTACCTAGAAAAGCTGCAATTATATTTTTTGTGGTGGTGAAATTGAATGTTTATATAGTTGTCTAGAATAATGAAGTTTATAATTTATAATTATTATTATGCCCAGTTTATCTGTTGATTACTGGGGCGTTTAAAGGTCGACTACAATATTCTTATTAATCACATTTTTAAAACGTCACATGTAAATAAATATACAATATATCTGGCATTGAAATTGATTCAATCAGCTGACTATTTTTTTTATATGTATAGGTATAAAAAATATCTACACACTAAAATCTAAACTATATCTGATAGATTTAAATAGATTTTCTTTTGTCGTATATTTCTATCACTATGCGTATGACAGTAATATTACTTCAGATACAAAATATACAAATGTAAATTTTCGATAACGAAAATCGGAAAAGTACAGTTTTTTCAAACAACTTTTCTGCGAAACATATTAAACTTTTGCTACAATATATTCTTACTCGATCTCTATTTTTGAAGTTTTAGCTGCTGATGTATAGTTCTTTGAAACTTTTTATACCTTTAGAACTGCGTATCTATGTGGAAAATTGGATCTTATTGTAATGACCTAATCATTTTTAAAATTAAATATAAATATAAATTAAACAATAAAATAGGATTTTTATACTTATACTAAACAAATGTCAGTATGATGATAATGACTTATATTTGTTGTCAGCTGGATATTGTTCTTTTCGGACAGTTCCTTCATGTTAAGTCAATATGACAAATTATAAACTATTAAATTTAAAACGCAGTACCTATATTTATTATTAACAGAGCAATAAATGAAAAATATAAGTAGGGACGTATTTAGTATTTATTAAAGAAAATCGTATACTTTTACTTTCTTATACGCTCATATTATGTAAGCCCGTTTATTTCGAATTCGACATTTTGATTAAAATACCTGTTTTGATCATTTCTGATTCCATTCTGGCTATTTTTAGCATGATGTCTGTGTGTCGGTCGGTTTGTAACTCAAAGACGACAGTATATAACACACGGTCTTACAACTGGATACAGATGTTAACTTATTTTGCCAATTTTTCTAATTAATTTTGAAATATAAATAAATACTTTAATTATTCCCATATTCATTTTTCTAATCTTTCGTATTGTTTAACACACAATTGATGACTTCTTTTTGATTAAAAAATTGATGGCAGTGGGGGGGGGGGATTTCGCCCAGGGCATCAGTCTCGCTAAGGCCGACTCTGGTGCTGCGTATAAGAAAGTCTCGTGGGACCTATAGCACCTTTTTAATTGATTAAATACTAATTTTTTTTGATACTTGTTAATTTTCCTCCCGCAAAAATATGAATATAAGCCATAATTGTAATATATACGCACCAATTTTAATAACACTGTCCTTGGTTAGGGCATTCTACGAGCCAAATCTCCAGGGGCAAAAGTTGGGGTTATTTTGGTTTAAATTTTAAACTTTAAAACATGAACAGTTTTAAAAATACTATACACTTTACTCACAATATTTTGGTGCGTATAGTATGGATATGGTCATTTGTAGGAGCATTGAAGGATAATAATTTACAAGTTTTAACACTTTTCTTGCAAAACATAAAGTATAATAAATAAAATATATTACTTTAAGTACTGCATGTACATTCATTTATTGATGTCCAAAAAAAAGTATAACACACTACACATACGATTTTAATATAATCAAAATGACAAGACTTTCTTAAAGCGAAATCAGTAGAGTACAGATTTTTTTTTAAAACATTAATCTATCGTTGTCTACACTTCAGTAGAATGTAATTTACAAGGGAACCTTTTCAAGTCGAAAATTCGTATCGAGTTTAAACTTTGTATTCAGTTAGAGGAGGTCAAGATAAGTAAGAAAAAAATTATCTTAGCTGTGGTAAAACTGCTTAAGAGAGTGAAACACCCCTATGAAAATGTGCAAAATAATCATATGTTTTCAAAGAACTCAGAAACTAATAAAAATTTTAAAAAATCTACAATACAAAATTTTCATGATTTTTTATGCTCTTTCGAATGGTGATAGTCAAAATAAAAATAAACCGTTAACCCCCACATTCCATAGGTTAAATTTTTTTGAATTTTGACTATCGCAATTCGAAAGAGCATAAAAAATCATGAAAACTTTGTATTGTAGATTTTTTTTAATTTTCATTAGTTATTTGAAAAAATATGGTTATTTTGTACATTTTCATAGGGGTGTTTCACCCCCTTAAACCGTTTTACCGCAGCTGTGATAATTTTTTTCTTACTTACCTTGACCTCCTCTAACTATATATATACAAAGTTTAAACTCGATACGAATTTTCGACTTGAAAAGGTTCTCTTTTAATCCAACTTAACATTGTTTAAAATAATACAAGGGAACAGCACCAATAATTTTGTTTATATACATTTCGATTTGTTTTTTTTTTAATGAGTACTGTACATTTAATGCCCACATATTTAAATCAGCAGATACATATATCGAAAAAAATGGTAGGTACTTATATCTGATTATTTTACCTACTTATATCATACTGTGTTTACATATTCTGTATATTTTATTAATGTTACGAAAGAAAAACACAATTTTTTAAATTGACCAAATTAAAATTATCTTTGTATGATTATAGATAATACAAATATATAGAATATGTAATATGACACACACTTTATTTGTTTACACCTGTTATCATTCACTGCAAATAAAAAGAAAATAATAAAGATATAATTTATTTATTTTTAAATATAATTTGTCCTATTGAATCGACTAACTCATTTTTAATTTAATTTTGTAATATAATAAATAAAAATACCTATATACATTATACATTATATTAATACTTATGAAGCATTTATATAATATGTAAATAGGTACCGACTATAATTTATTTATAATTTAATGTACATATTATATATTCTGTACTTAACACGTAACAATTTTAATCTATTAATTCAAAGAGTTAAAATGAAATGCATATTATTCAGAGCTGCGCATATACTTAAGTTACTTAAGTACATGTACTATACTTAAGTACAATTTACAAATGAAAGTAGGTAATTGTACTTAAGTACCTACTTTACCAAACACAAGTAGGTACTTGTACTCGTACTTAAGCTGGATGTATAAGTACTTTTATAAAAGTATTTACGTTCTTTCTTTAAGTACTCAAATACATTTATGTAATTGTACTTAAGTATATTTTTTTAACTTGTATTTTGTACTTATGCACAATTTTGTCGTTATAAAGGTACCTACTTCGGATATACTATATCTGCATAATTATAAAATTAATTTTCAAAAGCAATACATGAGTTAGTGTTGTATACATGCATTACAACTATTTATTTATAAATATACATTATACAAAAAAATAAATACTTAATAAAAAAATATGCAACATTCATGCATTCATATTACAACCATCCTCCCCTCCCCTCCCCTTTCATCAAAAAGCTCACGCACATAAATAAATAAATAAATAACAGATTTTTTAAATGAGACAAATTAATTTCTTACCTTTAATTCAAATCCAAAATTCCTTTATCCACAATAAGTAACAAAAAATAAATAAAACACTACACAAAAACTAAAAAATAAATTCACATTTCACTGTCCAGCAACAAAATAAAATCAAAACACCTAATAACAAAAATAATCTCAACAATATTAAAAAAAAATGAAGTAGAAATAAAAACTGAACAATAAGGAAAAATTAATAGATCAAAATAATGCACACACTAAAAACACCGACCACGATATTATAATTATTGCGACCGTGTTTCACTACATCTATACTCAACGATAGATGGCAACACACTGGATTCTGAAACACGCCTTTTGCATTCACCCGCCAAAGTATTGATTCCCCACTCCAAGGTTACACGTAACAAGTTGTTCTCTGTTACTGTCTAATGTGCGCTTATGTCTAGCGTTCTCTTTATCTATAGACGTGCGTAACAAAAAAGTGAAGAACACCGTTTATTATTACTTCTTCGACGCTGATCTCGGATTCGTAAAATGAGATGAAAAAAATGTGATATTATTGACGAGACACGGTTATTATCGCATATTAAGTTGAAAAACAAATTATTTTATTTTGTTATATTTAGTTCAAAAATAAATATCTATTACAACTTTTGAATAAAATTAAATCATCGATAAAAATTTTAGATGGAAAATTCAGAAACCTTTATATAAAATAATATTAAAAAAATAAGAACACGGGGTACAGTAGTAACTGTGCCGTAACTAATAACATAGAACTTCCTATTTTCCACTTTTTCAATATCTATTCATTATTCAAAATCGTAAGTATCTCGCTCGTATGCGAAATAGGGAGTTTTTTTTCGTGATTTATTCGTTATACAAAATCACAAATACCTAGGTATGTCGGTTCCTGTGTGAGATAGAGGGTCGCTTTTCCAAAAGTACATATATACACCCTGCACCGAATCGAATTACATCAATTACAACTATTCATATTTGCATGATAGGAGGCGAAATATTGAAGATCACCGCTGCTATGTACAAAATCCTTGAAAATTTGTTTTTTTTATGCTACTATATTTAAGGGTTGATTAGCTCTACATAAAAAAACCACCCAATTGTTATAGTGGGCAATACATATTTAATTAACCTGATTAATAATATACATTGAATGTATGTAAAAATAAAACGGGCAAGTGCATGTTGGGCATGCACATGATAGGGTTCCGTAGTCATTCTCACTACGATTTATAAAAAAAGAGTTATTTCAAAATTTTCGTGACTGAAGGGTTAAAATCATAAAGTCATTTGACTTTTATTATTGCATTTTAGGAGATCTATCAAATGACACTCCACTCAAAAGGGCAAATAAAAAAAATGTGAGTTCACATTTCAGTCTATGAAAGGGGGTCCAAAATAATTTTGCCAATGTCCGTTATAGTTTTCAGTAAAAGTACTAATTAAAACCTGCATTCTGAATTTTTTTCAGATTTTTTTAATTGATAGTTTAGAAAATAGAGGGGGACGCTCTGATAACGACATTAAAAAGCAAATATATCTTGACTGAAGGGTTAAAATCAAAAAGTTATCTGACATTTTTTATTGCATTTTAGGAGACCTATTAAATGACACCCCACTCAATAGGGTAAGTGGGAAAAAAATGTAAGTTCACTTTTCAGTCTATGAAAGGGGGTCCAAAATATAATTGACAATTTTCAGTGAAAGTACTAATTATAATCTACGTTCTGGAATTTTTTCAGATTTTTTTAATTGATAGTTTAGAAAATAGAGGAGGGGACGCTTTTATAATGACTTTACATACGAAAATACATCGTGATCAAAGGGTTAAAATCAAAAGGTCTATTACATTTTTTGTTGCATTTTAGGAGACCTTTCTAACGACACCCCACTCAAATACTCAATGGTGTAGGTGAATTTTTTTTTTAAAAACACTTTTCATTTTATGAAAGGGAGGTCTAAAAAATTTTTATTTTCAAAAATCATTTCTATTTTTGGGTCATCAATCTACGACCGTATACCAAATTTCATCTTATTATGACAAAATTTTTCAAGACGGACGGACGGACGTACATGGAGAAACTATAAGGGTTCTTAGTTTTCTACGGAACCCTAAAAAACTATCGGATTCCCACGGCTTCGCTCGCGTAAATTTCGAAACTAATTACAACCCTCCATACGTGATAGGGGACATAAAAATATTTTTAACAATGTTCGTTATCATTTTCAGTGAAAGTACTAATTAAAATCTACATTCTGAATTTTTTTCAGATTTTTTGAATCGATAGTTTAGAAAATAGAGGGGGGGAGACGCTCTGACAGCGACATTTAAAAGCAAATATTTCGTGACTGAAGGGTTGAAATCAAAAAGTTATCTGACATTTTTTATTGCATTTTAGGAGACCTATTAAATGACACTCCACTCAATGGGGTAAGTGGGGAAAAAAATGAGAGTTCACTTTTCAATCTATAGAAGGGGGGTCCAAAATATTTTTGACAATGTTCGTTATAATTTTCAGTGAAAGTATTAATTAAAAGCTACATTCTGGAATTTTTTCAGATTTTTTAAATTGATAGTTTAGAAAATAGAGGGGGGGGGGACGCTTTTTTAACGACTTTGGAGAGCAAATACATCGTGATTAAAGGGTTAAAATCAAAAAGTTCTGATAAATTTTTTGTTGCATTTTAGGAGACCTTTCTAATGACACCCCACTCAATGGGGTAGGTGAAATTTTTTTTTTGAAAACACTTCATTTTATGGAAAGGGGGCCTAATTTTTTTTTTTTTACAAAAATCTTATTATTTCTGTTTTTGGGTCATTAATCTACGACCGTATACCAAATTTCATCTTATTATCTCAAAATGTTTGAGGACGGACGGACATGGAGAAACTATAAGGGTTCCTAGTTTTCTACGGAACCCTAAAAATCGTAAATAACTCGGATCTTAGTTAAAAATTGCAAAAACCCATTCCCTGTCTACCCCCGCCAATAGAGGTTGAATATCAATTTTTTTATTGCAGATTATTTTGCCCGATTCCACTATTATAACTTAAGCAGCTACGCAGGTAAACATATCTAAATTTATCCTCGTCCCCGTCCCATGCTATTAGGGCTTGAATGTCGAACTTTAATTTTTAATTGAATATTTTTTGTCCGAATTTACCTTAATATTATGAACAGTTATGACGATAAATATATCAAAATTTTACCCCCCCCCCCCCTTTTTCTCATAGGGGTTGAATTTTCGTAATTGCTATTTGTCTTGTAGAGTACCTACTTGTGCAATGTTTCATTCAGTGGATACAAAAAAAATCTTACAAATTTATCTACCCTCCTAAGAACTAAGGGGTAAAATTTTGGGAAATGTTAAAATATTCGTTTCATTATTTGTATTGTCGAGTATGTATGATAAGTTTCAATTAAATGCGAACAAAAATAAAAATTATACAAACTTTGATACCCTATTTTAACCCCGTTGGGGTTGAATTTCGAATAATCCTTTCTTAGTGGGTGCTTACATCACAAAAAGAAGACACCCATGAAATTTCACGTTTCTAGGTCCAGGGGTTTGGACTGTGCGTTGATGAATGAGTGAGTAAGTGAGTGGTTAAAGACAAACTCTTTTATTATATAGATTATAGATTATCGGAAAAATTTAAATAAATTGAAAATACAAAAAAATATATCGAGTTTATTTTTCAATGTAAGCTCAGTATAGTCTGTTTAACTGTAAATTGTCTAACCCTTTCCTATTTAAATCACTATCAGGGCCTTTTGATTTTAGTATATGAAAAACATATTTAAAATTATGATTTGTAACGCATTTTTTTAATTCCCCTCCCCCTTCCTGCCCAACTCTCTCAAAAGGTGTATATGGGGATTTTAACTTTGGTAAACACTGCAGTTTATATAGTAGGTATAATAAGTAAATTTAGTTTTTATCAATCAACAAATATGAAACATTATATAAAAAATTCAAAGAAGTGTACCAAAACACCACCAAATTTAAAAATGTATCGTTCTCTTTTGTTTTCATTTTTTGTATAACTGATCAACATTATTTTCAAAATGAAATATTAAATCGTGTCATGAACGTGTCACGCTGTGCATGGTAAATGTAATACTATATAGTGCGTGATCGTGTTTATTTCTGTAACCGTGAGTGAGCGGGCGTGATTAAAATTATTTTCTTCGTGAGGCATAGGTAAGTATTCGTGAGAAAATATTAATCACCCGTCCAGCCCTAATTTAAAATATAGTTCAGCAGTTTTATAACATTTTTTTGTTTTAATATTATCACAACCCTTAGATTAGTCTCTTAGCTACCCCACTCCCTCATTGAAATTTAATATAACATGTACTCAGTACTCTGTACTGACTTGTAAAATGTATACTCAAGTACTTTTATTTATACTTGTACTTGGTACTCGAGTACATTTTATGTAGTGTAACTACTTGTACTCAGTACTTTAATACTTTTTTGTAGGTATTTGGAATAGCTCTGGTCGGTGCCAAGTCAATAATAAAAAAACAATACATTTTATCATATATTAAACTACTAGATTAATATATGATTTTATTGATGAAAATAAAACTTGTTCTTTTTTCTGTCAATTTTTTATTTATTTTTCGGCCCTATATAAGTATGTAGGTCTTAAATAAATATAATATATAATATAAAATATAAGAACTGGAGAGCCAATTTTTTTATTTAGAGATCTTGATGGAAATATCCATTCTGACCTTCTCTGAATCCATTCTGACTATATTCGCTCAATGTTTGTGTGTCGGTCTCTGTTGGTCTGTAAGCTTAACTAAAAAACAACAATCATAAAAGTAAAGCTCAAAAGCGCTCCCCCGCCCCCGACAAATGCGTCAAGAAAAATCATAATTTTATTTTTCTCAGCATTCGGTGCGCATGTATTTTCAGTTACAAGTAACTAATTTATATAGGTAGTCAATATATTAATTAATTATAAATAAATAATATGTTGTAACGGCAATTTACCGTATTTTCCAGATATCGAAATTAAAATTGAATTCAAAATGAAACAATAAAAATATTTTTATTCAATTTTTAATATTTTTTTTAAATTATCCCCTATTAAATAAACGGTTATTTGTAGTTTAAACATCACAAACTATTTTTCGATGAATCTATATTTCTTTACGATTCATTGTTGCAATGTAAGAATTTTCCAGAATATTCCGTGTCGAAATTAAAATTGAATTTAAAATGAAACAATTAAACTATTTTTATTTATTTTTTAATATTTTTTTTAACTATCCCCTATTAAATAAAGGGTTATTTATAGTTTTAGCATCACAAACTGTTTTTCGATGAATCTATATTTCTTTACGACTCATTGTTGCAATGTATTTTCCAGAATATTCCACGTGTCGAAATTAAAATTGAATTTAAAATGAAACAAACTATTTTTTTTTTTTTTTTAATTATCCCCTATTAAATAAAGGGTTATTTATAGTTTTATCGTCACAAACTATTTTTCGATGAACCTATATTTCTTTACGTCTCATTGTTGCAATATATTTTCTAGAATATTCCAGGAGGTAGGTATCGAAATTAAAAAATGAAACAATTAAACTATTTTTATTTATTTTTTAATATTTTTTTAAACTATTCCCTATTAAATAAACGGTTATTTATAGTTTAAACATCACAAACTATTTTTCGATGAATCTATATTTCTTTACGATTCATTGTTGCAATGTAAGAATTTTCCAGAATATTCCGTGTCGAAATTAAAATTGAATTTAAAATGAAACAATTAAACTATTTTTATTTATTTTTTAATATTTTTTTTAACTATCCCCTATTAAATAAAGGGTTATTTATAGTTTTAGCATCACAAACTGTTTTTCGATGAATCTATATTTCTTTACGACTCATTGTTGCAATGTATTTTCCAGAATATTCCACGTGTCGAAATTAAAATTGAATTTAAAATGAAACAAACTATTTTTTTTTTTTTTTTTTTAATTATCCCCTATTAAATAAAGGGTTATTTATAGTTTTATCGTCACAAACTATTTTTCGATGAACCTATATTTCTTTACGTCTCATTGTTGCAATATATTTTCTAGAATATTCCAGGAGGTAGGTATCGAAATTAAAAAATGAAACAATTAAACTATTTTTATTTATTTTTTAATATTTTTTTAAACTATTCCCTATTAAATAAACGGTTATTTATAGTTTAAACATCACAAACTATTTTTCGATGAATCTATATTTCTTTACGATTCATTGTTGTAATGTAACTAAGTATTTTCCAGAATATTCCACGTGTCGAAATTAAAATTGAATTGAAAATGAAACAATTAAACTACATATTTTTATTTATTTTTTAATATTTTTTTAAAATATTTTATCCCCTATTAAATAAAGATTTTATTTATAGTTTTAGCATCACAAACTATTATTCGATGAATCTATATTTCTTTAGGACTCATTGTTGCAATGTATTTTCCAGAATATTCCACGTGTCGAAATTAAATTCGAATTTAAAATGAAACAATTATGCCCGGTATTATAAAGAAATTGCATGCAAGCTTTGTTTCCATGCAAAGCAAACGCTATCTACTAGGAGTCAAATGTAAATGACAACCAATCACAGATTGTAGCTTTAAAATATCAAGACAATTTGACTCCTAGTAGATAGCGTTTGCTTTGCATGGAAACAAATTGCTTGAATGCAATTTTTTTATAATACCGGGCATTAAACTATTTTTATTTATTTTTTAATTTTTTTTAAACTACTCCCTATTAAATAAAGGGTTATTTATAGTTTTAGCGTCACAAACTATTTTTGGATCAACATTAAAAATACCGGTATTAGAATTATGGTCGGGTATTGTACTTTTGTACTCACTAATCACAATGGTAAGTAAGTCGACTGGGATGCTTCTGTGAAAGGGAGATGGTATCAGGTAGATAGTTGGATAAACCGCAACCGCGGGGAAGTCAACTACTACTTGACGTAGATGCACTTAGGATACGGTTGCTATAGAGCCTACCTCTATAAATATCGATATAAGGGGTCTCTAGACTGTCCGGCCGGGTGTGGTGTACCAGAGAATGCTGAACGTGTTCTTCCACTGCCCACGCTTCAGGTCAAACCGTGAGAAATTGGAAACAGTACTGGGTGAGACTCCAGTGCCTGAGAACCTGGTGCACCACATGCTAAGGTCGGATGAGGCCTGGGCTGCTGTCAGCGGTCTTGCTTCCTCAGTTCTGAAGAAACTGCGTTGGGAGGAGCAGAGGAGGAAGGAAGCAACAATACTTGTTCTTGAACAAGGCTAGCTGAAGCTAGGTAAAAGTGTAGAAGCCATGGGTCATGGATGAAAAGAGGTGGGGGTTTAGTTGGTAAGGTCGAGGATCAGTCCAACACACGGGAAGCATTCGCCTATGCTTTCCATGGTGCTTAACGCATCCCCCCCCCCCCCCCCCCCCCTTCGGAAAAAAACACACACGCGCGCCAACACATCCTACTCGAAACGTGTAGGTAATTACGTTAAAATCTTGAGTTCGAATATTTATGATTACTAAACTTTATTATATAGTATATTATATTGCATATAGGAATTTAGGTATAAAAAAGTAAAAATGTATATTGAAAAATAAAAATATTTGTATTTCGATTGGAAAGAATTAGAACCACTCCCTCCCCCTTCTATGGTTTTGCTCTGGGTTCAACTCTAGTTGTGAATATCTTGCCCCTTGGGTAAAATAAATAATTGGCGTCTATAATTGCAATTTAATTAAATTATTTTACATTTCAATTTATTCTTCAAAATAATCGATAAAATATTTTATTTTATAGTTAGTTATGTAACTTTGTAACTAACAGTTCTATTGGAGGTCCATGACGATTATTGATAGTTTTTCACAAATATGTAAAAATAACAAAATAAATCAATATTAAAACTGTTGATTCGAATACTTATAAATAGAAATAATTCAATATTGATTTTTCATTAAATAAAAAGTTGTATTTATTTATTTCTCCATTGAATTTTAATTGTTGTTGGAATTCATAATACCACCATCTATGTGATCATGCTAGAACTAAACGGTAGTATGGTAGGGATGGTAGGTAAATATGAAATGTTAGAAAACACTTTAATCGACAGTGACAGGGTGAAGGTACATATTACAATTACATTATTTTGTTGTAAATAATAAATCATGAAATAGTTTTAACGTGACAAAAAGCAGTCTTCAGTCGATATCAATAAAAATGTTTATAGTACATCGTGTACTATAACTAAATCTCATCAAATTCTTGGTTATGTTAGATTGAAAACTGTGACATTGACAATCAAATGTCAAGTTATAGTTGAAAAATACTAAAACAGCAAGAATGTTAATATTTTGATGAAAAATACTTTTTACATTTTGAATATCAAATATGATGAAGGTAGGGTCAAAAAAGTTAAACATGCTTGATGCTTGCACGAAAAGAGAACAAGGGCTAAGTGATAGAGAAAAGGTTTCAAAGGTTTTATTATTAGCTGCTGAAGATCATTTAGTAACAAAAACTTATCATGAATTGGTAAATATTCACGGATCTAAAGTACAATTTTTATTAGTAATAATTGATTTTTTATTTCGATAGATTTGTGACATGCCAGAAGTACCTAAATCTACATTTCTTATGGTATTCAGTCCAGATGGGTAAGATTTATATTTCCTTTTCTATCTTAATTACTATTTTACTTATTTATATGTTAAAATTATATGATAATCTTCTAATTATTCTTCTTTCCAGTTCCAAAATTGCATCAACACACGGAAATCACAATATCTATGTTACGGATCTTCGCACTGGGAAAAACATCAACAAGTTAGTGGGTCATCCCAGAACACCATGGTGTATAGCATTTCATCCCTCGTCTAATCAAATATTAGCTACTGGTTGTCTTGGTGGACAAGTGAGAATTTGGGATTTAAGTGTAAGAGTTTAATACTTTTTATTTAGATTAAAGTAAACCAAGTTTAAAATTATAATAATCAGTTTTTAAGATCTATCAATATTTATTTTGTTGTAAATTTATTATAATAATTAGTTTAATGTATAATTTTATTGCTTTCAATTTATGAAAAGTAAAGTTATTAAAATAGTGAATATATCACTCCAGTACAATATTTGGTTTTCATTATTTTAATTTGTTGAATATTTCAAATATTAATTTTAAATGTTTGATAAAATATTATATGTTAAGAATAACTTCTGTAAATAAAAAAATGGTAGATGTTATATTTGAAAATTATTATTTTATTTATTGTTTTATTCACACTTGCTCATTTAAATAAGATTGTAACATTTAACAATGAGTTGTAAATTGTAATACCTATATCTATTCAATTTTATTATGTCAGGGTGGAAGCGAAGTCTGGTCTACAGAATGTCATTCTGTCATCGCATCATTAGCATTTCATCCATCTGACAGACTTCTCGTAATTGCTACGTATAATGAATTATATTTTTGGGATTGGAGTCAGCCGAAGCCTTTCATGCAGACATGTACAAATAATGTAAGAGAGAAAATTAGGTACGTATATGACATTATCAAGTTATCTAAGAGAAAAGAGACCAATAGACGGTTAATCAAGATTGTCTCATTTTACATCATTATTAGCAAATTCTTTTCATTGTTTGGGGTGGTAAGCTAGTAATTCTATTGTTAATTATTTATTAAATATCTGATTTAATTTGTATGTACATATTTTACATATTAAATGTAGGTACGTAGCATTTGATCGATTGGGACATAAACTAATAACTGGAATAGCCAATCAACTTCAGAATCGATCCAACAGAGTACCATTAATACAGCAGCCATCTCCTCCAAGAGTTACGCATCCAGTTCCTAACTTTTGCCACAACAGACGTAGTAACCGTTATCAATTCACAACTCCAGCAATACAGGTTTTTATCCATTTATTTTATGAAAATCGGGCTGTAAAGGCATTTTATATAACAATTTACATGTATATACTTATATTTGTTTTTATTAGCTTAACTCCATATCTGTATGTGACAGGTTCATATAGGTTTAGGATGTAGATTGTTATCTACTGACATTTTGGTGTTTCTCCTGTTAAATCAGTACATTTTTGTAAATTTGTAGTCAAGCTGTATATCTTCTAGGTTTTTTTTAGCCTGTGAAAGGTTTTGCTTATTTAATGTTACTAGAGGGCTTATTTCTTATGTTGAAGATTACATGAGTCAATTTGGTTTCATTTACTTGTTTTCTCTGATTGGTATATATCAGCGGTTCTTAAACTTATGTAGTCTAGGGACCTCCTTTTGAACTAGAAAAAAATTCATTATTAACTAACAATAAAATATGAATCATAAGCAACTAACTAAAATTTTGACTTATGTTAAATGCATTATCATCATAAAAATATAGTCAGTTTTTTTTAGTAAATCTATAATAAATCGTAATGCCTAATAATATTTGTTTTATGTGATTCATCATTAATGTTTACGCATTTTAGATATTTTCAAGTTCATTAAATCAAACTTTTTCAAATTCTTTGGATGAAAGGCACATTGCTGTATGTTATCATAATCTTAGACAGCAATATCAATCATTGTTGAAGAAAGTTGCAGAATTACATCGAAGAAGATGTGCTAATACTGTAGGTTGAATTATTATTTTATGTCTTATTATGATTTTCCTATAAATAATATTGATGGTTGAAAGCTTAAACCAAATAACCAACATTTCGGTTGCTATTACATTATATATACCATTACAATTAGTATTTCAAACTGCGCTGAATGATATATTCCACATAACTATGTTGAAAAATATACCACTTGTGTAACAGTAAAACGACTGTCAGTTTGACTATATAATATCACATATCACAATGTAAATTATTTAATTAAGTAAAGCTTAAAAATATTGAAGGTGAAAAATTTTACTCGATAAAAGAATAATAAAAAATGGAAAAAATGCTGACAAAAAATTGAAAAACTTACAACCTTGCAAGAAAGGTATAAAATATGTTGTTTATTTTCTTCCAGCTTTCTACTGTCAGTATAATTTTTCCAGTTTTCCAAATGTATTTTTATTTAATTTCAAGGTTCTTTATTAATGTCGTTTACTGTGAATTACTGAAACACATCACTAATTATTTTTTATGAAAATTATACAAAATAAATCAACCTATCAATTCACATGATTAATAAAATATATTTAATAATTTTTAAATAATACAGACCGATCGAGGTACAGATCCTATGGAGCCATCACAGGCATCTACTACAAGCACACCGAAAGCAGAAACAAAACCAACTGCTAGTATTGTTCAACCAATTTCTAGTGCAACTCAAGATTCTAATGTTTGTAATATTCTACCACAAAAACCTGTACCTTCAGTGTCCTCTTGGGGATCTCCACAACCAGGGCCTAGTGGCTTAGCTTCGAAAAGGACAAAGAGACCTAGGTTTGTTATATATTGAAATTTATATTGTATCTATTTTTTAGTGAAGTATTTTGAAAAAAAATATAATAATTTAAATAAATAATTAACAGATCAAAAAAAGAAGTTATCCGCATTCGCTCTAGTGATTCTTGTTCATCATCTGATAGTTCAGATGACATTCCTGCATCTGTAAAAAGAAGAATTGGTGTTGGATCTCTATATACTAACTTGGCATCAAGTGATGAAACTAGAAATATTGATTTACCTACTCCACAAGAATCCTCTAAAGAAAATAATGTAGTAAATTCTGAAGCAGCAAGTAAATCAAGTGCATTTTCTATATCAGATAAATCTGCTTTTCATCCGACATCTACACAAAGCTTGAAACAGAAACCATCAGACTCTACAAATGAAGAGATTGAAAATGTTAATGAAGATACTGGACTTGAAAATTCTGCTCCTATCGAATCAGTAAACAATTCAAGTTCATCATCAACTTCAAGTGAATCACCAACTATTATCCAATCATTGTTTTCAGTTCAGTCAGACAGAATTAACAATCAAGTTAATGATTCATCAATTGAAACCATATTGATCAGCCCAAATTTATCACCTGCATCAAGTAATTCCTCAGATCTAACAATAGTCCCGGGAACTCCACCAGCTAACGAAAACCCTTCACCAAATAGCAATGATCTAACACCTTCAGATGTACAGTTCCGGTTACATGTTAATAGACTTCCTGATCCTATTACTAGAAATTCAACAACATATATACCTGAAATGATTTCATCTGCTACTAACAACAGTGAATCACAACAATCTGGAATAAATAGAAATCCATCAGCTCGAAGATTACATGAACCATTTATGGAACGGTGGCCTAGAATTTCTTATGCGACTCGTAATTCTTATGAAATTCTACCACGGTTAGAGTTTTTATTAGAAGATCTCCAAGTTATCCGCCAGCTTTCAAGTGATACACGAAGTGGCAGTAATATAGAGAGAAGTAGATCTCCATTTTATGTTCGTCACAATGTTGACGGTCCACAACCGTTTGAAAATAACAATGAAAACTCTCCAATGGATTTATCATCTGGGCATGTTCACAGACTTTTTGAAAGAGATTCAGTAGATCCCACAGTAGATCATAATTATATGGCAACCAATAATTCTCGTACCATCAATAATAATACAACACTGCCTCAACGTCCTCTACCTCCTTCTGATATTCGTTACTTGCGTTATGGATGGATGCATCAAACAGATACTAGACAGTTTATTGATCGTTCAAGATCAGAAGTAAGACAAATACAATTTATAAGATGCTTGTGTGAAGAACTTCTTTCTCTTGTCATAAACAGCAGTAATGATACTAATAATAATCCAACAACATCTGAATCTGTAAACCAATCTACTCAACCAGCTTCCGTTTCAAATAACACTAATTCTGGTATTACTGAAAATCCATCGACATCGGATTCTGCTCATACTACAACAATTACTTTGGACGAGAACTTGTCTTCAGTGAGCGATAATCTCACTAACTTAACTAATACAACTCAACAGTTTCAACAAGAATCTACTGCAAATAATGAAGAATCAGAAATTCAAAATATTTTACAAAATAATCCAGAAAATGTTACACAAGAACTTAATGAACCTTCTAATAGTTTCATTTCACAGATGACTCAGACATCAGCTAATACAAATGTATTTGAACAAGATTCGAGTGACTCAAATACTAGCTCAATTGAACCAATTAACTTGCAAACAACCCAAACTGAAATAATTTCTGAAACACCGGAAACAAGAATTGAAGCTTCTGCAAATCCAAATATTAATGAAAATGCTGAATCTGATATGACAAATGATAATTTGCCATCTATTAATACAAATTTTACAGATAATATACAGCCTGAAAGTTCTAGTTCTAGCAATTTGCCAGGATCTTCTCAACACACAAGAGGTTTGTATATTTATTTACCATTTGTTTCAAATTGAATTGATAAAATTATTTATTTCATTACAGGTGTATGCGGACCAAAACTTATTTATGGTGCTAAACATCGCCGACCACTTATTCCATCTCAGCGACCATTTTCAAGAGTTTCTTATTTGTTTTCAAACAGACGCTTGCGACAACATCCTGTTCATTCAGTACGTCGAGCTTGTTTGCCTCATCACAGATTGCTATGTATGAATTCAAATCCTAGATCTGATTCTGCTACTTCTACATCTACTTCTACATCTACATCTACATCCAGACCAGATTCGATTCTTGAAGATACACCTGTTACAAATGAGTCGGTAATGAATTTAATTGATCGTGTTGAAGATTTAATACGACAGCAATACAATCACCCACAAGTTCGATTTCATAGGTAAATAATTACTTTCTTGATAAAGTTTTGTTAATATTATATTTTTTAATAAAAATTTCAGGGATTATCTTGACCTAAATTCAAATTATGTTTCGGAAAGTGATATTGACACTCGATTACAATTATGTAGATCGAGACTTGTAAGCTTAGGTTGTCGTCCAGAAAGTGGACCTGGTTATACTATTTGTATCACCATTAATGGTATGATCACATTTGTGGTGTTATTATTTGATACATTTAAAAATACATTTGTGTATTTTAGGCTGGAATGGAGATAATGTTTTCTCACGTTTTCGGGCAAGACAAGCACTTAGCATTATGTTAATTATGTTAACAAATAACTTTCACGAACAAGATATGACACCGGCGTTATGTGACCGGATTGTTTTATTGCTGGAGCTTGCTTTAGTTTTAGTTGATAGTTTGTTGATAAATGTTTTGGAAAGTGTTAGAGTTACAGATACAAGAGATGCTCATGGTTATTATGCACACAGGTTAAGACAAATTAATGAAAGGTAATTATGAAGAATAAAGTAGTTTTATAGTTAAAGGAAAACATTAATGATTCATTTTTAACAGGATTGATAGGGAAAGATTATATTTTCGAGATCAGTTGTTACGTAGTATACGTAACTTAGGCGAGAGAACTCGTGGTGGAACTTATTACATAGAAGATTTATCTAGAATGTCTGTAACTGATAGTGAAACAGGACAAAGAGAATCAAGAAATGAATCTGTTGCTACAGATAGAGTTTTCTTAGATCGTTTATATGGCTTGCGGCTATTTACAAATAGATTAACAAGAAATATATCAAGAAATACTAGAGAGACAACAGGGCCAACAGGACCAACTAGTTCTGAGCAAGTTATGAGAAGGCCTAGAATTACACGTAGACGTTTTGGATTACGACAACATAATGATGAACCTTGGTTTTCTGTACCGCAGGTATAACATTTCTATGCCAGCTTCTAGTTTATTGTAACTTGTTCTTGTACATTTTTATTGTGATTTTAGGTGCAGGTTAATGATGTTCCTGTTACTGATCCAACATCTGCACATCGCACTAGTCGTCCTATGCCACAACTATCGAGTACTAGTGGAATCTTCCGGCCTAGATTCTTTTCATCGGTAAATTTATTTGATTTGGATGTTGATGAATACCACAGGGAGCAGACATTTGAAACCGATTCAAATGCTGCAAACCATAGAATACAAGTTTGGAATATGGCAGATGGAAAGATACCAAATATTGCTAACTGTTAGTAAAAACGATAATCTTTTACTATTTCAAATAATGTGTATGTATTATTTTTCAGCTGAGAAAAATATAGTTGTTGCTGAATGTAAAATTCAAAATGATGCTAGTGTAGACATATCTCAAGACGGAAATTTATTAGTAACTCTATTAACTTCGGGTGGCTCTTCAAATTCTATTAATAAACTTGGTAAGTGTTTCAAGGAGGCTGGTTACTGTTTTTGATGGGCAAGTGTAAAGAGAGGATTGTCTGTGTTTAAGTATGTGAGTCAGTGATCATTACCAACTTTGCAATTATTTTTTCCATCATAAATCATTCTTGATAAAATCATCTTATCATCCCCTACAAGGCAAAGTATCGTAAGCGCCATGCAATTTTTATGGTATTTTATTAGAATTGTGAATGTCCTATATGCATTTGTGACTGATTTAACTTTTTATTTTGGTACCCAACCTCCTTAATATTGATGACATATTCATTTGAACAGTATAAATAAGCTTTTGAATTACTTTTAGGTGTATTTAGTATTCAGTGGGAAACATTAGGACAATGTTTATATACGGCTAGTTTTGAACAGAGTGCTGTATCGGTATCATTGTCAGCTACAGCTCGTTATCTGGCTGTGGGGTTGGCAACAAAACGTGTTTCTTTGGTTCAAGGAAGCGAACGGTTTGTTATGGCACAATTATATAAATTGGAAAGTGACAGAAGAACAGTTTTAGTCAGGGATATTGAAAGAACACCTGATTTCGGTCATACTAGCTTAAACTGCATTAGATGGAGTCCTGTTCCAGGCCAAGGATTAGTTTACGCAACTAATACTGGGCAATTAAAAGTACTGACGTAAATAATATTTGTAGTCAGTTACTGTTAATGTAAGGCATATAAATTATAAGTATCTATAAAATGAAATTAAAATGTTTTATTAAAAGTTTTTATCATATTGTATAATAATTATAAATAGTTCATTTTATTTTATTAATGATTCTTGAACAATATTATTTCAAAAGCTGGTTAAATAGCTTCCATTTATGTTACATTTTTTCAATTATTTTTTTACTATATTTATGTTACTTTATTTGTTAGTGTCTTTTTAACATTATCGAAATAAAAAATATCATTTCAGTATGCTATGTAGATAACATGATTTTTGCAGATTCTTTTTATGTTTATATTGTCACGTAATATAATAATGTAGCACTAAATGTAATTGTTTAATACTGACAATTGGTTTATTAAAATAAACGATATCAAAAACTATCATGTATAAATAATTGAAATATTACTATTTCTTTTTCTTAATTTTTTTTTATTCTATTTACACTAGTTGGATTTTAACCACTAAGCAAAATTATTAAAAAAATGTTATTTAAATTTTAAATCTTACAGCTGTATATCTACATAGATTCTTAAAATTTCTTGTACACTCCATAGTAGAGCTGGGTGTATGCCGAGATCCGATGTGAACGTGAGTCAAAATAATAAAACATAATTTAATTTATAAAATGTGTTATCAGGCGTCAGTAAAAAATATAATACATGAGCATACTTGGTTGAGATTTTATTTTCTGTAACAGTGATTGAGTGGGTATGATTAAAATATTTAATATTATTTTATTATATTTTGCTAATGAGCAAATATTACTCACGTGGCCAGTTCTACTCCACAGTACGATTTAGACCCTAAGCACTAGGTGGTTAAAAATTAAATGCAATAAGTGGCCAATGTTATAATTATGGAAATTGAAGAAATTACAACAAAATTTTATACCTTAGTCGAAAGGGTTTGAAAAAGGTAAAAAAAAAATTCAAGTTGGACATATTTCTTACAATGTTTTACTCCTTGTTTTATTAAGAAAGTATAGAACAATACGTTATCTTTCGTTACAAAATATAAGTTATTCATCCCTAATTAATTATTTAATTTTAAAAATTCAATCAAAATAAAATTCACTGGACATGTACAGCTCTATAATTCCAAATAAATATTTTCTGGTCGCTGCGATATTTGAAAGCTCTCGTTTAACTGGCTCTTTACTCATTTGCTGATTGTCGCTGAGTATGAAAGCATTCATGCAATAAATTGAAATCATATGCCGCCATAAACTGGCCACCTAGTGTGATTAGAGTAATATATTTTAATAATAAAATAACTAAATATTTTATATATGCTTAATATATAATATCAAGCATATATATTTTTGACTGATAGGGTGTATTTTAAGTGATTAATATTCATTATTTGATTGTTTGGTGCTGTGAACGATGAAAAAAAATAGCAATTTTATTTACTATTAGTATCTATTTTCTTTCAAAAATAGTTTTGTTAATCTTCAATATATTTGATATCGCTGAATATAGTCCAGTGCATTTAGACAAAAAGTAGATGTGTCTACGGAATAATTTCAAGGGAGCTGTTTTTTGTATACACTTTTATTTAGTCTATAAATAAGATGCCAAAAATCTCCATCGATTTTATTGTATGCATTACTTTTTACAACCCCCAAAAAATATTAATAGAGGAAAGTCAGTAAATATGGAACAAGAGAGTAATATGGACAACTATCCACTTCCACAAAAATATATTTTTTAGTACAAATCTTCATTATGGTGTCCACCAAATGAAGTTCTTATTATAAAGGTTCTGTACACTTATTTATTGCCATGTCACTGCTATTTCTTACTGTGAAAACAACTAAATAAATTTAAAAATAACCACCTAATGTAGATAATCGTGTATTATGGACCTCTCTGGTCCATAATACACGCACTTTTTTGAAGAGGCTGATTTTATATTGTTTTAGATTTTTTATTACGTTTTCATTTAAGAATTATATTTTTGCCTGCTCGATCTTGTTAGAAGATTGAATTCTCTTTACAATAAAAATATAAGGGTTGATTTTAAATAATAAACCAGAGTTTTATTGTCTAAACATTAATGGTGTTCTATATATACCGACTTTACTCTATATAAATATGACTTCCTTGATCCACTGTTACAGTTTGTCATGCCAGTTGTGAATCATCCTGTGTAGACTTAAACCTAATAAGCGTGAAAACAATTATGTACTTGTGTAAAAAAAGGTAGAACTTTGTTGTAGATAGGGTGACCAGGTCTCAGGGTTTGTATACTGTTTCTCCGGGCTCCGGGTTTCGTTACAATTTCTCCGGGTTTGGTAAAAAAAAAGGCAATCAAAGGGCACCACAGTAAAAATAAAAAATGTTTGCGAAGGAAAGTTTTTCATCTCGCAAAACCAAAAATTTGATAAGTATATTAAAAAAAGGTCTTCGTGTATTAACGCGGGCAATTTTTCTTTCTCAGAGTTGGCGTAATCTAAAATCAGGGTTTACATAATCTGAAATCTGGGTCACCCTAGTTGTAGATCATATTCTAATTTTTATATTTGATAATCATTATTTTAGTCATAGAATGAATAGATACATAGATATTTACTTAAAACTAATTGTTAGTTCCTTTTATAGGCAGTAGAAAATTATGCGACTTTGAACACCTTATTTGTAAAAACTAAATAAATGTAAACAAAAATTCAGCATCCTTTGAATTTTTCCATTGTGAATCCCTGTTTAAAGTTGCTGGACTAATAAGCATTATTGTTGAATTAAAATATGAACGAATGATTGGCTATTTAAAGATATTAAAATAAGAAACAGTCTTGTAATTTGATCTTTGACTTGCCAAAAATATTGTATATTAATGTTTTTATTTGTGATTATAATGAAATATTACATTTTACAAGTATGTTATATGTTTTTATTAAACCCCTGAAAAAACTAGGTTTTTTTAATAACTATTATAGACAATAGTAACAGGACAGGACGTGGTAATACTGGTAATAATATAATATTTACTACAAAATAATTTAAATTATCAAGTTGAAAAATACATGATTTTCAGAATCACACATTCTTTAATACAGTCAAAATCGGTTATAACGACATCAAGGAGACCAGTCATATTAGTTTGTAAAAGCCGATAGTAATTTTACGGGATTCAGTCAGACTTTTATTTTGAGTTATTAAAATTGATACGTTGTATTAACCGATGTCGTTATAACTGGTTTCAACTGTAATTTTATATATTGATATCCAGTCAAACGGTAGAAAAATTGCTGCTTTATACTTTATACACATTTTTAGGTAAAAATATTTATTCAATGTTCGAAATAAGATACATATCACAACTTATCTGAACTGCTACATAGAGATAAAGCTGTTCATGATTAAATTATTTTATATTTTTTTATAAATATATACAAGTGTGATTTTTGTAATCATTATTATAGTTAAGATACACTGAAAAAACTATAAATTTAAAAAAGGGTACATGTTTATTATCCTCCTGCAAATATGAACATAGAATATAAATATATATATACAAGAATTGTCCTTGGTTAAGTCAATCTCTACAGACCGATTTCCAGAGTTATTTTAGTTTAAAACAGAAACTCATTCTCCACCGAACCGAAATGTTTTTAAATACTATAGACTGTATTCACATCAATATTGGTGTGTACACTTATAATCTATGATTATTTGCAGGAAGATAATAACTAGTACCAAAATAAGTGCAAAAAAAATATATTAAATTTTTAATCTACATCCTCTACTGACTGATGACTCTCTTCTGTTTTATTTTTATTCGCTTCTGGAACCCATAAACCAGAATCTACACATCTTTTCATGTGATAGCGTGCTTCTTCTTCATTCATCTTAGCTATTGCTTCTTGAAGCATTGAAACATCTTGTGTTTCAAAACATTTTTTCAAGTCATCTGGAAGCGTTTCAAATACTTCAACTGGATCTAGTCCTCCAGGGCCTAATCTTTCAGTACGTTCCTCTTCTTCTACTTCAGCTAAAGCTTCTTTAACTTTTTCTGCAGCACGTTTTCGGATTCTCGCTTTGAATTGTTTCAATTCATCATCAAATGACATTTTGTATTCTGGTTCCGCTACTTTTATTCTACTGAAGAATGAAGGAACACAAGCACGTGGATGTACTTTTAACTGTTTTGATAATTCCAAAATGTATTGCATACAGATAGTTTGATGAGCAACATGTTCCATCAAGTCATGTTTCTGAAACAAATATATTTGGTATCGATAAAACTTTGGTTTAATAAGATAAAACTAAGAAAAATTATAACTCAAGACAATGTTTCAAGTACTGATTGGTGGGGACCAATTGTTAGTGTTATTAGTTCTTATTTTATTTTGTAAACTTCAAAAATGTCCAGGAACTGTTAATATTGACAAGTCACCGTATCTGTGAAATCTTACGAATAAAATGTTTTAAATATATAGTTTCTAATACACTGTTTTAGTTTTACCATTTTGGTATAAAACAAGCATAAAAATATATGTTCACTATTAGGTATTAAATTTAATTAAAAATATAGAAAAAAAAATACCTCTTCCATTTCTAAATTGATACACCAGATTACAAGATAATTTGCTGTGTTTTCACACACTAATTGCCCGTGATCTTGTAAAAACTTCTGTGAATCTTCAAATTTGCGTAATATTCCAAATTGCTTTAATAATTTTTCATTTTCTTTAATGAATTGTTTCATTCTCTTCTCTCGTTCCTCTTCAGAAAGTAGATCATCATCTGGTAATGGATCTTTTGTATTTACAATTGTTTTAGTAAATCCTTCTTTACTGATAGTATCGATATTCCAAGGAGTTGTTTTTTCCTTTATCTTTAGTTCTTGTTCTTTCTTTTTAATCTCTTCAGATTTTAATTCTAGTTCTTTCATTGTTTTTTGAAGTTCAGCTATTTTGTCAGTATCATTTAAAGCCTCGATTTTAGATTTTAATTCTGACACTTGTTTTTCATGTTGTAATTTCAATTTTTCAATTTCTTCTGCTTCCTTTTTTTGTTGTTCCATACGTTCTACCCGTGCTTGATGGCGCCATCGAAATAATGATGGTGTGTCAATATTTGGATGAGTTTCATCTTCATCATCAGATATCTATTATCATAAATGGAATAATAGTTAACTCAAATGTATAAGTATTGGACATTTGCCTACTTTTGTATTTAATTACAGATATTTTGCAAAATAAGTTTAAATTCTAACCAAAAAATAATTACCTCTATATCTTTCCATTTACTATAATCAACCATTTTATAGGATTAAACCCTTTTATAATATTTAGTAAAATTTAGTAAACGCTTATTAGCGATAAATTTACGAAATGACAGCAATTTCCAGATATGCAATTTATATCAAAACCGTCAGAACAGAGCAACACAATGCATAGATAATAAACAATCAATTGTGATGAAGAAATCTAGAATTTTCCATAGAAGTGTAAGAGGGCGAACAATAAATATATAGAGGGCTACAGCGGCTACCAAGGTTAGTAAATATACAGGTTGTACCATCGCTTTTGACCAATCAGCGCCCGCGCGGGAAATACGTCACACAGGGTGACATTCAAATGTAATAGAATAAAATGTATTGCAAATATACATATTCATTGAACGTTGTCTTCCGTATTATTTCGAATTTCTGGACATAAAAATAAATATTGTTTATCACAGAAGCACAAAGTATTACAAACGATCATATATTACACATACTAGTTGTTAAATACAAGATATATCTTCATAAAAATTAAAAAATGGAGTTAGAAGTCAATAATTATTTTGTGTATAACGAGAGCACTTTGAGACATTTTTTTACTGAAGTACATTTATTATTATGTACCTATAACCTATATATATTAAATACAGGTAAATCCTGTTCATCGGAAAGATACATCCTAGGACATGGTCGTGGGGTTTAAGAAAAATCATTTTAAAATTAAAAAAAAAACACTTTATTAATAAAATAAACATTATTGAGGAAATAAATTAATGAACTATTTTGTTTTATTTCTTGAATATCATATTAATGGTGTTTGTTAGACCTGCAGTATCCATAATACGTAATTTAATACATCATCTAGAATTCCACTTCTTAAATTTATACAGCCCACCGTTGCAATGTTGTCAAGTCTCGTAGAGGATAATATAAAGTTTCCCTTAAATAAATTAAGTGTTTACTGAAGTATCCTCAGAGTAAAAGCTTTAGGTTACTACTTATACTTATCCGTTGTCTAATGAGTTTTAGATTTCTTTCCTAAAGCAATTTCAACTTGATTTGGCGTTAAAATATTCTTAAAGGCGACTTACTTGATCCTCGAATCCAGCCTGATAATTTTTTATTTGTTGTTCTAATTTAGAAATGTTTAGCTCTACAATCTTCTTGTTATTCTCAAGATCTGCAATTTTTTGTTTAATACGTGTTAAAATAAATCTTTTCACTTTTAATTGTATAACTCCTTACCATTCTTTTTCAGTTTTTTTGGTTGTAGGTTTAATAAATTAACCTGCAATTCATCTTCAAGATCATCTGGTTTAAAATGCTTGCTACATAAAGGTACGTTTGTGATCAGCATTCCATTTGTCTCTACGATGACACTTTCTGATCAATTCCTTTTGTATTATTGGATCCATAGGAAAGTTATCATTTTATTCTTATTATTAGTTTAAGTGATTTTATTCTTTTGCCTATTTCGAATTATTTTTACATAAATATTGATATGTACTAACAGTACCTTCGCCTTTTTTTCGATCTATATAGTCGCATCAAGTCATCACAAAGTCACAATTTAAATTTAAATTAAAGATATTTTAAATAAATAACATAAATTAGTGGCTACATATATACCTTAAACAACAAGTCTTGTTTATTTAAAATCGCTCAAAATCAAAATATTAAAAAAAACTATGAACACTATAACTACAACTACCATACAAAGACAGCGATTTGTTATGATTGGGCACCCGAAATGACGTAGTTCTCCCTCTCCTGTCTTGATTTTGACAAGCTGATGGTACAACCTGTTTATTTACTAACCTTGAGCGGCTACAGCATCTACAGCATCTACAGCATGCTTGTCCAACCCGCGGCCCGTGGGTTGAACAAGCATTGGTGTTAATTTTTTTTCGTATAAAATACACAAAAATTATATGTGCGGCCCTTGATAGACTGAGTTTGTGCTATCTGCTATGCGGCAATGCGGCCCAAGAAGTTCAAAAGGTTGGACACCTATGGGCTAGACCAGTGCCGGATTTACCAATAAGCAAAAGAAGCAATTGCTTAGGGCACCCGACCTTAGGGGGCACCATAAAAGGGCATCAGCGTAAAATAGCATTTAATTGGGAGAAATGTACCTAAATGAAATTTTTGGTGATGACTAAAAAAAAAGGTCTTCAGAATTGTGACGACTAAAAAAAAAGGTCGTCAGAATTACAGAAGGGGGCCTTTACATGATTAGTGCTTAGGGCATCACATAGGGTAAATCCAGCACTGCCTATGGGTTAGAGAACTGTAGAGCTGGGCCCTATTTTTCGAGCTCACTCGAGAATATGTCGATTCGAGATTTTAAATCTCGCATGTCCAGCAGCAATCAAGATTTTTCATTCAACATTTCTAGAAAAAAGTCGCATCGAGATTCGAGAATACGGCACAATCGAGATTATGAATAAGGCTTTTAGTTTTAATTTTGTAATCTCGAATGAGAAAAAGTCGTACTTTTCTAAAAATGTTAGTTGGCTACCATACCATATAACTGATCAGTCTGATTCATTTGATTATTCAGTAACTAGCAGTTACTCGCGGCTTCGCTCGCGTAGATTTCGAAACCCCCACCCTCGTGTTTTTTTCCGACCGGGTGGGGGGTTGACAGGGGTGAAATATAAAAAAAAATGCTTTACTTTTTATTCATTATACAAAATTGTGAATATCTCGGCTCCTATGTGAAATACGGGGTTGATTTCCCTTTTAAAACCCCTACACTCCGTGGTATTTTTCTCGCCGGACAACCCTCCATACGTGATAGGGGATGAAATATTAAATTATTATTTGGTCATTTTAAGGTCAACCTTATTTTTTTAAATGGAACCCTATACATTTTATTGCATATTCGTATAGCTTATCTTGAGAGCTTTTCAAAACACTATAAAAAATATTTTTTTATTAAGTACTTTTTGAGTTATTGAGGTTTGAAGTCAACAATTTTTTGATACAAATATAAAATATCTTGTCAAAAATGACCTTAAATATGGATGAAATTTAATGAGGTTGGAAATAAATTTGATCCATATTTAAGATTTAATTACTGAAAACTTAATAATATTTGACAAAATATTTTATATTTGTATCAAAAAATTATTAACTTCAAACCTTTATAAGTCAAAAAGTACATAATGAAAAAATATTTTATTACAGTGTTTTGGAAAGCCCTCAAGATAAGCTATAAGAATATGTAATAAAATGTATAGGGTTCCATTTAAAAAAATAAGGTTGACCTTGAAATGACCTTGAGGGACATGGTCAAGGTCAAAGTCAAGGTCATCATCTTACTCCCCGCTTGAAACCATACAACTTTGTTATTGGACATTTTCTCCAAAATGCATTCTAACTCAAGATATCGGGGGGAGGGGTCCGATACTTTTCGATGACCCTGTATGTACTCGTATATACATATGTAGATTACCTGCTGAAGTGAAATTCTGGATAATATGATTGACGATTTTAGTAAATTGAAATTAAGGACGTCATCTTTGACACTACATATCGACATTTCGTTTTCCGTTTTTATTATTTAGAGAATACCTATCCCTACTCGAATTTTTTGAATGTAATTTATTAAAGTAATTTTGAAAGTATTTATATGTTTTATTCACCAAACAAAGTTATTGCATTTGATTAACGTGTTCCGAAATTTTAAACAGTAAATATTTTAATAAAAACTTATACATCAGTTTTAAAGGACTAAAAATTACAGCTACTTTATACGCAAAATTTTATTTGCTATAATAATAATGTATGTATTTTGATAAAAGCAATAAAATTTATATAAAATTACAGTTTTAATAATAGTATTTATTTTATAGATAATTAAAAAATTAAAAAGGCTCATTTTTGCTTATTTTAACCTATAGTCTAATTCTTCATCAAACGATACCTTAAAATCCTGCTATTGGTGTAAGTAGGTTGAAAATCCTAATCGTTATTAATTATTACGTGCGTTGTATACCGGGTGTCCCAGGTAACTTTTCCAGCATGGGGATCTCAGTATCTATAAGAGATACAGGTTTGGTTAAATGAGATGAATTATTTGTAAGAAAGGGGTGAGTATTACTACACAAGAAAATATTCATAATTCTATGTGGTTTAGGCGGTATACCCAAAAAACTGAAAATTCGGAATTTCTTTAAATGGCTATAACTTTTTTGTCAAAGTAGATAGGTACTTTTTGTTTGCGGTTTCTTAAAGCACTTTTTTGTGTAGAATCGATTGGTGTATTTAGATTTTTTTATATCACCTTTAGTTTCCGAGTTATGAGCCCTAACTTTCGTTTTTCTTACGGGCCGCTAAGTTGGCTATAGCATATTTGAACGTGTTTTTTACTCTACTTTACAACGATATGTCACTTGCCATACTTATTTTCTAAAAAAATGATAATGTATTTTTTAAAATAGTTAATTGTTTTCAAATAGTCATTTGTTATTTTGATTGTTGTTATTGTGATTTTTGTTTACAATTTTTGTTTTTCATGGCTCACTTAAATGTTTGTAATAAAATACTTAATAAATATCACTGGCATTTAGAACATCGACTTATTTTAGAAAATAAGTATGGCAAGTGACATATCGTTGTAAAGTAGAGTAAAAAACACGTTCAAATATGTCACAGCCAACTTAGCGGCCCATAAGAAAAACTAAAGTTAGGACTCTTAATTTGGAAACTGAAAGTGATATAAAAAATCTAAATACACCAATCGAATCTACACAAAAAAGTGCTTTGAGAAACCGTCTACAAAAAATACCTATCTTCTTTGACAAAAAAGTTATAGCCATTTAAAGAAATTCCGAATTCTCAGTTTTTTGGGTACACCGCCTAAACCACATAGAATTATTGATATTTTTTTGAGTAGTAATACTCACCCCTTTCTTACAAATAATTGATCTCATTTAACCAAACCTGTATCTCTTATAGATACTGAGATCCCCATGCTGGAAAAGTTACCTGGGACACCCGGTATAATGCATAATATTAACCATTGTATTGATTAATTGTCAATAGCTAATAACATGTTTAGAGTACAGTATATCAAGTTGATTAATGTTGACCCTTATTGTTAGATGTAAATACAAAATTCATTAAATATCAATAAAACCGGCTATTAGCTTAATAGAGTTAATAGAGCAGTAACACGTAGAAACACCATCCAAGTACTACATTGTGCGATTCAGAATGTTTCAAAATCAAATCAAAGTGTCTCCAGATATAATTGACAGTAATCCTTTTAAAATGAAATCGATATTTCTCGATGTCAAAGGAACAAGTGCTGTTCCAAGTAAAAACATCATTCCTGAATCAATCAACTCCGAAGACGCAAAAGAGAAAAAGGAATATGAAGACAACGATAATAACGGGATTGTTTACAAGAACACCCTACCAATTTTAACCACTTTGAAGATAATGGGATGTTTGCCAATCAGCCGTGCCAAGGATGGCAGTATCAAGTTTAAGGTTTTTTCATTAATGATGTTCTATTCTATCATTGTCTACGGATTGGTTCTCACTCACATTGTTTATATTTTATTTAATGGTGTTAAAACTAAACAGACCTCTGAAGGGAGATTTGAGGAGACAGTCATTGCTTACTTGTTTGTTGTATATTTAATACCGATTTGTCTAGTACCGATAATGTGGTACGAATCAAAAAAAATCGCTCAATGTTTTAACGACTGGGCCAAATTTGAGGTAAGATTGTTCATATTCTTTTATAAGTAAGTTTATGTTTATTTTAAAAGTTCAGAAAAAAATTAGGACAATTACATATATAATTTTATAGATCTATATTATTATAGATACTAGAATTTCTCTATGATTTCGCCTATTTTAAAATATATTTTAAAACTGACGAAAGTTTGCTTATCTCCACCATGGTTGCAGTGTAATGGTTTGAAAGTCTAAAACTTAGTGAAAGTCCCATAAAAATCAGTTCAGTGTTTTTTATGTCAAACAAACAAAGATTATTTTGATGCATTTTTTAAAACTACAAAATGAAATAATGCATAGATTAAAAAAAGTCAAAGCATTTTCACATACAGACAGACTGACCGGGTTTATAGATGTATACATACATTAGTATTGATATTTATTTCGTATAGATAATGTTAAGACCGAAAGTTTCATTTTTTCGTTGAAAGAGAAAAGGTTCTTTTAATTTTGATCATCAGTTTGAATTTAACGAAACATTTTATTGAACATTGACGAAAATTAATCTAATCAATATAACATGTAATTAAAGCATCTATTGTTACTGATTTTGGATTATTGTGGTTTGTGGTTTTAACCTCAATTGATACATAGGTACAAAACTACGGATATATTTTTTACCTTTCTCACATATAACCATATACATAATCTAGTTGACTACATTTATGAAAATATAGTATGTAATATGTTTATAATATTAAATGTTTTTGATAAGTTATTTATTTCAGGATAACTACAAGATAATAACAGGAAGGCCATTACCAATTAATTTAAGAAGTAAATCTCTGTGGCTATCAGTTATGCTACCTTTTATATCAACAGCAGCTGCGATGACAAATCACGTCACCATGGTGAACTTCAACGTGGTTCAATCAATTCCATATTGTTTCTTAGCTATATTCATTTACGTTGTTGGTGGTGTTTGGTATTTAATTTGCGAAATAATCGGGACATCGGCAATATACTTATCTGAAGATTTTCAGAAAGCTTTAAAATTTGTCGGGCCAGCATCAATTATATCTGAATACAGAGCTTTATGGTTAAGACTAAGCAAACTTACTGGTGATACTGCTGTTTCATTGGCATATTCTTTAATATTTTTGTGCTTGTATTTATTTTTTGTCATAACTCTATCTATATACGGTCTGATGTCACAGATACAATCTGGTTTCGGCACTAAAGATATTGGCTTGACTGTAACGGCTCTATCAAGCATTGCTCTGCTGTTCTTTCTTTGCGATGAGGCTCATTATGCCGCACAATGCGTAAGATAATATTTTAGTTTATGTATAATAAAAATAACAAGAAATTTACATCCATATTATACAATTTATGCAAGTTGTTTTTCGGTTAATAAAAGTATTATGTTTACGAAATATAATCAAGAATAGACTCTTATAAACGATCATAAATTACTTTTTTAATACTTTTGGTAAGACTGGAAATGTAAGCGGGCCCCTTAAGAATTTTTCTAATCATGTTTTATTTTTCAGTACGTTTTTTAGGTTTTTCAATAGGAAAACAAATTAATTGGAATGTTTTAATATTTAATTTTTTTTGTTCTTTCAATCATAAATTGTAATTTGTAACGACCAATCAATGTATTTTTTGCTCGTCACGCAAACTTCAGGTCCCATGACTATTAGCGGGGGGCATAGGAGAAGGGGGTTCTCCTATGTGGAGACCATGTTAGCAATAGTACCAATAGGTAAGATTGATTAATACATTTTTATTTATATTTTAGGTACGGGTTAAATTTCAAAAAAAGTTATTGACTGTTGAAATTGCATGGATGAATATAGATGCCCAAACTGAGGTGTGTATTTTTCTTCAATTTTTGGGAAAACAAAAGTAATAATATAGATCCTAATTATCACACCCGATTTCACGACAATATGTATCTATCAGTATGGAATAGTGCGACTAGAGAAATAGGTTAAGCTACTATTATACAGGGTGAATCATATCAGGTGGAATAAACTTGAAAATTTAATTGAGAAAAATATTTAAAAAAAAGTTCACATAAACATGTGTCCGGAAATTCTTCGTGAGGGAGCTACAGATCCCCAATAATTTAGCATAAAATTAGTTTTTATTTAATATTTTTATAATTTAAACGATTATTGACCTGAAACACAAAGATCAAGTGTAATTTAAGAAATCGGAGAACATATTTTTTTCTATTTGAAGTACGATCGCAACGCTTCTCGTATCTTCGATAATAAAACAACTCATAACAAAGATACAACGTATTTTATTCATTATTGAATAAAAATCACAATTGCCATGGAAAACTTTAATCGAGACGTTAGCTAAAATTAGAACATTCACTCGAGTACAATATTAAATTCATGTCAAGTAATAAGCTTTGGAAAAAAGAATGGTTGATGTTTGAAATTTTTATATTTGTTAAAATTCGTTGCTTATTTTGTTAATGTATAATATAACAGCAATGTTAGTTTTAAGGAGGGAGACTGGTTGACCGCCTTGGGTGTCATTTCAGAAGGGGCGGCGGACGGCCACATGAAGAAAAACTTAAATTCGAGTATAACTTTTTTTTAAATGATCATTATTAATTAAGTCAAATTTTCTAATACTTTATTTACTATCGTATTTCTCGTAAACGGTTGATCTTATGATAAATTAACAAAGTATATTTCTATGTATTTTGTGTCATATACTAACCTTACAAAAGTACCAAACATAGGATAAATTTAAGAATATAAGGTACTCACTGGCCCCAAACATCCCTGGTCTAAAAAATCATTAGTTGATACTTGAAATTGATAACAGGTATTAATACTAAACCGGGTATAAAATTTAATTACTATATCACAATTGGTTCAAAATATTAAACAAAAATTTATTTTAGATAAAATCTTTGAGAGTCTGTAGTTCCCTCACGAAGAGTTTCTGGATACTGAACTTTTTTGCTTGAGATATTTTTTTCAATCATCTGTTCAAGTTTGTTCCACCTGATGTGACTCATCCTGTATATTGATGTAACGCAGGAGGAGGATAATATATGTCAAATATATGTCATTCGTGAAACTGAGTATTAGTCTAATAATATATATTAATACGAACAACTAACTTTTATGTTATGAAATATAAAATAATTTTTAAAATATTTATAGATTAATATGTTTTTAAAAGCGACCGATCTCAATCCAACTGATGTTAGTCTTGATGGATTTTATGATGTTAACAGAGGTCTCTTTAAATCTGTAAGTAAATATTTATGTATTACTGAAGTACATATTTATAATTGTAATTATTAAGTATAGTCGAAATATTCGTGCAATTAATAGGTACATGTTTTATGACGGCATTTTCTGCACTATTTCAGCTCCTTGCGACGATGGTCACATATTTAGTGGTTTTGCTGCAGTTTCAGATCAGTTTACCAGAAGGCGGGAATTTTAGTGGCTCTAATATTACAACCACTTAAAAGTTATTGCATTTTCTTGCATTATTATAAAATGATATTTATGTATTTATTAATTTATGATATAAATAATAAATTGATTGTACATAACAATCTACTTATTTATGTGTTTCATCATTTATATCAATTGTCTATCAATAACCCATGAACTCCATTTCCCCTTTAACCTTGGCAATTAAGACGTACATTATTTAAACAGTCACAATTGACCTTAAACATCCAAACCTAATGCGGTGTTTACACTTTACACCGAGAAAACAAAACAGAAACACGGTGTTTTTATGGCTAAAAAGCAATAAACCCTATACATTTTTAAATACGAAATATTTTAAAGACACGATGTTTCTGTTTTGTTTTTTCGGTGTAAACACCGCATAAGAGAGGACAGACGCACATATAGACAGACACAGAACAAAAAGTGTTTGTCTTGATCTGAAACGGAAAGATCATGTTAAAATCAGATAACAATTTTTTTTCTTATTTTAAAACGTTATCACAAAACTTCTCGCATCTTCGATATTGCGAGGAAGCAGATATATGAATAGTATGAATACACTCAAACCTCTAAACAATGTAGGCATCGGTAATTCAAAACCTCCTAACAATGTCGGTTAGAGGTGTCCCCACTTCCGTGCCGACTAGTGAAAAATGTTTTTGGAATGACTAGTACGTTCTAACCAAATGTTTACAATGGTAATTATGGGTACATATAGGTATAGAAGACTTTAACGTCAATTTGTTAATTTAAATTTCGCGCAGAAATATAGCAGTCACGGTAGTATTGTGGTAGGGATAGGGGAATGTCGTTACATGGAGCGGTTGGCCATTCGTTTCTCGGAGCGGACGTTAATAGGAAGAACGTTGTTTAGAGGTTTGAGTGTAATGACAAAATGATTTGTTTTTTGTTTGTTGGTATTAAAAAGAAAATTGTTTTCGTGTATTTTGAATTAATGTGGGCGGTATTTGCGCTTTGATAATTGTTAAACATACATTAAGCATTGATAAATAGATCAATTACAATATGCATTTTATTAAAAAAAATACTTTTTCATTAATACAATCGGTACCTTAATATTTATGGACGTACGTACTATTTATTACAAAATTAAAATTCCACATACATACATACATGTCAAAATGTTTGTTGTTTTTATCAATATATTGTCCGATTTGAATACTTGTATTTTAAATACGCACGCATATGTAAAAAGTTGGAGTTACAACACAAGGGTAACTTTCATACATATTACTATCTATCCGAATATTCGCCAAACAAAACCATGAGGGGTGGGTGTGTGTGAATCGGCAGCGGCACTTGTGCCGAGGGGGTATGAGTGTGGGGGTGGAGTGCCCCCTGACTGTGCTTATACGAGTGTGTGTACATATGTATATGTGTCTGAACAGCAGAACCGTACTAAGGGTTGGTTATAAACACTTTCAAATCGTGGTTGTTTTGGCTGTTATCGCTTTGTCACTCTTTGCAATGGGCATCACAACCAAGTATGTCATAAGACTCATAAGTTATAAGTTATAATGGTAGATTGAACAATAAATTATTGAAATAATGTTTATAGGTATATGTTTAAAAAGATAGTATTTCTTTAGGTAAAAATGTTGATCGAGTTAATAATACTAATAAGTTTGATACGCATTGGTTTAGTAAATGTCTCGAGTTCTAAAACACAAATATCTGACTTATTTCTTCAATAGCTGTTCAATTTCAATTTTTTTAGTAGGAAAGTAAATACTTTAAAAACTGTGTTTTTCTTTCGCACCAGGGCCGGCATCAGTCTAGACTTCGGTATGTCGCACTAGATACTCGAAAAATTTGCGTGTGTCGAATTACCCACCAGAGATTGGAAAAGCATTTAAATTCAAGGGGCCCCCGCGTTTTGCGAAGAAATAAAAATTAACAAAAAAGGTCATCAGAATAAAAAAAGATTGGTTAAAATTAAAAAAAAGGTCTTCAAAAAATAACACTTAAAAAGGTTACCTAAATTAAATTTGAATTTAAAAAAATTAAAATAAATTTAAAAAAAAACTCTTCAATCCAACTTCCCCCTCATCTCACTTTTATAACGATCATGTCTTATAATATTGTTAAAGTTTTCAAGCCGATCAATTATGGTTACTAAAAGAGGGTCGCATATGGAGATAGTTATTTTTCGGAAAATTATATAAGAAAAACATGAACGGTTTCTTTAAAAACTGGTCACTATAAAAAAGATTGGGAATCGAAGTATATAGCACAAACATCGATTTTAATTATATCACCTACATACAATTAAAACGGTAGATGTGAGAGAGGGTTTGGTGAGGTTGTCCTTTACACTAAGCATTAAAATATACTTTTATATCTGAGTAAGAATTGTATAGTTTGTAACCTGAAAGATAATCGGTTCGGCAATGTAATTAGGTATCTACTAATTACATTGCTTAGACCGGTATTTTTATATTAAAACTATATATCGTATTCTATTCTATTTCACGATTGATTTTGATATTAAGTACCCCTGAAATTATACCTACGAGGATGGAAGAAATTTGTAATTATATATTTTTCTTTTTTTCTATTAAAATATACTATCAATTTTATGTTTATTTGAAGATAAATAAATAATATGAAAGTACCACCTTTTGCATGCATGGTAAAACTTTGAGTTAAAGAATACAAAAATTCGCTATTTAACTGGAAATCACATCAGCGATCGTACTTTACCTAAAACTTACTCGTCATCATTTCTACAGTAGATTTTACAATAATCGTCACAACCAACTAAGAACCCCAATTTATCCACCCCTGCTCACGAAGCACGTGGTGTTGGTGGAGCGAGAGAGACGGCGTGAGTGCGCAAGGCGACCGGACGCCGACGCTACTGTCAAACGACGTCGCGACCACCGACTTGATCGCGTGGCATTAAAGGCCAGTCGGATGTCGAACTCAGACCGGGTCGGTTGCGTTCCAATGATCTCTATTAACCAAACTCTCCATGCCGGCTCAATTTACACGAAATAACTTGTTATTGTTTTGTGATGCGTGAAAGAATATTCAAATAGAAATCGATAATCTATTTGTACATAAAAGATATACAGACGGTTATAAAATATATTGCCAATTTGTGTGTACTTTTTATTAGGGGTTGTTTACATTTGTATAAATTTAATAAGCGTCTAAATTTAAATAAAATACATTTACAACAAAAAAATAATCCATTTGTCTGCTTATAATTCGTTAGTGAAAATTTGTAATTAATATTAATCTATTATTAAACTATTGAATTTATTAAACACACCAATTTAAACTGTAATTAGTATCAATGCCTTCTAAAAACTGTAATTCCTAAATCGCGTCTTCTTGTTGTAAAATAATATTAATAATAATAATAAACTAAATAAATGTCATTTAATTAAAAAACAAAAAATCATAAACGTCTCTAAAAGGTTCTATTAAAATACAAAAACACTATTTCCTTAACAGTTCCATACTGTTTCATTTCATTAATTACCTAATACTATAAACATTTATAAATAGATAAATTTTCAAATATCGTTTCACTAGATCAATTTTTATTAATAGTTAACATGTGATGTACGATAAAGACAGAATAACCTGACACTGTTTATTTAAGTGAGACATAACTATTAAACCACATGTGGTGTATTACTCTAATTAATTTATTTTGTGTCATTGTTTTTCAAATAACAATAAAAAAACGTTATGTTTGAATTTAGCGCCACGCTTTGATGCCATACTCTAATTAAATTCTTAATTATTTTATCGTATTGTATATCTACAACTGCATCTTAAATGACATAATTGTTTTAATAGTAATTACTGTTGCATTTGATATAAGTGCCATAAATCAGTATAATATCTAAGCAATATTGACTCTAGATGTATAAAATAATATAAAATTAGGATGTTTATTATTTAAAAAAAAATAACAAAAGTTTAACAAAATGGTTATATTTGCTCGTAACAATGTCAATTGTGAAAAAGGAGAGCCGAAAAGAATTATTTTATCATAAGCCCCCCATGTTGTAAATTTGTGCGTATTGGACTGTATAAGTCATGGGAAGTTTTTTATTATGGACGTGTGTAATATTTTGTGTTTGGAATTTACAACTGTCATGTGGTTATATAGGTACGTATATTACCATTAAATAAATGTAATGGACGTTTTTCAACAGTGTTGTTATTGTTTTTCTCTCTCTTTCTCTATTTTAGTCATTTATAAAGCTTGAATTTTTTACGTGAAATAAAAGATTTATTTTGTTTTTACGAGCATGTGTGTTTAGAGAATTTGAAATTTCTTCTTGCACCTTTTCTTTTTTATTACCAGGATAATCTAAGATGCTACTGTTTATGGGCCCGGTATTTCCTGAAATTAAATATTGTTTATGAAAAAATGCATTGTATGTATAAAATTATTGCGTAGGGGCCCGTATAAACAGTAGCGAATCCAGAAAAAAATGACTCCTACCCCCTCTTTGGGTGCGCCACTGTGTATATGTTTAAAATCTGCTCATATAATGATAAAAAAAATTCCAAAAATCACAAATGAAAGGAAAATCATATGTGCATTTTATGCGTGTTTATATTCATTTTTCGATACAAGAAAAAATAAAGTAATTTTTAAAGGCAAAAATGGGTCTACTTTTAAAATTTATTCCAAAAAGTTGGGTGAAGTGGAGGTAAATGTAATAGTGGGATAAAAATAATAAAATGGTCTATTATTTTTATATGCAATCTACGCAGTTTGCTATCTCTTTAAATCTTTAAATACTTTATTTACTACCTATTAACCATTTCACATCTCAGATGTGTGCCTCTCATTTCTTTTATTCCTATAATGGTCTTGATATAATTCACTTGTAAATGGTAATTGTTTATTTTTATTTATTTAACTTTATTTATATGTGCGACGTTTGGTATACTATATATAATTAGTTCCATACTATGGAATAATAAATTACTGGGGGTAAATGCAATTTGAGGTTAAAATATTTAGAAACTCTAATTTAGAAATAAATGTGTACCTATTACGATATTTTAGTAGAAAGTCAATCAACCTCAGCAAAAAGGAGTACTATGTATAATCTAGGAAAAATCAACAGGATATAAGTACCTACATAGAATAAACAATAATAGCGGTGATATTTGCATTCATTGATATCTATAATTGCATTCAAATTAAGAAATATAATGTAAGAAAATATACTTTTTTTGATCAAACCTTTCCAAATTTTCAAAGCAGATATTTTGTTAAATTACAATAAAACATAAAAAGTATATAAAATAATCTCATTAGAGACCATCTGAAATCATGTCACATCTTCATAGGACGAATACCTATTATTTCTAATAACGCGTCATTCTTTTACGTGCGTAGTAATTTGAATGAATAAAACAAACAAGTAAACGCATGTAAGTATGTTTTGTATAGAACTTAACGATTACAATACACACAAATCGGGATCATCAACCCGAACACAAAACAGATCTATTATTCCATACAATTTAGTGGCAGGGTCAAACTACGCTCATTTCAATTCATCTATGTGTAAGGGTTTAGACCGGTAGCTCTCAAGAAAGGAGATATTGTCTATAATACGAGTAATAGTCTACTTATATTAAATAGGTAAAACATATTGATTGGTTAATTATTTGAATTGCCCAAAAAGCAAATTGTTGTCTGGAATAGATATTAAAAGTTAAATTAAATTATTAATATTAATATTAACAACATAGTGGGGGAGAGAAGTCATACTGATGGCAAGATTAATTATTGGTGCACTTTTAGTCAATAGTTATAACATATCAGTAGTTATTTAACAGTATCTAAATCCTGCTAGTAAGGTAATTATGTATAAGGTAAATAAAATATGAACTACTACCTATTAACATATATGTAGGTAAATTTACTTTACTGATACTTAAAATTTAAGATTATGTTCCTCTTATGACGTATTCACTCATTAGGAAGGGGTTTTAAGAATTCCGATCCCTACGGTGGGAAGGGGGAGAGAAAGGGCATTATTGTATTTAAATTCTTATATGCATAACTGCTTATCGGTTCATAATATAAAGGTGAATTTCAGATAAAATTATATTCTACAAATTAAATAAATAAACACTACAAAAGGTATTAGATTTTTATTTTTTACTTAAAATATTATTTCTTTAAAAATATCTTGTCTAAAGTAGGTAGGATTTTTTTATTATATGGCATAGTTCAATTGTTTAAACCATTTTTCTGGCAATTTTTCTGCGAATTTTGCAAGTTTGACTTTGGAAGTGCGCCATTCGGCCAAAAATCAATGTATCAAAAAAATCATACGTATTTCTCTAGTTGTTGCAATAATTTTTGTACAATACATTTTTTTTTGTGACTCATCATAATTCAAAATTTATAAAAGCTGTAAGTACGGCCGTGGACCCTTCCAAAATAGAGAGGTCATTTGAGAAACGCTGCACAGTTACAGTTAATCATATATGTATAATAAATGTCTACCTTTGTAAACTCGATTTATTTTGTATTTTTCTTGAAAAAAAAAATCACAAAAAAAACTATTTTTTCGGCCTCTAGAGTAGTCGAATCCCTTAAACATACATATATAGATTATATACATATGTCAACGTTTAATAATTCTGACTACTCAGTTTAAAGGTAACAGACGTGTAAATATATCATCCAAGAGTTGATGATTAGAATAAACACAAAACATTTCCATTATTCCATACAATTTGGTGACAGGGTCACTACGGTATAGTTGTAAGGGCTGTTGTAGGCATTCACACATCAGCCTCGTAAATCATGGCAGAGTTTTGGTCTGTGAATAGGAAACGTCACCAGTACGTGTGTTCCGTTACTTACGTTCAGATTAAATAACTACATTTTGTGTAAAATATGAGACGACATAAATATACATGTACATGTGGTTGGTAATTATTAATGAGATGTTGAAGACACGTTGAATATGAATATATTTGTGTTTAGAATTTTAAGATAAACTACCTATAGGTATATGTTATTAATATTTTATTAACTGCAATTATTATCTAACAAAATATTTTTCACAATCTTCTAGCTACTAAACCATTGAGATTTAACATAAATATTATTATTAGTAAATTGTGGACCAATTTAATAGACTTAAACAATTTTTTAAGTTGGATTACCAAAAACATTCTTTTATCCAAATCCGGCGAGTGAGGTATCAAATAATAGCAATTAAAGGAATTTAGATATGTAAATATTTTTTTAATATTAAAGTAAAATTAATATCTTCAAAAAATATATTTGTCGCTCTTGAATATGTATTTCTAATGTGTAAATACGGCTCTTACTTATAGTATTAATTTTAATCACCCCTGATACATACGATACAAGTACTTTCATGAAAAAAATACTCCATTAGTAACGTGGAGAACTAAAATTGCATTGTATTAAAATAATTGTACACAAAATGACAGTAATATCAGTTTTTGTAGATATCAGTGTGAACGCAAACATTTGTTGTAATTATGTTATTGGTCATTTGTGTTTTGTTTCAAATGAACCTATTTATATTACTACTACTGTATTTGGTGTGTGGGTATGTTTCTATAAACCAGAGTGTGATTTAAAAGCATTTACAATTCAAGGAAATGAACTGTTTTATATTATCTAATTGATGAGTATTAAATTTAGTGTTTTCTTATATAATTTACTTTTAGTTCAAATAATGATACTGTGAATTAATTAGTGCCTAATTATTGCATAGGAAAAAATAACATGCTAATTGCTAATATTCTTTTTTAAATTATTTTTAAATAAAAAAGCTTAAGTATAAGTTAATGTTCTATTTGTAATTTTATAATTTGCACTAAAAAACAGAAAATATATCATAAATGTATTGATAAAAATCTTAGCTTGGATTGTATAAAAAAATACATGGCTCAAAGAATGATCTGATAATTGTGGATTTGGGTATATTCTGAGACCAAGACACAAAGATTATTCTTGCTTAAGGCAATAGATAGATAAAGAAATCCCTCCGCGATGATAAAGGTAACATTACGGGTCGTAGAATATCAAGAGATTTGAAAATTTTTAGAAAACATTTTGTTTTTCATTTTACTGTTAAGAAGAGTCTTATAATTTAAGGCACGTGGGCTTAACTATATAATTTTGAAATTTTCTACTATATTGTTTAAAAAAAATATTAGAAAATGTATTTTGCCTGATACCCCCGTCTATCATAACGCGCCACTGCAAAATCAAGTTTTTTTGATATTCTTTAGTTTATTCTTGGTAACTGTATGTGTATAATTTAGACACACGTGTCATCATTTTATTCCCAATTCATGGAAAATAAAAGATTTTTTGATTTGTGGGTATATAAATTCGTGTTGATCTCGATTGATTGATTTATAGATAAGTCTTATTTTATATATTTAAATAATGACTTGAGTTTAAAAAAATATGTAAAATATCGTAACAGTAATTCTATATCAATTAAAAACTAAATTTTGAATATTTTTAGGTTACGCGCAAACTATTAGAATTAGTCCATCAATATGTTCAATAAAAAAAATCATAGTTGTATTCATTAAAAACATTTTTTGACATCCAAGACAAAAAATATATCACCGTCGCGAGTGGTTGGACTGATTTTTAACTTATAAAAACAAAAATACACTCGATAAAATACACTAACGATTCCAGATTGGAATCGTTAGGCTCCTGATGAGGACTTCTTGTGAAGTCGAAACACGTGTCGAGTGACATAATTTTGTGGTTAAGGTGTATTTTTAGTTTAAGTGACTAAGAAACCACAGTTTATCCGTTTTTCAAGTAATACGTATCTATCTACAAAATGGGTTTTTCTAATTCCTTTACGTTATAAATTGGGGCTCAACCGGGATTCCCCTGTAGTTCTTATTGACTTGATTTTTAACTTTTTGTACGTTCGTCGTTTGAATTTGTACTGCCGGTCATTTGTTCGGTATACAAAATTTATACCCCTCTTAGGGGTTACGTGCGTATTTTCATGACGCGGAGCTTCGAGTTAGATAATATTATTATAATAATAAAAGAATACCTATTTAAAGTAAGAAATTATTTTCTAATAATTTATTTTGTAATCGATTTTAGTTTGTTCTTCTTCCATTTTTATAAATAAGTATATATGTATTGTACAAATATCAACTAGTATGACTATTATTTAGAGCAAAACGGTGACATTAAAAATAAAGGTTGTACATAAATACGCACTTGCAAGTTTTGCAACATATACATACATACAATATAACCATAGGTGGGCACAGTTAATCGAAATGTTAACTTCGTTAATCGTTATTCCGTTAATAAAAAATTTAACTTCGTTAACCGTTAAAGCGTTAAAATTCCGAAAATGTAACGGAAGTTAAAGTAAACCGAAAATTCGAAAATTTAACGAAAGTTAAAGTTAATCCTTAAAAAGTTAACCATCCAAAATATTTGAAGACCTTTTTTTTACTATTTCGACAACTTTCTTATGTACTTTTCATCAAACAATCAATGTAACAGACTAAAGTTAACGGAAGTTAACAAAAGCGTTAACAATTTTTTGAGTTAACTTAAAAGTTAATCCGTTAACCATTTTGTTAACTTCGTTAATTAACGATTAACGGATTAACGAGTTAATGCCTACCTATGAATATAACGTACAACTACATCCTACATCATTGAGTCTTAAACAGATATTTGTTACCTACCAAAGAAAATTGTTCAAAACAAACTTGAACAATATGCGATTATGTACGTAATGTTTGATCGTACGTGCTTAATTTATATTATCATATTATAAAATAATTTATCGAGTTGGTGTCAATTGGAGCAATACAACATTAGACTGTTTATACACTGAACGTAAAGTTTATCAAAACTAGAATCAACATTCCCCCGAGGTATGCGTATCTCTGACACAAACTTAATCAAAATTCTGGAGTCTGCACAGAAGGCTCCATAGTTTCACCTTAGTCTAACTTTAGCTTATTCTAGTTTTGTATGCACATACATAAGTATATACAAACATACGAGTACATACCAAATACAGTAATGCCAGTATACCTATATACGTAAGTATGAGCGCATAACCATGTATTTGAAGAAGTAAGGTAAGTACATTGTTTTGAACAATCTATTTATAATGTTGGGTATTATAAAGAATTAATTTTAACGCAAAAGCTAAGCTAACGCTATAATCTGCGAGGTGTTAATTAATTATGAATTTGCTCGTATATTTAGAGCAGTGGTAGTAAATGGTTAATAATTATATAACGCTATGCATTTTATGAGATACACATGTCACCACTGCTTTTTGATCACTGATTTTTACTTAGCTGGCGTGTGTCAAGGTTATTAATAATAATAATAATAATAATAATTTTATTCAATCTGGAGATACTGATTACAGTCTAGATTACATCAGACGTATCAGATAATATACATATGATATAAAGACAACAAAAAAAACAAATAAAATTATAGTTACAAAATTTAGTTATCTTAAATATAATTATGTAGTGTATAATTACATTCACTTACTAATAGTGATTTCAATTTGATTTTAAATTTCGACATTTTTAGATTTTTTAAATAGCTAGGTACTTTATTGTATATTTTAATCATAGCATTAAGTGGTTCTTTATTTACTACTATAATGTCCGGTATTATAAAGGACCTAGCAAATTTGCAAGCTAGCAAGTGCTCTCAAATGAGATATCAAACTTATATGACAGTTCTCTTTGAGTTTTTAACAGATAGTTGTAAGCGCAGTAAGTTGGTTTTTACCATTTTATACGCAAGGTTAGTAACTACACTTTAGTAAATATACTTTACATACCTTTTTTTACTTCCTATGTATGAAACTATCTGCCAAAAACTTCAAAAGAACTGTCATATAAGTTTGATACCCCATTTGAGAATGCTTGCAAGCTTGCAAATTTGCTAGGTCCTTTATAATACCGGACATAAGATTATGTTGCGTGATAATTAGGTTTGATTTTGTTCTGGTATTGTAGTCATGTACTGACACATTATTTGCAAATAAAAAAGGATATTTTTTAACAAATGTTGCACATTCTAAGATGTACAAATCATATACAGTCAAAATATTCAGACTTTGAAAGTATATATGACATACAAGATTCTCTTGGGCTAATGCCACAAATAACTCTTATAGCTTTTTTTTTGTATAGAGAATAATTTATTAACATTTGTGGAGTTACCCCAAAAAATAATTCCGTATTGAAAGATAGGTATTGTATTAGATAATAATATAAAGTTAATAACATTGACTTTGTGACATATTTATATAATGATCTTAGTAAATGGGTCTGTTTAGCTACATTACTTATTATGTGATCGATATGGTGTTTCCAATTTAGATTTTTATCTATGTATAGTCTATCAAATTTAATGTTATTATGTAAAATGTATTAAGATTATTAGATAATTCACCATAATTTCCAAATTTAATGAATTGAGTTTTAGTTATATTTGACTTTAAGTTATTGCCAGAAAACCAAGACGAAATTAAGTTAATAGAATTTTCTATGGAATTAATAATTTTAATTTGTGTAGGGCTGTCATTCATAAGTATGGTAATATAAACCATATCATTCATTAATATTATCAGTGCCCTATCAAATATATTGAATACCCTGCAGATAGTTAGTTAAGCTTTTGTTCCAGAACATTTTTTTAATATCGAACATAAGCTTTGCCCACCTGTATTTATAATTCCACTGAATTTTATTAAAAAAATTGTAAATTTTTATTAATACATGACAAGATAACTGCTTTATGTTTTTCTTACAATTTTTACCTTTATATGACATAATAGTAAATAAATAATCATATAACCTAAACTGACTTTACATTCCTAGGTTTTTGAACAGTGAAAGTTTCTTCAATAACTATTCAGTATTTTTTGTGCCGGAACATATAAACATACAAAATACAGATAGACGAACATTATAAAAACTATCAAAATGGGTGTTTTTTGGTTTATTAAACAATGCAACGCAGACACTACGCAGTCGCATAGCGAATTAAAACATTCTAAATATATTTTCATTTTTTCTTTAATCTCTGTTATCAGTTTGTTTGCAATCTTTCAAATTTTGTTGGATTTGCTTTATAATTTAGAACAGTTGTACTTCAAATTACTAAAACGCAGTTTATTAATATTATTAATGTCCTATAATATAGGACCTATATCATTAAAGGGCTAGCAAAATTTGCTAGTAAGCAAGCAGTATTAATTTTGTGATGGTATCTATGGATTTGCTACATGGAAGTGGTGTGATACTTCAACGTATTGTAGCACAGTTGGCGACTTTGACCTTACAAAATAATTTTCATAATATTATTACTGTTTTTTTATCAAAGTTTTCATGAAACTTCAAAAGAACTGCCATACATGTTTGATAACTTATTTGAGAGTGCTTACTAGCTAGAAAATGCAAGCTCCTTTATGAATCCTGACAAAAGACTACTATTGCAGAAGAAAATAATTCAGTTGCACCAACCGACTTTTCAAAAAGCTATTAGAGCAAAATGCAAAATAGATTCTGACTTTTTAAATAATAATATATGCCTATAATAATAGTATATGCCTACCTATTTATCTATTATGTAAAAATATATAGAAAAAATAAAAATAAAACCCTTGATCTAGATTCAGTTTTACATGTACGTAAGTACAATATATCTATTATTTGTATGTATTTCACAATTTTCCAATAATTTATTGATGTTTATTTTAAAACGGTAAATTGCATTAGACTTCAATAACATTTTTGCATATTTCATCAATAGACTTGCAAAATTTGGCAACCTTGACTGAGTGTCGAAGTAGATTAAATAAACTATTGGAAAGACAAATGTAATAAACATAGAGAAAATAGTCGTAGCTAACTCATCGACTCAATGGCGTCACTATAAAACACGCTAAATTTAGCTTACAATCATTTTGTGTACTAGTTTTATTCCTTTCTGTTTTCATTCATTAGGGATTTTGTTTATCTACCTTTAGGCACCAAATATATTTACTTTTGCTATACATTTAGTGCTGGTTTATAAATAAATATTTAATAGTGTCATATTTAAATTAATTTAAATTGTAACACATTTTTGTAAGAATAAAAATTGAAAAACTAGATTAATTTTATTTGCAGGACAAAACTTAATTTATAGTAAACATAATGTACAATAAAGTGAATATTATTAATAATAATGTATCATTATATTTTATTTTACGTAAATAACTATAATGTCTATCAAATTATCTTTTTTTTCTGAAAAAATATTTTTTTAATCTATTGGAAATGCTTGATTTGGATCACAGTATTATAAAAAGTCAGACGTAGATCTGTATACTCTATATATTGTTCAGTATAAATATTAGTTCTATTTATTCGGTTTTTATTTCTTTTTATTTATATTATCCAGATACTGTGAATTCTGAAAGCGTAGATTTTAATATTTTCTTTAAAAAGAAAAACAACCAAGTACACATAGCGAATATACACAATATATTTGTATTTTGTGTAACTATACATATTATATTCATCTATGAATGTTCTGTAAATAACTATCCATGAATAAAAATGTTCAATAGCATTGTTGTTACAATAAAGAAATGACTTCTGTTCTTTGTTATGTTTATATTAAGAAAACAATTGCAGTTCTACTTCGAATGTATGGAATATGGTCTTTGTAACTAAAGAAATATTAGATATTTGTTCGTATGTAAGTGATCAGTTTAAGCTATATCTATAAAAGAGTTTGTCCTTAATCACTCACTCACTCATATATCAACGTACAGCCCAAACCCCTGGACCTAGAAACATGAAATTTCGTAGGTACCTTCCTTTTATGATGTAAACACCCACTAAGAAAGGATTTTTCGAAATTCAACACCTAAGGGGTTAAAACAGGGTGTCAAAGTTTATAAAAAAATATTTTTTTTTGTTCGTATTTAATTGAAACTTATCGAACATACCTGCTTTACTTATAAAGGTAAATTCAGGCAAAATAGTCATCTATTAAAATAAAAATTTCGACATTCAACCTCTAATGGTGGGGGTAGACAGGGTCTGTGTTTGTGATATGTTGATCTGTATAGCTGCTTACGTTATAATAGTGGAGTCGGGCAAAATAATCTGCAATAAAAAAATTCTATATTCAACCCCTAATGGCGAGGGTAGACAGGGGGTTAGTTTTTACAATTTTTAACTAAGATCCGAGATATTTACGTTTTTTTATGGGTAATGAATAAAAATCAATATAAGAAAGTGTAATATGTCATCCCCTAACACGTATGGAGGGTTCAAATTGTTTTCGAAGTTAACGCGAGCGAAGCCGCGGGATTCCACTAGTGCGTAATAATTTTAAAAGAAAATGAAATCTTGAGTAAAATTATTTCAAACTAGCTGGGTAACAATGATAACGATATACTTTATTTTAATTAGTAAGGGTTATACATAAACAGTGAAAAAATAATTTACCCGCTCTTCTTATATAAATGTTGATTAAAATTAACTTATATTTTAATCCATTTTGCTCGAATCTCTTGATATAAATAAATAAGTTAATCCGATTAGTAATTTTTGCGTGATTGAGATACAAACAATCAGACGAACTTTTGTTTTTATGTATACATAAAAAGGGATTAGATATATTTTTAGTACAATATATTATAATGAAAACAACTACATATTTTTTGCAATACTATTTATCATTAATAAGTAAATAAGTTAATTTGTCAATTAGAGATTATTTTAATTCTTATTGACTAGTTTTATCAATGTTCATTATTCATCATTAGTAAAATCTAAAGTTTTTATTCAATTAGTTAACACGATCGCGTTTCGTTAATTAAATGATTTTATCAAATTCTTATAGTTCTTTGTTTAATTTCGTTAACGCATGTTATTTGCGTATAGAACATAACGTATTACATGCATGTATTCGTGTAAATTTGTTTATACATGTCATATTATTCATTTTCTGCCTGTCTACCTAATATGAATCATAAATAATTTTATGCGATAAATTAAATATTGTTATTTTGATCTAAATGATTTTACCGATTTCAAGCCACCTGAAAAAATACATTAATCTCAATTTTGAAAATGATTTGCAGTTAAAATATCGATAGAATAAATAAATATTTCAATATAAAAATATTATTAAATATAACACTTTTGAGCTTGTTTTTAGAAATACCTACCTATAAAAAACTGTACGTTAATAATAATTCATTTAAAAAAGTTAAAACGAACATATATAAAATAGTTTTTAATAATAAATATAATGATTTGTTATTTATAAATTCTTTATAAATGACATGTTTCACACTGTATAAACAGTCTATATGAAATAAAACCTATCTATCTATCTATCTATCTATCTATATAAATCTAATTGATCTTATCGATTTTAACATAGAGCAGAAACCAGGGACTTGAACCGGAATTTATTTATGGTTCGGGTTTGGTTGGGGTCCCTGGCAGAAACCAAATATAAGCACCTGAAAAAATATATGATTTATTTATTGAAACTTCGTACCTAATAATTTTTATACAATTTTTTTTAATATTAAAGTTCCAATAAAAAAAGAATCCTTAATATAAATTTACGTAAAAATATATGATCGCTTTGTGAATATAATATCCCGGGAAAAATTGTAGATCTGCAGAGATCTACTCAGGTCTCCATTTTGACACAACATTATATTTTTCACTGGTTTTTGATCTGTGAAGATCTACAATGGTCTACAAAGATCTCTGAAGATCATTGTAACGTTGAAAATTTATGATTTTTCAGCGTTGAAAATTCATGATTTAATCTCTATCACGATCTACAACGATCTTTAGAAATTTTTGTAGATCTATGCAAGTCTCCACAGATCAAAAACCAGTGAAAAATATGATGTCTGAAAATGGAGATCTCTCGAGATCTGAGTAGATCTGCAATTTTTTCCCCGGGAGCTTTCTTAAAAAGATTATACTCGAAGAATTGTGATTTTGTAATTCGTAATTCGTAATCATCCTATACTTTCCTAGTAAAGATATCCTCCTTCATAAACGGTTGTAACAAAAACAACATTTAATAAAAAACACAATACCTAAAGAGGTTCCCAACCCATGTTTGCATACTTGAGTAAATAGTTAAGCATGCATAGAACTCGAGTAATAACACACTATGGGTCGAAAATTTGCGTACGATGCATAATTTATTCTCCAATTTTATTCATGCTCAATCGAGCTTATATGTACTGTAAAACTTATACATTATGCATACTCATATCTTCCAAAATGTCCGCGTATTTAGAAACGGTTCCACTGATAGCGGTGCACGAATAAGGCAGCTTAGCATCGTGAAATTCTTGTCGAGTGCTTTGGGTATCAAATGTGTGAGGAAATAAATCATACCCTTTATTTAATAGTTTCGTTTCATTATACATATCAGTAAATTCATATGAACCTACACTAAATATATATACGTAAATTAAATGAATACTGAATTTGAATATAATTTCGTTTTCTAAATATGATATAGGAATCGTTTTGTAAGATTTTAAATTTCAATATTAATCCGTTATTGTTATTTATTTTGGGGTGTAACATGTATTATTTTTGCTATGTTTTATAATTGATTATATTATTGATTATAATTAATACAAAAAAATGCATTTAAAAACATAGTATTATAGTTAAAACAGTCTTATCAGAGAGGGAGGAGTCAGCAGAATCAGTTGATCCACACCCTAAGTTAAATTTAGAACTAAAAAATAATGAAATTGAAAAAAACGGCTGTTTAATTAAAATACATAAATAATAACAAATATAAAATAAAATTTAATTAAAATTCAGACAGAAAATCAGGCTAATTACTTAAATAATTAAAAATATAATTTTATTTTACCTTTTTTATTCAGTTATATTTTGTCAATTTTGTCTATAAATTACTTATTTGAACAGTCTTTTGACGTCAAACTTAGTTTTATTGCTTATATTTATTTTATTTTTTATTTTGAGTTTTTTATTTACTTTAAAATTTATTCCTAAAATTTTCCTGTATTAACCTGAATACATAAATGAAAAAACAACATGTAGAACTTAATTTTAGATATAATAATATATACATATTATATATTTTATTATATATAATAACACTACGGTTATGCATGTATGAAGTAATATGTAAGGACCAAGAACAATAATCGTCAACTACTCTACGCATAAAGACGCATGTATAGGTCCTTAGGGAGGACCTAAGCAGTCCGAAGTACTTCTCATTAGTAATACAGGTTGAGGCGATCTCATCCCGTGTTATAATTAACTTATTTTATTGTTGTATCTCACGAAACAATAGGGTAAATATATTTAGTACAAGCAATAATGAACCCATCAATTAGTTGTTAAATGAATTAATAAACATATTATACGATCTATTCATTTTTAAAATTAATAAAAATTACAAAAATTTGTATTATAAAATGTAATCCTAAACGCTAATTAAGTAAACTAATTTAAAATGATAATGAAAAAGTATTATATTTGTATTGTTAATTACTTTTACATAATAGAATTGTATAAATGTTTATATTCTTTAGTGGTAAACCATTTAAATTTCCCGAAAGGTATAGCCTAAATTAACAGTACCCTACGGCTTGGGGGCGTTTGTCATCAAAGGCCTAACATACCTCATAACAGACAAAATATTATTCACCCTTCCGGGGAGCTTCAACAAGGGACTGTGAATAAACATTATAAAATAAATAAACATTAACGATTAGTGAGGATTTTTATTTTGTTGCAAATTATTTCAGTACATAGGTATCTAAAGATATACAGAACTATGTAAATATATAACAAAAAAAACATCTACATATGTATCATATGATACATATGTATCATATGATATATATGATATATCAGTCATGCATTTTTAAGTCAGTGAAATGTACACATTTATAAATTAGCTATTGAATTTCTGTTATATTTATTATACTTGATAACGAAGTTAAATAAATTAAATATTTATCAAAAGGGTTGTTTTTTTGTAGTATATGGAAAACAAATAAAGTATTTATAATGATATTAATATATGGTAATGTGATTATACTAAATGTATCGATTAATCATTGTTAAGTAAAATTTATCATATTTTATTATTTTATGTATCGAGAATTTGAGAACGAAAAAATTACCATTAATATTGTATAACATTGTTTATTGTTGACAATTTAGCTTAAAAGATTTTATTGTTAATTATGCCTAGTTTATTGTGTTATTTATGAACGTTTCATTATGCATTACAGTGAGCATTTTGAGAAAAATAGAATAATATATTCTCAAAATTAATCAAAATTTTTATGAGTTTTATAGTTTATATATTTATTGTTAGCTAACATAAACGAATATTATACTTATTGCTTTTTGGTTTCAATACAAAGTTTAAAACCAAAGGAGCATTTGTAAATGTTTTATGTTAATTTCATTTACTTGAAATAAGAATAAAAACAACTTAACACTGTCAAATCTTTGTTTGTAATATTAAACTCCTCTGTTCTACTTTAATATTTATTATCTACGATTACTAAATATTATAACAAACAAAGAATACATATTATATGTTCGTTCCTTTTCTTATTTGTTTTAGAAATGTAACTAAAATATTTTATTAAGGTTTTTACATGTGATATATTTTCAAATCTACAAAATATAAAGTTTACAGACATTGTGACGTCGGCCATGATATAAGATTAAAAGTAGAAGACAAGCAACAAATACATTAACTAAATGAATATTCTACTGATATATAGCATCATTAAATTTAAATAAAGTATCATTCAATGTCTCTCAAGTCTACTTTCTTAAATATACAATTTCCTTGAAAAAATTTATTGTGTTAAATCTCAATTGATTTAGAATCATGTGAAATTTATTGTCTAACTCATGTTTCATGTAACATTTATAGTACATAAATATTTTATGTATTTGTTTCGGTAATATTTTGTTTATAAGCAAAAATACAATGTAATGTACACATTAATGAGATAAATACTAACAACGGAAGATAGTATAATCAATGTTATTTCATATTGAATATGAAATAAGGGCCCGATCTAGCGTTTCCGGGGTGGCAAAAAGGATTTTTGCCACCCCTTATACACTCATTAAAGTAGTACCAATTGGTTAATTATTAATATTTGTTAACTCACAGGGGGCAAAAATTAAAGGAAATTTTATCTTATTTTCGAATTCAGGGGTATTTTTGAGTTATTAAACGTTTGTTTATAACCATTTGGTACCGCAGTTGGATTAAAAATAAAGTAAAATATTTTTTGTCTAATTTTTGTACAAATTTCTAGATGGTCATTTATAAGGAAATTTTCACAGCTATAAAATGCTTTCTGAAATTAAAACTTAAAAACAAAACTTTTGAGAAAATTTACAAGAAGAAAAAAGTTTGTTTTTTGTAATAGAATATTCATATTTTTTCAGATTGTTTGTATCTATCAATATTTTGGGATCAAGTTTATTTTTACTAGTGTATTTTTTTCATTCAAGCTTAAATATCTCAACACCAAAAAAATACTACAACCATTTTTTTAAAAGTTAATTCAAAAATTACAATATGTTTATTTCAAACTGAACAATTACCTAACAATGGGACTAGTTAACACTAAACCACTTTAAACATTACAATAATTAAAATTTAGAACCAATTTTATTTTTAGAACCAATATAAAAGTAACAGTTTTATATTGTCGAAAAGATGGCATTGTTGGTTTTAATTGATTTTAAATTTTGTCTTTCTACCAATTTTGCCGCCCTTCAAATTTACCGCTTTGGGCAGTTACTCCGATTGCGCCCCCCTAAATCGGGCCCTGAATACAAGCAAATATTTGCTCTACTGTTAATATATTTACAACAAAGATATACATTTTTTTTAATTCAATTTAATTTACTATGAAATTAATAGTAAAAAAGCATACTTTTTTGAAAATCCAAGTATCAAATCAAATAATTCAGTTTTTTTTTTTAAATAGCATCGAAAATATCACGAAATTTCGTTCAAATAAAATAAATCTGTTGATAGAAATGGTGGAGGAGTTCGGATGCCAGGATAACGAGTTCCGGTTGACATGCAGACATTTGGATTCTCACATCGCCATCTTGGAAGCGACTTTCTACCCGGACGATCCTTCGGGAAACGTGTCCTGCGGCATACAGAACAACGCCACCTCCACCTCGCTGCTGGCTTTAGCCAACGCCACCTCGACGATCGTGCCTGTCATTGTCGGCATGAACTGGGAGGACGAGGGAGGTAATTCTCAATCGAACGATGTTGAAGACGATGAGTATGGTATTAGTTCGAGTTCTTCCAAGCAGAATAAGAATATTCGACTGTCGTTGAATAAAAGGTATGTGTTATTTATATTTTACGATAATATAACAATTAGCAAAATTTATTTCGCTAAAAAATTCTATGTTAGTACTTAACATCAAAAAAATATCGATTATTTTTTTTTCTTAACACGTGCCTATACTACTGTACTAATTCAATATAAATCGTTATTGTAATTACGATAACACCACAACTATCTATGATTTTTATATAGGTACCTATATCAATTTTTTATATCTACCATATATGAAAATATCAGTCAAAGTTTAGAGACTAAATGAATTCTAGGATACTTAAGATTTCGAACAGTCAAAATATCATGAAAATCAGTTTGATAATGGCCGAAAAAAATTCTAAAAACTATTAAAACAGATTATGTGGCCTGTGAAATGACTTAGAGTTCTTACAGAATCAAAAATTACATTGTTATAAATAGAGCCTACAGATTTTTTTTATACATCAATTTATTTATTTTCTGACAGCTCCTTCGTGTTGATTTGGATTTTCGTCCAACAGATTTATGCATTATATTGTAATGATTATTCCACTTACAATCAAAGATATTTTATAAATTCCTGGAATACAGTTATGAATGTTTTTAGATAATGAATTTTAAAAAGTTATCTTTTTAAACCGGTCAACGCAATTGACAACTGCTATTTAAAAACTCTTAAAATCAAGTAAAATTGACTACAAAAGCGCTGCATGTAATATATTACTTTATTTTGTGATTTATTTTCAGAAATTATCGACTATTTTCAGTAGCTTATTTTTTGTTTTTGTCTAAATCTGTGATGAGAATGAAGACAAATCTATCATCAGTGTGTTTGTTAAAATCTAAAAATATTGCTCTATCATTTTAGAATATTACATGTCGTTATTTATATACATTCTAGACCAAAATTTTCGATGAACTATTCATAAACCAAATATCATTATATTATTTTATATTATATATTATATTATAAATCAATTTCTTATACAAAACAATTAAATTGACTAGGATTAATTTTCATTTGGATTCACAATTCGGTAAATGAAAACATGAACATCAGTTATTTGAAATCATAATCTTTGATCATGAATTACTTAAACAAATTTTCATTTTCGGACTTTGTGCCCATGCGAGTTTAATCAGTGAGTCACCAACTATACATGTGAAGTTGAATAAGAGCTTGTAAAAAATATTAGAAAATATCCTAGGGTGGTTCGAATAAGGAGCCCATTATCATTAAATTGTTATAATATATTTTATAGTAACAAACATTATTTACCAAGAGTAGGTATTTCAATATGTATAAACTTCATACCATTACAAAATATCGTCGTTGTCATTTTAATATCTCCTATGTGACAATATTTTCAAAAATGATATTTTTTAATATTACGGTTGGTCTTTTTTTTCTCTATCTGTTCAATAATATATCAATAGTATAACAATCTCCGTTTCTTTCTAATAAGTAAATTTAATTTATCCTATGTGATATGCTCGTATAGCTGATCCTTAATTTCTCCTATGTGTCATCTACAGCACATAGGAGAAATTAAAAAAGTCAACTTCACTTTCAATTTATACACATAAGGGCAGGGCCGGATTTACAAATTCGCCGCCCCTAGGCAGTTGCGAAAATTGCCGCCCTTTTCATTGAATAAAAATAAAAAAGTGAATATATTTCATATCAATGACTTTTTTTTTTTCGTTGTCAAGTCACATTTTTAGTTTTTTTAGGTTCTCAGATCAAAATTTTACCAAAACTTTTTTTCACGCTCAAATCTGCCGCCCCTAAATTTTTGCCGCTATAGGCACGTGCCTACACTGCCTGCATGGTAAATCCGGGCCTGCATAAGGGGGTTGTTTTCTAGATAATTTACATCGTTTGCATATAACTGTGGCAATTAATTAATTAATAAAAACTAGTTTTACTATCTAACTATATCTATTATGTGAAAACAATTAACTTTTAATACCTCCTATGTACAGTTGAAAATACAAAAAAAAATTTTGTTTTTCAATTACGAAATAAAAGGTGAGCCATATTAAATAAAAAAAATAGATTAATAGAATATTTATGCTATGATAAAAGAATATTATAACGGAAAAAATTTGTAAAAAATTTTTAAATAGTTTTTGTTAGTTTATTCAAAACTTTGTAATTTGCACATAGGAGATATTAAAATGACAACGACGATATATAAAAGGATACAAAGATGTTACACATCAATTAAGAATTACATAAGTTTCTAAGATAAAAAAGCAGGTTGTGCTAAATCACGATGAGGTTATCGAGTGAAATCTGCGCGCCACTGTCCGTCTGTCGGCCGAGGGTTGGGGGTGTGTACGCGTGGGTGGATGGGTGTCAGAGATAAGCGCGGGATAAATGGCCAATTGGTGTGTCGCCGAGTCTAATTACATAATGATTTATTGCCCTATACGAAACGAGTCGAGTTTAATGTTTATACCATCCGAAGGTGTTACTTTTTCTTGTTTCACGCATTTGTTTTCTTCCTACACAGTGTGCAAAGTAGTTAGATACATCCTTTTCTTCATCTTGTTCTTTCTTTGTACGGACGTTGAGTGCTTTTTTATGAGAATGTAATTTAGCATTTCTTTTTTACAACTTATATAAATTAAAGTGCATTTGTTTAAAATATGTATGTCGAATGTATCTTTTAATAAAATATTTTTCAAATAATTTTTTTATTTTATTTTTTTAAAGCTTAATATACAGCAGAAATAAAATATGCAGATATATATTTTATTTAGGACTTCACACAAAACGAGAAAACACTAGACTCAACAAAGTGTCTCAATAAGGATTTATATATCCTAGAACCTAGAATCAGGTTGAAAATCAAATACTTATATCGTCAAAATTTAAGATACAGACGATACGAGAGCGAGAAATGTCTCGCTCGGTGTGAAGTCCTAATTTTATTTGACCTATTTCCATTCATACAAACGTATCATTCTTGTTTACTATAATCGTTCGACATTAATTTGTTTTAATGCATTTTCAAATCCACAACTCCTTTTTGTTGAAGAATATTGCAGAGAAAGTCATTAAATTTGTTTATGACTGTAATTGCTAAAATAAATAAATTAGCTGATACAAATACGAGCAATTAAGATCAAAGAAAACTTCATAATCACACAAATCCATTACTGAAATTGTCTTGTGGTCTAACTTTTGTTTAAAGACTAAAGTACAGAGGACACGTAAAATGGAAATCATTCTAATGACAGTATAATTAAGATAAAAGGGTCTTTCTTAATTCTTAATCACATAATTTCATAAAATCGTCCTTAAAATTATAGAACAGAGTTGAAACTTGCAAAGAAAAATGCGGTAGCTATTTTAAAACAAAAACGAAATATTATTTTATTCATTATTTATTAATATAAAATAATCTTATATAGAACGTTTCGGAATATCGTTAGTAAATAATCGAATACAATGCTGGTTATAAAAATGATATCTGGAAAACAGAATTATGTCCATTAAAATTCAAGCCCTTGTCATAAGAGAAGAATTGGAAAAATTAATTATGTCAATGTCAAGAAAATGAAAAGCTTAAGTCTTTTAATTGTTTTGAACGTAATTTCAAATTTATTACCTAATATAATTACTACACATTTCTTGACATTTAAATGGAATCCAGTTTACAATATGCGTTGAATTAATTTTAAACTTAATTGTAATTTCGTTAATATACACTTTAGTTGGCAATATCGCTATCATTCTTGCACTTATTTAAAAAAGGTAGGGAATGTTAAGTATGTTTTTGAAATTTTTAGTTTATCAAGTTATTCTTATTAAGCTTTCTTTTATTATAAATACATAACTGAATGAATATATGTAATATTATGAGTAAGTACATCTCTTTTTTATAAGGTTAACTTTTTCTTTCCTAGAGGATACAAATCTACGCTAATAACAAAGTTTGGATTGTCCCATTTTGTGAATGTCTTGTTGAACTAATTCTAACTTTTTCTTTATTGATAAGTTGTCTTCAGAATTTACTACTAAGGTTGCAACCGTGAAGAAGAGAGAAGAAGAATATTAAGAACTTACTAGCGATTGCCTTTCTCGCCAGATCGCATGAAATCAAGTTTCCCAAACTATAGGGAATTTGATAATTCATAGTTATTGTCTGAAAATTGATATAATGAGATTATCTAGTTTGCATTTCAATTAATTAAATTAGTGAATATTGTCTTATTATTATGTATTATGATAATAATGGAATACTTATAATATGTATATTCAAAAGCTTTAAATCAAATATGTTAATAATTATAAATAATTAATGTGCAAAAATGTAGTTTAAAATTCTATTAGCTGTGGATTATTGCATTAGGCATAAAATGTGTACGCTTTTATATAAGTGCGGACGTGAGCACCATATATGAACGTAGTAAAAATATCCACCACGTTTAGCGCATGTGATTTGTTAGTTGTCTTAAGAGATATTTTAATAGAGATTTTCGCTGCAACATTGGGATCATCTATAAACCACGTAATTCTTTGAAGGAGGAGTACAGCTTTACTGTTTTATGGAGAATGGGATCATATTAACATGTTTACTTCACGCTGAAATAGTTTTTAAGAATTATGAATAAAATATGTACCTGCAATTTATTATTCCACAAAATATAATTGTAATATCTATGGTATTGCGTTGCATAACATTAAACACGGGGGATCATGGAGTTACGTAGACGAAGGGGAGTAAAAAATTCTAGAAAATGTATCTGTGATCGCATAATAATTTTTGACGAATGTTTATTTTATTTGTTGCGAAAATCATTGCGTCGAATTCTACATAATAAACCCAGCTTTATTTTCTTAAATATTTATGTAAAATGTATATTGATGTAAAAATGTAAATTCTTCATCCCAAAGCATCAAGTTGAAACAATAAAAAGAGATATTACATAAACAGACAGAGAGTGATATATGTACATTTGTACATATAATGTGTGTACACAATTGAAACATCAAATATAAATCTTGTCATAGCGTGATGATAAATACGGCGACATTTAATAAGACAGCTTTAATTAATAAAATTATATTCATTAAAATATATTACAGGAAGTAAAATGAATGCATACATGTATTTCAACATCTACTTAGCCGTAATGTAAGACGCTTTTAACACACATCAAGACGTATAAAAAATATTTAAAAAACACTAAAAAAAACTAGTTACATATATTTAGAATTGGGTCTAGTATTCATAAGATTCACTTAAAGCCACGTGAAATCAATATTATCTATGTAAATCGGTGATGAATATTAGATGACAAGATTTTTTTGATATATGAGAGTATTAGTTTCGTGTGGTTTAATTAGAAATTTAAATGGTAGCTATTTCATTTGTATATATTATGTAAATATTTTTTAAATTAACATATTTATGTGTTACTTGTATATATGTGTAATGCTTTAGTATATTTAAATAGGTCTGTATAAATGCGAATTGTAATTAATTTTTTTTTGTAATTTTAATATGTACGTGAATAATAAAAGAGTAAAAAATATTATTTTCTTTAAATATTTTTTATTGACATACATTTAAATACCTTTTTGTCTAATTAGAAATATTATCTTTCCGTTTCTGACAGCTCCTTCGTGTAGATATTATTGCTATTTATTTTTTAGTGTATATCCAGCGTCAGTTAGTCTAAAGTGATTCTCAAACGAAATGCTATAGATGTGTCAAAAGGATAACGCGAATTAAATTTATTTTATAAAAATATACCTACTCAATTTTAGTGTATTTAATTAAAATAAGAGTGCTAGGGTTTTAAATCACTGATCTATGGAAGATAATTTTTTATTCTAATAATAAACTGATTGCTTGAAAATCCTAATCTAACCAATTTAAATTTTAGTCGAGATTATGAAGATTATGTAAATCATTATATCAATATTAATATTTTTGTTTTCTTTTGAATCTGTATGTCGTTTTATAAGCGATAAAACCCTTTTTGATATAGATATACATTTAAAATTTGTTTGTTTGTTCTAGCTTGATACAAAAACTATTGAACGGATTTTTATGAAACATTTATCTTAAAACCCTAAAATTGTCAAGATCGATGCTTGAATTAAGTCAGACCCGTATTAAGAAAAATTTACAATTTATTGTTGTATAATAATGTATACATATGTAGTATGTACGTACCTTTATAAAAATAAAGAGAAAAATCAAGAGTAATTGTATTATGAAAAAATACAATTAAAAGATAGTAATTGGATGTAGCCGCGGGGATATTCTAGCAATAAAAGCAAATAATAAATAAATATAACTAAAACAAAACGATACACAATGAAACGTATCCAAGCAAAATAACTTAATTTTCATTAGACACTGTTCAAATAAAAGTATATTTGCAATAAAATTTTGGCCCGAATTGAATAAAACGAATGTGTGCGTTGAGGAAATCACAGAGGCTGTCTATAAATATAAAAAGTCTCCAGGGTTTCGGGCGTTGTTAAGAAAATCTTATATAATTTCGAAGAGCAGCGTGGGAAGATTATAAGAACAAACCTATATAAAACGTGATAAGCATAAATATATATTTTACATCCTAAGAAATTCGTTTGAGAATATTTTGAATCAACTCTCAACATTTTGTCTAACCAGTGGTAGCACATGTATCATGTATCTCCAATACATTTTACATATCTCCTGTTTGGGAATATAAATATTTCTTTTATCACTGTTTGTAAACACTTGACTTTTATTTCATTTTATGACATTAATTTCCGCTTAAAGTAAACAACACTTATGTTCGAATTATAAACAAAACAAAATTATTAAAAGTGATGTTATGCACAGGTTCCCTGTAATTTGTTTGGTTCAATTAGAACTGCCATTTAATTTAACCCTTAGTTGCTCCACTCCTCCAGAATAACATACCTGCCACACTGGGGTCACACTGTTGTTAATTACTCGTAAGCTATTAAATTTGTTAATTCAATAAAACTCCTCTTTCCTCTTCGAACGATACGGAATGCACTCCAATCGGTTATTTAAAAAATTATATAATATTTAATATATTTAAAATTTTTGAAACTTTGTAAAATTTGAACAGCTTACAAGTTGAAACAATGTGGGGCGTCTGGTACCCCACAGTGGCAGCTGAGGGTTAAATAATAGGTCATTTTCATGTAGGTATAAACATTTCCACCTGGCGGTGGTCAACCTTAATATTGTATAGTAATTATATTAGTAAACTATACTTTTAACATAATTTTGCTTACTTTAAGAGCCATTCACCCTACCTCTCTTCCCAAAGACAGCTAGCAGACTTACATGTAATTGATTGGCAATTTTATAAGATTTTTTTCTTATAGTCTATTAGTTTTAATCCAATTTACATCAGTACCCATAATAGTGGCGCCACTGCACATATTGTTAAAGAGGTGTTGTAGAGATACAGAGAGCAGTGATACGTGCCGTTGAATATTTTAACGATGGTTCGTTACCATCACTGATCAGATTCGATACTGTTTGTTTAAAACTTTACACTTTAATTTAATTTGTGTTACAATATGGTACCAATTTATTAGGTGTTGTTACTGAACTCTGGAGCTTAGAAAATTTACAATGTAATGCAATACCGGGTTTTCTAAAGCACAAATTAATTAAAAATAATTGAAAACAAAAAACATAACTTAAATAAATAACTATATGCACGGCTTTCTCGAGAACTGAAGTCTTCTGTGGTACATAGGGATTTTAACGCTATTTCTGATACTTATATCTAAATATTTGTTAATTTTGCAACAAGTTCATTTTTTAGGTAGGTACTGTCAATTTACTCCCTGATCAAAATTTTTTCTGTAACTTTATTCAAAATTTCTTTATAAAACCGAACATTCATTAATTTGTAAGATCATATTTTTAAAGATTAATAGATGTACCTACTTATGTATTTAAAAAAATAGATTGGAAACACCATTTTCTTTAATGAAAAACAAATCAGAAATCATCGATCCAAAAATCAATGTATCGTACTAAAGAAAGTAAAATTCAAATATTTGCTGATCAAACATGAACTATAGAATCATAGCTAAGAGATAGATTGTCTGTTCTATAAAGTTTAGATTTACAGATGATTGAACATTGAACCTTTTTTGCAAATACTACGTAAGTGCAAATTGAAAATTGCATTTGATCTAATCAGTTAGTAAACAGAATGCGTTTGTTTTTAGATTTTCCTACGTTGTTGGTCGTGACCTTTCAGCGCTACGTTTATGAATATTAAAATCATATCGATCGTTTATGGAATTTAAATATTAATAAATACCTAAAAATAGAAAACATATATTTATAATTAAACTTAATATTTATATTCCCTTATCACAAATCGAAACATACAATTTTTAATATGAAAATGTAATTTATAAATAATTATTGTAACTTCGTCACGCACTTATTATTTTTGTATTCTGCCAACATGAATACAGGCAATACAATCCATTTAGATACATATAGTGGAGTCATATAACTGTATTTTTTAAGAATAAAAAATGTGCCCTTCCAGCGGTTTTTTTGTTTTAAAATGTTCTAAGAATCAAGAAAAAATCCATATCTGAGTGTGTGGACAGATCCATCTTCCACGTGGTATTTTTTTTTAACTATTTTTCAGAATTTTTAACGCGACCTATGTATTAAAAAGATGTTAAATTTACTCATCTTTTATCTTAATTTAAAGATTTGTAATTTTTTATCAACAATATTGAATATTAATCTGGGAAAATGTATTTATTGCATCAATCTGAAAATACACTTTTATATTTTTTAATCAAACATAGTAATTTTATTTGGGATAATAAAAAGTACGATTTCCTCAACTTTAATCAAAATATTGCTTTTCTCAAAATATTTATATTTTATGCAAAAAAGTAAAAGACAATTTTAATATTTTTTGAGGTTATTTTTAATTAAGTAATAGTACTCGGCCCTCACAAATCGATAAAAATTTAAAAATCGAAATCAAAGATAGTGGAATAGTTAGATCAGGTTCATATTATGAAAAACATATAATCAATATTTTGTATAGAAATGAGAGTTAAATGAATGGTAGTTAAAAAAGAAATCGATCGTTTCTACTGATTAATTAGGCCCAGTATCTATATTTTCTAAAAAATGTAAAGCAATAAAAAGCATTTCATTTAGAAAACAAACAAAAAATACTGAGAAGTTGCGAGAAATTTCTATATATATTATAATAAGTATATTTATTATTAAATTTATTGATTTTAATACTTTTAACCCAATTTGATAATAAAAAATCATTTCAATTAATAAATAAAATCAATATGTGTTATTTTTTTATAAGAAAATATATTTAACTTACAAAAAAACTAATTCTAACAAAAAAAGATGCATTAAATGAAGTTATACCGACAAACATCTGAGCAAAACAAAAAGCGTTAAATGCACATAGAAATAAAAAAGCAGTCCGATTGTGTATATTGGATTAGAACTGTGTACAGATATGAAAGACGCAGTACCGCTTCTTAGAGTAAACGAGCTTCCCGCTAACTGAATTACTCTAAGTGCACATGGCCGTGGTTGAATGTACTACACTACTACATTGTACATGAACTGTTATTTGAAGTGGGAAACAAGTGACGGTTTTTTTCTTTCTTTATTATTTTTTTAATAAACCTTAAAATACTATAATTATTTTAGAATATTGACTAGTATTTAATGGAAATACAGTGGGAACGGCAACTTAAGTGAAATACCCCTCCCAGGATGATTTAATATAAGTTTTCTACTTTTTTTCTCGCCCTCCCATTTATGTCCGGTATTAGAAAAAATTTGCTATCGAACAAAATCCAAGCCTTATTCTTGCTAACGATTACACGGAGTATAATAAAATGCATAGCATTTTCATTATTAAACATTTATTATCGCTGCTCTAATTCCCGATATAATTTGACATCTCGCAGATAGCTTTTGTTCTAGCACAAATTCTTTATATTACCCCATGATCCAATAATACAAGGTCTGTTTGACAGCTCACATGACAGCTCACTTCTCTCACTTGTTTTATACTGTGACGTCACCAACACTAAATTTGTCTAATAAGGTATTTGTGAAAAACGAAATATAAATAAAAAAAACGATAAATACAGTTTACATAATAATTTTTTTAAATTTTATTCTTTGATTTTTCATTTTTTATAAATTTATTCAAACTTCTAATGCTGAAAAACATCCTACATCTAAAAAATAATGTTTTTACATCAAGTGGAATATCTACTTTATCACTTGCATTAACGTGGAATTTTAAATAATCACATTGTGATTTAATTCCTGTAGTATTTCGCATTCACATTTTCTTTACCACAAGCTTTAAACCACTTTTTTTTATTTCAGGATTTTTTGGAAAACGAAAAAATTTAATATTTATATTATCTGTCTGTTTCCAGTTGAAACAATTTTTTACAACACAGTACCGCATTTTTTCAGTGTCTATTTCACTTCTCACTTCTATATTCTTTAATTCTAAATTTAATTAATATGTAAAATGTCAATTTTTAATTTGTTAATTTTTGGCACATGTACTACGTCATCAAAACGATATGCAAAATGGCGGCTGTCGAAATAATCGTGACAGACCTTGTATTATTGGATCATGATATTACCCGACATTAAAATCAAAAATTCATTATTAGTTTCTACATTTGTCAAACATATAAATCGTGGTATTTTAAAATAATATATTGCATGGTGTTTTCATTTAGAGTTGATTATATTATTTTAACAGTGAAAAGAAAATTTGACTTACATCTACTATATTTTTAAAATAACGCTCATATGTTTATTTGGAAAACAAAATTCACTATATGTACATTATCATATTAACTATACAGGGTGAGTCATATCAGGTGGAACAAACTTAAACCGTTGATTAAGAAAAATATTTCAAGCCAAAAAGTTCATATGGACATGTATCCGGAAAATCTTCGTGAAGGAGCTACAGACTCGCAAAGATTATACCTAAAACTAGTTTTTATTTAATATCTGGAGAACCCATTGTGATACAGTAATGAAAATTGGTATCCAGATTAGTATTAATACGTGTAATCGATTTCCAGTATCAAACAATGATTATTTAGACCAGGGATGTTTGAAGCCTGTGGGCCCTCTGGTTTTTATCTAGTATTTTTTTTGTTCTTATTGTTTTTACTATGTTTGGCACTTTTATAAGTCACATGACACAAAATACACATACATACACTTTGTTAATTTATCATAAGATCAACCGTTTACGAGAAATACGATGGTAAAGATAGTTTTGCAGAATTTAACTTAATACGGATGCTTCAAATTACACAAAATAAATTTACATTATTGTTCTAGAACTAAAAACAAGAAAAAAATTCATGTAAATGTTCCTCATAATATGACTCCTCAAAGACCTATAGCCAGTTGTATTAATGTAATATGTACTTTTTAAATTTTACTAAAAAATGAAACTAAAAAATGTAATTTGTTGATAAGGATGCATTTTTGGAAGTATATTTACATAAACTTTTTTTCTTATTTTCAATCCTGGAACAACAATATAAATTTATTTTGAGTAGTTTGAAGCATCCGTATTAAGTTAAATTCTGCAAAACTATCTTTACCATCGTATTTCTCGTAAACGGTTGTTCTTATGTCTACTTAACAAAGTATATTTATGTGTATTTTGTGTCATATGACCTTATAAAAATACCAAACATAGGAAAAAAGTTAAAAACAAAAAAATACAAGATAAAAATCAGAGGGCCCATATGTCCCATACATCCCTGGTCTAAATATCCATTGTTTGGTACTGAGAATCGATAACACGTATTATTACTAATCCAGGTATTAATTTTTATTGCTGTATCACAATGGGTTCTCCAGATATTAAATAAAAACCAATTTTAGTCAAAATCTTTGGGAGTTTGTAGCTCCCTCACGAAGAGTTTCCGGACACATATTTATATGAACTTTTTTGCTTGAAATATTTTTCTCAATCAACGGTTTAAGTTTGTTCCACCTGATATGACTCACCCTGTATAGTCAATGAAAACTGAATATAAGAAAGTTGCATTAACATGTGCAAAAAATTATGTATTGATTAGAATATCAATCCCCCCGATCCCTTGTATTCCTACGTCAATGAAATTGCGTGATGTTGCTTCCTTTTGACACTATTTTTATTTTCTATACAACGTTGGCCATAAAACGTTAATATAAAACAGTATAAAGTATTCGTGTTGAATAAGACCTTGTTCATGAGGTACACACTCTTGCAAAATAACTACACTCATATAAAAATAGTAAAAACTTGGGTTTTGTTTTGCTTCAAAGAAAAATAAAGTAGGTACATATTTCGGAATATTTTGACCAATAAAAACACACTCGGTGTATTAAATTATTGCAGCAGTATTAACACGTGTAGTCTACCTGTTTGTGTTTTTATGTAGAGTATATAGCTTATACAAAATTGCATACTTTATCAAAAAGCCAACAACCCTTAGTACTTATGCGTGCCGCTAGGTGGTAGGTACCTACTACCTACACGAAGATATTTTGTATTACACGTGAAAATAATTATCTGAATAGTTAATAGTCGTTATATTTATTATAACGGCATTGATAGTGGTATACGGAAATCAAAGGAAATTTATTTTTTGTTTGTTGTCAGTTGGTCTGATCCTGGTCTGACAGCTCAGTAATATTAGTATATAGTCGTATTTGTGTGGGAATTCTTATAGAAAAATAATACTAACTTTTAGTTCCTTATTTATACGTAATAAATAATAATATATATAATTGAACTATGACGCATTCTGGAGCTAATATGAATTACTTCTCGAAACATTTGAGATCATAATTATTATATTTTATAAATATTTTAAGATATAGTTTTAAATCTAATGGTAAAAATAAAAATATTGACTAACCTTTTTTGATGCATTTGAATTCTTTCTAAATATTTATTATTTCAAAATGTAAAGCAGTAAATAGTAAAATTTTTGACATTGATAAGTTAATACAGCTAATTATAAATTTTCGTTATTAAACTAAACTAATTAATATGTTATTCCTATATTTAATCAATACTAAGCTAATAATTTTGAATTAGTGTAAGGTAGCTCATCTTTTAATAGATATTTTATAGAATAAAATAACGTCATTCAAAAATTATATTTTAATAGTAGGTACATTACTGTGATTCAAGAACAAATAAGTATGTGTACCTATATGGCAATAATATTTCATCTAGATTAATCAGTGCGAAAGTTACCACAGTTCACAGACACTACGTTATAATTAATTAAGCACACTCCCCTGCGCTCCCCCATACACACGTACCAATGTCGCACCTGGTTGTGCGAGTAACAAATAACGCTGTAATCGCGAACTGCTGCATAATTACTGAATACGCGGTCCGGGTTTGTGTGCGCTAAAGTCAGCTAAACCGACTTAATTTACTGTTTGATGATTGTGCGTATGTATGTACATACATATATATTCGATATAGGGTTGGAAAAATATAAAAAGTAGATTTATTTTATACAGAAATTATAATTCAATAATTATACACTGGTTTACTTACATACTGTTTTAGTGCAATAAATGAAAACGCCTTTTTAACGTCTAGCAAAAAATCCATCAAGTCGAATATTTACTTTCTTATACGACCAATATAGGTAGAACTGGTAGAAGTATATATAGGTAAATATTTTAAGTCTTTTTTTGCGAATTTTGAGATTTTTGATGGAAACACTCATTTGGACCTACATTTTCGCCATGATTTCTGTGCATCTGTCTGTAAGCGTTGTAATTCAATAACGATAAAACACAAAGGGAAACGGCTGTTTACTCTTGTACATTTTTGAATTTTTTAAAATTATTTTTCTTATTATTTTTTTCGGGCCCATAATTAAAACAAATATAATTTATAACTGTTGTTTATTTCTTTTATCTGTTAACTAGAAATAATTAGACATACTTATACTGTATATTCATTGTCAGTACTGTGTATAAGAAAGTCCCGTGGTACCCAGCTTTTTTTTTAGATATAGCAAATTAACAACACTACAGTGTATTATTTTTATTTTGTTTTATTAATTTAATTTTTTAAAATGGGGAATACATTAAAATACATATATTTTATAAAGAACTTTTTTTTATCTCGATAACTGATTCGATATAACGTCGAAAATTATGAAAGGTATATACGTATACGTTTATACCTATCATAATTTTCGATAAAAATGAATGTTTTCGACGATATTACATTCATGCAACATTTTTAGTACCTGCATTAGAGTTATATAAAGTCTAGTTTACCTATCTTAATATATATACTGGTTATCTTACCTATCTTAATATGTATACATATTTAAGATAGGTAAACTGGACTTTATATAACTCTAATTCAGGTACTAAAAATGTTGCATGAAAGTAAAATCGTCGATAACATTAATTTTTATTCGATCTACTTTATATATTATGTATCTATATGAAACTGGAACTTCAAAAATCACAAATCACTATGAATGTCATTCATAAGAAAGTGGACTTATACCCAGAGCCGTATTTTTATCCAACCTACCCTGTGCTTGCATGTTTATTTCCGTTCACTTATTGCGCACCGCACACTGCGTTTAAATTTCACTCAGAATACGTTTCCGTGAGAAATGTGTCTCTGTGGTGTTGTACAAAAAATAAAAAAATAAATAAAAATTCTTCCGTGAGTGTGAACTCGGATTGTGTACAACATTATTAAACCTGTAATTACTCCGGTGTTGTAACACTTTCTGAAATTAGCAGGCGGTGAGAAAAATGTTTAGGTATATTATGTTTTACTACTTAACATAAATGTTCCTTTAAGTTTGTCTATTTTTTATTGGTTTTATATATTAACAATTAAATGAGCGTGGTGTTTTGGTAGGATATGAATGTTACTTGATAAAAAAATAATTTTAATGAACTATTATGTCATTTGTAACCATGAAATTAACAATTCGTCAAAACTGTATTTAAAGTTAAGTGAGTAAATAAAGACTTAAAATAATTACACAATTGGTTCCCATTATATTTTCATAGATATTTTATTATGTTATAAAAAGTAACAAACACAACATTCAAGTTTATAAAATAAAACTGAATGAGTTAAATGAAAATAAAATAGCTTTTTTAGAAATTCTGATTCAAGAACTACATTTAGTTTGATTCTTGTTGGTGGTTTTGTATTTGAAAATATAAAACTAAAACGATAGGTATTTCGTTTAGTGTAGTCAAGTAATCCCAATGAGACTTCAACACGGAATGATCGATGAGAAAAATGTGTGACGTAATTTATTTTTAGATTTTTTATTTTACTTTATTATTCTCAACAGAGGAACTATAGACAGAATAGCAATTTTTAATGAAGTTTAGATGTATGTTTTGTTAGATTGTCATGTGAGTATAAATTATGCAATTTCAATTGTAGTTTACGTCGAAAAATTTTATCAATTATGTATATAAAACAAATAATAATGCCCTAGCGGAAAGAAAAATTTTGTGGGTGATTTATAACACACATTATTTTATAGATAAATAAAATATTTTTGAATCGTCTAGTGTAGGTAATAATGTTCACTTGCAATTGGTTTGAGTATAAATTGAGTAGAGTATAACACTAATAGATTTGTTAAGATTTAGACAATAATGAAAGATAGTTTGTGTTTTATAATAAAAAATCAATTTTAAATAAAATATAAAAAAACATGCAATTTGTATTTTATTGATTGGAAAAATAATATTCCGAGTAAATTATAAACGTTTTTTGTTTGGCTCGAAATAATTCTTTTTTACAGTCCTACCACTTTTGTTTGAAACATTTTTTTTTTCTAAAACATAATCCATTCGAATTATTTCAGGGCTCTTAACTTTTTTCCAATATAAAATTATTTATTTTGTTGTCTAAAAAAAAATAGTGCTAAGAATTTTTACCCGCTCCCTTCGATTTATTTCGGGAGTCTGATGTTTTTCCTCACCCTGTGCAATAATGATTAATTATGTTATTCAGTTTTCTAAACAAAAAGTGACTTCTTTAAAAGAATATTAATAAAAACTTAATCAATTTTAAGTTTCTAATTGTTCGTTACATGCAGATCAATACACAAACATTTTTAAACGGTGAAAAATAGCTCGAAACTTTATACTTGAATGAAAGAACCGTTCCGCGAATATAGCTTTTATGTGATCCGACACATCACTAGCATGAATGGATGAACGAGATTCCCACTGTCCCTTTCTATTCTCTAACGAGATCAATGGCGAGAGAAAAGTCCTGGAAACATTAATAACAAAATAATAAGGATTTCATAACGTTTTTCAATTCCTAACTAAATTGGGAATCACTGATTTACTTGCTATATAACTAAATAAGATAAATTTCTCTTTATTTATTTAAAAAATAATATGTAGCATACATACTTACAATAAATACTTAAAAAATATGTTTAAGTATGCAAAATTACGAGAGAAAAAATCCCTTAACATATTACATTTATCCATTTGACTATTCTTTTCGCCATTGTATTGATTAGCAGCTAGCGCTGGAGAGTGTTGAAACTATCTGTTCAGATCACGTCTCTGGAATTTAATATGAACTAGAAGTTTTGGTTCTTTCTTAAATGAAGTCGGGTATATAGTATGTACATATACGAAAGATTTGCTGATATATTGCCTACGTTAGCACTTGTTCTATACGCGAACTTGTCTGATTGCGCGACCAACTTTTACGAGCATCATTTGGTCCAATTTGTGGTGATTTTGTACTTGTTATTAATTTGTTAAGTGGGTTTTCATAGAAATTACCAAACAGTGGTGGTCTTGGTATAGGAATAAGAAATGTGAATATTATACCTATAACATAATCTTTAAAAACCTAACTGAATACTATGATATATTTACTGTCGATAGCAATAAAAATTGAACTAAATTCTGTAAAGCAGTAATTTACTAATTATTTTATCTAAAATAACTCTAGAATCTAAGACCTTCCCAAAGTGAAAGTTCTATCAAAAAAAGTTGTTTTCAAGTATACTTTGAAAAAATAAACAAAAACAATATAAAAACGAGCCAAAGCTAATAATAGTATAAACATTTTGCAGACATTATATACCTTTTTTATTAAGTATTCTATTTTAATGACTGTTGAATGTTATTTATTAATGATTTAGCGCAGGGATTCCCAACGGGGTCTAGGTGAGCTTCTGTAGGTCTATGGTAGATTTAAAAGGGGTCTATGAAGAAAATCATTACTTCAAAAGGGGTCTATATGGAAAAAAGGTTAAGCAACCTCTGATTTAATGAAAAGATTTTGGTCTTATCTACTTTCAACCAAATTATTTATAATCTCAGTATTAGTCTTCAGAAATACGAGTTACTTTAAAAAATTAAAGAGTAAATATATTCAGTTTAAAAAAGGTAACATATCTACTATTTTATATGAAAAACATTATACCTACTTAAAGTGAAAAATATAGACATATTACGAGATTTCAATTCGCATAATATCTTCTCTCTTAAATTTAAGAACCGCCACTGATTGTTATTCATTTGTTAAGTGAGTTTCCGAGTTTACCAATGATGGTACTTTATCAATAGAAACAGCAATTGTGTCTTTTTAGATCTTATCAATGACATTAATAACTTTACGAAATTGTCGATCTACGACCTAAGCTGTGTTGGTTTCATAATTTGATAGACATTAAGCTACGAGTTGAGACAATCAATTATTTTTTATAGCATGTTTACGGTAATTTTGCAGAACATTGCTAGAAACATATGGGAATTGCTACAAATAAAATCGTTATCTTAATATTTTTGTGGGTTGAAGTAAGGTAAATAACAAAATGTTGAATATCGATAAATATTCTGGTAAGTACACACGATAACAATAATCTAAAATTTCTGTAAACAAATTAATAGGGTTTATTTTACTTATTATTAGTCTAAAATACGATAAGACCGTGGCGACTTCAAAATTATAATTTATATTTTTCTATATTCTTTAATATTTAAATACTTTATTTCCTCAAAAAACATTGCTTTTTTCAGGCTTAAATACTAAAAATATTTTTTTTAAATACCTACCTATAATAAGTTTGAAATAAAGTAAAAAGGCTCATAACTATGTTTTTATCAAATACAAATCCCCTAACCATAAAAATTGTAAGAGTTTAGACTTACACGTGTTTCAATAGCAATGCTATCATCATCAGAGTCCTAAAGACACTTTAGGACTTTTAGGACTCTGATGATGATAGCATTGCTATTGAAACACGTGTAAGTCTAAACTCTTACAATTTTTATGGTTAGGGGATTTGTATTTGATAAGTCATAACCATAGTTTTTGTCTGTTGTTTGTTATAACTATGTTTTTTTTATATACAAACATTTTCTAGTGATATGAATTACCGTAACTATTTTCATCATTATAAATAACACGATTTACAAACAATATATCTCGACAAGCATCGTCTCTAAGTCACTGAAAACAGACTCATCAGATAAATAGTATAATAAATCATGATAACATTAAAACTGTCAATTAGGGCGCTTTTGTAAGTAATACACTATTAGTACTGCTAAATGGGAAGTTATTCATTTTGAACTTTTTTACAATAAAAAAACTGATTTTACATTGAGCTTAGTATATGTCTTAATAATATATTTACGTCCTAATATTATTACATACCTTATATTATTATTGTTGATGCACCGGGTTTTTTAGCTTTTAAAATACATTTCTTAAATAGCAAGAATAATTATTGATATTATATTATATTGGCTTAGTTTTATGATTGTTTGTAGATGAAAAAATATAGGTAAGAATCACTGAAAGATACTAAGTTGCTGCAAATTTTCTTATTTTGTATAAAAGTGCCTATGCCGTCAACTAAAAAGCTTTGAGAACTGATGTATACATATATAGTAATATAGGGTATTATATAACTTGCGTCAAATCTTTAAAAAGTAAAATTTTCTTTGAATAAAATAAATACGAGCAGAGTTTACCGTTTCTTTGTTTTCGGGGTTTTAGGTCTTGCGATACAATAGTTAGTACAGGTCAACAATATGATCAAATATGTAATCGAAATTTGTTGTATATCTTTAAATAAAAAAGTAAATCATTGAAAAATTATCATTTTAAATATTATTGATAGGTAAAGTGGTAGTATATTATACTACATTCAAAATATTTTAAAGTTCCCTATGCTATTATTTTCTAAATTGAGTGAAAAAGATTTGCATTGTAATGAAATAAAAACAAAAATAATATATTCTATTTACTCTATAACTCTATATACCATAAAATGCTGTTATAGCCTTTGTAACAAAATATTTTACTTTAAGCGAATTACACCATTTTGTTTATTTTTAACGGCCATAAAAAACGCAAGGCACGTATTTACGCAACAATGAATATTTGCAAATATAAAATATTTTGTGTGCCATAAAAGTCTTACTACTACAGTATTATGGCGTACTTTACATGAAACAAAAATATCTTTTAAATAAAAAATGAATCATGATAAATAGCACAGTAAAAAATTTTAATTGGTTTTATAAATTATTTTCATTGTTTGTTTATCGTTGTTTTTTCATTTCATTTCTTTCAATGTTGTCAAGTTTATTGGTGTAAAGGATGTATGCATAATAAAAATATATTTCAATAAATATTTTAAATATCCTATATAGAAGTTCATCTATGTATAAAATATATAATTACATAAATCGTATGTTTTTATTACACTTGTGACTTGTTTATTCTTCAATTAAAAAGTACGTTAACAGAGAAAATAAATAATAATTTTTATATAGGTATACAGGGTGAGTCATATCAGGTAGAACAAAATCAAACAGTTGATTGAGAAAAATATTTCAAGCAGAAAAGTTCTTAGGAACATGTGTCCGGAAACTCTTCGTGAGGGGACTACAGGCTCTCAAAGATTTTGTCTAAAATTAATTTTTATTTAATATTTTGAGAACCAATTGTGATATAGTAATTAAATTTGATACCCGGTTCAGTATTAACACATGTTATCAATCTAATGATTTTTTAGGCCAGGGATGTTTGGGGGCCAGTGGGTCCATTGATTTTTATCTAGTAATATTCTTTAATATTTCCAATGTTTGGTACTTTTATTCTTTTATAAGGTCATATGACACATAAAAAATATATAAAAATACTTTGTTAATTTTTCATAAGATCAACAGTTTACGAGAAATACGATAGTAAAGAAAGTATTAGAGAATTTGACTTAATGATGATCATTTAAAAAAAAGTTATACTCGAATTTAAGTTAAGTTTTTCTTCATGTGGCCGTCCGCCGCCCCATCTGAATTGGCACCCCGGGCGGTCGTCCAGTCTCCCTCCATAAAACCGACATTGCTGTTTTATTATACATTAACAAAATAAGCAACGAATTTTAACAAATATAAGAATTTCAAATATCAACCATTCTTTTTACCAAAGCTTACTTGACTTGAATTTAATATTGCACTCGAGTGAATGTTCTAATTTTAGCTAACGTCTCGATTAAAGTTTTCCATGGCAATTGTGATTTTAATTCATTAATGAATAAAATGCGTTGTATCTTTGTTATGAGTTGTTTTATTATCGAAGAGAAGCTTTGCGATCGTATTTCAAATAGAAAAAAGGTGTTCTCCGATTTCTTAAATTGCACTTGATCTTTCTGTTTCAGGTTAATAATCGTTTTAATTATCAAAATATTAAAAAAAAAAAACTAATTTTATGCTAAATCTTTGGAGATCTGCAGCTCCCTCGCGAAGAATTTCCGGACACATGTTTATGTAAACTTTTTTTCTTAAAATATTTTTCTCAATTAACTTTTAAAGTTTGTTCCACCTGATATGACTCATTTCAATTTTATTTACAATCTAATAAAAATTATTTAATTTAAAAAGTTACCGAAATATTACAAATATATATGCAGTTACTATTTTAAATCAACATTAGTGTATATGTAGATACCTACCATAACACACGAGGTATGCAAGTATGCGTCATCAACTTATTAACTTTAATGGTGAAATTACTTATTTTTATCAAGTTCTCTCCCAGGCATATTACGAAACTCCGATACGTATCCGATACCGAAACTATTTTGACTATCGAATCCAAAACTCTATCCGAAATAATTATTTTGGATATCCTATTAAGTAAATTAGTAATTTTTTAGATTTGCCATAACAGACACGCATACAGAAGGATTTATCATCAAGTAAAAAAAAATAGAACACGCGTTATATTACTGAATCATTGCTAAGCCTAATTATAGAATTAAAGCTTAGCTTTATAATACTAAATCGCTGCATATAACAGATAACTTAGTTAATTTACCGAAAGTGATTCAAAAATATTACAAACAACGGATCTAATTTTGGTAAAATGATCGAACAATATGGTGCAAAACAATATGACAAAGTTATCTTCAAAGTAAACTTCACTGCAGTTACTTTGCTTGTAGCCAGTGGAAGTCTCATTAGAATTGAACAGAAGGTATAGAATTATGTATATTGTATACTATTCCAGATACATGATAAATATATTCTCTCCTGTTTACACTACCGATAATAAATTTGAAAATTATTTTTTTTACCTTTCATTGCTGATTTAGCCAGTTCAATGAAAATTAATTGTTATTTATATAAAGACGCCTAATATTTTACTATTAGTTTAAAATTTCGAATATCTAAAGATTGGAAAATTAATTTTCTGTTTAGTTATCATATTCTTTCAGTTTCTATATGAGTCGTCCAGATGCAAAACCTGCTATCCACATAATTTTAAGATTTTGAGGTTTTTGTATCTTTGTATTCTACTCGTCTCAGGGTACAAATACTATTATAAATTGGGCTGAAAATATAATAAAAGTAATAAATTTTGTATCGAATTGAGACAAGAAAAAAACATGACAGGTTTTGCATCCAGACTCATGAAAAAGGCATTAGGATATTTTACCTAGAAGCTGCAAAAACAGTTGATGTAATTTTGCTAGAAATCTGTTCAAACACACATAGCAGGTTATGCATCTGGACTACTCATATATTTTACGTTGTTAGGTTCCCACAGATTCGTTTATGAAGTAAAGAGATTCAAATAAAGTATGACATAGTAGCTTACTTAGTGGTCGCTTAAAAAATAATACAGATAAATTAAAAGATAGAAGAAACAGATTATTTCATTCGAAAATTGTAAATATTTCTTGCGTCCATGTGAATTTTCCAAGGCAATCCTCTCTAGGTTGAGAAGCACTGTTCTAATTCGTTTATATTTGTGATAAACGATACGAATTTATATACACGTAATAAGATATTTGTCTTCTAAAATCTATAGCACAAGTAATATTCATCTGTCAATGACATTTTTCATTTGACGCCACTGCTTATTGGGTATATATTTAATAATTCAAGACGCTAGGGACGAAGGCAAGCAGTAAAACTCTATTTACGACCGAAATCAACTGTGCGAGGAGAAAAATCCTGTTTATTTCTTAAGTCCCATCTTGTTTTTGCTTCTGGTACATTTATTTGTTACGTCCGTCCGTCAGAGTTAAATTGATGATGTCCAACATGGGTCATAACAGAAATAACATGCAGGATATGATTTGCAATGAAATTTTGGCGGCAGTTTTGTTATATACACTTAAATTATGTTTACAATCTTTTAAAAGTGATATTTATTTCGTTATATCTACTGTGTTGATGACCAATAAAATATTTTATGGATAGTTTTATATAAATATGGAGAATTATATGTCAATTTTGGTATTGGAGAGCCAATAATAACATAACCAGTGTCGGACTTAAGGGGAGTAGTATCAACAAGATTTTTCAAGACTTTTATGCCCGGATATTTAAAGAATTTGCTTGGTATTCTAAAACAGTGGTATAAAATTGATAATTGGCAGCACTTATTTTAAGTCAGTTATTTATATATAACGTGCGTGCATATGTACGATTTCATTTGCTACATCTGTGAATGTATTCATTCAATGCTTAGAAGATAGCGTTAGCCACAAGTTAGTAATTAGCTTTTGTACTCGAGAAAATTATTTATAATACCGGGCATTATACGGTCAAATTTTAGTAGTGTAGACAATTGAATAATGCACTACATACATATGTGGCAATAAATAATTCAGTCTGTCACATCCTACGTTATTTATTTATTTGTGAGTATAATAGTAATAATGTTCCAAAGGCTGTAGCCGGGTAAGCATGCAAAATCGGCCTTTGCATGGATTTGGCTGATTATTTTTTTGAAAGTCACATTCTATGTAACATTCAACCTGACCAAATATTAGCTTCCAAAAATTTGTAGTTTTCGAAAAAAAAAATTTTTTTGATTTACAAAAAAAAATTTTTTTTTGACAATCCATCAATCGAATTTGATGGTGCTTGGGGTATATTATAGAGGTACTTATGACTCATCAGAGGTAATTTTATTATGGTCCTCTGTACATAGTAAACCAGAAAAAAAAATTAATAAAATTTAAAAAATTAAAAAACACTATGTTGTTTTCGGGGGGCAATCACCATTTTTTTTATAAAATATACCTTGTACGTACCCAAACAACATATCAAAATCCCAAACTGATATGAAGGGTATAACATACTCGTATAAATTCGCATATGGTCGTATTGGCGCGGCGCGCGCGTGACGCGGGTGGACTTTATGGAGTGCAAGTGTCTTAATACTTTTAAAACATCTCTAATTTGTTGCTAAACAACAGGGCTGAACTAGCCTGGAGAGATCCGGGGAATTTGAAGGGGCCCATGGCTTGACAAAGATAAAATATAGAGGCCGTAGCCGGGAATGTATGGGAACCGCCATTGAATCTATTATGCTAATTTTTTCTCATAGTTTGCTTTTTAGAAACATAAAATCGCCTCAGATCGCTTTTGAAATGTTATAATCGTCTTTAGTAGCAATAAATCACATTGCCGCTGCGAACTAACGACTCTTCTTGTATAATAAGTTATAGATAGGATTTAAAAAAAAAAAAAAATGTTCTTAGTAAACATAAAAATTTTGAAGCACAAATACAATTAGGGCGATTTTATGTTTTTTTAAAAAGCAACCTATGAGAAAAAATTAGCATAATTGATTCAATGGCGGTTCCCATACATTCCCGGCTACGGCCTCTATATTTTATCTTTGTCAGGCCATGGGCCCCTTCAAGTTCAGCCCTGTTGTTTAGCAACAAATTAGAGATGTTTTAAAAGTATTAAGACACTTGCACTCCATATAGTCCACCCGCGTCACGCGCGCGCCGCGCCAATACGACCATATGCGAATTTATACGAGTATGTTATACCCTTCATATCAGTTTAGGATTTTGATATGTTGTTTGGGTACGTACAAGGTATATTTTATAAAAAAATGGTGATTGCCCCCCGAAAACAACATAGTGTTTTTTAATTTTTTAAATTTTATTATTTTTTTTTTCTGGTTTACTATGTACAGAGGACCATAATAAAATTACCTCTGATGAGTCATAAGTACCTCTATAATATACCCCAAGCACCATCAAATTCGATTGATGGATTATCAAAAAAAAATTTTTTTTGTAAATCAAAAAAATTTTTTTTTCGAAAACTACAAATTTTTGGAAGCTAATATTTGGTCAGGTTGAATGTTACATAGAATGTGACTTTCAAAAAAATAATCAGCCAAATCCATGCAAAGGCCGATTTTGCATGCTTACCCGGCTACAGCCTTTGTGCAATGTGTCTGTTATGTTGTTATTTATAATTAATTATAAGCTCAATTAAAAATGATAAAATCACAAATGTAATTGTGTTGTGTATGTTGATAGTTGACACAAATTTTATAGTCGTATATAAATTTATTATAGTATAGAGAATAAAATAAAGCAGCATGAATAAATTAAACTTGACGAATGTGTATTTGTTTATTGTTGAACATGATTTACAAACGATTTGGTAAAAACCCAAACAAAACTTAACTTTTTATCATCAGTTTTATTGTAGCTACGTTTTTCGTAAACACGCTTCTTTTGACATAATAAGATCAAACTCTTTTGTGTCGGGAAGTATTTGACAACTGACATTTATACTTTAGAATTCATATTGGTTTGAATGAATATTTTATTTTAATTCAATTTCAATAAAAAATCTGTTTAAAATAAATGTTATTTTCATCAAAATTTATTAAACCGTAAACCGGAACCGAACTGTTATTGTATTCACTCATCATCGAATTAACATCTTGGGTTTTAATGTAAACGTATAACTAATTGTAAATTTAAACTATGTAGATCGAATTTAGATTACTGTGCTCAATGTCAAGTTCCAATTATACAACTTACAATTACGAGTACCTATAGTTCAATGTTTGTAATGTAATATAACATATATATGTACATATTTACGTATAAAATAATTAGTAGTCGTCGTAATATGTATTTAATGTATGAAATTTTGAAATGTACGATATAACGGACTGGTGAAAAAATAACGTTGTACAAATTTTAAAAAAATAAATAAATCTGTACGCAATGATTTGGTTCACGAAACAATTATAAATGTAAAACAGAATAGACAAATAATAAATACAATAATATAAACATCAAAATATTAATCTTTTAAATAAGAATAAAAAAATGCATACCTTTCAAAATGGATTTTTTTACCTTTAAACGGTTCTGCAATAATTCAATATTTTTATTATTATACAGTATACATGGTATGCAAAATATTTCAGAATTAAGCAATCGGCAGCCCTTACTTATTTAAAGTAGGTGTTAAGAGCTTTTATTTGAGGAGCATTATATGTAGCAATTATATATATATATATATATATATTATATATATATATATATATATATATATATATATATATATATATATATATATATATATATATATATATTATATATATATATATATATATATATATATATATATATATATATATATATATATATATATATATATATATATATATATATATATATATATATATATATATATATGTATGTCAAGGAGCTGAATAATATGCATTTGAAAATGAGCCGATTTTCATCTAAAAAAAGCACACAAAATTACATTCTATTTTTTATTTTTAAACGTAAAAAGGCAGTTTTTTAAGTTCATGATTTTTTTTTTTTGTTTAAAAATATAAGATTGATACGCAAAAACATTGTCCATGTAGTCGATATGTTACTGTTATTAAGAATCTCTGCTTAATTAAATAATCTGTACTACCAAATTTTTACCATAAGCATAATCCGCTAGATAATTTTTACGTAAAAAATCTGCCCTCTTATTGTAAGACCATATTTGTTCGCAATCAACCTTTATGATTTATGTACTTTTTTTAAAGAAACATCTCCCGCCCTAATACCTGTAGTTCACGCACTGAAGAGAATTATAATGCTAGGTAAACATGGTTTGTTATGCATTAATGTATCAACCAACACAAAACTCATTTCGAGATATATCAACGTTTTTGATGCACGTAAAGAAAAATATTGTATTGATTTTGTCAAAAAGTAATTTGGCGTTTGGCTGGTTAAATATTATAATTAAAATTAAAATACATTGTTTTATTTATAATTAATCTCTCTTCAACCAAGCCGTAATGATTTTATTTATTAATTAGTTTTTTTGCATTATAATTTAAATAAAATTTTAATAGCCTGAGTTATTTTCTACAATCTTAATTAACTTTCTTTTGAACGGCACTGCATTCATGACAATAAAAGGTTTTTAAAAATGTAAAATTTATTTTAAATATATTTATTTTATTTCTTTGAAATTAGTCCCATCCGATTCGACAAATAACATCAATTCCTTTAAAATGTAATACGAGTAATAACATTTCTTTACCGAACGTAAACACAGCAACAACATTGATAATAACAGTTTAGCTTTGTTATTTTATTAGGTGTACAGTATCATCTCCTAATTGAATTCCGTACTTGGTGTCATCATAATCACCAACACAAACAAGTGAAGGAAGAAAGTGTGTGACATGTCGCCAATTAGTTTCTGTTCTAGGAAGGGGTCCACACACGTGTGCATACGACGTGTGCATTAAAACTCAACTTCAGTTTGGCGAAGGGAAAGAAGGGGGGAGGGTTCTTATGCGTGTTCTTGTACTTATAGTGTGATATATTCAGGTAGGTTCAGATGAACGGTAATCAGGGTCATCTTAGATAGGTGGTACTATCATGGTAGTTAGATTATATAGTCTACTTATGCGTGCAGATGGTAGCTACATTACAGATAGTTATGAATGATTTAATATTGGTGTGAAGTTGATGTAGGTTCAGGTAAACATTTGCAGATAAAAATCTCATATACACTGGTAGAAAGGATTTCTCAAACCAAGTAAACCTTGTTTTGTATATAACGAAAACAATATTTTCTTAATATAAGCAATAATCTCTTAAACCAAATATAGTATTCTTGAACGAAGGAATAACGTAGTTGGATTAAGAGTATGTTTCTTATATTAAGAAAATATTGTTTTCGTTATATACAAAACAAGGTTTTCTTGGTCCAATACAGTTTTTTTTATGTGTATATGTCTAGCTGACAATGCTCACATCGAGTTGATATCATCTTAAAATTTGATAACAAGATCAAAAAAATGGTACCTATCAACTTTATTTTATGACTTGTAATTAGTGTTACAAAATAGTTCATTTTCTTTGGTGATTATAAGATAAAATGTATATTTATCATATCTTTAAATTACAAGGATGTTTATAAAATATTAAAGAAATGGAAATTCGCATGAGACCGAGACGATTCTCCTAGTTATAAAATTCGAGATAATGACAGGGTGTCAGATATAAATCCAAGACGACTCTCCTAAATCTCGTCTCATCTGATCTATTGGATTAATTCCTTTTGGAAACTACCTATTTCTAGAATTAATGCTGTGTATTCAATTCAATTGTTATTTGAAATGAAATAATTTTTGCTATATACCTATGTAGGTACATAATGTATCTACCTACTTATACCAGATATGTTTTTTTTCTTACACGTAAACAATGAGACATTTAGAATAAAATAAATCAGTGAAATTATGAGCATTAAAAGTTAGCAAGAATCATTCCAAATTTCCGTAAAGCGTTCTTAGCTTTTACCTCTGACGTTATCCCCCGCCTGTTTATACATATAGGACGCAGTATTATGAAGATTTACCGACAATGTAATTATATTATAGACCCGAGTTTAAGCCCGCACAAAAGTTCGTAAGTTAGTGTTGTTACTCGTTAGTTGGATTTATGTTCAAACGGTGAGAAAGTTAGATTGATGGGAGCAGATCGGGCTGAGCTAATAGTCGAATGTTTTTATACACGTGTTTTGTACTCATTCAGAAAAAGCTTCGGCGTCCTTTTTTAAACTAGGACGGATTGAAAAGTTTGTCGCCAAAAAGACTGAAATTAATCACTTGATGTTATATATGTGATACCAGTTGTTTATGCGGCTATTGAAGCTTTAGTTTTTGACACGATGTTATTTATTGCTGCTTTTTTTATGATTGAATGAAACTGATTTTTAAATTGAATGATTTTTTCTAGTATTATAGAGAAAAAGATGATATTTTTGCTACGGATTGTAAATATTTTTTTATATATGATGAAAAAAAATCAAATTGTTTATTAATTTACATGATTCCTGAAAAAAAACATTAAATCTGTTTTTATTTATGGGTTACTTATTAAATGAACGTTGTTTTGAGTAAATTGATATTTAATCGTTTATGTAAACTAGAGAAATTCGTTTAAGTAAAAATTAAATACAATTTACTTGAATACAAAAGCTAATTAGCATTTTAATTAAGAGTTAAATTGGATAATAAATCGCAGTCTAGAAGAAAATTTCTGTTGGAGCAATAAATATACCTTATCTTATGGAATTAAGAACTGTCAAAATATTTCAATTCGAATATCACTAGATGTCACTGACATGATATGATTTAGATTGCTGTCGTACGTAGTCTATCATAAGAAAAATATATCACCCTTGTACAGTGAAGGCTGAAAAAAAATACGACAAATATAAAAACATTTGAATTAATATAATTGTGTGAAAATATTTTTATTTTAATTTTTAAATAAATACATATATTTAGAAAACTTATAATTAATTTGATATAATTACATTAAAACATTTTTAATCGAATGTCATATTAACAAGTAAATATTTTTGTATATAAACGTAAACCATTTTTATTCAGTAAATCCCCTTCTATTGAGTTTTTTTATCCACTTTCTTAATAAACCTTATAAAATCTTTTTCGCAATGAGTATCCATCCTGAATGTTTTGGTTTTATCATATTTCTTTTCTGCGATAAAATATCTGTTAGCAAATCTAGACTTGATTTAGAAGTAAAGGCACTAATATATTATCACTTCTTACGAGATTCTGATTATATTCTGGCGAAAATGTTTTTGTTTATATATCTTTCTTATATTGAGTTATCTTCAGATACATTAAATTTTTTGTTTCTTTGTTATTTCGGCAGATAAAAGGAATTCAAACTTTATTAGTTTTATTTTCCTTAAATAAATTTTAGGTTTTATTATGTTTACAAATATACACCCAAAAAAGAAATTAGTAAGTATTACAGCGCGACATAGTACAAAATCGCTTCGAACCGTCAAATTGTAAAACTTACAAACTATTACTAATGAATCCGGCCAAGTGCTAGGAAAATGAGCTAAAATTACAATGTTTACAGTATCTACTGCTTATTTTATTTTGTATTTACTTGATTTACAAGACGAAGTTGTAATTTTTGCTTAAGTTCTTGTAAATTTTATAATTTGACGGTTCGAAGCGATTTTGTACTATGCCGCGCTGTAATACTTACTAATTTCTTTTTTGGGTGTAACTGGATTATAGAGTTTCGAATGCTGTATACACGTTAAATTATTTAAGAATAATAATGTTCGATAGTATTTATTTATGAGAATTTTTTTATACTTCAAATATCTATTTATATATTAATATATTTACTTATAAATATAATTTTTATAAAATTTACAACTCTTTTATTATTTAATTTAAAACTAGCGTATAGGGAAAATAATATAAATGTTATGTTTAATTTACATTTAAAACTTCTGCAATAAAGTTTATTTAATACATAAATGCCAAATATTTGCAGTAATAAGGTATATATAAAAGAAGATCGACAGTTACTTCATTGAAAGATCGAGTGTTTACAAATCGTGTATTATTAGAAGTGCAAAATATCTGCTACTGACACACTAAACAGTTGCTTGAATTTAATTCCCCTCACAATAAAAGCAGAAATAAATTATTTTAAAAGCACTCCAAGCAGTAAAAGCATGAATTCTCTATAGAATGTTAATTTTCAAATCTTCATTGTTTTTATTACAAAGTACCTATGTTTATTAATTGAAATTTCTCTTTAATTTTTTAAAACTCTTCTTTGTAGATTTTTTTTGTAATTCTCCTTGAGTATTTATTTTAAAATTCTTTTCTTTTATGTTTTGTTAAACTTCTAAAATCTTATAAATTATGATAGAGGATTATAACTTCATTAAATTTAAAAGTCACGTCTATATAAAATTCAAATCAAAAGTTAATTTTTATGCATTTTTTTATTATTATTTATATTGCTAGGGCAAAAAATAAAATAAATATTACATAACACATTTTATGAAATACCTATATTGTTTTTTAATTAAAAAAATAAATACAAAAATACTGCAAAATATAAGTTATCAAAAAATACTAAATTAATGAATTGGTTAAGAGTATACTTATATACCTATAATTTAAAATTTACAAAATAGGATAATAACTATTAAACAATAATATTTATGATTGTATATGTATGTAAAACATGAGTCCGCAATCACAGTAACATCTTGATAACTTTTTGTTCTTTGTAACTCGTCACGTCGTGGGAGGAAAGAGACACACATAAAATTCACATTACAACAAAGTTGGAGCAACGATTATGCAATTTGATTTAAAAAATGGAGACATTTTTAACTGTCAAATGAAATAAACATTGGCGCGCAGAAAGTTTTGTAAGTACTTTTCTTATCAAGAAAACACGTATTTTCTTTCCTCATTCACAAAACCCTCACACGATGTTGAGTTATCGTGCAGCTTTTCTACATACCTCGGCCACGTCCTCTCCCATCACGTGACACTCCGTGTATGCGTACAGAACATATTTCATGTAGCGTTTCATTTCGACACTGTTCATTTTGCTATTCAAAAACTTTTTGTAATCGTGCAAAAGTTTTTACGTTAGCTTTAATGGCCAGGTTTATATTTCGCCCGATTTTTAAATTGAGACTGATAAGAACTGGATCACTGGAGGGCGTCCTTAAATATAAAAGTTAAACAATATTTTTGACCCTTTTATTAGTCAGTGTGTCACTGGTAAATTTTATATTTGGATTAAGATGGAGAAAGTTAATTTTATGTTGAATCCGGTAAAAATAACGACTATTTATAAAATTTAAAGATGAAATTAAAATTAGAAGACAGAAAAAGTTTAGCAGTTTTGCAATATAAAATTTCTCGAATTTTCTTTTTATTTCTATCGAATTAAAATGCAGAAAATAAATATATTTTATTATATTGAATCGAACATTTTGAAAAGATAGATAGAAGGTTCTGTTAAACAGTCGTGCATAAAATATTGTGTTAGGGCAGTGAATATAAGAGGGTGACACAATACACATTTAGGGGTTGAGGGATTATACAAAGAGGGTAGCTAAAATCAGTCTAATATAGAGCTGTCAATTTAGTGAATGATTGAATGTCGATGAAATATTATTTTTTAGCCGATATTGTAGTCGATGATAATAGTCAGTGTGAAAAACTGTCTGCTCAGTTGAAATTCTAACCAACATATATTTTTAACACCTTATTAAGAAAAATACCATACACTATATACATACGTTTCAATTATTAACTAACTTTTATTTTATTGTTTACATCTGATTTTTATAATTTTTTCCAGTTAGTTCTGTTCATACTTTTTATAGAACAAAAAATTCATTATAAAACTATTATTAAAGTACGTACCCTAAAGTTTTCCAAAAAAGAAACTTGTACTCAGAGAAAAACTAAAATTAAAGTTATTTATTACTGTCCATAAAGAGGATCTCTAGTAATGAAAACACTTTTGTAAGTAGAAAAACTTTCTAAACAAGGGTTTTGACAAACAAAATAATAAATATAATTTCTACTTTGTAACAGTTTTCACAAAAAGTAGGCATGTGTTTTAGAACAAATTAAGTAAATAGTCGTTTATAAAAATAAAAATAAACTTTTTCTTCATTTTGTATACTTTCTGATAAGAACTACTAAAAAATTGAGATAATTCTATAGTATTTTTGCAGATAAATAAATAAATGTATAAACTACAATTTATAAAATTACGTAAACACCAGTCCTTATTTTAAATAAGTTTAATTTATGAAAAACTAATCAATATCGAATATTTTCTTTGATATCTTAATACACTTCATCAATAGCTAATAATACACGAGCTATCAATGCTATTTAAGAAGTGGAATCGCTCTGAGCTTATTGTGATCCGGGCTTATCAAGTTTTGATTGTTCTGTTTATGACACCAATTCGCGAAAAAGGAAGAATCTTGCAAAGGATTAAACTATCACGCTTTACTTTCTTCAGATGCATTAACATAACCTCGCCCTATATTATTATCAATACTAATATATAATTCTCTAGGCTCTGTTTGTATAATTAAAATCGTTTGAAATTTATTGAATTTATAATATATGCCATTTTTAGGTAAAATAATTCATTTTGATATGTTTAAAGTATATATTTGTTTGTTTCGACTTGACGCAAAAACTATGTACTTGACCATTTTTTAATGGAATTTTTCGAAAACTCTGTATATGATAATTGAATTAGGGTGAAACCATGTCCAGTAAAATTTACAATGTAATAATAAAGATATATAAAATATATAAAAATGAAAAGAAAAATCAACAATAGTTGTTATATTGTGTATGTAAATTAATATAAAAACCCATTAGGGTCTACAAGTATAAACAACGTGTTAATAACTATTATATTTACGAAAAGTTGTAAATAAAAATTACTTGAAAATAATTTATTAACTTTTTACTACACTTTTAATAATTTCATATTTTCATCCTTCTGAGCTTTAAAATTTAATAACGCCACAGAAAATAGTAAATAAATCTGAAATTTCCACAACCCACTTCAAAACAAAACCGCAACGTATCTAAAAACATACATTTTAATATTCACTTTAGTGTGGGAAGGATAAAGGTGGGGGTCAAAGTTGATACACCTGCGTTGGTTGCTTCATATATGTGCGTATTTGTACATCAAAGCTTTGTTTACCAGTCACGCGTAAGGAAAGGGGTCGTAGACAGGCGAGGGGGCGTACAAGACAGTTTTGCTTTCTTGTTTGTTTCAATGTGTGTGATTTTTGCAAAGATTTTGTATTTACCGAACAATAAGTTTCATTTTACATAGTGCCCGCAACGGCTTTGTTTGTGATAGAGGAAACAGATTGAGAAAATCGCGCGATTAGTTTTCTTATTATTTTTGTTTTAGTTTCTCGTATAAATGGTAAGTAAGTATATGAAAATTTCAGTGGCGTAACAAGAACTTACACTGGAATAAGTATAGGCTAGTTTTTCAGTAGGTATTTTGATTTTCGTAAAATACTTTGTATACTTAACATACTTATATACAAAGTATATCAGTTAAAGATAGCTGATATGAAAATAATAAATATAAGTATTTGAATGTTTTTATCATACCTTTCTCACTGCGGACAACCAATCGCAAAGCCGGGATAGGCAAACTTTTGCCCGGTATTATAAAGGAACTAACAAATATTTGTTATATATGTACAATACAGTGATACTTCAGCTTATATTAACACAGTTGGTGACAGTACAAGATAATTTTTATATACATATATGTATTGTATTACCACTTGCACTCTGTTAACATCGATGGTGTTTACTAACCATGTGTGCGATAAACTTATCATATTCGTATACTTCATGATACTTCGAGGGAACTGTCATACACATATACTTACAGGTTTGATACCCCATTTGAAATTTGCGTAGTAGCTAACTAATTAAGTTATTTATTTGTTATATCGGACATTACAGTATGGGATAATTTGAAAATAGGTGTAATTAAAAGTTGTAATGGATGCAAACTACGAAAATTCATAGTTCTGCTTCAAATTACGAAAAACCCTTTATATACTAGTCCCAATTAAAGTAAATTGTTGAATAAACAACCTATAAAGAATATTTCATATTTTCTTTACATAAAGTGAGGGGGCATTACATTAGATTTACAGACAAAAAAAGAATAAGAAAAAATATAGTCTTTAAAAAATCTTGTAGGTACGGTATGGTTACATGAAAATGTATTATTCTGACAATTTTTAAAATACATACTTATACATTTTTATGCGTATCTACATTGAAAATTTTAAATGAACATATTTTTATATATTTATAAAATATCATTTTGCCGTTTCCGTGATCGATGTACACAAATGATTGCCGTGAATAGAAAATTGAATATTATTATTGACGATCGCTCATTTCCTTGAAATAAAGTACAAAATCAAATTGTATACATTCAAACGTGCATATCTTTTATACTTTAGAGACTTATCATCGTTTGAAATTTCAATCAACGCCGCTTTTATAAGAAAAAGTACAAAAAATTCATATTAGGATCAGATGTTGAATTTGAGAAAGGAAAACTGTATTGTACAGGCTGACATGTGTATTCATGGAAAGTTATTATCGAATCTTCAAAACTTCTGCTGAATAAAATATGTGAAAAGATATTTTGAAAGAAATAACGCAGTTCTGTACCTACCTATTTTATTTATTTCGTCGTTTCTTGAAAGCATTTCAAAATACTTCTTATCAATTAAATAAAAATATATGTATATATTTCGTGAAGTTTATTTATAGCAAGTGTATAAAATAGTATAAATGAAAAAAAAATTCACATATATAATAAAAAAAATCATTGTTGATATTTATTGTAAGTACTTCCTATTGAATTTTATATGAACATAAATTCAAAAGTTTATAAAAATTTTATGGCTCACTTCAAAACCACAGTATGCAAATTTCATGAACGCATAATTGGAATTATATTGATCTGCTAACCGTGTGCAAAAACTTCCGTTTTAAGCCCGTATTACACCAGGACGAAATAAAAAAAAGACATTATTTTTAAACACTATTATCAGTATCAAAATATTATACAAGATTTCAAAATTATAATATACAGGTGTATATTATTGTACACAGTAACCTAATTTTTTTTGTACATAATTGCGTATACAACAGAATTTTTTCTATTCATAATGTAAATTTAATTTCTACCCTAAACCAAATTCGTATTTAATGCGGGCCTTATGAGTTAAAAAAATCATCAAAATTCTTTTTTCTTGAGTACTTAAAGTGCCTAATGACTATTTGTTAACTTGTATGTACCATTTAACAATAAGTTTATATGTACATACATTTTTTTATGTTATTACAATCCAGACTAACTATCAGGCTGACAGAATATGTGCCATACTTGCTTTATACTGTGATTCGTACTTTTACAGAGTATACCAACAATAATCAGACACTATTACAATGACAACTGTTCAAAAACAATGAGTAAATGAACACATCAGTATCATTAATAGCGCGTGACACCTGCCAATGCGATACTGTGCAGGTTTCTCAATGAGACAGGTTGGTCCCGTTGTTTAAAGTAAACAAACGCAACCACCCCTATTTCACTAACATGCATACATATTTACACGAACACATGTACATGTCAAAACTGTTTGCATAATAGATAATCAACTATCAGGTATTACAAATAGTGGTGTGTGTTTTAGATGTGTAGTTTCTGTATAGATTTATATGAATATTTTTTAAAAAATCTGCGAAAAATGGAATAAATTGAAGAATCCTTATCTATCTGTCACAACAAAATATTTTGTTATACTAGAAATTTAAAATTCGAATAAAGTATGCAAAGATATGCCTCTATGTCGTCATATACATATGTTAGAATAAAAAAAAAACATTTTCTGATTGGGGGAGGGAGGGAATATATATTAAAGTTATGTTAACATTTTTTCGAAACGTATGCATGTGGAATCAAAATAAAGGTTTTAATTAATATAATTTTATCCTACGTTATCCAACTCAAAAATTGGGGATCAAATTAGAATCCAGCTTTTTGTCAGTAGTATGTTATATATGCAACCTTAATAGCGTGTAGGCTTGGTATTATTTTTGATAGGCGGAAAAGGAAAAAATATTATTTTTAAGCTAGTTTTCTTTAAATAAATATAACTTTCAGAAAAAATTAAGTAAATAATTTTATCAATTTAAAATTATTTTTATATAGCGTCATGAGTCCAAGACTGAGGTCATACATATACTTATTCTACGGCTAAAAGCTAAGTGAGCAGAACAAGTATATCTATGATCGGAACACAAATTATTTAAGATCAGATATTTGAAAATTCATGCATCAGGCCCAGTGCCGGATATATCAAACAATGTAAGCAAAAGGGCGTCTGACTCCGGAGGGCCTTATCAGACTGACTATTAAACTTGATATACGACGTTAATCAAGTTTAACAGGAAAAAAATTTTACAAAAATAATGCAAAAATATTGTTTTTTTTTTTCAATTCGTCTTATTTAACTATGAACTCAAAAATAACAAAGATGATACATATCTGTATATTAGGATCACATTTTTAGAGAATTTATATTTCATACAAACATTTACATTCGTATTTAATAAAAATTTTATCATTGCATTATGCACTAAATCATTCTCCTTTGATTCATTTTATCCTTCACTTTAATATATAATATTTATTTTGTTAAACTAAAAATTTATTGATAAAAGAAAAGGGCCTTGAGATAATTAGTGCTTAGGGTATCACAGTCTAAATCCGGCACTGATCAGGCCAATTACGTATCACCTACGGAAATTTACATATTTATTTCATGAAACGTCTATAGTAAAATACATATATAATTAAATATAAACTATATATACATATATATCCACCCATGAAATCTGATTGATGAAATTAACTCTGTGACATAAACTAAAATGAAATCCACATACTATCATAATAGTAATAGTTGCGAGCCTTTAGTTAGAACATGTCAACATACATATCACGGATTGGTTTGATTACCGATGCCAATCAGTGTCTATTAATATTACAGGTTGATTATCAATTACACATTTGAAATGTTTTCAATTATCTCGTTATTACTTGTTCATGACACATCTGCGTATGTTCTGAAATCCAATCATGTGTGTTTTATTATTTGCGAACATTTAATTATAATATATTGTACAATGTATACATAGTACGTGTTCTGTCCATGTGAAATAATTCTAAATAGATAATCGTATTTTCCAGAAATGTCATATATATTTATGTTGATATCAATTTTCCATATCAATAATTATTCTTGATTATTTTGTCAGTTCCTAGTTCCTAAAACTTATTATTTGTTTAATATAAAAATTATTACAAAACAGTATCTATTCTTAAATAATAATTATAATAACGCATGTTAATAGTTAGTTTATATACACATACATATACATATAATCATTATAAATACCTGTATTGGAAGTTTATAGCCTTATAATTAATATTGACATGAAAATTATTATTAATTATCAACAACTATCAAAACAGCAAACGCTTTGATTAACAATTATCAAGTAATAATTAATAAATTAACTAATACGAACATATACTCGTACTAACAATTTAAATTTTGGATATACAACACAATATAATTCAAGAGAAAACATTTTATTAATTAAAACAATATAAGAGATATAGTGCCACCGATTTAACCATTCCTTCATCAGTTTTATAAATTGAAATGACATTGGAATAATTTTATAAAAATACTTTCCAATAAAAACAGTTATTATCACATATTTTTGGTCATACATAACTGTATACCTATTAAAAAGGCTGTCGAACTTAAAATTTTGCATTTTTAAAGTAAAATTTTTAGTTTGACCGCCATTTTGAAAGGTATACAATTATTTTTGGTTAAAATAATAATAAAAAAGGTTGTAGAAAATTTAATTGTCTCTTTAAAATGTGAAAGACGGGGTTAATCGAACATTTCGTTCATTAGATACAGTGTGTTTACAAAATCCTTGTAAAACAAAACTTTGAGGCCCTGGTTGAGGGTGTTCCGGGGAAAATTTTGCTAGGGAGTTTTCAATGAACATACATCTCGGTATGTTCTACCCACTATTAAAATTTGGCGCCTCATACATTTTCCTTGTATGTTTTCCTTTATTTCCTGGGCTATTAGTAAATCGTTTGAAATTTAATAATTAAAGACATGTATGTAGAAAAATTTAGTATATTAATTTTTTTAATGATTTTTTTGAATTTATACTTGCAAGTGATATCTGATTCGATAACTATATGACTTTATGTATGTAGTTATTTCTTTTTACCGTAAATTTCGATGCATCAGTGCCACTATATAAACACATTCAATCATTTTTTATAGTCAATATACAAGGCTATAAAGAAGAAAATACATACATATAAAGTCAACATCTGGAAAAATTCAACACTATCAATATTAAGCCACACAATAAGTAAATATCTTACACATTTAAACATTCGGTACGTATAGAAAACGTTCAAAGATACGTAAATCCTCGAGTATATTTTTGAGAGGAAAATAAATGAATGTGTCGAAGGTAATCTTGATCATAAATTCGGCGGAAATCTTTCACTGTTGAGAATGATTTTACGGTATGACAGGCTTATGGAGATCCTAATAGTATGCACCGTGAATATAAAAGGGGGATACCCTTCACGGAGCAAAATGAATGATATGGTCGAAATCTGTCTGTGGGGGAGGGGGGAGAACGAACGCTCTCCGTCACTGCATTGTGTGGAAACCACAAACTTGATTTATTGTCCTTTGCGAATCGTGCTCACTTTGTCCTTATATCTATATGTGTGTTATCTGCCCCAGCAGATAGTTAATGTTTCTTGTGGTATAAGTAGCTAAAGATGTCTGTGATATTATCAAAACCATCACATGCCGAATGTACACATGTGGTATATAATGAACTAATCGTGTAGCTAATATCGAATCGATTGATTAATGTTCCATGGCATGTGTTGAACTAATAATTATACGTTACTGGACTTGGTCATTTTTAACTATTGATTCATAATAGCAATAATAATAATAATACTTACAGTAAATGTAAAACAAGGTATACAATTTAATTACTGTACAAAAGAAAATCAATGTTACTTCAGATGCATGCAAATATTTGCTTTGTTATTAAATTACTTACGACAAACGACTACTCAGTATTATAAAGAAATGGTTTAAATCAAAACTTGACTTAATGCATTCTGCTGGATATCAAATTTAAATTACAGTTGTATAATATTTGTTAATGATTTTTATAAAAAAACTTGGCGCATTTAATCATAAACATAAAAAGCAGTTGTCATGATTTAATAATAAATAACAAAAAATAAGATACCTCGCATATATTTTTTTGGCGTCATAACTAAATTTAAATGCTATAACTTTGGATAAAGTTTTAAATAAAAATAATCAAAAATTCACAAGTTTACTGAAATGGAACAGGACCGCAAATATTTGCATGTATCTGAAATAACATGAATTTTCCTATGTACAGTAATTAAATTATGCACCCATTTTTATATATTTAGGAATATCATTTTTCATTTGACAAATTATTATCAAATAAATATAAACACAAATTCTGAAATTTTGAATATGGACTGTATGTTTCTTGAAATTAATAGAAGTTATTAAATATGATTAAATAAAAAAAACACCACTGATGAAACTATCTGTAAAGTATTATATAATTAAACATTATTACACATTACACATATGTAAAGTTACAAAAAATGTATTCTCAACAACAAAAAACGTAATTGGACCGTTACGGGAAGTGATAAAATAATAGTTTACATTTGAAAAATACGTTGACGAAGCAGACAATGGTGGAATCTAAAAGCGAAACATCGAGATATTATCAGACGTTTAGATACAGCTTCTGGAAGTTGTTTTTCCAAAAATATTTTTGATTCGATTTGAGACAAGGGTACCCTATTGTTTGAATATATTCTTAACTTGCTCTTTGATTTTATTTGTATGTTGTTGAAAATATAAGATTACTTTTTTGTATAGAAGTGGTTTTAGTTAGGAAGTATGTTTTTGCGTTTAGTTTATTTTGTTATAGATCCATTCATAGTACATAATATAAATAACAAAATGGGTAAAAAAGTTATATAAAATAGTAGATAATATGCAAATGTCAATATCATTGGTATCAGATTATAAATCTATTGTATATGAGTTTTTGTTCTCCAATAAAACAATTGATCTATGTATATTGTATATACGTAAATATATCTAAAATTAATCAATGAAATATACTTTACACTTTTTTTTTCCACTCTATAATATCTACGTGTTTAATTTTAGACACACTATTTATAACTGATTTAATTTAAATAAAACAAACAATTATTCCACAAGCACTCGTATTGTAGATCACATCTTTTAATCAACAGACCTATATAATTCTGTTTGAAAAGGTTTTACTTGCTCTGAGAAAAATCGAACAGACCATAAAAGAAAATAGTCTCGTGCTGTATCTTGACAAGTAAGGATATCTATGACCTTAGTTATTTTTATCATGAATTTTAATCTGTGAATAAATTTTTCTCAAAACACTAGTATACAGTGGCAGCTTGAGAAGACAAGACATAGAGAGTTATAATTTTTTTATGGTAGAGCACTATATCGGTACATATATTATTACTAAACTAACAATAAGTTTATATTATTGATTATTAAATTATTAAGTGCGGACAGATAAATATGAAGAAAATAATAATAACTATAAATTAACAAATAAAATACTGAAACCTTTTACAGCTTCAATTTTCACGAGACGAGACTGAAACGAGACTGTCAGTCATAAAAACAAATACGATACTAACCTACCGTTTCGTTTTGCGTGCAAACCCTATTTAAGTTTTTTAAAGTTTATACTTGCATGTGGAGGTAAAGGAAAAATATATACGTTTTGAAAAGTTTCACCGTGTTATGAGAAAAGTAGTTCTTGGGGTTTTTTAATATATATTTTCAACTATAAACTAATCATTATTTTTAAACTAATATTTTTCTATATCTACTTTATGGAATGATTGACATACATAGAAGTGACACATTATAATTTCACAAACTAAGAAGTACTTGAAGGTAATGATTAACCTTCAGTACATCAAATATATTTTTAAACATTATGATAAGACATTTTAAATTAAATTTTGTCTGCATTTTAATTATCATCGGAGTGTTCACAAATCCCAATACACCTACCCACAAACCACCACTGGTAGAAAGAACTAAAGCTGCTGCATATTCTTTCCAACAACACTTTAGGGACATAGCAAACATGTCAGCATTGGGTTTACTCGTCTTGTTTGCTCTAATGAAGTTTAAGAAATTAAATACTGGATGATTGCACTCATATTGTACGTTTATAACGCATTTATAAAACCAATTTAAACGCAGAAGATAATAACGTATTGGAAACAGAGCAGATGCACTCGTAAATCCATTTAAATGAATTGAATTTTTTGTTTATTATAATAATTGTGTACTTAGATTTTAGCTTCTCATAAATAATATTAAATTATGCAAAACGTAGTTTTTATAATTAGTTATTGATTAATATAATAATAGAAATATTGTCGTTCTTATCCCATCCGTCTTATCTTAAACCTTATATTTATTTTTATTTTTTCAAGAACCATTAAAAGGAGTTATAGTTTATAAATAGTAATCAAATTGGATTCTACCTGATCCTTATTTGTGGAAAACACAAAAAAACTGAAAAATTAGAGCACACAATATTTACTGCAATAGGCATGTTGACTAATTTAAAAAAAAAACTATTCTATGATGATCTTACGTGTCTCATATTTCCAAAAAAATACTTATTTCTGCAGAAAATAAAGGTTTAATCGCAGAAATTGACTCTTTCAAAACTAATTTTGAATTTGCCGCCAAAACGCTCGCAGGTGACATATGAGGTTTGTAACGTCACACTCCTTGTCAACAATAATCAAACATTCAGAGTTAGACAATAATATTTAACTATTTTGTGTGTTAAAAAACTATTGACGTTTAGTGGTCTGTGTGATTGGTGTTTTATTTAACATGGTGAGTTGCTGTATTTTGCATTTTTATTTTAGCAAAAATTATATTAATCTCGCTTTTAAAATAAAAACAAATTGATTTTTTAGAATCTTTTTAACCTATTTCATTATTTAAAATCTTAATTTCAATGATACTTTATTACTGGTCACATGCCTATTACATAAGGTAAGACAGTATTAATGTTATAAAATGATTTCTCATCTTGCTCCCTCTTCCATATAAACAAGACTATTTAAAAGCGATTAAAAAGAAAACTTAACACAAGTTTTTTTTAGATATCAAACAGTTTTCAACAACCGCATTGTTTTTGCATGCATTTCAATTTACTACAAGAACAACATCAGGAACACAAACCGGTGAGCAAAAACAATAAGCAACAATAAAAGATAATCGCGACGAATTGTGCATTCTGTTCGCAATTCCTGTTTCATGTCAAAAGCAATTAAAACTGTACAAAAAGCGCACGTATGTGTACATATGATGCAAGTGTATGTGTAAGAGGCTTGCGTGTACAAAGGAGCACGTCGCACGCGTTGCAAAAAGCCTCCACGACTCCCACATACCCTGTACCGTGGTATTCCACTCAAACCGCGTATGACGCCGGACATGGATCTGTGTCACTGCGGCCATCGCGTGGCCTCTAGGGGATGTTGAGGATTCCCCTATACATTTACATGCATGGATTTACGAGTTTTATTAATATTTGAAAATATACGTGAGTACATTTTTTTACGTACTGTATAATAAAGTAAAGTAATTATAAAAAAATGTACATTCTTCTAATTATTTTTGAAACGGCACTAAAATTTTCATTATAAAACTTATAGAGAATATTTATATCTAAAATTTATGTCCTGCTGATTTTTTATTTTATTTTAAGGATGCTCTTTGGTTTTGAGTTAGTCGCATGTTCAAAAACGAAACAAAGGATTTAAACTGTTATAACACCTATACCACATCAGATAGTAGTTATACTATGGTTTGAACTTCGTTACAATAAAATACATATAACCACATAATGTTAGTTAAACCTTGCAGGCATTTGCAAGTTAATTTAATTAACTTAAACGTTTGCAATTCCTTTACATTTTGCTCTAGTTGTCAATTCTTATATGTATATTATAACAAAAGCTCAAAAGCAAATAATGAAATATTACAATCAAAAACGAAATATGATGTTTTAGATTCAAAATCGATTTATAAATAATTAATATTCAGCAAAAAGGGAATTACTAAAAAAAATTGTTTGTCATCAATTTATAAAATTATTTTAATTACAGAAATATTTATTATTCGTCGAGGCTATTCATTACACATAAACATTAGATTTTTTTTATCAAACTAATTAATTAAAATATCAGCTACATTAATAAATTACATACACATTACTAAAAAATAAACATATAATGTTATTCATATTAAAATTGAAGTAGATATGTTTGTACATGTAATATGATAAAAACATTGTCATATTTTTTATATCATCATTATTCTAAAAGTGATCCCATTTTTTCTCCCCTTCAATAAAAGAAAAATAACAAAGATAAATGTATCTTAAAATAAAGTAATTCATCGTTCTAACACGTCAATATAATAATATCGACATGTTGACTCCCCAAAGTACTAGAACGTTGCAATACCACTGCATACTTGATGGGAGAATGAATATCGGATCCCCGGTATTATTATACACTTGTGGTTTACATAAAGACTTCGGCAAAAAAGGGATGTTAAAGGTCGTAGGGTGATGCATTGAACTGTGGATCATACAACAAAAACATAACATCTACAGACGGATCCCTCCGGCTGTTACAACACCGGTATAGGGACTAAAATAGATCTATTTCTTACATCAGAATTTTAATTGGAATAACAATTAAAATTATGTTTTTTTGTTTTCGGAGGATGTGTTTTACCAATTACCAGTATACCTATATAAACAGAACCAGTTGGTATAGTAATAAAAATATTTACTAAGTTGACAGTGGTCTATTTTTACTCGCACGAGCGAGAAGGGTAATATGTTCATTAAATTAAAATTAAACAGCTACATATATATCCTTACAAAACAAAAATTTATATTCTCCTTGGAACCATAATGTTCTAACCTGATTCTATATGTACTAATTGATATTAAGTTTACCAAGAAACTAAATAATTATACATAAACAAAAATTAACAATTAAAAAAAATCGTCTGCGACCAATATAAATAAATAAACAATATTATACAATTGAATTGGTAACGCTCTATACGATAGCGACCGTATACCTATGAATAATATACAAACGTTGCTGGCGGAAATGTTCATACTATAGTTATATTTTCTCTTTGGTAATGCGTCAAAAGTTTAATAACAAGACTTGATTCTAACTTCAACCCCATTCACATACTGCTGTATGTATATCATAATATACCATACCTATATACATATGGTTAGTATTGTTATATCAATATTACCTACTTTGATTTCATTTTTTAACCTGTATTTTTTTATTAGATAATATAAATTGTGGAATAATTTCTATACGTATCTGATCCAATAAGTTAATATAATTTGTTGACTTAATTATATTAAAACCGCAATCACCTTTTTTCGTTTTCCATATATTTTTTATTAAAAAATACAAAACACTGCTAATAAAAGGACCCATATGGACTCAAAACTTAAAACATTTCATGAAATATAATATATACAATAATATACATACATATATATGTAATGTACCTATATTGTATATACAATATATAATTATAGCCTACTGATTTATGCATATATGTTGATAGTTGATAGGTATTAGTATCGATGAGTAAATTGGTACCTACTATATAAGAAAACACAAGAAATAAAAAATAATAGCACTTGCTTGTATACAAAAGTATTATAATAAATAAAACAACTAATTGTCTAAACGTTTAGACAATTAGTTTTATTTATTATATTATTTTAACGTCACTACTAGTACATTACAAAAGTATTATATATATTATTTTAAAATAATTGAATTATATTTCACAATAACAATATCCATTCTGTGTAAATAAAAGAGAAAATGAAAAAACAATCCAGACAAAATGAAGTATGTATTCGAGCCTTTAATATCTCTTTTGGACATGCGTTATAATATTTACAACGTAAAACATAGTCGAAAGAGAAACAATAACAACAGTTATTAAATAAGTTAACAGTACATTTCGAAATAAGACATTAACTATTTAATGATTTACAAACACATAAAATGGAACACATGTTCATTTTCTGAAAAGTAAAAAAACAAAAAACAAATATTAAATTTTATTCGGTAAATAAAACTTTATGAAATTCTTAATAAAGCTTAATAAAGGAAATTTTTGTAAAATATCAAAGAGAAAAAACACGTATAAGATATCTTATTAACTTTGTTTGTTTGTTCTTGCAGATGCTCCGGTTTGAACCACTGCAACTTTATACTGGTTGCGGATACGCCCGGAGCCGACAGTTGGGGCCCCGGACTTGTTGCCTTCAAGTACGCTTGTGTCTCAGGTAAGCAAACAAAAGATATGAAACGTATTTACTTTTGCTCGTAACAAAGTATCGCTGGAATTTGAAAAGAGGTGTGCTTATACCACACTACTTGTGCATGGATGCAGCATATTAAATGCAAATTGTGCATCTCATAGTGACTATGTACAAATATTATTTACATATGTCAACATACTTTTAAAATTTGCAAATACAGTAGAAACAGGTTATAATGACATCGAAGGGACCATTAAAGCTCTTCTTACCAGGCTATGTTTATTTAATTCAATAAATATGCACAATGTTAATTTTATAATACAAAACATGTGTATGTATGTAACATCGAAAGGACCGGTCATATTGGTCGTAAAAGGCGGACAACCGTAATAACCGGTAAAAATGCAATTATATGGGATTCAGTTGGACTTTTATTTTGAGCCGTTAAAACCGATACGTCGTATTGACCGATGTCGTTATAACCGGTATCTACTGTATTGTCAATTTTCAGTATCAACCAATAATTATTTTGACTACAGATTATGGGGCCAGCGATACCTTCTGTTTTTTCTAGTATTTTTTTCCCGAGTTTAGCACTTTCATAAGATTATATGACACAAAATACACAAAAACATACTTTACTCATTTGTAATAGGATCAACCGTTTACGAGACATACGATAGTAAAGAAAGTACTACAGAAAAAGTATACAAGTTCTTCTTTCACAGCACTGTAGACTTTATATTGACATTGTGGTATAACAATAAATAATCTTAATATTTCGTGAATGTTTCTTTCTTCATATACAAACAGTATACACAAATAATGATTTTTATCTATAAAGATGTTATATAAAATATCCATTTTATGTGTATCATTTACACAAATCTCATTTGCCTAATACTTAAAGAGGTTTATAATTAATTGAATTAAGACACCCCACGTGTAAAAATGCACACGAAAGTAGTTGATTTATTTGAATGTATAATGTGATCGATTCATTGAAAAGATTTTACTATTTTTATTTACAGTTTACTTTCTCTAACATGAAATTTAATTATATAATGTCTTTGTATGGATAATATCGAAAAGGTATGAATTAATAGAATATTTTCAAATTTCTTAAAGTCAATTATGATAATATATATAATCCAACTAAGAAATTAAATTAATACATACATGTATGACCTATTTATAAGCTACCAATTTTTCATACTCCGTTGATTTGTTCGTAAGAGATAAAGCTACTTACTGTGTTTTGCTTTAAAATCCACCGTTATTACCTGTAGAGCAAACACGTTAAAAGAAGCTTTTGACTTCTTTAATATAATTTCTGTTTTGTACATTGCACATCATTTAACATGCATGATAAGTACAACATACAAAGGAATCATTTGTGGATATTTAATTACATGTCTGTATTGTTTACGTTTAAATCGATCTTAGGATTAAAACTGATTATTTTATGAAAAAATGTAAAATTCCGAAGAAAAATGTTGTATGATTACATAAAACAATTATTTATGATCTGCGTTTTATAGACCGTTTTACAAATAAATTACTACTCTAAAAACAAACAAATGATCGCTAAGTAAAATAAATATTAAAGCATTACCTACAGAAAATAAATTTAAAAATATTTGATAATCTGAAAAAACAACTAAACATAAATATGTTATTTATAAAACTATGTAAAATAGTATTCAAAATTTGTAAAGTATAAAATATTGTTTCAAGAAATATAAGAGAACAAAAACTATCTGAATAAACAATAAATTCATCCACCACATTTATTCTTATATGCACAAGTTTTTTTTCATTTTCTCATTCATATCAAATATTCCATTCTCTTCTATCTAACACGTCGGAAGAAATTCTATACATATGCATCAGACATAACATATTCTCGTAGTACTTTTCGTCATATCCCAACACGGTTATAAACATATCACGTTCGAACAAATCAAATGCCATACGTATTTCCTCTATGTACATTGGTTGTACCTAGCTCTAGGTGTCAAGTAGTAGATGAATAATAGACAGACATCAGAGGTACTCTAACTCTTAACAAGTGTTTCTCATTCGTCGTATTCCTCTAATGATAAAATGTTTGAACTGGTGGTGCGTAAATAAATTAACAAAACGCAGTATAATATAAAAATTATAAACTAAGTTAATCAATACTTTACTATTTTAGAAATACGCCGACTTAATTAACAGCAACTAAGAAAAGCGAGATTCTTGCCAATTGTTTTTTTTTTAAATTCCTCAGTCATCTTATTCTAGTTGCAATCGCGTTCGATGAATGTATATTTTTAATTAATTAGAAAATATATATGAACTAATTGTTTTGATAAAATCATTTATCATATATGCCTGATTACCTTGGTAGTCTTAAATTCACAAATGGACATCGTTAGTACACTAGAGACCTGGATAACAACCCTGAAGGTTTTAGTGTGATGCAATCGAATCCATAGTCCTAATTGTTCTATCTCATCAGGGTTTTAAGTTATCCTATCTATAAAGTGCATAAATGATGATTTTGGTCATACTTATTTATTACATGTTAAAACAGAAAGATAGTACTATGTGCTGCCATCATTTTTAGAAATTTTAAGTTATGATATCTCAAAAACTTAACGTGATGGAGCAATTTGGGTAACGGATTCAATTTCAACATATTGAAAACCTTCGAGATCATTTATTCAGATCTTTGGTTCAGAAAAAAAGTTTTTTTATTTACCATTGTTATTTATACGACACAAGACAAGATAGACTGTAACGGATTCAATTTCAACATATTGAAAACCTTCGAGATCATTTATTCAGATCTTTGGTTCAGAAAAAAAGTTTTTTTATTTACCATTGATATTTATACGACACAAGACAAGATAGACTGTTTTTAGGGTTCCGAAGAAACCCTATTAATATCACTTTGTCGTCCGTCCGTCCGTCCTTTTTTATAATTTTATTAACCCGTGTGTAATTTAAATGTTCATCCAAGACTTTTTACATCTTGTCCTGGATTTTATAACCGACAGTTCCGTCCGACAAATATTAAAATAAGCTTTTATCTCGTCTTGAAAACATTTAAAAAGTTTTGTCCATGAGTATCGCGAAGCTTTTAAACTAAACAAAATATTAATTAAAACACTATATTTTCTTTTGATGATATATGTACGTGAAATTTAAAAATTTTGATTAGGCTAAATTATATACCGGGTGTTAAAAAAAGAGTGTAAAATATTTAAAGAGGTAATAGTTTGGACCAAAATAAGCAAAAAACTTCCAATAAACATGGGTCCGGAAATTTTTCCTGAGGGAACTACAGCCCTCCAAAGATTTGGCTCAAAATGAGTTTTTATTTAATATCTAGAGAACCCTGTCTAATAAAATTATGAAATTTGGTATTCGGTTTAGTAATAATAAGTGTTATCGATTTCTCGTATTAACCAATTATAATTTAGACCAGGGATGTATGGGGTCAGTGGGCCCATCGATTTTTATCTAGTATTTTTTTATTCATTAATTTTTTCTTGAATAAGGGACTTACCTATATAAGATTACATGACACAATATACACAAAAATATATTTTGTTTATTTGTCATAGGTTTAACCGTTTTCGAGAAATATCTAAGGTAAAGAAAGCATACAGAATTTAACTTAATACATATGCTTCAAATTACAAACAATAAATTTATATTTTTGTTCTATGATTAAAGGTAAGAAAAAAGTCCATATAAAGAAATATCCTAATATGAATCCTCTTAGATCTATAGCCAATTCTATTACTGTTACAAGTACTTTACTAACTTTACTAAAAAACGAAATTAAAAATAGTTATTTGTTGATAAGGATGCATTTTTTGTGGTATACTTACGTTTTTTTTTTTCTTAATTTTTATCATAGAATAAGAATATAAATTTATTATTTGTAATTTAAAGCATCCGTATTAAGTCAAATTCTGCATGCTTTCTTTACCTTAGATATTTCTCGAAAACGGTTTAACCTATGACAAATAAACAAAATATATTTTTGTGTATATTGTGTCATGTAATCTTATATAAGTCAAAATTTCATAATTTTATTAGAAAGCGTTCTCTAGATATTAAATAAAAACTCATTTTGAGCCAAATCTTTGGAGGGCTGTAGTTCCCTCAGGAAAAATTTCCGGACACATGTTTATTAGAAGTTTTTTGCTTATTTTGGTCCACACTATTACCTCTTTAAATATTTTACACTCTTTTTTTAACACCCGGTATACAATTTGTAAAAAGATTGAAAAAACGAATGCTTATGGTTATAATATGAGGCCTAGCACGATAATATATTTTATGGATAAAACTAAAACACATATAAAGTTATATTTGAATTATAGCATGTTCCTAAATGACAGGATCAAAAACTCAAAGAATTCAGTTAGTATAGTTGACTATGTACCAATCACTGTATAGTCGATAATAGTTTTGCAACCGTGTGTCAAATCGCAGCGATAGCAATCGTACGTTAGCACCTGAAAGATGCAATATGACTCAACAATTCATTTCTGCTGAAATACGACATCTGCAGTCACCAGCAATTCCACAATCAGGAGCTGTTGACACTCGCTGCCACCACCGTCTACACTTCTAGAAATTACATTTTATGTTTGTCGCAGCCACGTTTTTATAATGCCAAATGACATGTATGTACCTATTTTGTAGAAAATTGCTGTTTTTCTTTATAACTACATCGCACGTACATACGATTTTAGTTTTACTTGTATTTGATATTTTATTAATATAAAAATTAACAGATAAAGCAACGACGTTAAAAGCAATACATCATTGATTATAGTACCAGATTTCACAAACGATAATTACTTGCAATTTTTCTCAAAATGTAGGTAATGATTGGACCAATAATAGAGCTCTTAACTGATAACTATTCAAGGTATAAATACGTTAAAACATAAACAAACTAAATTTATATGTCCTTATATATTCAATTTAACTGTTTAAATATCTAAAATACGAATAGTAATTTTAAAATAACTATTTTAAAATATAAACCATATTATTATTAGGTACTATCATTGAGTAAAGAATAACAAGAGAAACAACGTATATGGGAGACTTGAAACGCAGTAGGTATATGAACCATGCACTTTTTGGACACCAGGAAGTGCTGGTACCTATTGGAGAAAAGATTAATTCTTTTTTTGGTTTTTAACACCGCTAAATTTTAAGATTCTTAAAATTTAAGCCCCGCCTTATCTGAAATAATTTATGAGTGTTTTAAACACACTAGTGTCTCAAGGTCGTTTTTTGTTAAGCCGCCAAACTAAATCTAAACACGGCATCGACGGCATATTCTATTCGTTATGTATTATCTCTTTTCTTATAATGATGAACGGCAAATACAATTATATTGTTGCATTTATTATTTCATGATCTTGTTTTAAAATTGGTATGATAATTAAGTTTGAAATTTTTACGATTTTAATTTGATTAGGTATCGATATGAACTTAATATTAAATAAAAATTAAGTCATTATACATACATATTATACAAAATAATTTTGTTTTAAAAATTAGATCGTACAATTACCTATTATAGGCACATATTATTATTATCATTATTTATATTCCTCAAAGTTTGAAAATCTTTTGACCTAGTATAATGTTTATTTTTGGAATATTACACTGTATGTCAGTGGCGCATCTAGAAAAAAATGGGAGGGGGGGGGTCTATTCCGCGCCGTAACTACCACCGGGGCTCCGAGGACCCCGAGCATAGGGGCCCTCCACAGCAGTGTAAAAAAGGTTACAATTAATAAGATGCACAAATAGTTAGGCGTTAACGAAAAAAAGGTATTCAGATTTTATTTTGCATAGGTATAGCGGGGGGCCCCTCACACATAACTGCCCCGGGCCCACAAGCTTCTAGTTACGGTCCTGGGTCTATTTATTGTAACTAATTTTAATTTTTAGCTTTCATAATTTATTGATAAATGAAATAATAAATATTGACAAATTCAGGTGTGATTTTTTATATTTTTATATTTTTTATGGTTTTTAAAAATTCTTGTCTGTTTGTTTCTTTTGGCTTGACGTAAAAAAACTACTAAACCGATTTTGAAAAGACTTTCAATGATCGAAAGCCTAAGATTCCAAAATTCGTTTTTACTATATGATAATTGAATTACGACAGGCCCGAATCCAGGGAAATTTTCAATTAAAATAGGGGTTAAAATTTGGGAAATGCTGAAATAATTGTATCGTTATTTATATTGTAGAGACTTTAGACTTTAGATCGATGATCGAATGAAAAATAATATTATACATACAGGATGTCCCAGGACTGTGTCAAAGCTCAATATTTCATATTATTATAAGAATTAGAAGAAAACTTTAAATGCAAAAGTTGTCAGGCTAGAGCATCGGCATAGTTTGAAATTAGTTACATTTATACAGGCTGATCCATAACTGCGTTACATATCAAAGTTATGTTTTTTTAAATACAAACTATATGTTTTTATTTGATAATCTAATAGCATTAATTTATCTGAGTATTTTGATATATAATTATTGGATTATACAGAGGGGTTTAGAAATTATGACCAATTTTGTAAGAAAATGGGAACATTTTCAACACCTTGTAATTTTCTAATTACAACGAAAAAAAATTGTTTTCTGTTTGAAGTAGTTTTGGCATATTCTCTATTATTGCGATATTATGTCAAACATTTACAAAATTGTATTATTTGTACAGGGTGTATCAAAACACTAAACCTAGTTTTTTTCAAAATTTTCAAATGGAACACCCTATATATTTTTACATTTTCGAATTGCCTGTTCAATTCTCAACACATTTTACAAACCATGTTCTATACCTAAATCCAACCGTTAATAAGTCATTAATTTTATATTAAAATTTAAATATTAAGATTTTTTTTAAAACAATACAACTTTATTATATTCAACAAAATATTAAAATTTTTATGTTGTTGAAGTTTGTAAGTTCTATTAGTTTGTTGAGTTATTTTTAAGCGAACTGTTTTATTGATTATATTAAAGTTGTATTGTTTTTATAAAACATCTTAAGATTTTAAAATAAAATAAATAACTCTTTAACGGCTGGATTTAGGAATAGAACATGGTTTGTAAAATGTGTTGAGAATTGAACAAGCAATTCGAAAAAGTAAAAATATATAGGGTGTTCCATTTGAAAATTTTGAAAAAAACTAGGTTTAGTGTTTTGATACACCCTGTACAAATAATACAATTTTGTAAATGTTTGACATAATATCGCAATAATAGAGAATATGCCAAAACTACTTCAAACAGAAAACAATTTTTTTCAGAGTTCAGAAGATGGAAAGCTTTTCTGTTGTTCGAACCCTGATCACCAGTTAAAATACGCACTTTTAGCCCAATATCGAATAGTTTTTTAACAACAGTAATTATTAGTTCTTTTAATATCTGCCCTTTCATCGGACCATTAGATAAAAAATAGCAAACCGGTATCTTCCATTTATATAATAAACCCCTGACCATAAAAACGAGAGCATGGCTGCCTAATTTTGCAGTACGTCCTAAATTGCCAAAATCTTCAAACCCTTCGATTAAATCGTGGAAATTATTATAAGAGAGTCCTTTCTTTAATGATATTTCGTCCATTAATAACGTACACTCTTTTTCCATTTTGTTCATACACTGCACTTTCAGTTTTAAAGTTTTAAATAGTTCCGTTTGTACACCTGTATTTAAATTAAAAACTTTTAACCACTGACGAATACTACTAACACTGGGTAACACTATATTTAAATGTCTCATATATTTGTAGAGTGACGGCGATTTATAATACAAAGATAATGCTAATAATTTTTCATCACGCATCCATTTTTGTTTTTTTTTTATGGCATAATTGCATATTAACTAATGTTCGCGAATATTCAGAATTTTTGTGTAACATGTCATTTAAAATATTTTTTTTATTTAATAAATTAATTTTCTTTTTTAATCTATGTATTATTGTCCTTTTATTCTTAATGATATCTTGTTGTTTTTTTATTATACAACGTAATCTCTTTTTTGGACTATAATTTTTTTTTGGCGATAACATTTCTGTTAGGCATAATTTAACTGTATTTTCCTTTTCAACTTCATCCTTTTGATATTTTTTGGGAGATATTTGGAGAAGTTGATTTTTAATTTCTTTTGAACTTTTGTAAAATTTTGGCGCGCTGGATTTTAAAACTTTTAAATCTGGTGATTTATTTATTAATGAAAAGTCTAATTTTCTTTTTGTCGGTGTTCGGATTAATACATTGCTCGTTGAGCTTGTGCTCGGTATCGGTTTTTGCAATATAATGAAAATATGTGTTTTTGCAATGCTTTGCGGGCTATAACACGTAAACTATCGATTTTGCAAAATGGCATCGAATAACAAAAATATTGCAAATTGAGAGTTCTACAAGATTGTGATTTAAATTTTTTCAATACAATCGCTTTTTTACGAAATAAATGCAAACAATCATTTTTTGTGAACTTTTTTACAATATATCCCATCACCAACTGACAATAGAGAATTGAGCCTGTGAATAAAATTGTAGATTCAACCCTGGTGAATAAGAAAGTTTATGACAAATTATATCGTAGAATGAGCGGTTTACGAGATAATTACGTTTAAAGTTTTCGTGCTTATGGCGGACAACGCTCAAGGTCATAGACCACGCCAACTTAATGTAGTACTCAGATTACACCCCTTAACAATTTGAATTAAAAAAAAATGACTCTGTAGAACAATGTCTTACGAACTACATTTTTTTGATAATTTGATTGGACTAATATGTATGTAACTTTTAAAAGTTTCCATGATCGTCGAATTATTTCTTATATTTTAGATAATTAATTAATATGCGTGTATCAATCATTTACTAATTAAAAAATAAAATTTTAGTACTAATCACAACGTGTGAAATAGAACAAAAACCGTGCATCGACGCGAGTAGAAAATAACAATAAATTATAATGTTGGTTTGGGTAAGGGCGGGGCTTATACAATGACAGCTGTCAAGTGCGGGGTGCGGGACAGATAATTTTGTATCCCGGCTAAGTTAGTACTTCAAGTTCCGGCCGCTAGATGGCTTTGGTGCTGCCACCTGGTGTCCGGAACCGCGTCCTCGCTTCAACAAAATGCATTACGTTGATTCTCTTGTTATTCTTTACTCAATGGTACTATACAAACAATGATGTATAACTAGTCATAATTCTCGAACATATAAACTCAATGCAAGTAAAAGTTAGCATAAAGTTATCTGCTGCTATATAGAAGTTATCTATAATAATTGCTCGGGAACTGTTTATACATTGAAACCGGACATACGTATTCTTATTTTTTACTTATTCACTTAATTAATTTACGAGATCACGGTTTAAAAACAAATGCTAGAAATAAATAAACACAGGTACTTGATTAAAGGACTAACGGTATAGAAATTAATACTATTGAATTGCTTCGAGATATTTATCATATTAATGATGATATTTTTTAAAATAGTGAGATGTTCCTTTTGAATATATCTACGACATGAAAATTGACATTATAAAACATTTATCATTAATGAATATCAACATATGTATGTATGTACAAGTACATACATATATGAATGAACAATTATGTCAAAATAACAAATAAAGTTATCTATTTTATATTTCACACACGACAATTTCTTTTATAGAGTTACCCGTAAAAAGTTTCAATTTCATTACCAACAGAAAGATCGAAGAGTATATGCACGTTTTCTGAGACAAATAGAATTCTATTAAACTAGTTCCGTTGAAAAAGTTTGATACATGTTTGTGAGTTTTAGTGAAATGTCAGCCTGAAATATGTTCGATTTTATACAATACTTCCACAGAGGGGAAATTGAAATTCTAGTCCAGTTTTTTTGTATTTTTGTTTAAAATTTTCTATGTGTCCATTGTTGACCGTAAATTCAAATATACATCTATAAAAACATTTTAAAATGAAATGACATTTTCACAAATCATAGTTATACTTTCGTTCGTTTTAACTTTGTTGATTTGATTATAGTTTTTCGAACATGGATTAAAATAGTCTACTCTAATGGATAGAGGGAAAGTTTTTTCGAATGACAAATGAGATGTATAACAGAGATAGAAATTAATAGAGTTTATTGAATTATTTTTATCTACACTTTATACTGATCAAATTTCATTTTTTAAATTGGTTGCTACGTTTTTTTTTTGTTCTTTATTTAATTGTTTACACTCGTTCATGGTGAGAACTAAACTATTTTTCTAACTAAAAAAAAGCTTGAATGAACATGCAAAATGATTCCCCATCTCTGGTTTAGACTTGCACCTGTTTCTATAATAAATAGAAATACAATAGTTTTTTTAATAATAATCAATTATAATAATACACTTCGCATAATTAAAGGTAGTATAATAAATATAATTCTTGTAATATAGTATTGTTAAATCAACACGTATTGTTTGATAGATATTTTAATTTATTATAAATAATATTATTTCCATATATTTTTTAAAATCCGGGAAAATTTTGTCCGATATTAAAAAGGAGTTAAAAAATTTGCAAGCTTGCAAGCAGTTTCAAATGGGGTATTAATTCTACATATATACGTTAGTATACAGGGTCCTCCAATAGTGCGTCCGGCATTGTTTTACGCCCAAACTATTGAAGTTAGAGTTTTAGGATAAAAAATTTACTTTATATATTGACCCTAAAGAATTTCAGGAAAATATTTTCAACCCCCTAAAACCGCTCCTTGGGGGGTAGTTTGAGGGGTACATACCCGTTTCTCAGTTAAATCAAATGGAATGGTATATCAAAAAGTACATATTTGTAAAGACCATAAAAAAATAAGAAACTTTCGTAAAACAAAAATTTTCATACTTTCAATTGTTTAAAAAATATGGCAACTTGTTCTCAAATTTTAGGGTTTTACTAAAAGTGCTCTAATTTCGTTAAATATTAATGGAATTTTATTATTTTTTCAAATTTAGAAAGTAGTAATAATGAACTTTGTAAAGATGTATGACTATTTGTGATTTTGATTGTTTAAAGTGTCATACGCGATATATCAAAAATTCAAATGTTCAACTAGGGATAATTCGAAATTTTCAAATACAACGGTATATCAATTAATGCTTTTTCTTAAAAAGGATATGTAAATAAACAACTTTTGTTAAAAAAATTTAAAATTTAAAATTATAATTTTAAAATTGAAAACTGAAAATTAAAATATTTAATTTTAATTTTTTTTATCAAAAGTGTTTTATTCATAAATCTTCTTTAAGAAAAGGTACTAATTGATATACCATTGTATTTAAAATTTTTGAATTATCCCTAATTGAACTTTTCAATTTTTGGTATGTCGAGTATGACACTTTAAACTATTAAAATCTCAAATAATCATACATCTTTACAAAGTTCATTATTTCTACTTTCTAAATTTGAAAAAATAATAAAATTCCATTAATTTTTAACGAAATCAGAGCACTTTTAGTAAAACCCTAAAATTAGCGAACAAATCGCCATATTTTTTAAACAATTGAAAGTATGAAAATTTTTGTTTTACGAAAGTTTCTTATTTTTTTATTATCTTTACAAATATGTACTTTTTGATATACCATTCCATTTGATTTTACTGAGAAACGGGTATGTACCCCTCAAACTACCCCAAAAGGAGCGGTTTTAGGGGGTTGAAAATATTTTCCTGAAATTCTTAAGGGTCGATATATATAGTAAAATTTTTATACTAACTGTCTATCTTCAATAGTTTGGGCGTAAAACAATGCCGGACGCACTATTGGAGGACCCTGTATATGGATTAGTTATGGAATTTAGAACAGTGATACTTCAACTAATTATAACATAGTTGACTACTCTGACCATATAATATAATTTATTATTTAAAAACATGTCAAATATATGTCATAAAACTTTAAGAGAACTGTCAGATAGAATTGAAACTTAATTTGAAAGTGCTTACAAGCTAGCAAATTTTTTAAGCTCGTTTATATAAAACCAGACAATAGACTTTGTTTCTTAAAATATAGTTGTAATTGTTGCGACGAAAATTTAATTCATATTTCGCTTTAATAAGTTTGTATAATGTTAGGATTTCATACTTCTAAAAATATTATGTATATGCAATATTCTCCAATGAGTAATTTTGGAAAAAAATTTCTTATAATTTTTTTACTTCTTAATAAGTACTCGTATATATATACATTCTAATGAATGACCACAAAGTATTATGCTATATTTTAGAGTACTGTATACAAATAAATACATGATGAGAAACATAACAAACCATTAGTGTTTGTTTATGCACTAAAAGTGTTTATGTAATGATCCTCATCGCAAGAAACAAAATTAAATACTTCTGATGCAGTCTGCGTTTTCTTTTGCAATTTATATTCAAAAATTAATTAAATATTATACCTCAAAAGAGGTGAATACAGTGAGTACGAGAAAATGGAAAATAAATGAACAAACCTATAGAATAGATCAACTCATGGAATATGCAAAGACGATACAATGAACATAAATAAAAACGTATTCTACATTTTCTTATCTTTTAATTTCTCGGGATGCGCGTATATCTTCGTGTTGTTGAAAGTAATTCACGCAATTTTCTATCTAGGTACACGATTCTTTGATCAAACGAAAGCAGCAGACGGTATGAATCTGTACACAAAACACGTATTAGATTGTATATTAAGTATGTACCGACAATCTTGGCAAATCAAAATGCTAATAAACTCAACCTGACTTTGAATACACACTTACTTATACATATGTATCAGCAGTGGTGGCTCTACGTAGGAACGTATGAGCTATATCAAGTACTGTTATACCTAGCTCCTTTGAATTTTAAAAACATTTGTTTTAAATTGAAAGATCGGTATATTTTTCAACATTTTAAAAAAACTCGACCAAATTGTTTCTTTGCGATTAAACACGATGTTTTTTAAAACAATTCGCATTTAAAAATACATAGGTTTCGTTGCCTTTTTGTCGAAAAAACATGTTGCTGTTTTGTCTTTTTGGTGTAAACACGCCATAACAGTTACGAGTATACCTATATACTAGATTGGATTCAAAAGAGTAGCTAGGGTATGTTGCGCCCCCAGTAAGGATCTGTAAAAGCGCCCGTTATATATTTTATATTCTATTACTGAAGACCTTTATTTTCCTTCGTATTCTGTGTAATAAGTATGTATCTATATTGGATAAATCCTAAATACTTTTTTTTAGTAAATAAGTCTATAATAATTTTATACCGATTAGTATGTAAATATAATATGTTGTTATTTATAATAGAGTGTTACGTTATTTACTTAAATATATACTATAAATTGGAATAAATTTTGAAATATCAAACATTTTTGAATATTTTGATATAAGGCACGACTCCGTATCTTTATTTGTCAAGAAGTTATTCAAGAATAACAAAATTAAATTTAAAAATTTTCCACAAGGTCTATAGATGGGACTTTTGTGTACTGACATACTATAATGTAAACTGCATGGGTACCAAATTTCATCGCACTCCTAATTTATTCCAAGAACAGGGAATTTTTTCCCTTCATTGCCTGTACTATAAATACGAGATTGTAAAGAGATTGTAAATGTTTTCTAAAAAAAATTAAAACGATCAAACCAACCATTTTTAAGACATATTTACGAAAGTATAAACAAAGTTTTGGGAAGATCTCATTGTCATTTATTTTCTCATAAGTTTCTTTACAAAAATTTTGTTAATAAAACTAACGAAAACATGTGAAAATTGATTTGTATAAGATCTATTCATTGAGTTATTTTTCAAAAATGTATTTATTTGTCGAATTTTAATAAAATCAACATAGCTAACGAAAAATTATTGATCGAAGACAGTTGGTTGCCAATCCGCCTCTTCTAAACCTTTTTATTTCTTCAAGTGCCATCACTGTACACATCTCTGATTCCCCATCACGCACACATCTGCTTTTGATAGAAATGCGTATGTCTGATGATATGTAGATATATAGATTTGTGTACCATGTATTCTATTGTTGTATTGATAACTTAGCGATTTGGATTTCCCGTTTTAGTTTAACTGACATGCAAACGTTTATGGCAGCGATTTCCAAACATTTTTATTGTACGTATGGAATTGAATTAAAGTGAATTCAATCGAAAGAATTCCTGATTTTATGTCCTATATGTAGGTGTGTTAATATTTCCAGGATAACTAGAAAAGGAAAAATGGAAAAATTATGACTTCTTAGTCACTTAAACTTAACCACAATAAAACAATATCACTTGAGTCTGGAACTATTAGGCTCCTAATTAGGACTTCTTGTGAAGTCGTAACACGTGTCGAGTGACATTGTTTTATTGTGGTTTTAAGGTGTATATTTAGTTTAAACTATCAGTATAGGTTAATTTTAATTTCTTGGACCATAAATATCTGCATATAAATATATCCATCCCATACATTTGTTACGGTAAAATAATTGTAAAATTTAAAATAAGTACTATCGTCTTTAAAAAATTCAAACTATTTCATTCACTAAAAATGATATCCCTCTCCTTATTATACATAAATGTGCTATTTTTCTCACTTCAAAACATGCCATCCTGTTACCACCACACAAAGTCAATTTTTTATTCACCGCAATGATATGATTTTTAAGCAGATAAATAGATGTCATTAATAGTAATTAATAATTTTAAAAACACTATTTGTTTAGTTTATGTTGGTACTATTCAAACATGTAGGTAGTTCCATTAAACCATTTGTAGCGACATTCGCGACATCTCACAAGCTCAAATTTCTTAAATTTTATTTTTAATATTTCGTACTATTTTTATTCCTTTATTTAAGTTTGCCGACAAATATTATTTACTTTTACAACGTGTCTAGACTTACATTTTTCAACAAATTCTTTAATCTTTCTTAATCCTCTGTAGTTTATTAGTAACACGTACGCTTGGGTATTTCCGGTCGGCTTATCGTCTAATTTACCTTAAGTGCAGTTTTACAGTAATCAAAGACAAGCCGCCCGACCCTTTCTTTGGGTTATTCCAATTTCAAGTTCACGCGGTATGTTCCCCTTCTCTAAATATCTATCGCTATCCTTGTCTACCGATCCTAAGACAGGATATTTCATTTTCTAAAACAGACACTTGGTCTTCGCTCTTAAGACAGTAAACATCTCGCTGCAGTACTCTCGCGCTCGCTACATTACCAAACATTACATCAACTTACAACAATCATCATTGTACTTTCAACAATAAATAAATATACATACAAAACTACAAAGTGTTAAAGTTTATTAATATCGTTTGTCCCGTACACCAGTCACTAAAGTGGTGACCCCGACGTGATTTGATCGCAACCGACGTGATTTGATCGCAACCGACGTGATTTGATCGCAACCGACGTGATTTGATCGCAACCGACGTGATTTGATCGCAACCGACGTGATTTGTCCGCGCCCTATGTAATTTTTTCACGACCGAAGTGATACCTACATAGTGACAGTGACAATAAAAAGTGACTTGTGCATTCAACAAACTCAAACTATAGTGCAACTGACAATTTTTTTTAAACGGTGTTTCGTGCCATCGACCAAGTGACAAGCGAGATGAACAAAAATATGGCATCAGAAACAAAAGTGAGTGCTCCCGCGGAAACTGCAACAAAGTGCTTAACAAGTTCGATACAACAATTTTACGGCCATGACTCATAAGTGGCACTACTACGGGGAGTCGTTAATGGCGACAAACGACACCTACCCCACGACATCGCGCCACATCATCATCACGAACACGACTACCAAGAAGCAATTCCAGTGAACATGCGAAAACATCGACTCACGGACTTACCTACCCATATCACCTCGCAAGGACAGGTGACTGAGTTTCAAGTCTCAAGAGTTCAAAAACATCTCTGGTTATCACAATTGGACAAGCGGAATCACCGACTCCTGGACCTACTCACCCATATCACCACTCAATTGGATATGACTGAGTCTCAAGTCCTAACAGTCACGGTCGCCTCTGGTTCATCGCCACATATCGAGGTACTTCCCAAGTTTCCAAGCAACACGACCAGACGATACACCAAACGCAGTTCACCAAACAACCAGGTACACCATTCTCTGATTACACACGACTACGATGCACCCATCGCTGCACGCGCCACCGAGGTTGTTGCAGTCACCCGAATCCTGACCCACGACTACGATGCATCCATCGCTGCACGCGCCGCCGAGGTTGTTGCAGTCACCCGATTCGTGACCCACGTTTACGATGCATCCATCGCCGCACACGCCGCCGAGGTTGTTGCAGTCACCCGAATCGTGACCCACGACTACGATGCATCCGTCGCCGCACACGCCGCCGAGGCTAGTGCAGTCACTCGAATCGTGACCCACGACGCAACCACCGTTGTACACGCAACCCAGGCTTTTGCGAACAAGCTCATCGTGACTCAATTCATAACGCATACGCCGTACTATCTCGCTTTGGCTCCATCAGTCATCATCACTACACCTGGACAATCGACCAACAAACAAACCAACAAGCACTCAAATTATCGAACAAATACGCAAACAACGACGAAGAACGCAATAAACAGACGACGCATCAAGAGCTCCAGTCTTTCCCGCCCACCGGCCCGAAATTCAGCCAGACGGAGAACGATGAACACGGTCAGGTAGCCGCGTCCGCTTCACGGACCGTCTACATTTAGATTTTTCGTGATTTAAATCACTGGCAGGGGGGTACTGTAGCGACATTCGCGACATCTTACAAGCTCAAATTTCTTAAATTTTATTTTTAATATTTCGTACTATTTTTATTCCTTTATTTAAGTTTGCCGACAAATATTATTTACTTTTACAACGTGTCTAGACTTACATTTTTCAACAAATTCTTTAATCTTTCTTAATCCTCTGTAGTTTATTAGTAACACGTACGCTTGGGTATTTCCGGTCGGCTTATCGTCTAATTTACCTTAAGTGCAGTTTTACAGTAATCAAAGACAAGCCGCCCGACCCTTTCTTTGGGTTATTCCAATTTCAAGTTCACGCGGTATGTTCCCCTTCTCTAAATATCTATCGCTATCCTTGTCTACCGATCCTAAGACAGGATATTTCATTTTCTAAAACAGACACTTGGTCTTCGCTCTTAAGACAGTAAACATCTCGCTGCAGTACTCTCGCGCTCGCTACATTACCAAACATTACATCAACTTACAACAATCATCATTGTACTTTCAACAATAAATAAATATACATACAAAACTACAAAGTGTTAAAGTTTATTAATATCGTTTGTCCCGTACACCAGTCACTAAACATTTACAAATATTAAAACTGAAACAGTTATTATCGCTCTCCAATTCTGTACCCATTAAACTTATCATCAGTTTATATTATATGTAAACTAATTGCTCGTTTTGTGGTTGTTGGTGTTTAATTGAAGCTATATTTAAAATTTCTCTTCCTAAAATACGAAAACGTATACAAATATAAGTCTCTTAATAGAAATATACCAGTTTCTTATTGCATACGAAATATTAATGTAAAAAAATGAACTTTAATTAACAACAATTATAAAATGAATTAATATTAATAGCATTAATAATAATAATTTTTTTTATTTTGCTCGAAATAAATAAATAAATACAGCAAACTTAACGTAAAGATAGTGTAATAATTACCTATACAAATATCAATTTCGTCATTATTCTTTCCAAACGGAAAATTTCGATCGTCTTTATGAAATGCGATAACAATTGTGTTTAAATTTTAAATGAACAAATTAAATCACTATATTTAATCGTAAAACCAGTGACATTTATAAATGTTAATGGTTGTCATGATCGTTGAAAATCAAACAATTAAACTTGAAATAAAAGTTATTAAGCTATGTATTATAAAATCATTATAAAACTTTATTATCTTATATAGATATGTACATACGAGTATATGGTATATGTAGGTGTAGGTATATACGTATATATATATATAAGTGGGGTGTAATATATTTATAAAAAGTTACTAAATTTATATTTATTTCAAAATTTTACATTGTTTTTGTGATATATTAAATCGCCCAAGGCTTATATTAAAAAAAGCAAGATAGAGAAAAATGCATTTTTGGTGGAGGTCTGGAGGCTATATGATCTTATGTGATGGTTATACGATACCTACACCTCCACCAAATTCTACAACTTTGTGTCCAGAACATTTTTACTCGAAATCTTTTGTTTTATAGACATTGTTGAATAAATTATCTGATTTTTTTTATAACTAGACACAATTAAGAACTATATTTTTTGTCAGATAAACGTTGTTTTCTATGTTATTTTTTTATACTTCATTAATTAATTTAAAATGATTGGTTTGTAAAATTATTTTTGAGTAGCTTCTTTAATATCTGATACTTCAACTATAGATTATTTTTTAGTCTACAATTGGAAATATTGTTTATTTTCATTTTAATATGCTTACTTTTTTTTATTGTTAAACTTTTATAATTGATAATTATAATTTAACAACTGCTACGTTTTATATTCTGTATTTTTACATTAAAAATATCCAAAAAATTCTTTGATACAATCGAAAGCAGTATAATTCATTGAAATCACCAATTTCAATTTTCCGTATTTAAATTTGACTGTTCATTATGGACAAAGCAATGTTGAAACGATAACATTACTGATTGCATTAGTGCATTTCGCCAAATCCAGCTGTTGAAAGATGCATTACCACTCAATTGAACTGAAATCCCTCACCCACATGATTGTAATAAACATACAGAAAGAGACACCCAACTCTAAAATGACATAAGAGAGAAAGAAGAACTATGGTGTAGTAGTAAAATTGTTTTTGTTGAATACTTTCGTCATGTCTACTGTATAACTACTATTCCCATGGCGGGGTTAGGGTGTACCCTTCAGAATATAGCACAAACCTCCCTGGAGATGAACAATAACACTGCAGGATTATCATGTAGAGGGCGTACGGTCTACATGAAGCTGGGGTAGAAATGTTGGCGAAACCATTCCAAGGTCGTTTATTAATTATGAACACGTTTCTTTAATTTGAATTTATGTATATGTAGATGATAGTGATCTATAGCAAATAGAAAAATAAAATATTAATAATCTAATGAAGTTTTTCGAAATTATTCCATGTACAAGCATTTACCATTAAAATATTAATTGGTATGAATGACATCAATTTAATAAATAATGTAGTTTTGAAAATCTACTTAAAAAGATACATATAATAATACCTTTGATGGGATCATTTTGTTGTACCTATTTTCATTAATGTAGAAGTCGCATAGAAAATAAATCTAATATTGAAGTTCTAATAAATAAATATAAATTACTTCATATTTTATATGTTAGAGAGTTGTTTTGTTAATTTTGATTTGTTGAACGTTTGAGATCGTAATCCAACGAAGGTAAAAAAAAATGGAATTTTTAAGACGATGATAGTTTAAAAATGTTAAATGCTTCCAAAATCACTTACGGATTCTGATTCTATTTCTTAACTTATCATTTAGGTTGGTGTTAGTATATAATATTCTAGTATTTATACTTCAAAATTAAATATAGTCAAATAAATTCGATTTTTCCTTATTTTACAACAAAATTTCTTTCCAAGCATTATTTCACTATGTTTATCTATTTAACCATACCATATGATAATATTATAATTGCGAAAGTGTTTATAATGTTATAATCTATATCTGTTTATTATCGTTTCACGGATAAGCCGTTTAACCTATTTTGATGAAATTTTCCAGAGAGATAGCTTACATCCTGGAAGGACATAGGTTACTTTGTAGTCAAAAAATACAAATTCCACGATGGCGAAGTCGCGGATAACCGATATATGATATTTATGATATGTATTATGTATATTGTCTCCATTATAAAAATAATAATCTCCTACAGAACTATAAAATAAATGATACTTGTTCATATATTCCTACATATTATGTAACCGTTTATAAATAAACCTGATCCTGTTATACATAAAATCTAAATTTCCCAGAATTTTCCAGTAATGCATAAACAGTAATAAACACCTACATATTTATATTTTATATTGACGTTAAAACTTAACTCAAATTTAATACAGTTTCCCCAGCAACAGTGACAATGAATTATTTAATTACTCGCCATTACATTAATTGATCCGAATCGCACATAAACATATATAATATCTGCGGGGTTGTTTTCGACGCCAAAAATTAAATTAGTAACAAATCAATTAGCTTCATGCACGGATTGTAGAAGGAGCAACGATATTCAGGTCAGAGAGTTGCAGTAAAACCGTAATGGATTGTTGTATCCGGACAGTGTGCATTTACACCAGTTTAATGGTTATGGGGGTTCGATTTTAACTTATTTTTGTTAGAAGCATTACTATAAATTGAATACTTGTATTACTATATCGCTATAGTGTTTTTATTATAGATGTGTGATAAATATTTTATATAATAATATTTTACTAGTAGAAATATATTATTTCATAAATTCCTGTAGTAAATTTTTTATTGTTCGAAAATATTTCTTAAAACTAATATTTTTTGTGACGACTCAATTTTCAAATCAAATGCACAGTCCATGCTATATATTTATGCTTTATCCTTATAATTGATACAAAAACTTTAATCGGCAGACCATTATTGTCCATTGAGTAATATTTTTTGTTAAATAAATTTCAGTAGGTACATGCTGACAGTGTTCTATCTGCTATCAAAATCTATTTTTTTCAAGTTTAATATTCATTTATTATTTTCATAATATAGGTAAATACATTTTGCTCACCCTGTACCTACTTAATTCAACACGCTTAATTAGTATTAAAAAGGGTTATTATTTAATTGCAACCGCTTTTCCATCTCAGTTACGTGTCCGTGCAACCAAATATAAATTTTAACTGCTTCCATACACACATGTTTTTCCATAAACCGCACATTTATTATTCCATGTTCTCAAATACCATTTTTTTATAAATTTGACAAAATGTGTATATGAGTCGAGCCTCACGTATTAGAGTCCTTTACTGTATATAGTTTTTCAATTTCTTCGATTCTGTTAACTAAATTTAATTTTTACAAAGAAAAAAACTACTAATTATATTAATTAGTTCGTCTTTTAGAAATCAAATAGCAATAATATACTATTATATATTTTTAAAACTTCTGCATCGTTAAACATATTCCCAATTTTTCAGATTTTACCTACTACTACTTTTGGAGATATTGACAAAATGGATCTTGGTTTCTGGGTGTAAACCGCGTCGATTTGGTCATGTTATCGGCCAACGTTTCATCACACATTGCAGTGGACATCTTCAAGTGCACTTTCAGAAGAGCCCTGAAGATGTCCACTGCAATGTGTGACGAAACGTTGGCCGATAACACGACCAAATCGACGCGGCTTACAACCAGAAACCAAGATCCATATCAAGATCACCGCGGAAGCCTTAAGACTTGTATATTGACAAAATATTTATGAAAATTTATTAAACCAAGACATAATTACAGAAAACGTTTACATGCATTTTTTTATTGTCAGCTTTCATATGATACCCTACTGGGCGAGAATGAATAGACAATTTATTAGGCTATCGATTTTTTGCTATTTACCCTACTTCCCATAAAATGCCAAAAACTTAAAATTTTCTTTTTAAACGGTTCAATTAAAAGGCTGTGATAAACAGGTAGACAGACAAATATAAGTGTTCCTTTTTTAGGGTTCCGTAGAAAACTAGGAATCCTTATACATAGTTCTTCTGTCCGTCTTGTAAAAAATTTTATATAATAAGATGAAATTTGGTATACGGTCGTAGATTGATGCCCCAAAAAAAAATGATAAAATTAAAAAAAAAATGTTTAGATCCTCTTCCATAAAATGAAGTGTTTTAAAAAAAATTCACCTACCCCATTGAGTGGGGTGTCGTTAGAAAGGTCTCCTAAAATGCAATAAAAAATGTCAAAAAACTTTTTGATTTCAATCCTTCAGTTACAAGTCACAAAATATCTACTTTTCAATATCGTTGTCAGAGCGCCCCTCCCTCCTCTATTGTATAAATTGTGTGACCCCCTTTCATAGACTGAAAAGTGAACTCACTTTTTTTTTATTTATCCCATTGAGTGGGGTGTTATTTGATAGGTCTCTTAGAATGCAATAATAAAAATCAAAGACTTTTTGATTTTAACCCTTCAGTCACGAAAACTTTGAAATAATTCTTTTTTTATAAATCGTAGTGAGAATGACTACGGAACCCTATCATGTGTGTGCCCAACATGCACTTGACCATTTTATTTATTTCTGTACGGTACGCTAAAAACATAGATAGACAATAACGTACGTCACATACTTACTTCTTCGCCATTCAAGCAAAACAAACCTGAATTCCAAAAATTAAAGGGTTTATATTTGTTGCAGCAACTAGGAATCTTACGTTCCTACCGAATACAAAATTAGGTTCTCAAACTAAACGTTATAAATAAAACTAAACATCATAACAATTAAGAGTTTTGAATGCGACTTGTTTCTTCCAAAGTTGAATAAGTGTGAATAACTACATATATACCTACATAAATGTATTAACACATTTGTAAAGTTCCTCAAGTCAAGCTTTCCCAGTTTAGAATTGAAGTTGTTTTTTGTTAACTGCTGTCACATATGATTTCAGTACTAATAGATTATATTTTAACGAACAAAACTTCCTAGACTTGTACTATTTGTTTTAAAGGGTGCTATAATGCAATGCACGTGGTATACAAAATATGTATATGTTTATTTAATTTTAATAGGGAACTGAATATTTTCAGATGCATCCATATTCCATATGCATAAAAAAGGAATAAACCTTTTTATTATTTATATATTTTTGACGTTATACTTTAGGCGCACGCTCAAGGTGAAATTTTAGTAATGAAATGAAAGTAAGGTAAGGTATATAGATAATACAGTATACAAATAAGAGTATTAAAATTAAAAAATGTTTAACACCCGTTTCCCAATTTAGGAATTGAATTCGGAAAATCCTTACGTCATTAAAATTAAAAGCGTTCTATAAGACGACGGCATCGGTAATTCAAAAATTCCACAAGACAACGGCTAAAGGAGCCCCCACCACCACGCCTAAAACTTGACAGATAATAATAAAAATGGCGCTGTTGGTGAATGTTTGTTGACTTTTTAGAATTGAACTCTAGACAATTGTTATTCGTTGCTTTAATACTGGATAAAAAATGTAAAGATTTCTATACAATCATATGCCAATAATTTATTTTTGTTATTTCCTTTTTTAATCGTTTTCAAATTATCAAATTTTAAATAAAATGTACCTTACACATTTTTTTATACTATTTATTATATTTCAATTTCAACGAAAATTTGTATTGAATTTCATTTTTTTCCACATTGAGTCACACCAAAACACAAGTTTTGTGTGTAAAATCTACATAGAAGATTTTAACGTCAATTTGTTAATTTAAATTTCGCGCTGAAATATAGCATTCACAATGGTATTATGGTGGGGGTTGGGGAAAGACGTTCTATAGAACTGTTAGAACATTGTCTTACGGAACGGTCGTCTTACAGAACGCTGAGTGTACCACAAAAAATCCTCGTTTAAAAAACCAAAGATTTGGGTTGGGCGTTGATAAGTCAGTCATTTAAAAGTGGGGGTAGTTCAAAGTTGCAAAACCAAAAATTTTATTTTTAATGTCGTCTTAAAAATCAAGAATTCTATATATCACCTAAAGAGGGAGTTACCATTAGGTCCAATCTCAAATACAAGATTCTTATTAATATAATAAATTTTCAATTTTAGAAACATATCAATTAAAAAACGATCGTATAAAACTTATTAGACAATGCACAAAAATATTTAAAAGTACATTAAATGTACAGTTGCACAATTGGAAATAGCTTTGTATTTATATACAACTGCTTCATAAATTGTAATTTATTCTGTAAGTTTTCAGTGCCGAAACAACCATACGTGGCTTCAGTAAATTTCAATTGCGAACAAATATAAAATGTAACGGTTATGTTATTTCACGTAACTTTGTTAATGTATTTCTTATGGGTTTATGATACTATGATTTTTATAATATTACCTATATACATTTTAAGTTATACGCATTAACTTAGTGAAACATAAACTTTTATTACCACCGTGAAAGGAAAAATAGAAAAATGTTTTACGTATTTTGTCTTGAGTTTTGTGGATTTTAGTTTTAATGGAAAATATATACAATATTATACAATGTTTCTGTTTTGTAATGAAATTGGTGATTGTTGTATATTTAAGTAATAGGTATATACAAATATACATATATTTATATTTATTATACTTATTTTAATGAAAAAAGTTTACGTTAGTTAAACTTTCTACAATTCGTACGAACTATGCTTCTTACTTATATATCTATACATTTATGTATTTAGATTATATCAGGGGTTAAAAAATTCAAAATACATACATACATGTAACATTTAATCTATCTAATCTCTGTATTTGAATTGATATAAATATATATGTAATTACTAATTACTTATTAAAAAGAAATATGAGAAAATACATATTATGCATAGATATTCTTCAAATAAAAGGGTTAATTTGTTTTACTACAATAATATTTTATTAACGTCTGTCAAAACCCTAATAATATATTTGATGTATATAATTGTATTTGAATGCTGTAAACGCTTTTTTAATTGGCGTTCATGTGTAATTAAAATAAAACGTATCAACTGAAATAAAACAATTAAAAACAAAAGGTATGCATACATGCAGCAAAACATTTGTAGAAGCTATTATTGAATATTGTTAAAACACAATAAATATTATGTACAAAAAATGTTTTTTTTTTGTATTGAATTGTTTGAAAGTGTATAGGATCTTTAATTGAAAATTGATTGTAATTTATTTTTTTTAATTGCTGTATATCACAACAAGGCTATTAAATGAAATCGAAGTATCAATAAGTCATGAAGTTCACAAATTGTCCTTTTTAGGGTTCCGAAGAAACCCTATTAATCTCACTTTGTCGTCCGTTCGTCCGTCCTTTTCACTCAAAGGTCAATAGCTCGTAAACTATATAAGCTAGAACTTTGAAATTTTTACTGAATATGTAAAATGACACCTTTAGTAAAATATGTACAAATATTTTGGAAAAATATGTACAAATATTTTGGAAAAATATTTTTTTAGGGGGGTGCTAAGAAGCTAAAGACAGCCAAAAAAAATATTTTTTTTATATACCAAGGCAAGTGGCACATCAAAATGTGTAACCAAACTAGTGTAATTTGATCCTTATTCTTATTTTTTTATAAATCAAAAATGGCGCCTACTGGGGGCTTTAAAGCAAATTCAAAAAAACAAAAAAAATGTATTCCAAGTCGTGTGGGATGTCAAAATGTAGATCTCAGTGAGTAGAATATGACACTATTTTTTATTTTTTTTTTAAATTAAAAATGGCGCCTACAGGGGGCTCCAAGCAAAAAAAATTTTGTCCACCCCCCCTCTAACTCGGTAACTACTGACTCGAAAAATCTGAAAAAAATTAGGTAATGAGGCTTTGGGGAGACTACCAACGACAAATACTAAAGTCAACAATATCATTTCAAATTTTGGAGAAAAGGGGAGGGGTGTCATACATTTTTATTTTTTATTTTTTTATCTGGGCATGTGGAGTGTCGAAATGAAGATCTCAGTGAGTAGAATATGACACTATTTTTTATTTTTTTTATAAATCAAAAATGGCGCCTACAGGGGGCTCCAAGCAAAAATTTTGTCTGCCCCCCCCCCACCCCTCTAACTCGGTAACTACTGGCTCGAAAAATCTGAAAAAATTAGGTAATGAGGCTTTGGTGAGACTACCAACGACAAATACTAAAGTCACCAATATCATTTCAAATTTTGGAGAAAAAGGGAGGGGTGTCATACATTTTTATTTTTTTATTTTTTTATCTGGGCATGTGGGGTGTCGAAATGTAGATCTCAGTGAGTAGAATATGACACTATTTTTTATTTTTTTTAATAAATCAAAAATGGCGCCTACAGAGGGCTCCAAGCAAAAAAAAAATTTGTCCACCCCCCCTCTAACTCGGTAACTACTAACTCGAAAAATCTGAAAAAATTAGGTAATGAGGCTTTGGTGAGACTATTAACGACAAATACTAAAGTCACCAATATCATTTCAAATTTTGGAGAAAAGGGGAGGGGTGTCATACATTTTTTTATTTTTATATTTTTATCAGGGCATGTGGGATGTCGAAATGTAGAGCTCAGTGAGTAGAATATTAAACTGTTTTTTTTTTTTTTTTAAATTAAAAATGGCGCCTGTAGGAGGCTTCAAGGAAACAAAAATTTGTCCACCCCCTCTTTAGCTCGGTAACTACTGACTCAAAAAATCTGAAAAAAAATTGTTAATGGGGTTTTTATAGAACTAGTAACGACAAATACTAAAATCAACAATATTTCAAATTTTGAAAAAATAGGATGGGGGTCATGGAATTTTTTTTATTTTCATATCTAGGCTTGTGGGGTGTCAAAATGTAGATCTGAATTAATAGAATATGATCCTATTTTTTATATTTATTTTTAACTCAAATATGCACCTGTAAATGCCTCTAAACAGTCCACGTAGTATATACTTCGGAACCCTTATGGCATACACTGGTGTATGTCTTGACAAATTTTTTGGGAATAATCTATCCTTTGTTCTTTTACAAATTGGAAAAGGACGCATTTGGTTCTTTCAGGTATTTCAAAAACATTTTTTTTTTGCCAAAATGATCAAAATGAAACTAATTTAATTTTTATTAAAATTTACCTATGTAGACAATATTGTGATCAGTACTTTCAAGTGGTAAGATCTAATTTAGGGCAGTCGAAGTATAGACACCAGTAGAAATAAAATTGCACAGATTTTTCACTGTTTATTTTCAATTATTAATTTATTATCTCTTTTTTAAGGATATCAACTCAATTTGATTTTTATAATTTTTTTAGCTCTACAAAGGGTGCTTTTGCCGATTTCACACTTTAATTTATAAAAATTTGTAAAATTGTGGAGTAACAAGATTTAAAAAAATTTTAATACTATAAAATAATCACTATATTCAAACAGATTAAAAAAAATTTTTTTTTTAAATACTCGTCCCTACTTTCCCTTCCAAATTGATACTGTATACAGTATAAATGTTATTTTGGGGGATATTGAAAAGTTGGCCACCCTAGTCTTATTAACTATTGAGTTACTAAACTGACAAAATATTTTTTAAACTGGTTAATAAATCTATTAACCTTGTCATAAAAATATACATATGCTGTTATTATATATTACAAAATATCATTTTATGGAAAAAAATAAACACTAATAATATGTTCCTACATATACAGCAGTATAAGTAAAACTTCATAAAAGAAAAACAAAATAATTGTATTGCAACGAACGACGGAACGAGTAAACAAGAATAATGTAAAGATGCGGCTTGTATTTGAGAGTCTACCAAGAGCGTTTCTATAATTATTTTTTATTTCAAAAGGGTGACTTTGCAACCCATGTTTTAATTAATGATGATATGAGATTTTATATTGAATAGGTTGCGTATTCGACAACATAAAAGTATCATATATAAAAAAAAATAATAAACAACTATATACATAAATTAATGAACAGAAGTCATATTATCGAAAATTCTCTTGAATAAGGAGCTGGGAGGAATGGGCATTTTTTTATTAACTTGTAATCACAACTGAAATCTTTACATTGGTTAACTTCCGGAAGAGCATTTTTGAAAAAAAAAAGATCATTTACGATATCTCATGTACATTTTTTTTAATCTCTGGTTCTATATGGGTCGATTTGCAAAAATTAAAAATCCTTTTTCTTAGTTATGAATTTTCCTAAAAAAATAACTAGCTAAAAATACTTTAAGTTTATAATGTAATTTAAGAAATAAAAAATATCATTTCTTATATTTTATAACCTGACCCATAATAAATGGATTTTAATAAAGTTTTGATTAATCTCAAGCAAAAAAACATTTTTTGACTCCACTATCATCACGACACTGAATATTTGATTATAATTTTTTGTACCTATATATTTTTTCAGGACACCTATCTATATAGATATTTAAAGAAATTACTGCAATGTGTGACGAAACGTTGGCCAGTAAAATTACCAAATCGACGCGGCTTACACCCAGAAGCCAAGATCCATTTAAAGAAATTGATTAAAAAAATAAATGTACAACATAAAAATAAAGGTATATACTTAATACCGGGATATGAACTAGCATAAATATATTAAAAATTTTCTTTAAATGTGAGGTAACATTTTTAAAGTAAATATCCATTTTTGAAATTTCACCTGCCCGATAGGTACCTTCATACATAATTAGTAAACCATATGCACGAGTGAAAATATATAAAATATGTTAATATCAAAATATTTACATTTACTTTTAGTATTCTAACATCTTAAATCACATGATGTAGGTAAACTATGTAATATAAAGCCGCAGGTTGTTGACCGCTGTGCTCAGTTTCATATTTAATAATTTTGTACAGTTTTTAGTAGTTAATATCCTAGTAGTTTTAAATTATTAAATACTAGCGGAATCCCGCGGCTTCGCTCGCATAAACTTCGAAACTAATTAGAACCCTCCATAGGTGATAGGTGATGACATATTAAATTTTTTTATATTGATTTTTATTCATTACCTATAAAAAAACGTAAATATCTCGGATCTTACCTTTATAAGTAAAACAGGTATGCTGATAAACATATCTAAATCCATCCTCGTCCCCGTCCCATGCTATTAGAGCTTAAATATCGAACATTCATTTTTAATTGAATATTAATTTGTCTGAATTTACTTTAATATCACAAACAATTTTGAAGATAAATATATCAAAATTTTACCCCCCATTACAATAGGGGTTGAATTTTCGTAACTGATATTTGTCTAATAGAGTACCTATATGTAGGTACCATATTTCATTCGGTGATTTTACAAATAAAAATATTTTACAAATTTTTCCACCCCCCCCCCCTATCACCTTAGGGGTTAAATTTTGGGAAATGCTGAAATAATTGCATCATTATTTATATTGTAGATCATGTTCGATAAGTTTAAATTAAATGCGAACAAAAAAATATTTTTTTATATAAACTTTGACACCCTGATTTAACCCCGTAGGGATTGAATTTCGAAAAATCCTTTCTTAGTGAGTGTTTACATCATAAAAGGAAAGCACCTACGAAATTTCACGTTTCTAGGTCCAGGGGTTTGGACTGTATGTTGATATATGAGTGAGTGAGTGAGTGAGTGAGTGAATGAGTGAGTGGTTAAGGACAAACTCTTTTATAGATATAGATTATTATAAAAAAACTTTTCAATAGATTCGTTCTTCTTAAAAAATTTAAGGAAATTTTTTGAAATATCAACTAATTATTCTACAATTTTGGAATACATTCATCAGAGGTGGATTTAGATCTTTCGAGGCACCTGGCGCTAAGCTTATGGGCACCGCTTCTCCCAACTTTATTAATTTTCGTAAAAAAATATTTTAGGTATAGAAAGAAGTAAATTAATGTTTGGAATTCCTTGTAGGTATATACCATTTTTGAGTAAAAAAAAGAAGAAATAGGTTTAAATTCTACTGATTTAAACCTGCATTTTGACACCCCACGTAATTTTTTTGCTTACTTTAGCTCAATGGCATTCCCCTGAATCTTTTTTAAAATCTATGTCTATAGAGGCATAATTTTACATGTTCAGTTACAATTTCATATTTCTATAGTTTATACAGTTTACGAGATATTTTGCTGTGACTGCAAGACATACATATACTCACATAGTGAGATTAAAGGATTTCCACGGCACTCTGAGAAAAAATTGAGAAACAAACGCGTGTCTTCTCTTGTTTTTAATAAAAAAATGATGAGGATGAAGAGCCCCTTTTCATCTGGGGCTCTGGAAAACGCCAGGTCCGCCAACCGTTAAATCCATCACATACATGTAGAATTAACAAACAAAAAACTTCAAAATATGGTATATGAGGATATGTATTTTTTTTAACACAAACGAATTGTAATTTTTTAGTTAATATTTTATTTAAAACAAGTATCTTAAATTAAACGGGAAAATATTTAAAACATTACTCTGAATATAAAAATATTTTCACATTATTTCTCATTAGTGTTTACAAAAGAAAATTCTGACAGTGAATAAGCTTTGTTAAATACCAGTGTTAAGTCAACAAAAAGTTGGAAAAATGAACACAAAGGTACATATTGTGTGCCCTAACAATGAGTAATAATCTCTCGGCTAGAATATTTAAATGAACGTATTTACTTTTGGTAAATACGTGAGGTCAAAGTGAAAAGAATTCTGCTTGTAATAACTATTCGTTAAACATAAATTAATTAGTTCACGTAAACAATTCTAAAAAATGGATTTATAAAATTATATTTGCAGAAATGTATGCATTCAGTAAAAGAAGAATAAATAACAGGGCCGAAATAGCGAAAAAGTAAGAAGAGCACTTACAAAACTATCATGTTAATAAATATTTTTTAAATTATTTAAATTACATCAAATAAAAACCGAAAATACATATACAATAGTATATTTAAGTATATTGGGTGATCTTGAAAAAGGGCATAATAAATAAAAAAATTTTATGGAGTGGGGTTACAAAGACATATTTCGAAAAAAATATGATTTTTAACATTCCTTTGATAAAGATTTTTGAGCTTTATTTTGGGAATTTATTGCATTTAATAACCTACATATTTATGTAGGTATAGAATTAAATTATTTTATACAGTTTCCGTTGAAACACTGAAAACTTCAAGGGTAAAAACTCAATTTTGGAAATGAACATGCAATTTATAAATTATAATATTATTATTATAATTATAATTTATTATTTAATAAATTATAATATTTACATTACATTTTAAAATTCAATTTAAAATCATACATATTTATATTGTAAAATATTCTTATTTAAAACTCAACACATAGTGCAAAATTAAAAACGTTTTAAACTGTTAAATATAAATATGAAATTTTTTAAACAAATGTAAATTATGTAAATTAATTTTAAATATGTTTGTTATGAAACCACTGAATTTTAAACAAACAATTTTTAATTTGAAATTTTTATCACGATTATTAAAAAGTATAACTTTTAAACACATCGGCCAAATATGTTTCATTGAAAACTTTTAAAATCGATACAGAGTCAGTAGAGAAAACTTTTGATTTACACCCCTGCAGCTTGCATGTGCGGATTTCATATAGATGCATAAAATAAAAAGCAGTGGTCGGCCATAAGAAACCCTCAGTATTTCAATATATAAACTAAAACTTTTGTGCATTTTATTATTATATATTTTGACTAACTATCTTAATGTTACAATTACAATTATAATTGTACATTTTAGTTTAAGCAATATAAAGACAAATATAATTATTATGTCGTTTTACTAACAAGGATTGAACATAACGTATCAAAAAAGATTCCTAAACATATAAATAAAAGCTTTTCATCAGTCATTGCAAAAACATTGGCTTAAATAACTATTACAAGTTAATTATTAATTTATTGAAAACTAAATATTATATTATGTAAATGTATATGCTATTCCTACTATATAAATAAATAATAACTTGGTGTACCTATAAATACATAAATAACATAATATACGAGCATATACATACTACATACTATACTTAAATTAGTTGTGGGTTTATTGGTCAAAAAATAAAATATGTGTGTATGTACTATACACACATATTATATATTGAACATCTCTCATTGTTGTAAAATGTACAAAATAATAAGAAAAAACTGATGAAGTCTATAAAAAGATGAAACGTTTTAACCAATAAAATTAAGTTATAATCTATATAACTATTTTATTTTTAATGACCAATACCTCTCAACACTAAAATATTAAAATAAAAATGGTCATTTACATAAATTCAATTTATTAATATATGTATATTTATTAATTTCGTGTTCCAAAAGAAACGATTTATGGTTACAGTGTCCAAAAATCGTGTCCAAAAAAAGTAAAATTTTGAATATATGTATTTATACATTCAAAACGTAAAGAAAGGATGAACCATTTGAAATATTATTTAAAATTATTATTTCAATTTTTTTTAATTGAATATAACAAATTATAAATAATAATACTATCCACAGTTATTAACTCAATTTTCTCGAAAAATGAAATAATTCGAAAAATTCAAAATTTTACATCAGTAATATAATGATCCGTTTCCGGTGGAATGATCGTTTTCAAAATTAGGTGGTTTTCTTCCCAGAATATAACTAATCTTAAATATAAAATGTCATCCTTCTACGATTGTGTTTGAATTACAGCGTCTACAGACCGACACACAGACATCATGGCGAGCGTAATCAGAATGGATTAAAAATCCAGAATTACAATACATACTAATACTATACGTATGTATATTTTATATATACCTATCGGTATATAAGAAAGTAAAAATGCATTCATCTTATGTTAGCGAGATTTTAAACATACAGTATACATACGTAGGTACATAGATTTTGTATCAATTGGACCGGCAGTTTTGGAAATGTGAGTAGTTTCGCACATATTTTGTATTCATAAAAAATAAAATGTGTATACAATATTATAAATAACTTTTAAGGGTTTACCAGCACATTTGATTGTAAATTATGACAAATGGTCATAGCAATGGAAATCATTTATGGTTCTCTATACCGATAAATAATAATAATATTCCTATATATGAATCTGTATAAAATTGTAATTGAACTAATGTATTCATTTCAAGAAACCTTACAGTTGTTACTTTGATATTCATACATGTAACGGATTAAATCTAGCAAAAGTAATGAATTTTATATCACGATAGCGTAGTATTTAAAATATATATAGTCGTATCATTACAAACATATAAATGTTTTAATTACAGTTACACACAAATGTAGTAATCTCTAATAAAAGTCATAGTTACTGAATTAAATTAAGTATAAAAACGAGGTGTATTTGTGCTTTTTAGATGCTAAATATCAAACTCGATTAAGCTACCAAAGAATTTTTTTTATAAACTGTCTCAGGAATTTCCAAAAAAAAAATTACATCTTACCCTAAAAAAAATACATAAACTCTAAATTAGAAAATTTATATAAAATAGCGTTACTCACTTTAGCATATATGTATGTACGTACAACATCCCCATCCCAGCAATGATGGTGCTTTTTTATTATCATTTTACAGTCCTCAGGATCCTAAATATAAACGTTAGTTTATACAAAAATATTAAATGTATATTTATAAATGATATTTCCATTTTAATTTAGACTTAATTAAAAACTTTACAAGTAATACACTAAACGTTAACTATTATATACCTAAGGTATTCACTAATTTCACTATACAAAATAAACAATTACACTTGCACTTATTATTCTTCACTTAACATAAACTTATGGTTTTCTCACTACAGTCGGTGGACCTTAACGTGAATTGCAGCGTTAAGGACAGCAATATTCACAAAACGTTTAGAGATTTTAACTTTTTGCACTTTTATAAATTTTATGTTTTCTACAAGACGCTGTAATAACGACTGACTCATTCTACTCGGCTGTCTTCTAGCGTGCATTACATAATGTCTCTTTTTGAAATTGTAATCAACATAAACTTTTAACTAAAGGGATTACGCAATACTAGTTGCAATTGCTTATAATTAAAAATAATGTGTTAACATCAGTACAGTAGCATTTCCTATCTATATTATATTATATTATATTTATAATCTATATAATTAATCATAATAAATTATATTATTGATTTAATTGCATCAACATCACAACGTTCTTTGAATTTTTACATTGATTTGCAAATTGTTTTTAAGACGTATATATGTAATATGATATCAATCGTAAATATACTGGATGTCAATTATATAACTTAAAATATTTCTAGGGTCTTAGACTTTCGAACAGCCAGTTCCATCAAAATCAGATTAGTAGTTTTCGTATCAAAACGGAATAAACAAACAAACTTTTTTATTAGGTAACAAAATGCCTCTAAAATGACGTTATGATCTAAAAAAAATTCAAAATACTACCATTGTATGGACAGAGCCCATAAATTTTTATATATGTATATACATTAGTGTTGGAGTTTTGCAGCTTTATTATAAAATGATCTCTAAGCGGCCAGATATGCTAATATTATTTATATTTATTATATAAAAAATGCACTATAATACATTTACCGAATTAAATACATGTTGCATTATAAAAATTGTATTATTGTTTAATAAACTTATAAAAAATATTACAGAGAAACGGAGCAACTGTAGATTTATAGTCAATAAAACTAAATATGTCGGTACACCTTAACTACAAAAAAATGTCACTAGGTACTAGGTACGTGTTTCGACTTCACTTGAAGTCTCTTAATAAGAATGATTGTTTGATTATAGTTAAGCTTTACATATTTGGTTTTTAGTAAAAATTTTATATTTTTAAATGGAATCAACCATGTATGTATCTGAAGTATTATACCATATTTTAAAATTAATCAAAAATAAGTTTTTGAATTTTTAAAATCATATACTAAAATTTTACTTTGATAAATTATGTAAAATAATGCGACTCTGAGTTAACACAGTTGACTAACCATCCATAATGGTAACTCTTGTTTACTTAGGTTAAATACACCATTTCTAATGGCTTCGTACTCCAAATATTAATATATGACGTACGTATATATATTAAGATCCGCAAACAAAGGCGCTATATAAAAGGGATAAAGATTTACAAATGTACTATATTAAATGATTTCAAAATGTAAATACAATTTTTTTGCTAAAGTTCAGTGTATTTTAATTTTACAGCAACTAAAGAAACTATTATAATTCTAATTTTTCGAAACTTATATTTCCCGTAAATAGAAATACCTGCTTTTTTCATACATGTAGGCAGGTACTACCTACATACTAGTCAATTCTCCTAAAAATAGGGTCACGTTTTTTATTTTGATTTTTTTGTAAATTAATTAAATGATTTATAATCGCTGTATAAACATGAATCAATCGCGGTTGGAATTTTCATTTTGACTGATTTTTTATGTATTATTTTGTTTACCAAAATCCTGATAGTTAATTATTATAAGTGTTTGTAATTACCCTGTTTAAAATGATGTGTTTGTTACTGATTTATTTAAACTCTGATATTAAAAAGCTTTTAGATGCTGAAATATTCATGTTTTTGATTTTATATAAATATTTACACCCAATTTCAATTATCAAACAATTGCCACAAGCATTTATAGATATAACCTATTGGAATATTGCAAGTGATAACTTTCTGTATCGCTATATAATTGCACTCCCTGTAGATTTGTTTTAACTAAACCTTCACTCCACATTAGAAACCTGCTTTGTTCGGCCCATCAGCAAATTCCCAATTCATCTATCCCAAACACACAATCAAGAAACACTATTTAACTGTGGGAAACGGCATAACCAACCGACAAATATATTAAAGAAGAAGTTGTTGAAATTTCTGGCAACTTTTACATGTACTGGTTGGATACCTGATAATAAGAAAAATATGAAGTTTATTTGCGTCAAAACATATGACTATGAATACATCATTATTTGTACAATGATCTATAAGTATTTTGAATTACTAGTTTTGTTATATAAATTTATTGTTTTAAATGGAGTACTACAGATTTTTAAACAATTGATTTAACTGAAATAAACAAAGGACTTAGCAGATAAGTATGATATAAGGGCTGTGATAGGTCAAATCCATAGGTGGGCATCAACTCGTTAATCCGTTAATCGTTAATTAACGAAGTTAACAGAATGTTTAACGGATTAACTTTTAAGTTAACCCAAAAATATGTTAACGCTTTCGTTAAATTTAACTTCCGTTAACTTTAGTCCGTTACATTGGTTGTTTGATGATAAATACAAAAAAAAATAACTTTCGTTAAATTTTCGGAATTTTAACGCTTTAACGATTAACGAAGTTAACTTTTCGATTAACTGTGCCCACCTATGGTCAAATGAATAATTAACTGTAGATAACTATAGTTATCGTTTGTGAAACACTGATGACCTAGTTATTATTAGATATTAATTAATCGTCTAAGTTATTCAATATTCCTATAAATAAAAAAAAAATTCTCTAAGACCTTGTATATAACAAAAAATTTATATTTGCATATTTTCCGAGTAACTCTCTATGCACGATAAGCTTAAACACGATGTCACTTGTGAAAATAGAAGCTTAATAAAGTTCTTATAACGACTTTTATAATATTGTATAAAGGTATGCAATATAATAAGAAATAGTAAACTATTTGTAAAACTATTTCTCATTTTAAATTCAAAATAATATACCGACAAAATATTTGAGAATGGAACAAATGTGTTAAAGTTTTTTTATATACGAAAAATGTGCAATTTATTATAAATTCTAATTTAAAAAAAAACTAAAAAAAAACACGCTCTTGACTATCATGAGTCCCTCCTAGTTACAATATGCGTAACCAAAGCATATCAGATGAGCCCGAACATGACGGGCTTATTGTTAGCCATTTAGGAGTCCCTATCATAGAGATAATATACATATAGACAGTAAGCCAGCCGAAAATACTAACTTGATACTAAATGATACAGAAAGAGAAAAAAAATGTGAACCGCTATCTAATATCTTTGTCAAACAAATCAGTTTGTTGAGAGACACAAGTACGTTCAGATTATTACTTACGATTGACATCCACATACATAAAGTGCTATGGCTCACTGACTCTATGTAATATTTTCTCTATGGTTCCTATACGACCACATCCCACCTCCACCATCATACAAGCTCAATGATACCATATTACTGTATTATCACCAGAATTGCATAAATTTTGCAAAGTTTCAAATCAATACAAATAACAATTAGAAGTGGGTGAAAAGTGAGTTTTATTTTAATTCTGTTTTTAACGATAATTTACAAAAAGTTTCTTTTTAACTTCCTGTTAATCTATATTTATTTTTGTAAAATGTTGGGATATGGTTTTATTATTAATATTAAATACTTATTATTTTAATGTCACCATTAAATCAAACTTTTTTTTGAAACTATAAATTGAAAGTACAAAATTTAATCTTCAAGTATTAAATTTTGATTGTTGAAATAATAAAAATGTCACTGATGTTATAAACATCCTTCACCTTTCAGCAAATCGATTGTATTAAACCAAAAATATACAAAACTTCTAGTATATACAAAATGTTTTCTGTTAAATAAATGGGCAAACGGTCATATAATTTCCGCCAGTTTATACATTTTATAGGGAAGATATCATCAAACGATAAGCAAAAGCATGACGAAATAGTCAAACGGAACTGATACTCCACAGATGTGCAAAATTCATTACTTCCAGAAGAGAAAGAGAGATGTACTACATAACATAATGTTCAATAAACTTGTCTCAATATAATATCGGCCACGATTAACATATTGTGGATAAAACTTTGTTATATTATGGTTGTTTGTAGAAAGAATGTTTTGTTATGAAAAATACAAACATGAAAAGTTAAAGCGAAAATGTGTATTTTATACAAAACTGTGAGTCACGCCAATATTGAAAGGGACGATATATCTACTTATTAGTGAATTCCAGCAAAAATAATATAGTGAGTATTTTTATTTGATTTCATACCATATGAGTAACATGTCTTATATAATATATAATATTTTGTAGGTATTAATACAGAAGTATTTGTGATTAATATTTGTTCTATTATTAGATTGTAACGTCAAATACAAAAAATAATGAGTTTTATCGTTAGTGAACATTAAGTTTCCTAATTACATCCATCATTATTTTAATTTATATAATTGATCTTTAAGCAATGTTGAAATTCATAAAATAAAATAAAAATCAATTATAATTAAATCTCGTTATAAATGTTGACAATGAAATGTGTAACAAATACGACAAAAGAAACTTTATATTTTAAATATCTTAAATAACAGTTCGATAATTATACTTCTTAATTGAAGTTCTATTATATGTATGCACATCATTATAAATGTAAATGCATCTTTATAAATTATTATTCATTCACTTGGGAACAACTTTTTTATTAACAAAAGTTTTAACGAACATTTTACATTAAAAGTACTTCTAATGATCCTGAATGAATATTTTATATAGGTAGGTACTAGAGTTAAATTTACAAATCAGAGATGCACATATTATATTTAATTTAATATTATTTTTCCAAAAACATCTGCAGTACCTATATATTATATTCATAGTTACAGTTTCTTTTTTGCTTTTAGGTTGTTTTTTTCTAGAAATACAAAATCTAGTGGCTTTAATAGTTATTTACACATATTAAAATTTATACAGAGCGTATACATTCAAGAATATAGGTTTATAACTCATTTATTAACAAATAATTTATTTTGATATATATATATATACATGACAATTTTTTTCTCTTTATTGTAAACATAAAATATTTTTTGTTATCCGTACCGAAATTAAAAGGATGGAAAACTATTAGAATCAACACTATATATCTGTATGTCTGTCTATCATAGTCTTCTAACTACTGAAACGTTTAACTTAGAAAGCTATTATTTGACATAATTATGCCAAAAAACACTAAATATTCCTTTAAAGTAGATTTGGTATATTACCAACTACTTATATTTGAATATGAAATATATTAAAAATCATATTTACATTAGTTAAATACAAGTTGTAAAAACATACTAAAAGAAATTTAAAAATCAACTTAATTAAATGTATATAATGTTTGGTTCTGCCGATAAATATGTACGATACAAAATTTAAATGTAGATGTACGCTAAATGACAGTTAGTAAAATGAGCATTTATTGTTAGTTAAACTTGATAATACCAGGCGTTGCAGTAAATGACCTGAGTTAAAAAAAATGTAAAAATAGTTTTTGGCGTTTTTTGAGGGACGAAAAAAGTTTTTATTAAATCTCGGAGAGTGTAGTATAGAAAGAATGTTGACAGTTCAAAAAATGTAAATATGTGAAAGTTTTGTTAATATCAAAAATCTTAATTTTACAAATTTTCAAAAAATCGTAAAAATAATTTACTTCCTACCCATATTGAATGTATTAAAATTGTGAATATGTATAATGTAATCGCTTAAAACATAAATTATTAGGACTGTATTTTTCGAATCTTTCTAATTGTTAAATTTGTACGTATTATCAATTCAAAATAAAATAATCGAATAAATTATAATATTATAAGGTATGGGGCATTAATACGCGATGTTCGACTCGCACTTAGCAAATTTTTATTATGATTCAGAAAACCACATACCATATACCATATCTATGTATATATGTATGTATAGTTTGATATACTTTATAAAATATCATTTCCTACATTGAACATCCCCTATTGTACACTAACTAGTCACACCTTATGTCATGTGGGAGAATTCAATTTGGTGTGAAATACATCAAATCAGAAAGAACGTGGGCTTTTACAAATCCAATAGATCTGTAAATTCGTCACGCAAAGATCTATTACCGATTGTATTGAACCACCGACGACAGAAGTCTCTACTTCGCGCCTCCCTATTTGTATAACGAACCTCGTCTAAAATGGAAACAGGGGGTTACAATACGTACCTCCCTCTCCAAGTATACTTTTTTTTTAAAGCCAATGTTTTTTTATAGTTTTTTTTTTAATTATTGAACAATTACATACATATCTACACAAATGATTTGAATTACTATTTTAATTACCCTCATTTCCACAGTATATAAAATTTATAAACCACATATACTTGAGAGTAGGTACTTTTCTCGTATAACATTTGCACACTTGTATAGTAGTACGAAAATAATGACACGCACGTATTCTGTTACATTTTCCCTTTTTTTCTTTACATTTAGAAACAACCCTTATAGTTGTAAAGCACTTACAAACAAAGAAATACTTACTTATATTAAAAGTGTAATAAATAAATAAAGGTATAAAATCATATTAGAAAAAAAAAGTTATCAAAATATGTTCCGCATATTATATCATATGCGCCTACATCATGTATATGACGGAAGTAATATATGTAGTACCTACTCTACATACCTACGAGTACATTCGCTTTTAGATAGCTAACAAATAGAAGAAAAATGAACGTTAATAAAAAAAAATTATATAGGGAATATATTGCATTACTTTGAGAAATAATAATGAATCATGAAAGAGACAATTTTACCTCATGTGTTTACTACTACGAGATAGGTACTCATCATATTAAAATATATCGCCACCAACGTATTACATAATAAAATAAAAAATAATATTGTAGTAAAAAAAATTGGTGTCTTAAAAATACCATGACCAAATACATCTATATATGCACTCTCATCCTTTTTATTGTCTACATGTGCCATATGCGTTTATTATAGAAATTGAAAACTGAGCGAAATTATTCTGTGAGCCAATACAATTCAATAAAATAAGGGGAATATACAAAACAGAAGGGTACCAATAATAATAGTACGTCCCGAATATGGTTACTAAATATAAATTAATGTTTTTATTGACGACCAAATGTTGCTTAATTAAATTAGAATACTAAAACGTAAATAACGATAATTGACAAATTATTAGATGGCATTTTCTTGTTATATTTTTTACGTCTGTACATTAAAACTTTAATAAAAACTGAAATGTTGTAATTGTTTCATTTCCTTTTATACAACTTTTTTTACTGTTTGTATCTTAAAATTATTAATGGTCACAACAAGAACAATTAATTAATATAATATTAATTGTATTGATTTGAAATTAACAAAGTTTCTTTTAACAAACGATAAATATAGTATCTACATTTTTTAATTAAAATTTCACCTATATAGTCTTCTATGTACAGAAAAAAATCAATACCCATTTACTTCAGGATATCAGATTTACAAACTACTTAATAAAATGTCTCGATTATACCAAAATTTAACATTTTTGCACCTGAGACAAAGTAGAAAATGTAAGACCGCCTCAATTAAATTAAATTCTATATAAGAGAGCTTTCTTTTATACATTCTGTTTTCTGCGAAGTAGCAAACAAATGATTTTGTTATTATTTCTATTAAACTAGAGGCTCTTGGTGCACCCTTATAGTTTATTAAATCGATTTTTTTAAATTAAATATATTTTAAAAATCAATTGCTTATTATGTTTAGCTGTGAAGCGAAATCCATGCAGTGCATTACATTACGTGGCAGACATAAGCTATTATTTTAAGTAATTATATTACATTCAAACTATGTAATCTCGACTGATATTTTTGTTTTGTAATATAAGCATCTATACTCTGACCTTTTATTTCAACAAAGTGCACCCACAATTTTTTTTTTCAAAATGCTTATTATCATCACAAATGTAAGCCACAGAACTAAAAATAAAACAAACGATTCTAAATAACACTTCGAATGTTATTTTATAAACAAACAAAATATTAATTAATATTTGCAACCGTATATACACGGTTACAGAAACTCCACATAAATTTTAAAACTGACAGATTACATTTTGGCTTGAGAGAGTTGATGGCAGTGGCGTGCACGTCCCCTTTGGGCTGTAAGAAAACTCTTCAGAAACTCATGTGCAACTTTTAAATTAAAGTCGTCATCATGTATGTAAATGCAGTTATTTTGTTTTGACATTTTCAACTCAAATAATTTTGTAGGTGTGTAACTTAATTTATAACCAAAAATATGAAGTGTGTTAATTTGAATATTTCTATACAGGGTGTCGAAATTTACTGGGTAATAGGTAGATTTAACAGAAGTTCGATATAAGCCCGGAATGTCCAGGATTTCAATAAATTGTGACACTGTAACTTATATGATAACTGTAGTACAGTGTTACGAAAACTCTTTTTAGATATTAATTTTTTCGTCGTATCCAACATTAAGGTAAAACGTTTAGATATTTAAAATTTTGCTTAATAATATCCGGTGGTTTGGAAGTAAATTAGTTATCAAGCTAATTTTGAAGAACAACGTCGCGTCGTTATTAAATGAAATTTCTCAGTGATTGTTGGATAGAGAGCATACAAAAATATAATCTGATGTAACAAGATCAGGAGAGTAGGGTGGATGTAAAATAACCTCCCCAACGAAATCTTGACTAGCCAATGTTGTAATGTAGTATGCGAACTGGTATATTATGCTGCCAAATCACTTGATACTGTTTATCCGATTTTTCTACTTGGCTCATAGGATGCAAATGTCGTAAGATAATTGATTGGTCGCAATTCACCATATTGGTCGATTTCCGAGTTGATTGACGTGGACCACCGTAAATTGAAGTATTTAAACGGTCGTTATCAAAGTTGGAACGTACAGAATCATTCATGTCAAAATGGTCCTCTTTGAAACGAGAAAACCATTTTCGTGCCATACTTTCTCCGATGGCATTCTTCCAGCCTCCGATGCTTTAACTTCTTTGTTAAACTCATATAAATGGATGTGTAGAATCTGTTCGTTTATTTGTACTTGACACCATTTTCTTTAGTCAACAACTAACAAAAGTTTCTACAAATTGATAAATTCAAGGTGTATACAATAAAACAATAAACTTGTATTAAAATGATATTGATATATAAAAACGGCACAGACTTATGCATCAACCTAATACTTATTTATCTTTACAAAACTAAATGTATGCGATGTGTATATGTCTATTGCCTGGTATTTTAAAAATACTGTAAAGTGTCAAATCTTTATGAATTTGATCGGGATTCTAGAGCAGAGGTAATAAAAGTATAGTAAGGTAAGTGCTATACATTTTATGAAGCACTTATTTTGAATTGCTGATTTCTACGAACGCGCATGCAAATTAGCTTTTGCACTGGAGCAAATTCTTTATACATGACAATAAATATAATTTTCATTTGTTATTTTTATTTTATTTTTTGCTCTTGATTAAAATGTTAAATATTTTTCTTACAGCATTATAGGTCAGATGACTTTTATTACTACGCTACTGTAAATTTTCACACCGGTGTAAAGCGTGTTGGTTCCCAGTGTAGAACTTTTGAATTTGTCACGCGTTACAATTTGATGGATTGGGTAGAATATAGAAACGAGGGGAGCTCCTGTTCAATATTATCTCGTGAAAACACGAAATCGATCACCAATATAATGTAAGCGTACATCAGATGCACGTGTTTCAGAAATATTAGGTCTGTACGCCGTCACCAGACTGAACGCACCGAACATTCTCCGGGAAAAAATACGTAAATTCGTATTGGCAACTTCTCCCTGATGAATGTCAACTCGTAACGGTTTATCAACTTTCGTATAGACCAGGTGTGAACAAGAAAAGAAAATGCTATCGAAATATTATATTATTCTTCTAGTCAGGGCTCGAGAAACTCGGTCGACCGCCAATAGTAAATTTATGTAATAGTAGTAATAAAAAAAGTTCTTATAATAGAAAAAAAAGTATTATTATTTTCAAGTTCTGTATGGTTCACCGCTATTTGAGGACGGCTGCTCACAAAATATTTCGTAATACGGTGTTATATCTGTATATGCATATCTTTTATTTTCCTTATTGAATAAATCAATCAACTAACTTTATAATAATAAAAAATTGTAACATTTCGCACTTTCATTATAACTTTAAATATGTTTGTTCAATAGTTGTTACTGTTATAGTAAAATAAATAAAGGTACAGTATAACATGACTTCATATTCCTTTAAATGCGAGGTAATAAATATAAATACTGATGTCTTTTTATCTTTAGATACACTGTTAACAGTATACGGATTTCATCATTCTATTATGCTACATCAACAACTAAGTACATATAATTAAAACTTTTTAACTACACCTGTAAGAATTTTAGTTCTAATTTGTACAAATGAATGCGTATAGGTACGTACTTGTATAACTTTTATATATATTCATGTTAATATATATGAATATAAATAAAACTTAGTTATTCTATAAACTTTACGTAGGTAACGAATATCTTCAATTTCACTGTTTTATTAATAATGACTAACTATAAGTTTCGAAATTAATAATTAGCTAAAATTATAAATAAATAATAGCATTTCACATTAGAATTGACTGTACAAAAACTAAACTTTATAAAATCAAATTAATATAAGGCCATAGTTAGTACCTATACCTACCTGAAAATAAAACGAATTAAATAAATAAAAAATGACTCATCTTTATGTTTATAATTAAAATTCGTGAGGTTAAAAAGTAAACAATAAAAGTTTTATCAAGAAAATACGAAACAACTAATTATAACTACTAATTTTTAATTATGCCAAAACTGTGTATTCATAAATCCATAAGTTTCCTTGTACAAAAAACACTTCATAAGTACAAACTATAACTTAATTATAGTCTTCTAAAAATTAAACTCACAGCAGTGGAGATGTCAGTGTAACCCCAAAAGCATAAAAACCACAATTTACGTTGCTATATATTTATGTTTAATTAAATTCAAAGTTTTTACACGCCAGGATTCATAATGCAGAATAAAAAGATTTTACAGCTTAAGTTACGTCCACACGAGAGCAACACAATGAAAGCTTTCTTGTTTGTTGTATGTAGTTGCTTTCTAAATTGCTAACAGAATTACTGTGTGCTCTTGTTACTAGATAAAAATGCATCTTATTGCTTTTGAAGTAAGGCGATTATATGCAGATTTATATTCCTTTTAACATTAACCAATTTTATTTTGTTTATAAGATTTATGTTCCTATATTTTTAAACTGAATCTAAGAATTTATTTACTGTTTGACCGATTTTGATGTGATAATACTGAACATAAAAGTAGGTATATTCTCCAGAAAAAAAGATATTTGTTGACGTATTTTACAATAAAACATCTATAAAAATAAAAAATTCGATGATTTATTAATTTATTTCAGCTGTCATATTTTTATTTAATGATAAAAAACAACTGTTTTAATAGTTGGTTACAGTTTTTAACTAAAGATTTTAATTTGAGGAATCGATTGCAAATATAAAAGTGCAGATCTACTAAAGTCACAATGAAAAATTTACTGTTTAAGATTATTTCCGAGTCGAATATTTCAAACTCTGTAATCTCAGGACAGTGGTAGACTAAGGAAGGTTAATACCTGGGGCAGATTATTAGTTTTAAAATTTTCATCAAAATTACATCTAATGAGATCAAGTTCGAAGAAAGCCGAATTAATTTTGAATAGATACCAGAATGGTTATAGATTTGATACTCTAGTAATGGTTATAGATTTGATACTCTAAAAAAATTGAAAACATTTTCCCGCTCAAAAAGTGGCAAAAATTTTATTTATATAATTCAAGTCAATTATTGATCCAACATTAACTATAATTTTGTCAAATCTCAGCTCATTAGATCAAACGGTTCAATATTTAGAAGACCGCGTGATGTAAGACAGACATGGTTGATTTCATTTCCAATATTTCATTTTTCTGATTTCAGATCGAAAAATTAAAAATTACGAGAGATATCTTAATTTTATTTCTGGTTATCAAACAGAAACAATTGTTCAGCGAGTATCTCCATTGACGTGATTACAATTTTAACTATAAACCACTCGAAAAAAACAAGCAACAATCTACATTTGTTGTTTCTATTACTATCAACATACAGGAAATAAAATTAATGTTCCTGAATATTCCTTTAATAATGTTAATAAATGTGTCATTCCAGTGTGGATAATGCTTAATCTAAAATAACAAAGGTCAAAGAAAATACAGCAGACTGAAACGATTATATTTGAGAGATATAAAATATTAGTTTACTGAAACAACATAACGTTATAACAATTTACACAATGTGATTTTAGGTTGCCGAATGATTTGTGACTTGCCTGGAAGCAAATCATGATTAACATTCTTGTATTGATTCAAAATAATCAGACTGAAGGGTATTTTTTTTAAGAAACTCATATTCTGTTTTAAGGATTTTATTTCACATATGAACTTGTTTATTTATATAGTTTTTAATTAAAATCAACTAACTATTAATCTATTAGTATATATGTAGCTGTTCTTACTAGTCACTATACCTTACTATATTATTGTATTAAATTTTCAAATTAATAATAAATAATATAAATAAAGATTTTGCAACAAATATCAAAGTATTTACTCTAAAATTTACATCAATACTACTTTCATATACAGGTTGGGGCATTTAAAGTGTTACAGAATTTTATCTCAGAGCTATCGCATATTTGAAAAAAATGTTTAAACCAAAAATTGTTTGGTTGTTAGGGGGTAATCGAAAATTAATAATATTTTTTATTTTAGTATGGCCTTCAAGGTTATTTGAAGACCAACATCATTTTTTCAAACCTATAGTTTTAATTTAATAATCTTATTCTTCGTGAAAAAACACAAATCTTTCATTGAAAATTTTTTTTTAACAACTTAACTTTTACATGATATCTAACAAAATAATTTTGAGAATTTGCAAATTCAATAATTTTTTACTCAGAAATCTTAAATTTTAGAAAAAAGTACAAAATACAAAAAATGTTTATTTCGTTCTAATAAAACTTAGAGAATTTTTCTAGAATTTTTTTAACATTTCGTATTTTTTTACGTTTTTCGCTGAAATAAAATAAATAGAAAAAGTTTAAAATTTTTAAAACAATTTTTCAAGATTTATTAGACCAAAGTAAACATTTTTTTTAATACTTTTTTTTAAAGTTTATAGTTACTGAATAAAAATTCTTGAAAGTCCAAAATCTCGACATTATTTTGTTAGATATCTTGGAAATCTTAGGTTGTTTAAAAAAAAATTTTTATTGGAAGATTCGTATTAGTTCACGTAGAATAAGATTATTAAATAAAAACTATAGGTTTCTATTTAAAAAACTGATGCTGACCATCAAATATCCTTGAAGGCCACACTAAAATAACAAATAAATATTACTATTCGATTACCCCTTCAAAACCATACATTTTTTGGTTTGAACATTTTTTCAAATATGCGGTGGTTCTGAGATAAAAATCTGTAACACTTTAAATGCCCCACCCTGTATACATTCCAATGCGAGTATATGCATAATTACTGTGTACTTTTATGTAGTATCTGTGAGGTTGTCATTTATATAAACAAAAAGGGTATTAATGAATTGATCAGTCGCTTGTCATTGAATATGAGAATGTAGCTGTACAAATACAGATCTAGCAAATGTACGAGCTTATCATTTTCAATGAGCTTAAAAGTTACCTACATACATATAAAATATTCAATTCTAACTGTGGTTATGTATTTTTATCTACACAAAGGAATATTTAAATATTAAAATTTCATTATTAGCACTGAATAACATAATTAAAATAGAAAATATTTTGTCATTTTTTATAGATTCTTGATTTGAAATTTAACGAGATTAAAATATTACATTTTCACTAGTTGTAATGTTTTTGTAATTTTATAAAAATATTGTGATGAACTAATTAAACTAATTTTTTTTTTTTTTTAATTTGCATTTTTAAGGTTCCGTACGTCTGCAATCAGAACTCAGAACATTTGTTGTCTGGGGAGATATCAAAATATGAATCGAATTCAGTTGAACTTGGTCTTATTTTTTTAATTCAAATATTACGTCATGCGCGGTTTTTTAATTTACTCAATAGGTACCTTCAAAACTTTAATAGCATACAACAGGGTGAATGACATTTAATATAAATATATTTTTAAAGTAGGCACATATATCGAAAAAAACATGTAACAAAAACATTTAAAAAGTTTAAATAACAAAATAACTGTATAAGATTTATATATCTGATTAATTTACATGTCGTAATATCCACAATATCTTTGACATTTCATAAATATTTTATTTTATAGTTCCAAGCTGTCTGATAGATACAAACTAATTATATAGGTATACATAATACATATGTAACTGATTGTGATAGATAATACATAGTAAATTATAAATAAAAAGTATGTTTATGCTGTTCTATAATGTACCATTCTGTAATTAGAGTATATCTTTCAAAAGGTACATTATTTTGTAAATATGAATACGGCAAAACTCTTTCAAAAATAATTAGAAATTGACAATAATAAACAATGCTTTCCGGTTTAGTGATAGTTTTCAAAAATAGGAGATGCACATTTACAGTATAGAAGTATACATGTTTCTAAGTCTCACCGTTTTGGTTATAGAGTGATCATAGGCAGACACATACATATAGACGTAATTGAGATAATGGTCGTACGTAATTCAGGGACTCTCAAAACGTGTAATTCCGTTAAAATCTCGAGTTCTATTTTTCATAATTAGTATCGATACCTACTTTATTATACAATACATTTCATGTATGCATATAAAAAAAGTAATCAATACAAAACATATATTAAAATTACGAAAATTAGACCAAATCTACGTATAATTTTAATTATAACGTTAGTTAGGTCACCAAAGTGTTAACCAGAAAAGTATCAGGTGTCGGAACTTTTACCATCTCGCACAACGCACGTATCGAGTGTATACGTGTGGCCGTGTACGTGTTAACCGGATTACCACCGGCACTCGTATGTTTTCCGATTACAGAAGTTTGTTGTGTCTTACCGAATATGTAAAACATCACAGACCCACTTCCGTCAAATAAAACTTCACACATCACACTGCTACATTATTCATCAAATGATTTTCATTTAACTTTTTCAATCAATATTTTAATTAAACTATGACCTGTTTGTGCTTTTTTCTTGTCGTGTTCTTATTCTCTTGATGTATTTTATTAGATGTTTTGGTTATTATAAAAAAATATGATTTTTCAATTTATACAAGATAATTTTCAGTGATGTACTTACATGGGTTAAAAATAAGTTATTAAAAATACATATTAATAATAAAAAACTAAAATGAAGAGATGGTACAATAAAATAAAGTATTTAAGTATAAAAGTGTCGTTTGTCATCCTTCTTACTTTGATTTTTATCAACATTAATAGCTGGTGTCAACATACTTATCTGACATACTTATCTCATTCCTGAGTATAGTAACTGTTATTTCTCTCTTAAGGAAATTTATTTATTCTTATTGTTAGCTATTTAAACATCTATCGTTTGTGAATCCAGCAATAAATGTATCAACATATTTGTATGTGAATTGTGGATATAAATAACTAGCAAAAGTCAAAGGCTTTGATTGTACTGTACTTAAATTTTTTTAGTGGATACTTAACTATTTTTAAATTTTTTTAATACAAACTAAAAATTTATTTTCATTCGTTGGAATAATAAAAAAATTAATCTACAAATAACTTATACAACGTTATAAATATATATAGAAAATAAATACTATTTGCTATGAGGGAAAAATGGCACTCTCCCTGGGATCATGTAAATTGATGCAATACTTCATACCATAATCTACTTGTGATAAAAATTAAATAAATGTTTATCAATGTAATTATTTGTTTTCAAGCTACACCCTTTCCCCCTTCTGGTAAATGTTCTGCGTATGCCCTTACTACATACAAAATATCTGGCTATAGAATACCGTAGCAGGTAAATTCAGATAGATATGGTAATATGGCAACAAATTGTGTATATAAAGCAATGTTATATAATACATTGTTATAACCTGGTATATGACAATTTGAAGAGCACCCAATGGAACAATTGAATGATGAATGACTTTATGGTTCAAATTTAAGTGGCTCTAGCCTCCGCGATATACCTATCGGGACGGTTTTATAGTGCGGTTATATGTGCGTTAACATATAACTCCACGAGCCAACGTCTTATATTTTTATATACGTATGTAAAAAAAAGTTATATGCTTTGTTTTACAATTTTTTAGCTACTTACAGTTATTGCTTTTTAAGAAATGAAATGCTATAAACAATGTTGAAACTATAATGCATGTTAAAATATATATAGAATTAAATCCAAAAAATGATAGTTAGTTGACGCTCCTTAATATCATATTTTGGATTTTTTTTTCTATATATTATACATCACTGTATTTTTTCTGTATAATATTATTCATTTACTAGTGCAATTTACTTAGCTCAGTGTGTCAAAATTCTGAAAAACTTAACTCATTGATAATTCGTTGCGAATTATCTATAGTATTTTCTAATAAAAATTTTAAAGCTATATCTAAACTGAGATCAAAAACTGTTCTGGGGTGAAGATTGTTCGTAAACGATGCATGAGAAGTGTAATCTTATCTTGTATATTTTGTGTCTCATTCTATATTTATTATTCATAATTTATTTATATTCAAAGTTTTAAAAATTGATTGTACAAAAAGGATTTTGGTTATTAGTTACATACATATATATAAATAACTATTAAAAGGTCGTACAAGAATGGTGATAACAGGTTTATTCGGCCCTTGGTGTGAAAAAACCTCAATCTTTTTTAAATATATAATGAAAAGATCTTAAAGTGCTCAATGCACTATATGAATAATATAGCAATCAAAAGTTAAAAAAATGCAATTTTTGATCATTTTTGGTCATTAGAACCAAGTTTGGTTAACAAATATTTTATATTTGCAAATATATTTCTGTATATTTAGTTTAAAAATGGAACCGATGTCCGAAGCGCATATTTTGTAGAGTTTAATTAGATATAAAAAAAAAACACATTTTCATCTACATCACAATATGTGTAAGAAGTAGAATAATGTAACAGTGACCTTTTGATTTCTAATTTCAGCACGCAGATTACTAAAATTCTGCAACAAGGACGTGGTGATCAATGATGAGGGATTCGTGCAGACGCCCGGTTACCCTAAGTTTTACGTTGGTATTCCGGAATGTCGATGGAGAATCATAGCGGCCGCCGGACAGAGAGTTCAGATCATGTTACTTGATGTTTCGCTTAGAGGTAAGTGCTTTATTTGTTGATCACATAATTAATTATTTGATAATGAAATTCTATATGTAGGTGTGAAATGTACACCAAAAATTTTAAGGATTGAAGTTTCAACAAGTGTTTTGCTATTAATTGATTATAGCTAATGGGGGATTATTATATTTTAGTTTTAACAATGTTTTTCTTGTAATGATATACCAATTAATCTAATCAAAATCGGGGTACACGTATTTTGTATGTTTAGAAAACACTGATATTGAACAACAGTAGATATATTTATATTGTTATAAAGGGTTAGATGAAAGTAAGGACCAGGTGGTTTATTTGAGTCTCGGTATTATCTCGTGAAAATCGAGGTGTACTAAAAAATATTTTGTATTTTTTTTATGTAATAAACAAAGAAATTATGTTATGATTTTTTTAAATAAAAGAGTTCATTTTACTACCTTGCTAAATCGCCTGACCCAAACAAATGTCTTAATACAAATTCAATGAGAAATTCTTTTTTTGTTTTGTTTTTTCTCTATAATAACATGGTTATGACGCCTTAAAAACATTTCCTAAATGGTAATATATGTAATTAAAATTAGAATTACTAGTAATACATATTATTTTATCTTAATTTAAAACATGAAAGTCAACATCACTAGTTTTAATTTTACTTATTTGGTACTTAATTTCATTTTAGTATTCTCAACTCATGTTGACTTAAACTCGGACGTATACTAGTAGTATGTACGTGCATGCATTATGAATAAATAAGCAGTAATGTCTGTAAGTTGACCTTCACCCTCACTAGAGAGTGTACATGTCGAAACTATTTTGTAACTATAATGTGCAACGGGACATGATCAAATTTTAATAACATCAGAAAGACAGATGGGTAGAGTAATTTAATTTACTTTTCTCATATAATATGTTAATATGTTATATCTACATATATACTATAGGTGTAATAAAATTTCAATATGTCGTACTATGCAAATTTTCAAACTCTGAACTTTAAAAAAAGTTTGATATCAAAATGCTGAAAATTAGGGAAATAGGAAGAAAATATTTGTAATTATAATATATTTATGAAAACGTACATCTATCACTGAAATTTTATTCGTTATTTAATATTTTCAAACGGAAGATATATAAAATATTGATTATGGAAGTAAAATCTCAACTCAAGAAAAAGTGTTGTCAACAAAATTTCTGAATTTAACAAAACTTTCTACTAAGTTTAATGTACAAAAGTATCACAGTTAAGAAGTATTCGGGAAAGCGAAGTAATTCGTGAAATATTGAAGTGTAATATATTTTTTCTTCAACATTTCAATACTTTGTAATTTAAAGTTACTATAACTGTATACACCATGTACTTATACTTTACTTATCTGCAACAGATAAGTTCTCAATTATTCATTATTTTCAAACTCAAATATTCTTTAAGCCTGGCGGCTTCAATAATTTCAATTGATGAATAAACACAAGGATGGTAAAATATAAATATTCTTGATACTTAAATATTTTGCTTTAATTACTAAAGCTTACATAATATCAATGCGGAATTATTTTATTTTTTAACTTATTTATTTTAATCTCTGCTGTATAACAATAATTTCCCAAATTTACTGTAAAGTAAAGATGACAGATTTTAAATATATTCATTAATAATAAATGCAGTCTGTCTGTTAAATAATAGATATTTATAGATAATAGGTACACATATACTTCATTAAGTTTTTGTTTTGTTTATTATGAAGGTTGGACAGTTACATCAATGTATAGTGATAAGTTTAAAAAGTAGAAGGATAAAATATAATATAAATAAATTATTTTGTTCAAACACGATTATTTAACATTTACATGTAAACAATGATCATCCCTGGTATCTGAAATTAAAATACAAGTAGATATATAAATATTTTACTGCCCGATACTTTCTTTATACACAGACAAGAAGTTCGCGCATCGGCGACTGTGAACATTACCTTGGGTTATGCAGATACCATTAAATATGTACAAGCTGTTTAATAATTCATATTCAATTTCTCACCGAGAATCAAGCCCGCGACCTATGCGAGTACAATAAATTGTTTATTTTGCGAAATACATTCAAATGCTGAGATAACGATTGCATAACATAATAATTAATTGTATAATATTATATACAATTAATTATTATAAAATACTATAGTCATTTATTAAGAGATGCTCGAAAAAATATGTTAGTTGTGAATAGTTACAAATAATTTTATTTTGCAATTCTAAATGATTTTGACTAACTGCAAAAATAATCTCCAAATGGTATATTTCCTAAAGTTTTTATTAATAAAAGCGTTTAGCAAATGTTGTATTATTTATTTATATTAAAAATTAGAAAAAAATATATAAAAATTTATTATGAAACATGGGAGCCATGTCCATATCTACCATTTTTTATTCATGTTCTATATTACAAGCATCCAAATATTATCAATATGCGTGTAACGTTACGTGATTTATATCTCATAAAAGTCTAATCTTCGTCATTAGCGCCGAATACGTGAGGAAAATTGGGAAATTTTTTTTAAACTTAGTATTTCTATTTCCATCCAAAATAAAATATATGAAGTACAAATACGTTCATACCAGTATACAATATTAAGTTTTATAAGTTAGTAGTGTTGTTTTAATTATAATACAAAATTCTAGATTTCCAAAAATCCCTCACTGAGATATCGAAAGTCGGCACCTATGTTCCTCATGGTGTAATAAATCCCGTGTTTAACTGTTATAGGTATCGGACCTTTTGAGTCCACATGCCCGGACCGGGTGAGCGTGCTGGAGGCCGGCCGACCCTTGCTGACGACGTGTCGGGAGCAACCGGCAATAACGACGCTCATCTCCAGTGGCCCAACAATCGAAGTACTAGTTACCAGCAAATCGAAAACACTCTTCCCAAAGCGAGGTGTACTATTCTATTATAAAGGTACTGTTATAACCGTAATATTAGGTGATGTTAATTATGTATGTATTGTGGGTCATTGATATAATATATAGAGTGATTTTATAATAATTAATAATTACTAGTGTTGGTAAGTGCTTTTTTACTATTAAATAATGTACATAATAACAGATAAAATTCATCATTTGGCATATTTTTATGAAAATAACTGTCAGTCAAAATCTCTGATTGGTCAATCAATTATTTGTTAAACCGGTCAAGAATCTGTGATTATGTTTCCGAAAAAAAATGTTATCATTGAACTTACAAAATCAAAGAAATAGATTCTTGAACAGCTTACATATCTGAAGTGTGGACGCGCCATCATATCGACAAAACATCTTCAAACAAAACCTCAAACTAAAGGCATGTAGCAACTAAAACTCGATTACAAATGCAAAGTATTTAATCAATACAATATTACAAGAGCGCCACCACCGTTAGTTGTAAAGTATAGTTGTGCCTTATCTTTGAACAAACCCCCCTGACCCACAGATTTAAATACCTAGAATCCCAGATCATTCAATTACCGAATTGGTGCGATGGTCGCCGATGGGGTCAAAGCGAATACATTAATATCAAAGTATCTCCTATTGAATTTGTCCCAACACAATCCAAATTAGATCACGAAAGACAATTCTGCAATGTGAATTTAAACTTATAGCTACGTGGTTCACTGAACAAGGATATTGTACATTCACACAACAGACGGGTTATATTTGATTATTTGTTTATTTGCTACACTGTTTGTATTTGATTAATCTTATATCATAAAATATGCTTGTCCTAAATAATAATAGATAGTTAAATTAAGATTACCATATTCCAGACATGAAACAATAAGAAAGTAACTTAAAATAGCACCTTAACCGCGGTTTCTTTCGAAAATAATTTAGTATTACTAAAAAAATATATAAAAAATAATATTTTTTAACTTTCTACAATGTTTTTATATTATAAATTTTTATAGCTAAATATAATGATATTACCTATTTTTTAACAATAACAATTGTTACTGTGATTTCTTATTGTTAGTCATTTAAACTAAAGTTATACACTTTAAACACAATAAACAATGTTACTGGACTCGTGTTTCGACTTCACAAAAAGTCATCAGGAGCATAATATTTCTAGATTGTAAAAAGTCTAGAACTATTATGCGGTCTTTACACCGAAAAAACAAAACAGAAACACGGTGTTTTTTTGACAAAAAAGCAATAAACCCTATACATTTAAATACGAAGTATTTTAAAGAGACGATGTTTCTGTTTTGTTTTTTCGGTGTAAACACCGTATTAGACTCCTAAAGTCGAAACACGTGTTGAGTGACATTGTTTGTTGTAGTAAGTTTAAGTAAACAACAAAATGACAAATATAACGAAAAAAGAAAACTAGATTAGAATTACTTTTTAACTTACAATCTGGTTGAAAGTATTTTTTTCTGGTTGGTTCACATTGATTAGGTGAATAATGACATAATAAAAAAATAGATCACTAAAAATTATTATCAATAAGCGACATATGTTTCTCATAATCAGATTATTATGATAGTATAAGATTTAAAGTCGATAAATAGAAAAAAAATCTAGGGAAAAGAGGAGGGAAGTATGATAACACTAGCTAAATATTCATCGTTTTTAAATATGCCATTATTTGAGTCATTACATTGTGATAGATCTTCAGGGCATAAACGAAACTAGACCAAAAGTTAAGGGATGATGCCATACATATGTATGAGCTTCTTACGTTGCTCCTTACTTCCTTCTAGTTGTTTAAATAAAGTAAAGTAAACTTATGAAACCGGCTATACGTATATCTGTTCTGCTTGTCTTGCTCATCACTCTGTTTGCAAGCAGCGTTTCTCGAATAAAAAATGTATTTGTGATAGATGCTTCTTGCATTTTTGTATTTGTCTCTATCGATTATTCTCGTCAATTTCCGTTATACCTAACCTTGTTTTGAGTATATACATAGAGATGTAGTAAAAAACAAGGTTAGATGATATTGATATGTCACCCTCTCAAACTGCCAGTAGTAGCTAGGTACATCTAAAAACAAGAAAATCAACAAGATATGAAAGGCAAGTAAGTACATGACTAGTCTAATAATATGTAGCTTGTACATATGTATAACTTATAAAAAAATTTAAACAGAATAAAAAATTAAGAATATGATAAATTGACTTATATTTAACTGAATGTTAATTGCCTTAATATGACCCCACCATAACTCATTTTATCTCACATCTATACACGAAAAAATGTATACATAATTAAAACTTTTTTAATATAAAATCTTCCAATTTGTTCAACATCTACCATAAAAATAAAAATAAAATTATAGCTTATAAGAAAATTACTAATTTTTTTATACATGCAAATCTAACCCAATTTTTAATCACTACAAACGTTTTGGCAAGAAGAAGTTATTTGTTAAAACGTAAAGATAAACGGTGCGGTTTAACGGGAGCGAATGAATTAGATCATGAACATTTAAGAGATGAGCTTGATTTATTCCATAATGTGTAGTCTAGACACCGCTGTCGTAATCCATTTAAACTGCGTAATTATTTCTGATAACTCATACAACTTGTTTTTTATGCTTAGACATTTACATGGATGGCCTAAATCTGTTTTTAGAACTTTATTTGAACCCAAATATTCATACCTAATTACTAATTATTATTATGTATGTATGTACAATTTAATATTTAACGTAATATGTACAGCAAATGTCGATGAAATAAACAATGTAAATATTATTATAAAATGGGATATTAGGGAATAAATAATATTAGAAATTATCCATATTATTGAATAGAAATAAAATTATTATATTATTTTTTTATAAAATATGTAGCGTGCGTATTGGTACCTGGCATTACTCCACAAAATATACACCTAAATCTTCCTCGTGAAACACTATGCGCTAGTGAAAACCAAAATAAAAACCGTTAAGTAGTTACCGAGTCTATGAGCCTCATACAAATGAACATTCATTTATATAAAGATAGATATAGATAAACTATTAAAAGAAAATTAATAAATGGGTAACTGCCTTAAAAAGCAAATTAATTATAGGAGCTAACTTTTCGGGCTGTTGTCCACGTTGTCGTATTCTTACACTTGACGTTTAGACTCTCATGTCGGAATCTTCTTCAGAAGTGATTCAGAAATCACAGCCCGAATACAACAGCCCGAAAAGTTAACTCTTATGGACAACGGCCACGAAAGCCTACAGAAGCAAATTAATTATGTTTTTTTTTTTTTTTGATAATACGTATAATGCCTAGTTTTATATATTTAAAAATAAAAAATATCATTACATATGATATCATTACATAAATATCATAACATACCCAGCATCCGTCATATCCACCATTTATCTGGCATTTACATATTTAATAATTAAATGAAATAATATTTAACATGTTACAAAATTATTATTAACAAACCTGTCAAACGTTTATCTCATTTCATTGAAATATTAATTAGACATACATCAACCCTCTTCAAAATGACATGTTATAGAAACAAGTATATATGTATGAACGTACTTCCGAAAGGACATATGTGTCACTGAAACTTTATTTATATAATAATAATACAACCGGAAAGTATGTACATAATCCGAGTTATAAATAAAAATATACCATTCCCAGTAAAATATTTTGTTTGTAATTTAAATAATAATAAAAATATAGATAATTTTTATATTTCTCTATATTTTTGATATATTAAAATTTGTTGGTAAACTTTTATACCGTTGAGTGATTTTTTTTTTAAATTAATAATCCACTGTACTTAATTATTTTGTTATTCAGTAAGATTTAAAAAAAATCTCTTTTGTTGATAGTATCATTAAAACTACCGTGAATTGTACAGATTTTAGAGCCAATACTTACTAACAGAGAGATATAGGAAAATATTAAATTATTGTTTAGAGCGATTTGCTCGCGCCATCTTCAGATTATAATAAATAGTGTCGATTTCTACTGATAAACAATTAGATTTACATTATGATATCACGCATGCCTACATATATAATTATTTTTTTTATTTTAACACCAGTTCAGTAACCTTACCCCCACTTGTGTTGAAAAAATAATTTCAAAAAAATTGTATCTACGTTTCTTTAGTTTTTTCAAAATAGCTTTTATAGTTAGCTAGATATTTTGCTGCGACGAATGGACGGACGAACTACAAAATAAAATAAAAAACTAGAATTAAAATCCACATCAACACTTCTCATACAAATAATCGTAGCCCCCATAAAGGGGGGCTGATAGTGGTCAAGCTTAAGGATCCAGCGTTGCGAATCAACAAGCTTTCTTTTTGATCGTCGTAAAAAATGTTATAGGATTCTAAAGAAGAGACAGTGGCTATTAAGGGAAGTGAAAAGCAAAAAAAGTAATTTGAAAACAATTGGTAATTTTTTTTATAAAAAGTCTGGTTAGAGAACTCCCCCAAAAATCCTTACACTAGGGATCGCGATAAGATGCGAGGGCCATGCAAACAATAAGTAAAACCAAATTTTTAATGATATTAACTATTTCTTACTGAAAGTAAACACAACTTAATGGTATACCTTAAATATTATAATATGTACCTATTTAGAACAAAACTACCATACCTTAACATTAACAGTTTTCAACAATAAACCCAGTATTTCGAGGTTACATTAAACAATAGACAACATCAACAACAGCGGTTTATAATGCAGAACATCCGGTGTAGAGCTGCAGGTAGCGCCCAGGCGTCTTTTATACTCTCACCTAATGAATACTAACGACGCGTGATATTTACTGCGGCTACCCGACGTACCACCCCCAACCCCTATTTGCGATCGCCACAGACGCCGAATATTAATGGCGCGACGAGATCAGCCACCGCAGCGCTGACAAGTCTTGAGGAAATCGTTTCAATATACGGAACGGAGCTAGTAATTAGTTTGTCAGATATAATTAAGATGCATCAGGGATGGATGAACATATTTTGGAGCAGAAATATTTTCTAGTCATGTGTACTGATAGAGGAGACAAATTAAGCACTTGTCCCCACCTCATCGTTTTAAAAAAATGCACAAATAACTCATTCTCGAAATTTTGTTTGACCCCCCCACCCCTAACTTAAAATTGAATCTATTATAAAATAAATTGTTAACTATATTTTTTCTGAACAAATACTAGACACGAATTTTTTTCGATTTAACCCATATTTTGCTCATAAACAGCATCTCTTTTAACGTAGGATTGTAATTATTTCACCTTTAAGTTCCTCTTTAAATTAAAAATTTTTTTTGTACTAAAACAATCCGAATTGAAATTATCTTTTTTACAAACATACTCAAAATAATTTACATACCTTTACATTATAACTATTTCTGTATTTTATCAGGATTCAAAAAATTAATTAAGTTTAGATTAAAAATCATCACCCCACAAAAAAGTGGTCTATACTTTACATGTGACATGTACTACCCAAAGTGTTTTGGCTTCCTGAACATGAATCCGGGGTCAGGATCGCTCCTACATCCTTCTGAAGAAATTTCATTTCATTTTATGGGTTAAATATGGGTTAAATCGAAAAAATGATAAGAACAAAAAATATTAATTTTTCGTCTTTCAATCGAAATCCGTGGTAATAAATGGGCATTTCCATTAAAAAAAAAACGAATTCCGGTCTAAAAACACCACTTTTGGTCTAGACCGGAAGTCGTAATATGGACCTTTCAATGGCTCCTTCGGTGCCCTACAATTTTTGTCTGAAACTTTTTTCGGAATAATCGAGTCCAACCGAGATATAATTTTGTCTCAAGATAAATGCCCCATCCTGTATATCACCACACCACGTTACTCTATCACGAAGCTGATCAGTACCAGATAGATCAAGTGGTGTTATGATAATTCAGACGTGCAGATATTCTCAATTTGAACGACAATAAAAGCTTGTAAGAAGAGTAACAAAGTATTAGGACACCCCTGTTGTGGTTCCGTTACCAAAAAATAATAATTAATTAGCACGAGTATTGCGCTACAGAAGGCGTATAATTTTTAATTAATAACATTAGAATACAATAGGGCAGCTAATCTGACATGCTATAAAAAGCGTCCACGTTGTTGTACATGACCAGGGTTATATTCTTCAGTGACACGTGGCGCGGGACAGCGGATATCCTGCTATGACGTAGATGAGTGTAAGAAACGGAATCAATGCGGCTCCAAACAAAAAACATCTGTAATGTAATGAGCTGGCGTGATGGGAATCCCAACGCGAACGGCTGAATACAAAATACTCTACACACTCTACAGGGACGGATTTTAAATTAGGAATGTTGAAATATTTATCAACAGTTTTTTATAAGATTTAACCAACAATAAAATTGAAACTAAAATAGACCAGAATTCGATATTTTTTTATAGTTTTTATTTTTTATATTGATTGTCTTTTTGCTTCGAATATTAATTATGACAGGTATATTTCAATCAATTGTATATCTCATCCTCCTAAAAAGAAAAAAAAAACTCTATTTAGAAATGATCTTTTGTGTTATTAAAGCATTTTTAATAACAATAGTTTTTACGTTCAAACAGTGACGTCATATGCTCGCGTATAGCATATGATAGATTCCTCAAAGATGGATTCAAATAGGGATGGGGATAGTATTCGAATTATGTTTTTTTTGTAATTTAAAGTGTTCATTGTTTATTTTAATTTTAATTTTTCCAACATTTTTATTTTTATTTTGATTGATAACAAATTTTTTTTAATAATAACTACCTACGTTTTTAGATCAATTTTATAAAACATTGAACTGAAATTATTGTAAAAAAAGAAAAATGTATCTATTATAATTGACGCAGGATAGTTACATGTTGCATGGTATTATGTCAAAAACATCCATTTTTGCGTTATTCAATCTTTCAATTAGCTGAACATGAAAAAATGTTTTTAATTATTGCTAAAATTTTGCGTTGTACCTACTATTTTGAATATTTTTTCTGTCAATTTTTTTCGTTTAATTAATTTACAAACGCGACAACTTTTTTGGAAATTAGGGAATATTTTGTGTTGCATATTGTAGGTATTAGATATACCTAGCTAGAAAATATTAAAAACAGTATTTTATATGATATACTCACACTTTCATATTCTTATTATTTTTACATGACATATTTAATATAAATAAAATGAAACTCCGTAAAATAAAAATCGTCCCTGTTGGCATGGTCCTCATATGGTTTATTTGTCGCTTAACCCCAAAGTGTCAATAAAAACACGTACAGAATAAACTTGATGCGACAATAAAAAAATATTATTTCACTAAAGGCTACAGCCGTTTCTGGTCCGGCAAAATGATATTACAGAAGCACGAAGATTTGGAAGCAATATTTGTATTGCATTATATATTTACTGTATCATATAAGCAACGATTTTTAAACAGTTCAGAGAATATTTATATTCAATGGACACGATGCTCAGTTTTTTTATTGTTATTTATAAAACTAGACTCAGCTTAATGTTTTGTAGATACTAGATACCGATCCATATAACAATACATATGTATGTAAATAGAATACCAAATATTGAATACAACCTCTCGAGTATATCAATTTTATAATCAAATAATTTAATTTTTAATCTTTTTTTTCACAATCAATACATACGCTTTTACGCACCCACAACAAGCACGCCTAGCGAGCAAATACACTCACTACAATACAGTACGATTAATATATATAAATACTGTAAAACAATTTATTTTGTAATTTTTGAAAAAATAGGTAACGTTGTTAGCATTTTAAATGAAAGTATATGAATGGAAATAAATATGGAAAATCTTGTATAATGTATAATGAATGAAAGATAGACGAAACTTGTATGTAATCATTTTTTAATTATGAAACCAGTGATTTGGGGGAGAACTGATGAGGTAGTTGAAGGATTTAATTATAATTTATAACGCGTTCTAATTAAATGTTAACCTCAACATTAAGCTAGATGTCCATAAAACTAAGCCTAATTGTTCATAACTCAACACCAAAATACTCGTTCATATTTCATAATTACTAAAAAGGTTTAGTGGTATTTGCTAAATGCATTTTGAAATCCTTTTAATGCAAAATATGTTAATTGTTTGTGCTTTTAAAAAATTAAATGTTTAAAATAATTTCAACTATAGATTTGAATCTCAACCATAATTTTTTTCTGTCTTAGATTATGGTATTATGGGCCTTAGCCAGAATTTTTGGAGTGAAAAATTTTAGAATTTTAACTTAATGAATCAAAAAATACAACATGAAATTTTAAATATATATGTATACTATTGTATACTTATAGTGAAGAGCCACAATTATTTTCATTCAGTATAAAGATATAATATTTATACTTGTATTTAATTTTCAACATTCTTTATATTTTATCCGTAGCTTAAATAATAATCGGTTAAACATTATTAAAAATGTCACTCTATCTAACTAACAACTGCTAGAACAAAACTGAAATGAAAACCAACACAAACACAATCTAAAAACAAAAATCCCTCATGGAAAAACTTGTGCAAATATTCCAAAGAAGTTTGCAACATCTCGACTTTCCAATTCCTCGGGACGCTGTGTCCGAAGGCGTTAGGTCAGAAAGGGATGATTGAGAGAACTCGGCCCGATACGTGAGTTCACTGCTTAGTGGTGCGATAAAGTATCTAAGTTGATTGTAGATAATCAATATACCAGAACTTATCTTCCTTACGGCGTTGTGTACGTCTTGTAAAACTTAGTTTCTGTTACTTTGGCACAACTATTGGTAATATGAACAAAGTGTTAAAGAGTCAATTGTAAACGGTACGTTTTTTAAAAACATTTTGATCTAAAATAGTCGAATAAAATTTAAACTTTTCCAGATCCGAATTCATACACTAACACACGTAGTGATTAAAATACCGGGATCCTGAGATCCCGACCATTTTTCTCCGGTTTTGTGATACCGGTATTGGTGCAAGAAATACCGGCATTACATTTCAGTACTAATAAAAAATATTTCAAAACATATATAAGTAGTAATATACTAAAATCGTATATCTAGCTAAAATGTTTTATAATATGTTTTTGTCGTTTGTTATGTTCAATTATAATATATCCCCTAATACCCTATATATGGAACAGATTTTTTTTAATAAACGTTTTAAGCTGTTATCATACAAATAATATTTAAATACTTTTTGGAGAGATTGTCAATAATAATGCTCATTATATTATCTACTACATATATTGATGGCTTAAACTGTCCCAATAGGAAAAAAATTAAATATAAAAAAAAAAAAATAATTATGAAGATATGTTCTACAATTATATTTATGTAAAATTTCATCTAGTGTAAAATGAAAAAAAGACGTTCTCCACAGCTATTAAAGTATCATATCGTCGCTTATCTAACAACACTGCTCAAGTCATTTTGACCAACATTACAGGAGAGCGAAAAAACCGTGTATGTTTTATATAGGCTACCGGCTTGCGCGCTTTCCCTATTTTTTGAATTCCGGTCTCTTATTGTCCGAAACGTCTAGAATGTGATTGGTAGATCGACGCGTAATGAGTAGCTCTATCCAAGGACATTAAAATGTAAAAACCGCTAATTTTCGACTAAAGCGGTGTTGTTAGATATGTGCGACGATATGTACTCAAATGTACTTATGCAGTATATACAGTTATTCGTTTTCGGATTAATAATGGAAGCTAAAATAGTTTATGATTTCTGAAGGTTTATTTTATTAAGACATAATAATATGAATATTTAAATTAATAAATTACCTATATGTATATGAATAGATAAGTAAGAACAATGAAAAACAAATAATGGTTTTAAAATGAAAAACTTAAATCCATTCATTAAAATAAAAATTTAACAATGATCTAATGTCCAATTAAATTATAGTGATATGTTAGTAGTTAATAGTAATTAAAATGTTTCTGCATTCGATTTTTAAATGGAATTTCCAATAAGTATAAAACATTTACGTCATTTGTCGCCAACACATTTAAAAACCCTGGGTTGCCCACGGTCCACGTGTGAATACTGTGAATTTTCCGATCACGTCACACAATAAAATATGTTACATTTGCGAGATATAAATAAAAATAATCGATATTACACACAACGTACGAGTACAATATACATTGTCTGTAATGTAATGTATTAAAGACTGTCTAGTCTGACAATAGTATTGATTGAATTTTATCAGAGAGCTTGTTAGGCTCAGGAAACATCTCCGACAAAATTGTAAATATATACTTGACTTTGTTTGTTTTATTTTCAGTTTTATTATGTAAATTTACCTTTTAGTATTATATTCTGATTGTGAGCATTATATTATTTTTATGTAGTAATGTAATTTAAAGTTTTCAACATTATACTAATTTACAACATTTTGTGTTTTGAGTAGTCAAATTATGTTTTGTGCAATTACACAAAAATTCATTTTAACCCTCTTACACTGGTAGAAAGGATTTCTCAAACCAAGTAAACCTTGTTTTGTATATAACGAAAATAATATTTTTTTAAGATAAGCAATAATCTCTTAAACCAACTATAGTATTCTTGAACGAAGGAATAACGTAGTTGGATTAAGAGTATGTTTCTTATATTAAGAAAATATTGTTTTCGCTATATACAAAACAAGGTTTTCTTTGTCCAATACAGTTTTTTTTCTGTGTATGCAAACATTTTTCTAAATGATAAATATTTCAAATTGCTTTACCATTGCATTACATAATAAATTGTTATTCAAAATTTTCAAATTTATATTTTATATATGCGTTTTTTATTTAATTTGATTTTGTTTAGTGCTTGTTTTTTAGTGGGAGGAGCATAACTCAAAAAATTTAAATTATCACATTTTAGTGGGACATTTTTGTGACACAAAATTTTTATGAGTACCGTTTAAAATAGTATATATATGCAACTTTATACACATCGGTGTACGTTATTTGCTATTTTTTAAATACACTCATCGCTCGATTTCACAACGTTGTTGGTAATTGAACCGCTTGAATTGACAACGTCGAGAGGGGTCCCCACCACCGTGCCGACCTTAACGTTGATTGGTGAATTTAAATTACGCGCGGAGATAGCAATCACGGTAGTATTATGGAGGGGATTGGAGAAGGTTGGCATATCGCGCGTTTGGCCCGTTTCGAAATCAAGCGGTTACGAAATCGAAGGTTTCGAAATCGAGAGATGAGTGTAATATATTCGACAAACATTTTTATTTTCAAGTAAGTATTATAAAAATAGTTCTATAAAAGTACTATTTCATTTTTAAATTGATCATCTATTGAATTGTGAAATTAAAACAGTATATTTGTAATTTATGAGACCATTCGTAGTTTAGACACATTCGCAAATTCTATCTGGCATCTAACAGTGGTGGCCTATTTAAAATATAAGAAGGAAAAACATTCAAATAAAATTAGAACGACTAACACAAATATTATACAACTTAAATATGTTTACTCTATAACTTATATAATTCTGCAATTACAATTCGTAGAACAATGGATAAATAATAAATAGTTGTTATAAAAAATTTAAAATAAGTTAATTTGAAGATACAAATGTCAGAAATCTAATGACGAAATAATAATTAATGTAACAAAATTGTATTTTACATTTTTTTCTTAAGTTAGAAAAGGAGCAATCCAGGTGAAAAAATCAAAATTATCATCACGTTTTCCTAGAGGACCCACCACTGTATCAAAACTTGAATGCAATAAATATAGTCGGGAAAGTTTAATTTCACTTTTTAATCGATCCTCCAATCTACCAAAAAATTAAGTTCTCAGAATGCAGTAAACAACGCAGAATGATATTTGTAAAAGTTTTGCGAAACTTCGCCCGATTTTGCTTTTATCACGACATTATGATGGATGGTTAACGTTACACATGATGATGGAACACATCGGTGGAAAAAATATAAATTAAGGTCTGGGACAGTTACAACTTTTTTGTTCACCTGTTTTGTGGTAAATGACGTAACGCTTATTTTTTTGCATTTAAAATTAAGAAACTTTTTACTGTTCCATATTGAATTTAAAAAAAAATTGAAGTAAATTTATATTTCTTTCGTTGCGGGCTGCGCAGCAAAAAGTTAGTTTTTATACATGTATAGGATATATATATTTGAACTTAATTTTAATTGCAGGTTAACTTCGTAACTAATAGGTATATTATTAATTAATCAATTGCTTTAATTTCAAAATTAAAAGTATTGAAATTCATAAACAGTATGTAACTAATTTGACCATGATAATTACAATAATAACAATAACACTTGATTGCATTTATTACAATAAATGACATTAATAATCAATACTAAAAAATAGATATGTAGCATATAAACATACATATATATATATAGTCCCCTCCCTCTCTATATGCATTTAAAATATTTTGAACGTTTGAGTTTATAAATTTTTTCGGCATCCATAATTTAACTCATTTTGTTATTTAAAAATAATTTATTTGTCTGTTTACTTCACCGATTTGGTTGGGACTTTCACTATTAAAAAGCCTCAGGCCCTAGAATTAATTAAGGCTACATGACAATTGTATCAGGGTATAATAAAAATGGATAAAAATGAAAAGAAAAATCAATGGTAGTTGTGATGCTGATGTGTAAAACCAGAAAACTTATATTGAATAATCTAGATTTTGTATACTAGACCGACTTAAATTTGAACGAGATGATAATTTCAACCTGATTATATAGGATAGGTTTAATGCAATGTAAATAATATTTATCATATATATAGTACATACATACATATGTAACTCTATAAAAAAATACGATTTGTACGATACCGAAAAAAGTCTCAAACATGATATTGATCACGTGTAGGAGACAATATCGATTTAAATGTTGACAAAACGAGACCGAAATGAAATTGTTTACGTTTTGACAAGACGAGACTTAAATACCTGACCCTAGTCTTGTGGAAAACACTACTTCTTATTAATATTAACCCATTAACGCCGAGCGTGTTCATATGAACACACTTACACGTTACACGTGTCCCCAAAAATTGTCTTTGATAAATTGCTTCTTAGATAAAGATGTTTTTATCTAAATTGAATGTTTATCAACACTTAAAGCTTCGGCGTTAATGGGTTAACCGGACAAAAGATTGCATATTGAATTTAAAATAATTCGCAATATCTAAGAGATTTTAAATGATAACAAAATGTTTAAATTTTAATTTAAAATAAAAGCATTTGCAAATACATCTATTTTATTTATTAACTAATAAATTTGTAATATCTTCAGCACTAGGATGTCCGACACCTTCAGCACCCGAAGACGGCTACTTATCGTGGCGCAATGAGACGTTAGCCGAGTTCATATGCTGCGTGGGGTTCGTATTTCCCGACACCCGGCAACGCCAGAAGAAGATATCTTGTCTCCGCCGAAACACTTGGAGCTCTACTGTGCCCAACTGCGTGCGCGACATGCAAATATACCCAGGTACTTATATGTGGGAATAATGTTTATGATTTATTTAGAATATGATGTAGATTTTTGACAATCTATTTGTAATAAAATATGATTTTATATTTTACTAAAATTGACATTAATTGTTTATTTCTAAGAATTATGTAGTTATAGAAAATAATATGAAAGTATTTTATTGATTATTAACAGTTATACTACATTATATTTATAGACACAATTCACCTACAATATACAAATGTAAGAGAGCAAGAATCTATATAAATGTACATCATACATATTTTAAATGTAATCATTTATATTATTTACTGTAAAATACTATTTTGAAAACTTTTTGATCCTACTACATAATAAAGAAATCCATACGTTATTTAATAGATACCTAGTTATACCTCGAACACATCTCAAACTCCATAAGTATAACTTTTGAATTATTTTTATTACATTTTTTTTTAATTTTGCTAACCAAGCGCGGATCCATGACCCGCGCCTGCTGCTAACGAAATAATTTAAAGAGACCTTAGTGTTTTATATTTTTTTCAACTTTCAACAAGTTTTTAGCTGTTCGATTTAGATAATTTTTACTATTTTTATGTTTTATTTTATGAGTATACATGCAGTAACGCTAAATTTTCAAATTTCTTCATCATATAGTATTTGTTCATATGTAAAAAAAGATTGACCGCCACTGGCATATATAAATATTTATACGTAGATTAGGTGAATTTATAAATAATTAAATAAAAAGGTCAGCCGTATTAAATATAGTTTTAAATTTTAATAACCTATCTTATAATTGCCCATTCATTTATTTATAATCTTGCATTAATTAACACTACCAAACTGATCATTTAAAGTTGCTGGTATTGTATTTTTTTAAACATAAATATATAATAAATAATGTTATCATTATCATTTATTATTAAATTGTTTATTATTTCATTTGTTCTATTTATTCTATTCATAAAAATATGAATATCTTTTAACATGAAATTTTTGCTTTATCAAATTTTATTATAATTTTTCTCAGTTACATTACAAATTAATAATAACCTAGTAGATTAATATATGGTAATATCATGCCCAGATTTACCATGCAGGCAGTGTAGGCACGTGTCTAGAGCGGCAAAAATTAAGCGGCGGCAAATTTTGGAACCTTGTAAAACTTGTAATAAATTAAATATTCAATAAAAAATAAATATATTTCGTTTTAACATCATACATTATATCATTTTTAGTTTCATTATGAAACAAAACCACGAAATTCAATGATAAAATAATAAGTATTATAATATTGTTATTTTTTTACAAACGAATTTACATAAAAGCTAATTTTGTTTTGAAATATGAAGTAGCTAGATACTATACACTACTACCCTGTATATTTTTTACTAGTCAAATATACACCGGCAATAATCGCACAAAAATCAACAATGGGTCAATACGAATGACACCATTATATGCAAATTCGTGTTGTTGTTTTGTAAATGTAGCAATGATTAAAACCAGTGTTTAGTTAAAAACTCGCTGCACAAATGGTTGTCGACATTAGCTCTCTATTTTCCGATGTGAAAAAAGTGATAACGTTTTATGGAACAAAAGTGTTTAGAGTTTCATTTGAGTTATGGTACAGGGTCATTCCGAAAAGTAAATATAAACAATTCTACAAATATACTATTTTTAGATACTTCATGTGTTTAAATTATTTGTTATTTTAGATTTTCACGTTTTTCATCTCAATTAAAATCTAAAAAATACCTTATCTATATAGATAAGGTATATTTCTATATTAATATTATAAAAACAGAAAGTTTATTTAATCAATCGATTTGGATAATTTTTTTAACACAAGTACGTTTAGTTTTGTAATAGTGGCATAGACTATATTTTATCACACTACTATTTAATGATTTCGTCAGGCACGTATTGCAAAAAAAATCAATGAATATTTTCTAATAAAATTATGTCAAAATGTACTGATATAACTAACCCATAAAAAATAAGTCAAGCACGTATAAAAAAATACAATTTATATTTTGTAGTAAAATTTATTCAAGCATTTGATTTCGAAAAAAATGGGTGACGGCGCGGGATCTGTTAATTCAATTATAAAACAATAAATTTACTAAAACTTGTTGATTATGAATGTTTTATCTTTCAATTATATTTGTTTCTTCAAGTAACAAACTTTTAATACACCTATAATGTGTAATTACAGTTTCGAAAAAAGTAGTTTAAACAAATATTTTTTGGAAAAAATCGTTAATGAAGATTTAAGTTAAAGTAGGTATACTATAAATAACAATTTTTCTATAAAATTAAGTATCTTTTAAAAATATTTGTTATTAAAAATTCAAAAATATTTTTGAAAATTATTACAATAACACAAAAAAATGTCCAGTGCTTGAATATTATTTTTAACGCTCATTATCATTTCACATTTAATTTAAAATAATATACCGGGTGTCCCAGATAACTTTTCCAGCATGGGGATCTCAGTATCTATAAGAGATACAGGTTTGGTTAAATGAGATGAATTATTTGTATGAAAGGGGTGAGTATTACCACACAAAAAAATAATCATAATTCTGTGTGGTTTAGGCGGTATACCCAAAAAACTGAAAATTCGGAATTTCTTTAAATGGCTATAACTTTTTTGTTAAAGTAGATAGGTACTTTTTGTTTGCGGTTTCTTAAAGCACTTTTTTGTGTAGAATTGATTGGTGTATTTAGATTTTTAATATCACTTTTAGTTTACGAGATACAAGCCCTAACTTCAGTTTTTCTTATGGGCCACTAAGTTGGCTATGGCATATTTGAACGTGTTTTTTACTCTACTTTACAACAATGTGCCACTTGCCATATTTATTATCGAAAAAAAAAAATTATAATATATTTTTTCAAATAGTTCATTGTTTCAAATATTCATTTGTTATTTTGATTGTTGTTATTGTGATTTTTGTTTACAATTTTTGTTTTTCATGGCTCACTTAAAAGTTTGTAATAAAATACTTTATAAATATCACTGATATTTAGTATTTCGACTTTTTTTCAATAATAAATATGGCAAGTGACATATCGTTGTAAAGTAGAGTAAAAAACACGTTCAAATATGATATATTCAACTTAGTGGCCTATAAGAAAAACTAAAGTTAGAGCTTGTAACTAGGACACTAAAAGTGATATAAAAATTCTAAATACACCAATCAATTCTACACAAAAAAGTGCTTTAAGAAACCGCAAACAAAAAGTACCTATCTACTTTAACAAAAAAGTTATAGCCATTCAAAGAAATTCCGAATTTTCAGTTTTTTGGGTACACCGCCTAAACCACATAGAATTATGAATATTTTTTTGTGTGGTAATACTCACCCCTTTCATACAAATAATTCATCTCATTTAACCAAACCTGTATCTCTTATAGATACTGAGATCCCCATGCTGGAAAAGTTATCTGGGACACCCGGTATGTACGTTTAAATTGTTCGCATATTACCTATATTAAATCGAATAAAATCTTCCTGCTTACTTAAAGTCGTCAGCAATCGATTTTTAATTAACCCCTAGTACTTACATATAATATAAACGGTTAAGCTATTTAGAACAAACTTTAACCAAAGTTAACGTCATAAGAATTACTGTAATTGTATTTAGTACATGGGAATGTGACTAGACAGTTAATCAATAGGATGTTGAACTTAAGTTAAAAATAATTTCTAAGAATACTTACTTTTATTATATTTCTATATGCTCTATTAGAAATACATATTCTTTATTTAGTTTTTTATTATATTTTATTACAAATTGTATTTTATTAGATTATATATAAAGCAAAAATATCAATTTCTCTAATTTAATGAATTTTCTAATGTTAATGAATTACCTTCCTTTAACATTATTGAATTTCTATTTTTAGTTTTCACAAAGTTGTAATTCGTAGAATTTCGTGATATCCAATCTCACGGATATACAAGAAATTTTAATATCATATACTTATGTATGATTCATGCTATATGACCCCTTGACTTCAAATATATTGGACTATATATTATTATTATTATATATATGTACATGATACAGTTACATTTTTCGTAGTTTTTATATTATATTATTATCATTAAAAACGCAATCATAATTTATTAAATGTTGATAATTATAATATAGGCATTTTAAATAGTATAAAATTCAATATTTGAATGTGTTACATTCAGGCAAGGTGACAGAAATTGTTAAGAGCCCGTTTTCGTCTGTTGATGAACCATTTTATCTAGTAATACGCCTAATCTTATAATGGGTATTAATAATAGTATTAATAATGGAGCCCCCAAAGTTCGAACCCTGGTATAACTGTACTTCCAGTCTCCCCTTAACGCCAAGGTTGATTATATCTTTTTCATTTTTCTATGAAGATAGGTTTTATTAATAAGTTATATTGAAAGTGTACATAAAATGTATAATCGATGATAAAACAATAGATAATATTAAAAAATAGCATGACATTGGTCAAATAGAAAAACTGAACAATAAATTTAAATTTACATATAGGTATATCGGTAGAACAAAATATTTACTACAGATAATGAGTAAAACTGCCTCTGTGTAATGGTATAAAATATGTATTTTTATTTTATTTTTTAAACATACCTATGTATGTATGTATTTAAAAGATTATTTCAATTACTCAATAAATATTATGCTTATAACTTTACTTTTAACTTATTTTTATTATAACAATAATACTACTTGACAATTTTATAAACACAACTTAACTACTTTACAGTTTAACTACATTTTACAACTAAATACTTATTTCAACTTACAATTAGTTCGATTTCTACTGCTTTCACCATCTCCGCTTCCTCCCGACTACTCTTTCTTAATCTTCTTGTCTACCTTTTCCAACCCTTTGACTACTTTTTATTTATTTTTCCACCCTACATATGTACATGTATCTATAATTTATGTTCAATTCATTTTTTCGAAAAAACAAATTTTTGAAACAAATATTTTAAATAATATTTCAAATGAGAAATATCTGCAATGAGTGTCATTGGGACTTTCTTATATACGTATTACAGAGATGGCATAGGTACCATGCATGGGCATTTATTATACGTAACACTGAGAGTAAACAATGCTATAGTGTGTGTGATTCTAAATAATTATTTTAAGTAGATAGTAACATATTTTTTATCTAAAAATGTTTTTCTTAATAATTCAAAAAATTCAAAAATTGACAAGAGTAACATCCGTTTCCGGTTTGATAATGGCGTTAAAAAAACATTTGATACATAATTTAGAGAATATTATAGTTTATGTACCCGCATCAGATTTATAGAAATAAAATAAATAATGCAATGAAGTACCTAATAACAAAAAAAAGTCTTCAGATTTTTTTTACGATATTAAATACATCTGCGGCCTTTGACAAAATTACTTTGCGTTATGCGGCCCAAAATGGTCAAAAGGTTCGACAAAAGACGCTATAATAATGACTGACTGATTCACATTCTACTCGGCTGTCTAGCGTGTATTACGTAATGTACTTTTTGAAAATTGTAATCAATAATATTTTTTAACTAAAAGTATTACGCAATACTAGTTACCATCGCTTACAATTAAAAATAATATGTATTAATATCACTACAAGATACATATAAATTTTAAGTTTCTTTAAAGAATAAATAACCTCAAATTGAATTTAATTCAATCTAACATAAGTAAACTTAAAGGTTACATAGATTATATTATTTAAGCGATTTTATTGACACATTTAGGTACTCTACGATATACATATATGAACAACTGTACTTGTTCTGTGATCATGTATGACAGTTTATTCTCCCTGTTAAAATGACAAAAATGAATCTTATATACAAGGCACTTTATGCCTTCCCTATTAATCATTGTGACACTATTTCTGTCACTGTCAAAATGACAAAGAAACATACATATGTATTTATATACTACATACACATGCACCCAATACTAACGACAAACTAAAAAATTCAGATTAGTTTAGGAGGGAACTGAATGGCAGTTACTGTAAATAAAATACATTGAAGAAAATGTGGAGATATTAGAATTAATTATAGTACATTCAATATTATTATCAAGTGCAAACTAACATTTAAATTTAGAGATAAAATAAAAGAGATAAATTGTTAGTATACCCAATCATTAAAAGTGTACAAGTAAGTGCCATGTGACTTTCAATTTATATTATAAATTACAATATGTATTTTTTCACAAAGTTATGTAGTAAATTTATTTAACGAGCAAGTTTCATCTAACTTTCAATAACCCCCTACTATGAAAGAAAAAAAATATATATATATAGAATTTTTTTCTGAAAAAAATCATTTTTTTGTGTTGAAAATAGTTGATACCAGTGGTGTATTTAGGCATAAGCAAAAGAGGAATGTAGGTACCTAATATGTATTCCCAGTATTGTGAGGTATTTTTAACTTTTATTACCCATACCTATATATTACAAAGCTCTACGGCTCTCTGTCTGTCTGTCTGTCCGTTCGTGCGCTTATCAACTCGAGAACGACTTATCCGATTTACGTGTGTTTGTTTTTAATTCATAGATATGTTCTCTGGCTCGGTTATAGGATTTATTAGATAACATAAGAAATTGGCAATTACGACAATAGTAAATCAAGTAAGAAAAAATCGTAAATATCTCGGTTCCTATGCGAGAGAGGGGGTTCTTTGATATTTTTCTCACCGGATCTAATGAAACTAATTACAACTCTCCATACGTGACAGGGGGTGAAATATTAACTGCCGTGCAAAGCCTGGGCGGGTCCGCTAAAGTTAAGAAATATAAATATGTAACATGTATATTTTCGAAGTTATATCGAATAATTGTGTTCAAAATGTACAGTGCGCAATAATAACAATGTGAAATTACTCAACCCTTTCTTAAATAGATGTATGGAAAACAAGTTCCATATTTAGTATTTAACTTCAAATTTTACTATACTTTCATATAAAAATTTAAATACACATTACAATTTTCCCATAATACTGATCTGCCATTAGTTACTAAACCACCATTATAATGTTTATAATTAATACAATTTTTCCCTGTATTCTATTTAAGGCAAGCACTAAATATCGATTTAATTAAAAGTTAATAATAAAACAATATTATATTAACTATCCTGCACAGATCAATGTTTTACATTTATTTCAATCCTATCTCAACAACATATTGATTATCCAATTTGTTTTTTTTTTCAATAGACGCAACTGATACGTGGGAAATAAATTCAACCACTTCATTGAAGAACCAATCTAATCGCAAAACTGCGTCCATAATGTTTGGTGAAACAAATACGTTGTATGGTAAGTTTTCTATTTTTTTTATATTTAGTACCTACTCAAATTAACGAATACTATTAAGTTTTTAAATAAAAGGCTAGGTTATTAATAATACTCAAATAGATCGGCTTGATGTTTAAATTTACAAAAAACATTAGTTGTAGTACTAAAAATATATGTAAATAATATATAATAATTATTCAACGAACGTTATTCTTACACCAGAGCTGTATTAATAGAGGCCCACAAATTGTAAAATAAATTAGATAAGTTTTCAACATTTTTGCGGCAAAAATGAGTTCCAAAATAAACTTTCTATTTTTAAAACACGTTTTGGTAGATGGTCAATTTTAAATAATTAACAAACTTCATTCTTGGTTGAAAGGACAAACTCAGTGCCGGTTTAGACTATGTGATGCCCTAAGCAATAATTATCTCAAGGCCCTTTTCTCTTATCAATAAATTTTTAGTTTACCACCCACGCCTCGCAGGAGGCTCCCTTAAGTGCGAGGTCGTGGACTCTGTAAGTGACAAAGTATACATATATGCACTGATAAAAATTTTATTAAATACGAATGCAAATGTTTGTATGAAATATAATTTCTCTACAAATGTGATCCTAATATACAGATATGTATCATCTTTGTTATTTTTGAGTTCATAGTTAAATAAGACGAATAATGAATTGATATTAAATTGAAAAAAAAAAGAATAATTTTTGCATTATTTTTGTAATTTTTTTTCCTGTTAAACTTGATATACGACGTAGGTATATCAAGTTTAATAGTCAGTCTGATGAGGCCCCCCGGGATCAGATGCCCTAAGCAATTGCTTACTTTGCTTATTGATAAATCCGGCACTGGACAAACTGTACCCCGATTGTGTACATTTAGAATAGCAGTGATTCTCAAACGAAATGTTGCGGCACCCTAGGGGGTCGCAGATATGTGAAAAAGTTGCCGCGAAAATTCAAATTTGATCAATTGATGGAAAAATTTAAATAATCATGAATTTGAAATCCTTAACACATTGACTGTCATACGACACGCCGGTCGTCGTACATATATGTCTTGTGCATTTAGTAACTGACTCAAAAATGTCGGATACATTTTTTTTGTGGCTCGTTCAAAAGGGGCTTCGACGGAGACCTTAACCCTGAATTTGCGCACTGCCCAAATTGCTCTTTCCGCCGCCATCTTTGATTCGTTTTTTTTCTCAATCGCTCAATCGGTCGTTGCACTCATAATACTACTCTTTAATTAAGTTAATGTCAAATTACACTCTCCGATGTCCTGGAAAAAAGTTATTAGCGTCCAAAGTTGGAAGAACTTTCCCAAAAGTCCTTTCACCCGCTTTCTCCACGCGTAGCTCTTTTCCAGTGCAACTGAGACCCCCCTCGACAGTTTACTATTTGAAGTAAACTCAATTTCCAGTATTTTGAAAAAAAAATCATAGTAATATAATGTAAATGACTTGTAGTTCCAGCAACTTATTGCATGGCAGTCAATGTGTTAAAGGATAGAAAATAATCAATTATACTAATATATTTTCAAATTTTCTATTTGTAAATTATGGTTCTGTTTTAAAACCATGGGCAGTGGCGGCGTAAGGTAGATTGGCACCCGGGGCGGTTTTTTTTTGCACCCCCCCCCTTTTTTTTTCGTTCTCAACTCAATATTAATATCAGTTTTCTGGTTTTTTGCACCCCCTTCTAGAAAAAAGTGTTGTCTTTTTTTTCGTTCTCAACTCAATATTAATTTCAGTTTTCTGGTTTTTTGCACCCCCTTCTAGAAAAAAAGTGTTGTCCTTCATTTTATTTTTATTTTTTTGTTGTCAATTCAATATGTTTTTTTTTTTATTTATGATCTTTATGACATGTTATACACACTTTCCAGAGTATTTAAAGAATAATTTGTCACCCCTTGGTGCTTGACACCCGGGGCGGGCCGCCCCCCCCCCCTCCCCCTTACGCCGCCACTGACCATGGGTGTATTCGGTGTGTATAGTATTATTTTAATCCTTTCATGTGTGGTGTCTACAAATGAGGACATTGATGTAAATTAGGTATTCTTATTTGGGGGTCGTCCATAAAATACGTACGCAAAAAGGGGAGAGGAGGTTCGAACAAACAGGACATGAGGCGATATTTGAAATATATACATCAGTTTTATTCCTATTTTTTTAAACTCTATAGATTTTATTTGTCAGTCGCGATATAAAGTACGTTCATTTCAATGATCAATTTTGACAATTTCCTTCGTTCATAAAAATAATAATTCATTAGCGGGGGGTCCAGGTTTTGTGTTGTATTATTAGGCAAGGAGTTGAAAAAAATGTGATGCAGAGTGACAAAGGAGATGTGAGGCGTCAAAAATGCGTAAATTTTACGTGAAGTATTTTATGAATCACTCCTTGTTACTAATATAATTCATTCTTGTATGCACGATGTCCATGTATGAGGACATATTTAGCTGAATATTGAGTTGCCAGTTGTTAGCAGTGACTCATATTTTCACTAAAACACTGTGTAATACCACAGAACATTGTAATACTGTTGTTAAAAAATACTTAGATGCATTTTAACAATTATTACGGTTCAAGAAAATTTCTGTGTTGTCAATCTTATCAATTAATTCTATGGTATGGCTGAAATATTGAGATCGATTATAACTACCTAGGTATATTTACATATTTATAATTTGATTTTAAATAGTAAAACTTATTTTTTCTACAGAAGAGGGAGACTCGCCTTGGGTTGCACCAAGCAAAATTAATTACGATTAGTTAATCAGTTATTGTTTTAAAAGCATTTTTACGTCAATTCTAAAAAAACAATCAGGGTTATGATACATTTTACAAGGTAAAAAATTATCATATTTAGTGAATTGTTCATTTACAAACTGAAATTAAATTTAGAATATTAATCATGGTTTGAAAACAACCGAGTAACTAATCGTGGTTAATTTTGCTTTATGCAATCCAAGGTCAATATTTTATCTTGCACAAAGCACCCAAAATGAATATTTTCTCAATTGTTCACGCGCATTGATCTAAAATAAAGCAAATTGATTTGTCTCCTTAAAATTTATTTAAATATATCAAAATTATTAATTTTAATCATGTTATACTTTTTTACCTTCCCCTCTGAAAAATATCTACGGACATCCGACCTAAAGTCTACTTAATACATTAATATTTTTCTTTATTTTCAGATGTTGTAATTCCAACTACAGTGATAGTTGCATTGTTTCTTGTGAATGCTATAGTTGTTATAGTCATTTATAAATATAGAAAAAGGTAAAGTATCTAATTTATTTTAATACCCTATTATTTAATAAATAAACATTAGGTACAAATAATCTAAAGTTGAGTAAATTTTGAACACAGTAGAAAATTATGAATTTTTACATTTTTTTATTCCTTATTTATAATAATCTGATTTATCGTCGCAGAATCAATAACAGAAAAACAGAAAATGGACCTTCAAATCCAGATATCGAAGCCTAAATAAACTATTTGAATATCCAGAAAACATGCATTTACGCACATTTTTGTTTGACACAGTTTAACAATTAAATTATTTTAATTTTATTTTTTTACGTAAGTTTTAAATAAAATGAGTACTAAGCATTTTCTGTATAATAGCTTCAAGTTTTTATTTTAACAAAACTAACATTTTACCCAAAAGGTGGAAGTTGGTGATTTGTTGTGTTAAGTAGTGTAACTAACATATAAAAATACGCATTTAATTAACATTTATTAATTTATAAAAAAATTACTTAAGAGGATATACATCTTCTATGACAACTTTACTTACTTAAATATACTTTACTTTAATATCTATGTATATGTATATTCCCCTCGGAAATCAGATTTTATTTTATTTATACTGCGTAGGTATATTTTATTTATTTTTTGTTATTTTATCGTTTTGTCAAATAATAAGAGCTAGCAAAACCAAAAACAAGGGGGAGCAGGGCGATCTACTACGGGCTCTAGATGCTAAGAGGGCGCCTTTAAAAAAGGTGTTCAAGTATTGCAAAAATGTTCATATTAGACAAAAAAATATCTACATTTTTCATAACGCGCCACTTGGGGGCCCCATAACTAACATTCCACCTTGGGCCTCAACCTTCGTTAGTCCGCCATTTTTTTTAGCTCCCATAGTAGAAAAATTTGACCAATAAAATATCTCTGAAGAGCTTTTTGTTTTTTTTTTCTCTTTTAGTAGAAAAATGTTACCAATAATCTGAAGACCTTTTTTTTAGCTCTTTCAGGTAAAATTTTTTTTCCTTGTCAAAATTTGCCGCCCCTAAAAATTTGCCGCTATATGTAGCTGCCTGCATGGTAAATCCGGGCCTGGCACCAATACAAAAGGCTGGGGGGGGGGGTCATTTGATTAAACGATTTAAACTAAATCAGGTATAATTTAACCACGGGACGAGACATTGAACAAAATCGATGTAATGGGGCCCAAAATTTATGTCGCCGTTATTATATCTTATTTTCGGTTTATTGTAATACTTTTTTTAACCCACCTACATAATTTTATTGTTAACACTGATATATATAATTAATTATTTAATTTATACTTAATAACAATTCAAATATGTAGCTAATTTAAAATTTATAGATGAGTAAATAAAATATAATACCTACCCGTGGCACATTTATATTTATATCATACCTACCTGTATTTAAATACTAAATACCATATAGGTTCTGAGGAGGAAGGGCTAAATTAAACAGCTACCCTCCAATGTCCATATTATGCCAAAAAGCATGAAGAACACAGTTTGTTCAAATTCTAATAGTTATAATAATTAAAACACAATATTAAAATAACTATTTTCTTTCATTTATATAAGTTCTTGACAAAATTTGCACTTTATGTACTGTGTACCTACTACCTATTTATCTTAATTGTGCTGAAAAAATTATTTAAATATATTTTATATTAACCCTACATAAAAAAAATTGCATTAATGTGGAAACGGATAGTAGGTAGTGATTATTAACTATTAAATGTCCTTGCACTCTGCATGGGTGTATGATAACAATTAACATCTACTAATTTATTTGTTTATTTTTAGAAAACTTCTAATGAATCAAGAGGAAGAAATGGCAGTAATATTTGCAGAGGAACCAACAACAATATCATGATTTAAAAATGTAGAATTGTAAATAATATAACTTTATTGTCATTCATCGCATATGTAAAACATTCATAGTCAATATATATAAATATGTATTTTCTAATGTTGTTTCATATCATAGTTAAAAAGAGATAAATATTATTAATGTACTGATACAATAAAAATTATTACATTAATTTCAAAGTCAACAAAAAATAAACGTGTAAGCATACACTTTCATTGTTTTATAAATTTTAGACAATATAATTAAATACAAATATTATTAAAGATATTAAAAATGAAAAATAAACTTATTTTACTTGACACTATTTCACACTTTTTAAAAATATTTTTGTAAGGGTTCTCCTAAAACTTTCTCCATTTGTTGAACCACTTTACGGCAAGCTGCTTCAATCGATTCATCTTCATCTTCCAATAATTCAGCCAAAAATGGTATTGTTTCAGGTAATAATGGAAGAAAATCTTCTCCTATTTTATTTGTTATTTCATTCAAGCAATCTAATCCAGTTAAACGTATTTCAGGACTATTATGTCTTGTTTTAAGTAATATCTGGTAATTTAATTGTTTCCACAAAGCATCATCAGCTGTTGCTACAGCAAACTGAGCAATACAAGGTATTAATATTGACTGTGCTCTATTTCTTAAAGCGCTTAAACCTGCAACAGTATTCTCTAGTTGGTCTACTAAAGGCTGCATTAAAATTTGGAACCGTTCCTTGTTTATAAAATTCTGACTATCATAAGAAAATACACAATTTAATGTCTGTAAAATATTTTCAATCAACAAAACACATTTTTCTTCACTTTCAAATACCAATGTTTTATGTTTTGTATTGTTGCATTCATCTAATAATTGAGCTGCATTATTCAAGAAATGTCCAGCAAATAACACAAATAAACTTTTTAAATTTGTTGCTATACCATATGAAACTCGGTAGAAAGTAATAGATCTTTCTTTCTGAGGTGCATTACGAGAAGCCCAATCAAAAAGTCTATAATAAAATGGTCTAAATGAAGATTCCGACATTTTTAATACTAGTGCTATGAGTGCAGTTATTACATATTCTTCTATTTGAGAAATATCCTCATCTGATATTTCATCACTTAAATCTGACCTAAGTTGTAATGATGATAAAAAGAAATTTGTTAGTTCTTGAATCACAGATTTTAATTCTGTTCCTTGAACTGTTTTTATACACTGTGCTAAAGTTTCCATTAATGTTCCAATCGCCGAGTAATAAGTTTTATTCAACAATTGTGCAAATGTTTGTTCAATAGACGGCACAATGACGCGTGGAGGAACAGAAGTTGTTAATTTCTCTCTGGTATGTTTTAATTTTTGCATTATTGGAGCAAGTTTAATATTAGTCGAATCTTCTGTCCATAGACAACTCAAAACAGAAATTTCAAACAGCAATTTATCTAAGTAAGGATTTAAAAACAATGGTAATGTCTCCACAACCTTAGAAATAGCCGTTATAATACTAAACGTCATTAAATCTGGACTCTCTTTGTATTTTTGTGATTTCAATATCTTTAACAAAACAGGCATAAATGAATTTAAACTATATAATGAATGAACCCTCAAATTACTACATAATTCTGCAATACATAAAATTAACGACGCCTGAACATTTCCTTCTCCTTTTGTTGATTTTGCAAAATCAATAACACTAACTAAGATATTTTTGAATTTTTCTGGTTGTTCATGGGCGAATATTTTTGATAACAATTTTATTGATATCAACGCAGTTTGCTGATTAGTTTGTTCTTCGGCCTCTACTGACTGATCTTTTTCTTTGATTGTATTCACAACATTCATTAAAGGAGGTATGAGATTTAATAATTTTTCTGAATCTATACTTTTAAAGAAATCATCTGAATTTTGTAATCGTGTGTTAAGTAATTCCATTGCTTTACGTCTCACAATAGATACATTATGAGCCATAAGACCTTTTATTACTAGTAGAAACATGTCGGCAGAAAGTAATGAATTTACACAGTCCAATATATCATAACAATGATGTAACATCACTTTCCAATATTTAACTTCAGTAGTATTATGCTGTTTTTCAGATATTCTAGATACCACTTGTATATAACCCAAGTTTTTAATAATCATTGTTTTATATAAAGGTTCCAATTCCTCTGTTTCATTTTCATGAAGTTTTGCAACCTTCATTATAAAATGCTGATGCGACAAAAGACCTGATAAAAATGTTAATATCAAATATTTAAAATGACGAAATTGTTTTGGTGTATTTTTCTCAATATTAAATAGAAAATATTCCTCGTTATTTCTTTTTACATAAACATATTTTGATACTGGTAAGTTGTTAATATAATCAAATATTTTTATGCAGTTGTGCAGTATGACACTGGGTGAAAATTCATAAGCCAACGATTGTATAATTTCTAATCTTTGAAGTGGCGTTTCTACGTCAGCCAAAGTTTTCAAATTCTTAACAGTTTTGACTTTTTCGTTAGAATGACGAACCTGACATTCAATAACTAGTATTAAGAATACCCATAAGAACTGTTTACTGCCAAGTCTATTGATTAATTTTATTAACAAAGGCAATCGTCGATGAATAGGTATGTCCAGCATTATATCCACAAACACTCGAACAACAGGTACTACATTTTTCATCATCTGTTCAGCTGTTTTATCAGACATATCTTCAGATAACTCATCACACTTTACCAAAACTGGAATCACAGAATCTATAATTTTTTCAATTATTTGAAAACTATAAGCATCATCTCGACGTAAAACTGATGATCCAATGAATGTAAATATAGCCATTATGTGATGTAACACCTGATCAGGGATAATCTTGGCCATGTAAGTGAGTAGAAATAATGCATGGTGGTGTGTTTGAGGATTCTGAGTATTCCTAATACACTGTACTACCATCTCGACATCATAAATTGATGGTGGTAAACTTTTTTCATCAGGTAATTTTTGACAACAATTCAAGATACATGATAATATCAGTTGTTTAGTATATTCTAAAGCAGCTTGCTCCATAAATTGTAAACATTTTCTTAAAATATCAAATAACGCAGGTAACAAAACATCAATATTTGACATCTTCTTCTTATTTTGTATATATTCCAGTAAAGTCACACCTCTCTCCCATTCTACAGTATTCAAAGTATCGATTGAAGGAATATTTGATCTTCTTGTTCTTTTTTTAGCTGTACTATTACTGGGCGAACCTTTCGCATCTCTCATTGAATAAATTATATCCATAATATGATTGACATCAAGATTAATTTGTTTCATAAATTTCATTATAGCACTAATAACATCTGAGTTATCAGATTCAGTACCTAATGAAACTATTAAAGACAAGATCTGTTTTTTCAAATCATCAGAGAGTTGTTCATACAAAAATTTGTAACAAGTGTTCAAAAGATAAACAGAACAGTTAACATAGTTATCATCTTCCGACAATAAATATAATTTATGTTGTTTCAATATTAATGTTATTAATTTCCACAAATTACAATCTGATGTCAGATGTGCTATGATATCATTATTTAATTTTGATAAAACATTAACAAATATACTTGATTGGTGGTCGTCAAGAATATAAATATTACATCTATTACAACCTTCAATTATATCATTCAGTGTTACAGACAGATAATTTAAAACATTGGTAGTGCTGATTAAACTTAAAGATTTAAGTACCATTGATACATAATACAAGGGATAGTTTTTATTACAATTCGAAAACAAATCTTGTAATGTACGATTCATAATTACTTTCAATCTTTTGTTCTTAATTGTTTTTCGAACAGATTTATCTGGAGAAAAATAACTATACATTAATAAAGGCAGTTGTTCGTGATCCAATAAAATTTCATTTTCTTTTTCTAAAATACAATCTACCAGGTAAGCATATTCTAAATCTGAATATCTTGCTTGAGTAATATTTTTAATTGTATGAAGTAACTGAATTGAAGCTTGTCGTATTTGTGGAGTAGGACACAGCAATGAATTTAAAATTGAAGGTATAATAATATTTGACTGCGACTTTAATAACCAATCATAATTGGTTTTCTTTTCTTGTAGAAAAGCATGAATTATTTTAATACACTTTAATTGTAAATTTAAACTAACAAAAGTAATTGGGTTTAATTCGTTTTGTTTCAATTCATGAGCATATATAAAATTACAAAGAAAATCTATTTTTTGTTTTACTGTAAAAAAGTATGTAGCAAAAAATACTTTCATAACTTTTGTGTAAAGCAAAACCGAATCATTATTTCTTATGTCGCAACCGTTCATTAATGTTTTAAACATAAAAACAACAAAATTCACATCTGTATTTTCTTTTGTAAAATCCAATATAGAATGTAATTTTTCTACATTAGTTTTACTTATTACATTATTTATACAATACAGAAATGTTTGTAATGGAAAACTTCCTTTACATATCATTTGAAAATCTGCTTTAATTTGAAGATGTGTTAATGATTTAACATTACTGTCTTTCAAATAATCCATTTTTGATTCAGATACCAGTTTAAATATTTTATTTATAATTTTATAAGACTCCCTTGTATTGCACTTCAAAGGTATGCAAAAAGTTAACAAAAGAAGTAATGTATATTTTTTAACATTATCCAAATTATTGTCTACTATTGCTAATAATTCATTTACCAATTTTTCTCTTTCATTTAATTGGCTCATAAATTTTATACATTCAAATAAAGAAGCTTGAATTTCTGGAATATTTATATTTTTTTTATTATGATGGAGTTTTGAAAGCTTGAAAATATAATTTTCTTTGATAAAGTTTGAATTTAATATATGTTTTATAAAACCATATTTATCTGCATCAGAATTAAACAAAAGTGGAAACAAAGCAACCAAAACTCTAGTATTATCTATATATGAAGAAACTGAACATAAAATGTCTATTATTGAAATTACAATTCGTTTCCAATATTTTTGTTTCAAATAAGATTTAGTAAGAAGATCAAGTAAAGTATTCAAAAGAACATCTTGTCCAAATAATTCAATTAAATATTCTGTTGGAAATGATAAAACTATTTTAACAACTCTCGGCTGATCATCTTTCAGGCGTTCTAATAAAGGTGCCTTAAAAATTTCTTTATCTTTATCCTGTAAATTTACGTAATGTTTTAATATACCTTGCACAGCTGCAATCCTCATAGCATCATTGGGGTGATAAATGTATTCGAATATATTAAAGTTTTCTTGCATATATGATAAAGATGGTACAAAATTTAATAATATCATTAAAGATCTTTTTCTTCTAGTCTCCTCTTTTGAAATTTCAGTAACAACTTGGTTAAATACTTCAGAATGTTGAGTTTCTAAACGTTTTAAAAACTTACTGTACCATTTCTTCGCATCAATTCTCTTTGATTCCAAATCTTCATCAGTACATTTATTTTCATTTATAACATAACAGTCAAGAGTAGTTCTGAAATGTAAATGTAAACATTAAGAAAATTTATATACAATTTATATAACATTTAGTATGTACTCACATTATTAATAAGCGGGCATCTCTGTTTTCTAATTTGATTTCCGTCAGTATGCTGTCTGCTAATTTACATTGTTCTTCTGAATTATCATTGAATAATAATTTGAAAATTGCAGCAAATAATGGAATTAAAAAAGGTGATATATAAGCTCCAGAATTTGCGATGTTTGCCAAAGTTCCAACAAACCAATTTTTATTGATAATGTTATCAATTATATCAGCAGGAACTTCTTTTAAAAGTGAAGAATGAGACTGATAAATAATAACTAATAATAAAATAGCCTCATTTTGTAGCATTTCATGAGGAACACAAATCAGTTTTGATATAATTTTGAATAATAATTTATTTGTCAATTTAGTTTTCTGAATCAATTTTGCTATGATCATATACGATGAAGCAGTAAAATCTATGCTTTTAGATGATAATCCTTTTAGAAGAGCAGGCAATAATTGTGAAATTTGTTGTTCTGATATTTTATTTGATATTTCCAAAGATCCAATTACTGTTGTACAGTAGAAAGCATAATGTGCTGTTAAATTTTTACTTGATGATTCATTCAATTTCGTTACTTCTATAATCGTATCTCCAATAAATTGTAAAAACGACACGTCACTCGCACAGTGGTTTATGATAGCGGATTTTGGTAATATTACACCAGAACGCTGTAAGTTATGTAACCAATACCATTTATTTGATGAATCTCCAAGGTCCAAGATTTGTAAGCATCGTACAAAAATATTGGTTTCATGATAAGGTAAAATAAGCATAAACAACTCTTTCTGATTATACTGGTGAATATGAAACCGATAAATAAGCCATTCTAATGCTTGATGTGCTGGTTTCAACAAAAAATAAGGTGACAACAATAAAATAAAATTCTTAATATTCTTATTTAGTTTGTTATTTATGTCGGCACTCTGAATCGATCTCTCAAAATCTTTTGATGACTCTGAAAATAGAGTATGTTTATACACTTCAAATCTTTTATTCAATTTCTTTAAATCCTCAAAGCCACATCTTCCAATTTCATAAAAAGCGGATCGGTCTAAATTTGCTGCTTCTTTTGGATTGAATAATAAAGTGGCTCTTTTTTTACTTGGCTCTAATAGCGAAGTTTGAGGAACAGTTAATCTTTTTAACTGTTCTGCTAAAGAAGTACTCATATTGACCTGAAACAAAACATACAAGTCAGTTTAATACGTATTATATATTTATTTGGTATATTTATTACCTTTATATTTACTGTAAACTTTTAAATAAGCAAAACTACTAGCACGTGGAATCTTACATATTTTTAAATTATATGTTCTTGTAATTTATAAGGTTAGAATTTCGAACCACAGAAATCCCCAAACATCTAGTTTCTTTTAGTTTTGTTTTAATTAGTTTTAGTCACAGAATAATAAGTATACAGAAGTGACACTCAACGTTATTTTTTTGTAACTAACTCGATGACAGTTCCGGTTGCACCAATCAGAAAGCAGAATACATTTACGTGATTCACACATATCGACCAATCACAGAACTGCTTACATATGTTTGAAACGCCACCTACATTACATTATTTGTTTATATTTTTATTTTTCTAACCTATAAATAATCCAAGTATTTTTAACAAATAAAACAGAAAATTGGTTAAATATGAATCTTTATTAAATTATATTATGTTATCACAAACATTTCATATATTTTATAGTCCAAGTAAATTAGGGATATTATGATGTTTCACTGTTTGCGAGTAAGTAAGTTCATACACTGACACTTACCGAAAATTAATCAAAGTTCTATTTTGTCCTTAAATAGTAGGAAATACACAGTATGTGGATGTTTTTAGAATCTGAAAAATAAAATATTTATTTTAATTGCCTGTATTGTATGCCACTTAATAATAATCAAAGTATATAAAAATGGGAGTCACTTTTTTTAAAAACTAATGAATCAATATTATTAAAGTAGTTTCCTAATTATATAAATTGAAATATACGTACAACATTATTAAACAGACGAAAAAAACAATATGTAATGAAATACTTACATTAATATTCAAATAACATCTCAAATATAGTTAAATATCTTCTGAAGATGCCATACATTATACACATGGCCATAGGAATATACATTATACAGATTATACACCACTACACACAAAAACGTAAAACTTGTTGCCAAATATATTCAGTGTTGCCAGATTGGAATACCTTCCTTTCCTTTACGTCTTACCCGTCTCGTCCTCAACCGGAACTGTCAGATGAGTTTCCAGTTTTGCCTATCCAGTGACATCCCCGTGGTTTTAGTGATATTTATTGATTAGTTAGGTTATGGACATTATGGATAAAATAGATGTATTAAAGAAAATCAATGCCTTTTCTTTAGAAACAAAAGGTATATCAAAAAAGGCTATTCAAACATGTATTTTACTATATCATAATTGTTGTAGAATTTTATCTTGGATCTGAAATTCAAATCATTTCTCGTGATGAAGTTACTCCATTAAATTTCTATAGGAATTTTGTTTCAAAAAATATCCCTGTAGTTATTAAAAATGGTATTGCAAATTGGCGGGCAATTCAAAAATGGGACAACAATTATTTTCGGTACTTGAAGTGTTTCTAAAAATTATTATTTTAATACAAATTAAGAATTATTTCAGAAATAGTATACCAAATAAAAAAGTCACTGTATCGATAACTCCAAATGGATATGCTGATGGAATTGCTAAAGATCCAATTACAAATAAATTATATTTTGTTTTACCACACGAAGAAGAAATGTCTATGAATGAATTTTTAAATGAAATTGAGTCTCCTAGGTAAGTATATTATTTTTAAATTATATTCAGTTTACTTACCTGTTTCAATCTGTTTAGGGAAAATTTCATTTGTTATATACAAAAACAAAATTCAAACTTGTTAGAAGAGTTTCCGGAATTAATTTCTGATATACATACTGATATAGATTGGGCTACGGAAGCATTTGGGAAACTTCCCGATGCTGTTAATTTTTGGATGGGAGATGAAAGAGCGATTACAAGCAGTAAGTATTATTATTTACATCTTTTTTTTAAATTAATTTTTATTATTTATATTCAATACTTTTTAGTGCATAAAGATCCCTATGAAAATATATATTGTGTAATTAATGGATATAAAGAATTTATATTGATCCCCCCAACAGAAGTTGCATATATTCCTTATGAAAATTATCGAGTAGGACAATTTAACAAATTGGAGAACAACACATTTGAAATTTCACCATTAAATGATGTAGAAGATTCAAATAGTGAAAATTCTACACTACCATGGATATCTATAGATCCTTTAGACCCTAATTTTGAAAAATATCCATTGTTTGCAAATGCAAATATGTACAACGTAAAATTAGAAAAAGGAGATTGTTTATATTTACCAAGCTTATGGTTTCATCATGTAAGGCAAAGTCATGGTTGCATTGCAGTGAATTATTGGTATGATATGGAATTTGATATTAAGTATTGTTACTTTAAAATGCTGGAAACTTTATGTAAATAAATATACATGTATATATATATATATACTTACATAATAATGTCAATTTAATTATATAAATTTTATAATAGAACATATTTTGCCTTATATATATATAAACAGGAATTAATTAAATTTTACCTATTTAAACTAATGCCATAGTTAATTTTTTTTCTATTTTATATTAAAAAATATATTTGAGTATACTCAGAGTCAGCAAAAGGGAAGAGTAGGAGCTGCACTGTACACAGTCCCACACAAGTGGTGTTTCTTATTTCTAAATTTGAACTTAATGAGTAAATAAGTTAAACCCTATGATCGGCTCTGGGTATTCAAATATCTATTGTTTATATTGGAGAAAAAAATGTTTGTTGTTTGCTATGGCTGTATTAAAATAAATACATAATGACATATAAAATTAACATAGGTAATACACAAACCTATATTTTGATAGTCGTGTTTATAATAATTATATTAACACAAATATAAAACTGCTTGAGTATAAGAATTATCTTTGGCTAATCCTGTTGTTAATTAATATCAGGGCTTTTTTTGTAATGTAACGCGGTGGAACAGCGTTCAAGGCATAGGAAAAGCTGCTTTAAATTTAATTTAAATGAGATTTGAATATTTGAGTAAAAATCTTGACAAGTGAGTTCTGGCACCTTTTCATTAAAAAAAGCCCTGATTAATAAAAACTATACTTATAGTGGTGTGACAACATTTTCTCATTTTTGTCTTTTGAAATATCCAAATAAGTATATTAATTTTAACTAAATGATTTATCAAAACTATTTGAGATTTTAATAGATAATACTACACTATATATATGAACATTTTAAGACCATTTTAATAAGTTTGTGATTTATAGGTTCACAATACTATATCGCCAAATAGGAGAAATATATTATGGTAGGTTGTTACACTACTGCTTTAGATTTTCTATTACAGATTTTAGTTGTGTTTTCAGTTAGCTTAAAGCAATGTTTACTGAAGTTAAACTCCCCATTTACTCCTTTTGAGAGTTAAGTGTCACTGGTGTACCCCTAATTAAGCGTACCCTCAGGGACATATTTGCAACATTCAAGCTGTTTATCACGCTTAACAAAATAAAAATTCAAGAGTAAAAAAATCTCAACTTCGCAAGATTTGTTGTTCAAAACACAAAATTTTAAATTAAAAAATATTAAGAAGTATGTCATGTACCCCTTGAAATACCTTGGGGTTTGCATACTACATTTTGATAAACATTGGACTAAAGTATATATGTAATATGGGTGTATAAGATAGGTTTATAGATATTTGTATAAATCTTGGGCGAGACATGCATGTTTCCTGTTGTCAAATTATATACTTTAAAATAATAAGTCTACACAATGACACTTTTATATTTAGATAGTGTATACAGTATACATTGTGTCATTGTTTGGACATTGCCTAAACTGATGTCACTAGAAGACGATATTTGAAATTTATTGCCAGTGTCTCAATAGTAAAGTGCAAATGGACATGAAATAAAACAAAAAAATCAATATATAAGTGTACACAGAAATGTTCAAAATTATATGTTTACCTCATTTATAAAAATAAAATAAATAAATGAAGAAATTATAAATGGTGTTTTGTACTAGAATACAAATACATCAAACCTGAAAAAATTACAGTCATAATTTTTAAATTTTTTTAAAATTTTTACTTCAATTTAGTATTTATTTATAGTTATTACACAAGCAGTTATTGCAGTCACTAGTAGATGTGCACACAGAATAAAGATACTCGGTGTGCATTAGTTTATTTTGGCTTTAAACAGAGTGTGATTGTTAAATACTGTACTGATATTACATCTAGACACTGGACAGTGTTCTAGTCACACTCATTCTAGCCTAGTTTCCTTTACTGATTTAAACATGAGAAAACGGTCTACATATAACCGTTGAGTAACAAAATATTTTGTTACTCAATGATATTACTTATTTAGACATAAATGTTGACATTAACCTCGGGTTGCACAAAGCAAAAAAAATTAACGATTAGTTAATCAGTTGTTTTCAATCCATGATTAATGTTTATTCTAAACTTATTCTCAATTTGTAAATGAACAATTCACTAAATATGACAATTTTTTACCTTATAATATGTATCATAACCATGATTATTTTTTAGAATTGACGTAATAATGCTTTGAAAACAACTGATTAACTAATCGAGAATTATTTTGCTTTGTGCAACCCTAGATAAGCGTTGTCATGTTATTTTTTTTGTAAATGATAATTAATAAAGGCTTGTTAAAAAATAAAAATTTCAAAACAAGGCACAAATTCATTACTAAATGGATAAATTAAAACTACATATAATAAAACTTCATCTTAAATAAATGTTTTTGAATTGTATTACTATTTATAAATCTTTTACATAAGCATTCCTATAAATTGAACAATTTTAAGAGTAACAAATATTTTTGTTGCTGATTTGGTATAAATTATAATTATTATATTAAGTAAATCAAGTAAAAAATTAATAATTTAATTATAAAATAATCTTAAAAACTATTTTAAGATAATTCCTAGTACTTAAATTATATTAAAATCACATATAAGGAAAAATTATACTTTCAGTCAATTTTCACTGCACTATATATTTTTCGAATAAATGAATATGCTGCAAAGAACCCAATAGTTCCTGTTAATAACCAAAATGTTAAAACCATTAAACCTGTGTATGATAGGTACAGCAAAGTAGGAATGAATTCTGATATTTCTAATTTTGTCATGAAATAAAATATTGAATATCCTAGAACGTAAACTGCAGAACCACCCGATACAACAAAACTTCTCCACCACCAATGATAATCCTGAAAATACAAAAGTATTGAATTCAATATGAATATATCAATAATAAATATGCTGAAAGAATAAAAAATCCATCTTACCTCTCCACATAACTGGAAATAAACCATAACAATTGAAATTTGTGAACATGAAATAACAAGTATACAAAATACTAAAAATAAAAATCCAAATAAATAATAAAAATGGTTTTCCCAAATCGCAGTGAAGATAAAAAATAACTCTATAAAAACAGCTCCAAATGGAAGAATTCCAGCCATGAGTGTACTAAAAATAAAATTAAATCATTATTAGATTATATTACATTTTATAAACTAAAAGTATTACCAGAGAATTGGATTCATATACCACAATTGTTCTGGAACTTGTCTAGGTATTTGATTGGTCCGTACAGGATGTTGGTAAGGCTGTTTTCTATACCCGAAATAGTAACCCAAAAACACTAATGGTAGTGATATTCCAAACCACAACAACAACAAAGCCATCATTGTTGAAAACGGCACAGCTCCACTAGATTCCTTTCCCCAAATAAAAAAATTTAATATGAAACATGTACCAAATACAATTCCTGGATAAAGTGTTGCAGTAAGGAAACCAGCGCGCTTCCACTGACGCCCTTTCATAGTTTTATATAATCGAGCAGAATAATATCCAGCAATCAAACCCATGAACACATAAAGGAAAATTGCTGCAGTCATCAATGCACCTCGTGATGCAGGAGACAACATTCCCAGCATGGCAAAAACTGTAACAAAAGTAATTCTTATAAACATATATACAATAATAAATAAAAAATTAGAAATACAAAGGAAATTTCATTTACATATAGTTATTAATGCCATAAAAAATATTTGAATTCCGCTTCCAATTACAGCAGCAAACAATCTTGAATTTCTCGGTGGTCTGAACACATCACCGTGAACTAACTTCCAACCTGTCTCTTCGATTGCTTCTTCATATCCATCATCAGCATTATACCGTGCAATATCTCTACGTAATGTACGGACCATTATCATTGTGAGAATTCCTGAAAACAGAAACTGTATTATTAACACCTATCAAATTTGATTTTTGAAATAATACCTGATAGGAAAAACACAACAACTAGCGAGTTTATTATAGAAAACCAATGTATTTGAACATCGTTCATTCCTAAATAAGTGTCCCAACGAGAAGCCCAGCTTACATCTGATTTTTCCCATTCAACTGAATATGTAAACAGCAAGGTAGTGCCAGATATACCATCAACAAGTTGTGGTTTGCTACTATCTGGGAAATTACAAATATCATTTTTAAAACGTAAGTCACTACGACTAACAGATTGAGCTTCAACTTCAAATCCTACTACTCGGTAAGTGTCGCTAAAATACAAATTATAAATAAAATAATAAATTTCATGAAATCTATTTAGTGCATACATACATTGTGTGCGAATGATAGAAGAGTTTTATTTTTAAGTGGTTATTAATATAATGTTTATTGCCTACTGAAAATCCCAAAGGATATCCATGTTCGACTTGTACTTCTTGTGTATCAGAATTAATAAACTTTGTTGCTGCTGGTAGATTATCAACTAATCTAAAATATTTTTATAATTCAATAAAAAAGTAAATAAAATTTTAATGATCGAGGCCTTACAAATGAACAAAATATGCATGTTTTATTCGTTCCAACACTTTGCGAGATTCTTCTGGATTCCAGTTCATTGGATCATTGGAGGAATGACATAATAATTTGCATTCGATATTTTCAGCCATTCTTACTTCGTAAGGTGTATTAACTATCCTATCTCCCCTCAAAACTTCTCCAAGATTTTCAGATTTATATACTACAGTACCATTTTTTGGTAAACAAAATGGTAATGAATAATATTCGTATGGCAACTGGGTGTGCACACTTGTCATTTTTACAGCTTTTACATCTATTTTTTGCCCTTTTTTAAATTCAACTGGGGCCACACCAGGTACATAAAATTGCGATGAATGTTGAATACATGATAAGGCAGTTAAAAATATTATTTGGTGAAACTGAAAACAATATTATGTATTACATTTAATTAATACTATATGATGAGGTTATGTCCGTGTCATAATAATGTAATTGTATATTCTGTAAATATGTATATTTAAATACCTACCGAAATCATGACTATGAAATATTATTTTATTATAATTGAAAATACATATAAATGTCACCAAGAAATCATGATGACAAAAATTCTTGAATAAAATTGACAACTTGAATCAATGGTTGCGTTCAGGGTAGTGACCGGTGACCGGTTACTGACCGTGACGTCATAAGAGTGTGAAGACAGCGACAGCACAACTGTCAAGTTGACGTTTGTTTGTATGTACATATTTAACGAAAATTGAAATAGTTTTTAATAAAATTCTATTATTTTTGTCTTAAACATAATTTTATAATATGATTAGAAACAATTAATTCTGTATAAGTATGAATAAATAAGATATTGCACAAAAATATGTGATAATATAATTTAATATGTAGAAGTTAATTAAGATATACAAAATACAGGTAATTTATTTCTACAGATGCATGAATTTAGCCTTAAAGATATTTCTAAACATGAAATTGTTTTAATTTTCTTTGAATTGCAGCTCACACATAAGAGGTTGGACCAGTTAAATGATAATAACTTCAAAAAATAACTAATAAATATATAAACAAGAAGTGTGCATTTGTAGACAAAGTGGAACTTACAAAGCAGTTAAATTTAATTTTGGGGGTTATGCTATTTGCCTTATTAATTGATACGATGTTTCGATTGTATTATGTACATATTATATACTTATATTGAAGAGGTGTGCACGGTAATGATATCCATTGAAAGTATTATTTATTGGTGGTTATATATTTAAGATATTATCGTTCTTAATAGAATTGATATACATATTCGATGATTGCTGTGAACCGCACGTGCTGGATAGGCACGCGCTTGGGTTATTGACTGTTAATTGTCATATCATATCATTTCCACGATGACAATTTGTTTCCCAAGCGCGCGTAAAAATAATTATTTAGGATAATTGTCGACTATATAATCGTGCAGCAAAAAATGACAAATCAGTGATTTTGGAAGTAATTAGTGACCGACGTTTGTATATTTTGAATATAATAAATCAAGAGTATTTTTTATTAAACTTGTTATATTTATTTTTGCACTTTTCTACATCATCAAGCTTCCTGGCCAACGTAGACACAAGAACCAAAAACCAAATTATTTAGTTGACTTTTGGCAACTAGGTCGCAACATGATGCCGAAGTCATCCACAACCGCAGGGCCTATAATGTAAAATTTTATAATATTAAAAGTATTTTTAGTAGCTTTTAGTGCTAATAACATAGAAAAGGCACTGTGGTAACAGTAGAATAGTTTAATTAAATATTAGTTTATTATACTTTGTCAATTGAGCTGTATATCATACATAAATGTAATCTCATGTTTAGAAAATTATCTATCATGAGTATAAATTATTCGTAAATAATTGTTAACGTGTCAATGTAATTATTAAAAATATATGTATCCATTTTAAAGCAAGTGTTAACATTTCTTAGGTCAGGTTTATTTCTCCAACGCAGCCCGATTCAATTGCAATCAGAAATTTTTGTCAGTACCTTTGTTTCTGCTCCTGGTTAGAAAATACAGCAGTTAACTTTTGCATCTTGTTCTGCATTTATAGATATATGGCCAGCAAATATAAACATGTACATTATCATAATTCATATGTTATAAGATGTGTAGCCGCCATATAATAATAGTTCGCTGTCCTATTATTTACATTACACTGTACTCAAATTACTCGACTGAATTAATAACTGAATACATAGGTACCAGAGCTTATTATTTAATTAATAAAATAATTTTAATTAATAATTTACTTATATTAAAAAGTAGGTAGGTACACAAAAAAAAAACAAAGTAATCACAAGAGCAAAATTTATTAATAATAAAATACATCAAATAAAATAATCTCACAGCAATACTCAAATATAAAGGATTATAATTTAATATATAAAAAAATACAAATATAACGAAAATATAGAACACAAAATTGCTTGACGTTCAAGAAAAATTTGTTTTTATGATGTTTTTTCAATTGCCTATTGAACCAACTGCTGCCTGCAGTTGGTACCTATATGTCCGGTTAAAAGTCTAGCTTCATGGTCTAACCGGTGAAGGAGACCGGTCAGTAAAATTCTATCTCTTTCTGGTTACTTCTTTCACACTCTCCGTGTTACTAAATGGACATTCTTTAAATTTTTGGTACATTCCACCGGAAATTCCACAAATCAACCAATCAAAACACTGGTTAGTGACCGGTAACCGGTTACTTTCTGAATGCTCCCATTGATAATCGTATTGTTTATCTCTATGGTATGTATGGTATGTAGTTGATGATGATGACAATTGATTTTCCAACCTAAAAATTTGTAACAAATAAGTTTGTTATTATGTACATATGTACTTAATGTATTCTGGTGAATGTTATTATTCAAGATTAATAATTACTCTAAAATGTAGAAATCCAATTGAATCGTTATCGGGTACGAGTATGTACGTTATATTTTATAAAAAAGATTTAAATACACGTATTTTGAAAAAGGTCTCCATAATTATTTGTAGATATTGGTCCATTATAAACTGTATATATCACCATATATTAAACAACTATATAGTATGCTTAATATATGATATCACATATTTCTACATCTTATTAAATAAGTACAGAAGTTGGATATATTATTAAGTACATAGTTACAGTACAGACAGACCCACTGCATCGAGAGAAGTTAGCACCCAAAGCAGGCTACAGATTAGTGCTCTCTTCCATTGCTCTATTTATATTGAATCTGAAATAACAGTCCCCAAAAAACTTAAGCTCAACAGCGCTCACCATCACATGATACCCAGAACAAATGCCCTGCTTGTCACTCCTCTGGCCAGGATCTGGATACAGGCATATACATAAAGACAATGGGGTTTTTCAATAGGAATGATATGATTTCGACGGTTGTTAGCGGCTATATTTGAAATTTATATTAACATTTTGTTTCAGTATTATTTGACAAATCATCGTTGAAAGATATACAGTCACACAACGTGTTAGAATTATTAAAATTTATTATTAGTACGAGCAACATTGCGCTTACTTTGTGAAATTTATTTAATTTATTTAATCGGCAAACTCAACACTATTCGTCTAATTATTAAAAAATTATAAGCGGGTGCTGTTGTTACTGATACAGCGGTGCCAGTAAGACAACGATATGCATGAAGTGATGCCAACAATGCTACTGTCAGTGAAAGTATTCGAGAAAATCCAAATTTGTCAATTTCTTGCCATTCACAAGAATTAAATCTCTCAATCATCAACATGGCAAATGTTATGTCTACATATTGGGTCTACGTTATATCAAGATTCAGTTGCCGATGATGATTTATTGCATTGTAGATTCGCTAATAGGGCTTTAGAATGCGTAAATTGATATTTTCCATAAATAGACCGGTGAATTGACCTTAAATCGTATGATTTGACACAACTCAACTTTTTTTTGTAGGTTTTTGTGAAATCTTTGGTGTATTCCAATAAACTACTAACACTTCAAATATTAAAAACTAACATTAAACATGTTATTAGTGAGATACGACCAGAACAATGTGAAAAAGTGGTTAAAAATTGGGTCCGTCAAATGTACTCTACCAAACAAAATTGGGATTGTCCTTAAATAATGTTGTATTCCACATTAAATCATTGAAATTTTTAATAGTTTTACTTCATTTTAATGTTATATCTTTCTTATTAAAAAAAAAACTATTATATCTGATCCTAGTTCATATTTAATATATGTTCATATTGATAGCTTTCCGCAACGGTTAAGGGTTTTAAAATTTAATTGGTCCACGGTTTATGAATAATAATATCTACATTTATTCAGTGGCATTCACCTTTCTTTGGACAACATCCATCTATGTAATTTCCACAGAGTAATAAGTAATTCCTGTTTTTTTTTTAAAAACGTCTCAATGTGATTTTGGCAATGTTCTAAAGATAATTTTTGCCTTTCAGATAATTTTTGAAGGAATTAAATAAATCATAATCTATGGGGAAAAATCAGGTGGATAGGGTAGATGGGATGAGATACAGATGCTGCACATATGTTGGGGTTGGTAAAATGGCCCCTCCTCCTTCCCAGACTACAGGATCCAGGGGAGAAAGGTCTGTTTAAAGAAACATATTTGGTACTCGAAAAAGTTTGTTTTAAACAACTAGTTCGTTGTCCCACTGCTAAATTTTAAAAAGACTTCATATTCTTTAGTACCTACTAGAGATGTAACGAATGCGATTGCGAATATTAGCTGTCGATATTTGCGAATGCGAATGCGAATATTGACTTTTTGAAAAAAAAGCTAAAAAAAAAAAACGGTCTTCTGATTAAAATAGATATTTTTATTTGTTAATACATCATATTATATTCGCAAAAATATTCGCAACTTGACCTGCGAATGCGAATACGAATGTTTAAAAATGTGCTAATGCGAATGCGAATATTCGTTACATCACTAGTACCTACATATGTAAGAAAAAAAATATATTTTAAGTACAGGTTATTACAATCAAAATAACAAATTAATATTTGAAAACAATAAACTATTACAAAAAAAATGTTCATATTTTTTTTCAATAATAAGTATGACAAGTGACATATCGTTGTAAAGTGGAGTAAAAAACACGTTCAAATATGCTGTAGCCAACATAGTGACCTGTAAGAAAAACTAAAGTTAAAGCCTGTAACTGAAAAACTAAAAGTGATATAAAATTTCTAAATACACCAATCAATTCTACACAAAAAAATGCTTTAAATTCTGAATTTTCAGTTTTTTGGGTATATCGCCTAAATCTCATAAAATTATTAATATTTTTTGACGTAGTAACAATTACTCCTATCTTACAAATAATTAATTTCATTTAACCACGTCTGTATCTCTTACCGTATATACCATACGAACTTCTAAATACATGTTTTTTTTATAAATTAACAGTAATTGTCGACTGGTTCTAGGCCTCTTCCGACAGTTCCTCATGTTACAAAGTCAGTGTGCATATATTATTAGTATATATTAGTGTATGTGTGTGAAAATGGTTAGGTTAACAGGACACAAGATAGAAGAGAGAATTTGCTAATGGGCTAGTCATAGCAGGATATAACAAACAAGGTGACCATAATGAAAGGAGTTTGGGTTGGGGATTGGTAGTATAGCATGGATGCTAGATAATATATAAATAAATACATATTGATTTAATTTTGATATTTTATTTTTTACATAAACATTACATAAAAAATAATTAGCCAATATGAATAATTTTAAATAATAACAAATAATAAAGAGTAACATTATAATATTTTATAATATAATAAAATATAAAGACATGCTATTAGTTAAATAATTGCTATAAATCATATACAAATTTTTTTATTTTTCGCATATTTCAAAATATAAGAAATTTGAAAAATAGAACAAGTACCTACCTATATATATGTGATAAGAATTAGTATTTTTTATTAACTAATGAATAACACAGATTACTAAACTTGCATTTAACCAAAAAACTTAGTACTGATTTGCGGTGCTGATATTTATGCAATAATATTATAACTTTTGTTTTTAGTGTTATCATAAATTAAGTAGTTTTAATAGCTGACTTCCGAGCAGGGGCTATTGAATATTCTAGTTTAACACATTCCTTCTACTGATTATTATATTGCCAAATTTTTTAGTAATGATATTGTAAGTACCCATTTAATTTAATAAAAAAGTTATAATTGAATACTTTGTCCAGAATAAATGTTACAAAATATAATAGCTTGAAAACATTCCCGATTAAGTCGCTCTTCGGACACAAAGTACTGTCAGACCAACTTGGTCTACCCTATGAGTAGATTTATCCTGCTTTTTTAAGCCAAAGATTTTAGTGGAAAATACGCCTTGATATTCAGGCAATAATTGGCAACGGCAATGACTGGGGAGTAATCAATAAAAATACATCTTATAGTATACATGGCGTATTTTTATAATAAATAGTTTTTGAGTTATGCCTGATACACATGTAAAAAATATTTTAAAGCTGTAATGTTTAATGAATCAGTTTTATTATCCATCAGTGGAGTCTCTCTATTATTCATGCATTGCATACAGACTAAAACTTCCAACTACTTTATAGATAACATCTCTTTTAAAATTCTTATGAAGCATATGTTTGATTTAATACATGGTAGTACTTATAAAATATAATTACTTATAAGTTAAAGTTAAATTAGGTATCACACTGACTGTAATTATTATTATCATTATCAGACATTATAAGACAACTTAGCTTTGACCTACTACTGTAAGTTTGTAGAGGCCTTGTCGATGGTTTTCGAGTTTCAATGTGAAATATTAATATTGAAAATAAAATTGTAATTTGTGAAATACAAAACAAACCAGTTATAACGACATCGGTTGATATGACGTATCGGTTTGAATTGAATCTATAATTGCATTTTTTTCGGTTATTACGACTATCCGCTTTTTATGACCAATATAATCAATCCCTTTGATATCGTTATTATTGGTTTCTACTGTATATATATAAATAGGCTAGGCCCTTGGACATCTTAAATCCAACATTCATGATAATGAGTTAAAATCTTATAATATCAAAATCAGTGTTGAATTTTTATAGATCTCCATGAAAGTATAATAATAGCTAGATGAATATATTCTATTTATTCAAGATTAATTTAATATTTAATATAACATAATATTGAATGTGCACAATATTCTATTATATGTATGACGTATTATGTATATTATTATGTAAAAAATTTAAATGGGTATATACAGGTGATTCAGCACTGTCGTACCAAATTTGAACAGTAGACAGAGCTTTTAATGTACATGTGTCCGTACATTTTTCGTGAGGGAGCTACAGCCCTCCAAAAATTTTACTCAAAATGAGTTATTATTTAATATCTAGAGAACCCTCTTTGTGATACAGTTATGAAATTTGGTATTCAGTTTAGTTATAATAAATTATCGATTTTTTGTACTAGCCAATTATAATTTAGAGCAGGGCTGTATGAGGCCAGTGTGCCTTACGATTTTAATCTAGTATTTTTTTGTTCTTTAATTTTTTTCTGAGTTAGGCACTTATATAAGATTATATGATACAAATTACACAAAAATATACTTGGCTTATTTATCATAGGATAAACCGTTTTCGAGAAATATCGATGGAAAAAAATATGCAGAATTTTTTAATATGGCTGCTTAAAATTACAAAAAATAAATATATATTCTTGTTCTTTGATTAAAGGTAAGATAATAATGTACTAATATGAATTCTCTAAGATCTATAGCCAGTTCTATTACTGTTACACTTACTTTATTTTAACATGACTAAAAACAAAACTAAAAATGGCTATTTGTTCATATGGATGCATTTTTTGAGGTATATTTATAATAACTTTTTGTCTTACTTTTTATCATAGAAGAAGAATATAAATTTATTATTTGTAATTTGAAGCATACGTATTAAGTTAATTTCTGTATGCTTTCCTTTCATTGATATATCTCGAAAACGGTTTATCCTATGACAAATAAGCAATGCATGTGTTTGCATATTTTGTGTAATATGACCTTAAACAAGTACCCAACTCTATAAAAAAATTAAAGAACAAAAAATACTAGATAAAAATCGATGGGCCAACTAGCTCCATACAGCCCTGGTCTAAATTATAATTAGTTAATATGAGAAATCGATAACACTTATTATTACTAAACCGAAAACCAAATGTCATAAATAAAAACTCATTTTGAACAAAATCTTTGGAGAGCTGTAGTTCCCTCACGAAAAATTTCCGGATACATGTTCATTAGAAAATTTTTATTTAAAATATTTTTCTTAATCTACTGTTCATGTTTGGCACGACAGTAATGAATCAGTATGTATATTATCATTGTTCAATGAAAAGTCACCAATCCAGAAATCAATTTTTGTGTAATATGCATTTAAAAAATAAAAATGTTTTGTTTAATTTTCTTAAGAAGGAGGTGGAGATTATTGTTTGGACATAATAACTTATAATGCAAAAACGCAAAATAACAAAATAGTCATAGTGACTTTTCATAGAACGACAATGATATGTACATAGTACAGTACCAGATTTAGTCATAACTTGATAATAAATTCTTTATGGGATGCAAAAATTGCAGAATAACTAGATGATTAATAGTTGATTGAAAGGAATAGCATTTTACCTTTCCATGATGTTCAAAAACCTTGGTTTGGCTTTGCATATAAGTTTATTAAATGGATAATCAATTATTAAAATCTTTTATTATGTTAATAAATTAATACAATATTTTTCACTGAATACCAAATATTTTATATTGGTATTATTGTATTATTTAAAAACAAAAAATTGAAGAAATGTTGTCTTGCTTTGTATAGTTTAAACTAATCTTTATATTTTAAAAAATAACAGATTTTAGATAAATTAAACTATAACAAAATTATAAATGAGTCAGTCAGAAATCAAAACTAGTACTAAAAATTAGTATGGGAAATGAAATATTATTAGGAAATAGAAATTATTTTACTGAGCATTTTTTGTGTTTAATTACACTGATTAAATATTAGTTAGTAGGTTTGGTTCCTGATTGGCTCAAATGTAAGTAAAATATCATAAAATTATTTGATTGGCATATAGTCGTTATTACATACCAAATTATGTTGTATATTTTACAATTAATTAAATCTAAGGATATATTTCATGTTAATACACAGGCTATATTCGTTTTGTTACATACTAATAAATTTTGGCAAAATTTTGCTTTGAAAAGTATTAAACCTTAAAATAATTAATATAAAAGAATTCGTTTTTCTACAGCTTTTCGACAAATCGGACATTCTGACATACGATCACCACACATTTGGCATGTTCCATGTCCACACAGGAATATCATGTTCTTTAAACGATCCAAGCATACAGGGCACATGGTCTGTAGAAAAAATTATAATTAGATATCGAAAAAAATAGTTTATTTTGTTTATAATTACCTGATCTTTAATATCTTGTAATTGTTGCTGTAATTTCTGAATATCATTACTGGTATCACGACTACCATTATTCATATAAGTTACTGGTAAAAGGTTTACATTCAGTGAGTCTGACTGAGCAGATGTCGATGCTTCTTCACTGTCAACAATATCAGGGAGTTCTATGTTAAGGGAAGTGTTTTCATCATGACAGAGAGGTACACGTAAGTCGATTTGTGCACGACACTGAACGCATTTTTTCATGAGTACAGCACAAGACTCACAAGCGCATACATGTCCACAGGGATTAAATAACACAGATGCTTTTCTATCAGAACATACCACACATTCTTCAATCTGGAAAAATAGATTGATTTATTAACAGAGGATTGAACTGAACCTGAACAAAAAATGAATTAAATTGGATCAAACATGAACCGTGATTAGGAACCTAACTGTAACTTGTTGTGGTTTAAGCCAGCGTTTCTCAACCTTTTAGTATTTGCGACCCAAATTTCAATCACAGTTCTCATGGCGCCCCCCCCCCTCATACAATAATTTTCACTGAAAAATAGATCTCGGCTAAATATACAAAAAAATGTTTAGTGTGCTAATTTCTAATATTAAACCTTCTTTCGAAAAACTTTGCTCTGCAAGACAGGCCTAAGCCTAAGGGTTATTAATTATTAATTTTGTTTTTAATTAAATATTTATAAGTTAATTATTAATTACATTGTGCAGTACTGATACAATCCTATTTATAAGTTTATTATATCAGTGTAAATATAAACATGTATTTTTTTATTTATTTTTTATTATATCAGAATATATCTTATTGCTTTTCTTTCAGTAAATAAAATAAATTTTTTTAGTAATATTTTTTCCTATTTTTTCTCGATATGCTCGCGCCCCCCATTAAATTTTCTCACGCCCCCCTACGGGGGCGCGCCCCACAGGTTGAGAATCGCTGGTTTAAGCTTCTTTTTATTAAAAATGTATTATCTTCTTAGAAAAGTTATCTTTATGTTTTCAACGCTATAAAAAAATGTACAAAGCTGATATATGTATATACAGTAGAAACCGGTTATAACGACTTCGAAGGGACCAGTCAAATTAGGTCGTAAGTCAATAGTCATAATAACCGGCTAAAATACAGTTATATGGGATTTAGTTGGACTTTTATTTTGAGTTGTTAAAACCGGAGTCATTGTAACCAGTTTCTACTGTATATATATTTACCTTAACTCTTGCAGTAACAGTTTCACGGCAAATAAGGCACTTTTTAACTCGAGGTGCACAGATAGAACAGCATGTAATGTGACTGCATGGTCGAAATAGCATGTCTCGTTTCCGGTCTGAACAAACAAGACATTCTTCAAAAGTAATTGAAGCTGCAGCTTGGCACGCTTGTGTTGGCAATTCCATATCTATTGATTCTTTTTCCTTATGACATTTTGTCAATGTTTTGCATAAATTAGGGTCTGGACAGAGGTCCAGTGGTGTTTGTCCTTTCTTGTTTTTTATTGTCAAATCTGCACCATTCCCAGCTAAAAAGCATGCAATACTTGCTGATGATTTTTTATCACCGCCTTGACTACCCAGTCCCATTAGTAGTTTACCAACATCCTGGACGTCCTAAAAATAAGTTAAAAATAAAATACATATATAAAAATATAAATTTATTATTTAATTGTTAAATAATATTTAAAACTATCAAGATTTTGGATTTAAAGATAAACTAAATAAAAATAAGGTACGAGCATCAAGTATATTATAAAACTTCTTTATAGTTTTGTAGCAATACTTACTTGTAATTGACGTAACTGTGATAATGTGTGGTGCCGAAGAGCTTCATGTAAAGGAGTATCACCATCTTTATCTGCAACATTGAGACAAGCACCTTCACGAACTAATAATCGTACAATTTGAGTGTGTTGGCGCTCTACAGCAAGGTGTAACGCAGTCTGAAGATTCACATTTTGTAAATCCATATCAGCATGTCCACTACGAACCAACAGTTCAGCTACTTCTACGTGATTGTTAAGAGCTGCCAGGTGAAGGGCTGTATAACCATCATCTTTCTTTTCATCTACGATCCATGGACGAGGCAATTTGGCAAGTAGTATTTTCATTGCACTGTAAAAAAAATGAAATATTAATTAATCTGATATAATGCTTTTTAAGATATTTTCCAAATAGTTTGGATAAATTATTGAAAATTCTTGCTTTTAAAATAGTTTGAAATATCAGGAATGTACCAATATCACTTGAAAAAACACTAAAAATATTAGGAAATTCTATTTTACTGAGAAGGGTAGTTTTCCTCGAGGGTAAAATTTTTGACTGCAGTAATATAACTATATTTTAAATCTAAACATTTCTCCCTCTGAAAATGTCGTTTTCTTTTCAATAAAAACTCTGCTCAAAACTATTATAAATAGGTATGTAACTCAGGTGCGTATTAAGAATTTTTCAAATTTTAGGTACTGGAAAAAAGCATGTATTAAAAAATATCTGCCATGGGAGACACGGGACTCTTTTATACGTAATACTGACAGTGAACAGTATACGTGAATTACGTGTTTATTATTTTTGAAAAAAAAATTTTTTAGATAAAAATAGTCGAGTACATGTTATTATCTATATTTTATTCCCCATTTATTTTTACTAACATTTATGATTTAGACAGAAATAATTTTTTTTAATAATTATTTAGAATCACCCACATTGTTCACTCTCAGTATTGCGTATAAGAAAGTCCCATGATAACTATGGTAAACACGAACACGGTTTAATCTTTGTATAATAATATGTATAAGAAAGTCCCATGACACTCATGGCCATGGCAGATATTTCTTCTCTCTTATGAACTATTTGAAATATGTATAGCTGTATACATATTTTTTAAATGTATAAGACATAAATTATACAGATAATAATATTACCTACAATATTTAATCTGACCATTTTATCTTATTTGCAGTTTCAAAGTAATTCGAAAAATTCAAAAATTACATTAGTAAACAACCTTATCCGATTTAAAGATTATTTTCAAAATTACGATATTTTCTTCCCAGACAAAAATTAATCTTCACTATAAAATTTCACCCTTCTACGATTTGTTGTATTTGAGTTACAGCGTCTACAGACAGACAGACCGATACATAGACATCATGGCGAAAATAGTCAGAATGGATTCATGGAAGGTCAAAATGAATAATTCCATAAAAATCCAGATTTCGAAAAAATCGGCTTCACTATACTTACTTATACTATACATATATACATAATACATGGTACCTATCTTTCATATACATAGGTATACATGCGGTTATAAAAAAGTAAAAAATAATGATTCACAGCTTAATTACAAATAACATTTACTTCCTATTTTATTGATATTTTAAATTATGTTTTCAACTTCAAAATAGGTGAAAAAAATAATAATACAGAAAATTAACAAAAAAATGTAAAATAACAATCCTCAAACGTCAATCGATTACGATCGTTTTAATAGGTACATCAGATAACTTTTTAATGGACATTATTTCCATATTATTTTAATTTATAGACTATATAGACGTACTTATACAGCATTTAGAAATCGTCGTTACTGTATCAATACGACAATATAGAAATACTTTTAGAAGTACATATTATACGAATGCATCCATTATGCATTCAAATCTAAATAACATGAGGAGGTGGCTTTTCTGCATTCTGTATCGTACTTTAAAGTTAAAGTGAATCGTTAAAAGAACAAAAACACTTCAATGTAGACTGCTGCCGCATTCAATATCAAATCGATGTTGAGATTACTTCATATTTCAATATTACCGTGGTTTAGAATACTTAAATAAAGAATTAGTTGAATTTACTTATCATAGTTAAATTGAATCGAAATACGGGCAAACAAATTTTATTATTTGTTAAAAACAATTAGTAAATTAGAACAAATATTAGATTGAGTCGATCCACTATATTTTCCAGTGAACCAAGTATGTTTTTTAAATACAATTGTTTATTTTATGATTCACATTTGGTTAAATGGCTTTATTAAAAGAAAATTTTCCAATTTGCATAAAATCATGATAGTTCAAAACTACTATCAGTCTAGCCCGGCTTTCACCTATAAGGAATACTAATTTCAGCAAGTAATATTAATTATTTTAAATAATATAGTTATTTAGATATTATAATCAAATAATGTTTTATTTATCTTATTTTTTCTTTCAACCCGCATTGATTTGATCCATTTTTCAACTAAACTCATTTATTAATTTTAAAATAATTTTTTTTCAATGTATGAATAAATTAAAATCATATTTAACTCTCAAATGTTAAGGTATAAATTAATTATAAAATATAAACATAGGAATATTTTTCTAATACTACCTTTTTCAATTAACTGTTTTTATTACATACTGAATGAACCATTATAGCCCAGGAAATAAAGGTTTTTACTAAGAAAAAATTCCGACCAAGCTGGATTTCGGTGGAGACATTTATTTTGATGTCCTAAACATACCCTAAAAAGTCCCCATAATTTGGATGGCGGGTTTTTATTTTTTAGGGGGTAAAGGGGGGCTGATTCTAGTTTTTTGCAAATATCTCAAAAATGATCGATTTTTCGAGGAAAATTGTTATGAAGAAAATTGTAGCTTATAAAATTCTACATAAAATAGGTATTTATACTTTTCTCGTATAATCAATACTTTTTAAGTAAACGGTTAACTTAGTTAAGGGTGCATTGAAAAGTGCCAAAAACTGAACTTTTAGGGGCAAGCAATTTTATGGTTGATTATTATAGATTTTGGGGCGTAGAATTCGAAAAAAATAGCCCGGACTGTCGAAAAGTAGTGCAACACCCTTAAAAAAGGGGTTGAAGGGTGAAAACCCCGTTTTCAAGATTTTTTTCAATTTTTCTCAAAATCTAAATCGATGACGGGGTGTTTTTATGGTTGATATTTATTGGGGACACTTAGACGAATCGATCGGGACCACAAATATTGAATTTGACAGAAAAATACTCTTTCTAGAGGGTTTAAAAAAACGTAAAAATGTTTATTTCGAGGAAAAAATTAAAAAATTAATAATTTTTGTTCAAATCAAAATTGATCTCAAATTGTTCCTGAAGTTCTAAAGAATACGATCAACCATAATTTAAAAAAATATTAATATTTTAACCAATGAAAATCGCTAATCTTTAAGGGTAGGTAACGTAATTTTTTTTATCAATTTTCATTGATTAAAATATTAATATTTTTTTAAATTATGGTTGATCAGTATTCTTTAGAACTTCAGGAACAATTTGAGATCAATTTTGATTTGAACAAAAATTATTAATTTTTTAATTTTTTCCTCGAAATAAACATTTTTACGTTTTTTTAAACCCTCTAGAAAGAGTATTTTTCTGTCAAATTCAATATTTGTGGTCCCGATCGATTCGTCTAAGTGTCCCCAATAAATATCAACCATAAAAACACCCCGTCATCGATTTAGATTTTGAGAAAAATTGAAAAAAATCTTGAAAACGGGGTTTTCACCCTTCAACCCCTTTTTTAAGGGTGTTGCACTACTTTTCGACAGTCCGGGCTATTTTTTTCGAATTCTACGCCCCAAAATCTATAATAATCAACCATAAAATTGCTTGCCCCTAAAAGTTCAGTTTTTGGCACTTTTCAATGCACCCTTAACTAAGTTAACCGTTTACTTAAAAAGTATTGATTATACGAGAAAAGTATAATTACCTATTTTATGTAAAATTTTATAAGCTACAATTTTCTTCATAACAATTTTCCTCGAAAAATCGATCATTTTTGAGATATTTGCAAAAAACTAGAATCAGCCCCCCTTTACCCCCTAAAAAATAAAAACCCGCCATCCAAATTATGGGGACTTTTTAGGGTATGTTTAGGACATCAAAATAAAAGTCTCCACCGAAATCCAGCTTGGTCGGAATTTTTTCTTAGTTTGAGCGTTTTTTTGAGTCTATTGCCTGGGCTATTATAATTTTAATGGATAAATAAACATTCGATCAATAAATGAAATTTCTTATTTTGAGATAAATAAACTGTTTTATTGTTAATATAATAATGACACCTTCTTAAGGCCAGCAAAGTTAATCAACAACCAATTAACTTTTGTATGAACATTTTGAGCTTTTTTAAGTGGATTGATTAAAATGACCCATCATATATTTTAATTTAGAAAATATAGTACAACTTTTCAAAATACAGTAAATACTGTTTTATATAATGTAATCAAGGGGGAATCAACCGGAACGGGGTTCCGGTTTGTGAAGTTTTTGAAAATATCGTTTCGGTTCGTATGCAAAATGTTCACCTGTTTTTTATTACATATATGAAATATGAAGTGGTGTTTCGGTTCTTGAAATTTTCCATTCTAAGCTCTGAATACATACCGGGTTTTAAAAAAAGATCGTTAAATATTTAAAGAGGTAATAGTATGGACCAAATAAAAGAAAAAAGTCTTAATAAACATGGGTCCGCAAAGTAACAGTTTCGGAGATATGGAAGGTTATTCTTTTTTGAAACATTTATTTGCAATTATTTATTACTTATTTATTATGTTCTAACAAACAGAAGAACCTTCTAGCAAAACCAAAAAATAAAATTACATAAGGTGTTCAAAGTGTCCTTCTATTTCGAAGCAGGAGACATCTTTTTACATGCAATAGCTTGCGTTTTCTTATCATAGTTGGCTGTTTTGTGAAATAAACATTAAGTATTTACACCAAACTTTTCCACGTAGATGTGTAGGAAAGGGGTGAGTCTGTATTATGTCCTGCAAGATCGCCTGATTTAAACATTTTATATTTATTTTTTTGCGGATATTTGAAAACATGTGTCTAAGATACTCCTGTAGCTGTAGCTACGAATTAATCAAAAATGCCAACAAATCCGAGCCAATGAGAGGTTTTTAAAAAGAGTTTGAATAATCGTCAGGAAGTTAGCACGGACTTGTGAAAAACAACAAAAATTAAAGTGAGAAATTTAAATTTAAATTTTGACTTAAAAATATTGATTAGGTACTTTGAAAGACTGATTGTAAGTAGAGAGCATTTTGGAGCAATTTGGGAGCAATTGTTTGACCATAAGAAATATTACGAAAAACGATTAGTTTTTGAAAAATGCCATTTTAGGATATTTTGTTTTTTTGTATAGTTAATAACTTTTGTTTAAATTTTTTTAGAGTTGGAGCAATTTCAGATACATGTGGAGTAATTAAGGAGCAATTTTTTGACCTATACAAAACATTGCCATATTGCATACTTATTAATGCTGTTTTGCAACAATTAAAGTGAGAAATTTAAATTTAAATTTTGACTTCAAAATATTGATGATTTTGAAAAACTAAGTAGAGAGCAATTTGGAGCAATTAGGGAGCAATTGATTTACCATAATAAATTATTACAAAAAACGATTCGTTTTTCAAAAATACCATATAACAATTATTTTTTTTGTTTAGTTAATAACTTTTGTTTAAATTTTTTTAGAGTTGGAGCAATTTCAGAAACATGAGGAGCAATTAAAGAGCAATTTTTAGAGCTAAAAATTTTTCTTGTTTTTCACAAGTCCGCGCTAACTTCCTGACGGTGTTTGAATATCATTCAGACAAAAATGTCGTGCCTGCTTGGAAATGGAAGGAGGGCACTTTGAACATCTTATGTAACTTTATTAAGCTAGAAACTTCTTTTGTTTGTACATAATAAATAATTGCAAATAAATGTTTCAAAAAAGAATAACCTTCCATATCTCTGAAACCGTTACTTTGCGGATCCATGTTTATTAAGAATATTAAACAACTGTAGTATGTTTAATATCTGATCGTACGTATGGTCATTTGGTCATCCTACATGCATATATGACGTGATTTGACTGATTTGTTATATGTATGTAAGTACATTTTTCAGATATTATTTAGACCAATTTGAAATACAAAACAATTTTATTTCTAGTTATTTAACGTTAAATAGAATATTCAAGAAACGTTTTTTTCAATATTCAAGTATACTTAAACAAATATTTTTCAAATCACATAATTTAAAATAAATCTGTTCATGAGTGTAGAAAAATAGAATAAAAAGAAAACTGAAATCGCTTTTATTTATGTGCATACGTAATGATGATAAATAAAACAGTTTCATGGAAACATCACTGAGCGGTCAATAAATTATATATCTCTTTATATTCATTACATACTATTTAGTACGGTGTGTTTGATAGCAGTCATTTTATTTGTCAGTGGACGTAATTAATGGAAATGGGATTCCAAGTTTGGTGTAAAATATTTTTTTTTTGTAATTTAATATTCGTACAATATCAGACAGGTATATGTATAGTTTATGTTGAATATTATCAGAAAATTAAAAATAAATACTTTATTTAGAACTGAATAATAATTCGCTCAATGGACATAGACTAAAAACAAGGTCGACACAAAAAAAGAGATAGAGCATGCGTTGAGTAATTGGTTGAACATGGTGTAAAAAAGATAGAGTATGTGTTGGGTTATATCTCTATACCTTCACTTATGTGAACCAAAATTTACATATTAAGGTAAAACAGAATGTGCAGTCTACATATGTCTTTATGTCTAATTCTTCGATAAGTTGTTATCTAAAAAATAATCTAAAAATTGTCGTATCGGATAACAAAATACTTTTTTAGAAGACATATATTTATCTATAACTATTAGCTATTACCCGCGACTTTGTCTGCGTGAAATACAGGTTAGGTAATACAGATTTATGTTATGATGATAGTCGATTAAAAAAGGTTTTAGTTTCGCATTTGCACGCTAGATGTCTACGCCAAAAAAGTATAACCTATACGCGTACAAATGTCACACACCCATTCATTTATCTAATATTTTTTTGGGATACAAAATAGATTTTGCCTTTCCTTAGGATGCAAGCTATTTCCCTGCCAAATTTCATCAAGATCGGTTCAGCGATTTAGCTTGAAAAAGTCAAAAGTAACAAATAGATAGAGACAGACACATTAAAAAGCGTTTGAATTTTTCTCTATAGATAAGAAATTTGTTTATACCGGGCAAAAGTATTTCTTAACCATTATTTTGGCCACCTTTTTTATTTATCTACTTTTCTGGTTTATCAAAAAATCCTTTTCGATTTTTTTTGTACTTTGTTCTCCATTTCTTGTGTTTAATTTGTTTTTAAAAGCAATCTAAAGGAAATACAGTTGATTTTTCAAGTACTTTGACACAAGGCAAAATAATGACAACCAACATAGACAATTGACATTAGTAAGATGTAACTGACAATTAATTCAAATCGACATTGGCTACAAGAGCAGAATGAGAATATATATAATGGACATAAAGAAATAACAATAATATTTAACATTTTCATACATTTAGCTTTGTTTTTTTTAAAATCGGCATAGAACCTTTAAAATTAGTATCGAGAATAATTGCTAATTGCTATACATATATTGAATATAAAAAAATGATTTAACGTCAAGATAATATTTGCATTGTGTAATGAGTAGCTGAGAATATAACTGGCGATTTTTTGTACTGAATAATAGATATGGCCTTGGATATGCTCATTAATATAAAGTATTAAATGAAAAAAAATTCTGAAATAATAAAACAAATCATTCTTATTTATAATTTTCATATTATATATTATATATATTAAATTAATATATGATTTATTATATGAATATATGTATTTTATAACCCATTTTATTGTTTAAAATTAAAAATTAAAAATGAAGTAATGAATCCATGGTTAATTAGGGTTCAAAACCAAAAATAAATAGAAGAATTTAAATAACAAAAATAAAAAGTACCTAAACTGTACGAACAAAATAGTTATTGTTTTATATATACATAGTATTAAACTTGTTTTGCCTTCAAGTATAAAGGGTGTTATTGATATTTATTTATGGAAAACAATGGTTTCATTTCAGTTCTTATTTTTAGAACAAACTATAATTTATTTAAGAAAAGATATAAATACATAGAGTTTAATAGGTTTCCTTTTACATTCCATTTATTTAACGATTTCCCAGTATGTATAAGCAAAAATAACACTTCCCTTTCTAAATAAATTTGAAAAATGATTTTATATTAATTAACCAATTGATATATTATTATAGCAGATCGATCATTTGATGATACAATAAATTGTTTTTACAGTCAAATGCCAGACCAATATAAACTCACTAGCCTTTTCTATGCAGTTCATTGCCCTAGTTATAACATTTCATCTATTTCTGTTTGATTTTTTAATTTATATTTTAACTTATATACATATTATAATTGTATACAATTAACAATTAGCTATCAAAATTATTATAAATACACATTATTTTTTTAAATAAAAAATACCAATTGTGAAACTATAATTCATCTTCCCTATACAAAAAAATGAAATTCGACTAAGCAAACAATTATTGTTTATAACAATTTTTCAATATATAATAGTATGAAATTCCATCCTCACGACTGTTTTATATCGATTTTTTTAAACGCCGGGTAATCATGCAATGCAGACCCACACATAGTTGATGAGTGACGTCACTGCAATGACACATCCACACTGTCTGTGCATTAAAGCACTAAATATATACAGCACAACTAATAAGTCACTAGCCTGTATGAGATGTCGCGGATACTTCTTGCATGACAACGTGCTTGACGAAACAGACAACTGGATATCTATGCATAATGCATATGCATAGTTGTTAATTGCAACGTAAAGCCAATTGAAACTATGATAAAGGTTAAATTAACCGTGTCGTTAACATATGTTAACTGTATAGTTTATCTTATTAGCACTATTTACATAAAATTAGTCAGACAGATAAAATATGCAATAATAAAGAAAGTATTTAAACCAACGTCAAATCTATATCAACTATAATTTTATGATAGAAATTAAAACGATTCTTATAATTACAGTTTATATTTAGATTTATTTATTTTATGAAGGAATATAGCAAATGCATAAATTTTATCAAAATTAATCATCTATTAATATCAAAACCTCTTAAAATTATACTTCTGTAAGTTCTATAATTAACATTAAAATCATAAAGGTTTATTAAAGTCAACTCAATTTAAAAAAAATCATAATTCAAATAAGGGTTTAATAATTGTTTCGTATTTCATATATATGAATTTTAATATAACATATATACAAAGTATTTATCTAAAAGCCCCAATAAATGCGACATTCGAGTTCACATTAATATTAAACATTCATTCACAACAGGATGTATCAACAAAAACAACAAAAAATAAGCCTATTAATGTAAAGCCTTGTACACACATAAAATGATAAGTTTTAAACTTTTGTTGTATGCGACATGATTATATAATATAGTCATAAGCTATTTGTTGAACACACTAAATGTTTTGCATTTTGATTCTGACGATAATTAACTGTTAATTGTAAGTTTCGTTATTTATTTCTACACACAAAAAATACATAGGACCATAGTGGTTGTCCATCTTATTGTTTTTGTGTAAGTGTATTTTTTGACATTTATAAAATTAAAATAGTCTTTCATCGATCAAGTGTGCACAAAGCATAAGAATAATAGACTTACGACTCGACTATATAAACAAACTTGCTGTATTAATACATAAATTAAACTTTTTAATATGTCCACAGTAATGTTCTGTTTGAGTAATACTAAAGCATTCGTGTATATATCAGAGTGTAATTTGTCGTTGTGTGTGAAGACTTGGGTGTAGTTTTATTACAAATAAAGTGCAAAATAAAATGGCACCATGCCTGATAATAAAGCATTATGGGCCAGTTGAAATGGTGGAAAAGTTATAATACATTCATATAAAAGTTTCGATAATAATGTGTGAATGTGCAGCGAAATTCTCCAGCTATATTTCTAACCGTCGTAACATTTTACTGTCCTGCAAAGTTTGTTAGTGCCTATGTATTACGTTTTGAGAAATTATATAATGAAAAATAAAAAAATAAAACTTTTATGTATGTAATGAATGGTGTATAAATTACCATATGGTATACACATAATTGATATATTTTATATACAGGGTCGGATTTTAAATGTGTTGTATCGTGAGGAATTATCACTAAAGTTTCAAACTTTTTAATGTGATTTTTATGATATATTTTTTAATACAGTAAAAAAACGGTTATAACGACATCGAAGGGGCCGGTCATATTGGTCGTAATAAGCGGATAGTCGTAATATCCGGTAAAAATGCAATTATATGGGATTCAGTTGGACTTTTATTTTGAGTCGTTAAAACCGATACATCGTATTAACCGAAGTCATTATAACCAGTTTCTACTGTATATTTTTTTTGCAAAATTAAAGAAGTCATTAGTTTGGTTCATGTTAAAATATTAAAATAGAAACGACGTATTTTTTATAAAATTGAATTTGTTTTATGTTAAAATCAGAAAATAATAAATTAGACCAGCGATTCTTAAACTTATGTGGTCTAGGGATCCCTTTTTTGAACAATTATTTTTCAGGGACCCCCATCCCTGATAGAAAAACAAAAAATGTCGTTAGATACTAATTAATCACTGATAAATATATAGAAATAAAAAGTACTTTATGTAAATTATTTTTTTGCCAAAAATGTTTCACGGACCCTCGTAAAAGTTTGGCAGCCCCCCGGGGGTCCGTGGACTCTAGTTTAAGAACCGCTGAATTATACAGTTATATTTAAATTTTGACTTTATAAACAATTTGTTAGTAATTTTGTTAATCTGAGCAGTTCAAAAATTATTAAAGATGTAACAAATAACATGAATTAATCTTCATGACAACTTCTTTTTTACCGAAACAAAATGCGACTAGTATTATATTTGTAATGTACATTGTAATTGATAAAAACTGATTTGCGTACACATGTGAATGTGCCAGTGAATAGAGAGAGTTTATTATAACAGTTATTTAATTATAAGTAATAAGTTTCTTCCGCGATTATAATGGCAGATATTTTATCAACTGTGATTTATGTAGGTATATGTATCTGGCAATGGACGAAAAGTTTTGGTAATAATGGTAAGTTACTTTAGCAATAAAAAATAAAATTATTATTTCTTTATTAATTTTGAAGACATTAAATATATTTTAATGTTGTTTACAAGATAGTTTATTACTAATAAAAAAACTGCTAACGTTATATTGCTATCCAAGTTTTCACATTTACAAATAAATAATCAAATATTTATTTCCATCGATAGGATAATTCAGTATTATTATAAAGATAATGTACTGTAAAGTTATGAGTAAATAAAATCTTTTTGCTATAAAATAGACAACGTATTGACAATATATTGTTAATTAATTTTTAATATAACATTTCAATATTTCTAAATAATTTTATATTAACGTCAATGCAATATTTCACATTACAATCATTTTAAATCATTCCGAGTTTCTGAAATATTTATAATTAATTATATTATTTTATACATAGTAATACACCAAAAATACAGATTCATGCAAATAATATTTTTTTTAGTAATGTGAAAATTCCCGCCAAAGATATGACGGTTGGTCACCTAATTTAATAATTTTAAAGATCAACTTCATAAGTAAGTACAGTATCACATGAATTCTTTTGGTTTATCAAGGACGTACACTTGCGTCACTGACGGAAAAATATTATGCCGGGGTGGGTTTGTAGAGTTTAGTTACATCTTTAATTATAAATTACACAAATAGTTCTCAATACATATTTCTTGTTTATAATAACTTTATTTTATAAGAATTAAGTAGAAACGTATATATCACATTCAATACGTATAACATTCGCTACAAAAATTAAAATACTTACTATAAATATGATTCATTTAATAAATTAGCATATAGGTTATTCAGAATTATTGTTTAATTAAAATATAGTATATATGCGTCAGAGGTAACATGTTTATAATTTATTTTAGAATTGCAATTTTTATACTTTAATAATAAATGAATTATAATGATGCGAATGGAAGATATTTACTATAAATGAAATATAAGATATAAACATTTTAATGAGTACCCATATATTTTTATTTTTCCTGTTTTGTTCATACGATTTAGATATTTATTATATAAAATTATTTTTAATGGGTAACATTACTGTAACGTACACTTTAAAAGTAATCCTGTTATTTGAAGCAATACATATTTTCTTCTGTGCTGACAATGAGCTAGGTACATATGGGGCATTCCACGCCAAATCACCGAGGTCGTGACCCCGACTATTTTTGATTCTCCTGATTTTTTGGTATCATTTAGTATCTATCCAGAGTAGCTTTCATGATTTTTTTCAGATTTTTATCTTGCCTCCCCTAGAAGTTATGGGGACTTGAAATTTTTTGAAAATTGTCGAATGATATTTTTCAAATGCTTATAACTCCGTGAATAATTGAGGTACAATCGAATTTTTTTTTTCATTTTCTTTGTTTTGAAATGTAGTTTTATAAAAAAAATACGAAAAAAATTTTAAAAAAATATTTTCATTTTTTTTTCATTTTTAAACCAAAAATTTGATTTTTGAAAAAGAGTGCCGTTTTTTTTTCTCTTCAAAAAATTCTCAAAAATTCTTCATTCAATTTGAAAAATTTTAAGACTATTCCGGTTGTGGTATTTTTTTTCGTGCTATATATTTTTTACATTTTTATACATACATGCAATGTATTGTGTATAATAAAGTACAGGTTTATTTAATACCAAATCACTGAGGTCATTTTTGATTCCCCTGATTTTATGGTATCATTTAGTACCCATCCAAAGTAGCTTCCATTATTTTTTTCAGATTTTTATCTAAACCTCCCCAAATGTTATGGATCTTTGAAAATTTTCGATCAAAAATGCCTGTAATTTCGCAAAAAATTGAGGTATCGACGGCTTTTTTTCATTGTCTTTTCTTTGAAATGTGGTTTTTATTTAAAAAAATAAACAAAAAAGTGAAATTTTTAGGTTTTTAATTTTTTTCAATTTTAAACGGAAAATTTCAATTTTTTTTCTTATTTTTCATTTTCTGTAAGAAATGTACGCTCTTAAACAAAATTTTAATTAGCAAGTGATACATCTTTATTAAATAACTAAAAAAAAAAAATTCAAAATAAAAAAAAATTATTTTTTTTAAATTCGAATTTTTTTTTTCAAAAATTATAAATTTTTGGAAAATAATATTTGGTCAATTTAAAAGTTACATAGAATGTGACTTAAAAAAAATCAGCCAAATCTATGCAAAAGCCGATTTTACATGCTTACACGGCTATGGCATTTTCGGTTTTTGATCGAAAATTTTCAAAGATCCATAACATTTGGGGAGGTTTAGATAAAAATCTGAAAAAAATAATGGAAGCTACTTTGGATGGGTACTAAATGATACCATAAAATCAGGGTAATCAAAAATGACCTCAGTGATTTGGTATTAAATAAACCTGTACTTTATTATACACAATACATTGCATGTATGTATAAAAATGTAAAAAATATATAGAACGAAAAAAAATACCACAACCGGAATAGTCTTAAAATTTTTCAAATTGAATGAAGAATTTTTGAGAATTTTTTGAAGAGAAAAAAAAACGGCACTCTTTTTCAAAAATCACATTTTTGGTTTAAAAATGAAAAAAAAAATGAAAATATTTTTTTTAAATTTTTTTCGTATTTTTTTTATAAAACTACATTTCAAAACAAAGAAAATGAAAAAAAAAATTCGATTGTACCTCAATTATTCACGGAGTTATAAGCATTTGAAAAATATCATTCGACAATTTTCAAAAAATTTCAAGTCCCCATAACTTCTAGGGGAGGCAAGATAAAAATCTGAAAAAAATCATAAAAGCTACTCTGGATAGATACTAAATGATATAAAAAAATCAGGAGAATCAAAAATAGTCGGGGTTACGACCTCGGTGATTTGGCGTGGAATACCCCATATGTTATTCATTTTACTTAATTAATATACTAGTTCAAGAAAATTAATGATATCGTTATCATAAAGATTACGCCTAAATATCCAAACATCCCAGCATAATAAGACTATCACTTATCACTACTCGAATACGTATTATTATTGTTTTTTCACTATTATAAAAAAATAAGATGTTAACCGCAACATCGTCGACGTGAAAGTATTTTTTATCAAATTATTTTTCAGGATACAAAGTAACCTATATGATCTCTCTCAGGATGCAAGCTATCTTCCTACCAAATTTCATTAAGATCGGTTTAGCGGTTTAACAAACAGAGAGAGAGAGAGAGAGAGAGAGATATTATTTTTAGAAAATGGTATAAAATCTTACTTAATAAGTACACGACTAACTTAATTCCGTTATAGTTTTTGTATCACAGAATATAATAAATGAAATGATCATCATTTTTTAATGATATTTTGGTGAATACAATATTTAGTAAAAAGGGCATATAATTTAACTTAATACATGACTGACTTTAATTTCATAGTGTTAATATTTGATACAGACAGTGCCGGATTTACCCAATGTGATGCCGTAAGCAGTAACCATCTGAAGGCCCTTATTTTTAATTCTGATGACCTTTTTTTTAGTCATCACCAAAATTTGCATTACCATTTTTTCCTATTAACTGCAATGTTACGCTGATGCCCCCAAAAATCACTTTTATGGTGCCCTCAGGGATCGCATGCCCTAAGCAGTTGCTTCTTTTGCTTATTGGTAAATCCGGCAGATACAGATTACATATATACTATCTCAAGTTATTTGTTATTTATTCATTTAATTTTGAATATTACAATTATGTGTACATTTCGGAATCAAGACAAAATAAAATTCAATCTCTACAAATATAACGTACAATAATAAAACTGACTAAGAAAATAGCCAGAGCTTACATAATTCCCCTCTACCTCACATAAATAATAACGATGTCTATTCATACAAATATACTTCTCATTGACTCAAATAGTGTTTGATACACACACACGTCGCGGTTGTTATATTTAGATCGTTCCTCCAGCCGTGTTGGCTTTCTGCTGCTCCCCGAACCCTCCCATGAGAGATCGCAGAGTGCTCCGCGCACCATCTCCAGGGGCACGGGCATTAAGGTACCACCACCACCACTACTCTGCGTTGCAACCGGATACTCTATCGCGCTATTTCACTGCATTAAGTGTTATTTGATTTACCCGTATACGAATGCAGAAATATGGATACATTAAAACACATCGAATCTTACATCTCTAGTCTATTTTAATATTTAATGGATTAATTGAAATGTTAACTCCTTAGTCAAAATAGTGGTCTAAGTGTATAATCCTTAGAAGAAGTTTTAAAAGAGAGGGGGTGTTGTGAATACAGAATATTGTAAATTAAATTTAAGAATCAAAAGTGTGAAGAAAATCGAATAGTTTTAATTTTATTACATTTTAATTATGGCAGATTGAATTTATTTTTCATAGTAAATAAAAAATAGTTGTTTTCGCAGAAATGAAGAAACAATAAACAAATATATTTAATTAGCTTTTATATATGGTATTTCACGTCACATGTCTAATCTTTTTTAATTATTGATAACAAAAAAAAAGAAGTATACTATAATTGGTTAATTAGAAAATACAAAAACATTAATTTATTATATTGATAAAGAAATGAAACTGGCATATTTTTTCTATACAAAGTAATTAGTTTAATTCGTTAGAAAATTAACAAAGAATGGAGATAATGGCAATAGTAACAAGATTATATAAAAAAAAATATATATTTTCAATATAAATTATTTTTGAGCGAAAACTTATTTTACAATATGGATTAATAGCGTAATTGAATTCCCTGATATCTGAAGCGTTTTTTTCGTTCTTTTATGCATAATGCAGTATATTTTATCTATTTTTTTGTACAGTAGGTATCTTGTGAGAATTTCTGTATAATAAAATGATTTTGTTTTCATTGTATCGAATTAATTTAATAATTATTTCTATTAATATTATTATTATATTGATTTAAACAATTATGTATATTATATAGTAAGGATATAGGATATAGTAAGGATTCAGTAGCCGAAACAATGAATACCGCTATTTTTTATTGTAACATTTAAATAAGAGATACATTTTTCATTGATATTATCAAAGATTCCTGCGTCAGAGTTGCATTTTTTAATAAATATTTCTATTTGTTCAAATATTGTTCCATGAACGTAAATTGCTGAATACAATCACACATTTATTTTTGGAATAAGAAAATATAATTTGTTTGTATTATTTCCAAAGAGAAAACGTATTTCACACTTGTTAATACCTACATATGTACATGTCATAATATTTATAACAGATTTAAAAATATATTTGCGATGTTTATCTCTCGAAATAGATCCTATGCAACCCGAGTGCAGTAAAGACAATATATTTGTATCAATTTAAAGGTTTGATATAACGCCAATCCAGTGGCAGCTCGAAAAAAGAGATTTGCAAATTAATTACTATTTGACTTGTAGCAATTAGTCAGATTAAATTTACAATTGATATAAACAAGGAACTCTCCCCTTTAAAAACAAAAATCTCTGAGGTTTTTGAATTTTATGACTCTTGACTTCGTTGTTTCTTTATAATTAAATTTCATTATACATATATAATTAATTATACATATACATATCAGTTTTCAATGATGCAATCAATTAAAAATAATATTTTTATCGAATTATTGATATGTATGTATTAGGGTGGGTCAAATTGTATGGGCCCGAAAAAATCTCTATGGGCAACTCACGATTCTTGTACTATGGGCCATAACAAGTATTTTTGCCAATGGAACCATACCTCTAAAATCATTTTCCAAAATACTCAAAATCGATCTATTTAGTGCATTTAAAAAAAAATTATTGAAAATGTGTATACGGGGGTTTTTTGGGTCGGAAAATCAATTTTTCACATTTATTTTTATTTTTGACTGCCGCCAGGGGGCGTTTTCGTGCATTTTTGAAATATCTTCAGACAAATTTCGGCAAGCTCGAAAATGATTTGAGAGGTATGGTTCCATTGGCAAAAATACTTGTTATGGCCCATAGTGCCAGTATCGCGAGTTGCCCATGGAGTGAAAAAATTGACCCACCCTAGTATGTTTGTATTTTGTTTTGGTACCGAATATTTGAAAATATGTTTATACCTTATTCTAATGTATATATTTCAGAAAAGAAGAATAATGGTGTTACAAAAAAAATGTTTTAGTATAAAGAAACCTCATAAAAGTAAGGAAATAATAATAAATAAAGGAACCATTGGATATTTTGATTTTCAAGCGGGTTAAAGTAGAGTTCCTTTGTCATATTAACTTTTTTTTAATTTAGGAAGATATTTTTATTTATTTTGAAACAACATAGAAATTCTATAAAATTAATATTTTGAAACCAACGATTAAAAATATAAGTTCCCATACTACTGTTTTTATAAAATAACTAACGAAAATTTTTATTACATTACATTCAAATTTCTTTTAATCATGTACTTTATATTATAAAATTGAAGTTTCTCATTACCCCTATATCAAGGCGCCACTGTAAGTGTGTACGTCATACACTTAGCGCGAATTGCTGCAAAGGAGCCTGGGTACCCCGCATGTGGGCTGGCGACCACATGGGCCTGAGTCCTCATCCAAGCACATGTGGAACAACTGCGGGCCTGGACAGGGCTGTACCAATAAACGAAAGTCGTCTCAACGTTACAATATTTCGACTTTTAATTTTTTAATAAAATATGTATCATAAATTTGAAAAACTGAAAAACAACCAGCGTTTGAATTCTTGATATGACCATCTAAATTAATACAGGTGAGTTTTAATTGATTTTATTTGTTTTATCCCCTAAATATAGGTATATTCTGAGAGATTATTTATTATTAGTCAGTCCATTTTCTAAAACAATATATTTGTTTAGTCAAAACAAGAGGTAAAAAATAAAAATAAATTGAATACATTGAGATCCTTTTTTAGTTAAAGTCACATCCCCCTATTTTAAAATTGTAAGCTAAATTATTTTTATAGGAAATTAAACTGCGTCAAAAAAATACAACATAAACACGCCTGCTATGTTGAACATAAAAATAATGACGAACTGAGAGTTGTAAAAATTAATTCCATCATATATCACAGTGTTTTAAAATGCTATTTCTACACCCCTTATCAAGCTATTCTAGACGCTGCTACATTTATATGTGTATGTTGATATAAACGGCCTTTAGAGAAAGAACCCACATTTACCGCACCATGCGATAAACAAAGAGGGTTCTGTTTTGTTTAGGAATTTTAACATACCCATGTAGGGGATCCAAGACGGGACGCATCTGTTCCACATAAGGGACAGATAAATAATAGCTGTATGGACTGATAGAGACAGCATAACGACTGTGCAATGCATTAAAAAGAAGTACATTTCATTAAAATTATTCGAGAGGAAGACGACTTGATGTGGTTGTGTTTGAAGAAGTAGGATAGATGATTTGTATTTAAAATGCACATATGATTCTTACTATAAAATAGGGATTAGACTTATTGAATAGAAAAAGATAGTCTCAACTATTACGTATGGTATTCAGGGGTGATGAAAATATCTATTATTTATAGTTTTATTTACATTTCAGTGCTAATGTAAGGAGAGATAAAATAAAAAATTACGTAAATTAATTGAATTTGTTTGCAAAATAATCATTTAAGACGTGATATAAATTAGTAATATTGGTACAAATGACTTTTGATATCATTATTTTGTTCTCTGCATTTAAAACCAACTTATATTTTTTTAACTAATCTTTTGAACAACTTGAGTTTTAAATCAATTCAGTAAAATGATTAATTATTACTTATTCGTTTAGTGATTCATTGATCAGATGATTCAATTATGTATAATATGATTAACTGAATGATATTATATGAATATAATAGGTATTTTAACTAATGAAGATATTTTTTATAATCAATTAAATACTGCAATAATATGAATTTATTAAATATATTTCTCTAAAAATTATATGTAACGAAATAAATATTGAATGAGGTGAACAAAAGAAGAAATCGTTTGTGAATTACACATCTCTAATGTAGATATATAAATTGCACCCAAATAGATATTGTTCGTCATGTTATGGTTGTGGTATCGGATAGGTCAGACACAAATTGTATTTATAATTTTGTTAAAGATGTTAGATATTTATTTAAGGAACATGATGAATTCGAAAAAATAGATTTATTCTTAGTAACCAAAAATGTGCAGGTTCTAAAACCTATATTGAGTGTGTCCTTAAATATATTGACTAGATTTTTGTATCTTGATATATTTTGGATAAAACTAAAAAATATATAAAATTTCAATACTTTTTCAAAAATTTCTCTTCATGTCCTATTTGAATACTACAAATTAAAAACATGCTTATTTGTGACAACCCTGAAATTGTTAGTTTTCAGGCAAACGGTATCCTTAGAATTTTTTTGAATAATTCTATAGTCTGTCTAGAGAACGCCAGTGCTTATATGTAAAGATACTCTGAGTGAATCAAGATATAAATAAAGCAAGTGTGTGTGTGTGTGTGTGCGTGAACACACGCGTTCTGTTTGGTTGCGCGTCGCGAGTATGTAATTTTGGCCGACGCCGGTTTTGTGATTTTATACAGAGATCTTGACACCGGTCCGTTAAAACTGCATCAATTTTTTCAGTGTAGAGGTTACTTTTTTCGTACATCACATGCTAGATTTTTTTCACTAAAAATTGTATATTTATTAACACGTATTTTGATTTTATACAGATTTATGAAAATTTATTTATTTTCGAGATAGTTAATATTTTTTCGCAAAAATATTTAGTTTTAATGTATTATTTTTGTAATTTTCACCATTAAAAAATATTCATTTGCTTTTTACTAGTACTGTTATACCTCGAGTTACGGCGCTTTGCTTTTATGTATTACTGCCCGTTTGTATTCATAATTAGATTGCTATCAAAAGACAAAACACCCATACAGCGTTTTTTTAATTGCAAAAAAATGATATATTTTCAAATTGTTTGAGTTTTTTTCTAACAGTGCTTCGACTAGCGGACATTTTCAATCCATGTCAGACGTAACTTTGAGGTATGACTGTATAATAAATAAGCAATGTAAAACAAAGTACAATTGTATATTTAATGTGTACAGAACAATCGATACTTTAAAATGTTTAGAGAATGATGTAGCGATTATAAAATATTTCTAATTTACATAAAATATAAATATTAAAGTAGTTTCATTTCGAACCGACAATATGAAAATATCCGAAACTCATTAAAATATATATCCAACAAATTCAATATGAGAAAAAGCTTCGAAGTCTATAAATATGTACTCTACAATCAGTGGCAGTGCCTGTGTGAAACAAACGAGCTAGAACATTACCTATATTAATGCGTTTTTATAAATATGTATATACTTATATAATACAAAATTATAATCGTAATGAGATGATATTTGCGTATAATAAACGAATTAGTGAATATACTTGACCATTTGATAGCTAAAGTCAGTGATTCAAAAAAAATTAAACAATGTTAAAGTTAAAATGAAAAAGTTGGAATTACAGTTATTTTAATAAATTTCTTAATGAGGAGGAAGTGAATAAATAATACAGAATTATATTTTTTGACATTGTTATTATTTTGATAAATGTATAGACATTTTAATATGAAAAATGATGTTTACTATTTTATTGTACTACATTACTACTACAAGCGATAAATTGCGCCCCCGCGTGTTTCCTTTGGAGGTCGCCACTGTAGGTAATATTATCCGAGATCATCGTTTAAAGATTTAAATATAGCGCTGTTGGGGATTATAAAATTATTTTTGATACGTTGAAAAATAAATTTGTTTTAGTCGTTTTGCATTTTATTAAAGGCATGATTTTTGCATATAGTGTCTAAGCTAAACATATATGAATTATGTAAACGTAACAAAACCTAGTACTACATTTTATAGTATTTTTATTTAAAGAGAAAAGGACTTTTACATGTATAGTGGAATTTCAAGTTTAGTATTTTAATGAAATTTTAGTTTATTATACATAATAGCAAATCCCTGTGGCTTCGTAAGAGTTTTGTATAAAAAAAACATTTATGTCGACTTTAATATTAAAGTTAAATACTTATACCAAACATTCACACATAATTTTAAAACATTAGGCCAGTGTGTGAGTTAAATTGTCCGCGCGCTCATATTTTTTCCGATTTGCACAATTAATTTATTACTGCTCAACTCCTTTGAGTGATAGCATATGATATGTACCCTATGCCACTTAAGATTTCAAGGAACACGTTGGTGTAGGTTTAATTAACAACGATTAAGTCGTTTTTTTAGATTACTTCGGACAATCTTTCTCTCATATGTATATCTATACTTACTACACTCAGCACTCTGCTATACGACTATCCACACGATCGCTCCGTTACACAATGTGCCGACAGTTGTAACCAACGTCCTTCCCCCATCCCCACAATAATACCAGCGTGACTGCTATATTTCTGCGCGTTTAAATTCACCAATCAACGTTAAAGTCGGTGGTGGGTGCCCCTCTAGCCGTCGTGTAGTGGAATTTTGAATTACCAATACCGTCGTATAGCAGAATGCTGAGTGTATATAAGTATAGATATAATGTTTTTGAAACGTGCTGTCATGTTGATCTATTTTATATAAAATTTAATACTGCATAATAATTATAGGGTCGAAAAAAATAAATCACTATAAAAAGCATAAGTAATTAAAATATATTTTTAAAATCTTTTATATAAATATAGCATATTTTAGAAAACATATTTAGATAACGATTATTTAATGAATATTAAACATTTACAAACTAATAGAAAATTCATTGAAATTGCGAAAAATGACCTATTGTATATTTAAGAGATTGTTAAATATTTAAAATAAATCCCTCTTGTAATATTTTATTATACATCAATAAAAACCAGATTATAATTACGTATGAATGGATTTAGAATTTTAAATTTATGATAAATTTCCATTAACCATTAAGATTTGAATATTAAATCGTATTTCATTTAAATAATAAAACACAACGATATAGTTATTAACAACATTGTCACATTATACAGTAGTAATGTAGATAGATGTAAGTATCTGTTACAGTCTGTTATAATATAATTGAATTATTATGAATCATTTAAAAACGATACTCGTATCTTTTTTTAATAAAATAGAATATCAGGTTAAAATTATATTTTAATATAATATAGTTGTAATATAGTTTTCGTACCCTTATTTGGAATATACTGTTATATTTTAATATATGTAATTGAGGTCATTAGATATTATTAATTAAAATTAAAATAAATAATAATTTAATATTATAAAACTTAAAAATAAAGCTTTTTTTATAATTCTCTATTTACTAATGGTAAACAACATTAATGTTTCTGAGATAAAAATAAATGAAGAAACGTCACTCCTTAATGAGACTTTAAGTTTTTAAATTGTATTATTTAGTTTAACGTAGGTGTTATATTGTATTACAAATAAACACCATCAAAAGACAAAAAAAATTGGAATTGTTATATTTGACACTTATTATTAAATCTGTATATTAAAAACAAATGTTTATTTATTGTTATTTATAGGAATTCATTTAGATACGGATACATTTATTCATATTAATTTCATCCACTTGAAAAATTTATACACAAGTAATTGCATGTATTTTATGAATATGGACTGATAATAAAGTTCATACGATAAAACAAGCATGTACATATGTGTGTACAAATATGAATATAACGTTCGTATATTAATATCACTAAAATTATATTTATCATATCCGTTTCCATTAGCTCATGTAATATATGCACTGAATTATAACCAGTATTGGGTAACCGTCAAATAAAATAAATAGTTTTGGTTGTATATAGTAGATTTCTATGCTACAGCATGACGAACAAGCGTCTTAAAACAGAAGTCATCCTACAAGGGGGCATTCACGTGTCAAGGTGGGGGTTAGTCCTACAGCCGGCGCGTCTATAATTACACCAAGCGTCGCCGCGCCCCCCAGCCTCGCGGGCCCCCCACAACTATCGCCGCCACTTCATGAGATCACATGGCGCGTGGCAAAGGTTTATTTTGGGAAAAGACAAATTTGGGTAAAGAGGGGTTGACTTATAGTAAGCTTATATTGCTGAGTCTGCCAGCAGCCAATCGCCTTCGACGGAGCCATTTTTAGAATTAAACGACGTCGAGGAGGGCGCCGAGACGCAGAACTTTTGCACCATCGTCTGCTCATTCGACCGTCGACTAGGATCTGGTGAAGAAGACGTGGCCTCGTCTATATACATACACGTCTCTAACACGGACGTGCCAACCAAGTTTCAACAACACAGATCTCGTATATAATTCAACGTCGCGATTGTTGGGATACTTTACAAGAACCCAAATTCAGTGATAAGTGTTGATTTTTTTTTTCAATCGAGTGATGAATTTGTAGTGAGTTAGCATACATCATATTTAATTGTGTGCAATATATGTGATTTTTTTAGTATTGTGCTTATTTTTAGTGTTATTGTTGTGACTGTTATATTTAAAAGGTTTTTTCTTCAGCCTGTTGAAGTTCCGTGCTTCCTTACTTCCCATAGTATTTTAAACGTATGGAATGTAAAGAAGTATGGAGCAAACATTGGCACATCAACAATGAACAAATTAAGACAATTCAATATAACAGTGAATTATTCAGTGATAAATAACGAAATATTGAAAAAGTGTATAAATATGTAATGACTAATAAGTACGAAAATGTTTTAAAATAACCGAATGGTAATATGAGACTGTAGATTTGTATATATTAATTTTAGAATTCAGCTGATGTGTACTAAGAATATTTGAAATGATTTTTGGTGCGGCTGCGCGTCTCACACCCGGCTCCATATGTTGTTCTCAGAAACAGGACTCACTGTAACATCAGCTTCCGTTCTGGAGATATGGCAGCAATGAGTATCGAGTTTCGCGATGCTATATTGTAATATTTCACTACCTTAAATTAGCTATCATGTTTGCAGTAATAATTTTATTATATATGTGGAGTTTATCATTTATACATTTGAGATAAAATTATGTTAATTTTGAAATGGAAATTATTTTAGATATACCTATACTACAAAGAAAAAATGTACCTATGTAATTTATTAAATGGATTAACACAATTGATTTATTAAATTTCCTTTCGCAGTTTTCGTAATAAAAAATTAATAATTATTTTATTTTAATCTTTCAACCTAAATTAAAGATTGTAAACAATACTCGTGTGTATTTGTGTATGTTTCAGTATTCACTCACATTTCACACAAACCTTTAGGAGAACTCAAAACAAAAATAGGTAGTTATATTATAAATGCTGAGTACCTTTATAAAATTCGTTTTGATTACATATTTCTAATTACTAATACTTTTTGCTGTCCCGACTACACGCGTAAAAACACAGTTAAAGATAACAAATGCTATCAACATTATAAAAAAACAAAACACAAACACGTTATTATATCATTTCATATCACAATACCAATAATGCCTGTTATGTTTTAACTTTTTTCCTCGCAACATGATTTGAATTATTCATTGTTGGGATAAAAATATGTGCTACAATGCGATGGCAACTTCATTACGGGAATTGTGTTAGAATAATTACAACTCCAATGTGGATTGCGTTTTTTTAAAGAGACCATTTTAATTTCATTTTTCATTTAGCAAGTAAGTGTTTGCATACGAAATTGGCATCAGCGCAGTTGTGAAGGATAACACGCCATGAATTATATTGCCGTCATTGTGGATTCTCGAGGATTATGTACTTGCGGTATATAAATATGACCTTTTATAAATTCAGTTTAGAACCCATCTTTCTCTCTTTCTCTTTTCACGTGTGTGCCAGTATTGTATTAAGATTTTCGGTGCCCTTGTCAAAAAAATTAATTTAAAGAAAATACTAAAAATATTTATCTCAAACAGAATATTTAAGGTAGGTTTGTCGTTACAGTTTTTATAAACTTTTATTCTTGTTTTCTTTATGACAGAATATTAAAAACATGATCAATAAAATAAAAATTACTCACACATAATATGAGTAAATAACAGCTTTTTTGATCTCTTCATTTTTTAATCTTAAGCAATTTTTATTTCTATTATTAAATTTTTTATTAAGTTTTTATGCTATGTGCTAATTTTTATTTAACATAACTGAAACAATGCTTGAATAGCTTATTTTAAAGACGATCATTTCGTGTTCTATTCAAATGATTATAAAACATTATTATTGTAAATAAACAAGAATTATAAATTTTATATGAATATCAATTAAAATTTTATTTCGTGGTATTATTCTTATATTATAATAATTAAAGCGATTACTTTTAAATAAATAATACTTAATATATGAATCATTACGACAATAATCTTTAACTATAAATATCATTAACAAGAGAAATTGGTGAAACTATTAGTTCCTGTCTTTTATACACAAGCAACCTCAGTCCGGCGCTTCACAATTAGTATGTATGTGTGTGTGTTCGTGGGTATTTTCATTGGAGCCGTTGTTCTACGTTATCGGCGCTATTTGAATAGAAATTTGAATTATATCGGTCATATATTTTTTGCACATTGGGTCTCTGTACTCATTGTTGCGGACATTCATACATACATACGTACATGCATGCATTGAGTGTTTTGTTAGGTAGATATACGACTATATGTTTATTGTTAATTTTCCTTTTGTTGGTTTTCATTTTAATAGATACAAATCATATAAATGGTTACGTATAAATTTTAAGTAACATTTTTATATTTTTTTTATTGCACGCTGAGAATATTTATTTTAATAAGACTATTGTGTTGAAACAAATGTTTCAATTCAGAGAATATAATAATATTAATATAAATATTATATATAAATAGTTAAAACTTACTTATGAGGTATTTCGTAAGGTAAGTATTTATTTTTTTACATATATAACAAAAAAATATGATCATTATTATTCGAAATGGGACTTACTTTACCCATTCAATTTTACGACTTATATTTATAAACATTTAATTTTCTATATATAAACTATAAAGTAATATAATAAATGATTAATTTTCTTAATTAATTGGGTAATAATATTATATCTGAAATCTGGAAAAATATAAATGAAAAATGAAACAAATGTTCATAATAATCGTTGGAAAAATATCTAAAAATAAAGCAACATTAATTTTAATGAGGTAGCTCTTTTTATATTTGTTCGTGTAAAATATGAAAATATTATTTCAACGAAAATGAAATTTACAAAAACCGGTGTTTACTTTATTTTGAAAAAATATTAATTTAAAATTTTAATTTTAAAATACATATCGGTCTTTATAGATATTAAAATATATTAAGTATTTCGGCAATTAAAATTAGGTACGTACCTACTATTTTTTTTAAATATAATAAAATATTTTGTTTCATTTTTTTTATTCAAATACCTATATAGAAATATTTCTCATAAGTTAATTCTATACATTTTTTTTCATACCATGATATTTTATTAGTAACCCTTACATTTTAATGTTTTTAGTAAAAAATGTAAATGTATTTTCTTATCTGTATATATTTATAATATATCTATAAACATATTAACTAAAATGTTATCATCACTGAATATACAATAAATCTAAATATAAATTTAATTTGCCGTCAACTATATACGATACTTATATACAAATACATTTATATATATATTCTGTTAAATTGTCAGTATACTAAAGTTGAAACAAATGAAGTGCCTTCATATAATTGCGATTAGTGTTCCATTTAGAAATGGACTACGTAAATTAATTTAACCGAATAGCGAACTATTTGTAGCATTTATTGTCTATAAATCCCGATAAACCCCGATTAACGACGAATGATGAATATTAGTTTTCTATTTAATCTGATGTAATTTATATATAGTTTCATTACTGTATGAACATTTGTAAATTAAATATACACATTTATATAAAAGCTTTGGATCACAACATTACTATATTATATTGATTTAAACAAGTTATCAGTATTTCCATTAGACGAATAGAGTATATGTTTTTTATGTTTTAATCTAATAATGTATATATGTATATTTTTGGTCAGCACATATCTGCATGTATATTTTGTTAATGCTCGAGTTATATAGAATGTATACGTAGATTATAATTTTCATAAACAGAGTCGGCTCTAGATAAAGTTGCACAAAGGAGTTCATAATTCATCTCGTAAATATATATTTCAGGTGTACCAATTTATGTATCTGATTAACAGTTTCAATATGCAGTGCCGAGTTTACCAATAAGCAAAAGAAGCTACTGCTTAGGGCAACCGATCCCAGAGGGCACCATAAAATGTTTTTTGGGGGCACCAGCAGTTAATAGAGCAAAAAAGTTTTTAAAAAGGCCATCAAAAATTTGGCAGTCTAAAAAAAAGGTCTTCAGAATTTCGTTATTGAAAGAAAGGTCGTCAGAATTAAAATGGGGGCCTTCAGTTGGTTAGTGCTTAGGGCATCACATTGGGTAAATCCGGCATAACATACTTGAATGATAAACCTATAGATATTATTAAAAAAATTCGTAAATTTTAATATCTGAGTGAAAATGAGAGAAAATACTAAGGATAAAATTTGTAAGTTGTATTATCTTTATAGTAGTAGTTTATAAAGGACGTATTGTTGACGTGAAAAATTTTAGAGTGCGAATCAAGCCTCGTGTTCTATAGTGTCTCGTACCGTATAGTTTTTCAATTTATTAGATTATGTTAATTAAATTTTAGCAAAGTTAAGAACCAGTATATTTTAAAGTCCATCTATTAGAAAACAAATGATTCAAAATGCCCTAAAAATAAATTATGGATGTGGCTATTTGCACATACACTATGTGCAAGCAATTGGCTATTTGAACATACACTATGTGCAAGCAATTGGCTATTTGCACATACTGAATGATCTGAATGTGAACCGAAACCCCTAAATCTAGAAACGTGAAATTTCAGGGGTGTATTTATTTTATGTCGTAAATACCCACAAAGGAAATATTTTTCGAATTTCAGCCCCTACGGGGGTAAAAGAGGGTGTAAATTTTTGTATGGGAAAAATATTTTTCCGATGGATTTACTTGAAACTTAAAATACACACTCTACATTACCAATAATGAAACATGTATTTCAGCATATCCTAAAATTCAACCCCTGAGGGGTTGCAAGGTGGTGTTAATTTTATGAAAATTTGGAATAGACATGAAATTAGGAGAAAAAAACTTTAGTGCTTTAATACTTTTAGTACAAAATAATAGAACCGGTTGCTAAAAGAATTTTAGTTCATAGAGCTAGTTTATACGTAGTAACAAAAAATAATAGTAAAAATTCTAACTTTGATGTGATATTTATTTTTAAAAATTATGTGGTTACTATTTTTCATATTTTTTAGTTTGCATTCAATTTTGATTATTAATCATTAGCTGCTCCTCTCCTCCAGAATAACATACCTGCCACACTGGGGTCACCTCGGACTCCAGACATTAAAATGCTAACTACACGTAAGCTATTGAGTATTTTAATTCAATAAAATTCCTCTTTCGTCTTTGAACGATACGAAATGCACTCTGATCGGTTATTCAATAAAAAATATAGTATTTAATATATTTAAAAAACTGAAAACCTTGTAAAATTTAAGCAACTTACATTGAAGTTAAAACAATGTGGGGCGCCTGGTATTATAAGCACATAACTGCTTATAATAAATAATATGAATTTACAAATGAATATGCAATAATAACATAAAAATGCGAATTCAATACGGTCTCTGAGAAATTAATTAGGTATTGTAGTAATTAGTATAATCTATAGAAAGCTGCTACAGTGTAACAAATCAATTCATGTACAATACTTGATGTATGTTTACACTTGACACCGGGGAACACTGGTGGGACACACGCGTTTAGATTGATTTCACAGAATTAATTAATTTATAATCGGAGTAATCTGGTCTCACGGTTTACTGAATAAGAAAATCATATTAATAATATAATGAACGTACCTTATTTGATTGTAAGAGCCCAAATGTAGTATTGGAAGTTACTCTTTCGTGAATTATAAGGGAGGGTATTAGAATGTGGCTATACAAGCGAGTATATAATTTTACGATAAACTAATTTTATTAACCTTGTTAATTAAAGTAATGTCAATTGTTTATGAACTTAAAAGATCAGATTAAAAGTAATATGGTGAATTTAGAAGCCAATGCGATATACTTTACGCGAAATAGTAAATATGTGAACACTAAATTAGGTTAGGTCAATTTTATGGTAACTATTTTTTTAAATATTTTATTTTGATAAGATAATGTAAGATATTTTTGTTTGTTTGGGACTTTTGATGTTAAACGCTTGTTGCTCGTTATAGCGTCTAAAGTAGTGATGTGCACAGGTCACGTGATAGATTTTTAATTCTAACGTCATGCGAAAAAAGTGTAACTGGGTTGAGCTTATATGTCACTAATATCGAAGAGGTCAAAAACAATTAAAATTATTAAGAAACATTTTTTTGTTTTGATGCAGTGGCGTCACTAGGGTTGGTGTCACCCAGTGCGGTAAATCATGGTGTCACCCCCTGAGCAGTTCAATTTTGATGACCTTTTTTTTTTAGTCATTCCCAAAAATTATACATCTTTTGAATTTGGGTGTCACCCCCTGAGCACACAGTTCAATTCTGATTACCTTTTTTTTATACAATACTACTACTACTACTAAAGTGATGTTTTGCATTTGGGTGTCACCCCTTGTGATGGTGTCACCCGGTGCGGTCCGCACCCCCTAGTGATGCCACTGTTTTGATGGAATAATGCAAATCAATCAATATAAAATCTTGATAGACGTCATAGATATCGTAAACGCTCTAATGTCTGACAGGCATAAACTCTGCATTTTTAACGCATAATTTCCCCCTTCAACGTTCTTCCACATACCGAATGAATCAGAACATCAAAATTGACCACATGCCCAGATTTGACGTTCAAAAACGAGTGTTGAGCGGTAGCATGAAAATTAATCTTTAGGCAGATACCAAAAAAGTAGTACTCGTAGCCGCTTCAAAGAAAAAAATAATTAAATTTATGAAAAAATCTATTCAATAGCTCGAATTCGATTATAAAAATTATTTCATATCTATTTAATAATTTAATATTAATTTTACTTGTTACTATAAACAGAATATATACAAAATATACATATATGAAACGACAGTGTAGTATTAAATAAGAAAGTACGGAATAAAGCGATAAAAAGGAAGTAAATAAAATGAAAAAGACAACGACAAATAGCATAAAACAATATTGACCCAATTAACATTGACGAGATTTCTGTACAATGTAATAATCGAAATGTATCGAATGAGCGAGACCACCAGTGACGAGAGCGGGCAGCGGGGAACTTTTAAAATCGTTTGCACAACAGCCCGTTAATTGTTAATGTCCAATTGAAACATAATGGGATAATAAACAGACATCAAACATGTACATGTATAGCTCGCCGTGCGAAGTTCTGTGTTGTAGCCAAACCGCATCAGGTTTTGGGGCATTGCGTGATGTTAAGGTAAAACATGGGAATTAATGACAGAACGATACAGGGATTGCGTTCTTTAGAATGCATGTTTTTACTAACAATGCTATTATATTTGATTTTTTATTTATGTTTTTAATTCTTTATCTTTGACTACAGCCATTTAATATAATAGAAATATTATTATTTATGTAGGAGAAGTGGAGAAATGATGTGCACCTAACCTAAGCACAAATTTATTTTGATGGCGAACTAAAGTAGGAAAAACAAATTTGATAAAAAAAAGTTATATTACAATGAATACAAATATCATTTTGCGTACCATTCCATCTGATTGAGTAATTGTGCGTAAGGGGTGAGAAAATTGGAAAACAAATAAAGGACAGTCGCACACAAGCAAATCATCTATTTATTTTAAAATATAAAAAATTTTCTAAATGTTTTAAAAATAAAAAAAGTAATTTAGCTGCTCATTAAGTTACTATATGTGGAGTACCTAATATTGTTAACTCATTTACTGTATTGCGCACCACTCACTACCCATTGGACATTTTTAAAGCTAAGTGGTAAAAGAGAGAATAACGCCTTCGGTAACTACAGAGTGAACAAAAAAATAGAGGAACTACTTATATATTTAGATGTCATTTTCCAAGTTTTCTTAACAACCTCCAGCAAGCGTGGAGTCTGTAGGAATCAATTTTGTCGAAGGACTATTTGCACTAAAATAATATTCCGCAGAAATGACAAATACACGAACAGTGCTTTTTGCGTGTATATTTTCTTAACTAAAAAGAAAAATTAGTAAAAATGTATACTAAATTCTATAGAAAAAATTTACGAAATATCAGATGTAATTTTTAAAAATATTTGTAAATAAACATGCATTGGAAAATAATTTAAAGTATAAAGTGATCAAATTCCCACTTCTAAATTTTATTTTTCATTTTAACGGTAATTATCAGTAATATTGGTAAAAGACAAAACTATGTTTGCCAGTAAATATAATTTGTTATTTTTTTGATAACACCAGTTACACATAACAAATAATTTTATCGGCAAATATGAAAAATTGCGGTACGTAAAATTATCCGCTGTGTACTATATTATCAATTTTTCCTACCCCTAATAAAATTGATGTATTAAATGTCACTTTAGGCGACGTTAGTTCAGAATATTTTTCATAACATTAAATTTTAACATGTACATTATACATATCGTGGGGGTAGAGCCAAAAGATAACTACATTTAAGTAATGTATAGGAAATCTATATATTTGAATATTTGCATCTTTCATAATTTTTATTGGTCTCCGAAATTTTGATAAGTGATTATTTTTGCACTAATCGCAAGCTATTTGAAATTAACCTTACTTGGCATAGTAAGTTAAGAATCATTCATTTACGTAACTGCAATTTATCGTATTTGATATTTATTAAATAAGGAGTAAGGATATACAAAATAATAACTAACTAAACTAAAAAAATATGCTTGTAATATTAGACTTATTTTAAAATCAGTAAATTTATCTACCAAAAAAAGTTCAATTATTTTATGTTGACCGCTAAAATAATAAAGAGGGTATCAGTTTTTCTCGTTTCTTTTGACAGTGGTTAGCTAACCAGAGTAGTTAAAAAAGGTTATTAAGTTGCACCAGAAAATTTTGAAATTATACTTCTTAAGGCGTGTTAGAGTGAAATTTTGGTAATAAAGGGTGTCCCAATAAGAGTGCCTGATTTAATTTAAATGAAAAACGCATATTTTATTGAGCGAGTGGTGATTTTTTTATTGCATTGTAAAATAGACATGTTCCGATTTTTTATAGAATAAAAAATCCGGCAAATGGCCCCCGCGAATCGGAATACAGACCCTTGCTCTTTTCATGAAAAGCTGTAGCCGGGTAAGCATGCAAAATCGGCCTTTGCATGGATTTGGCTGATTTTTTTTTTGAAAGTCACATTCTATATAACATTCAACCTGACCAAATATCAACTTCCAAAAACTTGTAGTTTTCGAAAAAAAAATTATTTTTGATTTTCAAAAAAAAATTTTTTTTTGATAATCTATGAATCGAATTTGATGGTGCTTACAGTATATTGTAGAGGTACTTATGATACATCAGAGGTAATTTTATTATGATCATCTGATCATAATTACCTGGAAAAAAAAATTAATAAAATTTAAAAATTAAAAAAACACCATGATGTACTCGGGGGGCAATCACCATTTTTTCACCAAATATACCTAGTATGTACCCATACAACATATCAAAATCTCAAATTGTTCCGAAGGGTATAACATACTCGTATAAATATTCAAAATATTTTGCATGCAATTATATGCCAACGGAGGCGTGGCTTGGTGCGGACGGACCATAGAGATACTATAATATAGATAAAAGTAACATAACATTTCATGTAAGTGGAAACAACATGTAAATAATTAATAATAGAGTTATTCTCATTTTTTTTAAACAGGGCTTGACTGGCCCGGTGGGATATCGGGAATTTGACGATGGCGCGTGCCCTGACAAGGTTAAAAATAATAATTTTTAATAAAATATAGATTAAATATTAATACAGGTTAAATTATGAAAAAAAATTCAATAAAATTTTTTATTAAACTTTTGTACAAGAACAAATGTTTTTATGATTAGTTTGCATTACTGAATTAATTTTCAAGTGCGTAGAGCGAAAATAATTAGTGTATTTGATACAGAAAATTTTTCTTTTTATATATTAGTTTTAAATGTTTTTTGTATAAAATAAAAGGCTTAAAAATTTTTGTTAATATTTTAAGAAAATAAAAATAAATTAAATAATGTTTGACGTTTAAAAAGACGAAATTATTCAACCTTTAATTTAATACCAAATAGGTATTGCTATAGTTTCTATCTCCTTCTGCATCAAAATAGATAATGAAATTAGAAAACGACAATTTATTTGTAGGTGATACAAAAGCTATTTACAAGGCTTTGGTACCTCACTATTACACGATAACATAATTCGAACTCACGTGATTCGCAAAAACGGCACTTGAGAAAAATATTTAATTTTATTTTAATTTTAATACTAAAAATTATTATTTTTAACCCTGTCAGGGCACGCGCCATCGTCAAATTCCCGATATCCCACCGGGCCAGTCAAGCCCTGTTTAAAAAAATGAGAATAACTCTATTATTAATTATTTACATGTTGTTTCCACTTACATGAAATGTTATGTTACTTTTATCTATATTATAGTATCTCTATGGTCCGTCCGCACCAAGCCACGCCTCCGTTGGCATATAATTGCATGCAAAATATTTTGAATATTTATACGAGTATGTTATACCCTTCGGAACAATTTGAGATTTTGATATGTTGTATGGGTACATACTAGGTATATTTGGTGAAAAAATGGTGATTGCCCCCCGAGTACATCATGGTGTTTTTTTTAATTTTTAAATTTTATTAATTTTTTTTCCAGGTAATTATGATCAGATGATCATAATAAAATTACCTCTGATGTATCATAAGTACCTCTACAATATACTGTAAGCACCATCAAATTCGATTCATAGATTATCAAAAAAAAATTTTTTTTTGAAAATCAAAAATAATTTTTTTTTCGAAAACTACAAATTTTTGGAAGTTGATATTTGGTCAGGTTGAATGTTATATAGAATGTGACTTTCAAAAAAAAAATCAGCCAAATCCATGCAAAGGCCGATTTTGCATGCTTACCCGGCTACAGCCTTTGCATTGACGTTCTCACAGAAATCCGGCTCTATCTCACCGATGACGCGTTGGATCTCGGGTTTGAGCTCGCGAATAGTCCGTGGCGCATTGGCATAGACCTAAGATTTCACAAAACCCCAAACGCGATAATTGTGTTTGTTAACGAACCCGTTCAAATAAAAATAAGCTTCATCGCTGAAAATGATTTTTTTTTAGAAAAATCGGCTTCCACTTCATTTTGTTCCACCAACCGTTCAATGAATCGTCGGCGCTCTTCATGGTCTGCTGGTTTGAGCTCCTGAGTGAGCTAAACCTTATAGGGATGCAGATAGAGATATTTCTTAAGAATTCGCTGCGTGGTGCTTCTCGAAATTTGAAGTTGTTGTGAAGTTGATGTTCCTGGGTTTTCGACAACATTCTCGTTTACAGCAGCGATGTTTTCGAGAGACCGGCCGGTACGCCGACGCACAGAAGACTTACTGTCTATAATCAACCCATTTTCCTCAAATTTATTGATTACTCTTGACACATTTAGTACATTTTCACGACCGAAAATTTCGCGAAGTTTTCGAGCGGTTTCAATGTAACTTTCCCCATTTTTGTAATGGGTTTTCACTATGATAACGCGTTGTTCGTTTGTGTAGCGCTCCATAATTAATAATCAAAACATTCGTTAATGACGATTTTCAAATTTCAGAGCTGCCTCTTGCACAGAAAAAAATGGCGCAAAATTTAAATCAGGCATTCTTATTGGGACACCCGTTACAACGGAAATCAAATGCTCAATTTAATATCATGAAGTTGCACTCACCTTTTTGAGTGAAAACGAAAAAAAGGTCATTTAAAACAATCGGCAAATTACTTTTTAATTTTGACCCTCCCATATTTCAAAATATTCTGGCTACGTCACTGTGGTTATACAAGTAGTGTTATGTTGAATAAATAAAACATAATGGGAATAAAAAATATCATGCACTAATATGAAATATTATTATCCACATTATAGTTTTAAAAATATAAAGCCAAGTTAAAGATTTTCTAAGGAAGCATTATACTCTCAGAATTTCAAAATCCTGCATATAAAAAAACATCAGCATAGTATGTTGTCATTATCCGGGAATCTATTCCCACCCGGAGGATGATAGCAGGGGCTCCAGCACGACGTGATTGTTTGAAACCGAACGCAGGCCACCGAGGGACTTGTCGGCCGTTTAACGCGCGAACCTATCTGATTGGAATGGCTGATATTCACGCACAGTAATTGGGATTTGATGAAGAAAAAATGTAAATTTTTCATTGGGATTTGTTTGCTGAATGCGAAATGGAAAAAATAAAAAATACGTCACGGTCATTAACGACTGTATATTGGAAAGTATCGATTCAGCTGCGGTTAGGGATGGCAAAATGTATCTCGTGACATCGATAAAAATGGAAATATGATATTATTTATTTATTCTTGAAAAAGTATTTATAGTTTTGTAAGATAATGAATTCAGATATACAGAATATCTATAAAACAATAAGGAGTTGCAGTTTCAATATTTAAGTACTTGTAATACTTGTAAATTGTTGCATTTTTATCTATTTTAAATCTATACTAGAAGGTAATTTTTGCTTAAACTAAGTATATGATGTTTGTTTTAGTGTCCCCAATAAATATCAACAATAAAAATACCCCGTTGTCGTTTTGGATTTTGAGATAAATTGCAAATCACTTGGAAACGGGGTTTCCCCCTTTCAACCCTATTTTTAAGGGTGTTGCATCACTGTTCGGCAGTCCTAGGTATTTTTTTCGAATTCTCCGCACCAAAATCTATAATAATCAACCATGACCTTGTCAAAATTCTTCCTTTACTGACCAATACCGCGACACAAGCCGTGCGGATATGCGCGCGCGCGCGGTTTTTCGTACAAATCACTTTTTTTTTAAAAGTTCCAATCAGAGTTCCATTCTGTAACTCAGCAGTTTTGTAGAGAATTGATCAAGGAATACGCTGATATTTTTTTCAAAATTTTCAAAGCGTGTTCTCGCCTTGAAAACCACGTTTAAATAATATATTTGTTTATAACAAATAAATTAAATTGTTTATAACAATAAAATAAATACGTTATTAAAGTGACATTCAAGAGCTTCAAAATGTTTTTTTGTTGAAGTCTGTAGGATGAATAGAACCGGAGATATAAGCAGTTAAAGGAGAGCATGTTTTCGATTTTTTGCCGTTTTTCTGAAATTTTAACCCCTTGTAACTTCTAAATTAGAGGTGATAAAAATAAAATAAAAATTGTTTGACATATAAATTGGGTCCAAAGAAGCTGTAAAAAAAATTATAGCCAAATCAGAAAACATGAGGTCAAAAACTGTCCCGCTTGACGTGGAATGACTCATATACAGAATATCAATAAAACAATAAGGAGTTGCAGTTTCAATATTTAAGTACCTACTTGTAAACATACTTATTACCTATTACATTTTTCCTTAAATATTTTGAAGTCTTAAAAGACGCATTCTGCGTTTCCGATATAACTATTTTTTGTATATACTAATTTAGGTTTATATATAGGTATTATTTGAGTCGCTTTGTAGACAATGTGCGTTACTTCACATTTGTGTATTTGCTAATTTTGTTACCAAAATAAAGTAAGTACTTTAAAAATCATTAAATATTTCATTTATGGTAAGAAGATGTCAATAAATTAATATTTAATATCCTCCATTTACCTTCATGTAAACGTAATATCTTGAATATTTTTATGTAGGCTTATTACCTACTGTTTGCCCACAAAATATCATTTCTGATATAGAAATATTGACATAGAAATTAATAATTTTTTCATTCCACTTTATTTTCGTAATCTATTTTATCCTTTTTGTATTAGGTGAGTTAATTTTATATCACACGACTGTAATTACCCAAGAATCCAATCACACAAACTGAAAATTTCCACCGTGAAAATATCGTAACGAATCCTAAAAAAATAGGCAATTATTTTAATTAAAAAAACACTTTAAAACTAACACAATTGCAGATTCTGACTTTATAAATGATAAATTTCAAATAAAACAACTGTGATAAAAACAAGCAAACATCGATACATATTTCATAAATATATACACACCGCCACCATCCCTAATTGCGAAACATAGAAGGAAGGGTATATGTATGTGTACGTGCGTCTGTGTGTGTACGGTGGACGGGTGTGTGTACATAGCGGAACTTGGATCGTTTATTTCGTTTATTTATTTTCCTTGATGTACATGTGTACGATATAGATAATGAAGTAATTAAAAGCTGTCGAAAAGTCAATACCATAAATTTTTATGTGTATAAATGTTTAAAGCGGTCAAATCCAATTTAAATTCGATCCGTACATGTATATTAAATAATTGAATTACTGTTTTGTAAATTGCAATTCGAAAATTTCTCTTAACATAATTTGAGGTAATATTAAACTTGATATTTATTTATAAAAAAAATTCAGAATTTAGAACTCGGTTTCGGATAAAAATATAGTTTCGATGCATAATTTTATTATACACCCCTAAAAAATAAAATAAAAAAATAACAAAAAAAGGATAATTTAAAAAATTTACAATTTTTGAAATAGTTATATCTTCATGAAAAATGATTGGATTTGCATGATGTAAAGCTTGTACATTCTAGTTTTTTTAATTACAAGCTCGATATTTTTTATCAATCGTTGCCGCTTTGTGGTAATAGTAAAAAGAGTTCGAAATATGATCCCTTAATTTTTTATAAACTTTGTAAGCGTATAATTGGTTGCAATTCTTGTGAGAAGTTTATAATATTATATTCTTTAATACATTGACAAAAAGAGAGAGAGAGAGATAAATGACTCTGTCATTTATGAAAATAAATTTGGAATAGGTCTGAATTCTTTAAGACAAATATTGAACCTTCCAAAATATAAAGGTCAAAAACAGTTAATATATGTATTAAAATTGAATTTGTTCCATAAAGAAATAATCAAGTAGATAATAATAACTCATTTCAATAAGTCTATAATCACGAATCTTGTTTTCTGGGTATAAGCCACGTCGATTGGGTCGTTTTTTCGGTCAACGGTATTGCAGTTAGCATCTTCAGGGCTCTTGGAAAAATACTGAAGATGTTCACTCCTTTATGTGCGGCAAAATGTTGACTGAGAAAACGACTAAATAGACATAGCTTACGCCCAGAAGCCAAGATTTATATCAAGATTACCGCGGAAGTCTCAAAAATTGACTCTATATTCATGGTATTAAGTTATAATTTTAATAGCAAATACATATTTAACGAGAATGTTAAAACATGAAAAATTAATATCCTACATAAAAAACAGAGATACCTCCATAAAGACAATTAATTTAATATTTATGTAAATCAGTTAAATAACGTTATATTCAAGTAATTATAGTACATCGCATGAATGTGTGTCTGTATGTGTGAATGTACGATAATTTGTGAGTATTTAAGAGCTCGTGTAAAGTGTAAATAAGGGTGTGCTATGTATACATACACTAAATATGCTAATAATGCAACAAAATACTTTTTAATTAGTTTCCTCCCTTGTTAATAATGAATTTAACATACGTAATACATATTATATGAGAGAGTGAGTACAGTGTAAACAAAAAATATTACTGTTTGTATTGGGATAATTTATATAAATATTAATCATATTTTTTTGTTGGAGTTAATAAAATAATTAGCGAATTACTAAAAAAAGGCAAAAAATATATTCATAAAAGATTATTTTTGTAAAGAAAAAAAGAAAAGTGTTACATATATTTTTATCTCGATATCAAAATAGTATTTCTCTGTAGTCAGAGATGATAAAAATATGAAATAAAATCTATAAAAAGTTGAACTTTACGTATGGATGTGGAATTTTAAGTGTTTTGGAAGTTAAAGGAGTTGCAATAGCCAAACCCGCACAGATAATAATAAGAATAATATGTATATATGTTTGAATTTTGATTCCTTATAATAAAGACATTAATGAAGTTGAAAAAACGTTAGGAAAATTTAATTTCTATATTATGATTATTTACAAACAATATAAACAATAACTTCCTACAAAATTATTTATGGTACCAGAATTAATAGTAGGTATACGCATACATAGTATACAAATACAAATATAATAACAGGCAAACATAATGCACCAAAACAAATAGAAGGAAACTACATAATAGATTTCCTATACCCACATTGTATAGTATCTTGGTGGAGGTCGGAAATTAGTAATTAGTCACGTATCGACGTAGGCGTTTTGAAGTTTCTTCCTTTGTTGCACACACACATATAAATATATATATTAGAGAACGTGTAAGTTTCCATTTTCTTCTTTCTCAGTATTTTCACACAAAACAAAATTTAATATAACAACGTATACAATATGTGGCAGGGTAAGGTATTGGATACTTCGAACACAACCAAAAACCAGTCGTCCAACGATTTATATAATAATATTGCACTTGTATTTCTCATAATTCCTGCGTATTTCCAATATGTAGTTTAAGCAACTACTAGTGGTGGGGAATGAAAAGGGGGAAACATATAATCAAAACATTTAGAACTTTCATTAGATATAGAAAATCTAATATGTAAAAAAACAATCTTTATCTCTTCTTGGTTTGGATAAACTAGAAAACTACCAAACCAATTTGAATGCGGTTTTTACTAATGTATAGATAGTTTATTTGGGCAGGTTTAACAATAAGATCATATATGAAATTTAACATGTAGGGTTTAATTAGTTCTATATAAGAGTCAGCGACAGCATATTATATCTATCTTTAAAGAAACATTCATGTATCGAATTTTAATGAAACAAACCTATATTTTAATTTTTTCACATTCTAATAAATACTTTTTCTGACGAAGTAATTGGGTTACCCCTTTCATCATATATTCACTACAAGAGTAAAAAGTACCTAAAACCCTTTACATATACACATTCGAGTATGTATATTTGTAAATGTTATATATGACATGATGTATATTGTTAATTTCACATTAGTAGATATAATTATAATTATCCTTTACACTTTAGCGAATTCCATTATGAAAACTTTCCTACTACTCTCTCTAAACATAGACTCATCACCAACCAATAAAACACAACCCAAACATACGGTATATGTATAAATGTATATACATTTATTATAATAACAACAGCACCACCACATTTTCGGCACCTTTTTTCTGACGTCTTTTCATCGCACATCAAGAATACACGGAACCATAGTAGTATGTACAATGTGTCGAAAAAATCTAGATGTACGTATACTAGAGTATACATATGTAGGTATACATTGGTATAGTATCAACAAAAATGTACAGATTGGATTAGTTTTCTTTCTTTAGCTACCAATGTGGGGTACCAGGCGCCCCACATTGTTTCAACTTCAATGTAAGCTGCTAAAATCTGACAAGGTTATCAATTTTTTAAATATATTAAATATTATATATATTTTTTAAATAATCGATTGGTGTGCATTCCGTATCGTTCGAAGATGATAGAGGAATTTTATTGAATTAAAACATTCAATAGTTTACGAGTAGTTAGCATTTTAGTGTGGGGTACGAGGTGACCCCAGTGTGGCAGGTATGTTATTCTGGAAAAGTGGAGCAGTTAAGGGTTAATATTAAGTAGTATACATATTTGATGCACTACATATCATCTGTATTTATTCTATTATTAGATACAATTAGTAAAGGTAGGCAGATAGTATCATGGTGGGGAGTTTTATTCTTTTTTGTCGTGTATATACAGAAGCAAATATTTTGAGAACGGTTGGTTATATTTTCTGCAACTTTTTTTTCTACTTTCTACTGAAAACGTATCAGAAAACTTCAAAAATTGATAAACATAAACAATATGAGGTGCACGTCTATATTACATTTAAATTTTAAGAAGCTGTAGGTAGAGCATACTCACATCAGATGAATAGACAGACACGTAGACGTTATTGAGATAATGTTCGTGCGTGATAAAGGAATTCTCAAAACGTGCAGTTAGCTCATTTTAAGTTATCCAATACGTAATTAATACTGAACAATTGGTTATCAGTTTATATATATGTTTATACCTATTGGACGGTATCACCAGACTGCAAATTTACAAAATTTTGTTATGGAAACTGTACCGTTCGAGAGGCACCTTATACATGAGTGTGTGTTACCATCACTACCGGACGAACGCCGCCGCGTGTATGTCGGCGTGGGGGTGTGTGGGCGACGGCGTAGATATGAGGGAGGAAGGGGGAAGGGTTCGTCGTGTTTATCCGCGAACTCGAATTCAGAACACGACGGCCGCGTCGGGGCGGCACAAGGGCGGCTGTAGGGGATGGGGCGACCGGAGGTGGCGGTGGGACTACTACACGTGATACGCATAATGTACGAGGTGGTTTCTTTCTACAACCGAAGGGAGAATGTGTAAGTGTGTGACTGTATATATATGTATATGTGTGTGTATATGTGTGTATGTGATGTCAGGTGACAGATCTCAACCAGGAGTATTTAAACTGTACAAGTTTGATACACCTTATATTTTTTTTCTTCTAACAGTAGAATTCGATTACTGCGACATCACTTCGATGATGTATTAATTCTAGGAAGCTGATTTAAATTTGTATTATGAACATTTATATAATTGTGGAGAGAAAACTAAAAAAAACCAATGGCCATTCTCATCTCGGGACTGGGGATACAATAAGTATTAGAGTATATCACTGCACGGAGAGAATATTCTTTTTAAAAAAAAAAACAGAAAATGCTGTGACCTGAGGATAGAATCAACTTTTGAAAAAAATTAACAGAAAAGTCGGTAGAATTTAAAATAAAGTAAATGAAATAAATTACAATGACATACTGGTAAATTTTAACATAGTACCTATTAAAATTTATTTACTCTGAAAAAGTAATATACGCTATTCTTTAATTTAATTTCTTGCATATGAAAATTTCACGTATATTCTCTATACTTTTACTATGTGTTTATATTACTTTTCATATCTGGCCAATCGCCGTCATAGAAACTGTTATACAGTATATTGAATTGTATAGTAGACGTTCTTTTAAATTTTACCATGTCGGGTGTTAAAAATTTCTAGGATCAATTTCGTCCTCCCTAGTGTGGAAAACGGAGAAAATATGGTTTCTTAGTCGCTTAAAAAATATATACACCTGATAGATTTCGTTACTGATAAACATAAAATCAGTAACACCATTATACATTAAGCACTTTATACAGCTACTTAGGGCTCCGTGGTAAAGGAAGGCCCAACGCGGGGGCCACTGCACTGTATAGAATGATTAGAGAAATAGGGAAGGAAAATGTAATATAGTACGTATAGGTACATTTTGTAATTAAGTAGGTACTGATTTGGAAGCAATATGATTAGATATTATACAAACTCGTTATCTTTTAAACGTTATTCGGTTATAACGACTAGATTATAGTAGCCTTTTAATTTTTTTGTTTTGAAGTTTCAAAGCTTAACTAATTTTTGAAAAGTTTATTTATATAATTTCGAGTCGTGAATTCAATTTTCTTAGATCTAAAAATTATTTTGTAGGAATAATAAGTTTCTTAATAGTTTTGCGTTAAGATAAATCGTACCGCTCACAATTCCTAAAAGAGAAGTTTTTCAAAATATGTTACACTTCTAATAATTGAAATTATATTTTACTTATACTATGTATCGGCACATACCGACACATATGTATGAAATAAAAGAAAACCGTTCACAAAGTTTACTCAAAGGACATTTTTGTTTAAACGAAGGTTCAGGAGGCAGCTTTATGAGCACACGCAAGAATAAACAAAAGATTCTGACCGGAAGGAAACGGGACGAGGAGCGGAGACAGGACCCTAGTGATATGGCTACTATATTAAATTAATAACAATCATTTTTCGTCGGTATTCGTTCTTTGGATGAAAGAAAAAAGAGAGAAAGATAAAAACAAACACTCGTGATTGCTGCATCGATTTATTAAAAATATTATATTTATATTCCGACTTATTGTTAGAAAAAGTAGCAACTTCTTCATAGATATAAATGAGTTGACGTATTAAAAAGTTTACATGTATACTTAATAAATATTTTAGAGAAACATAATAACGATTATAAATGTGTAAAAATTTGAATCTGGTATTACTTATTTCAAGGGAAAATTCAATAAAATATTATAGTCAGAACTCAAACTTACTTTATTTTCATCTTCTCGAAACAACAACCTATTCCATAGGTTGGTAGAAATAATTACATATATATCTTCTTACCTAAATAAATCCATCAAAATTATAGATAATCATATTCTAGTTCTGCCTGACAGTACGCAATATTACTTATACCAATGGTCGTTAATAAAAAATGTATTCATTAAATCATTTTTTTATCTATATATTATGTACAATAAAATACATATGTATAATGTATATGTAACATCTATGTAGCGTATAATTTTTCTCATCCAACTTAGCATAGTACTATTATTTGTATGTTTATACAATTATTAATTATCGTATGTTACCAAAGTAGCAAACAATAATATTCAAATATGTTTTCCACACTTGTGTTGTTCCAAAAAAAAAGAGTGACTTGTTTACTAAATACGTTGGTGCTTCGTATGTTTCTTATTTCGCTGGGTATGTACACGGAAAAAAAAGAAACCTGAAGAATTTAAGTTTGTCCTTTACATCCCGGATAGTAAGCGACAACTTATCATTATACAGTCTGAAATTGTAATAATAATATAATTTTAGGCTATAATGTTTGCAGTTTATCCATTATATTACTATTGCAGTTATTACAGTTTCAGACTGTAAAAAATACTGTATAATGATAAGTTGTCGCTTACTATAAGCCATACGGGATGTACAGGAAAAACTGTAATTCTTCAGGTTTCTTTTTTCCTGTGTAGTTTTTTTTTAGGAGCGAGGAAGACCATGTGTTCTGTTTAAAAGTCTTCGACATTTTTTGGATCAGAATAGGATTTAATAATGATGATGTAGGAATATTGGGCAAGAGTCTGATATAATATATAATATTAATTAATACCTGTATATAATATGAATTAATCGAAACAATATTGAACAATCCCTCCATTTTTCATTCAAGACGCCACTGCTTGTAAGAAGTGGTTATTACAATCTCGCCGTTAACTTTTGCTGAATTTTTACTTAGAAAATCTCAAGTAGGTTTTATGATTTTATAATGAATTACTTTGTATTGATTCTTTATTTATATTGCTGTATAATTTAAAATTATTTACGCTTGATTAAATATTTTTTATATAATTGAATTGGTTGTTAAAAAAGCAATTTGGCGTGAATTTGATATAAAATAAAAATTAATTATATCTAAATGAACGTTTTTCTGATGAAAAGTAGGTAAGTAATTGTTTTTAAATGAAAATTGTAAAAATGAATATTTAGTTTCTGGATTTTTTAAATAAAATAACTACATATCAAGAAATTATGGTATACATAGAACAATATAATAAAATACCCTTTATTCTATAAACATGGCCCTCTAGTTAGTTAAAACCTACACAGAAAAAAAACTGTATTGAACCAAGAAAACCTTGTTTTGTATATAACGAAAACAATATTTTCTTAATATAAGAAACATACTCTTAATCCAACTACGTTATTCCTTCGTTCAAGAATACTATAGTTGGTTTAAGAGATTATTGCTTATCTTAAGAAAATATTGTTTTCGTTATATACAAAACAAGGTTTAGTTGGTTTGAGAAATCCTTTCTACCAGTGTATAATGCTCGACTCATATACAACATCCTCATCCATCTTATTATCTCAATATTAAAAAAAACTCAAGATCATCACGAAGGAGCTGTTGGTAGAGGACAACATCCAACCGACATAAAAATTTATAATCATCATCATCAATTTTGAGCAAATAATTTTATAACACTGTATGAAGAAAAGTGATTAGTCATGATTTCACATATATCATTTTAATTTACTGTTCATTACATGATCCAAATATCCACAATGTACTTATATAATGCATCTCAAGGTTTCCATTTTTTCCAAACAATAAAATAGATAAAAACTTTAAATCAGAAGTTGACACACTCAGCGAACAGCCAGGCAACACCGTTAAACTCTGAATACAAACGGAAATGGCAACAGAAGCAGTAGTCCGGCTGCAACGTAGGCAACCATTGCTACGTGTCCGGCATGCTGGTTGCCGTTGTAAGGCGGAATGTTGTCGCTAAACACGCGACGTGCGACGCGACGACGTTTGCGGTTTTTTCTTGTGCAGTTTTCGAATGCACTACTACTCTGCGCTGGATGCAATCAACCGACGAAACGTGCGGTAGAACCGCTTAGCGATGCTTACAAAGGGAATAATGGCTATACCGTTTACGGGACGTTTTTCCATCGACCGAATTGAATTTTTTGTAAAATGTATTTTAGTTAACGTTATTCAGAAATTGTGAATGATGTGAATGCATGAATTTAATGTTGGTAAATGTGTATGTCTGCAGGATCGGGTTTAACGTTTGAAAGATAAAACACGCCAGTGATCACTAATATTTAAATAATTATGTTACTATTTTGAACAAAAATTATTTTATTACTAGCGAGTTAATTCCGAAACATATTACTATATATAATAAAGGGGTCTATGACAAAAGGCCGACAGACAAAATACATATAAAATATAAATAAATTAAGATAAAATATATATTTTATAATTATAATAAACTATGGAAACTTAGCAATTTGATTCTATACATGCACAATATATGAAATATTAATAATATAAAATATATTAAATTTTATTTCTATATTACTTATATTACCTACCTACAGGTAAAATATATGATTAGCAAAAATTACAAAATATTAAAACTGGATGTATTTCGAAATCGACAAATATCCGTGACTGGTTACTTTATCTACGTTCCACGTTACTGCTATGTGTTTGTTTTGTCACTGATTTGACAAAGCGTATAAACGGAAATTTCACCAAAATCGGTTAAGTAGTGTACGTATTAAATGTATCTGCCCATTCCTTGATAGATGAATATAAATATTCTGAATTATACGTAAGCTCTTACGTTTTCTATATCAATTAACCGTCAAAATCGGTTCAGTAGTTTTAAGTCGGAACAAACAGACGATGATATTGCCGTAAATTGAAGTATATACTCAAAAAGACCTCAAAATTTACATAGTTTACCTACAGTAAAACAATTAAACAAACATATGTCATTTGGTGCTGTAGGTATATAATATATTTAGACCTGTATATAACAATTACACATAATAGTATATGAAGATATAAAGTAAATACTAACCAGAGACGGGGGTTTAATTTTAATTTAGTATATTTATTACATCTGAAGTTACAAAGCTCGAACGTTAACAATAAAATAGTAACTTTTTTTATTCAGCATAAAATAAAACAACGGTAGACATAGCGTAATTAAGTTTAATTAAATACTGTAAGACACCAACATAAATTACTGGGAAGTTTGTAAAGTTTTGTTCTGTACGCCGTTAGAATCACAAACTGTGAAACTCATAAATGAAATGTTTATTGTTAATGTTTACTTTTTATTGTAGTTGTTTCAGTTTGATTTATTGTTTTACAGTTTCTCGTTTGGTAAAAAATCAGTACAGGTTTTTCAGCTGCGGTTGTCGAAAAGAATTGCCGAATATCAAGTTTCAAGTTATTGAGTATTTAACGTTTTTCAATTTGTTACTTTCATTGAAACGTTCAAATTTTGATTACTACTATATTTTGATAATTTCCGATTTTGTTTGGTCTATGAGAATATTAAATTGTATTGCAATTTAATAATAAATAAAAATTATACAACTTTATTGTTGTGGATTATTTTAGATCCTTCAAGATATTAATGGGCAAAAAACAATTGGTGGTTGAAATTTAGAATATTAGAAATACACAATTGTAAGGAACATTATGTATATTAAAAAATAATTACTATGCATAAAATATTATAACTAATTATAATGAATGAATTACATATATGAACAACATAAATACCTTGTAACTACTTAACCGAATTTTTTATAGCACGCCATTTTGGTATTTTCAAATGATAAAACTATTTACAATAATTTTAACACAATGTACATGTATTGTTTTATGAAATACACTATGAGTATATAAAGTAAAACATCTATTTCCAAATATATTTATAACATATATTTATAGAAATTTGTCATTAATTTTTTTTTTGCAATATCTTATTTGTTCTTAAAAAATACATATACATATGTATATGTATATTTATTAATACTATGCCATTTATGATTTAATACTTGCATAATCATTATATGCAGCATACTCGGAGTTTTAGTATGGATTAAAACATTTTTGATTTTCTAGTCCATCAAGAGGAATTATTAAATTTTTAGTTATCGAATACCTACTTAATATGTAATAATTATAATATGCATTTATAAGTTACAAACGAGAGAAACATGTGAAGTAAAAATGATATAATTAAATGTTTTTGTTTAATAGTATAAAAACTATTAATACTTCTTCATTTTGTTATGAAAAATCATAATTTGTAGTAAAAATTATGCAAATCTATGTGTACAAATACACGCACACAATATATAACAAAAAAGTGTAAATAACGTTTTGAACGTTAAAAACAGCGCGAAACCACTCAACAGTTTCAATGGCCATTATTATAATTTGTTTACTTTATTTTGTAGTTACGCTCCTCGGTTCCATTATAAAATAATCTGTGCCAATTTCCTTACAAGACCAAGTGCTCGTTTAAAAGGTGGCGGAATAAGAAAAAATCTATGTAACATTATTTACACGAATTCATACTTTCAGTTAAAATTTTTATACGAAAATTATTTGGTTGTTATTTTTACATTGATAATTAAAAAAAAAAGATTACAAAAATTGTCAGGGGGATTTTATGTATTCACATACATATATAAAGTTACCCAGAAATTACTATAGTTGTGAAATCAATATACGAAGAGAGGCTGAAAAGTTTTCGGTCTATCGTAGTCGTTAGTGCTCTGGGTCACTCCTTACAAATATATATGACAAAAATCAGATCATTAGTGTAATTACGTCTCGAGTAATTAAACAATAAACATTACCATGCCTGATTCATTGACGCACCTTGCGATAATGAAGCACCATGCTGTCATTTAATTTCAATAGGAATATACGTCGTTTCTTTTCCTTGTTGAAACAGACGGTTCCATGACCATGGAATAAGAAGAACTAAATGTCAGCAGACAACTATTAAAAAAACTTATTTTGACGTTTTCCTGTTTTTGAACTGGAACTGAATTACGGTGCTTCATTTTCGAAGTGCAACGATTATTCCAGATAAAATTACACTAGTGACCTGGTTTTTGTTCTATACATTTTTAAAGAGTTCTGCAACTAGTGACCCATAGTAATAGCAATTACGATAACGATAAGTACTTCAGACCGAGAACTTTCCAGCCTTCTTTCGTATAATGGCTTAAATCAAGTTAAAGACTAAAATATAAAACTAGAAAAAGAAGAAACGAATAATCGAATAATTAAAATAAATAGTGATTAACATTAGGTGTCATATAAGCATCATAATTTTACTATTTTAGATCCAGTGTATAATAAACTACTATTTGTAATGAAAAGAAAAATTTCATTACGACAAGAAGGCATTGTATTTAATTTTGAGTAATAAAAAGCCGCAAAGTACGGCCCTTTATCGCACACCCCGGCAGGACCGCCCAAGATATTACTCCAGCCTCGTGAGATTACCCTGGCGGAAGCTGCATATATATTGTCTACACCCATATATAATGCTAAATTATGCATATTAAAGATGAGATTTTTTGTTGTCCTATCTGCATACATTATAACAGTCTACTGGATCTTGTAGAGAGGCGGAAATAAATCCAATAACAATTCCTGACGTTATGAGATAAGTTTTCCTTTTGCTGCCGTTGTTGTTGTTGTCTTGTTATTGCTTATACTTTGCGACTCTTATTTCAGAAACATTGATTTTTTTTACTTTACTAATGGTGAAGTATTGTACACATTTGTACGTACGGTTGGTTAGAAATATTACAAGAATGCCTATAGAAGTTATCGTTTCAATAATGTTAGGTGTACGTTGACGGTAAGTCATTATATTATAAAACTTAACTGACAATATCAACTTAACTAGTAAGTACACGTAAATAAATTATTTTATTTTTCCTATAAAAATCTTTGAAAAAAATACCGTTTACTATCATAATAACTATGCATTATGAACGAGGACAGTGTAATATTGTAAATTTTATGCTAGAGTAAAAGTTACTACACTATACTTGACATTTAACTTTGTTATATTTTCATATAAAAATTTCAATGCGCGTTACAATTTTTCCCATAATAATGACTTCTCTTATTTAATACTAAACTATCATAGTCATTTTTATTATACAATAACATACAATTATAATATAATTGTGTATGACTGACGAAAATTGAACAATTTGTTTCGTTATATTGTTACTAACAATAAGAGTGTAAAAAGTGTTATATAAAAAAAGTTAAACCAACTAAATCCAAAAGTATAATGTTCGATTATTAACAAGTATATAGGTATACATATATTAAAAATTTTAGGCTTATTATTAATAAAAAAATCTAATATGATAGAAAAAATTAATATCTCAAAGTGAGAATACATGGAACAATGTAGCGTGACTCACGACTCTGAACTTTAAAAAAAATGATACGTAATTTACCTACGCTTCACTATTTCTAAGTAGGTACATTACACATAGTCCTGCAGATCCGTGTATTCTCGTTATTATGTATAGTGTACAAACGTACTAAACCAGGAATGCGCAAATTAAGGGGTGCAACAGATGATACGAGGGGCGTGATGACGGTTATGATTTAATTTCAATTAAAAAATAAGTGCACATTTTTTTAATGCACTTAATTTTTTTTTGTGTTTTTAGTTGTCTCTAAACTAAGTTATTTCAATGACATAATTCACGTCCAAAATATTCGTTTGCAAAAACAAAAAAAAATCGCGTCGAAAGAAAATATCGAATAAAAGATTCTTTATTTTCCACGCAGAATCAGATTCTTAAAACTAGTTTCTCATTAAAAAATAAAAAGAGCATTCAAAAATACCCACAAATAAAAAATAATAAACTGATTGTGAGTAACTTTTACCAGATTTTTTTTATGTAAACTGTTTATTTTTCAAAACAAAAATTCGTGACGTTTTATTTTGAACAGCGGGTGTAGGTACGTATTATTTTTATCTTGATAAAAATCTTGCCAACTATGGAAGAGGCCACGAGTTTGTATTTTGAAAAAAAAGGAACGCGGCATATAAAGTTTGCGCATTCCTATATATAATTAAATATTTAATGTCTACATAATAAATAATTTTACCATTTATTATAGTAATAAACAATATAGTTAGGATAAAATTCATTATCATAATATTTAACATAAACTCTGTTATTCCCAGTTGTTGTATCTCCTTTTCTTGGTAGTTTTTGAAAATGTGTTCCTTGTTCACAAGAACCAACAATAACGTTGGCGATAATCAAAGCACGATTTCGGCCAATGTTACTGTTACAAAACGTATTTGCGTATTTTATCGAATCAGAAAATGAAACACCTCTAAAATAATTAAAACATATGTAAGTATGAATAATATATAAATATTTTTTTAATTATTTGTAAAAAAATACCGATAAAAAAGATTGATAGATAGAATTATAGTATGGGCTAGTACGGGAAATACAGTGGCATGTTAGAAAAGTTGAGGATGCTAGGAAAAATAACATTTTAGGAATCTTTATTAAATTTTTTTCTGGTATAATTCATTTTTATTGCACTTTAACTTTGATAAGTATTTCACAGTAAAAAATAAAAAGGCAAGGTTTTCATAATATACCTGAAAAACTCTTGTTTTATTTTATTTATTTAATGTATTATTTCTTTTATTTAATATTCACCAACTCGACGCCCCTCTTTACCGCAGGGCTTAAGTAGTTGTTGAATGTGTAACACTTCACTGAGTGAACTTAGTTTTTTTAAAAGAATGTAATATGTAATGAATAATAGTTGCAATTAAATAATAATAAAGTTTGTAAATTTTATATAGCTACTTACTTGTCAAATTTACAACGAGTTGTTAAACGCCAATCTAGATTTGTTCTTGCTATTGAATTAATATTGGAAGCTGAAGTTACATGGAATAATTGTTTTAAAGAACAATTACTATCACGTGATTGACATTCCATCAGTTTTAGTAAAAACTGTCCCATTAGAAATGGGTTTTCAACACGAATAATGTTTGTAATGGGATACTTCAATTGTGTCATAAATGTCACAATGGCTTGATAATCTTCGTCGCTTCGTGGTAACTCATACAAAACATGAGTTTTATATGAACTCTGCGACCAATAATCTTTAATTCGATAACTTTCCAGGTTAGAATAACTCATCATAAGAGCAGAAAATACTAAAATCATTTTACATATTATTTAATTTGAATAGATAATGATATTAACAAAAATAAAATAAAATACCGTGGCAGAAGTTGTAAAATCTTCAGAAAATACACTTTAAAAATAAAAAATCTTATTCTACGCAGATCACAATATTAATACTACAATCGACTGATCTCAAAATTAATATAAACATAGTAGTAGTCACGAATTAAAAGTGCTAGCTAATAAAGAATGAAAAATAAATAAACTATACTGGCTGAATAGATGATATGCACGTACGTACATACATATACAGGGTGTCCAAGATAAGCGTGCAATGCATGGGGATATCCTAAACGGTAAGAGATACAGATGTGGTTAAATGAGATGAATTATTTGTAAGAAAGGGGTGAGTATTACAACATCAAAAAATATTAATAATTTTATGTGGTTCAGGCGGTATACCCAAAAAACTGAAAATTCGGAATTTCTTTAAATGACTATAACTTTTTTGGCAATGTAGATAAGCACTTTTTGTTTGCGGTTTCTTAAAGCACTTTTTTGAGTAGAATTGTTTGGTGTATTTAGAATTTTTATATCACTTTTAGTTTCCGAGTTACAAGCCCTAACTTTAGTTTTTCTTATGGGCCACTAAGTTGGCTATATCATATTTGAACGTGTTTTTTACTCTACTTTACAACGATATATCACATGACATACTTATTATAGATAATAAGTCGAAGTACTAAATATTGGTGATATTTATAAAGTATTTTATTACAAACATTTAAGTAAGCCATGAAAAACAAAAATTGTTAAAGAAAAATCGCAATAACAACAATGAAAATAACAAATGCATATTTAAAAACAATAAACTATTACAAAAAAAAGGTTTTTACTTTTTTTTAATAATAAGTATGACATTTGACATATCATTGTAAAGTAGAGTAAAAAACACGTTCGAATATGATATAGCCAACTTGGCGGCCCATAAGAAAAACTAAAGTTAGGGCTTGTAACTCGGAAACTAAAAGTGATATAAAAATTCTAAATACACCAAACAATTCTACTCAAAAAAGTGCTTTAAGAAACCGCAAACAAAAAGTACCTATCTACTTTGCCAAAAAAGTTATAGTCATTTAAAGAAATTCCGAATTTTCAGTTTTTTGGGTATACCGCCTGAACCACATAAAATTATTAATATTTTTTGATGTTGTAATACTCACTCCTTTCTTACAAATAATTCATCTCATTTAACCACATCTGTATCTCTTACCGTTTAGGATATCCCCATGCATTGCACGCTTATCTTGGACACCCTGTATGTATGGTCAATAGACCAAAATTGAAATGTAGTGTTTACATTTTTTTACATACCAGTCAAGTAGTTATTTTTTTTATTGTTTGTCACAAATTTATGAATTTTTGATATTTGCATGGGGGGGGGGGGGTTAAAAGCCACAAAAAATATGTTTTGGGGGAATTAAAAAAATCAATTTACATTAGATTTAAATCGTTTTTGAAAAATAAGCGAGTCTTGATAATTTTCATTTGATTTCGACATAAAATATTTATAAGAGTTTTCTTACTATGATTTTCGGAGATATGAGCAAGGGTCAAAATAATTTTATGATTTTTTTGAAAAATTGTCTAAACGAAGATTTTAGTAATAACAAAACCTTAAATATTTTTTTAATTTTATCTACATTTATGTCATACCCCACTCTCAGGATTGAATAAAAGAAAAAGAAAAAACAGCGAAGAGCGAAATATTTATTACACCCCTGGCTAGTTATAAAACAATCGCCCAGTTGTTATTATTTTGTATAGAAAAACAGAGCATGTATTCAAGTTCTGTTAATAGTGCTGACAGCGCATGCGTCTATACGTGAACATTTGAGAAATGTAAATAAAATAAACAATATGTGATGTGGTTTTCTAATGGATTTAATAATATAATTACGTCACAAGTATGAATGGGAAGCTACACCAACAATAATTGTATACAGTCATTGAAAACTGCGAAGAAAGCAGACTTTTCTAGCGTCTTAACTCTGGCGAGTGCCACTGTAATGCCTGCGAGATTGGTCCAGATGATTGTCAAAACTACATTTCTGCATCCCGTAGCTACAATTCAATCAGTGAAATTACCGATATGATAACTGTCCACGTTGTACTATCTGCACCTTGTTTCTACGCCATTTAACCCGTGATATAATTTAAAACTAAAGTGACCAAGTATAATAACTATCTATAATGGTGTGAACAATTCTATAATTAAAATTTGTAATAAAAAATATTTAAATCCCTCTCTATGTAAAAATTAAAAAAACGAATCAAGACCGAGACCGGGAAAATTAACGATCTCTCTAATTATTGATAATCGTTTAAAACTGCGACCAGGCGAGACTCTTGATGTAAATAAAGTTGATATTATCTCGTATTCGATGTTAATCAGTAATGACTTGTTTAGAACTATATGAAGTTATCATTTATGTATTATTATATTATATTAAGCCCTCCTCATGAGATCTAGATACTAAGCCATACCACTCGCTGCCCAATATTTCACTGTCGCTGTCACCGTCATCCACGACACCGACGCCCTCGCTCTATCGCTACGCCGTCAAGGCTTCCACGGTCGTAAACACGTTAATGTAGCTACCAACACAAAAGTATGTTTTTCTACTCTAAAGAAGCATGCAACCTTCTCTATTATAATACATAATATAATAAAATAGATATAATATTTCTTTATATTTCTCGTATCATCTTTATAAAATAATAATAATGTATACAGAATATCTTAATATTTTTGGAGTTTCTTTAGACACTTTTGACTGTAGATAAATAATTCTAAACATAACAAATCACGTTCAATTCCACTTTAGAAAATTGCAAATACTCTAATGCTTTAAATTATAAACTTGAATACCTATCTCTGCACTCTGCCAGCAGTATATTGCAATAGTGGTAGTAATCACGATAAGCAAATAGATAGCAGTAGTGTATTGTCCGGAATCATGTACATTTCCTGATTCAGTATCCCGGCCGTCGCGTCGTCGCGCTTGAGTTGTTCATAAACTCTACTCCTCCGAGCTATACAACCAGCTCACGTACGCTGTACAACGTCGCTGCAGCAACACTTGGCCGAAGAAATACGGCTGCAACTGCAGACTATATACACATACACACAAATCTTGCCTATACATTCTCCTACAGCTAAACATAGACGGGCGAAGAAATTTTTTCTGGTACATACGAATTTGATTTTATATTTTGAATCATGAACAAACTTTGGGTAAGCATATAAGTTATTAGATGAATCGGGACCTCAGATACAGATAGCTTTTAAGATTTGTCTCGTCTTTTACAAGTCTACGAGACCAATTCCATATATTATGGTTATATGTAACTATATATCACCATATATAAGATAATATAAATATAGTCATGATTCCACATATAATACTTTATATCATATATGATCATACATATATGATCCAATATGTTGCATATAATATGTTTTATTTTTTCCAAGTACCTAACTATAAAATACATATATATGAAAGCGTACGCTACTGTTACCACAGATACAAATGCATATGATACTTTATTGAACTGGTGTGTTTAATTGAAAAACGTCAGTGTTTACTATCTTAAAGTAATATCGTCTTCTGTAAGTACAATCCAACTTCCTAGAAGCGTTCTCACATGATTTAATGAAATTTTTTGTTAGAATATTTACTTACACTTCTCACAACTTTGTGGTCATATTATTATTATACTTTCATAGAAATTTTCTATTATATATTGTATATTGATTATGAGCTTAAAAATAATGTTTTCTTCATAACACTTTCTCGAAATCCTGCTTTTTAAAATTTTGTAAGTATTAGTCTAGACTAAAGCTTTATAATTTCCTGTTTTATTTTTATGCTTTATTTTTTATTTATGGAGCTATAATTATTTTGCAGACGAGCATGTAATATTTACTTTTAAATATTAATTTAGTAATAAAAATTATAATTTTACATTCATTTTATAATAACAATTAAAAATTAAATAAACTTCATCTATCTGCATAATATATTTGATCTCAGAATAATTTATTAAAATAATGGCGTATTCTGTTTATAAGACCTGTAATGAATTTGTACATATCCTCCAGCATTGTCAACTTTGAGGTACGGCGCGAGTAAAAACTTTTCATTATCTTTATAGTTATTCTAAAGATCCAGTTAATTTAAGTTTCGCCGAATAAAGTTTATACTTAATAAAGTTTAACAAACTTTACCCAGTTTTGGAAATTACATAGCGTATATATATAAACACAAAGGAGTTTTTTTATCACATATTGTTAACTTTTTATTTAATCGTTGAAAGGCAAGAGTATATATTTAAAAAAATTATATTAAAAAAACTAATACTACTTAGATTAGTATATACTACTACAAAGATTAGATATTATTTGAGATTTCATAACATGCTAACAGCTTAAGAGTAAAACTATAATTTTTATGTAGTCCATAGATTTTAATCTATGGGCTACATAAAAATAATGAACACAAGAGATTAAAATATTGCGAGTGATTGAGTTTAAAGTTTTTTTTTTAATGAAATAAAGAATCCGAACTTTATAATGTTATACATATATTTAAAATTGTTTAAAAAATGTTTAAAATAAAGGTTGTTTGGTTGCGAGAAAAAAACAAAATAGCATTATTAGTTTTTGCTTTGGCGGATCATTTCAAGAAAACATTTAAAGAAAATTAAAACATATTTTTTATTACATTATCTCATTTTATAGAAATTTTTTTTTCTAAGTTATTTAACAAAATAAGATTAAGGCTTTTTTACTCGGAAAATCGTCAATCTTTGAGGAAGCGCAAAAACAAAATATGTTTATTTTGAACTAATAAAACAAGGAAAATTAAAAGGACAAAAATTGATTGTTTTTATTTCCATAAAATAAGATACCAACAGCTATAAAATTGTCTACAAAATATATGTATATCAACACATAATTTGTAAATTAGCAACAAACTATAAATATAAACTTGTATGCCCCTAATGACCCAAATGCTACAAATGTTATCGTAATATTTTAATACTATATATTATCCAGTTTCATGTATTGAAAAATGTAATTTGATATGCATAGATAATATAAATCAATAAAACATGTTAAATGACTAAAATATTATGCCGACTTCCATCTTTGAAATTTGACCTACATAATTACAACCAAAAATCTTTTCAAATTTTAATAACAGGTATAACATGTTATAGTGTATTAATAATTATATAGCTTGTATAATGTATATTTAAAACTAACGTTCGATATTCTATATATTTATATTTATGTATATCTATGTAATAGTAAAATTTGAAATTAATCAAATTTTACAAATACAATGAATATATGAAGCCAATTTACATATTTACATTTGCATACACGTTCAGCATTACAAAAAAGTAATTATAATATATTGATTATACATAATAATGTACGCAGTGTGTAAAAACATAGTATACTGATTAAATTTATCAATAACTGAAGCACGTATATTTCCGCAAATGCAGTTTCTAAAACAGAATTCAATTATTTTTTGACTGCATGTGCAAAACAATTCCAATTATCTTCATGATTTGATTTGTGAAAATAATTACACTCACTGTATGCATATTTAAATATTTTGTGTTGATTTAATTTTTCGGATAATGTTTTGTCAATTTGCAACTCTAAATTTAGGTACAATTCAAATTTTAAATACATCATTATACAATGACTTGTATATTATTTATAAAGTACTGATTTTTTTGTAAATTGGTGATTGATAAAATATTTATTTAAATGTAAGTAAGTTTATATAATCCAATAAATAAACATAAGACTTTGCATATTGAGGTTGTAAACAAAAAATAATAACATTTACATTAAAGAGATATAAATAATATTTAAGTAAAATGGTTTAGAAAAGTCAGTAATTAACAATATCTATAGTCCTGTACCCTAGTTGGGTGTCGCCGGGGAGATTATTCCCTCCCCTGACCAACCTCCAGAAAATTTGGCTACTTATACAATATATTAAACACTAACCCCCGGGATTTTTTTCTCTCCTTCTCAAAGGAGTAATTTTTTTGATATAAAATTTTATACCTAATTATGTTCAACAAAGTTTTCAATAGTTAAAAATAAATACGTAACATAAAACGTAACACACAATCGACAAAAAAAAACAATCAAACAAAGTCGCTTTCGGAAAATACGTTGTCGATTATTATTCAATACGCGTTCTCTAACAAATATAAATTTTCGTAATTTGGAGTCGATCGTTCGTCACGTATATGACAATGGGTCGTTGGCGCGTATTCAATTTTGATTGGGAATAATTAAATACGTAATAAATGTCACATGACGTTGTTTGAAAACAATCCATCATCATCATCGGCAGTTATAACCAGCGAGTCGCAGTCTGGACGAAAAATGAACGGGCGTTAAAACAAAGAGCAGCGATATAAACAATGCACCAATACCAGTGCTTCTAAAAATGTGCAGCTATTATTATTATATACATATCGCACACACATCAAGTTATTGTTAGCCGTCATATATTTAGAAATTACATTTTAATGATGCTAATTGATTTATGGAAATTGTTTGTAGTGTCATTAGTGTCTATTTTTGTTTCGCGTAGAATATATAATTCATTTATAATTTTAGCGGAAATAATAGTCAGTGTTGACAATTTGCAACTAAATATTTAGTTTAATAAATCCTCATACGTGGATATTACACATAAAAAGAATGGATTATGTTAGTAAGAACTAAGGAAATTCAACTTATATATAAACATCCTCGTTTGTGGACATCATGCATAATGCATGAGAGGGTTAATACTGCCAGAAGACTCTGGGGTAACTACATTGTCTTCTTATAATCTAGCTACACCACTGTGTTATACATATATTCAAATATATATATTTTACAAACGTATTCCTCATAAAATATATTATTGCACTAAAGCGAGTTATTAAAAATAGAAACGGAAAATCGACTGATCGCTTAATCAAAGATTGAACAGAGAAAGAATGATATACTCTGGGGTAAATTAGCATAAGAAAGAGAAAATATATACTTAAATTTCATTCAATAAAATCGAGAGTCTTTGTTAAGTATTTTAATGATTAAGTAGATACCTATTGTTATACTCCTCCATACTATAGATATAAATAAATAACAATTATAAAAATACAAACAAATGAGAAAACGAAAAAAGGAACTACATATTTTTTCAATGTATTATAATTCTTCTTTCTTTCTAATTGTCAAATCTTAAAAAGAGTGTTAAATTAACAATAATATAGTGCGTAGATATAAATGATATTGTAAAGACAAGTTTTATAATAAAAATATTAATAGATCACTGACCCTGCTTATCTACAGATTTTTTCTTGGCTCTTTATCAAAACGTTATAATATCTCTCATTCAGAACTTTTCTTAAAATAGAAGCATTGGTTTATTTTTAAGAAAATTCATTTAGTCATAAAGAATTCATTCTACTATTTTATTTTCAGATATTTTAATTTGATATTCATACTTCGTATCAATATATGAAAACATAAGATTATACCTATCACATATTATTTCTAATTTTAAATATAATGCATGTTTATTGTATATATGTATATTAATTTAAATATTTAATATTTATTAGGGTTGCACAAGGGACAAGACTATATCTTCTCATCTCGGGTTTATAATAGACGGTCTGGTCTCAATCTAGTCTTGTTCAAATTGTCTCATAAATATATTGGTCTCGTAGACGAGATTAATCTGAGAAAAGTTTTGAATTGATGCCGTGATGTAGATGTGAAGACCTAATATTCACATAGTAACATAAAATTACAAATCATAATAAGCAATGTAGTAAGGATAAAATTCATTATCATAATATTTAACATATACACTGCCATTTCCAACTGTTGTATCTCCTGTTGTTGGTAATTTTTGAAAATTTGTTCCTTGTTCACAAGAACCAATTATTACGCCAGCGATGATCAAAGCACGATTTCGACCAATGTTTCTGTTGCAATACGTATTTGCGTATTTTAGTGTATCAGAAAATGAAACACCTCTAAAATAACCAAAACAAAACGTATATAGATAAGAGCTAAATATGTTATTATTAACAAATATTTTAATTATTTATAAATGACTAGTAACAGTTAGAAATGATTGGTCGGATTTTAGGAATGAAAATTATTTTAATATAAATTAATGTAATTGTTACTGATTATAAACAAAGTTTATACAGAGTGCCCAGTATTTCTCTGGAACAAATTTCCCTGACTTTTCCCAGTTTTCCAGGAGATTTTTTACCGTTTTTCCCTGTTTTTTATTTAAAATTTAGATAAAAAAACTTAAAAAAGGTCACTGTTTAAATATTTGCAAGAATTTGTGTGGTTTTTGCATTTTTACATTTTTATAAAAATTCCCTGACTTCCAACCAAATTCCCTGACTTTTCCCTGACATTTCCTTGTATAGCAAAATTCCCTGACTTTTCCCGGTTTTCCAGAAACTGGCCACCCTGTTATAAGTTTGATATTGGAACCTACTTACTTTCCATATTTACAACGAGAAGTCAAACGCCAATCTAGATTTGTTTCTGCTATTGAATCAATATTGGAAGCTGAAGTTACATGATATAATTCTTTTAATGTACTGTTACTATCACGTGATTGACATTCCATCAGTTTTAGTAAAAACTGTCCCCATAGAAATGGGTTTTCACAACGAATAATTTTTTTTATACGAACGCCGAATTGTGTTACAACTTCTTGATATATCTCGTTACTTGGTGGTAATTCATACAAAATATGTTTTGTATACGAATTCAAAGACCAATCTTTTTGAACTATATGCATTTCTAAGTCAGAATAATAACTCATCATAAAAGCAGAAAATACTAAAATCATTATACATATTTATTAATTGTATCGATATTTTATTAAATAAAAGTCAAAATACCTTGATACCAATGATAAAACTTTCAGAAAATACTAAGTTTGAACAATGCAAATCTGATTCTATACAGTCACAATAAATACTTCTAGGCAGACTGATATTTTATATTTCGATTCAATCTATGTATATAAATGTATAAATTATACATTATCATGATTAAAAAATATCAACTGATAAAAATAACAAAAATTGTAGGTACTGTATTCACTAGGGTGTGCCAAAAAAAGGCGATATTTTTTTTTATCGCTCTCAGCCCAAAATATCTCAGGAAATGCCCAAACAAAGCTCCTGTTAAAAGCGGAGTTTAAAATTCCAATTTTAAGTGGTCCTCCACGGAAGTTGAAGTTTTCCCATCTAAATAACATGGGAAACGGGGTTTTTTAACAGTTTTTTAACCTGCAAACTGTGAAAAAATTATTTTTGAAAAAAATGAATGAATGGATCTTTTTGAGTATTAAATTTAGTACAAAAAGTCCCGTTGAGTCAAATTTCTATATTCAATATTTGATTTTTGACAGAGCTTTGAAGTTCAAATTTTCGCATTTTTTCGCGTTTTTTGAATTTTTCAGCTAAACTATCCGAGTTAGGGCAAAATGTTAACTAGCAAAATTGTAGTACGGTTGACATTCTATAAAAAAGTCTCCATCGACTTTTTTGTATTATGAATGACAACAAAGTTATAGACCCATAAACATTTATTTTATTACATTTATTTAAAAAGCACAGTCAATGTCGTAGCCTTTATCCCTTTTAGGCTGGTTAATAATAAATGTTTATGGGTCTATAACTTTGTTGTTATTCATAATACAAAAAAGTCGATGGAGACTTTTTTTATAGAATGTCAACCGTACAACAATTTTGCTAGTTAACATTTTGCCCTAACTCGGATAGTTTAGCTGAAAAATTCAAAAAACGCGAAAAAATGCGAAAATTTGAACTTCAAAGCTCTGTCAAAAATCAAATATTGAATATAGAAATTTGACTCAACGGGACTTTTTGTACTAAATTTAATACTCAAAAAGATCCATTCATTCATTTTTTTCAAAAATAATTTTTTCACAGTTTGCAGGACAAAAAACTGTTAAAAAACCCCGTTTCCCATGTTATTTAGATGGGAAAACTTCAACTTCCGTGGAGGACCACTTAAAATTGGAATTTTGAGCTCCGCTTTTAACAGGAGCTTTGTTTGGGCATTTCCTGAGATATTTTGGGCTGAGAGCGATAAAAAAAAATATCGCCTTTTTTGGCACAGCCTAGTATTCACAATACAAAATATCTGCCATGGGTGCCAAAGGACTTTCTTATACGTAATACTGACAGTGAACAGTATACGTGATTCTTATTTTATCGAAACATATTTCTGACAAACTAATAAAAGATTGTATAAAATGCATGGGACATAAACTATAGAAATATTATTTTATAGTTTAGGTATCGAATAAATTTTATTTCACGTATAATTATTAAACCGGAAACGGATGTTGAATATTGTCATTTTATGAATTTTCAAATTATTTAGGTGAAATTATAAGGGTGAAATTTTATATTTAAGTTAATCTTTCATCTGGGAAGACAACCACCTTATTTTTACAACGATCACTAAACCGTCATTTTTTGTAATTTTTTGAAATAAGACAAAAATATTTTAGATATAAAATGTCGAGATATTATTATCTATAATTTATTCCCAATACATTCAGGGAAGGTCAAAATGGATAATTCCATCTAAATCCGGATTTCGAAAAAAATCGGCTTTACAATACTTACTTATGATAGTCACAGTCGATTTTTACTTACGTCTGCGTGGAATACAAGTTAAGTTATACAAGTTACGTTGTAAAACAGGTTTTCAGTTTCGCATTTTCACGCTAGAATGTCACACACCCATTTTTTTATCTAATCTCCCTGTTAAATTTCATTAAGATCGGTTTAGCAGTTTAGCCGTGAAAATGTAATAAACAGACAGACAGACACACTTTCACATTTATAATCTATATCTATAAAAGAGTTTGTCCTTAACCACTCACTCACTCGTTCACTCACTCACTCACTCACTCATATATCAACGTACAGCCCAAACCCCTGGACCTAGAAACGTGAAATTTCGTAGGTGTCTTCCTTTTATGATGTAAGCACCCACTAAGGAAGGATTTTTCGAAATTCAACCCCTACGGGGTTAAAATAGGGTGTCAAAATTTACATAAAAAAATATTTTTTTATTTTTAATTGAAACTTATCGAACATACTCTACAATATAAATAATGAAACAATTATTTCAGCATTTCCCAAAATTTAACCCCTAAGGTGTTAAATAAATATTCAATTAAAAATGAAAGTTCGATATTCAAGCCCTAATAGCATGGGACGGGGACGAGGATGGATTTAGATATGTTTATCTGTTTACCTGCTTTACTTATAAAGGTAAATTCGGGCAAAATAGTCATCTATTAAAATAAAAATTTCGACATTCAACCCCTAATGGCGGGGGTAGACAGGGTCTGTTTTTGATATGTTTATCTGTATAGCTGCTTACGTTATAATGGTGGAGTCGGGCAAAATAATCTGCAATAAAAAAATTTTATATTCGACCCCTAATGACGAGGGTAGACGGGGTTAGTTTTTTCAATTTTTAACTAAAATCCGAAATATTTACGTTTTTTATAGGTAATGTATAAAAATCAATATAAAAAATATGTCATCACCTATCACGTATGGAGGGTTCTAATTAGTTTCGAAGTTTACGCGAGCGAAGCCGCGGGATCCCGCTAGTATTACTATAAATGTAATTAAAGTTAGTTATTATACAAAATGTTATTGATAAATTAAATTGCATAATTAATGTCTTTTTAATGTCGGGTAACTTGTTCAATCTAAAATAATTACTAGTCATGTTTTGTAAACAACAACGATACCTATAAAAAAGTCCTGAATTCGCTACTGAGGATGATTCAGCTGATGGGCCGCCGATATAGTCACCGTTCTGATTGATAACACCGAGATGGTAGAAAATTGCTTTGTCCTGGATAAGAATAGAATATGACAAAAATGAAAAATTACAAAAATGACCATTGGACCGTGCGAGATGAAGGCCGCCAATTGAAGTCACTTTTGACGTCTTTCTGGACCAAAATACGTCCCTGGTGTACTCGTAGCTATAACAAGGATTGGATTAAGGTTGATAGTTTGTATTTTTAGTTCAAAATGTAGGACTGATCGCTGGCTTATTTATTTTACATTTGTAACGCAACATTTTGGGAAAATTCTCAGTAATTTGATAATTGGCAAACTCCTTTATTTAATAATTATTAGCAATTTATAGATTTATTATCTTTTATTTTGATTACAACCATTTTTGTCGTGCAATTGATAAATAGGGAAGTTAGGTTGGAAATTTTTGCTAATATTATACCATTGACTGTCTACATATTATTTTTAATGATCAAATAACAATGTTCTGGTTATTTAGAATTTTCCGCAAGATAATCTAGAATAATTTATATTTATGCGATTGTAAAATACTTTTATCGGTAGATATCATTATCAACAATTAAAAATACACAGTTTAGTATACACAAAAGAATTTTTGGTTATCATTTAAATATTTAATCGTTGACATATTTATAATGACGTAATTATTATACTATTCTTAATAATGATTAAAAAACAAACATTTTATGAATAAAGTTACTTTCTCACGTGTATTATATTAGTATTTTTACTTAATCATATTATTTACATCAATTACTTGAATTGCTGTGTTCGACTAAACAGATAGTAAACTAATTTATACTAAAAGAAAGTATAAACCATTTTAACTATCAATGTTTAAATAAATATAAATTAAATCGAGTAATAATCCGTGAAGAAATTGTTAAAAACACCCAAGTGATTCATTTTTTTTCTGTTTGGTCAACCCTGTGACAGAACCCGACTGGTCTGTGATGGATCACTTGCGATTATCACAGTGTCTGAGTAAAGGCACGTTGATGAATCTTCCGTAAAATAATGATGATAGAAAAATAAATTGTTTTTGCCACCATGTCATCTTTTATGTTTTTATATTTATAAGGGAACTTGAAATTAATTAAACAAAAATGCTCATTTCACAAGAAAACAACCAACACAAACAATTGCATTAAGAGAGTTATCCAGGATTGTTTTTCTTTCTGAGAATAGAAAACAGGAATTTAGTTATACTTATATCTAACAGAAGTTATTCTTTAGATGAAGTTTGGAAAGTGTTGTTAAACAACCACAGTACTATTATTGTGTTAAACAGAAATTTCAAAGTAGCTTAAGTTATACAAACATACATAGATACACATAACGGCTTACGCAAAGAGGTCAGGGTTGATACAAACTTGTTAAATCCGATGTAATCACACAGCTCTAAAGTTTCCAGTTCTACTGGGACTATATATCAAAATAGATTAAACTCAAAGAACAGTATAAAATTATGTATTTAAAGAAATATTTCTCGTGGTGGAATGAAAACCAACACATTTAATATTAATTTTTGATATGATTTATCATTTTAAAAATAGATACAAAGGGATAAAATAAAATTATAATACTGACAGTACTTTCAATACAAGGTGTATCATTATAAAAATATGCATGCAAGCGTGAGTTGCCCTTATCAAGAATGTCTAACTTTTTTATGCATGCCATATTTTTTACCTCTAAAAATAACTGCCATAATTGCCAAATATAGTTTACAAACATATCTTTTAATGAATTTTGACAGAAAATTATATTTATAACCAATCTGGGAGGGGGCATTGTTACCCTAAATAAAGGCACATTCTTAGGTACCTAGTATCAAAAATATTAGATATTATCAAGGGTTCTCAAACTTATATAGACCGGAACTAACTTTTAAAAATGGAAACTTTTCGCGTAATGTTTTTTTAGTTTTTATACATTTAATAAAGACATGTTAGTAACATAAATAAAATTTGAATCAAACACCGTGACATTAAAATAGAAAAATATGAATTAGAAATTTTTATGTGAATATCGAAAATATATTTTAATTTTCCTCGTCGGTCTCCGATCCACATTTTGAGAATCTCAGATAAGATAATTTTAATAAAATATAAATATTACAATAATCTATTATATGATTGTTACAATACTTTATTGTATGACGAAAACAAAATAAACCATAAAGTAAATTGATTACATTTTTTAATCTATATTTTTTATGAAATATGAATTAGAAATTTTTATGTGAATATCGAAAATATATTTTAATTTTCCTCGTCGGTCTCCGATCCACATTTTGAGAATCTCAGATAAGATAATTTTAATAAAATATAAATATTACAATAATCTATTATATGATTGTTACAATACTTTATTGTATGACGAAAACAAAATAAACCATAAAGTAAATTGATTACATTTTTTAATCTATATTTTTTATTATAGTCATCCCAGATTATTTATTAACACGACAGTTTTGTCATTTTTATGATATTCATCACTTAAAATGAATTAATTTCTAAAATCTATACAACCACACAACGCGCGTAAACACAAGTAGGCCATAAAAACCGAAATATTGGTTTGCATTCTTTCGCAAACGATATAGCAGCGATTTGAAACTCGTATAACATAACAATAACACTGCATAAATATTTCATGATTGAATAGACTTCTGAATCAAAAACGTTGCAACCAAATAATGTTTCGCATTTCATTCGATATAATAAATTATGCAAGTCAATGAATAGAAGAGTATAAACATTGTTGGAACCAACAGTAGATAGACGGCCTGGAATAATAATGCCCCCGGAATTATGTGAAATATATTCCGAGACTATCATATTCCGGGAACGGTTATAGTTATCTGATTTTTTGTTGTGCTCGCTCCGAGCGGCAATCGAAATAAAAGGGAAGGATATACAGTGTTTGCATTCCGAAGAGCCAGTTCACACGAGTGGATTTTTTTAAATAATAATATAATCACTATATTAAAGTTTTGGTCACATTGCATTTTAACTAATAACCTAAATAGTGATAATAAAGATTTACACATAACGTACGGATGGTTTTCTAAATCGTCCCCCTCTCATCCTTAAATTAATTCTTATATGCGACTTATTATGCGACTCCTCTCCTTTATTTTCGTAAGGATTAAATTCTTCAATTTTATTTTGTCTGTAGAAAATTTAGAGTGACAAAGTTATTTAAAGTTTATCTTGATTTTAAATTGCATTAGGACATTTTTGTGTTCAACAAAAAAATAATTTCTATCGATGTGCAAAAATGATAGTGTTGTTTAAAAAAATACATATGATTATAATGTCTAAGACTGCTAAAAACAGGGCAAAAAAACATTAAAAACATCCTTTGTTTGAAATAACTAATTGTAAGATAAGCCATTTTCAAAAAAAATGCTTGGTTAATTTAAACTGGTATAATTAAAAACCCAAACGAAAAAATTCATGAATAATCTTACATAAAGTTATGTATGAGACATAACAAATTACCTATAATAGTAATTAAAAAATATTTAATTAAATTGGTACTCATGTATTAAAATAAGAAATTGGACTTATTAATAGTTTTGGTTTCTAAACAAATACAAAGTGTCCACTGAAAACCGCTCCTGTGAAAGGACATTGAAGAAAGAGGTATAATGCGGTACGCCAACCGGATTGTTTTGCCTTTTGGTTAAATTATCACATATTTCACGGTATAGATTCTTTTTTGTTACTTTTATCATCGAATTGGAAGTTTTCCAAAGTTCAAATCAACTAAGATGATGAATGGAAGCTGTATAGTATAGGTATATATACATACTTTTATAAAATGTATGTATATGAGAGAAAGTTGTTTCACAAAAATTGGAAAATAAAAAAGTAAATTTATAAATGGATCATAGCAAAAAATATACACATAAACGATTATATATCAGACAATTTTTACATGGAAAAATGATATTGTACAAATAAATTAACATTTATGTGACCTTTTTATAAGAAAATATACATGTCTTTTTAAGTTAAATACTCTTCTTATGGTGGATTGATATAATCGAAACGAGACGAAGCATACATAAACCTAGTTTTATCATATCACTATGATTAATAAATGGGTAATTAACGAACTATGAATATTTTTTCTTTATGTAATCCATCAAATCTAAACAAAATATATTAGATAACCTATGCATGATATATTTACTCTTGAACATATACTAATTAGTCAGTACGTAATTAGGAATGTTACGTTAGTTTAACCTCCGAAATAATTAGATTTTGATCTCAGAAACTGAAACAAAGAAAAAAAAACTCTTTTCGAATCCGTAATCGATATATGTTATACTCCTAACAACTCTGGTATAAATATTAAAACTAATACATATATAAATACTAATAAATAGAAATGATTACTTCAGTTGAATATAAAGAAGTAGAATAGAAATACCTACTTTTATTCTACTAATAAAAAAACAATATAAAACCCATTGGCAAAATCCTTAGAATAATACCATAAAAATTTGCAAAAAGAAAAATGAAAAAGCGTTCATAAAAAGACGGTATAAAATTTAATTTAGAGTAAAATAAAATATACAACGTACAAAATGTAATTCTCAATTATCTGTATAAGAGCGCAACACAACGACAATTGTTACAAGGGTTGGGGAATAAATAAATGCATGAGTGAGTGGGTAATGCTGGCATTTCTATAGGTTCACAAATAACGCAGGGTAGTTTCTAGCAAAAACAATGCCAGGATAAATTGTGACCGTTACGAATACACGCTTGTACGACGTATAATTTTATGCATCCTACGCGTACCTTAGTTTAATTAACTAAATTGGTACTTGTGATAGTAGATATTAAATTTTGAAACTGTGACAAAATTATTTTGTACATTTATACAAAACATATTGTTCAAATGTGTTTTCTAACGAAATATTATACCTACTATATAATATATGAAGTTATGCAAATCATTTCATTAGAATTATGGAGCAAAAGCATTTTTTACAACATTAATTGCGTTTTATCGAAAAATCGTATACTAATAATCTACGTTGTTATTATACTCTTGTATAATTTTTTTGATTCAAGTTTTAGAAATAAAATAGGTTAAATATAACTGCCAAATAATATATGTATGTATTTAATTGATCCTTCAATATTTGATGTGTTTAGTTATAAACTTGTACATTTGTAATTCGATCTACACATTGCATATGACTAAATAAAACAGACATTGCAAGACCCTAATTGAAAAGGGTTAGGTAAGTTTCTAGACTATCACTAAGTCAATAACATTGTGATCTGCTGTAATGTAATTCCTCTCCATGTTTTCTCGAACAATGTACTGCTAGAGTTAATACTGATAGCAAGCTAAAATTCAACTCGATTCTAGTTTATCCAGCTTAGATAAGAGTATCAGTTGTGATCTGTGTTCGATACTTATTGTTAGACTAAGCTCATTTAACTTACAATCAACAATAAACGGAGAATGTCATTTCGGAAGTCACAAATTCGTTTTAAATCTACTGTAAAATAAATTGTGTTTTATTTCTGTAGGTGTAGTTTATATGCGATACTCACCGGATACAGATGATTAAAATAATGATTTAATATTTTTTATTGATTTAAAAGTACTTTTAAAGAAATAATTGCATGTTTTATTTTATTTTTCCACCTAGATCTAAATTTTTAATAACATTTTGTACTCATTTAAAAAAAATAGTTCGTTTTGAGATAAATTATTTCACTTTGCAATTTATCTAAACTTCAAACTTTATTTAAATACAACGTAATAATATGATTCTATCAAAAATATATCAAATTATGTTTGTATTGGATATTTTTAATTCAGACTGATTAAAAAAATGACAATAATTTTAAAGTTCGGCGAATACTGATAATTTTCTTATGATGTATAATTTTTTTTCGATGATATTCAATGATTCGATGATAAACAAAATATTTTAACAAATTTACGATTTTTTTTTGGAAGTTTGCTAAACGAAGTTTTCCTCAAAAAAGTACCAAAATATAAAATTTTATTTTTATAATTCAGGTCTATTAGGATAAACAATTAGTACTTTACATTTAATATATAGTTAATTTTATTTTTTATAAAGAAACATAGGTTTTATACGTATAATCAATATAAAATACGAAATAAAATACTAAAAACAATTTGTATAAATAATTACTATGTGTCAAAAATTTGATAAGATGGCGTTTCTTTTAATGAAAGGACTTGAAAATATATTGTCCATGTAGTAAGTCACTATACACATACAAACATTACATTTCATAATACAAGCTATTTATCATAGCTACTTTATATCATTTCTGTACGATACGAAACATCTGACAACTTTGAGATCTAAGAAAATGAACTGTACAAAGATATTAAAATGGCTTGATATTAAAAAGCTTTTGAAACAATTTATGAAAACAGTAATTAATCATTCAACAGACAGTGTTTGAATTAAGTAAATGCTGCATACTTCATTGCATTATAAGTAAGTCGTTAGCTTTGTGTTGTCTATTTCTTATGAAATTATTTCACTCATAAATATTTGGACCAGGGAGTCGAACCGAACCCGAACCCGAACCGAAAACCGGTTCCGGAACGAAATTTTTGGGCGAACCGGAACTGAACCTGAACCGAAATTTTAAACGTGACGTTGAACCTGAACCGGAGCCGAACCGAAAAACAAACTTTCGGTTACCGGTTCAATAAAGTTTAATTTTACCGGTTCAATGAAGTTTAATTTTTCATTGCAAATGTATTTATACAAATATATTTATTATTCTGTTTCAAATGTAAAATAATTTTTGCAATTACTTATAATTGGCACCACTGACAAATGGGTCAGTCCGCGGTGACGGGTGTGATATTTCAACTCGGATTGGAGTTCATAATTTCTAAATAATACTAGTTAATAACATGGTTTCACCATTTTTCTGTAGATCTTAATGTAATACCTACATGTACATTATGGTGGGTCCATTATTTTCACTCCATGGGTAACTCGCGATACTGGTACTATGGGCCATAACAAGTATTTTTGCCAATGGAACCATACCTCTAAAATCATTTTCGAGCGTGCCGAAATTTGTCTGAAGATATTTCCAAAATACTCAAAAATTGGTCTATTTAGTGCATTTCGAATGTACAATTATTGAAAATGTGTATACTGGAGTTTTTTGGGTCGGGAAATCCATTTTTCACATTTATTTTTATTTTTGACTGCCGCCAGGGGGCGTTTTCGTGCATTTTTGTGGATTTTGGAAAATATCTTCAGACAAATTTCGGCAAGCTCGAAAATGATTTTAGAGGTATGGTTCCATTGGCAAAAATACTTGTTATGGCCCATAGTACCAGAATCGCGAGTTGCCCATAGAGATTTTTTCGGCCATATACAATTTGACCCACCCTAATGTACATATATTGAAAGAATAAAAGGTCTACGGATATTTTACAAAAAAACGTCAGCGTTCAAAGCCCTGTGACGGGTGTGATGCCAACTATTGCAAGTCTTGCAACCTCTATTCAAAATCTCAAAAGTTTTTGTCAAGTACTTTATTATGTTACGAATAAATTATTTTTTAGTAACACAAGAGCATCAGGTAAATATGTAATCTATTTACCTGGTTATTACTCAACAAACATTGTGACGGGTGTGACAGAAAATGTGACGGGTGTGACACGTTGAATTAAAGGATAGGTACAATAAGAATACTATTTGTGTGTTTAATTGCTTATTGACGTTATTGATATTATTAACTAATACTTATAGCAATTATTTATCAAATACATCAATATACTCATTAAATTTATAATAAATGTGGTCACCCTTAGTCATTATTGTTGGTGAGGGTAATTTTTTTTTAATTTGGTCAAACGTCACGTTTGATATGTAATTGTCAAAGACTTAATAGTTTGGCACGATCGTCACTTATTCTTAAGTAAGTTATTGTGATTTCACCTTATTTGTTGTCATTTTTGAAATTTTTTGGAAATTTTTGAAATATTTTGAAAATGAACTAACATTTTTCTAATTTTCTTTTGGTTTATGAAAATTGATGTTAAATAGCCTATTAATTTTATATTTTAGTATTTATTTTCGTAAAATATATTTTTAACTATATGGTATCGATTACCGCGGACTGACCCAAATGTAGCTGTGCTTATATATTAGTAAATTAATAACAAATTTCGATTTTTCTGCGGAATTTATAAATTAATAAAAAAACACTCTTTGTTCATCTTTAAAAATTGGCCTGCTATCAGAAAAAGTCATAAAGGTAATATACAAGAAAAAATGGGAAAGATTGAGAGAAAAATGGTATTTTCAGAAATACATGAAAATTGTTATTAAAATACAATTTAAATTTAAATTTCATTGAGCATAGTCCAAATATGAATTGTCAGCAATTTTATTATTCCGGCATAACCACATTTTTTAAAATTAATACAAATAAAGAAAACAAGCCATAAAAGTATTGATACATACAGTATACACATAATTGGAAAGTAAAGATATGTAGGAAAATATAATTCAAAAATTATAGGGTAGGTTTAATTATAATTTAATTAAAATTATTACATATATTTGAATAATTTACAAAAAAAATTTAAAAAAAACCGGTTCGAACCGGTTCGGAGGTACATTGAACCGGTAACCGAAATAATAAAAAAATAAAAAATTGAACCGGAACGAAAACCGGAACTTTATTTTCTGTGTGAACCGGAACCGAACCGGTTCGGGAAATAGCACCGGTTCGACTCCCTGATTTGGACTTAATTAAATCTGGCAATACTGACAATTTAATAGTTACGTTTAGTCCAGTAACTTTAGGTTTTCACTAGGAATAAATTCGCATAGAGCTGAATTTTTGTATACACCTTCGTTTTGCCTTTATAAATAAGTTACCAAAAGTCCCCATCGATCCCCTGTGAGCATACTTTTTTACAGCCCACACAAGGTGCTAACAATTAGTTTTAGCTAGATATCTCTGTATATATTGTCTCTATGACTAAAATAGTTATTATCAAATAGAAAGATTAGAAAATTATCTACAACAAAGATCTCATACCTTTTTTCGTACAAGTAATTGTTTTCACGTAGTATGGGGGTATTCTAGATTAAAAATGTAAAATATCGATTTTATTTTTTTGCATTTTTTTAATAAATAGGAGTTCAAAAAAGATATGTACAAAACCCTATACCCAAATTCCCAAAATTGACGAAGTTATAGTGGATTGAAAGAGATATGTAACATTGAATAGCCAACTATACGTAAACTTTGAACGCGTTTTTCTCGAAACAGAAATCTGAAATTGGCTGCCATAATAACTCAAGATCTACTGAACCGATTGACTTCAAATTTTCTGTGTACACAAGCTATTAATATCTGTAACAGAATTGAGTTAATCAAATATTTTTGTTTTACGGGCAATGAAAGATTGAAAAAAATAGTAACGAAAATTCTATAGACACTTTTCTAAACACCGCCATTTTTTTAATTTTCAATTTTTTTTTAATTTTTTGCCACCCGCTATAGCCGCCACACTTATATAGATAAAGATATTTATTGGTTTTGTTTTTTCGGACGAACAGAAAAGCTATAATCATGGCAATCATTTAGAGACGTTTTTTTCACGTTGTACGTGGTTCCTGTACCAGCGTAATAATTACTTATTATTATTATTTTTTTTAATTTGTATAGCTTGTCTAAACTTATATAAAAGTAAATACAAAAAATCTATGGTAAAAAGTTTTATACTTTTTTGTCAAAAAATTCCCAAAAAAATCTTAATCAAAATTCATTCCTATATTATATTAATATAACATATACTTTTTGGCTATTGTAAATATTATGACAAATGTGTGAGGTGCCAAATTTTGTCAGTAGTTAGAACATACAAAGATGTATATTTTCTGCAAACTCCCTAGTAAAGTAGGCCCCGGAACACCCTCATCGAATAACCCAAAATATCGTTGTATAAGGATTTTATAAACAGACTGTATCTAATGAACAGAATGTCCGATCAACATCGTCTTTCACTTATAAGACAGTTAATTATTTTTTTACAAACATTTTGATAGTATTTTAACTAAAAGTTAACGAATTGTTTTTCAAAATGGCGGCCAAACTTAAAAATTTTCTTAAAAAAATTATTTTTTTAAATTTCACCGCAATTTTGAAAGGCATACAATTTAATTTGGATAAAATATTAATAAAAAGGTTGTAGAAGATTAAATTATCTGTCTAAAATGTGAAAAAATATGTTGATCGGACATTCCGTTCACTAGATACAGCTGTTCACAAAATCCGTAAATAACGAAAATTTGGGGCCTTCGATGGGGATGTTCCGGAACCTACTTTGCTAGGGAGTTTTCAGGAAATACACATGTCGGTATACTCTAACTACTGACAAAATTTGGAACCTCGCACATTCGGCATAATATTTACATTAGTCAAAAATTCTACATTTCTTGTGTTAGTAGTATTTGCTTAAGTTGTCACCTTTGCATCCAGTTTCCGTGAAAATTATAGTTCGTATGAAAAACTATGAATAACCTTTTTTGTAGAGAATTTTCTAGTCTTCCCATTGTTATATGACTTTCACTATCGTAAAATCTATAAATACAGAGATATTTACATAAAACTAATTATTAGCACCTTTTGAGGGCTATAAAAAAGTATGCTCACAAGGGATCGATGGGGACTTTTGGCATATTATGTATAAAGACAAAAAGAAAGTGTATACAAAAATTCAGCTCTATGCGAATTTTTTCCTAGATACAGCTATTTTTCGTCTAAATGCTCTGGACTAGTTTTGTTATGAAGTTATACGATTCTGGTTAATAGTATGTTAAAAAATTAATAATTTTATCCTATCATTAAACGTGAGAAAGATTGCATTAGAACTAGACTATCAGTTTTAAACTCTAATAGAGCAAGAGCTGACTGCAAAAAAACTGGCCTATCGAGTAACAGCATGAAATGATCTTGAAAGGCTCGTACTTATACAGACTATCAATAAAATCTTATACTGCCTGGGCGGAACCTGTGCATAAATGTTTTTTAGAGGGTAAAGGGGGGAAAATTCTAGTTTTTTACAAATATCTCAAAAATCATCAATTTTTCGAGGAAAATTGTTATGAAGAAAATTGTAGCTTATAAAATTCTACACAAAACAAATATTTATACTTTTTCCGTATAATCAATACTTTTTAAGTAAACTGTTAACCCAGTCAAGGGTTAGTGAAGAGTGCCAAAATCCAAACTTTTAGGGGCAAGCAATTTTATGGTTGATTATTATAGATTTGGGGGCGTAGAATACGAAAAATTAACCCAGACTAGCGAAAAGTAGTGCAACACCCTTAAAAAAGGGGTTGAAGGGAGAAAACCCCGTTTTCAAGATTAACAGTTTACTTAAAAAGTATTGATTATACGAAAAAAGTATAAATATCTTTTTTGTGTAGAATTTTATAAGCTACAATTTTCTTCATAACAATTTTCCTCGAAAAATTGATCATTTTTGAGATATTTGCAAAAAAACTAGAATTTGCTCCCCTTTACCCCCTAAAATACATTTCTGCACAGGTTCCACCCAGGCAGTATAAGATTTTATTGATAGTCTGTATAAGTACTAGCCTTTCAAGATCATTTTATGCTGTTACTCGATAGGCCAGTTTTTTTGCAGTCAGCTCTTGGACTATAACAATAAGGGAAGAAATCATAAAAAACTTTAAATGAAAAATTCATATTTGTTTGAACTTAATAAAAATTTTAAATAATATCTATAATTTGTGATATTCACAAGCACAAAATCTTGCATTGCTGATAATGTATTTAAATTAATGCATATATTCCCAAAAGTTCGTCTGTAACATGACTGGGGAACTGCATTAACAAATTAAATTGATTTGCATAAACATATAATGAAATCTCGTTAGAATACAAATACCTATATGTACATATATAATATACATAATATAATACATATAGGGTATATGAATAACTAATTTTGAATAGGGAACATGTCATATTATGATTTTTCGGGATGCTGAAAATCAGTTATAAGTTTAATGAAAGTATACTAAAATAGATACAGAATTAAAATGATAAAAAAATTAAAATAAAATATCAACTAGTTTATAATTTATACGTTCTCTATTTTATATGTATAATGTATCTGTGTTTTAATAATTATTATAATTTTTCTTACCGATATGAATTATGTATTAGTTTTAATACACGGTATTACACATGTACTCATTTATTTGTAATTTTCCACATTACGTAAATTGCAATAGCAAACATAAAATGACATGATATAAATAGGTATATGGAATATACATATCAGCATTACAAATGAGTGACGGACCATATTTGCTTGAAGCAGCAGTTTTTAAACGTTTTGATGACCAACTCGTCTAATATGTCAACTTCAACTCGAATTACTCTGTGTGATATCTACATAACGAGTGATGAGTAAAAAGACATTCTCACTCACCTAAATATATAAGTGTAGTTATGGATAGAAAATAGATTGGTGATATGACAAAATCCGTGATAATAAATATTATTTGGGAGTTAAAAATATTTTATTTAATACTAACTGTTATCCGTGACTTTTGTTCGCATGGATTTATTTATTTTATACAAAGAGCCTTTCTTCCTCACGATGAAAACTATCTCCCTGCTAATTTTCATCAAAATAAGGTTTAGCCGTGAAAAAGTTACAAACAGACATAATTAATTTCGCATTCATAAATATTAGTATGGATGCATATATCTTAGTACCTATATCATATAAATACATTACTATATATAAGTTAAGTATAGGTAGTAGGCACAGTAGAAGACAGGTATATATAGTATCGAAATGAGAATTTTTTTATAATCATGAGTTTTTGTGTAGGAAATGATTAATGAAAAGCTCATTGTGATGCAAGGTTCGATAAAATCAGGTCGCTCGGTCGTTTGTGGCGACCAATTTTTTTAATTGGCACGAAGAAAAATTGAATTATAATAAAATTATTTAATAGAAAATATTCTTAAAAATATATCACATAGTGTTGTATTATTTTTATGCTATACTGTTTGGAATTTATGTTTTAATTTTTTTTTCTGCAGCGGGAGAGAACTGTTATTGTCTGGCGACTACCGTGCGTCACGATTTGACGTACTCTGCTTAATATGTGTTATATTTATGTACATTCTATGCTGTTTTCACTTCCATAACAATAGAGTGTTTATACATTTATTTTGGTGACAAAAATTATAATTGTGCTATTGTAATTTTCAAATAGAATATTTTAAGTAAAACTTTAACTTTAAACTGTGTTTACACTTTAACAAATACGTTTTTTTTTATTATAGCTGCACTAGCAGTCCGCTTGTGATCCCGCCCGTGTTTAATTAGTTGTTATGAACGTTTATTTGATTTATGAAATCTAATAACATTTACAGAGTAGGGCTGTATTTCTATTTAAAAAAATATTATTATGTTTAAAATTCACCTTTATAATATAAATATGTATACGGATAAACGTATTAAAAAATCACACTTCTATTGTTATAATGGTATTAAAAAATCATCCTTCCCCATTCTTAGGAATTGAATTTAGGAAAATCCTTCATAATGGGTACCCACAACAAAAAAAGAAGACCATACTAAAATCCATATAGGCAAGACATGTATCATACTACATATAACAAATGACACCATTACCAACTAATGTATCTATTAATTATAAAATTATAGTTTTTGTTAAAATTATAAAACCAAAGTAAAATCAGGGGCGGATCTACTAAAGGATTTTTGGGCTGCAGCCTAGGGCCCCGTGGATACAATAGGCCCTCAGCCTCCATTGAGAACAATAGACGATATTGTGAAGAAAAAAAAGATATAAAATTTAAAAAAATCCGATCATAAGGTAGGTTCCTGAGTAGTCTAGGACACCACAAATTCACGATCCACACCTGAGTAAAATTGAAGAAAAATTATCTCTGATTTTTATTTTATTTATCTTGAAATAGACACCACAATTCTTTATTGTCAATTAACTAATATATTGATCGCTTGACTAATAATATTGATTCGTTTGAATTTATATTTTTTGCAGTATTGATAATTAAATTCTTCATTTGTGAAGAAATAAAATAAAGTAAGATAAAAAGTATACAATAACCAACGATATGCATAGGTTTGGGAACCACTGTAACCTATTTCATTCACGTCACGTGAGTTGAGCGGGAAACTCGGTCTTCGCTTGACAAGGCTAAACTTCGTTTCCGAAAATTCACATAAACTTATATCAACGTGCACTCGCATGTGTGTGAATGCGTGTGTGTGTATGGATTATGGAATGGACCACAAGGTCGACAATGCGAGGGTGGGCGTCATTCTGTGGCGGTCCATCAAAATAAAACAGGAGGGGTTAATATTTTCTATGGTTGTTTTATACTCGCTATAATGATATGGCGTTTTTATACATACTCTTTGTTATAATTTGCAATTATGTATTTTAATATAAACCCACACATTATAAGGCTGTATACAGGAGGTCGTATTAATGTTGAACATATCAGGATAATTCATTCATAAATAACCTAACTTAGATATGATATTTTGTTATGTGTCATTTATAACCCACAAAGGTGTTTAATGGCGTATTTGTAAATCATTCGGTTCCAAGCAAGTACCCTTTTCACACTACTGTATAAAACGCCCCTAAAGGTACCAAGCGCTACGGTCGTCAAAAAAATCACTTGTTTGTTTAAAGCTAAAAGAAGTCTGAATACTTATCCATATATAAAACAAAAGGCCACACTTCTATTGTTCTATTGGTTAAAATTTTATTTTTCTTCAAATGAATTCCTGAGTTCGATATATTGTTTCATATTCTGTCTGCATCTGTTATATTTAATATTCTCATATATGAGTTCATACCGCCACTGGTGTCATATGGAGGTTTTATTTTACTAGTGTAACAAGAGTATCATCAATTATAACGAATACGAAGTAGAGGACAGATGGTGGTGACTAAATCGATCTTGAAAGGTTACTTAATCTGCGATTGTGAGAAAGAATTAAGTTTACTTCAGAGTTTCCCATTCTTAATATAATGTCATATAAAAAGCTGTTGCAAATCTCGCATATACAGGGTGTTCGCGGGAACCGAGTGATCATTGCTAACTTTGTTATTATTGGAGCTAGAAGATCGGTTAAATGGGTAAAGTATCAGTATTTTTTCCGGGATGAATAATGGCGGTGTCAAAAAAACAATTGAATGTCAAATTTCAGAGATATATTGAAATATAACATTTTTTTAAATGGAATATCCTGTATATTATTATTGAATTTTGTAGCTGAGGATGTTCTCTTTATAAAAGTGTAATACATGTATGATGGTAAAATTGATAGAAAACAAGTTATAACAAGTATAAAATTAATAGAAAATATCGAAAAATAGTGTGCTATGAAGATTTAATAAAATACAAACAAATGATAAAAAAATTTAAAACAATAATTTCAGATATTTGTGCCTTATTTCGCAGATTTTTAACATTTTTGAGCATTATTCATAAAAAAATATAATTAATTATAATAAATATTTTTTTTCGTTATCAGTTAAAATCAAAAACATTTAAAATTTGCGAACAAATGACATAAAAACCTTAAACTATTGTTTTAAATGTATTAATCATTTGTTCTCAATTTATTAAAACTTCATAGCACACTGATTTTCGATATTTTCTATTAATTTTATACTTGTTATAACTTGTTTTCTATCAATTTTACCATCATACATGTATTACACTTTTATAAAGAGAACATCCTCAGCTACAAAATTCAATAATAATATACAGGGTATTCCATTTAAAAAAATGTTATATTTCAATATATCTCTGAAATTTGACATTCAATTGTTTTTTTGACACCGCCATTATTCATCCCGGAAAAAATACTGATACTTTGCCCATTTAACTGATCTTCTAGCTCCAATAATAACAAAGTTAGCAATGATCACTCGGTTCCCGCGAACACCCTGTATATGGAGTAAAAAAATTATAATAAAATAACGTAGAATGTAGGCACAGATGATTAGAATTATTTCGTTTGTTTTCGATATCAGATATTTTTTTTTATATTTTGTTAGAAAACATCAATTATATTAATCAATATCACAACACATGCTGATTAATGTTTTATTTTTTTGCAATTTTATATGAACATATGATTTTTTTAAGTTCTTCTTACCGAACATATAGGATTTCAAACAAAAAAATATAAAATTAATCAAAATGGATTATTCTCATTAAATATAGATTTATATAGTCGTAACACATATGATATTAATATGTATGTACAATATTTATGTACATACATACATATACAAGTACAACTTCTCATAAATTTAATTAGATAACTGCTAAATAATCCTGATTTATTTATATATAAAAAAAAACAGCAAACAACATCATAATATTGGTATTTTCACTTAAAATTGAAATAACAATTTTTCTTTATATCCTATTATAAATACTTATACCACATAGCACTAAAAACCGAAAAAACAATAAAGCGATTTACGGATCAGCGGTCCAGAAAACTCAACAATTTAAAATCCATATTTAATTCGGCGTTTTTGTATGGCCATCCATACGATATCTTAATTTTCAACAGCACCATAAATAACTCAAATTCCCATCCCGGCTCCCATAAACTATGTTTGCAACATAAAGTATTATACGGGTATAAACACTGTCATAAATATGTACAACTAAGTTAACGTCAAGTGTTATTTCCCTTTAGGATAGTCGTGTGTCTCCATTACAGGAATTGTTTATTCAAGGAAGTGTATCCTGGCGAGCCCGTTTCTACTGTGTAATAAGCGGGACAATATAATTTAGCGCAGGGGTGAATTAAGGACTGCCTCTCTAAACAATCACCATGTGTGTATGTGTGTGTGTGTCTGTTTGTGTTGTTTGAAGATACAATAGGTTCAATTGTTCAAGTTGAATGTAGTTAGTCGTGTATTTCTACATTTCAGGGAAATCATCAAATTATCGGGATTTCTAAAACAGGAATTGTATTTATCGCAGTATTGTAAATTACGTATGAATAATTTTACTCTATTATGAGAGAGTTTCAATTAATTCCACTTATTAATAATTATTTCAATAACGTATTATAGTAAATATATCTCGTAATATAATATGTATTTACGTAGACGGACTGCTGAACGAAAATCAGATGAATCCAATTTTCCACAAATGAGCAATTAATACACATAACATATACAGGGTAAGGCTAAAATACAAAAGTATCGTGCGATTTATTTTTGTTACCACCAAATAATTATAAAAAAAATTGGATGCATATTTTTTAGTCAGTATTTTTTTATATAGGTACATAATTATGACTTAATGCAGAGGCGTTACTACAAATTTTAAGCTGGAGCTCTGGTGATAACAAAAAAAGTTAAATGACTTAAACCTCTCTGAAGTTGGAAGTTCCTGGAATTATGCCAGTCCAACCACACTGTAGTTACGTCACTGAAGTTATAAAATCTTTTAATTAACGGAAATATAGGTCAAATCATCGTATAAAGATTTTTTAGGGCCACAAAAATAAATTCAAAATTCTAAACTATTCAGAAGGCACAATTAAGTAATATAATTATATAGGTACTATAATAACAATCTGAGGTCGAATTTCCTTTTGGACTTTTAATCGCCCGATCGTTACTTTAAACTAGACCTGTATACAAAATATAAAGCAAAACGAGAGAACGCATATTCGCGATATATCAATATCTCTTTACTACACTAAACCGCAAGGAGTAACTTTCGTAACACATACGCTGCCGCTTTCACTTGTACATAAAACAAAAATAATTAACGTATATGCTAGTGCAGACAACAACGAATTTGTGTGCGGTGTACGCTGGAAGTAGTTAGTGCCGAAATCATTAATTACAGGTAAATACTTGCGACAGGGGTCGTGGTTGTGGTGCGCCCGCCATCTGGCGCCGATTCCGCAAGCACATATCGGGCGCCCGACGCCGAGCCGCGTTTGTCAGAACGACTCCCTCCCCAATCCCCCCATTGGGCCGTTGCTCCAATCTCTGTATGTGCGTGTGTATATGTGTGCGGGTATAGTCGAAGCTCTACAAGTTGATCATATATTCATACATTATCTCGAGCCTTCGAATGCATATATTCGCAACATTTACTTATTTAATTACTAAAAACATCTGCTTAAGAAATTTTAATTTGGATATCATTTTCAGGTGCACAGGTGATCATTTGTTTCTTGGGGATTTTTTTTAGATATACACTACTGATCAAAAAAAAGTGGACAGCATGAATTTAAGCACAACGATTAAATTAATTGTTTTCTATCATAATGTCCCGTTAATATGAAGGGTAGTTTAATCAATATATTGAATTAGTATATCACTAGCATCAATATGTTGTATAATTGAGGACTATTAAATGTATTTTTAATATTATTCTTGCAAAATTGCTTGATTTGTGTTTACTGTTACAAAAATTCGCATATTGTTAAGTAGTGTTAAATCGCAATTTTTAGTTCTTTTCGAAGTTTTTATGAATCAATGGTATCAGGTAAGGGGCAAACATTAATTTCATTACCTTTTTTATATAATTCAACCAGTTCTCAAAATGTTTTTATCAAGAATTAAATAAAAAACAAAAAAATCATATTATTCCGATATAAAAGATTGTAGAGTGACTTTAAGCAAATTTTACAAAGTTAAATCAACTATTTTGAAATTAAATTAACATAAAATTCATATTTTATGTACTTATTTACTTTTATTTTAAAATAGAACGACGTTTCTATCAGAAGAAGAGTGTAGAAAAATTATTGTTTTTAGAAAATCCAGGAAATCTATTAGAAACATTGTTGTTGAAATGTAAAAATAGGGAGTTTATGATACTTAAAGTGCTGTGCATAAAATAATTTATATTTATAAAACACGGGGAACTGTTTGACGCGCTCCAGGTTCCGGTCAATCACGGAAAACAACAGTGAAGACTGTAACGCGCTTAAGAAATTGACACTCAAGCATAGAAAGTCGTCATATAAACAGATGGCGGATGATTTTGAGACTTCCAGTGGTCTTAAATTAAGTCGGTATACGGTCAGAAGTAGTTTAAAAACCAAAGGAATGAAAAGTTATAAGTGTAGAAGAGTTTCTATGCTTTTTACATAAAATATAAAGAAGAGGAAGGCTTGGGTGCAGAAATATAAAAAATGCTGATTGGAATAAAATAATATGGCCCGATGAATCGCGACTTTGTTTGGTATCAGATCATTCTGAAAGATGTCTACGAAGATCTGGAGAACTGTTTTTACCAAAGTACACAACCAAAACAGTTAAAAAATCAGATGGGATAATGATATAAGGTTGTTTTAGTGCACAGAGTGAGGAAAAATTGTACTGAATGGAAAAAGATGTAAAAATTAACGCTACTAAATACAAAAAAAAATTACAAAAAGGGTTTTTTACAAGTATTAGCGCATTTAATAAATGTAGAATTTTAATTTTTGTGCAAGATTATACCCTCTGTCATACGAAAAAAATTGTTATTGATTGAATTAATGATCACAAAATAACGTTTATGGATGATTGACCTCCAAAGGGCCCAGATTGAAATCGAATTACAAATTTATGGTACCGTACTGACAGGGAGTTACATTAATGTGATAATAAAAATTTGGAACAATTATGGAGAAATATAAATAAAATTTGGAGTGAAATCAGCGTCGAAACAATAAATAAACTGATATCGCTAATACCATGAATATTAGATGCGGTCAGGAAAAACAGTTGGGGGGCTACAAATTATGAAAATTGTTTGTAATTATATATTTAATAATTAAGTAACACTATATATTTTATAATAAGTACACACATTTATTTAATTTATTTATAAATTCCCATTTATTTCCATTTTACTTTAATTTTTCCGCTGTCCACTTTTTTTTGATCAGTAGTGTATATTGGTATGTTTAGGGTGTGCCAAAAAAAGGCGATATTTTTTTTTCTTCGCTCTCAGCCCAAAATATCTCAGGAAATGCCTAAACAAAGCTCCTGTTAAAAGCGGAGCTTAAAATTCCAATTTTAAGAGGTCCTCCACGGAAGTTGAAGTTTTCCCATCTAAATAACATGGGAAACGGGGTTTTTTAACAGTTTTTTGTCCTGCAAACTGTGAAAAAATTATTTTTGAAAAAAATGAATGAATGGATCTTTTTGAGTATTAAATTTAGTACAAAAAGTCCCGTTGAGTCAAATTTCTATATTCAATATTTGATTTTTGACAGAGCTTTGAAGTTCAAATTTTCGCATTTTTTCGCGTTTTTTGCATTTTTCAGCTAAACTATCCGAGTTAGGGCAAAATATTAAGTAGCAAAATTGTAGTACGGTTGACATTCTATAAAAAAGTTTCCATCGACTTTTTTGTATTATGAATAACAACAAAGTTATAGGCCCATAAACATTTTTTTTTTAATTTTCGCTTTTATGAACTAAAATATCGATAATTGAACAAAGAATTTTATGCAAATTTGTTAGTACATCAAATTTGGAACAAAATTGGATAAGATTTTTTGTATTATCAGTAGTTAAAAGTTACAGACTTATTTAATCATATTTTTATGATTTTTCCACAAAATTATGAAATATATTAACAATAAACATGACATATTATTAAAATATAAAAAGCACAATGTCGTAGCCTTTATCCCTTTTAGGCTGGTTCCAATAATTTATATAACTTTGTTGTTATTCATAATACAAAAAAGTCGATGGAAACTTTTTTATAGAATGTCAACCGTACTACAATTTTGCTACTTAACATTTTGCTCTAACTCGGATAGTTTAGCTGAAAAATGCAAAAAACGCGAAAAAATGCGAAAATTTGAACTTCAAAGCTCTGTCAAAAATCAAATATTGAATATAGAAATTTGACTCAACGGGACTTTTTGTATTAAATTTAATACTCAAAAAGATCCATTCATTCATTTTTTTCAAAAATAATTTTTTAACATTTTGCAGGACTAAAAACTGTTAAAAAACCCCGTTTCCCATGTTATTTAGATGGGAAAACTTCAACTTCCGTGGAGGACCTCTTAAAATTGGAATTTTGAGCTCTGCTTTTAACAGGAGCTTTGTTTGGGCATTTCCTTAGATATTTTGGGCTGAGAGCGAAGAAAAAAAAATATCGCCTTTTTTTGGCACACCCTAGTATGTATAATAAGAAATAACCCGATTTTAAGGTGTTATATATAATTATTATATAAATCTTCTACAGTTAACCAATATAAACCAGTGTCAATTAACCTTGTATAACACATCTTTTAAGGAACTGATTTTTTCGACGATTTTGATAAAAAAGATAATTTATATCTAATTGCTTCTTTTACTTAACTTAAAAACGACATAAGTATAACAGTTAAAGATTTGTTACACTTTATAGTTTTAAATATGACCTAAAATGAAATTATTTTTATACAAAAGACAAAAATATACTTATAACTAAATATTTTTAAATGGGAAAATTTCATCAGGATACATTATTTTGGTAAAATTTCTAGTATAAAATATAAAATATACGTACATGTATATTTTATGATACCTCTTTTGTTTTTGTCATTTGTTTGATACGAAACGAGATTTGTGACACAAACGAGTTGGCAAAAAAATCGATTGTACGTGCAGGTTTTATTCAAAGACCTGTGTTTCATTGAAAACAAAGTGTTTGCAGCAATCACAGAAGTCTGCAACCGAAGCAACTAAAAAAACGAGTAGCGATCCATCGACACCGGATCTCTATAACGAGTGCAGACGGAAGGGGGTGGTTTGCACAAAACTAGTTTTATACTTAATTTGTTACTTTTCTACAAATTGAGTTTTTTTTAAAGCTACATGGCAAATTGCATTAATAAAAACTTATTTCGTCTATTAAATTATTTATCATTTCGTTAGAAAATAAATAAATAAATGTTTTCTATATTACATTTCAAATATCAAATACAAATATTTAAAAGAGAAATAAAAAAATTTAATAGTTGATTGTACGATTGTACCAAACAGTGGTATTCGAATTTGGATCTATGGATTTGAATTGAACCCTCACCTTACTAAACCCCTGCAGCAGTATCATGTTTTATGCAGATAATACAGTATTATCTCATTTTACCCAGTGGGGTAGTTTTGTCTAATTTACTAATAAAAATTTGATAAAATAATAAAAACATATAGGTCACAGGTACTTCATAATAATATTTAAATTGATCCTTAATAATTAGAACAACTTAATAATAGCAAAATATGTTAGTACAACAGAATAGTTGAAGGTATGTTAAACATGATGATTGGTTGGAAATTAAATAAAAATAAAAAAATATTTTAATTCACAAAACCAATTTGACATTGACAAAAAAAAGTAATTTTATATTAACTTTAAAATTCTATAGTTGGCTATCCTTATAATTTTTTATCTCACTTGTAATTAAAATATAAAATTGGCACCAGTATTTTTACTACCTATATATTTTGTAAATATTATATGAGTATAAAAACAATTTTGTTATTTCTTATCACTTATGTGGCGCTATATTTATCTATAAACACTATATAAAACTGACTATAGGATATTGATAAATTTTCTCACCTCCAATTTTACACGTTATTTTTCTCGATAAACTTTCCTCCGTTAGTTTTCGTCAACTTTGTTAATTTATGAAACAAGTTTTTACAGAAAGCCTAATATAGTTTTATACACACATACACAGTACCCTAACAATTTAACTTTTTTTACATTGCAAAGGCAAAAACACGAAAACATGTCATAACGCAGCTACAGTGTCGTACACAGTTTCCGGACAAAAAGGTCCAACATTGTTTTTGTGACACAGGCGTCAACCAAGATTAATTTCACACATGACAGTTGCATCAGTGCACGCGAAAACTTGCGGCTACCGCAGCTGCGAGCTTTGGACCGTCACATACCAGAGACAGCCGTCCAGTGTGCTCCAACAAAAAATGCTAATCTCCTATCTTTACAAATTACATAGTAACATTCATAATTTGTGTACTATACATATAGATTCTTTCTATTTATGTATATTATTTACAATGAACGAAATTATTTGAATTTAATCATATGTTATTTTGCGACAACCAATCTCCAGTGGCGAAGATGGGGGTTATTTTAGATAAAAAGGGAACTCAATCTCATGTGTACTGCATACATGATTTTATTTATTTCTTAAATTGACAAAGCAAACAAATATGCCATATTATAATAACTTATCAATATTAAGATTTATTTCATGATTTTTAAGGAATTAAGAACCCAATACATTAATTATCTGAATGTTTTTTTTCTAATCGTTGATAATATATTTAAATAAAATGAGAAGGTATAATAATTCCGGTCTGTGTAAAGTATTTAAATATAGATCCGTAGTTTTAAAAAATACAAAAGAATAAATGTATTACATCATTAGCATACAACATAGAAAATCAAATAAATAAAGGACCATTACAAAAAGGGATAAAATCAAATAAATAAAGAAAACGCTGTAACTTAACAGCATTAAAATGTATTCATGAATGAAAACCAGGAACGAGAAAAACAATGAAAATATAAGTTTCATTGGGAACACTGAATATACTTACTTCTTTAATTACAATAAAACGAATAGCTGCATTTTGTACATAAATATCCCGTAGAAGACGCATTTTTAAAACAATTAGTATAATAAAAGATCCGGCAATAATTTTGTTGGAAAAATCTAATTTAAAAGTTTCCTTCGAAAAATAGAAACATTTTTGTCGGACCAGGCGGCAAACAAGTTAATTATAAAAACAATGACGCATTAGCATCAACCGGCATATTTCAAAATTAATGTGTTTTGTAATTTAGCTCTGGTCGCAGCTTTGTAAGCAGGGTCGGCACAAGGGGGATCAAATGGACAATGGCCTCAGGTAATTGGTTTTCACAAAAATAAATTAATAATACATATATGTATGTGAGACTGAAAAGGTTCCTGAATTATAATCATGCATTTGTTTATTAAAATAAATAACTCACAATAATTGATTTTAATTTAAAACTAAATAAATATTATTTATGTTTATTATTTAATCAGAATAATCTGTTTATTACAATTTGGTTGCATTTATTATACCTATGTACAGTGTACAGTAATTTACAGTCCAAATTTATATTTCAGACCCCAATGAAGAAATTGTCTTTTTGGATATAAACTGGTTTATAAAAGTAAATAAAAATACATACATATAAAACATAAATTGTATATTTATATAACGTATTTTTTACGTATTTCGAAAAATAAATATTGAAAACTAATTCATTCGTCCCTGTTTATTAAAGGAATCTAACAAAACATTGTCTGAAGCGCAATGCAGATAAGAATCGTTATATTTTTCTCTTTCTCTTTTTTAAGACACAATAATTAACGGACTTCGTATAGCAATGGCGGTAACTTTGCGTTGAAGTTTCTCAAGGCTAATTACATTATCATTTCGAAGCTACTCTAGCTCAGGCTGCCGCCTATAAAGAATAAGGATCTTAAAATTCAAAAGAAACGATGTAAAAACGAACTCCGTATTTCAAATGAAATAAGGGACCTGCTTTTAAAAGTTACGACGCCCGTTAGCCGAATTCAATGTTAGTTCAAACTTCATTTCAAGCTTAAATTGACAGTTATTTTATACAACTGGATATACAGCCGACCATTTAATCCAGAACCATAGCTACATAGCTTAACATTAAAATGTATCTGAAATGTATTTTAAGTACATTTTTGTAAAATTACCATTGTTACACTATAGCAAAATGTTTTATAAAGTAATCATCCACGCATGTTGATGTTTAAAAAACTGTTTACGATTTGGTAACTGATTTTATACTAGTATATTTTATATTCGCAAATTAAGTTGTTATCGTTAAAATTTTAATTAAATTCAAACAGCACATATAATATGATGTTCTCGTTTTACCTATTTTATTAATTAGGTATATCATATATACATTTACACATATCGTTATTTTTAATACAATATACTTACAATTAGTAGAACGAGGCGAATCTGGTAAAATAAGTGTTGAAATCGTTTTAAGTTTTTTCAATTTTTAACCGACTTCAAAAAAGAAGGAGGTTTTCAATTCAATCAATAACAAATATTTATGTATGTACACAGGCATAACTCCGACAAAAATGCAACGATTTGGACGTTTTTTTGTTTGTTTGAAAGAGTATAGTACGAGGTGGTCCCATAATTTTTTTATAAGAATCTGACCATGGACTTACGTCCTTCAAAACGAAAAGATAAAAAACATTAAATAAAAATATAAATTCGACTTCAAAAACTGTTTTTAATTAATATGTATACTTCTTAGTGTTTTTATTTTTTTAAGTCGGTTTTATTTTTAGATCTTTCTACATAAGCCACCTATATAGCGTATTATTTAGTGCTATCCAGTGTTGCAAAAAGAAAGATCTTGAGTGCACGAAATAATTTTAAAACATATGTAAAAATACTATAATTTTTCAATTTCTAAATTTTAATTATTTTTAATTTTTAATTAAAAGGTTCGTTTCGCTCCAAAATTTGGAGCAAATCGGATAATACCCGTCTGTTGATTATTTCGTTGTGAGATGGGCCATTGTATCAAAAGGTGTATATATTAAAAACTAATTTCTTGTACCTATTTGATTACTTTTTGTCACAGAAGAACAACTGGTGTAATTCGCCTCGGTTTACCCTACATTTTTCATATTTCTTGTATTAAATTTTCAGTAAAATAAATATCCCTACAAAAAATTATACGACAAAAAATATTAAAAGAAAAACACCATCGTTTTATTTTAACATAGTAAATAAGCGGTCATTTTTTGATGAGCCAAGCAGACTGTAACATTAAATACAAAGGTACATTAAGTTTTCTATTTCAGTGCCGTTAGAATTTATAGCGAAATGACCGAGCGAGGTTCTGTTATGATACTTAACTTCGTAGTCATGGAACATTGCGGTCGAGATACGAACACCAGACCGTCCTTTGGAGTAAGCCTCCGTACCATTACATCCTAACGCCTTAAATTAGAAACAAGTCACACGAGTGAGACACACCGAGTTTAATACATATATATCTTTTGTCGCACTTGCAATACTGATATTGTCCCATATAAGTGTATCACATACAGGATGAGTCATATCAGGTGGAACAAACTTGAACAGTTGATTGAGAAAAATATTTCAAGCAAAAAAGTTCTTAGGAACACGTGTCCGGAAACTCTTCGTGAGGGAACTACAGACTTTCAAAGATTTTGTCTAAAATTAATTTTTATTTAATATTTTAAGAACCAATTGTGATATAATAGTAATTAAACTTGACACCCGGTTCAGTATTAACACATGTTATCAATTTCCAATATCAACTAATGATTTTTTAGACAAGGAATGTTTGGGGCCAGTAAGTACTTTGATTTTTATCTAGCAATATTCTTAAATTTTTCTTATGTTTGGCATTTTTATATGATCATATGACACAAAACACATATAAAGATACTTTGTTATTTTGTCATAAGATCAATCGTTTACGAGAAATACGATAGTAAAGATAGTATTAGAGAATTTGACTTAATGATCATTTAAAAAAAAGTTATACTCGAATTTAAGTTAAATTTTTCTTCATGTGGCCATCAGCCGCCCCTTCTGAATTGGCACCCCGGAAGGTCACCCAGTCTCCCTTCATAAAAAACCGACATTGCTGTTTTATTATACATTAACAAAATAAACAACGAATTTTCACAAATATAAAAATTTCAAACATCAACCATTCTTTTTTCCAAAGCTTACTTGACTTAAATTTAATATTGCACTCGAGTGAATGTTCTAGTTTTAGCTGACGACATCTCGATTAAAGTTTTCCATGGCAATTGTGATTTATTCAACAATGAATAAAATGCGTTGTATTTTTGTTATGAGTTGTTTTATTATCGAAAATACGAGAATCTTTGCGATCGTATTTCAAATAAAAAAAAATGTTCTCCGATTTCTTAAATTTCACTTGATCTTTCTGTTTCAGGTTACCTAATAATCGGTTAAATTATCAAAATATTAAATAAAAACTAATTTTATTCTAAATCTTTGGGGATCTGCAGCTCCCTCACGAAGAATATCTGGACACATGTTTATATGAACTTTTTTCTTAAAATATTTTTCTCAAATAATTGTTCAAGTTTGTTCCACCTGATATGACTCAGCCTGTATATAAGTTACATATATTATTAAGTATGTATTTATAACAATATCGTTTAGTTTTCTTTTATATAAAAAAAGAACTGTAAATTGTATATTAAGTATATGAACTTAAACTCCATATTCATTTATTATATGTAGAAATAATATTTATTATAGTACATCAATATAATTATGGAGAATATTCATCTAGTAACCAAACAAGTTTTACATTGAATGAGTAATATTATTTTTTTAAATATATACGGGTAGAACTTCAATAACTTATCAAAAAAATGTAGGTACAATCGGAAGAATCATATTAAATTGAGATTTTTTTCTCCCAAATATTCCAATTTAATGAGAAAAATATACAAGCAATATTTTCCAAGGATATTGAACATATGAAAGATTTTTGAGTTACCGCGCAAATCTGCAGCCAAAAAACTTTTGAAAACTAATCACACAGTAGAGTGGCGATTGGAAAAACTTTCATAGCGAATATTATATCTTATGACATGCTTTATTCTCCAGTTCTTCTAAATATCGGAAATCATATATCACGTTAAAACTTGGCGCTGAAATGTACACTGCGCAAATTCTTTAGTTTTGGCAGGTTTTTTAAATTTCATAAAACCAATGAATTATTGGTTATCTGAAAAATTAGTAATGCTTTTCGTACAATTGTTTTTACTATTTTTTAAATGTTAGTAGTAGAATTAAGGATTAGTCATTTTGGCCGAAATTAAACTACGTTAAAATCAAAAATATATTACCCCAAAAAATCGGTTTTGTCACTAGATATGTTTCCTTTAATTTAAATTGAAGTAATATTAAACAAAAACACCCTAAGTTCTTAGAAAAAAAATATTTCCATACCTGAAACCAAAAATGCATATTAATAAAACTGACTATTTAATGTTTATAACAATATTTATTATGCATATATTTCACTATAATATATTCAAATGTTTTATTTTGACTACGGAAATAAAACATTTAGATTGTATATAATTAAGTTAAATTAAATTATTATGTAGAAAAGCTAATAAATATCATTGTTTTAATTATGTAAATAGGCATTTTATGTAAATACAAATCATAAAAATTACCAATCTTTTTCTGTAAATATACATAAATATTGTTTATAAGCCTTACTGATGAAAAACAATTATTGATTAATGAATTTGTTTACATTTTTCATATACTTAATTTTTTCGTTTCTTTTTGTTGTATATTTTATTGTTCATTGATCCCCCTAGAACAGTGGTCAGCAGACCGCGGCTTGCGAACCGCATGTGGTTCTTTGCACAGGCGTTTGCGGCTCTTCAATAACTGTAACTATTTATCCAATTCCAAATTCATTTATTCACAAAAAAATCACCCCTTGAAAGTTAAAAAAATGACTAAAAAAAATAAGTTTTGTGAAAAAAAAATTGATGACTGACAATTAAAAAAAGTTTTTGTTTCATGAGACTAACCGATAAAATATATATGATGGGTATCACTCCTTTAAATGGACCCCCCCCCCCCCAGCGACGCCACTGCCTATGGCTCTCTGATACCTTTGCAATCCTGTTTTCTTAACAACTTGGCTCTTCTAACTTAAAAGACTGCCGACCCCTGCTCTAGAACATGAATGTGAATGAATTGTTCCGAAAAATTGAAAAAGGTTTGTAATCAAGTGCATGCTAGTTAAAAAAATGTAATTGTTATCACCATAAAAACTTACAACGATTAAATTCAAACAAAGTTCAATCGATTAGTGTACAAATTATCTATAGTCCGTTACTAAAATTAAAGCGATTCATAAAAAAATAAATTTTCCCCGACTATGCAAAACCAAAAGGAGGATTATGATTTTTATGTATGTAAGTTTATCTGTTCTCTTGCAGAGACTAAGTTATTTAACCGATTTCAAAAAATGAGTTATCTGGATTCGTCTGTGTGACAGGCTATAAAATTGGAAAATTTTAAAGGGTAGTCGTGGGACGCCATATTATTTAAATGAAAAAAAAAATCAAATTAAAGGGCTTCAAAGACGATTTCATAAATGTACTACACATGTAAAAGTATGATGTACTTCACTTATTTATTATTTTTTCAGATATTTAGATACTTGTATATTTGATTGCCTGTATACTGTTCATATTATAAAAAAATCGCTAATGTATGTAAGTAGCGTGTTAAACATTTGAACTAAGAAGTTATAAACAGTTATTTTTGAAAGGAACAAGTTTCACAGAACAGGCGTAGTCGTGCGTCACATGAAGGTGTATAAGGAACGCATGAAATTAATTTTAGAGAAGAGTGACTACGTCTATTTGTGGAAATTCTTCCTCTTTACAGGATAATTTGTTTATTACTTTTTAGTCGAAATGTATCAGTGTAATCGGGGTTTAGTTAATAAAACTTTTTGTTGCATTTAATATGAACACAAAGGATGTAATCGTTGAAACATTACACTTGATTCGAATTTAACTTTTTAAATAATGTCTTCTGATGTAAAATAATTACAAAAACAACCTTAAAAACTATGTTAAAAATAGATAATAAAAACATCTATGTTGTATTTTACTATTACCTATATAAATTAACATTTTTTTTATAGAATATTTCCTTAATACTTCATATAAATGAATATTAGTTACTAAAAATACGCTGTGAATTTGAAATATTTTCGTCTTAATAATATGACCGAAAACAAGGTTAAGCTAAAATCAAAACAGCTATTTCATATAGAACGTGTCGACGGTTTTACATGAAACTATTTTCATGACACCAATTAAGATGCTATTTATCATTACAGCACCCGAGTTATCAAAGATATTATACAAGTGCTTGGTGAATACATACACGTACGCAATAGACAACATACAAGCACACACTTACACACACGCGCACAAAATACACACTCATGTCTGTAACATAAATTCCTAATTCTACACCTGAGAATTCAACTTCAGTAACTAACAAAGGTACTTGCGTATAGTTGTAATATTATATACATGGGCGTTGGAAGCCCATTGTAATAAGAGTGTTATAGAAAATAAGAGGGTTCTTCTATTAGAAAAAATACATTAAAAAATCTCTCATTACCTGTACGTGAAGTTTAAAAATACACGGAACAAGTTCTAATTCTGAACATGCGGAATCCAAAGCATGTATTGCAAATTTATAGAACCTCGATATAAAGGGGTAATACTTATAATGAAATAGGTTTTCTAAATTAGTATAATAAAAATATAAATATCTATTAAGGTGGGTGGACCATGGAAGGCCATGCTCCTTGTAAGGCCAATTATTAAAAAGTCGTAGTTATTGCCATACGATGACAAATTCCTTCTACTCACACTAACATCCATCGAACTCAAGATTACGGACGCGGCGGTGAGTCACTCAAGCCGCTATTTTGTCTGTGTCGTCCCATCCTTTATTAACTTCGGTCGTCGAGGTTAAAATTATATAATATGTGCTCACAGCAAAACGTAACTTTTCAAGTAAATAAACTATTATTTTCTTTAATTTTTTTAATGAAAGACTTTTTATGTAGTTAGATATTAAGCAGATATTTTGATTGTCACAACGTTAGTTTTAAGATAAAACTTTATATTGGCCTTGTAAGGAGTCATGTTCCTAGCAAGGCAATTTGGAAGAGTTTAATAAAACTTAGAATTAATAAATCATCATTAACTCTGTATTTTAAAAAAAGTTTTTATAAGTTAGATAATAAAACAAAGTGTTACTTAATATTTTGTTTGTTTCATTTATCCAGTAAATAAAGGAATAATAACTGTTTATTCCATAAGGTGGCCTTCCATGGTCCACCCACCTTAATTCATTTAGCCGTTTGTACTTATGTATGTTATTTTTGGTTGAGTAATTTGTAAAATTATTTGTTCCGACTTGATTTATTATTATTATTATCGTCACTGCTTATTTCTTATGTTACCTAACGTAACAAAATATATACTAAAACCTGGACAAATAACATATCGATAAATTACAATAAAATTTTTTTTTTCTCTATTTTAAATGAAAAATAAACATTTGTGCGTTGCATTGTGAACCGATATAATATGAAAGTATTTTATTAACGGCGTACCTTTTAGGAATTTAACAATATTATGTTTACAAAACTAACGGTTTTCTCAAATGGTTGCTTTGTGAAACTAGTCGTTTTGGATTCTGATTTGTCACATTGGTTGTTTAGGTGTCAACCAAACAATAAGACCTGCGAATGGAAGAGGGAAAAGGTTGTTATGCTCTCGTGTCTGTGTGGATGTTTCGCAAAATTCAATAAAACAATATTGGCTGCAAGGAAGAATTTATTTATATGAATATACACATTTTTTACTGTATAGATTATAAATATTATATATATTTATTTTATGACGGAAAGGACACGGTGATTCTTTTCTTATTTGAATCAGCTGGACTGGAGTAATCCTTGCGTATTGGATCGGTGATCGTAACGTTCGTGCTTGGCAGAGTGGTAAGGTGGTTTTTCTTGAAGTGACGGTGTATATAGTATAACTGAAACGTCAGTGATCTTTGGAAGTGCTGTCCTTCGTGAGATGTCGGCGATCTTCTTGATCCAGAGCTACGCGTCTTCTGTTGAGTGTTTAGTATCGACTTGACTTCGATATTCGATGATATATTAGCCAAGTTTACCAGACCTTAATACAAGCTGTTGGTGGAGGCGCATGTTACTTTTAAAATCCAAACGACCAATTTTCCAAGGTTAAACATAACCTTGGAAAATTGGTCGTAAAAACGCTCAAAAACACTTCTCACGTGAGAGTTAGTTTGCGACATTATTCTCACTCCTATAGAGAATAGATGTAAAAACTTCTAGAATAATCTAGAACATTATAGAAGGTTCTATTCCTTCTGGTTGGATTTCTGTGTTTTGTAAAGATATAGAACTGCAATCTTCGAGAATGTTCCATGGGGTAGCATGGAATATTATGATCTTCATTTTATATTTTGTGTGTGTTGACTCTATTGATTTTTTCATTAATGTGCGACCTATGGTTCTTGGAATTAGTTAAGGAGCGTATAAAATTGTATTATTTAGAGGGAGGGCATATCAGAGTATTATATGTACATTTCTTATTTTGTTACGTTTATCTGTATAACTACTTTTACTTTTGAGGTTGAATTTCAGACAAAATATTCTTCTATTAAAATAAAAATATAGGTGTATCATGATTTGCACAATGAAAATATTTTTAGATTTGACTTAAATTATAGATTTGATATCAGCGTAAACATCTTTGAATTAATTCTTTTTTTGAAGAAAATAAATAAACAAATAAATTTTAAGACAAACACCGATTCAATAACAAATAAAACTACCCCCACTTATTGACCCAACATCGCCACACATGGTAAACAACTTCACCAACATCAACAGCAATGATATTGCACAAACAATGGCGCTAATCTGACCGCCCACGCAATTCACCCTTTCTTCGACCACCCCCGTGCTTATCTGTACCTGTGAATGCGACCGACATAGTATAATTGTTATCAGAGCCTCCGCCGATATCTGATGTGGAGGCACTTTTAGTGCCCGTAGGAATTCTTCGTTTTACGGATGTGATTGTTATTGTTGTGCTGTTATCAACCCTCTCAGGGCTACTCAAGCTTGAACTTCAATTTAATCAAATTCGTTCAAAGAAAATTAAAAGAAGATTTGTTAGAAATTTATTTTCTTGATAAATCAATACTTTAGAAAATCTACTAACAGAAATTATGATAGATGTTAAGAAAAAAATATAAATAAAATAAATTTCTGCTGTTAATAAAAAAATATACACAAATAATTTTTGTTCTCATATGCAATATACCTAGGTTTAGGATATTAGTTGTTAATAATTAATACACACAAAATAAAGGGAATATATTACAGTGGTGGCCGGACAAAATGTCGCGGACAAAATGGTGCGGACAAAATGGCGCGAGGACAAAATTTCGCCGGACAAGATGTCGCCGGACAAATTGTCGCGAGGACAAAATGTCGCGAGGACAAAATGTCGCCGGTCAAAATGTCGCCGGACAAAATGTCGCCGGTCAAAATGTCGCCGGACAAAATGTCGCCGAACAAAGATTTGTGGAAAAAAACATTGTAAATAGTAATTTTATCTAAGTACATATTATATGGTAACAGTTTGAGTTTTTTATGCAACTTTGTCATTCAAACAAGTACTTACTTTAAACATAAATTAATTTTCTTTTATGAACAAAAATTTTAATAAACCTCAAAATCAAACAACATTAATATTGAGAATGCGGGAAATGTCCCCTAGGTATGTGACAGGATCTCGGTTGTTGTAATCTGTTATTTCGAATAACTTTTTCTGTCCTTGGTTAGGGCAATCTCTGCGGGTCTAATCTCCTGTGGCGAAGCTGGGGGTTAATTTATAAAGAAATTGGGACTTCATCTCCGCCGCAACAAACTAGTGTTTATTTATTGATGGTGTTTATTCTTATATAATACACTGCAGATAGATGCATTCGGGCGGTCACTAAGAACAGACGTGCAATCCTTCTGCACATGATTCACAGCCAGCTATGTGTATTTTGTACAAAATATCAACCAAATTCAATAAAATTGATACTCAATTATATTATTTTATCTTGTGAATCATGTGCAGAAAAATTGCACGTTTGTTCTTAGTGATCGTCCGATGCATCTAACTGCAGTGTATTATTCTATTTACAATATTAGCTCGGTAAGAATATTATTTATTATATATGTTACTGTAAAAGCCCGAACTGAGGTAAAACCTTGGTTTTACCAACTGTTAATGGTAAAAGTCCGAATTTCGAACTTTTACCATCATACACTCGGTAAAACCTAGGTTTTACCAAGAGGCACGGTAAATGTTGAAAAATAGAGTACCTAGGTATCAAAAATATGTTAAAAAAGTATATAGAAAATCACAAATATTAAATTTTGATAACAAAATATTGAGGCGAATGGGGATTAATCTAGTATAAAATACGGGGATTCAATCTCCGCCTTAGTTAGGGCAATCTATTGGGGCGAAAGGGGATTAATCTAGTATAAGAAACGGGGATTCAATCTCCGCCTTGGTTAGGGTAATCTATTGGGGCGAAAGAAGATAAATCTAGTATAAAAAACGGGGATTCAATGGTTTGGTTATAGCCTAACAAAGGCGGAGATTGAATTTTCGTATTTAATACTAGAATAATCCCCATTCGCCCCAATATTTTGTTAACAAAATTTAATATTTGTGATTTTCTATATATTTTTTTAACATATTTTTGATATCTACTCTATTTTTCAACATTTACCGTGTCGCTTGGTAAAACCTAGGTTTTACCAAGTATATGATGGTAAAAGTCCGAAATAAACGATAATCACAGACCAATTCGGACTTTTACCATTAACAGTTGGTAAAACCTAGGTTTTACCGGTAAACCATAGGTTTTACCTCAGTTCGGGCTTTTACAGTAACATATACATATACAAAATGTACTTTAATAAAAGAATTATTAACAGAGATTTTTTCCACAAAATTTTTCCGGTAACATTTTGATCGGCGACATTTTGTCCGGCGACATTTTGACCGGCGACATTTTGTCCGGCGACATTTTGTCCTCGCGACATTTTGTCCGGCGACATTTTGTCCTCGCGACATTTTGTCCTCGCGACATTTTGTCCGGCGACATTTTGTCCTCACGACATTTTGTCCTCACGACATTTTGTCCGCACCATTTTGTCCGCGACATTTTGTCCGGCGACATTTTGTCCTAGAACCATTACAGTGAATCGGTATTTTTCTATACGAACCAGTATAGAGCCAAGGTTTACACTAGGAGAATTGTTCCCAAGTTTATGACAAACAAACTCTTTTTCTTAGATGTACCAAATTAAACATTTTAAATAAAGATCGTAACTGCAAAGTTAGTTATATTTAATTTTGCATATAATTGGATATTTTTTACGTATTTTAATATAAAAAAAAATTTACATAGAGTTATGGCTTGACCACTGTTTTGGAATTGCCTTTGTTTCGGTTTAATAAAAAAAATTCCAAGCATTAAAGAAATCGATAACGCATTTATTGTAATATTATTTATTATATAACTTGTTAATTATTATGATAAATTAAATATAATAACATAATAATTCAATAAAAAATGTAAAATTGTTGCACCATCGATTTAAGTTATCATTGTCGTTGAGTATTACCTTTCAAGTCCTAGTCAAAGTGATATGTTAGTTCCACTAAACCTAAAACTGTACACAAGTTCATAATTATACAATGTAATAGGATAAACTACGGATATATGCATGTATTTTAATTTATACAATATTCTTAATTGTCAATTACTAATAACAACTATTTATTTTAATTTGTTATTCTCTTTATGGCTCAAAGCATTTATTCCGCGGTTAATATTAACAATTCCAGACGGGTGCTTGGTTCGTACCTTTCATCAGACCACGTCAACCTACCTCAAATTTAATTACCTAGGGTTCGTTATAAACTTTATTATTGTTAAAGTTTCACAACTAGTTTTGATATCACGACCAGAATATTAATTTCAGATTGAGTTACTTTTTATACGGAAACAATAAACTAATTCTAATTATAATTAATGACAATTAAATAAACAAATGTTTTCTACCACTGTTGTGGTACTTCCAGTGTTATAATTAGGAAATTGTTAAATTCATCGCAATAATAAAATAAATACAAAAAATAAAATTATTGCTAAGATGTAATTTGCTTTAGAAAATATAAAAATTTAATTAATTTTCTTATTTGAAAAACAAATTATAATTTATATAGAAAATTTGATGAAAATATAACATAAAATACATAATTATTTCGATTTTTTTCAATATTGCATGTTATATCACAGATTTTATCGTAATACTCGTTAAGTTAAAAATACCATTAGTTTTACGAAATACAGTTTAGAAACCACTGCAATAAACACTCTCTAAACTCCTATAAAGTTTCTGTATGGTTGTTACGATACTGTTCTAAACATCTCCTTTTTTTTAGAAAAAAGACAAGGTTTATTCAATTATCTGATTTGAACATTTTTCTGTTTAAACTGAGTAAAAAAGAGTGAGCGCAAGAACAGCGATGTCTCAGGGTATAGAGAAACATGGTGTTATTTCAGCATTTGGTACTTCCGGCACTATTGTTACGGCGAGGAAATGCTGGCGTAGCTCCGCTTTGTTATCGGTGCATAAAGAACGTCACTGTTTATGTGAATGTATGTATGTGTGTGTGTGTACAGAGCAGGATTATATTTTTTTCTAACATATGTAAATTTTATTTATTTATTTGAAAAACAAAACTTCCTTGATACTATCCTTTGATATCAGAAAATCGAATAGTTGTATAATATGTTAATATTTAGGTAACCAATGACAGATTATCTAAATACTTCATCGTAGTTTCTATTAAAATTCTTCGATAATATACTATTTTTGGTGAATTCAGCAAGTGGAAGTACTTTTTTTTAATATCCACATCAACATTTTTTAAACAAATCGAGAAAGTTTTACTGGGTTAATCACGATTTGTTTTTCACGATAACACCTTCACTATTACTTTTGTAAGTGATTTTATATTGATTAAAAATGGGTAGCATAGATAAGAGGTGCAAGTCAACATGGGATCGATTTAATCATTGCAAGTTGAACAAACTTTAATTACTCGGCGAACCGTAAAAGCCGACTAAATAGTCAACACTAATCCATTTCTCATGGCAATCTTTAGGCGCGTTTGCGTTGTGCAACTCGTCTCTAGTTCTTGTCAACTATTGCTGATCACTAGCATCTACAAGTCGAATAAGTTAATTTGCACTATTGGACAGCTTTTTAGTTGCTTGTTTTTAATTTTAACATTATTTAGTAAGATCTGACTGTGACATCAAGTAGGATTTTTTTTTGTAAAATAACCCGATAAAAGAAAAAGTGAAAATCAAAAGTTTTATAATGATATATCAATTATAGTATTTTTGCAAAAGTGTGTAGCTGATTTGTTTAGAAAAAGGAGAAAAGAAAGGAAACTCTTTGCTTTAATTTATCTAGGATTTATGTTATCGAAGTTAATATATATGTACAATATACATCATATTTAGCCAAAACATGAATTATATTTCTTTATAATGGTTTATGTACATAATAGATACACATTTTACCACATTCAATAAGTGTACCTACATAAAATGGTAAAAAATGCCTCATAAAAGAGTACAAACTCCAATATATTCGGATAGTTTGCATGATTGATTACATGCAATATATTGTTAGTATTGGGATTTAGTCTTATTGCTGCACAAAGCAATATATGCAACATTTCTTTCGTTTGGGAAATAAACTCCGGTTCTGTAGCTAAGTATGTGGTCGTGTGTGTATGAATGTTTATATGTGTTAGTCACTACGGAAGCGTACACTAACGCACGGAATGGAGAAGGAAACGCCTAGGAACTCCAGACAGGAACATTGTAAAATTGGCAAACTTTCTTCAGAAAAACTTTAATAGATTTTATTAGGTTTATTTATAAAAGAAGACTTAGTTATTCCCATACCTAGAAAATATTATGATGACTGTAATAATTGCAGTATATATTATTACCTACTATTACAGTTTCTATAAAAGTTTTATTTTTCTAACCTTCGTTCGGGTAAAGTGGCTATTTTGAACCTGGTGATATATTTTCCAAGAGATAAAGCATCTTGGATTTTATCAAGGGTAGTTTAAACACCCAGTGTTCTCCTCCCGGTACAAGGACTCAAAAACTCAACCTTGCTCTTTATGTTTCTTACAAAGCTTGTCAGGATAAGGGAAAAATTTATTGAAAAGCTTTACGTGACATTTATTTATCTTCTATTATTTTATTTGGAAAGTGTTTTCATTTTGTGACATATCTTATGTATAATATATTATGTAGTAAATTTACAGTAGTTAAATAAATATTTTTAATCTTGAATGGTCATTTTTACATCAGAAAATACTTTTGTTACACGTAATAAAGTTTAAAGATTTGAAGAATTTATAAAACCCATACATTGAATGCGAATGACAAATTATTGGTATATATTAATAAATATTTCGTCTATGTTGAAAACTGATGAAAACAATTAAAAATATTGTACAAGTCCGTACAGTAAAATCATTTTTATGGTAAAATCCAAATATTATGTCATAAAAAAGCACACATACCACCTACATCCACCACCATGTACCTTGTGTGTAACAATTTACATGTAGTACCAACTTAATTCTACACAGTGTACCAACTGTAAATATTTACAGAAACAGGCGCGCGTGCATTCTACATGCAAACAGTTTACTTCTGTGAGAGCGGCGCCCTCCAATCAACCAATCTGCATAATGCGGACTGTGTACGAGTCAGGACGAGGTGAGGCGAGACCGGACGAGTCGGGGTTAGGCGAGATAATGCGAGCGTACAGGGATGTATAAATTTTCGATGTATTAAAAACTTCAAGTTCTTAAACATTTTGGTTACTCTTCAATAGATCGATCAATCTCAACAAGTGATTTATTGCATAATATGAACTTTTTGTGAATTATAGTAAAATGAATTAAAAAAAAAGCGAGTTAATAATAATTTTGGTCATCTATATACCTGTTCAGTTCTCCATATTTTTAACAACGTTTCTAGTTGTGTAAATTTGTGGAACCATACACAAAAAAAAATGTTAACATTACCAATGTATTTATTATCTTCAAGAAGCGCCATATTGAACAAAATTATTTTTTTGTTTCTTATTGTGTTCGGGATGCAATTAGATAGGTATACTCATCAATTTCCGTAAAATCAAATTGAGCAAAATGAGCATCTATATGGCACCCTTGAAGTGACGTAAAGAGAAGGAAATCTGAATAGACATGCTTACATGATCTCAATTTAAGAATACAAACAAGTTTTATTTTTATATTTAATTATTATTATTAATATCAAAAATGTACATACATTAAACATCAATGTTAAACTTTTTAAGTAAAAATAAAAGCGATTTAAAAAAACCTAAAATACTGAAAAATATATCCTACCGAATAATTTAATTTAACAGTTTTTGGAATCGGTTTTATTTTTTCATTCTTATAAAGTTTTTTATAACACTGTAAAATTTAATTATTTTATACTTTTCAGTATTTTTAGTTTTTTTTTTTTGGAGTGGCGTATTTTTTAATTCCATGGTCAGTTTCCATCTACCAAATAGGTGCCTATTTGTCGAAGTTATGCCCAAATATACATAAAAATATATATGTATATTGTATATAGTATATACAACTGAATTGAGAACTCCTTCATTTTTTGAAGTCGGTTAGTAAATGCATTTATTTTAAATGTGTCCCGTTGTACTTATTTTAATAAAATATGTAAAACGCATAATTAAGACAAATTGTAAGAAATACTGAAGTGCTGAAAATCTCTGTTAATTATATTCAACATTTCTTTAGATAACACAAAGAACTTTCTGATAACAATCATCTACTACTAAACTTTCTAACTTCAATTAATTACCTATTATTAATATCATTCACATTACCAAAACCCTAGACTGAATCTGAACATTGGCAACCCTAATCGAGACGAAACTTGCGCGGGGTAAAGAAGGGGTGCAGGGAACACTGCACGGGGGTGTAGGGCGGCGGAGGAGGGCGTCGCGTGGAGCTAATTGCCTCAGCTAATGAACTTTGTGTATAGTAGCTGTACAGTATGAATTGTTCGTAATTTACGGGATATGAGATAATAGGCCAGGTTTGAGCTATATCTAGATGAGCCTGAGCACACCGACGCTATAGGTGTTGGGGTACGTGTTTGTGTTTTGCTTGAATGATGGTCGAGCTGGAGGGGGAGGGGGAGACTACAAAAACAATAGGGTATAACGTAATGGTGTGAGCAGGGGTGTCACGAATACGTTCTAGAAATGTTTTATTGTGTATACAGGAATTGACTTATTTATTAAATATTGTACGTATTTATTTAAGTACTTAATAACACAGGGCAGGATTGTGGAAAAATGAGACTCATTTATATTAATAATATAGTTGTGTACAAGTATCAAAACGGTAAATTTATAACTTACATATCATTAACTCTTTTTGTGGATAGGAAGATAAAAAATTAGTCAATAGAATAGAAAATTTTATATTGCACTGATAAATTATTCAAAGAGAAAAAAAAATGTATAATTAGGGCATCACGCCGAGACGAGGCAAGTTTAAAATCAAGTAAAGGGTGACAATTTCAACATGACTTTAGTTTCGCTAATGACTGTAAAATACATTGTAAATATAAATTATCAAATGTTTAAAAAATGGTTGCATGAAAAAGAAATTTATTTGATGAGACCAAGATGAGACTAATCTTAACCCAATTTCGTGTAAAGCCCTTGTTATATATCATAGTAATAACGGCTATTAAGATAAAGTAGGGATTCTACTTACATTAATATAGATATCCGATATTCTCAGATACCTATTTAACTTTGATTTAAATACCATATGATATAGTGTTAGTTTTGTGGAACAAATTACCATTAAACCTGAGGAATTTATCATACCATTGCATCATTTTATTTTTTTAATTTGAAATATATTATAAAACTAATATTCACGTATATTTTGATTATAGTATAATTTATAGAGATAATATACATATTATATTGTAATAATATGTAGTTAAATAAGTAAATATTTATTTAACAGTTTATTAAAATTATAACTTGAAAATGGGCACATAAAATTTGACAAAGGTTGAAATAAAAATACTTTCACATTTAACCTTCTTCTAGAGGGAAGTTTGAATCGACTTTTTGCAACATTAGCCCGAGCTATGCAAAACATGTTTATTAGATTAGCGAACTTAGTTCCAAATTACGCCGGTAGAAAATTGTTTTTGTTTTAGCACGAAAACTTTTCATGTATGCTACAGATGGTTTCTGCGAAAGTTTTTTCATGTAATAAAGAAAATTTATGGCATTTGCGTTGTTAAAACGTATTAAAAAAATTAATAATAAAAATATTTAAAGTACAATATAAGTAGTATATAGTATAGTATAAAAAATAATAAAAGTTCACGTTTTAAAAATCAAGTGAAACATTATTAAAATTAATTTTTAATATATTCCTTTTGAAAACCAAATTTCAGATATTTGAGCCAGTACACTGAAAAAAATAATTAGTTACCAATATAGAGAAGGTAAATATTTAATTTAATGCTTGCAAGCGACATTTTTGAGTAAGAAAAAAAAATAAAAAATAGGATTAAATGTTACTAATTGAATTCTACATTTTGACACTCCATATGCCTTGGTATAGTATTTTTTAAAATAGCATAAGACCCCAATGCAGGTGCCATTTTTGAGATAGTTCCACTGGTTTGATTATACATTTTTACATGTGATATAGCTTTTAAACTTTAAACATTCACAAGGGGAATCTTTCAGTGGGCCGGTTTGAATTTTCTTCATATTGAAATATGTTGTGAAGGGGGGTCCCCTGATAACACCTATACCCGGTTTTGGGCGCAGACGGGTAATAGTTTAAAAATTATGACCCAAAATATATTTTAATGTTGCATATATACATATGTGTTAAGTCTATTTAAACAAGCGTCTGTTGGCCTAGTGGTAATGATAATTGACCGGTAACCATTATTGTTGCTAGTGGTTATATGGACAATTATGCCATAAGAATTATTAATAAATAAATGTATAAATTGTTTAAATATTCAATCATTTATAAAATGTTCTTGGTGTAATATGTTTTTATGTATAAAGTGTTTGTACGATAGATACCTTCCAAAATGTTGTCAACCGTTCATAAATAAATAAATTACTTGAGCATAAATTATATATTTTTTTATTTACAATCCCAGTTTTGAATTGTTTATCAACAAAATTTTAAAAATTAAATTAAATTGCATAAGATATTTTACAGGAGAATAATATATTTAAATAATGTCACTGTTTGCAATTAAAAATAAAAATAAAAACTTAAGAGGACTCGAACCACGGGTGCATTGATTACCGGACTATTATCATAACCGCTAGGTCAACAGACGCTTATATAAATAGACTTAACATATAGGTATATATGCAACATTAAAATATATTTTGGGTCATAATTTTTAAACTATTGCCCGTCTGCGCCCAAAACCGGGTATATGTGTTATCAGGGGACCCCCCTTCACAACATATTTCAATATGAAGAAAATCCAAACCGGCCCACTGAAAGGTTCCCCTTGTCAGTAAAAATTTCATTATATTAAATCTCCATTCTTTTTTTATATATCATTTTTACCAATAAGCTTTGAATATTGGTTCTTTCTATTCTAGATATATTATTTTGATGAATGAATGACCATACTTATTAATTTTGATATCCCCTATTTCTCTCATACGTTTCGAAAGTTTTTAAATTAAGAAAACGTTGAATCAAAAACAAAAGGCAAGACAATATAAGTAGTTATCTATATATGTATTCTTTTCTTTTATGTCAGACAACTACAATGTTCGAATAAAATATATAAATGACACATATGATTTGTGAAAATCTCATCTTTATAAATCTATTCAAAAGTCTGCTTTCAACAATTTCAGCTTGTACATATAAAAGGTACGTTCGTACATTTCATACATACAAAATGTGACAAGAAGATTATGGTGGCTGGTCCTTAAGGAGTACAACAGCAGTTGGTTGGTTTTACAAATACAAAATAATAATAACTACCTACTACAAACAAAAACATCATAAATCTCTATATACCTATACTGCTAGTGTAATGAAACAGAAACTTTTAATGATAAAATACGGTTCAATAACTACAAAGGTAGCTATTTATATAAAGATAGTGTTGTATTTAATATTAAAGAGTGGTTACTTTGTACCAAATCGTTATTAATAACAATAACTTACAAACAAAAATTCAATTTTATAAAATGCAACCATTATAAATAAAAGAATTAAATATAAAATTTCAATTTTTAATCATAACAATAAAATGACTTTTTTGATATAATTAAAAATTATTTTGTTTCGACTGCAGTATGACCATGGCTCATATTGATTTATAAATTAAAATGCGAATTTTAATAAACATATTTAATTACGGTGATAATAATAAACATAATGCATATACCCCAAATAGTTATTGTTTACATATCATCATTGTTTATATTATAGATGTATGTGAACTAGTGATTTGACATTTGAACCCCTATCTAAACAAACCGATTTGTCATATGTTGTTGATATAATTATAGATTTAAAAATATCAAAGTCATGCATTAATTTAACAATAATACACATGGTATATGCTTATTGTATAGTATAATCCAGTTTATCATTTCACGAACAGTCCATTTCGTATGCATGTAGGTACAATATAGGTACAAGAGGTAACATATTATATAATACATAATATACATAAATGTGTATGAAGAGTAAGGTACATATATTGTTATTAATTAAAGTGGATTTTCCAAACCAATATTATACACTAACAAGGGAAGGCCCGTTGACTCATAGATTTCGACTTTTAGATCAATGCCGAAATGTCGATGAATCAAAAACACATTTTGAAAATTGCAAGTCCTATCTTTGCGTTAAAAAAAGTTATATTTACCAGCTTTTGAAACTAACGGGTTACAAAAAAACTTTAACCTTTTATTTGTTATTTTCAAATGTCTATGTTCTTCGCCAAAAATTATCAGATTCTAATTCGCTTGTGCTCATTTTAAAGCTTGTACTTGTCTATTTGAATTTATTTTGAAAAATTGATCTTACATAAAACATGCTCACTTCATTAAAAATTGATAGACATATTTCGATTTAAAAACTAGAAAGTACAAGCTTTTAAATGAGCGCAAGCCCATTAGAATCCGATCATTTTTAGCAATGAAAGTAATTTGAAAATACAGAGTAGGTACAAGTTTTTTTCGAACCGTTTTATTTCGAAAGTTAAGTAAATATTAATATTTTTTAAGACACAGCTTGCAAGTTTTAGATTGTGTTTTTGACATCATCATACAAATTTCTGTACAGATCTTAGATCAAAATCGATTCGACACCTCGGAATCTTTCTTTGTAAGTACTGTATCAATTCAAAGCAGATATTAAGTAACAAACAACAGACAAAAACTATAGTCATGACTTATTAAATAAAATTCCTTAACTATAAAAATTGTAAGAGTTTAGATTAACGCATGTTTCGATCATCATCAGAGTCTTAAAAATACAATTAATTATTATTATTAAGTGTCTTAAGGACTCTGATGATGATAGCATTGCTATTGAAACGCGTGTACCTATGTAAGTCTAAGCTCTTACAATTTTTATGGTTAGGGGATTTGTACTTGGTTAGATATTAAGTCTGTATGAAATTTAGTTGAAAAATCTATTTAAAATAAAAAAATATACTTACATAAAAGCAACTGAATTAATATCATACTTGAAACAAATGAAAAAATAAAAATTAATAAAATATAGATAAAAAATATAATAGAAATAAAATTGTAGGTTTTAGTTTTAAGTGTAGAAAATGTCCGTTCAACTCGTCCTTACATTTGACATAAAATATATATTATTTTTCCGTCAACGTTGTGATTAACCGGAATGCACGCGAGGTATGTATAAATACATACATATACACAAGGAAGATTAAACACTATTAACTTTCACTACCTGATTATATTTGCATGTTATTTTTATGCATCTAAATTCAAATATATGTCATTCATTAGAGACAGTACAAGGCCCATATGCTACCTATGTAATAATACACCTAATACATGCATAAGTTAGCACATTTTTACAGGGCTTGTTTGAAAAATATATTTCAATATTAACATTAGTTGACATTTAAATAAGTGCTGTAATGTGTCTTTCAGAGGTGGTAAGTCAGGGGGATTCATCTTTGTTAAAGAATTCGATTCAGTAACAATTACCAACTGTTCGTTTGCCCTCTCTCTTCTAAAATCTGACACTAGGTGGTATACGCGTATGCAATATTTTAACACATATAGATTGTTACTTTGTTACCATACACCAGTGGCGTAGATAGCTTTTTGCGATTGGGGGGGGGGGGGGGTAAGACAGTATGAAATACCATAAAATTATATTTTTCATTATGAAAATCATCTTTTATGTGGTACAAAGTACAAAAATTGGTTATATTCTTCACTTAGATGTATTTACTATTGAAAAAATACTCATATATCATAATCATCTTATATTTTTTATAGATTCATGGGAGGGATTGATTCCTTTAACCCCTCCTATCTACGCCACTGCCATAGAGAACATAACACAATTTTGTAAATAGATTGTTTTGCTTGACAACAACATATTTACTATAGGAGAAAATTAAAATTTTAAATAATGGGTGCAAAAAGTAAATTTTATTTAGCCATTCAAAAACCGTGCTTTCATTTTCAAAATGCATTAAGTATAACGGTTCTGGACAATCTCCAATCCTGGCTTAGTCGCTACTACGCGACAATGTTCCTGATGACGGGACTCCGATTCCTTCCTCATGCAGCAGCCATACATCAGCGCCATGAGGTTGGTACACCTGCGTCACAGGTTGTGTGTACTAATAAGATTAGCCGAGGAATTATGACACAGAAGCTGCTACTGCTGCAACACCTCAAGTTCGTTGAACGGGCTAATAGCGATGTCAACAGTATGCATGCTCTATTTTCACACGTTAACACAATGATAAATTAAAATGTATTTCCAAGCAAAATATTTCATATAAATCAGTTTGGCTTAACCAAAGCTTGCGGGTCCATCTGCACCACAATTTTATTTGTCATATATTTTGCCATCTTTTAGAATATTTTAGATAACATCCACCCAAAATATTTAGATTTTTTTTTCGTTTAAAAACTTCTCAGTCTGATTTTTCAATACACCAAACAGTTCTGAACGATTTTTTTTAAAGAAAATTTGTGTAAGGACCTAAGTAAATGATTAACTGAGTATAAAGAGTCAAGTGAATAAAGTAGGTTGGATAAAATATCATACATAGCCAACTTGCAACAATGTTTGCCATGTCTGGAAAAAAAGTCTTTCGTCATTTTTAAAATTTTACTCTTAGACCTGAAAATTTGGACATCACATCATTCCGTAAAAAAATTCACGCCATTTTTTGAAAATCTATTCGAACAACGTGATAATAATACTTTGAAAATAGATAATGTTTCATAAAAATAAAATGGTTTATTGTAAGGAAAGAATAAGTGAAATTCAAAATATTGAACTATTTCAATTTTTCACCTTATTTTTATGGAATCTATTTAAATTAAAAATTGATTTATTACTCCTGTTTTAATGTAGTTTTAGACTTAAAAATATGGTTGTTATTTCACACTTTAAAAATATGTTGAATTAGTAATAAAACTACGATTGTACTTTTATGAGTAAAAGAAGCACGTAGCGAATCTTGCATGAAGGTTGGTTCTAGAAGAACAGAGTAACTCAAGAAGGAAAACGCTGAAGCGTCCGTACTTGACTGAAGCTATTACTCATTTTTATAACGTGTCTTAAACAGACGAAGCTTTTGATAATATCAGTGGTAATCAAACAATAATATACGTTTTTTAATAGCTAAATAATTATTCACCCAACGAATTTTATTGTTATTTCAAATTATAACTTTTCTTCATAACACTATTTTTTAAATCATTAATGAAAATAACAAGAAAATTTTTATGAGTAAGTAAATTAAAATGGACAGTAAAAAAATCCACTACATATGTTATATAATTTATTTGTTATTGTTTTCGAGTAAATATAGCATCAAAATTTTCACAAAAATATTTTTTTAGGAACTCATAATTTATTCTGTCTAATATAAAAGAAAAAATATATTTTACAATAATATTAAATTACAGTAACTGATGTAGAAACTACTATTTTATCATAATATCACAACAAAAAATAAATATATATACACATAAATTATTTTGCCATAAATGTGAAAAAGAATATACACACAATATATCTTTGCTTATGAATATTTATGAAGTAATTATGGCTTGTAAGAATGTTTTCATCGATTTTTCAGCGTTCGCGAGTCCATTGTGGAGTACAGAAATAAAATTATAAAGAATAATAACAATAAGAATTAATTTAATTCTTTCAGGATTTTTCAATTCTTTCTGTATCGCATATTTTCTTACTGAACTGTAGGAAGATTTTTAGTATTACTTTCTTATTATATTTATTAATACTACGAAAAGTTTATTTGATGTACTTAATGTAGATTACTATGGATACTAAAATATATATAGATTTTATTTTTCTGAGAAATTTACTTTGTAAAATATGGGGTATTGTTGAAATATATGTTTGAAAAAGTATGTAGGTAGTAGGTATATTATTACAATTTATAAATAAAACGTTTTTCTAGGAAATTATCATAAAGACTATTTGAATAAAATTAAATATGAATTTATAATACAATAAATCATGTTCAACTTAAAATATATCTCATTCTACTTTTTTTTAAATAATGCGCATCATTTTAAAATTAACTTGCCAATTTACAAAAGACGTAACAGGTAAAATGACTAATTTGAAAATCAATATTTCACACATAGAAAGTTATCTCTCTTGAGGTATATATTTTAATTTCACTCTTCTCTTTGACATTTTAAGAATCACTGTCACGTGAAATCTCCCCTGCTAGTGAAGAGCTATGTGTAAATGGAGTGACGGTTGTTTGAAGGCGTGATTCGGTGCTATTACGATTCCGGGTCAACGTTTTTCATCAACAACACCTCAAGAGACGTTTTCTCGTTGCAAAGTTATGTCATATGTATACGAGAGACGTGTATATGTCATATGATGAAACAAATAAGCGTTATAGAGGTATAATTTCTTCTTTAACATATTATTCGGAATGATTTTTATCTTCTTCATCAGTAAAAAAAAGTGTAAAACATTATGGTAAGAAACTTATAGTAAGTAAAAAAAAATAAAGAATGATTTCTTACAATTTATTTATCATATAAAATATAAAAATATTATATCTACAACTACTTATGTACTTTCAAAAAATTTAGTAGATTTATTAAAACGTTATTTTTTTTAAATTTAGGGCTGCATTCGAATCGAGACGATATACAGATACCTAAATCTCGTATCACCATGGTTTTTGTAACTGAAGTCTTGTTTCAATCTAGAATAAATGAAACAATGCACATGAAACCGAGACTTTTTTCAATCTCGAGTTACGTGTACAAAACGAGATCGAGATAAGGCCGGTTTTATGATATGATGATATAATTTCTATAAACCGGCCTCATCTCAATCTCGTTTTGAACATGTAACTCGAGATTGAAGCTTCCCACATACCGACGCGAATTATTCGCAGCGGCAGCGAATAAAGGCTCCGACAGACTGATGCGAAACATTCGTAGCGACTGCGGCGCGAATAAAAACGCGGCGAAATTTTTATATGTTTTTTTATTTTTTATTTTTATATATTATATATTTAAATATCTACCGAACCGATTTTGCTGTAGCTTTCACCATTTTATAGATTTTTTCTTTCTGGAGTTAACACAATATAGTTCCATTTCTTAATCATGAATAGTTTTCGAGTTGTGAATTTTTTACTCGAAAAGAAACATGAAAAATTTCCGAAAAAACGCGAAATTTATTTCACCATCGTCTTTTTTTTCGATTGAAAATATATATATATACATATGTCGGTCTGTCGGAGCCTTTATTCGCTGCTGTTGCGAATAATTCGCGTCGGTCTGTGGGAAGCTTGAGAAAAGTCTCGGCTCCATGTGCATTGTTTCAATGTATTCTTATGCATTAAATAAATAAATTAAAAAAATATATATAAACGAAAATTAATTTTGGTTTCGTCTCGTCTGAAGCATATTGTTTTTGGGTAAAAAAATCATGTAATCAAACGAAAGACAACTGATGTAATGTCAGACATCCTGGTATATATAAATACTATAATTTCTACCATATTTATAAATTATAGCTACATTTTGCTATTTAATAATAATCATAAAGTAAATATAAATGTATTTTTATTATTATTCTATTCGAGTATTATAAAACAAAAACAAATGCAGAACTTGAATTTACAAAAGTGCTTCATGTCAATTTATTCCAATAAAGTTGACTTTATCATAAGTGGATGCATTGAAGATAGTTTCGTCTGAAAGTTCCACGGTAACATTATTATTTTTCCATTGTAAAACAATTTTTCAAATGTATTGTTAATAGACAGTTCAAGGTTTTATTGTTTTAGATTATCTGAAGAACTATATTTTATTATTAAATTGAACTATTTGTAGAAAATGTTTATATTCACAGACGTGTTTTTTTATAACATATATTTCGTGTATAAGATAATATAAATAGAAAACAAATAAATATTGTTTCTAGAAGAACATTCATTCTTTTTTCTCTTATTCGTCATAAAAAAAGTTATTCTTTTATTTAAAAAAAAATTGTCCAGTGTAGAGTTGAAGTAAAGTGTTTTATTCTGATGAAAAATTAATACGAAAAGCATGGTAAAAATATCAATAACAACGATTATTGAAAGGCTGGCAGAAAACCAATAATACAACCATCAGTATTCGAGAAGGGAGAAACGATTTAATTTACATTCGGTAATTGCAAAAAAACACAAACCATCGGCTGTGTAATATGACAAAACCAATTATATTTGCGACATCAAATTATTTCTCCATTGTTTTCATTTAATTTCATACTGTCGATAATCAGTTGTTCAAATCTCTCAAACGAAAAAAATTCATATCGCTGTCTTCTTTTCCTTTGTGTATTCATCGGAGCGAAATAATGACAGAATACATCTGAAGAACGAAGCCGAAGCCTTCTGTTATCGCTTTATAAGAAAAAAAGTTAACTGGTTCGTGTAAAATAAAGAGAGCGTAAAATTCATATATTATTTTTAAATTCCTTTTGTGTGTTTTGGTAATTGATTTAAGATACATAATGAGTTATAAAAACACAAAAAAATGTTATAAAGTTTTTCCAAAAAGGAATGTGTTCGACTTTTTTTAAGAATCTTAAATAAATTGTCCATTCCTAGACAATAGTGCAAGGTTCTTTTACGTTGATTGTATATCTTCATGAATTATTTCTACAACCAATATATTTATAATAGTGATGTATCAAAAGTATAATTAAAGTTTCAATGTAAGGTTTACTTTATTTAACATAAAATAAGTTACTTTTTAGAACTTATAAATTAGTCTACTACACAGGTAGACAGGTTTACTTGAGCCAAGTAAACCTTGTTTTGTATATAACGAAAACAATATTTTCTTAAGATAAGAAATATATTCTTAAACCAACTATAGTATTCTTGGACGAAGAAATAATGTAGTTGGATTAAGAGTACTTTTCTTATATTAAAAAAATATTGTTTTCGTTATATACAAAACAAGATTTTCTTATAATAAAAAAGATTGATATATAATAACACTCAAATTTTTAATTGTCTTGCAAATTTTAAGTTGTGAATACTTATTTCGAACATTACCAAGTTTATCATGATTTAAATAAACTTTATTGCTTTGATTTTTTTCCAGACATAAACTAATTCCCAACTTGATATATGGACATAAAATACAAAGAAGTATTTGTTATTCAACAAAACATAAAATTACATTTGATACGACAGATTTGCAAACATATGGCAATATAAAAGTGACATTAAAAACGATGTGTTGCATTTACAACAACAAATATAAATAAGTTCCATTCTTCCACGGATGTAATTTTAAAATCAACATAAAACATTGTCTACGTCTCCTAACATATGTACGTACGTACATGTTTAGGTTGTATATGAATACAAAAGTTATGTCGGTTTTAAAAGGTCAATGGAAGTATAACGTAAGTTAAGTATTATACATACTTCATTTATAAATTCTATTTTAATTTGATAAACAAGTACCTACATCTATAGTATGTCTTCAAAATAAATTAAATTAATAGTAATTTTTTTTTTTCTAAATGATTTTATTTTTATTTTGGTTTTAAATTAGGGGAAGGTGGGGTAAGACGGGGACCTTAAGGTATTTCATAAATAAAACCTTTTGTTTTTGATTTCACATTGTAGGAACTTTTATTTAGAAAATAATCAGTCTTTCTTCCTTAAATTCTAATCAGTGAAAACAAAAAAATTTAATTCTTTTTATAGAAATATCAACTTGAAAAAAATAACTTATTTGCCCCATCTTGCCCCACCTATAGGGCAAGATGGGGTACCCCCTTGGGTAAGATGGGATACAGACTCATAATACAAGCCGTGGCAGTACAGACATTCTGTATCTTCGTCCTCATAACTCATCAGCTTTCTTGGTTCTTTTGGATCTTTTATTTGTTTTTTTTCAGTTTCTTTTTATTTGTTTCCTTTGGTTTTGGTTTCTTACTGTTTTGTCTTTCCTCTAACTCTGTTTTATACGGAGACGCAGTAATAATAGCTGTTTTTCCTCTTCTTCGAACTTGTCTTGGCCTTTTTTCGGAAATTCGGCATTAACTGTTTCGGGCTAACCAGATCGAATGTTGTGTTATCCAAAGAATCATACCTACCCCATCTTACCCGCAAGTAGGTACCCCATCTTTCCCAAACTGGATTCCCAAGTTGTATTTTTTTTTTGAGGTTATAAATCGAAGCAAACCGGAACGAGTTAATGTCATTATAATAGTAAAATAAACAAATATCAATAAAAAAATATGACATACATCTTATACACCATACATTTTGAACAGTCACGCACTTTATATACCTCAAAAATTAGATCTAACCACTAAAAATTTAAAAAAATACTTAGATAATCACAACGTGCACACCTTCGACCAAACTATTTGTGACATTAATAACTTCTGCTAAATACCGTCACATGGCGATAGAAGAAAATTTCTAGCTACATTGTATCATCAATTTTATTACGGTCCCCATCTTACCTCGCTACCCCGTCTTACCCCACCTTCCCCTAACATAATGAATTACTATGAATTAACATAACTCATAGTGTGGATTCTTAATACAATATTGGAAGAAACAGATTTGTATGTATTTACATTACATACCTATTCTTTTTTCGGTGAATGTATAGTTGTCTACATTGATAAAAAATTAATTACGTTAGAGTTATTAGAAATACTCTATTCTTGGCTACACCGCTGCCTTCAAGAGCAATACATATCGAATTAAAAATATCAATAAGCATAACTGTATAAACATGACATCCGCAAAGAGCAGACAATATTTTCGCTTCAGTTGTTTGTATACAAACAAACGTGTATATATGAGAAGGTAAAAGGAGATCGTTAGCACGTCCAACGCCTCCTTTGTTCTCGTCCGTCAATTGGGTAGAGCCATTTCGGATTTACATCTCTCACAATGTATGGGATTCACACCCGTCAATCACAAACTCAATAAATCGGGAAGGTGTGTGTGACGTCGCGTGTGGAATAAAACATTCAAACTGTTTCTTCACTGTCGCTGTGCAATTATTTGTAAATATCATTCAGCCTGACAGATAGTGATTTTATGTTTAATTTTTTTTAACTTTAACTTTTCTTTAAATATAGGTATATGTTGAAAAAAAAAATTATAAATACAATTATATTTTTGAATACTTTTTATTTCAAAAATTATTTTTGGGAAATAAAGATAAAAAAGCAAAAAATGGTCATCATTTAAAAAAAATCTGCCTTCAGTTCCCGACTATCAATAACAAAAGTATGTATATTTACTAACCTTGAGTAAAAACGATAAAAACCATATCTGTTAAAAAATCAAAGAGAACTGCCCTATAAGTTTGGTACCCTATTTGAAAGTGTTTGCTAGCTAACAAATTTTGTTAGCTGAATTATAATATCGGACATTTCTTGAGTTATACTATACGTGTGACAAGGTTCAGGAGACGGACGGACATACACGAAAAGATAGTTTATCTTCATAAGAAACGCAAAGATCATTTTTTTTCAGAAACAACCACATTTAGATATTTGCGAGGAAACAAAATTAAGATGGTCTAATATTATAAAACATTAAATTGGTAGCGTCTTGTAAAATATTTAATCGGTATAGTCTCGACAAAAAATTAAATTAGTCTATTAGTAAATGTTAATTTACCAAAAGTATATTTAAAAAAATGTATTACTTATTTGTTGAAATAAAAGTTTACAAACATAAAAAGTATTTTTAATTAATGTACACTGTACATTGGTACGTACATATTAATTATGTACCTATCGGTTAACACAACATAGAGTATTCCACAAAAGTCGAAAAACATCTCATAACAAAATCGTGGGTGCGAGCGGAGCAAGATATCTCATAAAAATAAATATTATTTCTGGGTTTTGAAAACAAGCCAGTAAATACAAAGATGCCGTCAGTTACATACAAATAACTGTGATTGTATTTATAGTATAACGGCTATATATAATTTAAATATCCATATTCAACGGAACAATAAAAGAAAGTCGCAACAAAATAATATTCAAAGTACTGTAATAAACTTTAAATTATTTATACTAGAGAGTAAATTTATTACTATATTATCCTTATGCAAATTCTTCAAATATTCACAATAATAATTTTTTATAGGTTTTAACGCATAATATTTCATATTTTAATTAACTAACAAGCCGTTTATATTTATCAGATTGTTAAAAAGTTATAAAAAGCATAACATAATAACCGTAATGTATTTTTACAAAAATGATAATATTTTCATCAATTCAAATTCAATTTTGAAAGTTGATAACAACGCAATTTAAATAAATCTTTAAATCGGTTATTATCAATACAATATACGAATATCGGAAATAACAAAAAAAGTTCTTTTTTGCGTTTGCGCATCACCGTCGAATCTAAAAAAAAGAAACCACCACCTTTTTCTTCAATCGAAAAGTTTTGTTCGTATTCGGTGCGAGGGTTATGCCAATGCGGATAGAGAATTGTGGTACGTGCCGAGACTTCAAGCGGCCATCTGGGATAAACCGGCATCGCTTACAATATGAAACTGAGAAAGAACATGTCTTCACCACAAGCTGCTCATAACGTTGTCTCGTTCTGAAATGTTCCTCGATACCGATCCAATGTTAGCTTGGAAGTGTTATTTAGGTAAAGGATGGGGATAGTATTCGACATGCAAGTTACTTAAGTCGCTCCTTGTTTAAGACAGTAGCGGTGCCGGGTTTGTACGCGTGCCAACAATCACAAGTGGGGCCTGATGAACTCGGGAGGTACCGGGCGGAGGCTGGACGGTACCCGAATACCAAACAGGTCCTTCGCTCATCGCTACCAGCCTTTGCAGGGTGGCGTTCTCGGATGATTTATATGTGTAAGTTTTTTTATAAAAACATTTGTTACTGAATATGACTGTTTTATTTTATTTTGTAGATTGTACAAGAGGATGGAAAAATAAATATAAAGTGAAAAAAAACAAACGTTTCAATAAATATAATCACCATTATTGGATATTGAAAAGACCAAACTAATAGTTTATGTGATTACTGTTTTCATTTAAGCATCTAATAATGGAGATTTGATGCAATTTTATTAAACGTAAAGCATATAAAAGAAAATGATAATATAAACAACAATCATAAATATTCATTTATCATGTGTCTAACGTCTTGTTTAAAAAAATGAGATGATTTCCCCCCACCCCTAGGGTTGGTAATATTTAGTTCATAAATGAAGATCCCTTTATATTGGTGACACCTTATATAATGCTGGGAGTTTTTTATTTGTGAATAGCCAAAAGTATCATCCAATATTATATGATAATCGAACCTAATGTCCATTTGAAAAAAAAAATTATTTCTACAAACATTGCTCACTTTTTTTTGTGAACTTACTAATATTTTATAGAATGTGTCATCTTTATTTTTTTTTAAATGCTGTATTTGAGCAAGTTAAATTAATAATGTTGTATTTTTCCTATCGAAAATCGATAAAATACAAAATAATTAGCATTTATAATGTTTGTAATCTTTACTTTATAATGTTATTGAGAATTTAACTTTTTTTCGATTGGTTTGAATAGAATGTTTGAAAATTGATACCTACTTTTTGTCAAGCTTATGATAAAAATATCATAGAAGTGTCTGCTTGATTACATTATAAAGCATATCAGTTTATTTGTTTTTATTTTTTATAGAGAAAACAATTTATTTTTTTAACGACCATCTCGATGAATATAAATAAAATGTTGTTGCTAAAATTAATAATATTCGTCTTAATTTTTTGTTTCCTGGACGATTTAAGATAGATAATTACAATTACGTTTAAAACGAACAATGTTTTCTACAAGTTCGGATTCCGATCCCGACAGTACCATAAAAGCAAGTAGTCTATCCAAACTGCCGCCCCTCTTGTCAGACACGTCTCTAGTCGTCAGCATCTCCCGTCCTGTCTTTATTTTTATATAAATTATACATCGCGCGATCGTGAAACTGTCAGAATTGTGGAGTGTTAAATTAGCATTTTTAAAAGATTTTTTCTGATCGTATTTTCACATATATCGAACAAATATAAGACTTAAAGTATTTTATTTTACACTGCGAGAAATACTAATGACTATAATGAAATAATTTTTAAGTTTATATCAAATTTTAATATAAAACTTTGATAACTCGTACTTTTTTCTTCGAAACTTTTAATGCTAAACGAATATGATGTGATATTAATGTTAAAATATAAAAGTTTTTCTATCTGTATAACTTATTTCATAATTATTAAATTAACTATGTAAAACTAGAAAATTTTAAACTATCCAGGACATTTCTTAATACGTTATTAGCATTAATAAATATAGAAATATTATGTTATTAGCAGTGACGGACTTAAGGGGTGTCTGACTGGCGCCCAATGAAAAGGGAACCCTCGTTCAGTGTTAAGGTGGCATTGTGTGGTATATATAAGAAAATGTATGATTTAAAAAGATATAATAAAAAGTAAAGAAGGGCGAAACGCAAAAATGGCTTAAGATATTATATGGATAATTTTTTGGGGGTAAGAAACCCTATAATTAATGTCCCGTCATGGCCCCCAATCTCCCTAAGTCTTACGCCACTAATAATTAGGTTCCGAAATACCTATATTTACAGTCAAACAACAGCTCGTGGGCTTAAGTAAGGTTTGGTTAGATTTTTTATGACCCATGATTTCTTTGGACCTGATATCAATGACAGTGCGTTTTTTTTATACTGATACTCAGTTCAGGATAAAATTAATTATTTTTAAGCTATTGATGTACCTCCAAAATTGTTTAAAATGACTATTTCAAGTTGTAACAATTTATCAAAAACAATGCTTAGGTACTACATTTCGTATATTCTAGATTCTAGACTTGTAAGGACCCATTTATTGATTGTAAAAATATTTATATTAAATAAATAAATACAGGAAGGGTCATTTTCTTCAACCCACTTAAGGGGCTATACCAGTGTGAACGCTGGAAATTTGGATGATTTTTGAAAATGTTTTGAAAGATAAATACTCAATGAAATATTTTGGAAAATTGAGAATATATTTAGCTATATTAGAGCATTAGAGGTGTATTCCATAATTTTTTCACGTAAAAATATCGATATCTAAGCGACTTATACGCTGTCTTCGGAGGCGCAAAAAAAAATCTCCTACACTGCGGCCATGATTCTGGGCGATGGAGTAGTTGAAATTGAAAAATGAAATAATGTCGTTAAACTGGAAGGTATTTCCTGTACGACGAACTAAGATTTTCGAAAAATATCAAAATCTAACAAAATGGCGTAGTTATGAAAAAAAGTCTGTTTCATTGCCTATAAAATGGTCGTATTTTTAATGCCAAATCGTCAATTTTCATCCAATCAAAAATATCTTAGTTCATTGTAGAGTAAATATATTCAAGAGTACTCAGTTCAAATTTCAAGTTAATCGGATAATTGCTATTTGAGTTACAATGTCAGCAAATTTGAAAAATCTCATTTCGAGAAAAACGCATTTAACGTCAGCTCCTGGGCATTTCATATCTGCGAGCGGTCGCTCTTTAGAAGGCTGCTGGAGTATTAGAGATACGACCTCGAAATTTTCACTGAATATTCTTGAAACTATAAACTCTCCAAAATGGCAAAACAAAATTAATTGATTTTTTGAAAACTTCACACTGGTAAGGCCCCTTAAAAAAAGTAATAAAACAAATGACTTTTGTATTGTGTATAGAGTAACATTAGTTTGTTTAATTTCTTGAAAAATTAAGACCGAATAAAAATATGCTATAGATAAAAGTAATACAAATAGATTATTTAAATGTTTCTTTGGTCTACTATACAATTCAAAAATTTATACGTGAATCTTTTTGAAAAAAGGTTGGTGTCTTCTGATAAAGATGTAATTATTATTTACAGTATTACCACATCACAAAGTTTCAGTATACATATATGCGCCCGCGGTCCCGAAAGGTTTAATTCGTTAGTTCTTGACGATCGCATATTTGTAACAAAACCATTGTATGTGAATATTTTTACTTTAGAATACTTTTAATTCAAAAAATAAACAGCAGTATACAATGATATTGTTTTGTGGTGCTGTTTTAATCCCCTTAAGGAAATCGTTTTTATTTATGTTTGTTTTCTGAAAACGTTGAAATGTTTTCCATCGGGGTATGTAAATAACTGTAATAAATTATTGCTACGGATCTCATATCTTCTCTGAATTTTGATTGTGGACGTATGGGTACGGCAAAAAGAATAGGTATCTATTATTTATGTCAGATGAAACAATGCATTGAAATTTACAGAATTGAATTTTCTGTCAATAGCGAAAAATCGTTTTCTTTTATAATATGCAAGCATTTACGAAATATTTGAAAGTGAATCAAATTTTACGTGTGATTTAGAAGCTAATATTTGTTAAGGCGGTATTGTAAAGTTATTAATTATAAAGTTAAATAAAAAAAATCAATAGAATTCAAATTAAAATATTCGGGAGTGTCATTACTGAATCTTAAAAGAAAACAAATAAACAAAAAAAGAAAAGTTTAAACAAAACAACAGAATTCAGATTTAGCTAATACTCATTAATTAATAACTAGCCACGACAATTATTCAACTTCAGTGAAAAGAAACGTAATTGAAAATAAAGAAGAGATTGATTTATGAGAAGAGAATCAATTCACAAACGTTGCCCTCCCCCCTCCCTCACACACTCTCACGTCAATCTGAATACCCAGGTTCGAATCAAGACACGGCAATGGTAACAAAGACACATCTACCCTCACGTCTCTTTGTTTGCTATTGGAAACAGATCAGATTATTCTTCAAAAGGAATCGTGGGCCAACGACATAACACCATTTGATCAAATACGATTTGAAGGTAAAAATCTTATTTAGATATTTATTTGTTTATTTCTACAATTCTGTTTGCATATGCAGAGTTAATCAAAAGTAAGGGTCGAGCGATTCAATTGGCGTAATAAATATATACTGTGCCTTCCAAAAGTTCGGGGCCACCTAAATAACTTTTGAATGGTTTGAAACAAAAGATCGAAATTTATAGAGATACAAGGGGATCATCAAATCTATTATTTAACCACAAAAACACTCACCTGTATATCTCTGCATATATAAATGCATTTTTTTAAATGTTATAAAATGGAAAAACAAATCCAGTTGAATAATGTTTATCAGTAAGGCTTGTCATCATTGAGTAAAAAAATTCAACTCTTGTTATTTTTTTTTTCATTTAAAAAAATGTACTAAAATGAAAAGAAAAACAGAAAGGTGGAATTTTTTGATACAATGATGACACGCCTTGCTGATAAACGTCAGTTTTTCAACTAGATCTGTTTGTTTCACTTTATAACATTTTTGAAAATGCATTTAACCTAATATCAATAGAAATTTTCAAATGATCATAATTCTTCGAAAAAAAAATCGTAGGGATTTCGGCGTCTCCGCGTTGTTTTTGTGTAGGTAAGCCCTTTCGAACGAGCCCTCACTCAACCCTATGTGCCACTTAAGATTTATTTACTCCTCCCTCCCCCCGCCACCCGGGGATATGCAGGTGGGTGTTATATCCTTATAAATTTCAATCCCATATTTCAAACCATTCGAAAGTTATTAAGGTGGTCCTGAACTTTTGGAAGGCACTGTATTAAAAGAAATGTGCCTCGTATCATAGAGTTTTTTTTTCAAATTTTAACAAAGATCTTAATTATACGTAAGTAATTGAAAATTGATTTATCTTTTTTTAAAACACAATTGTTTTATTTTTATGTTACAGTTATGATACCAAATATGATCTATACTGCCATTTAGAAAACATGTTTTATGACTTCATAATTATGTATCTACTCTTGAATAAAAAAACAGAAAAATACTTCCTAAAATGCGATTAAATTTACTAATGATCATTTGTTAAACATAATTGATAGTTACGAAAATAAATCGGTCGGTCCTTACTTTTGACGAATTCTGTATTACTATAATACAATGTAAACTTTATAATGAAAGAAGAAATAAGTTTGTATAAAAAACTCATCATTTTCGTATAACCAATCAACTAATAATGCAATTAAATCAAACAATGTAAAGTACATAATGAAAAGCAGAAACTTTATAAAAGCACAAATATAAAATGCAAATAACAATTTAGTGGAATCATTCCTGTACCATTCATTATTACTGGATTTAATTAAAAATGCAATTAGCGAATTTCAAACACGAGTTCAGTTAGAATACTCATTAAGTCTAATGGTAATAAGTAGTTTTGAATAGTGGAATAGGCCAGACAGGCCATTACCTAATTCAAGAATAACTTTATGTATCAACAACTCAAAACATAAATGCTTATATACAGAACGTGCACAGTGTTGGCTCGTAAGTGGCTTTTTTGTTATTTTCGACCCACTCTCTTCTCCTTGCCATGATTTTGTAAACATCCTTCCTAATATTACGTCATAATATTATAAATATTCATACTTCTCTAAAATTTATTTCTTAATTTATAATTTTGATTTTAGAAGTGAAATGTTATGTGACATCAAATATTATCTTAACTCTTACCCTAGGTTGTCACACTCTCTAAACTTGAATTAGCGAGAAATCACTAATTTATAGTGAATTTTCTCTTATTAAATTAGTTAAGAGTCCTTAACTATGAAATAGTGTCTATTCACTAATTAAATTAGTGAATTATCACTTCCTGAATCAGTGAATAGTCACTTCTTGAATTACTGAATAGTCACGTCCTGAATTAGTGAATATTCACCTCCACTTGTCACACTTAGCACATTTATGTGTCTTTCTCACTTTCTATAACTTGCAATATTTATGTCTTAGCTTGTTTGAGTATTTATTTATTTTTAATGTTAAATGAGTTTTTTGTAATAAACATTTACATTTAACTTAAACACTAAATATATAACACTAAAACTATAACTACACTACTGTTCTATGTAATTTTTAACATATATTTAAATAAAATACTATTAAATACTTATATATGGGCACTGTTTATGTGAAACTAGATTCTAGTTGTAAGCCGCATGTATCATATCATTGATTTGACCAACAGTGGTCAAATATTTAAAAATTCAATGTTTATTTAGATCAGGTTTCCAAAAAATCTCTAGAATCTATGAAAAATTAATTTTTAGGAGTAGTTTTTCAGTAATTTTCACATTATTTCTTACCGCGATCATAAATGGTTAAAATAAAGTCTTGCAAAAATTAAATATGATATTATTTATATAAAAACATATGTAGTTTAAAAAAAATAATTGCAATAATTTACCCACCTAGTTTTAAGCATAGGTGGGCATTAACTCGTTAATCCGTTAATCGTTAATTAACGAAGTTAACAAAATGCTTAACGGATTAACTTTTAAGTTAACTCAAAAAAATGTTAACGCTTCTGTTAACTTCCGTTAACTTTAGTCCATTACATTGGTTGTTTGATGATAAATACATTAGAAAGTTGTCGAAAAAGCAAAAAAAGGTCTTCAAACATTTTGGATGATTAACTTTTAACTTTTAACGGTTAACTTCCGTTACATTTTCGGTATTTTCTGTTAACTTTAACTTCCGTTACATTTTCGGAATTTTAACGCTTTAACGATTAACGAAGTTAACTTTTTTATTAACGAATTAACGATTAACGAAGTTAACTTTTCGGTTAACTGTGCCCACCTATGGTTTTAAGATAATAATAAAATATAATTATATATTTTAAAAGCCATCCAAGTTATTGAAATAAATTTACAAATATATATATTTCCAGAACCAATGCGCCACTGGCTATACGTACTTACTCGTTATCTCGCTTCACTCTAGACTCTATTCACTATATTTACATAGTATAATAAGCATATTTAATATAGATATGCCAATCTTATAAAAAATTTATGTTGATACATATTCATAATATATACCTGTTTTTAATATTAAACAGTTTACTATATTTCAGTATTGTTTTTTAGTACATCATAAAAATAGATAAGTTCTATGTTATTTTTATTACAAAACGTGAAAATTGATACCTATAATTACTATATATTTCATTAGAAAACAATAACATATAGATTTGTAGATAATTTCACTTGCAACTATTTAAGGATAATATAGGACAACATAAGTATGTATATTATTCTTTATATATCATAATTTACATAGCTTTTGGTTAGCAACGATTTTGATTGACGTTTTAGACTGACGATAACAGCAGAATTAAAACCATGATTTATTTTCTAATTTAAGAGAATATCAGGGACTTGAACCGGAATTTATTTATGGTTCGGGTTCGGGTTCAACAATAAATTTCGGTTCGGGTTCAGTTTCAGGTTCAGCACGTTGCAAATTTTTTGGGTTCAAAAACCGTTATTTTTTTAGGTTCAGGTTCGGGTTCGGGTTCAAATAAAAAAAATATTTGCTAAATAAATGCACAGTGCTTCCTCGTGCTAAATTCATCAAAAGTAGTTAATTATCATGATCAGACATGATCCAATAATACAAGGTCTGTTTGACAGTTCGCAGTTCATTTATTCTATACTGTGACGTCATCACCATGAAATTTTTATAGTAAGGAATTTGTAACAAATGGAATATAAGTAAATAAACTACCAATACTGTTGTTCCCCCCTCCCTCTTGCACTAGATTTTAATAATTTTGAAACGGGATCGTTTTCAAGCTAGACCCAACCAAGTTTCATTAAGTGGTTCAGTGGTTCATGAGTTATGTGTGACAAGGATTCAGGAGACAAACACGAAACAAAAACGGACCTGAAACGGAAAGATCAAGTTAAAATTTTTTAATCGGAGAACAATTTTTTGAATCTATTTCATTCTTGTATCTTCGATATTGTGGTTAACCATTGAATTTTCATACAATTTTAATAAAAAATATTAATTCGACAATTTTCTGAGTACCTAATTTGTCACGATTAACATTTGCAAGATTGAAAGGAGCAAAGGGAGTATCCGTGAGCTACGGTGGTTAAATTGTGCCTATTAGTAGTAACTTTTATTATCATTGTAGTGACGATAGTGACGTTAGTAAAATACTAAAACAAATTTCTTGAACCTTTAAAAAATATATGGTTACCGGATATTCATTTAAAGGTTCGGGTTCAGATTCAGGTTCATTGACATTGAAATATAACGGTTCGGTTCGGGTTCGGGTTCATGAAAAATACGGGTTTTTTCGGGTTTCGGGTTCGGGTTCGGGTTCAGGTTCAGGTCCCTGGAGAATATAATTAATAAAATAGGTACGTATATAAATAGTTCATTGTAAGTTATTACAGACAGCAAGACCATGTTAACTACAGCCCTGGATTATATTTTTAACTCAAACCTACTACATTATATATGCGCTACTATTAGTATCACATAACATAGTTGACATACGAACACACAAACACGCACACACACAAATAAAACGGATAAGACAGATTACGCGATATGGGGAACGTCCCTTTAGAACATTGACCGTGACATGATCGAAAGAGACGTAACATCGGCTGCTGTGGTTCTATGACACGCTGTATCATCCATCCTACGGGATATCCATTCCCAAAGGCGTCCCGCAACGCTACGCCACGTCACAGTTTACAGTAAGCAATACTAACTCGCACTCCATCTATGCTTAATGTAGAAAACAGTGGCGGAAACATGTATACTATCACTCCAAAAATTCCATTTAATGTTGAATAAATTCTGACATACACCTCTGACATGACAACCTCTTAAAAAGTATATTTGCCCTCTACTGCCTTATTCAAGTATTTATAAAAACTTATTTCAAACAAAATCAAACTATTAAATTGTTTGAACTTTAACTATTTTTGATTTATTTTAATAGCATAATTATATTTATATTATATAATTATAATTTCATTTAAAACAGATTTAAACAAATGTTGCATATAATATATCTTATTCACAGGTTTACAAATATCGGTATTTATGTATTTTTGGGTGCTGAATTCATCCGTCGCCCGTTTTCTGCCATCAAGTCAGATTTTTTAGATTTCGTTAGAAATTTCGTTTAGATTTTTTAGTTGGCTGTTTCTAAAAATTTCCTGCGCGAAAATTTCCATCTCGATTTATTCCCTGGCAACTTGGACAATACTAGCGACGAACAAGGAGAGCAGCTACGCCAAGATTTATGGAGAATCGAGAACAACTACAACGGTTTTTGGGATGAGGGTATGCTTCGCGATTATTGTTGGTCCTTTATACGTGAAATCCAAAATATTACAAAGGACACATTCTCACTGCATTTAATTTCAGATTTTAGGTATTAAGATGACAATTTATTGTCGAAAATTGCTAAAAATGGCTCAATCATTTATCTAAAAAAACCTGACCTAATAGCGATTAACGGATTGGTAATCAGTGCTTAAAATTATCTTAAAAACATCTTTTGACTGTTCGGGTCCAATAAATGACACAGTGATTTCCACATTTTTGCGAGCGATTCAGAATTTATTTTTTGATCTAGCTCTAAATAATTAAGAGTCTAAATTTTAATTCTTATACTCCTTTCGATAAGGCGCCACATAATCTATGTATTTTTTACGGCCGCGGCACAAATTAAACGTTAAATACGCATAGTAAAATTAAAATAGGCTATTTGACAACATTGAAAATATACTACAAATTGTGGTCATCCTATCAGATAATAGCATAAAAGAACATATTTCACTTTATTTTAAAATAAATTATGTATATTTTTTGCAAATTACACGAAAAAAAAATATAATAATTTTTGAAATTTTATCTATGACGGGAACGCTATGTGATTGGTTGCAGCTCTAGTGACGTCACACGCAAGTTGAGTTCGCGTTTTATGCTTTCTGTGTATTATATCAAAGTATTATATTCGATTTTTCAGCTATTTTTGAAGCAGTTTTTAGATAAATTTTATTACTAGTGGCATAAATATTCGTTTCGAATTTCAAAATGGAATTAAATTTTGTGCGAGCTGATTATAGCAACCTATCTAAGGTAGACGCTTTTATGGTTGCACTTTTTTTAAGAATAACGCTGATTACTGTGCTGCGGAACTTAAAAATGTGAAAACAGCAGTGTAAGTACCACATAAAACATTTGAAATCCTATATGCTGCAAGATTAAGCCATATTAAGAGGTTAGGTACCTATTAAAGATGTTGGTTAATACGGAGTGTACGGGTGGCCGCTGTCAGAATTGTCAAAAATCACGTGTATAGTAGTATAGTTATTAAGAAAAGATGTTATTTCGTTTTATAAGAACCGATATTTTTAGCTACTATCTAGTTAAATATTACTTATATCAAAGTGATCTTCACTCGTTGGATCTTTTCAATTATTGTAACCACATTTTTCGTCTTTTGGGATTCTTTGGAATAGAAACAAACAGTTTGTGTGGACTTTTTATAGACGTATTTATACATTGTGGCACTACACACCATTTATACACCATTCTATCCACTAAATTTGAAGATGAAATTCACTTCAGATGCACTGTTTTATTAAGGCAATGACTTATTTACGTGCGTGTGACGTCACACGCACCATATGACCAGCGCCATGATAGAAACAGCGTTTCTAACGCAGTTTTGAAAATTTAAACTTTAACATTGATTTTTATTGATAATACAGTAGATCTCCCCGAAATATCAATGTAGTGTGCTTATTATGTAATAAAGAATAATTTAAAAATATTTTCTAAAATTAGTCAAATAGCCAATTAATTTATATTTTAATTTTTAAGTATACAGCATCAAGTGCGCAGTTTGGGAAGTTCTGAAAGATATTCATCAACTAAATAACTCTTTTCAAAAACATGTGTAAGCAAAGTAAACAGTATTTTTTATAAAAAATAAAGCTGTACAAACAACATACATACAAAAGTTGTTAAAATGTTATATTCAAAAATCAAACATAAAATTATTATTGATATTTAATTTATCGAATGAATACTTTTTATTCTAAATAAGTACACAGTTACAGGTTGTGTACTCGGTTTGATATTTCAAAGTCTTTTATTCTCTTTCCGGATTGCCCCTAGCGGCGGCACTGGCACAGCACAAGGGAAAAGGTGGCTCGTGTGTTATTCGTATCAGCATCCCCCGGAGTGTCCACTGATTTTAATTACTAATATCGATGTTTCTCATTGTGTGATACGTATGTCGTCTGTGTGTTTGTTATGTTTATACTGAAACACTATTAAACTTTGTGCATGTAAATTCAGAGGATATGTTGGAAGATGTTTATTTGTCTAAACTTCAAATGGTATCTAACGAAGGAAATGTAATATAGAGAGTTCAATAAATTTTTGAAAAAAATATTTATTTATTTAAAACTATCAGTTTTACATTATCAACTAATAATTGTTTAGATTAGGGGCACGAGGGGCTAGTAGACCTTTCAATCTTGTATTTTTTTTGTTTTAATTTTTTTTCTTATCTATTTATTTTTACCAAACTAATTATCAAATTTCATATGGATTCTTCAAATAACGTGTATACTGTAACTCGTTAATGAAAAATTTTGGGACAAACGTTCATATAAACTTCATATGCTTACAATTAGAAAAACTTTGTTTGATAAACTGTTAAAGTATAACTGGAATATTAATTATTAATACATTATAATTTATATATTGACCATATAACATCTTATGGTATTATATTAAGATCAATGAAACATTATGAGAACGTAATGATAAAGTTTTGAACATTTATATAACACAGTTGCTGTATGAAAGAAATTAAAATACGAGATAGACACTACATAAGACCGTACTTCTCTCATACTCATAGGGCTTAAATTATTAATTTCATGTGAAGCGTTATATCGAACTCCGACGGTAAATTGGTACTCTTCTTTGGATACGTAAAACTGTACGTATTATGCTACTTAAATTTTTGTAGACCGTCTGCTACTTTCATCTAAAATGATTAATAATGGTTATAATATAAATCAAAAGTTGTAAAAAACAACAAAAATAAATATCTTTTAAATTAATATTTCGATTTATAATTAGTATTACTACATCATACATGGTTATAAATGTTTAAATAAATATTCCAGTTTTATACTACTTACGTTAAAATTATAATGCAACTGTATTCATGTACATATACAATATAATATGAAAATATTTACATTTGTACATAAATCTCAAACCATTTCATTCATCTACAATATATTTTCCATTAGATATTTTCGTTTGCACAAATATTGACATTTTGACGCAAGCATTACCTCCGTTCAATATAATCCTGTGTATTTAGCGACAGTTTAAACATAGACATGTGTATATTTATGGGTGGTAGGTGTTCGAAACGCAATTTTTCCGGTGAATTTGCCACTAATCCTCTGTCTGTTAATCTTGTTGCTTTATCGGAGAAAAAGAGATCCGAGAAAATTTACAGTCATCTAATTATTTTATGTATAACTTTGTAGAGTATTTTATATTAATTCACTTGATATACTGAAAATGAATATGTACAGAGAAATCGTATTATTTACTGTCTTATGAATACGAATAATTTTGACGTTTATACAATTAAATATATTTATATATATTCATAAATAAAAGTTTTCTTTGTACGTTATACATTTCAAATTTAACACGTGGCCCTTTTCTCTAAGTTTGGCTCCTGATTTGATGTCTCTAACAAGTAAAATTGGTCGTTATTTTTTTTATAAAACCCATACGTTCTTTAGTTGGTTAGATAAATAAATATTAAATTAATTAAAAACATAATAAAATGACTTACAGTCAAACTGGTTTTTAGGGTTCCGAAGAAACCCTATTAATCTCACTTTGTCGTCTGTCCGTCCGTCCGTCCGTCCTTTTCACTCAAAGCTCAATAGCTCGTAAACTATATAAGCTAGAACTTTGAAATTTTTACTGAATATGTAAAATGACACCCTCTAGTAAAATATGTACAAATATTTTGGAAAAATATTTTTTTAGGGGGGGGTGCTAAGAAGCTAAAGACAGCCAAAAAAAATATTTTTTTTTTATACCAAGGCAAGTGGCACATCAGAATGTGTAACCAAGCTAGTGTAATTTGATCCTTATTCTTATTTTTTTATAAATCAAAAATGGCGCCTACAGGGGGCTCCAAGCAAAAAAAAATTGTCCCCTCCCCTCTAACTCGGTAACTACTGACTCGAAAAATCTGAAAAAAAATTAGGTAATGAGGCTTTGGGGAGACTACCAACGACAAATACTAAAGTCAACAATATCATTTCAAATTTTGGAGAAAAGAGGAGGGGTGTCATACATTCTTTTATTTTTATTTTTTTATCAGGGCATGTGGGGTGTCGAAATGTAGTGCTCAGTGAGTAGAATATGACACTATTTTTTATTTTTTTTAATTAAAAATGGCGCCTGCAGGGGGCTTCAAGGAAACAAAAATTTGTCCACCCCCTCTTTAGCTCGGTAACTACTGACAAAAAATCTGAAAAAAATTGGTAATGGGGTTTTTATAAAACTAGTAACGACAAATACTAAAATCAACAATATTTCAAATTTTGAAAAAATAGGATGGGGCGTCATGGAATTTTTTTTATTTTCATATCTAGGCTTGTGGGGTGTCAAAATGTAGATCTGAATTAATAGAATATGATCCAATTTTTTATATTTATTTTTAACTCAAATATGCACCTGTAAATGCCTCTAAACAGTCCACGTAGTATATACTTCGGAACCCTTATGGCATACACTGGTGTTGACAAATTTTATTTATCTGAATACGTTTAAAAAAATTTCCCGTTATTAAAGCAAACTTATATGAAATTATAGTAATAATTTATATATTAATCTAAATAATAGTAGTTGAAAAAACTCTTAATACAATCATTAACAGAAAATATCTTGATTTAATGAATAAAATGAGAAGCTATATCTGAGGCATTTTGTAAGCTATTATAAAATAATGACTTCAATAAACGTGAGATGAAAACCTACGTATATGCATAGTACCTACTTACGCTTTAACGGAAAAGGAACAAATAATTTTGAATGTAACAGTTAAGTAAGCAATCAAGAAAATGGATAGTACGTAAAACAGTCAATGTTATAAAAATAAAACGTCCACAGTATATAAAAAGAAAATAAATACCGTTGTTATCAACATATATTTCGAATAAAAACGATTTCATATTTAACTTAATTAAATAGAAATTATTTATTCAATATAATTAGATTATTCATAAAAAGGATGAAATGGAAGAAAATCAAGAAACCGTAACGGTTATTATTTTTAATATGATGATACTTTAAAATTGCTGATGTTTAAAAATTTTAATAAAACTCACCAAATTGTGTTGTAAGTTTGTTATAAAATAAACTACTTTTTTATTAAATATATTTATGATATTAAGTAAATAAATGCATTTATAAAATATTATGCGTACGTATTAATAATTAAGAAAAGAATAAAATCAATTGATATATTTGTTTCCGTATTAACATTTTGGAATGTGTGTGTGGGAATGAATACAAAAAAATCCCATTAGAATTTATATTACTGGTATAAACAGCAAAGTAAATATTTGATTGGATATCCCCGAAACCATAATAAAGTTAAATACCAACTGCTTCTCATTGGTAGAGATGAACGTGATAACGTCTGTCACAATAAGAAAACTAATATAGTTAGTAAAGAAAACGTAGCAAACGGGCGTTCAAAAGAGCCCTAACGCAAAATTAAATGACCACGCAGATGTTGGTCAAAGTTAGAATCACAGTACGTGATCCTGTAACAACTCGTAACTCCTAATAAAAGAGAACAATATACAGTTACATATCAGTATACGTATTCTATCTTTGTCGGGATGTGATACTTCAAACGTATATAAAATATCAGGGTAGTTTTTTCAAGTTTTCTTTCACACGACTGTAGAAAATCTTGAAAACTTTTTAGTTATATGCGGGATGAAAATAATACATTACTGTTTTGCAAATCTGGATTGGAGGAAACGGATACGGGATAAGAAATAAATGTATATGTCACTATTTTTTGCAATTATATTTCTATGAAAAGCGACGTATAGTTTTTGTAATAAAATTATATATATAAAATACGATATTTTTATAAAATATTTCAAATATAACTATCGTAGTCAACAAAAAAGTATTAGCTGTAATAATAAGCTTCTTTAAATCTGTAGTTAAATTGTGCTTGGTCCAACTTTTCTTATTAATAAAATTTATTACTCTAAACCAGTGACTACCAAACTATGTACCGCGGCATAATAATGCGCCGCGAAAAATTCCAATCCTTTGATTATTTGATTATATTAATATAAATGCTTGTTTACATGGAGACAGTAATTTAGTAATTTAGTCAAGTGACAAGTAATTTTATACGTGTAAACAGCAAGGCAAGTACAAAATCAAGTAAAGTAGTAACTAAACGGTTTAGTGATTTAGTGGACAGTAGGATAGAATATGTTCTATTTTTCGGTTTAGTTGACAAGATATCCAAGGTAACATATATTTTGCACCTCTGTCAAATGACGTTATTATCAAGTCTAGTTATTTAAATATGAAATATTTAAATGAAATATACTAATATAGTTAAGTAAATTGTTATTTTCATTAATGAAAATAAAATATGTGAGTTATTTATTTATTATTTTGCTTTATATATTTATACTTTTCTTATTTATACTTCACTAAATACTTGCCAACATGTAAACGCCCTATCTATACTTAACGATTTAGTTGACTACTTGTCACTTTACTAAACACTAAATTACTGTCTCCATGTAAACAAGCCTTAACATGAGTTTTATTATTTTATTATAATAAGAATTTATGTATTTTTGTTCATACTGGTAAAATATATTTAAATTTTGTTGAGATTCTTACTTGATGTGCTGCGAAATAAATGTTTGGCAGACACTTCTCTAAACTAAGCTTTGTCAAAGAAAGTGAATTCAAAATATTAATTGGGTAGATATTATGAATGCTTTATGAATAGAATGTGACAAAAAACTAATGAAATGAGATAAAATATTATTTAGTATTGGACAACCGGAATAAAACGTTTATTTTTTTTGCTTTCTAACTGAAACTGTTAAGAAATTGCAATTCGAAAGATTGACTTTTTTAAAGACAAACTAAACTTAAGGAAGTTTTCAGCGCGTTGGATGTCGAAAATGTCGAGTGGAAATCAACTAGCATTGTGATTTAACAATGCTAAGAGTCTTAGAGAATACTGATGGGAATCATTGACATACACTGTTAAAAAAATAAAAGTGGAGCCAACGACGCCATGTAGTTGGTCAATATCTATTTACCTCAACGTAAATCTTATTCTTTCAAATACGCTTCCGTTGAGATAACGAAATGGGGGAAAACATATTCTGTTGAACCAACTACGCGGCAGAGTTGTTTGTACCATCTTGTATGTTTGAATGGAATGTACTCGCATTTGAAAGAAAAAATGCTACATTGTTTAAAGTTTATCAAATATTTGAATTAAAGACATTGCAAATATTATTCTGACAAAACTGCAAAGTCGCTTGAATGAAATTTTAAATTTTAAACAATTAAATGATGTTATTTGCAATGACTGCATGACGATTGTCATAAACTATTATGAATTTAAAATAGCCAACCTGTTAAGTTCGATCAATTACAATATATTTGAGGTATTGAAATTATAATATTGATTTAAAAAATAACATGCAATTGACTCAATATTATATTTTTTCCGATGCAACTAATTGTAAACTGCTTGAATGAAATTTTAAATTTTAAACAATTAAATAATGGTCATTTGCAATGACTATATATGAATTTAAAATAGTCAAATTGTTCAGTTTGATCAATTGAAATATATTTGAGATATTAAATTGAACATACATATAAATTAATAATACATACATATTTTAATATTTCATATTTCATATAAAAGAATTTAGATTATCTTTACAGGTACATTAATTTCAAAACATATCTCGCTAAAAATCATTCTTTTATTGATAATAAATAAATATAAATTAAATTAAGGTAATAAAACTCCACAGCAAATGTAATCTATGTAGATAACAATTTTAGGTACGTATCTATTATATATCACCGGCATTTGCAGATAGCAAGCGTCATTTGGTGTATAATTTGATCAGCGCCAATGTGTGTAATTATGCATAATGCGAAGATTTAATCGAAAACTCTAAATTTCTAGGAAATATGTAATAAGTAACCATTCATTTGTGTAGGTAGTAGGTACATTTTTCAAAAACCGTATGACCGTATGCTAATTTTATTACTTTCAAAAAGGGTGCTACTAATAGGTGTGGAGCCGGTGGCGGTAAAAGGTTTAATATAGGTAAAAATGCTTATTTTTGGTGAAAATATTTTAAAAATTAATAACTTCGGTTAAAATCATACAAATTACACGAAATTGATCTCAAATTGTTCCTGAAATTCCAATGAATAAGGATCAACCATAATTAAAAAAAATTAATAGTTTAACCAATGAAAATTGCTAATGTTTCAGGGTAAGTGACGTAAATTTTTGGAAAATTGCCATTATACTAAAATTTAATTAAAAACATAAGGGTTTAATATTTTTAAGTAAAACCAACGTGAATATCTTCGATTTGTATATACAAACAAAATGAGTCCCTCCCAAAAAATATTTTTTTTAAATTATGGTTGATCCTTATTCATTGGAATTTCAGGAACAATTTGAGATCAATTTCGTGTAATTTGTATGATTTTAACCGAAGTTATTAATTTTTAAAATATTTTCACCAAAAATAAGCATTTTTACTTATATTAAACCTTTTTTTGGGTCAAATTTAGTACATGTAGTCTCAATCGATTCATATCTGTGTCCCCAACAAATGCCAACCATAAAAATATCCTATTGTCGTTTTAGATTTTGAAATAAATTGAAAATACACATGGAAATGGGATTTCACCCTTCAACCCCATCTTTAAGTGTGTTGCACCACTTTTTTCTAGTCCGGGTTATTTTTTTCGAATTCTCCGCACCAAAATCTATAATAATCAACAGTACCATTTGTTGTCAAAATGCTTCCTTTACTGGACAATATATATAATATATTTACCGTAAACGAATTTTTTTTTTTCAAATAATATTTATTATTTTTCATGGAAAATAATAGATATTCGTGATACACTATGAGAACATTTTTTAAAATAATTTTACGCTCTACAATAAATGTTGTATACATATTTATGCTAATTGCTTTGTTTTTTTAATTAAACGCAAAAACCAGTAAAACTACCCTATTTGGACTTTTTTCAACCCTAAGTCGGCACGGGAACGGGTTGGTTGATTATGACCAAATTTAATACAAATTCAAGTCTCATGATAACGAACAAATTCGTCAATATATATATATATATTTTGCAATAAAATGGTCTCTTCAAAATTAATTTCCGTGAAAGTGCAAAATGCTAACACTTATTAATAATAATAAAAATTATAAAAAATATTTAGGTCAGAATAATTCCTGGCACACCAGGCCTATGTTGTACCTATGACTTGAAAATCCGTAGTGCAGTTTTACTGTCTACCGGCTCCCGGGCTATAAAGATAATATCATTTTTAAATTGTTCGCATCTCTACTCTGATGCATACCTAAAGTATCTTTATTCTGTGCTGTACGGTATCTTTCACAGAACAGGTCAGAACATGTCTCGTTACTAATTCAGTTAAACTTTTGAATTGAACTAATACGCATCTCTATACCAATTGGGATAAGAAAATCTATACTTTGATTATTACTACTGCAGATCAAAAACGTAAGTAGAGTTCATGCAATTACAAGAAAGTTATTTTTTGTCGAAACTTTATGATTATTCTATGTATAATAATTTGATATTTTTTCAGATACAAAAGAATTTCTTCAAATATTACTATTGCTTTTTCTTGTGTCACTTCGTGGTAAAGTCAGAAATAAGAAAGGAATTTATTGGAAACTTGAAGCTATCATCAATTGAAAGCCAGCGTAGCGATATAAGCACAAGTGAGTTGTATTTATTTTTGCTACTACTTTAACTATATGCTTAAATTATGTGTTATTTTTGAAAAATTACAATTTTTTTTAATACTAATAAATATATTTTTTGTCTTTACAGTCTGGAAGGATTAACGAAGTCCATAATGAAAGACATCATGAAATATATAAGGTATTTTGTTACAGAATAAAATGAAAATGATTTTTCATTATTTTATAATAAATTATGCTTTAGATAATGTGTTAATGTAATATAATGTATATGTTATTTTATATTATAATGTATGTTTATTATGAATATGTAGTACTGTATGTGCATATGTGTTGTAATGTTTATTAATGAATAAAAAAAGGTTACTTAACTATTATTTATTATTTCATTTCGACATAATTTTTCAGGTGATCAGTGATATTATTTATTATACCTATTAAACATATTACATATAGAAAAATAAAATCATTCAAGTTAATTGTAGAATTACTTCAGATGAAAGAAATGTTCTGTTTTCCGAATCAAAAGTTTAGTCAAAACAATTTTTATCTCGTTGATTCAAATATTTTATAATTTTTGCAAAAAAAATAATTATTTATTCAACTGCTGTTATTTCTAAAAAAACAATATCTATTACTTGAACCAAATTGCCAAACATTTATTCCAACTACATATGTAGTTTAAAAAAAATTAAAATTAATTCTATCAAGGTAATTTTTTTTCGAAACAATTTTTATCTCGTTGATTCAAATATTTTATAATCTTTGCAAACAAAAAAATTATTTATTCAACTGCTGTTAATTCTAAAAAACAATATCTATTACTTGCACCAAATTGCCAAACATTTATATCAACTACATATGTAGTTAAAAAAAATTAAAATTGATTCTAACAAAGTAATTTTTTTTTCGAAACAATTTTTATCTCGTTGATTCAAATATTTTATAATCTTTAAAAAAAAAAAAAATATTTATTCAACTGCTGTTAATTCTAAACAACACTATCTATTACTTGCACCAAATTACCAAACATTTATTCCAACTACATATGTAGTTGGACGGACGATTCAGGTCAACCCTGCGGCGTAGTTGACCGAACGACGCCCTGTCGTTCGCCGTATTTAATGCCGCGGTGTAGTTGAGAGAAATACGTTTTCTTTCTTAGCACAGATTTTTTTTAACAGTGTACTTATACTATAGTCCAGATTTAACGTCATCTGATTTTTTGGATTGCTTCATATTCAAACAAAAAAAGTTGTCATATGGGTAACATGAATAAGACATTAATAATAGAAAATAGAATAAACGTAAATTTCCGGTTGTAATATCATTTTCAAAAATAGAAGATTATCATGAAGAAAATTAAATATTCAATTTCACCTTTATCTATGTATTGTCGTTACAGTGTCTACAGACCAAAAGACAGATATATATGCATCATGACGAAAATAGTTAAAATGGATTCAGGGAAGGTCAAAATGGTTTCCATCAAAATCTCGAAATCGCTTTAATTGGGTAAACAATGCTTACTTATTCTGCATGTGTATCTCTTACTAACTATTATTCAGTGGTGCAATCAAAATTCTGAATTTTATAAGGAAAGACTAGAAAGATGGGAAACGTTGATGTAAGTAGCAATAAAGTATACAATGAAAAATAAACGTCATTTTTAGGGTTTCGTAGAAAACTAGGAACCATAGTTTCTCCATGTTCGTCCGTCTTGAAAAATTTTGATATAATAAGATGAAATTTGGTATACGATTATAGATGGATGACCCAAAAACAGAAATGATAAGATTTTTGAAAAAAAAAAAAAAAAAAATTAGACCCCCCTTCCATAAAATGAAAAGTGTTTTCAAACAAAAAATTTCACCTACCCCATTGAGTGGGGTGTCGTTAGAAAGGTCTCCTAAAATGTAACAAAAAAGGTATTAGATTCTTTCGATTTTAACCCTTCAATCACGATGTATTCGCTCTCCAAAGTCATTATAAAAGCGTCCTTCCATCTATTTTCTAAACTATTGATTCAAAAAAAAAAAATCAGAATGTAGCTTTTAATTAGGTAGTACTTTCACTGAAAATTATAACGAACATTGTCAAAAATATTTTAGATCCCCCTTTCATTGATTGAAAAGTGAACTCACATTTTTTATCATTTACTCTGCTGAGTGAGGTGTCATTTGTTAGGTTTTTAAACCTAACAAATGACCTTGATTTTAAACCTTCAGTCACGAAAATTTTGAAATAACTCTTTATTTATAAATCGTAGTGAGAATGACACTACGGAACCCTATTATGTGCGTGCCCAACACGCCTGTTTTTTTTTTGTATTTTTTATATAATTTAATTTTCTGGAAACTTTGTGAACGCCCAATGCATATACGTACATATATGCTATCGTATTCACTTTTTACAAAAGTACGATTGGCTATACCATCTGGTTTCATCGTAGATTCAAAGAATCGGTAACTGATTGCAATGATACGCGTCTTTATCAGTCGCCGCGCCGCCACCACCATGGCCGCCCTCTTTCTGTGTTTGTTTTCTTGTAAGGGATTCAGTGGAGCGTTCTGATGAGCTCACAATAATTGTAGGCGTTGTACGTGCGGGCTTTGATCGTTCCTCCTGCATTCTCCATTATGTATAACTACTACAGGTTTCCGTTTGCGAATGTGTTGAAACATTATTCGGATTATTAATTAAATAATCATTTCACCTTGCTACGTTTTCGAGAGGTTTTCTGCCAATAAAAATGTTAAGATTGTGTTCTTCTTGTTTTCATAAATGTTTTATTTATTCAATCTTAAGGAGATGTTGGATTTTTTCAGTCTTAATAAAAAATGTTAATTAATGTAATTACAGCACAAAATGTTAATATTTATTAAAGCAAAACATATATATTAATGTGTCGATTATTAACAAGGTGTTGCAGAATTATGAAATTTAGTTGACAAATGAGTTTTTCAGGAACCTAAACGATTAAGTTGTCGAAATAATCGATATGGAAGGTACAAAAATTGACTGGAAAATAAATAAAAAATTGAATTTTGTTGTTTTCTGAAAAGTTCTTTCATAAAGTTATGTCAACCATTCTAATAATAAAATTAGAAAATAAAAAAGTTATATTTATTGATATAAATTTTAGATAATCATAATCCAAAACTTTTTATTTTATTTTACACGGTATTTCAAAAATAATGAGAAAAATTAAAAAAATCAAATAAAGTTAACATATATTTTCGGTATAGTGATCGTTTTCAAAATAAGAGATGCCATAATATACAAAAACTTTTAATATAAAAATTCCATGTTTGTAAGTCTCATTGTTTTGGTTGTAGAGTATTCACAGACAGAAAATTCGTTTAAATCTCGACTTGAATATTTTCATGATTACTATACCTTCTTAATTAAAAAGTAAATTTAATATATGAAGAAAAGAAAGTTAAAATACAATACACTAGCAAGCAAAGGCTGCTAGTGGTTTGCAATCAAATATACCACGATATTACTCCCTCCAAACTAAGTAACTTTTATCTCAAAAATTTCTGTATACGTCTTAATTTTCGAAATAAGAAATCGTAACATTCTATTTTGTACACCCGGTATAAACCCATTAAAATACGTATATAATTTCCTTCAGCGTAATTGTCATTTTATGTATTAATAATACAGCTAAAAGCAAACAGTAGAACACATAATTCACAGTTAAACGGTGTAAGAAAATGTAAAAAAAAACTACAAATTCAATAAACGACTATACATATTTAAATTAAAAACTGTGTAGTACCTACTGGGTTACTGTTATAGATCCATGTAACACATACATTTACATAAGTTAATTATGTAAATTAAATATAAATGTAATTTCAGAATTATTGTAGACTGTATGTCATATTTTCTAATGGATGTTTTAAATTTGCATTTGTATGTTAAAGCTACCGAGGCTCTAATTTATTTATAAAAGTATATTTTTCATAATACTTTATGCTTACAATGTAATTATGAAATTTTCTTAACTCGAAACAGTTCTCTTATTGTAGGTTAGTATATTATTACTATTTCTGGAACATTTTACAAAAATATGAAATATTGCATTTTCTGGACAAAAGAAAACATTTTATTACTTGTAGTACAATAATTAACAAAGGTGTAGTTAGACGTCAGCGCATCCCTGGCAAAAACAAAAAAAAAGTGCCTCCTGGTTTTAGTGAACATTTTTTTCATTTTTGACGCCTCTTAAAGCTCTTCTATCAGACATTATTTATAAAATTGTGTAAATATTAGGCTACATCTGTTTTACAGGCGATATACTCCATTTTCTGAGTTTTTAGATTTTTTTTGTTTTATTTGTTTGTGTTTATATAACTTACTAAAAACTATTTAACCAGTTTTGATGAGACTTCGACTGTTATGAAGCCTAATTATAAACTATAATTTAAATAAATAAATAAATGTAACAATTTTAAGTGCGTAAGATCTTGTTTATTCACTCAGATTATAACATTTTTTAGAAAATATAATATAAACAAGTTTTTTTTAGCAAAAGCATTTACAAGCTTTTATTCACTAAAACTCAATTCTTTACTTAATAAGTATAAAATTAAGGAAAAACTTTCACTTCTTTATTCTCATTCAATTTATAAATATACACGCATCTAGTGCTCCTTGATAATTTTGTCTCCAGAATTTCTCGAAAAAACGTAAACTTTATATTTCCAATTATTGAGAAATTATAATAATTCTTTGGAAAATGATATAAAACATGTAGGACTACTTAATTCAATTGATAGTTTTCACACATTATTTATTAATATACCTACTCAAATAATACAAATAACATTTTTCAGATTCTTAAAAGAAAACAATGTTTAATAGATTTATAACAGATTAAATTTATATCTTTAAGTATACAAACTAAAAACTAAAGAACCCAAAACTCACTAAATACAATAAATACGATATTTTTATTAATAATAAAAATTCCTACATTACTTCGAGGAAATATTGTATCGAGTTTACTTCCGAGGTGTATAAATAAGAAAAAAACACCGTCGTGGTTGATCGGTTTGCTGATCTGACACAATTTTAAGGCACAGATCGGTAGATCATTTATCATAACACACATGTCACTAGATCCAGCGTCCAAATTAATTGGCCGAGGAGGCTCTTTTATCTGAAAAAGTTCATTGGGCTGTGAATGATCGATGGAGTTACACCATTCAATGTTTTGTGTGTGTTCTTTAACGGTCTTAATGTACGCAGATAAGAATAGGGTGGCGGACACATAAATATTGTGTAATTAGTACACGAAATAAATATTTTACTTAGTGATTCTTTTTTATTTATAAGAATCCGGAATACAGAAACTATTTAACAACTCCTAACATTATTATGTTTTACTATTGATACAAACATTTTATTTTATTAATGCAAAAGTTCAAACATTAGAATTATCTAATAATAACGTGAGTTCTGATATTGAGAAAATTTTGCATGAATAAATACAACATAATATCGAACAAAAAACTAATCTAATAATTTAAATTGCTACTTCAGATATATAGATTAATACTTCAGAATCCAATATGCTACTATTTCTGCATAACGAGAAAAATCTAATAGAACAAAATATAAATTAAATAGATAAAAACGTGTATTTTCAGCATACTTGATATAAATGCGACATTCATTTCTTCAGATAAAAGTAGAACATCAAAGTAATTTCGATTTACGGATATATCCAACAATATCGGATAATAGTTATCTTCGGAATGAGCAGTGCAAGCAAAGATGTACACAGAATTTCTAGTTGATGTTGCAAAATCAATAGCAGCGAGTGGTTTATGCCATGTGTATAAATAAAATAGAACTAGACGACATTTTTCAATGAATTATACAAGACGGAGGAAAAATATTACAAGACAAAAAGAAATATTTCATAATTCAAATAATTTTTATAAATACATATTTTTAAAAAAGTTGCTATGGATGCCAACTTTTCCTAAAAAAAATATATTTATCTAGAAGCACCGTTTCAAAAATAATTTTAAATATCAAAAAATTGACAAGAGTAAACATCCATTGTCCTTTGTCGTTTTTGAATGATAGTGTCTATGTGCAGATTGACCAACTGACATGAGTAACATATAAAAAGTTTGCAAGTACATACTAATTGGGAAGCTATGTATGCACTAGATAATCGCAATTATTCTAATATAGCAATTTACTGAAACTATAGCTCTTTTCCTGTTATATAAATAAAAAAAAAAACAGTTTAAGAAACTGTTTCTTCAAAGAAATATTTTAAAACGTAAGTGCATAAATATGAGATACTAAAAACATATATCGAATAAATGAACGTCCAAAGAGTTTACAAACTTAAACGTGGATGGAATTTTTCTCTGATAGCTTAAAAGATCTTTGTATTGTACTTGAGCTTACCGAAGGAATTCCATATTACGCTTATAGAATCAAGTATCTAAGAAATAAAATTCTTATGTCTGTCTGAAAACATGTGATGGTAAATAGAAAATAAAGTATCATATAGATATGTTTCTCCTTTTGTTAAGAAAATAAAGAAATTCTTTGTTGTTTGATGAGCAGTGGATTGCCTGTAGTTCAAATTATTTACTTTTCATAATTTGATCTTGATGTGGAACATAACAATTGAACTATTTTATTTGTAAATGGATGATCCAATCTAGTAAATACATTTTCTATTATGCTTTTCTCAGAAGAACTAATGATTTGAAAGTAACAATAATGGGCTACATATTTATTTATTTTGAAATTGTACAGTATAATATTATTACAACACTATAAAAATTCCTAAAGAAGAAAAATTATGAAAATGTAATATATCAATTATTAAAACGGTACCTATCAGATATAATGGAAAAAGCTCTTTGAGATTATAAAATATAAATTTTAATTAAATAAGTACGTATCAATGCAAAATACGTTAATATAATACAAAGAGCAATGGAGATAATAACATTAAAATCGCTAGAGAAATTAAAATATTTGTCAAATTATGCGACGTAACTAAATTTGACTACCATTTAATTGTTATGGCGAGAAAATTAGTTATGAAGTTTGTAAAACTCTTGATTATATAAAAGTAATTATCTTGGAGACGATCGACGGTAATCGTAAGACAAGGCTGACAAAGAGGATTCATTAGTCGGCTGTCATAGTTTCAGCGAAAAAGTTCATAGCAGAACAGTAAAAAGTGTTTGTCACAGTTTCCTGACAATTCTACATTAACCCTTTTACAACAATGACTTTTTCCAGCTCAATAATATTTAGAACAAAATTTTTATAACTACAATGTTATAAAATAGAAAAAAATAAATATGAGAGTTAATGAAATCTATAAGTTATCAATGTGACTAATTGGACAATGATGTAGTGTTACATCTATAAAACTATTCCTAAAAAAGATTTAATAAGTGTTTCAATTTTTATAAAGAATACAATACTAATGAATGAAAGTATTATTAAGATGTACAATAATAACATAAATAAATATAGTAAGTATATTTTACCTATCCACCTTATTTATATAAAGAATTGTGTTTCGAAATGGTTAAATATAGCTTTTGTTTTTACCAAATAAGTTACTCGAGATGTCAGTGCGATAAAAACTTCATCTTTTGTTCGATCTTCCCATAGATAAAAAGTAATGACAAATAGTACAAAGCAGGAAAGTGTCAATTTCATATATTGTTATTTATTAAAAGAAATAAGCAAATAAACATATAACATTTCATTTTTTGTTAATTATATTAAAACATAATTTGAACATTATAAAATTCTACAGTTCATATTACTATTTTACTAAATTGCTCAGCATTTATTTTGTGCAAACAACAAATAAATAGATAATATAATAAAATGCGGTAGACTGTAAAAAAATTTTGATTTGTTTTTAGTCGCGATTTTGTTTTATAATACTGAGCATAGGTGGGCATTAACTCGTTAATCCGTGAATCGTTAATTAACGAAGTTAACAAAATGATTAACGGATTAACTTTTAAGTTAACTCAAAAAAATGTTAACGCTTTTGTTAACTTCCGTTAACTTTAGTCCGTTACATTGGTTGTTTGATGACAAGTACATAAGAATGTTGTCGAAAGAGCAAAAAAAAAAATGTCTTCAAACATTTTGGATGGTTAACTTTTAACGGTTAACTTTCGTTAAAATTTCAGTTAACTTTAACTTTCGTTAAATTTTCGGAATTTTAACGCTTTAACGATTAACGAAGTTAACTTTTCGATTAACTGTGCCCACCTATGATACTGAGCATGAGTTAATATGTACTAATCATTTCAAATAGTAATTCATAAGATTGTTCCAAACAATCTGAACTGCATTACGTTACTACAATATTAATTACACGCATACAACCACAGTGAAGATGTACATAAATGTATTTAAGTTATGATATTCGTATTGTAATTATATATTGTGGGTATGGTATCAGTATAGCAGTGTGTTAGTGTGCAGTAAGCGAAGTAAAATAACCAAGTGTACGAGCGTTAATATCCGTCTGCAACATATTTGGACGGCTGTATCCGGACCATGGGATATTACAGCCACATGTTACAAGATGGAGTGTATTGTAGATTATATTATTACAGTCATGTTTCGTAACACGTTTGGGAAACTGGTTGTCCGGCAGAATATACGCTGCTTCCATATTAAACGTAGTTTTTAGGGAATCTATAAAGACTGTCTTATATATTAAAAAATAAATATAAAAATACGGAAGCGTATGATACTGACATGAATGTATTCATTTGCATCTGATGTTTTTATTCGAAAAAGTTTCTTTCTTCTTGTAAAACGTGTGTTTGATATATTTTATAAATTACGCATTATACAGGCTGAATAAAAAATGAGAAACATTGATTCTACTTTATGAAAAAAAACGTTTTTTTTTTATAAATATTACGTACCTACTTTATTATTAACAATTTTTAATGAAGTCATATTTAAGTGATATGATCACAACGGCGGCGGTGGAATATAGAGGTGAGGTGGAGATCCTGCCTTTCAGGTAATAATTCAGCAAAATTATAATTTCAGTTCAAAAATATGAAACGATTCGAATTTAAATAATCGATTTGTTTTGTTCTGATGAATAATAATTATTATATTGTATAGTATAGGAAAGTATAGTAAAGCTGTTTTTATGATAATACGATATTTTGATAGATATATCAATTTTTATCTTCCCTGAATCCGTTCTATGTCAGTCTGCAGATGTTGCCTGTAACTAAAAAAAAACGACGAAACATAGAATAGTGAAATATTGCTCAACTGTATGATTTTTTTTATGTAAAGAGAATAAAATGTACTAAAAGTATAATAAAAATTATAGAGTGCTTTTATGAAACAGGTCGGGATGTCATGTCTTTGCAGTATGAGCTCGCATTAAAGAAAATGTAAATAGCCAAATTGTGGCAAATATAATATTGCGCTTCTGTGTTAAAAATCATAAAATTAATATTTTAAGGAGTAAAAGCAATTTTTACATTTTCAACGGATGTGTACTGTTTTGTATTTTTTAATGCATCAATAAAGCTTCAATATAAACTTGTTAAAAACATTAATATTTGAATATTAGTTTATGCTACATGCACGTAATATTTAAATTTTCCGTTTAATAAACCCCCTACATACAGACATTAAATTCGAACCGTGTATGCATTTTTCAGTTAAAACCATCACACGTTAACACCAGTAAATCTGTTCGGATAACGACGGTCAACTTTTAAGATCTTTTACGAACGATTCGTGATCCAAGGTGTCTGATGAATATTCACAGAAGTTGTAATGCAGTGCAGTTGAGCTCTCCTGCCTGTGAACATTAAATATTGAGCTGCATTTAACAAAACCGTGAGTGAAGAGCTATGTTTTGTACGACCGCAGTCTAATGGATTCACTGTCACGTTCGTATAAAGAAATCCCCTTTATTGGAACGTACTGATGTGTCTGCATTTGAAAGATTGACGGCGTGATTTTTACATCCTTTTTTAATATTTTTTTAATTTAAATGCACCTTCACAAATATATTATTTATGTACATTACTGTTTTTAATGAACAATAAAAAAGGTGATAAATAGAAAATATTCTTGATTTTATGTTAATCAATTTTTACACGAGGAATAAATAATAGAAAACATATATTAACAAATAAAGATAGAAAGATGTTATGCATGTATTTATGTACCTATAATTAATATGTCTTTATATTGTTTCTTATGACAGTAAAATTATACACCATTTTTTTACTAATGAATACTGTATACGTATATCATATTTATCTGAAATATATCCGACATATGTTTTAAATAATTACGCGAAAAAACGGAACTGGTATAACGATATTTTAAAATACACACAATGTATTCATGTACGCAATATGCTAATTACTTATTTTTAGGTATCGGAAGAATTTTAATCAGCAATACTTAAACTGTTTGATTTAATGTTAGGGGTTGTCTATAAGCCACGTCACGCTATTCTTTGTAATTTTCGATTCAATCCCCACATATTATTATGCCACAACATTATGCCCTCCCCCTTAATTTGAATTCCTTAGTTGCTTTTTTTGATTTAAAAAAAATGTGATTAAGTGAAATGTAATGTGACGTCACGTATTATCTAACCCACTTCACCTCACTAATCGCATTTTGTCACTCTAAGCAATATCCTTCCCTGACAAGTGTACGTAGTTAATGAATAGCCTCATATTAATATATTTTATGTATTAAATGGTCGTTTGGCATGTATCCGTAAACTTTCCCACTCTAATTGTAAGGGTAACCTATACAGCTAGTTTTATTAAAATAATGAATAAAATTCCATTTTTGCAGTTTTGTTAATGTGAAAATTAACGCCTAGTTTTTAAAGATTTTTTAAATAAAACTCATAGTAGTAAACAGTTAAATGAGATACAAAAAAAATTTTTTTGAGAAATTAAAATATCAAATTATTTATCAATAACACAGTTATTAACACCTTATGATCACCTCATTCTATTATAAAAATTGACTTACACAGTATTAGTACTAGTAACAAATAATAATGCGGTGTTTACACCGAGAAAACAAAACAGAAACACGGTGTTTTTATGACCCTATACATTTTTAAATACGAAGTATTTTAAAGGCACGATGTTTCTGTTTTGTTTTCTCAGACCATATTCAGATTACCGATGTATAATGTTTCATTGTATTGATCAGCGTTCCTTTATATATTACATCCATGCAGTACCTACCTACCTACCAACCAAAAAAGCATACATATAATTAACGGAACACAATAAATAAGGTCGTATTGAGTAAGCGCTCGCGCTGTATCGGTTTGCGTGGCGAGGTGTTCGGAGCAGGTGGTTGAAACCAGGCATCGGGCGGCCTCTTCCGGAGGGTGCCGGACTGAGAGAGCGTGATTCACGCAAACCAACGCGTCCGGTCGAGCCTTACACGAGCCAAGCAACACTGCATTATATTACACGTGCCTATTATTTTATATCTAAGTGCTTACCTGTATGAAAATGGTTTATTTGTTCGGTGCTTGGTGAGAAATAGAGCTCGTAAATTGAATATTGCAAATTTTCATTTAATTAATTTATCAACATGTCTGATCAGGGCTGTGGAGTCGGTACAAAAATCTACGACTCTGATTCCTTTATTTTTCTAATGTTCGATTCCGACTCTTTACTGTACAAATTGTTTTTTTGAAAAAAAAAATCCGTTTATTGTTATAATAATTAATAAATAAAATAAAATATTAGTTCAGACGAATATTAAGTAGGTATATGATTTAAAATTGTTAAAATAAAAAACGTATAAAAATATTAGATATTATTTAGTCATTTAATAATAAATTAGACCAATATTATGTAAGATAAATAATCAGTATTTTAGTATTTTATTACATAAAGTAAGCCAATATCTGTGAACCAAAATTGGTTAGTTCACCCTATTTTGTTTATATTTCTACTCTATAGAATGTCTAGGAAATGTATATAATTAAATTTATTTCATACATTGCCTGGTGATTTTTAGGCATTCTATAGAATACTTACGAATTCTACACAATGCCGGATTTCATACATTACCGGTAACATATGTATAAACTGTATAATTACAATTACAGATTTAAACACTATGAGAGTAGTGTATAAATATTCCTTTAAAAACCCTACCCGATAATTAAAAAATATTAATTTTTATACTCAAATACTTATGTAGGTACACTACTGTACATATATTTTTCCTTTGTAACATCAACTTATATCTATAAGCACTATAAAATGCAAAAACTTATTTCAAATAAATATTTTACAGTAAACAAATCAATCGTTCAGTGTATATTTTCATGTAACAGCATGGAGTATCTACTACACTGAAGAAAAAATAACAGTGGAGCCAACACTGCCACGTAGTTGCCCGATATTAATCTGAATGAAAGAAAACATATTTGTGATAAATATACTTCCGTTGAGGCCACTACGAGAACAACATTTGGTTCCGTTGAGCTAGCTACGCCCACATAGTTGTACTAAATACAATAAATACTTGAATAAACGAAATAATCGTTGATTCTATACAAATTACGATGTACGAAATATTTTGTACAATTGAATTAAAAGTTCTCAATATATTGGCCTAAACAACACTGAATTGAATTAAAAGAAAAACTTATTTGAAGAGTGTTGTAAGTTAACTCTCACTAACATCGTATTTTCACATTGTAATGGTATATAAACACCAAGTTGGGTATAATTACATAGTAAGTAAGTTTATGTATAAATGTATATTATGTATTACACACACATAATGTATCTCTTTATCTATCCATTGTTACTTTACCAGATGGCGCTAAACGAACGAGGTACCCCCCCCCCCCAAGTGTTTAATAAAATTATGTGTTTAGTTGAGGATTTATAATATGTTTGTTGGTTTTGTTAGTTAAATAAACAATGAAATATCGCGCGACATATTTGGAGGGGAGTGGTACCCCCCCTGGGCTAATCGGATCGTTTATTCAAATATAAGAATGAATTGATACAAAATCCATAGCCCATTGATCTAAACAAAGAAAACTGTAAATCCAATTATTTTACATAGTTAATTTAAATATTTTTTTTTAATACAACAATATATATTGTTTGTTCAACCGACAAATAATTTCAACCATAAATATCAGTTACTTAGACTAAATGAACATTATTTACTTCAACTACATATTGTAGTTGCCTGAACGAATTTTTTCAACGGCGCAGCATTGTTGACGCAACAACGGCGCGTCACTCGCCGCATCCACAAACGTACCGTTGTTGACTCAACTACGTTTTCTTTAGGTGTACTATACTTTTTTTTCAGTGTACATAAAGTAATATGTATGTACGTATCTTTAAGAAACTCAAACTAAAGTATGCGTAAATATATACCTAGTACCCTATAAAATACACTAACACATGAAATCAAGCTGGACATTTACCTTTATATATATTAATAATCATAACCGTGAGTCACGCTCTCACGCATTGCATACATTCACTCACACTCGCGTACATATGTATGCACATTTTGCACATACATTCATCTATTGCTTTATATACATGTACACATTACTCTCCCTACTAACATAGTACACACACACACACACACACATACACACATGCATATATACATTTTATACATACATACACGCTTCTCCTGCAGACGGGTGGGTCACATGCGATGGTCTGAAATTTATAATTTATCGACATTTTGTGAAGCGTGTGTTTACAATAGAGTGCAAGAAATCTATGTTGCCAAATATTTACCGATTTTGTTGTTAAAAAAATATGGAACAATTTTATTTATAAATAAATCCCTCATTACTATAAAGAACTGCGTTACTTACATATATAATTTACTTATGATAATTATTAAAATTGCTTTTTTCTTCATTTTGAAAATATACTATTCGTTTAAGAGCTAGTGACAAAAAAGTGCAAGCGTTTTGTAAAGGTTAATATTTTAATATTAGCTTATATTTAGGGCGCGAAAAATATAATTTAAGAACAAAAAAAAAACAAACAGTTCGACCTTATTTTGATAAAACCGACATACAATTAGTAAGTCCGTGGCGCCAGGTGTCCCCAAAACTGATTTTCTGATTGTAGTACATATATTTATTTACAACCAAAACGCAAGCTAATATAAAAATATTATTTTTGTTAAAACTATTTTAGTTTTATTTTCATTTGAATTTAACTGCCATAAATTAAAATATTATTTAATGGCACTATTGGGGACGTATTGTAAAATTTATAATATGTCCGAACTATCATTATTTTTTAATACACATTTAATATAGCAGTGTGCAGTGTTGCCGATTCTTTACCTTTATAAAATTTTAAATTAATTTATTAATAAATGTCTCGCATACTAGACAGTGAATAATAATGAAATTATGTATACGTATTACGTATATTCATACATTATATTATTACGAGCGCATTGGTTATATTTTTGTGCATTTACAAAAACATATCAGTCAAAACGTTCACAAAAGAGCCTATGTTAATTTGTGCATTTAAAATACATTTACAAATAATATTCAAAGCTTTGTTTCTATATTTTTTTCATGTGGAAACAACTATAAATAGAATACATTTTATAGTTTTCAATTCAATTAGAAGTTGAATATTACTGATTACAAAAGTAACAATAACAAATAAATAAATATGGCAACGGTGCGTATATATATTTTCATAATGCGGCGTTTTCGGTTTTGATGGTAGTTGATGTATGTCAAGGACAAGGTGCTTGTTCCGAAATACATCCGCAAATAATAAATTAAATAGTCCGGTATTTTTTTTTCTGTAAACGAAGAATCATGTTCTAAGGTAGATACTTGCGTGACGTTTGAAAATAAACAGGTAGAAGAAAAAATGTCTGTAACGATAAGACGACGTTGATTTTCAGTGCATTATCTGCTAGATTCATTTTCTTTTGTTTAAATTTACATTAATAATGTTGGGATTTATTCGCTTGATATAATTTAAATATACTCACAATATTGTGTGTATAGTAAACGATAGCTGAGATTAAGTAAATGTATTATGCAAACAATGTTTATTTTCTTGTAAATGTATATTATCATTTAAATAAGAATTTTTTAGTTTGATATATAGCTGATGTTCATGTAGAAAAATAATAAACAGATTTATTAAAATATTTTCGTTCAATGTTGTATCTGACGTTTAAATAAATAAATATTATTTATGTAATGTATTAATTAGATTTAAACGTTATAACAGATTTTATAAATAACAAGTTAAAAATACATATATTTTATCAATACACTTTTACATTTAGGTACTATAAATTTTTTAACATTTTCTTTACAAAAGAATATAAAAATTTCAATACAATTATTGGCTTAGATATTTCCATTTACTTGAAGTATATAGAATAGTTGAATAAAATAAAGTATGTTGAGTTGTATTTGTAAAGTTCTGCCGGGAAAATTGAGTGAAACAAATAAAGAGAGCATCGGTAAATCGATGTTAAGTATGCGATACGATATTACATGAGTTTGTACTCGACGGCGCTCTGTCTTAGAGCTGGATTTCACCATTCCGATGCGATAAAATCTCCAAAGTAAGACCTACGAGTATCGATTCACCCCAATCCCCTGCTTGATGAACGGCGTTCTCTATATAATAGCTATTTCTAACTTTTCGATCTTCGCCCCAAAGTTTATGCGACTTTCTTAAGGGAAATTGAAAAAATGATGGTGCCCTTTCTACTGAAATGTACGATATTAAATGCACGATGAAAAAGTGGAATATGAAAAAAATTTCGATGAAATGTGTTCGCATAAAATTTTACTATTAAACCTAGACGCTCGTATTTTTTAAATGAATTTGGATTTTATGATAGAGGGAGAAAGTTTCGTTTAGGTTCAAGATATGAATTTTTTCACCCGTTTGAGGTAAATGAACAATGTTTAGTTACGCGTGTATATATTAAACCCGATTTTTAAGAACTAACGTTAAAATGTGATGTATCGAAAACTCATTGTTAATGTATTAACTTGTAACATATAATATACATCAATTTACATAAATTAAAAAATATATTATTTATAAAAAAGAACTCATTTTATTAACCACAAAAATAAAATTAATTGAGTGTAATATATGAGAGAATGTGTAATATGAAAAAAATATATATGCATATTAATAAACATTATGCATGTATAAATATAGAATTGTATATGTACACTATATAGTTGCATTCGAAAAGAATGGTAGCTCACATTAAAAACAGAATTACAGCTGATAATGCGAAGCCGCCACAGGAGTAACTAGCGCGGCCAGGGAGAGGGCCGCTACTGCAAGCTACCACACACATACACACATGTATACAGAGAGACGAATTACCCCGTGATAACAACCTCTGTGCCATGCGCGCAAGTCGGGTTGCGAACTTTTGGTCTTTTGCAAACATCCACAAAATCATCAAACTGTCTCACTCCCTTTGTCGGGCGTCTCATAGCGTCCATTCACTCACAGGATACTAGTATGTTATTTTAGTGTCACATCAGGATACACGGCATCTCTGTCTAGCTGGCGAGTACACGAGTACAACGCGCCTTGTCTGCGAAAATCGGGATTGCCGTTTGGGCCTGGCGGCGCACCGGCGCTGTGACGTAACTCGGCGGCGTCTGTAGGCGGGCGAGTGGCGGCTACCCGACGCTCAGTCGAGATCTGGACCCGCGTCTGACGGCATCGAGCGTCCATAGTACTGCTGCCATCTACACTCGACAGTTGCACACTACACCGGTATACTACTGCAATGTTGTTGTGTGTTTTCTGTGACACATACATGTCACCACACCTGTGCTAAGAAATTCGCGTGCAAATTCTGTTTCAATTCAAATTGGGCAATGTCCTAAACAATTGGTGTTTTCAGTGATATTTGTATACATGTTCACTGCAAAATTTATTGGAGTTATATATTATCATTCAATTGGATTTAAATGAAAGTTTTAAAAAAACTACGTTCAAAAACAAAGTCGTGTTTTATACCAAAAATTATGTGATAAAACATTTAAATTTAACAAAACATATTTTTAAAATGTATTCTAAATAAAGACAAAATCAATTACTAAACATAACAAACTCAATAAAAAGCAAACATATTTGAAAGATTTAAAATATAATTAAAAACATAAAAGTACTCGCAACGTAGATTTTCAAGCAAAGATTAAACAACATTATCGACCAAACCTCTCTTCTGGAAATTCGAGTCGAAACAAGCAAATCATCAATTTTAATAATCTATCGACCAAACTGCTTAAGCGCTCGTTACTTCCACAATCATGCTTCATCGTGAAACATGTCGGGGTTCAGTCGTACTTAACGTAGACATTGATTGATTATTTTAATTAGTTCTCGCTTCTCCGAGGGCATTGTTTCAAAGTCTTTCGAAATCATTCTAGCCTTGGGGATTTTATTGTTATTTCACATCAGTTGGCACTACATTGAAATGGAAAGATTGCGGGAGTAGCTAATACGTGTTTTAATCATTTTCTTTCATTTAACCCGGATTTACAAACTGTTGGTTGGGGAGGGTGTAAAAAATTGATATTATACCTGAATGAACATTGAATATTTCAATTTCAAATATATATTTCATATTAAATTTTTACAAACGGAAATGGAAATATATAAAATAAATCAACTGTATAAAAATCGCATAAAAAGAAAATACATCTGTCTAAAGCAAAGTTATGTAACAAGCTTTCAAACAAACAATGTAAATAAAGAAAGAAAAAAAACATGGAATTCGGAAAGAACATAATGACAGTTCAGAACATGACATACGACTATGTTATATTATTTATAAATTCGTTTTCATTCGTCTTTCTTCTACTTCTCCAACGACGCGTCGAGACCTTTTTTTGAAGAAATGGGTCTTGTGACGTAACAGCGGGAAATCTTTTTTATATTAATGACGTGAAAGAAAACTTTGTTTCCAACATGATGATTGATAAATCTACGGTTTGATAAATTCTATGGGCGAATAAAAAATGATCGAGTTGACATAACATTTCTGTCATATGTATAGTCGCATAAAATGGATTTAATAAATTATTTTAACAAAAAGTACGATTAAAATAAAAGCGGATGTATATTTTGTTACGTTTTAAATAATCAATACACGAGAAAATAATTGAAAGAGAACTGTGTAACGATAAAACATCGAGAGCAAATATCTAACGTTGGCGTCCATGGTAGAGCTGCAGAGAGAACGGCGGTTGTGAGTGCGTGGGGGAGGGGAGACCGAGAGCGTCTCTCCCGGGATGGACTGCAGAAACATCCCCCCATCGCCCCGCAGATACCGTGTGGCCCAAAATAGTGCGTCGCGCACTGAAATAGCCCGGCTTCGATTACCTACAACTATATGACACACCTATATACAACACGTGTTTCATGGTTTGATCACTTCACATTTATTTTCATGTTTTGTAGTGTATTGCACTGTTTTATTTATATTTTATTTTTTTACGTAGTTTTATACATATTTATGCACATTACGTAATATTTTAGAATATTAGATTATTTTTTTAGATGTTATTATAAAGGTATTTATATTTAAAATTAATTTTTGATTTATAAATTAATCATTGTTTTAAAAATAAATAACCAATTTAAATAATCAATCAGCAAATAAATACAAAAATGCATGCGCTTAGCGTAAATAATTGTGATAAGAATGAATAAACGAATATGATTGTTTCAACGGCCGAACAATAATAGTATAAAAAACTAAGATCGCATGCACGAAATGGCGTATTTGGCAACCATCTTGTTTCATTGGTGTGAAGTGCGCGCGGTCATAGAGACATGACGTAGTTATGTATACTTAACATCGCAAAGTATTTGTGACATGAAAATAATCTCGGCTAAAAATATATCAATGTCGAATTCCCCAAAAGTCTGCAGTGCAAGGGAGCTCAGCTGTTTTGCCCGCTTCAATATTGCCAACTTTGTTCTAATATAAATTTTCAAAGTTCGCGAAAATGCGAGAGCTGTTTTATTTCTCCTGTTTACAAACAACCAGTAAATAAATATATAAAAGCTTAATGATAATCAAATATTCAGCGGCTATAAGTCAACTTCTCAAGTTATAATTAAACAAGTTTGTACGATTTAATATTTCAACACAAAATTCATAACTAATATTTCTGATAGCGTTTTCGATGTTTTAATATTTATGTGAACTGTGCTCAAGTGCCGAGATGTTTTAAATTTTCATATAAATTCAGTGTGTACACAGCGTCGTGGAGTGTAGTAAGTTTTGGTACAAGATTTGCAATGTTTAGCTTTAGCTGGTTGATTCCGGGTCAAATTGGTTTCTATATGATTTGGTCCCCTTCAACCAGCTGTAGTTGACATTGCCGACATCATGCAAGACAGGATTCTTCATCATATACTATTGTAAAGCAAGAATAATCACAATGTTATAACTGTTTAACACTATTTTTTATCCATGAACAGATTCTATGTACATAATTATTATAGCATCAGATCATTTATAGGTACATTTACCTTGGCGCGAACTACGGATGCACTATTTGTTAACAATTTTGTAAAATATTTTGAATATAAATATATTACATATAAATTAATATTTTGAAAAATTATTTTCATTATTACTTTATTAAATACAAATCAATAATATTCACTCTAACGATAAAAATTCAAATGTACTTAATTATAAAATTCTATTTTTAGATACAAAAATTAAAAATGCATTTAAAACCTTGCATACTTTGAGCAAAATGAAAACCGTGAACATTGTAAAATAAGATTTTATTTACGGGTGAATTAAAATAGCATCAGAGAAAATGTGGAACACAATTTAAAACAAGATATATAATGGACGTAACACAAAGTACACGAAAAATACAGTAGATTTAACACATAGCGTACTGGTATTAATGCGATGTCGTAATCACTATAATTGCGAGAAAAAGAACAAAAAAATATATATCTACCCACAGCTCTTTTGCAACTGGGGTGTTTTTTTTGTAGTGGTGTTGGTAACAGTTAAATCTACCCTTCGTTGTTATTGGAGGTGTGAAACAAGACGGAAACACAATACATGCTCAGCATTCTATTATGGACAATATGTATATATGTGTGCAATTGTGAAATAGAAAGGTGTATTTCTGCTAATGTATCAGCAGGTATGTATGCATTATATATTGTTGTATATGTACATATTCGAATTTCATTAAAGTGAAACAACTTGAAGTAATCGTCATAATTTTATCTTATTGATGAAATATTACAATTATTCATTTATTCACTAATTAATAATACCTTAAATTAAATGATTTTAAACCATCTATTACTAATATTTTAAAAATTTTATGGTACAAAATTTTTTAATTGATAAAAATATATTGTAAATTTTACATGCATATTATTTAATATACTTATACCAAAAATGATACAAACTAATTAACAACATTCAAGAACAAAAATATACAAAATGAACTTAAAATAAATAAAATACAAAATTACGACCTATGAAAAAAAAACCTTACACCCGTCGCCAGAAAAAGAATAAGTACGTAGAGATATACAAAGCAAGGTTGCATGTAGGTGTTCTGTAACATGACTATTTGTGGAACGTGGACCTACACTTCGAAACAAAGATTTTGCATGTCTAATAGTTCGGTGCGATTAAAATTGATTTTCTGTTATGATTGATTTTATTTAAATCAGTATATTATAATGTACATAAGTGTGTCAACCTTATGATGTTTTATCTACATTTATTAGTGCAAAATCAAATAAAATTATTTTTACATATTTATTGTTTAATCAAAACTAGATAAATGTGATATTTGAAAACAAATAAAGATTAGCTTAAAACATTCCAAAAAATCTCAATATAATCGACATTAAAGTAATAAAAAAATATATACTTATCAGAATATCATTAAATGAATGAAATAATAACAAAATTTTAATATTAATAATCGAAAAAGCACGATATATAATAACAATGTACAAGAGCGGCAACCCAAGCAATAAAATAACAAGTTAATTTTAAAGATGGTCAAGAGATACGGTCTTCGGTGATAAAGTTAGTGGACTTTTCATAAAGGAAGAGCTAACAAGATAATTGGGTTGTATTTATATAGGTTATGTGACTGTACAAACGTTTAAACGAGAATTTAGCAATTTAAACCCATTTAATGGAGATAAACAGAAATTCGTATCCATTATATAATATATATTCATACCCCTAAATATCATATTTAATTAAAATCTACATATTCTGTTCATGTACATACGTGTATAATATTGCAATTATATTACTAATTTATTAATAGAAGATTAAATGTTGAAATAGATTAAGTATACTTCAAAATTATTGTGGTGTAATATTTCATACGAGTATTACATTTTAGGAACGGATCTACATAATTTTATTTGTAGTATATATCTGAAACTACTTTTTCTTGTTGTTTTCCCAAAGATTTTATTTTTATTTAATGGTATGTTTTATATTTCTACATACAAGTAAATCGTTATTTTTAGTTTAGATTAATTTTTCTAATTAATTTTATTCTACGTTTAACAATAAGCAGTAACAGTAAGTGTAATAAATATTTAAATATTTTCATATACAATAAGTTCTTACGAATGTATAATAAATTACAAAAAGAAAATTGGAAATGACTTATTTTTGATTTATTACAAAAATGCCGAAAAAATGGGATATCTTGTAAATTAAATTTTGATTAATGGTGTTGTTGATTGTATACACAATTTATACGAAATATTAACATTACAAAAGTGTACGTTTGTATGAATATAAATTAAGGAAAAATAATTTTCGCATACTATGTAAACTAATAATGAATATTTATATGTTTATATCATATCATCTTGCATATTTTATCTTGAATTTATTAACCCTATATATACAAACGTCAATAGCATAAATAAAAAATATTCATTCACATTCTATGTTGGTGTTTAAATACAATTTTAAACATTATAAAAAAATAAAAAAACTGATCAATTTTTTTAAATTCAGAATATGTATTTATCGTCAACAGAAATGGTAAGTTATTTTTGAAATAAATGCTATACAGTTTTTTGACTTTATCCTACCGTACCATTTCTGACTCATACATTATTGATACAAGTACATACTTACAATTTCTGCAGTTGCAGAATTTAAAAATATTCTGCACTCATCGTCATGCAGCTCACATATACATATGTATATACATACATACTGGTACATACATATAAAGTTATACATACATTCATACATAAACCAACTTTACTTCAGTTTTTATCTATTATTTTTGGTACGTGCAAAAAGGACTAAAGAACAGTTTTCATAAAAAAACTCAAGCATTTTAGTTGATTTTTATTTCAATTATTTATTTTATATGTATTTGCTCTCGTTTGATAAAATAAAATTTTATAATATGTCAACTTCTGTATTTTTTCACGGTTATAAAATACCATAAAATATATATTATACATTTATTTATTAAAAAATATATATCTATATTCCACTTATTAAATATTATATTATCTTTTTCAGAAAAATCTTGTCTTTTACATATAAACTCCAGATTTGACAAAAAGACAATAACTCATGTGTAATGTCCTTTTATTTTGTAAAGAAGAGTTAACAACCATTAAACACATTCATATTTACGACAAGAACTAATTAATAATTCTCAGTACATATTCAAAGTTTATCAAGCAGAACTTGCAACTTGGTAACTATGTATACCTACACATCAGTACCGGACGTTATTTTCAAAAGAGTGGTAAATATTTTCCTCTAAGTTGGTAAAACATGGTAATTTGTGTTTGTTTCAGGTTTCCAATTTGGAACTATCCTTATATAATTTTATGCTGTTTATTCTACAAAAAGTAAGTAATGGAAAATCAATAATTTTAGTATGGTTGATTCGTTGATCTAATTGTTCAATTTCCAGTTAATTGAATACAATCCTATTGAAAATGCTTTAATGATTAATGTACAATTGCAATTTTTAATTGTTCTGTTGGCTATTCGGAAACATAAATTTTCGATTCTTTGTATTTTTATCAATAAAACACGAAATAGATAAATTTTTTAAACATGGTTGTCAACATTTATAATTTTTATTACTTGTTTCGTTACAGATTAAAAAACTGACTACACTATTAAAACACCTGAAAATAATTGAATTATTTAAGTGTTATTTATAAAGAAATTCAGTTTAGAGTTTAGAGATAAGTATGCAATTTTCTTAGTATTGATTCAGTGATAAAGGAAGATAGCAATAAATGTATAAAAGTGTATGTTCTGTTACATGTAACCGTTATTTGAACAAATAAAAATGCCACTCTTACGTAATGGAAAAATAGCGCTATTTGTAATTATACAGAATCTATAATTTATTATACTATTAAATATAGGTATACGTATTTTGTGATTTTTTTAACGGGTTGTGGCTTCAAAGTTAATTAATGAAAGATTATATTAATAAGGAAGTTATGTAGAATTCAAAGAGATTTACTTCATGTTATTTTTCTTTAGTATTATTGAAGTTTTTTTTTCCTTTTTTGCTTTAATTTAAAATATACAAGTATCTTATTATCCAATGTCACAGTTTACACTTATTTATCATGTATTTAAATTTTAGTACGCTATTTGATTTGATAGCAAAAAATATTATCATTAAAAAATTACAGTGTAGAGTGATTTATTTAAACAGAAATTTGACTGATTCAATTTTGATCTGCTATCAATAAATCGACAGTGTTTTTAAGACTTGGATGATGATAGTATTGATATTGAAACACGTATAAGTCTGAACTCTTACAGTTTTTATGGTTATGGGATTTGTATTTGATAAGTCATAACCATAGTTTTTGTCTGTTTGTATAGATAATAAATCGAATTTTACATGAAAATTATTTATTAGGTTTTTTAGTTCTAACAATAAGCCCTGCAGTATTTTCAACCCGGCACTGCGAACAGTGTGTTACTCAACATGATAAATGCAAGGCAGCTAATAGATGGTGCAAGACACGTGACGGGTGGCCATCTGGCGTTGCTCCTGACCCGCCACTAAGAGAGAGGCCTTCCTCTTTCTCCTACAGGAACACCGACGTTTATGAAATCTGCTGACAAATCACACAGCCTTGAGATATGACGTGGATAAATTGAGGTACGAATACAACGAATCGATGCTTTATGAAATATGCGTCCTGTGTACCTACCTGTATAATAGTGTTTATTAATCAGTAGTCCACAACATATCTTTACCAGCCCAAATAAATCTTACCTATACATTTTGATTTTTTTAATTAATTTATAATAATCGTTATGCCCGCCACAAGTAAGATTGTATTTTTCTGCCATAGCGATAAAAGTTAAAAAATAATTTATTATATGTACGAATTGAATGCATTTTGTATTCACTTCGTTCACGGCTACCCCCTTAAAAATTTGTCGGGCTACTAGCGCCGGCACTAATTATACTTTATTGTTATTCAGTTATTCATGGTACAAAAAATTCTTTCTGATCTGTTGTAACGATAAAGTTGTAAATTGCAAATTAAAGTTATAGTTAGTTTTTAATGTTCCGAAATTGTAAAATATGGAACATTTATGTGTGTGTCTGTCACCTTATCTACAATATATCTGCCTGTCTGTCAATTATTACTTAACTATAGCAAATTGTCAATAGTAGATCTAAATTATACAAATTTTAAGTTTTTGGCGATTTTATATGGGGAGGAGCAAATACGTCATCAAAATTATAATTCATTCAAACCAGACAAGTGAGATATCAAACGAAAACTGATATTTCGAGGAATTTAAACATGTAGATATTTTGTAGTTATTAAAATCATCGTTTCACATATTTATTTTATTTAATATCTCCGAAAAAGTATAGAGGTAATGAGAAAAATCTGAGAAAATGGAAATATCTATGTATAGTGTTGCTGAGATCACCAGCATTCAAAAATAATTAAAAATGAGAATGTATGTATATTTAAAATACATCGATCAACCAACTTTTGGATATAAATGCCTATTTAAACTAATTTAAATTGGTTCTCAACCTTGCTCAAGGTTTAAATCTAAGATATAGGACACTAATACGAAAGGCTTGAATCGCAGTTGAGATTTTTATATATTCCTATAATCAATTGAACTAACAAATAAAGAAATAAGAAGTCTCTTCTAAATACACTATTCATAAGAAGTTCTCAAAAAGAAATTAGCAAATAACAATTTACATTTTAGTTGTTCAGTGACAATGGATTTATAGTTATTAGTTGGCAATTCAAAGTTTTTATTCTTTAAAACTAATGTTAAATATCAATTATAGAAAGATCTATGATATTTTTTATTTTGAATGACTGCCAAAGCAATATGATACACAAATGCATTAAAGTTGATTATTATTTCGTTCACAGTAATAAATTAAATTAATCGTGGTTTAATTTTGAGAAAGGGTAATTTAAATCCGAATTTTAACATTCAAAATATGTTATTTTCGTTATTGGTACTATACTGAAAATTTTAATTATTCCTAAATTTAATACAATGTATCTACTTATTTATTTATAGTTAATCAATTGTTATTTAAATATGCAAAATTATACATTTGTATAATAACAAATATAGTCGTACTTATTTAAAAGCATATTATATCGATGACAAAATGCGTGTTTTCATATTTATATCTATTTATATATTAGGAATTCCTATATGCCTTAGATATTCAGTTTCTTTACGAACCTTCGAATAAAGGTATTACCTTACATATAGTATACATAAAAAAACGAACAGTCAATTTTAAAGTTATTTTCAACGATAGTAAAAATAGTTATGCATGGTTTGGCAACGCAAACTAGGTTATGTTTATTTCAATGTTCAAATTTGAGAAAGGTTTATTTCATAAATCATATCTTTATTTGCAAATTGGTTTGTTGGAGATAGAATAAGAATATATGATATACCTATACAAGTTTAGTTAATAATGGAATTTGTTATTAAATTCATTACGCCTTGGTAACTGCAATCCGCAATGTATAATTGCAACAAATAAGTAAACATTATTTACAGTTTGGTGCCAATTGAAACGAAATTTTCCATATAATAACACAAAGATAATTGGCATCCGTATGAAAACAACTGGACTTAAAAAAATATACATTAAAAAATAATTTGCTGAATGATCTTAATTTATTATTATAACAGAATAACGATAAAACTATTAATTTTATTAATAAGGTAAAATTGAGGATGTTTCATACATTTATACCTTCGATAGACGCGCGGATTACATGCGTAAGCCACTCTTTTTAACACTGTATATGATTCACTACAACTCACGACATTGCACTAAAATAATTCAATTGATTAACTTAAAATATATAAGGAAGTGTTTTTAATAGCTTACCTACTTAAAAGGGTATAATAAGTACTATTATAAGTTGTGTTATAACAGTTTTTAAAATAATAGTTTACGTATGTAATCGGCGCGCATAACGGAGGGTTGAATATTTATACACTCTAAAAACGATAATTAAAAGTTAAATATAAAAGTACCCACTTTCACTAGTGGACAATAAAAACAAAAATATATGTAATCAGTAAAATCATAAAACTTGGGGTGGAATTAAATATTTCTGGTATGTAATAAGGATAGTGAATTATTAAAAAGTATAACTGATAATAATGCTACCGGTCAAAAGCTATACAACCATAAAAAATTGTTTTTAGGAAGTAAAAAAATCAGAAAAAACTAATATTCCCAAACATAAAAATTGTAATCACATTGGAACAGGTTGAAATATGGTATTTATTTTTAAAAGAATTTACTTGTCATGTAGCTAACAAATAAAAATATTCCCCATCGGGTTTGACTAAAAGTTAATATAAAACAAACAAGTTGAACTCTGACCAAATTAAAAAATATTGATTTAAACATTAAAGAACGCTTTGCTGTTCGCGTATGTGTGAAAATACATAAACAAATACAATTCTCGCATATGTAAACAGTTGTTGGAAATTGTTAATTAAAAAAACATTTTATTATATGTATGCATTGCTTTAATTTCAGAGAAAGAATACAACGCCTTTTAAATGTTTATTTAAATAACATTAAAACGAATTTTAAACTAGATGTTTGTTTTCATTAATATTATATTTGGTAGGTAGTTTAATATTGTAATTTTAAATTATTCGGTACTCTTATCTCATATAACATTTAATTTATTTTTTCAGAATAATAGAGTAAATAGAGGGAGGCAAAATGGGGACACGGGGTAAGACGAAGCGTTTCTCTTAAACATTAACTACTAGCATGTTATTTTTGTTGCACTACCTTGGAACCCTGTATATTTTTGCTTTCTTATATCCATGTATGAAATACATATCTATTAGTTGAATTATTTAAAAAAATATATTTTTTATGTGCGGCCCTCGGAAAATTTTATGTCATAAATGCGTGTATTACACCACATTCCGCATTAAATTTAGGTTTAGGTTAGCCCGACCTGCTCCAAATATCATCCCATTTTTTCCACAAAATATTTTTAAGCGTTCCATTTTACCCCCTTTTTTCTGAATGGTTTTTATACATGCCTACTATTTTCAAAAATGCCAATACACCCATACCTCACTTTGCGTCGTGGTTACGTTCAAAAAAAACACGACGCAAATTGAAACGACGCAAAGTGAATTATTTAAGTTACTCTCGTTTTAATTAAAAAAAATCGCGATTACTATACTTACTTATACTATATGTATATTTTATATACATAGGTATAAGAAAGTAAAAATTAAAGACTTGAACCCAAAACAACGCAACTTCGAAAATTTAACGACGCACAGTGAAAATTAGTACTAATTCAGCAGCGACGCAACTTCGAAAAAAACGCAAAACGAAACGACGCAAAGCGAGGTATTGGTGTACAACTTTTTGGGTAATGGAAAATATTATTTTTGTCAACACTGAAAAATCTTTGAAAACAGAATATATGTTTAATACATAGATTATAACACATATTTTCCTAACAAACAGTTTCAAATTGGTGAGCTCATTTAAATTCAAAATAATTCCTGTTTCTATCTTCACCTTGCAGTTAATCGACATTATTGTAAACCAAATCAATACACAAAACACTTTCTACAATAAAAAAAGAAAATTAAAAAAGAAACGCAACACGAAATCGGTACATGTACATAATCTGCTAATAAATTTCTATGAATTATAGTAGGGTATCGATCAAAGCCACATTGGATCGGGTACGCGATTGCGGATGTGACGTACACCAACGTAGTCCATACGTTGGTGCAAGATAAACATTGCATGAATAAAAGTAATTAATCATTGGAGATGTTACTAGCGCGTTGTCGGAAAGCTGTGATTTGTTTAATATGCGAAACTCGCGTCTGTTACGATGTAACCCACACCCTTTTCGCGCATTACACCCCCGCTTCGTCGCTCTGCCCCTTTGAATGTGCCGTTTAGCCGGCCACTCATGGACGTGGCCAATAGGTATTACTTGATATATCAGATTTTATTTTTTCAATTTCTTCAAATGATGATTTAGGTATAGTTTCGATATTTACAACATTTATAACAAATTACGTTTTAATCATTATCGAACATAACTGAATATCATTAGTGTAAAATTACATTATCGTTGATGAAAATTTATCTAGAAATTAAAAGAAACATTTGCCAAGCGATTATTTAAATTGTAGGTATAGTGATAAATTCTACAAAAGTGAAAATATATTTTGATGGGAATATTTAACTGCAAAATGTGTAATGACCATTGTACCGACAAAGACATTAAATCAACTTATCGTCCAATAATAATAATAAATTTCATTAAAATTAGATCAGTGGTTTCTTAAGTGATTTGGGGGTACAGACATAGACACTAAACGAAAAGTGTTTGTTTTGATCTGAAATGGAAAGATTAAATGGAAATATCGAAATTGGAGAAATTTTTTTGTTATCAATGATTACATCGCTTCCTACTATAATTCAAATATGGTGAGGATGCAATATTGACAATTCGCAATTACCTAAAATTAAAATAACGTTAATTAAACTCGTTTGTACGAACAATGTATATTCAAAAATAACCCTTTCATAAAAGATGCCACATTCAAAAAATTTATAACAAGATAAATCTTACAACCAGTGAAGATAGAAACTTTGTATATTTATTAAACATCTTTGTTAATATTAAGAGTTTTAAACATTTTTTTTTGTTTTTAATATGTATGGCTTCGGAAAAACGTTTAATAATATTTTATATTCTGTATTTATTTGTGTGGGAGTTTTCTAATAAATGATAAGAAGTGCATTTTTATCAGCTTGATTTGATTGACACTTAATAAAACGTTTTTGTTAGGTTGGATTAAATATCACTATAAGTAAACAAAGTTATTGTTAGTATAATTAACCCGGGAATGCTACACTTATTTTCCCACACATATAAGATACACACAATTTGGGGTACACCTGTACCCTGGGTAGCATTCTAGGGTAAAGAAAAAAACTTTCATAAAAATTGGTAATAAATTTTTTTTACCAAAGTCTCAACTATTTTATCTTTGGAGAGAGTGCTATTTTTCTTAAATATTTTCCAGAAAAAAATATCGTATTTTTATAACGTATTTAAATATTAAAAGTGTTAGTAATATTTATTGTATTTGTAGTTTAATTGAATCGGTTAGTGAAAGAACAATACAAGTGTCAAAAATGGCAATTTTAATTGAGATAGGCAAAATGTTTAAAATTCATAGCTCTATCACATAGCAAAATAATAATACATCAACCAACATCGTGCGTGCGACGGGGGGTAGTTCAATTTTTTTTACAATTACTTTTACCTTACTTTTCTGACGAAATCCTCGAATTTTACTACCATATTATTTCTTGGGAAGTTAAAAATGATGATTCTGAGTAAAAATTACAAATAATTTTTTTGTAAAATAACTGAAATAACCAATAAAGCCGAAAATAAAGCAATAAAAAAAATTAGCATTTTTTTTAATTGAGTGAAGGAACAGTATAACTGCAGGTCATTTTTTTTCAAATATCTTTTTTTGCAATTTTTTTTAAATTTATTTATGTACGTATTATTATCGGTTAACATAAGTTCTATAATGTCACAATACATAATAAGACCAAATAACCCATAGTTCTCCTTTAAAACAGTTTTCTCGTTTTTCTCAAAATGGCCATTTTGGAGATATATTGTTCTTTCACTCACCGATTCAATTGTAAATACTAACTAGATTATACAGGGTGATTCAGCACTGTCGTGCCAAACTTGAACACTAGATTGAAAAAAATATTTTAAGCAAAAAACTCCCAATAAACATGTGTCCGGAAATTATTCCTTAAGGAACTACAGGCTTCCAAAGATTTTACTAAAATTGAGTTTTAATTTAATATCTAGAGAACCCTTTGTGATAGAATTATGAAATTTAGTATTTAGTTTAGTAATAATATGTGTTATCGATTTCTAATATTAACCAATTATATTTTAGGCTAGGGTTGTATGGGGCCAGTGGGCCCATCGATTTTGATCTAGTAATTGTTTGTTCCTTAATTTTTTTCCTGAGTTGGTACTTTTATAAGATTATATGACACAAAATACACAAAAACATACTTTGCTTGTTTATCATAGGATGAACCGTTTTCAAGAAATATCGATGGGAAAGAAATGGGAAAGAAAGCATGCAGAATTAAACTTAATACGGATGCTTGAAATTATAAAAAATAAATTTATATTCTTATTTCATAATAAAAAATAAGACAAAAAGTTAATATAAATATACTTCCGAAAATGCATCCATATCAACAAATAGCCATTTTTAATTTGTTTTTTAGTCATGTTAATAAAGTACATGTAACAGTAATAGAACTGGCTATAGATCTTAGAGGATTCATATTAGGAGGTTTATTTATATAAACTTTATTCTTACCTTTAATCATAAAAAAAGAATATAAATTTATTTTTTATAATTTCAAGCATCCGTATTAAGGTTAATTCTGCATGCTTTCTTTTCCATCGATATTTCTCGAAAACGGTTCATCCTATGATAAACAAGCAAAGTATGTTTTTGTGTATTTTGTGTCATATAATCTTATAAAAGTACCAACTCAGGAAAAAAATTAAGGAACAAACAATTACTAGATCAAAATCGATGGGCCCACTGGCCCCATACAGCCCTGGTCTAAAATATAATTGATTAATATTAGAAATCGATAACACATATTATTACTAAACTAAATACTAAATTTCATAATTCTATCACAAAGGGTTCTCTAGATATTAAATTAAAACTCATTTTTAGTAAAATCTTTGGAAGCCTGTAGTTCCTTAAGGAATAATTTCCGGACACATGTTTATTGGGAGTTTTTTGCTTAAAATATTTTTTTCAATCTAGTGTTCAAGTTTGGCACGACAGTGCTGAATCACCCTGTATATATCACTTTTATTTTTTTAGATTAATTAAACATTAAGTACACATAATACCAAGTAAAACAATTCATAGAGCGGTTAAAACATGTATGTTGTATGTACAAGTAACAAACTGAACAATCTGTGTATTTTTTGTTCGTCTTTCAGCAGCGTGAGACGTCGCAGTTACTTGTATTCATAACTCGAAAGTTGTTTAATAATTCACTGTTTGTTTGGGTACGACGAATGAGCGGTGAACAGAGCATTATTTTCATAATTAATGTTGAATTTTGTGTAAACGTGATGTCTTAATTACTACTGTTCTTTCTGAAAGATGCTGTTCTTACAGGGGCGTCTAATGTATGGGAATTCTTCAGCAATTTAATCAGAATCATTTATAAATATTATGAAATATATACTATGTAAAAATGTTATTTTTTGATGTGAAGAAAAGTTATTTCTTAAAACATTGTGGGTGTTTAAATGACTTATATGTACTGGAATGCTAGAAAAATTTTATTTACTGAAAACATTTTTGGCACAGTGCGTTTTTTCCATTTCTCCACTTCATTATACTAATTAAAACAAATTGAAAATTATATTTATTTTCATAGTATTATTTAATATAAACTGCTAATCTAAAAACAAGCTTTCAAGAAATATAGTATTAAGTAGCCTGACCTCAGAAGATATGTACTGAAGATGGTAATTAAAAATTAGTTAGCTAAAATTATATTATTTTGATAATTAAAATAAAAAAAAAACTTCTCTGTCTCTGAAAAAGTTATGATCCTAGACTAATCTTGCATTAATTACTAATAAAATGAATAAAATAATAACATTTCCATAATATTTTCATCGCAAGACAGTAGACACCACTGTCTTCTACCTTATGAGATATTTTTCTTATAAATAATTAGGGCATTTAAAATGTCAAGAATGATATCTTACTTTTAATAAAACCCCACTTTTGCTCGCAAGACAAATATTTTTTTCTGTCGAAATTACAAAAAGCGTTGCCGCTATCACAGTTATATATTTTGTATAAAATGAATACACTTGCAGCCTTTTTATTATACGTTTTTTGTGTTGAATTTCATGAATAGGGTGTTTTTAAAATAACTATGGTTGTTATTTTAAGAAGTTTCTTTTGAAATCGATTTAATGGGAGATAAAATATGTTTAAGGTTCTTGGAATTTATACTAATTTCTATATTAAAAAAGAAAATGCATTATGTATATTTACATTTTATAAAAATATATTTGCTAATTTCTACCTCTCATAATAAGTTTGAATGAACTCTTTTTATTTATTGTTTCCTATTTTACAAATAAATTCTTGGATTCTGGGTATAATAGTGTGTTTTAGTGCTATTTTAATCAAATTATTTATAATGAAAACATTAATTGTAAAACTAATACAGACGATATAATGTTAAAAATACTGATTTGCAAATTTATAGAGTTTGAGAAAGACTGAACTAGGTAGAGAATGTTCGCGAAAGATTCCTTTTAACAACATATATTCTAATTTCAGTGAAGGATACACCAGCGACAACACGCGCATTGTTACTTATAAATAACAATGAAATGTCTACATAAAAAGTACCGAAACATATCTCAACTTGACGCTTTGTTTTCTTACGTGGAAGTGGGTGAGGATTCCATACATAGATAAATAAATACTATACAGCTTACACATGAATATATAACATCTGTATGTACATTGTATATACAGGGACGCAGGCGTCAATAAAGAGTTTTACCAAGAAATTTTTTTATTATTAATAATGGTATAGATTTCTACTAAAGAGAATAATATACAGGGTGAGTCATATAAATATGTGTCCGGAAAATCTTCGTGAGGGAGTTACAGACTCCCAAAGATTTTGCCTAAAATCAGTTTTTATTTAAGCCCTGGCCTAAAAATATAATTGGTTAATATTAGAAATCGATAACACATATCATTACTAAACCAAATACTAAATTTCATAATTCTATCACAAAGGGTTCTCTAGATATTAAATTAAAACTAATTTTTAGTAAAATCTTTGGAAGCCTGTAGTTCCCTATGGATAAATTTCCGGACACATGTTTATTGGAAGTTTTTTGCTTAAAATATTTTTCTCAATCTACTGTTCAAGTTTGGCACGACAGTGCTGAATCACCTTGTATTTGGCATTATTTTTTTTTCAATAAATACATTATAATAATAAAAATCAATAATTGGTGCATGGCAAAATAAAATATTATTATAAATAATTTTAATGAAATTTTACAATTATAATATAAAACCAATTGTAGTTACTTTAGTTAATTTTAATAAAAATTATTTTATAACAAATCTTAAAAAAATTATCAAAATATATTTAATAAAATAATAAATAAATTAAAATTGAATGCAATGCTATTCCAAACATCTTTATTGAAAGTAATTTTAATTAAATTTACTTATAAGCAAGTAAACTTTCACAGAATGTATGAAAACAAAAATAATTTATTAAAACTATTTGAATAACAAACTTCCAACACACATACAACTAGGAAAGTAATAGTTTTAAATAATTATAATGTAATTACAAATAAGAGTTTCAGGTAAATTTACTTCAGACGACGTACTTCTATTAGACACTTTAGGGAGAAAGTTTAAGTTAAGAGTCTCACACATTTTCACAAATATTAAAACAATGAATCCTTCTTTACATAAATGTTCATCTCGCAACGTAGGAACGGTAGGTTAATGTTTATTCTCTGCCTTGGACGAATCCTTAGACGCACTCTTAGCAAAATTGCAAGGGTTGTCATGAATTTATGTTTATACTACTTTATTCTGCAAGTTATAAGGCTTTCGTGATGATCTAAATTTTGTTTAGCATTTAAATGTACATATTATGTAAGTTATATACATATTTTGATTGTATTTTGGAAAACGTTTCACTGTAGGCGTTTCTGGGATGTTTCACCAATGTTATCTAAAAAAATTTGACAGATATATGAAAATTTTAGTCCATCTAATATTATTTTTGAAAAAAAAATATATGCTACATATGAGTCTATTATAATATAAATCGTTAATTTTATGTTTAGATAAGATAATTAGCAAATGAATAAGTATTTATCTGCATTGTATCAAATAAAAATATATGATCATATACCTACTCCTCGAAGAAATATCTCACACATGAATAATAAATTCTTATCTCATACAAAATAACGATAATAATTTGTTTAAGCGGCCATTCCCGCACCAGCTTGTACATTTACTCAATGACCACACAAACTAATGGGGCAATACACATTTTTCGTTCCACCCCTAGCGTCGTCCCCTTCATTTACCATGTCTAGAATCTCCGTATGGCCTCATTACTTCATTTATTATTTCATCACGTTGTCACGGGTTCTTATCTCATCGCGACCCTTCATTCACAAGAACCATTATGCTTTTGCAGGACGACACGACATAGCATTACTGTGACACCGCCTTTCCCCTTTCACCCACCGCCCTCTTCTCCCGCGCGACCACTTACATCGATAGTTACAACAGCGCCTACGCTAATACTGACATTACATCAACTCGCGAAAGTGGTTTCAAACTACAAGAATGACCGCAAGTTAAGAGAAAGGTTGTGTGCAGATTATGTTATGTAACAGTATTTTAACTCCTATCCGGATATTACCGGAATATTTTAGTTTAAAGAAATATATTTTTTCATGTTTAGCTTGTTATAATACATGGACTTGTTTTTTAGCCGTCGTAATTTAATGAATCTTGATTGAAAAAAATCACAATATATTTGTCAAATTATCACAGTGACCGTGTTTATTTGTGTTGATTTATACAGGATGACCAGTATTTCTCTGGAACAAATTTCCCTGACTTTTCCCGGAGAATTTTTACTGTTTTTCACTCTTTAAATATTTGCGAGAATTTATGTGATTTTGCATTTTTATAAAAATTCCCTGACTTCCAACCAAGTTCCCTGACTTTTCCCGGTTTTCCAGAAACTGGCCATCCTGTTATATATAGGTGACTTAAAGACTTTTTTTACAAATATAAAAATAATTAATCAAAAAATGAAAACAGTAGGATATTAATTATGTTGATAATTAATATTTAACGAATAGTCTGCTTACATCAATCATCGAAGAATACTTTCTTTTTATATAATTTTGGACCTACAATGTTCTATACAGAAAAACATACACAATATATTTAAGTGGCACAGAAGATATTAATTTCCAAATAACCCACAATAACGAGCAAATTAATCATTTCAGAGATAGCAAATGCAATTACATTAAACATAACGTACGACAAGACATGTCCCGAATATCTCCAACAACACAAGACCGACAAACACACGGCGGCGCCGGTAACATCACTTTCCTCTATGCGCACTCTGCTGTAAATGAAATATGTAAGATGCACATCCGCCCGACGATGTCTGTATCTGAGTATGTATTTCATTTACGTATCAGTTACATGTAAACACTACACCTTATATATTAAATTTCCAGTTTTTAATATGCATGTATACAAAGAATGACGATAATATATCTTTTAATAATACGGGTTTTCTGTTAAAGGTACGGAAAAAGAACATAATTTATTATCTTTTCAAGCGTTTTCTTCAACAAGTTATTAAAAATTCATATCCAAAATCCTGGAATTTGTATTTGATATTAAATTGGTTGACTTTTATGTGTATTTTCATTAAATTTATATGTTAATATTTTTTATTTATTATTTCATGTTATAAATTTTTTAATTTATAGATTTCAACAAGGTCATCGAATAACAACTACAACAAAACTGAAGTTTTTTAATTAAACATCAAAACAGCTTAAATCGATTGTAACAAAAATATGTTATGAAAATCAAACAGAAACAAAATTATTTGTCGATATTATTGAAACTACTAAAATAAATATGTGAAACATTTTGTTAAATTTTTAATTAATATGCCTATGTAACTTACCTTTATTGGTATAAAATTTTCGCTCGTAGGCTTTCGTGGCTATTGCGTATATGAGCTAAGTTTTCAAGTTTTTGTCTACGTTGTCATAACTAACAATAAGTGTACCAGATTTTTCTCTGAAAACGACTTCGACATGAGAGTCGAAATGTCAAGTAAGAACATAAACATAAAATAGTTTATATGAACATATAAAAAGTATAAATTATCTAAAATCTTGTGTAGGACTGTAGCTATTAAAATTCTATTATACATTCAAAAAAGATAAAAATAGTACCTATTTGGTAACATATGTAAAGTTAAACAATGACCATACATTCGAAATAAATTCCAACAAAAATAGCACGCATGCATAAGTGTGTAAAAGGAGTAAAACAACGTCACAGTGGCGCATACACTGAAGCACATCGGAGCAATCCGAAAACATTTATATGCAAATTGATATAAAATGTAAACTTCATATGTATTTATGAATAGACTAGAATGGGAGTTGTGAGACATTTACTCAGCTAGCGTATAACAAACGGTAATTTATTGAGAAGACAGACTTCCAAGGTATCTAATATACATTTTATTATACAGCTAGTTTAATTACATTCATATTCTGTACAGACTTGCGGGAAATTTTAGATTGGTTAGTTTAGTAATGTATATTCATATAATTATAGAAACTTCATTTTGTATTGTACAATTTTTTTTAAATTTAACTTGAAACAATTTTTTATCTATGATTAACTCTATACAATGTTAAAAAGTAAAATAAAAATAAATTTGCAAATAATTTATCAAAATTTTCTACGTGTATAAATTTATCTCTTAATTTTAAACACTCACGTATTCAATTTACCTTTTAATATAATTAAAACAAAATTTCCTTTATACACGAAAATAGCGAACGAGCTTTTGAAAAACATTAAAGCATTCTCCTCTCCAGAGCATTAATGTATGTAAAATATAAAATAAAACGGTAACAAATTTAATACTGTACACAAAACAGAATCCACACACATGCGTACAATAAACAAATACATAATCGCATATTCGCAACATTTAAATTGCTTATGCTTTCGACGCTTATATTAGAGTATATCTCAAGACTTTCCTTATATCCCCTACTCGCTAACTCTTTCACAAAACAAAGACGGAGAATACTAAATACACATAAATCTCTGATTCTGTCACTGTCTAGTACATTGCAGCAGTTGTTTCGCAGCCACATAAATAACCGTTTAATATTAGTTATCTTATAGCCCTCGCATTTGCATACTCCACAAATATAATGTGCTTTCAGAATGAGGCTAAACCAACCACGTCGGGTCTCTTCTGAACGTTTTAGGGGGTGTTTTGTCAGTGGGAAACGCTTTTTGAAGTATTCATGTGGAATAGTTTGTTGTTGTTTTACCTCTTTTAATGAATTTTAAAAATGTGGAATATGTATTGATGTAATTAAAATTGTAAACTACGTAAAGCTGGGATATAAATTTTATTTGGAGTTTTGTATTGATTTAAATGTATTCGTATATTTATTTAGGTTCATATACTACTGTTATGTATTGAATAATTAATAGTTCGCTAATATATTCAAAATATCAGTCACGATAAAAGAATTAATAGGTAATGTATTCGTATATGCATATAATGTTTATCCATTTCAATAGCTTTAAGAACAAATACAAATATTTCCAATTCGGTTATTTATTCTAAAAAAGAATTGAAATGATTCATACAAAGCAATTATATATATAGACAGTTTAAAGCGAACAAAATTCTGTATATATTCCAGGGCAAAAGTGACTACCCAGCATGAACATGAATATCACAGAACCTTAAATATAAAATTGCGCATATTTGCTATCTTTAAATAAATTGTGCCAATATGTTTAATGTGTGGCTATGTCAGAAGTATTGCAATGCAAATACTGAATATATTTACAAATATCAGTTATTCTACAAACGCCAAATCAATATAACACGTCTATCAGACGAAACACGTCAATGCTTTTCCCCAATGCATTCGTTACTTTCAAATCGAGATGCATCAATTAAATTAACAGATATTTAAATTTCAAATTATCAGTGAAATTACAAACGCTTTGCTCCTACGCTACAATAATTCACAAGCATTAATTGAATAGAACACGTCGATCGGTTTGCATTTAGCATTTTTTAGAATCATTTACAGCGCTATTTTTTGCTAATGATCATGGGTTTCGTTTAACGAGTTAAGCGTTATGTGGCATTAAAGCACATTAAGTATAGTGTTGTAGTTGTTTTCAATCGGACGGTATTAATTGATATAAAATTACAAAAATAATTAAAGGGTTAGGTCAACTTTGGGGGTCTAAAATAAACATTAATGTTATTATAGAATAATAATAATAATTCTAAGAACAGTGGGGATCATAGAAAAAAATCTCAGTCTGAAATGAAGCCAATGTTACTTTTTCCTAAAGTTTTTCGGCGAAAAACAGCATCTCTGAGATACATGTTTATTTTTTTTTAATATAAAAATATAAGAAACTGAAAAAACAACTTTCCACGAAATATATTTTTTTAATTTCTACAGGGTGGCATAAGATTAGTTTTAATTCAATTTTATCAATATAGCGGACGTCCCAAGATAGCAGATTACTTTTTTCGTCACAACTCCCTTCAAATGAAAGGTATAAACGTGTTAGTATGTTAGTTAGTTAACTAATCAGTCAGTAACTTCAAATTTGCATATAATTTTTTTTAAACAAGCTTTTATTTTTACAATACACTAACAATTAAAAAAATAATTTTCAACTATCACTAAAAAATGTCAGATTTGTATGACTAAAACCAACAAAAGGGTGAGGTGCTCATGATGGCATATGTAAAGCTTTTGAAAAAGAAGAAATTAATTGTGGCTTTCAGAAAAAGAAAGCCCCACGCTTTTATTGGTTTTGGTCATAGAAACCTAAAAATTTTGCGATAGCTGAATTTTTTTTTGTGCGGTTAGTGCATTTTTAATCAAAGCGTGTTTAAAAAAACCAAATATTATTTTTATTACTGTATATTATACGATACTATTATTTTGTAGCATATCATTTTAAAAAAAATAATAAATATTTACAAAATTTTAGAATAAATATAAATGTAAATGAGATTTGTTGATTAAATCTTTTACATAAATTTTACTTTTTTAATTGAAATTATACCATGTGAATAAATAAAATATACAAAATCATTCCTTTACAGCGAATACTCTTTACAAATCTAATTAACTTTACTTATTCAACCAAAACGCAAAAAACTAGATTAATGGATTATGTTTTAATTCCTTCAGATATGGAGAATAAATAAAAGAAATATGAAATATAATATTTCTGTAGGAACGCTAGCATCAAAAGAATTACCAAGTTATCTATGTCTACTTAGAAAGCATTGCGCGACATAGTGTAAAAAAATCTCTGGATTAAAAAGAAATTTCTTCATTTCTTTCCATCCGCAACATGTATCTGGATAATAACATTTGATGCATTCACGTTTTAATACAACTACATGCACTTTTATATAAAAAAGGACATCGTAATATCTTGTCAACTAGTGCTTTATTTTATACAGTTTGAATTTAATAAAATTAATTCTAATATACCATTCCTATATATTTATATGTATGTATGAAATGTCATAATAAGTAGGGTAAGGTTTCTTAAGTCGTACCCCATAAGGGAAAAATGGATATAGATTGAATGATTGATTGATAAAAAAAAACATGTGTATGCATTATTTGTAAATTTGATTATTTATGTATCTATTTGTTACAACAAAGAACGAAATTTTTATCATTTTGATAGTAATTTTATTAATTAAAAAAAAAATACATTCGGTACGACTTAGGACACTTGTTTCCTAAGTCGTACGATCTATAGCTTAAGTCGTACTTATGTGGAGTGAACAGCATATAACATATTTTAAGTAATTTATATATTATAATAAACAATGAGAAACAAAATTATAATCAACTTGGTAAAAAACAAACAGAAAAAAGAAGGCACTAATATTAAATAATATCAAATTAAATTATACGTCGCGGGGTGGGTTTCGGGATATTATATAATCTATGCGCTTCATTAAATTCCGTAATTAGAATAGTAAAATATAAAAAAAAATCTAATTGGAAGTTTACCACATAGACTTAAGTCTTATCGGTACGACTTTTTGTAAGGGTACGACTTAGGACACATGTTAATTAAAACTTCAAAAAATTACAATCACATATCCTAAAAACTGGCAGTCGATTCATTTTATAAAAATAACTCACTAAATACTACAAAATCCGTAGTGAACACTAAAAATGTCTTTATCACCATATTATCAACTAAAAACTCTAATGAATCTAGTTAAAAAATAACGATTCTCAATGTCCACTAAAATGGTCGACTGGGAAGTACATTTTACAACCACTAGAGGCGCCGTTGAAACTAAACATGCTGAGATATTGACGGGGTACGACTTAAGCGGCGGTACGACTTAAGAAACCTTACCCTACATACATACATAATATTTATAATGTGTAAATATAATAATCACAATGTAAGTAGTTAATTAATTGTATTTGTATCATTTATTTTAATAAAATCTGAAATCGTACACACCCTACTACATTTCTGTATAAAACAAAATGTTTTTGGTAAAACAGCAGTGTAAAAAATCAGAAAGATTTTTAAATTGTTGATCCACGAATGAAACAAAACACATATATAATAAATAAACATACAAAAACAAACACACAACAGGCGACAAGTTTCAACGAAATCCGCAAATTCTCCTTTTTCACAGTTCCTCACACATAATTGATGGGAAAGTAAAAAGTGTCCTGTTGTCGCAGGAAAGAGAGGTCTTTGGGCGTAGAATGGCTTTGAGTGGGGGAGGGGGGAGGATTTGGATGAAACAAAGTTCCATCTCCGACCGTGTGTAGAACCAGTGTGTGAAATAGCACAGTGTTCCTCAACCGAAAAGCCCCAAGCTCTTGGGAATAATGATTTGATTAAAATTATTCCCCTCTTCACGATTGCTGAATTTTAGATATGTGAAAATTTACAAAATTCTCATAGGCATTTAACTTCAGTATTTCTTCTGATTTAATATTTTATATTTTGATTTAAAAATATATATAACTGGGTTACAGTAACGATAAAAGCAAACCAAAATATTTTTAAGAAGTATTTCCAAAATCTATGAATTTTAGCAAACTTATGCCCTCTTTAGGCTGAAAAAAAACCAACATCGTATTTTTTTGATAAAAGTACAACAAACCCTATAAAACTGTTTCAGTGGTTTTTAGTTTTTATAAAATTAAATTAAATTATTATAATCGAATACTTTTAAAAATTATACGATACGAGACATATTTAACATTAGATCACAAAAATAGAATAGCAATGCCATGAGGGTATAAAATACCCCTTAAAAATTTGTTCGCATAAAAACAATTATTTTGAACTCAAATATATATTTTGTATACAGATTTCTGAAATAAGTACAAATATTTTCACGAATCATAATAATGGTTGAGAAACTCTCTATTCCACTAACACACACACACACATACATACACACATTGGGTGAATTAGATAACAGATGATATATAACTCGAGCAGCGCTGCTGTGACGGCGCGGAAATGGCGGGGAGCGGCAAACTCGCCTTGTAAGTACAATTAAATTACTCAACAGCCCGACAACACACGGCGAAAGACAAAGCGCGTGAGTCTCGAAATGCGAATTCAATAGTTCTTTGTACTTTTTATGTGCGATGCATGGTGCTGCTACTCTATGTATGTATGCAATGTTTGTTTAATAGATAAAAAAGAGGATGTGAAGATATTGATAGTACAGTGGTTTTTATTAAGAGTTTACAATTATGGTACTTACAATTCTGTAATCCATATATGGGTTTATTATTATTATATTATTAAGTTACGATTACTGTTAGATGTAGATCCCTAAATAATTTTTAAATTTACACAATGGCGCGTTATAAAAGTCAAGTGCTCTAGGCAGAATACATATTGAAGGGCCCCATTAAAAAAATTGGTATAAGGTTAAAAAAAAATAAAAAAATAAAGTTTAACTATAAGATACGATAGTTTAATATACAGGATAGTCCGGTTTGGGATACATATATTTTAGGAGCTGATTCCCTTGTGAGTAAGAAATTGTGCGGGAAGTGGGGGTCTATCTTTAACACCCTCTGAGTTACAGGGCGTTTAAAAAATTTCTTTCAGAGTAGTGCTTACAACAAAGATTATCTCATAACTTCTAAAGTAACGTATCTAGAGCAATCAAAATGAGTCAGTTTCATAGGTAATTAACTAACATATTTTTCAGTATTACGGTTATTGCTATCCGTATTTCTAGTTCCGAGTTATAGCTCATCAAAGTCGAAAAATATCTTTTTTTGTTGAAATTTTTTATGAAAATGACATTTTTCTCCAAAAGTACCAATAACATGTATTTTTTATCATTATTTTGGTACATCATAATGTTACCTACAAATTCACTATACAAAGTTTGGACGTGGGTCTTATAGTTTTCCACTTATTAATTAATCCCCAAAGTTACTATTTTGCTACCTGCCCTATTATGAAACAGTCAATAAATTTATTTGTTTATAACAACATAATTTTATTATTTATTATTATTTACCATAAAAATAATTATTTACCGGAAAACTGTAAGACCCACGTCCAAACTTTGTATAGTTAATTATGGTAACATTATGATGTACCAAAATAATGATAAAAAATACAACATGTTATAGGTACTTTTGGAGAAAAATCTCATTTTCATAAAAAATTTCAACAAAAAAAGATATTTTTCGACTTTGATGAACTATAACTAGGAACTAGAAATACGGATAGCAATAACCGTAATACTGAAAAATATATTAGTTAATTACCTATGAAACTGATTCATTTTGATTTTTTAGATACGTTACTTTAGATATAATGATATAATCTTTGTTGTAAGAACTACTCTGAAGGAAATTTTTTGAACGCCCTGTGTTGAAGATAGACCCCCACTTCCCGCACAATTTCTTACTCACAATGAGTCAGGGAATCAGCTCCTAAAATATCTGTATCCCAAACCGGACCAGCCTGTATAATGAAAATCCATTCTAGCGAAAAGAAATACTATAAAGCTATGTACATTGTACATAGTATCGATTTTTTTTTGTAAGATATAGAATATACAATATAGTTTACATTTACTCCACTTCACCTACAATATGTGGTCAAAAATTTAACAATATGTGTACCTAATATATAACATTATATATAAGAAGACACAAAATTGTCACTTCCCGATATCTAACACATTTGTATAAGTTATTTTTTTACTAAATGAACTATTTACATTTAATTATCAGGAGGATCGCAAATAATCGTTAAAAAAGTTACACAACAAAATAAATAATAATCAGGTAAGAACAAGTTAAATTAGTCAACAACAGCTCGACAACGGGGTGTGGTAGGATAAAGACAAAGCGCTCTACGTTCATTTCTCTAAATACGAATTCAATAGTTCTTTGTACTTTTTATGTGTTACCCGGATGCCGGCTGGTGCTGGTCGTGCTGGAGCTCTGCAACAACACCCACTGCCCACTCACACCCACACTGCCCACCCCATTAACTCACACAGCTTTGTTCCAATGCGATAAAGCCAATAATCCTCGTGTATTAACAGAAAAATACTGATTTAAAAAAACCGTTTCGTTTTATGTTTATTTTATTTGATTAAACCAGAGGTTCTGTAATTTATTTTATTTCGAATTGTGTTTATAAATGAGAACGAGATTTTAATGTCTTCTGTCGACCAAGGTCTACCGCTTTCGACAGCTGTTTGATAATGCACATTTTTAATAGCTTTTTTTAATTTACAAAATTTACAAAACGTACAAAATCAAAAATCTTCTTGATCATAATAATATTAACATTCCGCTATTTCATGTTAAAAATTGTACATTTAAAAAAAATACAATTTAGATATACTGTGGTCACTTAAATTATAATGAAAACTAATTATTTAGTCAAAATACGAATTTAGTACCTGAATAAATTATTAAAGATGATATTTTTTAAGAGACGTGATTAGTAATTAGTAAATTTTATAAAATAAATATTTTTTAGAAGAAGAAATTATTACGTAACTCAAATCTAATGATATCTAAATAAAAACATGTAGACTCTAAAATATTAAAATTTTTCAAGAGAATAAGCCGCGTTCTATTATGAAGTATTTACATTATTAAATGTGATGATTTCGCTGTATCTACGTTGTGGTATATGTATATAAATTACAGACAGTACAATATAAAATGAAATACAATACCATATTTCTAAGAATAGGTAAGCAGTAATGTACATTTTGTTCATTTGTCATTTACAAAATGAATAGCATGATAAAGATAAAAATATGAATTCATTGTTCATTATAATTACAAATTATTTGTTAGAGCATACATTTCAGTGCTTACCGCTTAATTAATTATTAAAGTAAAAATCTTTGCAATAGGACCTTGTACTACTCAATATATTTTTAAAATTAGATTTAAAATAAATATAAAATAATACTAATAAATGAAACAAATAATAACTCACCACACACAAACGTCTGAATTTATGCACGTACCTAAAAAGAGAAAAAAAAATTAATTAATATTTTGATCACATGGTTAGCAGTTATTAAAATGATTTATTGTTTTGTACATTTATTTATTATTTATTTTGTTATTCAATCAAATAAATTACAGTAATTTGTAAAATAAATAATAATCGTGATACATATGTTATTTTTCAGATATTATCGTCATATGTTCATAAAATGTGTTACACAAAATAAATGCATCCAGTTGATTCATAATATTGTTTTCGTAGTTTGGTTAAATAAAATTGGCTTTGTTATATATTTAATTAGCTTCAAATAATAACAAAGTAATATTACCAATATCATTAATTTATAACATTGAAACATAATTTAAGTAAAAAATAGTAACTTTCAGTATGGGTAAAAAATTAAATCTGTCTACGCTGAAAGATTCATAGACATTATTTACAATTTTAATACGTAAAACTAGACTAAATAACGATGATTAATAGTTTTAGAGTACTATGTCGTCAAAAAAGAGAATTGTTTTCCACTCGAAAAATACAATGAGTGTAAAAGTAAATAATGAAAAATATGACGAGCTTTTTTTTGTAAATGAAGACTTTAAAGGTTAGTTTTTAAAATAATAATTTATAACTACTTAGACCAGTAGTATCAAACTCATATATGAATTTGGGCCTTCTTTAGTATAATTGCAAGAGTCTGGAGTAAAGTTTTTGTAATAAATTTTTATTTTATGAAGGTATCCGAAAATAACTCATTTAAATTTTATATTTTTAAATGAATTTTCAAAAACTATAAAAAATACATTTATTTTAGGAAAAAATATTACAGTAAGAGAAATTAAAAACACAAATATTTTTTAATATACGATTGAAAGGCATGTTTCGAGAGAAACGATTTATATTTGAATATTCTACAGTTTGCAATGTTTAAAAAAAATTATATACTATATATATATTATTATTTCTATTTTATTATTTAAATAAAATCAACTGCAAGATTTTGGTACTGACAGAAATTGATATCACTACCTAAGATTAAACAAAAGATGCATAATCAATGCAAACGACCTATGCTTTTTAAATTTAAAATTATAAAGAAAATATAACAATAATAATTGAAACAAGAATATACTGTCACTTTTCTTGTTTCATTTAAACAGTTCGCGACTACTATAATAAATAGATTGCAGTGCAGAACACTAACTCGTTAACAAGGATTGTTATAATAATTCATGTTGAATGACTAAACTACTTGATCTAACAACCGGCAACGTTATGTATCCATAAACTAGTAAATGGGCTTTGAAACGACAAAATACAATTGATTTGAAAACGACTGTGTATGTATTTCATTACTTCTACAACAACGTTTATTTAGTAATTTTATGGGAAATATTAGTAGTTACCGAAACGAAGTACTGCATGATACAATTAAATTTTATTTCATATAATAAATAAACACAAAGTGCGTTAGAAATTGAATGTTTAAGATAAATTTAAAATGCCATAAACAACGTATGAAATCATAATTGATTGCATTGTTGTCGAAATATAGATATCTATAAGAAAAACAAGTGGAAAATAGATTTACCCGGGATTTTTGATTAGTTTATTTTCAATAAAACATACTCAATACTCTTTTAATTAATAGAAAAAACATTGGTTACAGGTAAAAAATAGCTTTTTTTTTCATCGGACCAAGCAACGTAACAAATTTCAGATTTGCTCATACCGTTTTTGAGAACAGTTTGCTGGATCCAACGACATGTTTCTAAAAAAAAATTATGAAAACTAACAAGGAAAGATCCCGAGGTGACAGACTCGGATTTTAATGAAACTTGGTAAAAATGTTCTTTGGGTAAAAATTAAGGACACCTATTTTTTTATACGTGCCCGTTTTAATATTTAGGGGGTGAAATCAGCCCTTGAAAATGAGGGTAAAATTTTTAATTTGTAAATAGCTCGTAAACCACTTGGAATAGTGACTTGTGTATAATGTAACATTTGTTTGGTATTACAAGAGCTATAAAATAGCATTAATGTGGTACCCCCTAAATATTTTATTTGGAGGGTATAATTGACACCCCTCAATTTTTTTCAAAAATTATTATTTTTTCTTTCATAAATCAATAGAGTGTAGTATTCTGAATACAATGATATCAAATTTCAAAATAACGTGTCTTCAAACTTCGGAGATATCGGCAGTTTTGTAGTTCGCCATATACTTTATACACTGTATAAAGATACTGCATGCCGCGCCGCGCACTGGTCAAAGCTAGTGGAACATTTTTCAAAGTAGTGTGGATCTATTATAAGGTGTGATATTAATTTGAAAATTCACAAATATCATTAATATGGGTTTATTTTAAATTATAAAGAGTACAAATTTTGTACTTTCTTCGCTACAGGGTATGCAACCCTTAAATTGAGAAACAATGGAATGTAGCGATTTCAAGTATTGAAAAATTGGTTTTAAAAGTATTAATATAAATTATATAAATTAGTTACACTTACCCAAATTAAATACAGTAGAAGTTAAATATTAAAGGTACCTAAATTTTATGGTTGAAAATATTTTTGAATTCTTTTAACCATATTAATAAACACTTTGTTTGATTCTATCAACCAATACCAATTATTTAAAAAACTATTAACATTTTCTCATATTTTCTTTGATTTGGGAGTGATGCGAGAGCGAGTATGACGTAAAATGTTAATTTATAAATTAGCTAGTACCTTAAGGATGCAATGAACAATTTAAAATAAAAAACAATGTGAATATTATGAATACCTTGGCATGAATAGTTTTAAAAACAAAATTTTACTCTTTGTAATTTAAAATAAACCCATATTGATGATATTTGTGAATTTTCAAATTAATATCAAAACTTATAATAGATCCACACTACTTTGAAAAATGTTCCACTAGCTTTGACTAGTGCGCGGCGCGGCATGCAGTATCTTTATAAAGTGTATAAAGTATATGGCGAACTACAAAACTGCCGATATCTCCGAAGTTTGAAGACACGTTATTTTGAAATTTGATATCATTGTATTCAGAATACTACACTCTATTGATTTATGAAAGAAAAAATAATAATTTTTGAAAAAAATTGAGGGGTGTCAATTATACCCCCCAAATAAAATATTTAGGGGGTACCACATTAATGCTATTTTATAGCTCTTGTAATACCAAACAAATGTTACATTATACACAAGTCACTATTCCAAGTGGTTTACGAGCTATTTACAAATTAAAAATTTTACCCTCATTTTCAAGGGCTGATTTCACCCCCTAAATATTAAAACGGGCACGTATAAAAAAATAGGTGTCCTTAATTTTTACCCAAAGAACATTTTTACCAAGTTTCATTAAAATCCGAGTCTGACACCTCGGGATCTTTCCTTGTAAGTAGTAAGTAGACACTTTTAGATCAGTTATTACTTATGTGATGAAAATTTCGGTTCTTATTTTACTTAAGTTTGACAGATCCAGGATTTATTAATTAGTTTTAAATTATGTAGAAGCTTAAAAAAATGCAAACAGTACCTTCATTATATATTTAAATAAATATTTAATAAAAATTACTAGTGTTGACTTTATACTGTATAAAAAAAGATAAGTACAGAAAAATGAAGATTAATTATAAAATTGAACTTAAATATACATTTATTTTAAATAAAAAAGTTAAGTATCATTAAAGTGTACTTAACCGTATTGTTAATTATATAAAAATAGGTCATTATTTAGAGGATCAGAGCAATCGCGCTAAAACACTGTACATTTGCCTTTTGTAAAATTTATCTCTCTTTTGTAACAGTGTGATGTTTGTTATTATCGCAATTAAGCCCTTATATTACATTCTTTTGTTATATGAATCAACCGAGCAACCTTTAATCAATGGTTACGATTTATAGTAGCGGAATTTAGTTTAAATTAAACAAGGTACTAAATATATATACATATGTATTTACTTTTTGATCTCCCAAGAAAAATACATAATTAGTGTTAGGTTGAAATCAGTCCCTATATGTAATTACAAAAAAAAATCAAACGTGGTATCATTTTATTTTAAATAAAAATGGTCGAAATCAAAATATTGTTTTATTTTCAATTAGATGTAAAAAAATATATTTGCGGTAAAACCTGAAGGCGTAATAATAGTTTTCATATTTTACATCAAGCCGTTCTTAAGATCATTTGGCAACTTTAATTGCTGAATAGAAACATAGACAGGGGTCTTGAAAGGAAATGATTAATCGAATTTTAAAGGTCACATTTCGATCTAAATCAATACTTTTCTTATCACTACCGTGGTGAAGAAAAGTATTACAAGTATCATCATTATAATATGTTTAATATTAAATTATAATTAATTATACATTATCTTTCTTAATATATATAAATTACGTGTCACATGTTCCTCCGCTATGGACTCCTAAACTACTTAACCGATTTTAATCAAATTTGTACACCGTGTGCAGTTTGATCCAACTTGAAACATAGGATGCCTCCTATGGGAAATGGGGGGGGGGTGCCCCCCCCTTTTTAAAGAGAATTCCCATTTTTTTACGGTAATGGTGGTGGGGGGCTGTAAAGCTTCCTATGGGAAAAGGGGGGGGGTCCCTCCTTCCCCCCCCCCTTTTTCAAAATAGAGTTCCCACTTTTTTACGGTGATGGTGGTGGGGGACTGTAAAGCCTCCTTTGGGAAATGGGGGGGGGCGAACCCCCCGCCTTTTTTTAAAGAGAGTTCCCACTTTTTTACGGGGAGGTGGTGGGGGGCTGTAAATCCTCCTATGGCTAGATTAAATTTTCGTATGCATCTACGCTTCTGGGTATAATTTTAAAGCTTCCGCGGTGATTTTCATATGCATTCTTGGATTTTGGGTATAATTATAGGCAACTATACTGTAGTGTTTGTCTTATTTTGTGGTGTTGAATTTATATTACAAATAATTTCTGTTTTGGTTGTGAGTAAATTTTCTATCTATTTCCTCTTTGACAGTTTTTGCATTCCGTAATAAAAACACTTCTAACGCTTATAGTTTTCGACTAACGCTTTCATTTTTTTGTAGTAAACGAATTCAATATTCATAGTTAAGACAGGACAACGTCTGTCGGGTCAGCTAGTATATAATAAATTATAGATAAATATCGCGGTGAGTAAAATAAGGCAAATTTAATAAAAACAACAAAAGATTTGCAAATATCTATCATAACTAAAATACGTTAATTAAGTAGATGTATAACAAACAAATGCACTAAAGTGAATAACATCATTATATTTTGATAAAAAACCAACTAAACCAACAAAAAATTGTCTGGAATATGGCATAAGATTAAAGTTTAATTTTTTTATTAATGTTTACTTCACGCACGTATCTGTCTGAATTATGCACGTCTCAGTTCTCTTTATATCCACAACTGTAGGCTCCGTACAAATCTGCTGTGAAATATTTATAATGTTGGTATCACCGCTCATCTCGAGAGGCGTCAATGCGGAACTAATTTTTGAAAAGATTAATTGCGTTTTTTGCCGAAAACCTTCTCTTTATTTATTCAATTTGTTTACGAGACACGACGCGATTTTGAAAAGATAATTCATGATAGAAGCTATTAAAATTTAAATTGGTTATTTCAATTTTCAGCAGCTCACTGTCTATTTTTGAACATATTTTAATTTTTGTTCATAACGTGGTTATAATGAAGAGTTATACAAAAAGTTGACAATGATAAATATTATATTTATTTTTTATTTTCATTATACAATAAACCAGGATGATATTTTATCTTGGTTGCAATGTTATTTATCTAAAAAGTTTATTGAAAACCTAAACTAGAGACCGTTTTCTACCACGTGGATCAAGATTCAGTAGGAGAACTTATGTAAATTGAACCATTTGATAACATTGCATTGCCCGTCTTAAACACTAGGAAACATGCTATAACAATGTTACTGATACACTTAACATCGTTATAGAGAAATAGCAAACAGGAAGAAAAAGTGTGAATTGAATTTAACAAATTCAGTAGTGCACACACTAAGTAATCAAATAAGTATTTATTCAGAAGGAAAATGATAATAAATTATATCAACTCGTCTTACTTATGTAAATCTCATACTACGTCAAGTTTATAGCAATTCTTAGTTCTTTTAATGACGCTTATATAACAAAATTGTAAATAAATAGTTTAAATATAATGATACATGAGAAATACAGTATTATTAATAAGAAATATAAGAGCAAAAGAAAAATGTTTTACCATTTGTGTATTTCATCATAAATCATAGGTGAGATGTAAGATGAAAAAACTTGAACATTACTAATTAAGCATTTATCATTTATCGCCCGAACACAGTAAAACTGTAGGATTTTTATACGGAATAATCGGATTAGCCCATTCCCCGCCATTACTTTCATTGGACATCATCACACATCCTCATTACTGCTACTCTCGCACCAACCGCAGGGACTTGGGGCCGATGATTTATCCACAGAGCTTTCGAGGATAATTCTTCGTGGAAAAAACTAATCTACTTTTGGTTTAATCCCTTAAGCCGTGAGTAGCAGTCCACAGTGTTAATTGTTTTATTGAAGAAACAGTATTTTACAAGTAATCATAAATATGTGTCGGTAGAAGCAATACTTAAATGTACAGATGAATTCGATATTCTATTTTATTTACAAAAACAAATTCATGTCATGTACCTACATAAGAAAATATACCTTAACAATAATTAAATACTAAAATGCGCGTCATTTGTTTTTCATATATGTATATAAATAATTTAGATAACACAATTAAACTAAACATTTTTATGTAATGTTTGCAGTGCTAATAACTATACATAGGTATTATATATATATTTAAACATATAATATACTGATGAAATATCATATACCGCGAGTTGATGTAGATTTTGGTGATGAATTCTAGGTAGCACGGTGTTTTGTGTTGTCTTTTTGACGACCTTTCGGTCGAATCCTATCAGCCATTTTCAGCTTGATTAGTGACTAAATCATTAGTCAAGCTAAGCTCAAAGAACTAAGTTCAGAACAGACCTAAAGATGAACGATATGATTCAACTGAAACGTCGTCAAGAAGACAACACAAAATACGGTTCTATCCGGAATTCACCACCAACATAATAATATAATATATTGTTTGTGCAAAATACGTTTTAATGGAAAAAATGTGATTTTTACAAGTAATATTTCTTTGAGGTCAAAATACCTACATCAAAATGGTCAAATTGTAGTTATAGAAAAAATTATTAAAACAACATGTTTTTTTATGAATTTTCTTTCATAATATATTCTAATTAATTATTTAAAAACAAAAGAATAACAGTTTGTGAAAATATAGACATAATTCTCGAGGCCATTTGTATAAGTCTATAGAAGCAGTCTTCTAAGATACTGTTTTCTAAAAAGAATATATCTTAGAATCAAATTAATCTTAACGGGATTAAAGAAAAGTAATTGCAGAAAATTTATGTAGTGAAACATCTAGTATAGTTTTAATGCAGATAATGGAATCTTTTTAATTACAAATGAGAAGAAAACTTACATATCTATTTGATTTAAATAATTGAATAAATCTGAACATTTTTTACATAAGTATTAATCAATTAATATTTTTATGAAGACAAGATTGCGCATAATTAATAAGCTATGCGCAATATTAAAAAAAGTGTATTTTTTCGGTCAAAAAATTCGGTTTAAATCCGAACTAACTAGCAACAATAACATGTTTAGATGTTAAAAAACTTTGATTTCAAAGTCCATAAAATTTTCAGTAAAAATATATGAACAAAATGCTTAAAGAAAATATTAGTTCGCGAAAGGAAGGAATAAATGCAACAAGAAATTTCATTATATCGAGCCCTTCTTTTTTTTAAATGCTATTCTATATACCACACATTGAATGGGTACAATTTCTATCAAAATTGTGTTCTTCGGATGCTCCCAGCAGAGCATTGTGGAGGTGGAGAATCGATTATCTACTGCCGTTTCCGGTAACTGTGTTGCACCTTTTCCGTTGAAAAGGTGTGTTACGGAAAGTGATTCATTTGAGGATTACGTCCTCTCCTCTCCGCTTTGGAAATTGCATCAGTAAAACTAGTAATCTAAAGAAAAATACAGTATTCTAAACGACCAATATTCTCTCTCCTTTTCCATTACAATATAATGGTATTTATGGACATATATATGTATATTGTATATACATATACATTTATACGATCGGGAGGTAAGCTGTGCTAAATCATTATTATTGTTTTCTAGTGAAAATTTGCTAGCACATGCATAGTTATTTTATTAAATCATTAACATTTATACAAACACAAGTCAATCAAAAAAAAATTGGAAAACGTTTTATTTTTATTTGAACCAATTTATCATAGTCCTGGTCTCCACATTTTATCACGGGCTCCCAGGTCAGAAAGAAATATAATACTGTGCTTACACTAAAAAAAAAAACGGCATAACATTTTTTTTATATTTTCATACGACGTGAAACCTCGTTATTGAAACAGTATTTAAAAGTCTGAATTAGGCGTATTTTTATTATCAGTAAATCAGCAAATTATCATAATTAAATATTTTTATAAACTGATTCGAATACATAACTAACAAAAAAATTTCAATAATTTTAGGTTTTAAATTTGCGCACATTCTTGGATAATTTTTCAATTTTTCACTCCTTTTAATTGTTTTTGGCTATTTATACAGAACATACGATACTCTATTGTACATTACGTATATCGTTAGTTAAATAAAATAACATATTTAAGGAAGATAAGATAAAGTTAATTTTATTAACAGAATTTATTTCTATTACAACATACAAGAATTGAACAAATAAACAAACGGTTTTTTTCATCACTGAAATGTTGAAAGAGAGACTTCACAGTATAGTAGATAAAGCTATTAAAAAAGTTTTTAAAATAAACAAAAATTGAATCGTGAATTTTTAGCTTCATTTAAATCAAACAATTGATACCGGTCTCGTAAAAACGCAAATTGTTTATCTATTGCTGAAACAATAACCCCAAATGTCATTACTGAATACACATTTAGATTTCAGAGCCGAAATTTGTGATGTTTGTACTAATACAGGTCGATATGATTACATAGTGTATGAATGTAGAAACAACTGTGTTACTAGTTTTATTATGGATATAAATAATAAGCAAATTTACCCATTAGCTTTCTGAATGTACATTTGAAATACATCATTACCTATACAAATGTTAATTCTGAGCTTGAATTTATAATGGCATCATTATAATTATACTTTTTTGAAGATTAAATTAGCTTTTGAACAAAATAAATACACACTGGATGGAACGAAGTAGTATTTTATCAAGAAAATTATATTTTTTTAATAATTAACTAAATAAAAACAAGTAGTAAATACAAGGAGGTATAATGAAATAAACAGGTACTTTAAAAATGTAAATGAGGTAAATTTGCAGAATATTAAGTCAAAACTTAAATTTGATAACGACCGCGAAAATAGGTACTAGTTCGGAAATGCAATCAACTGCTCCAAAAAGACTTATTACTTTATACCATGAAAATATAAGCATGTATATTTTTACCATTTTTGAGGACTGTATAACTTTTATTCTGATAGTCTGATACTATAAACGTTTTAATATTTAATTTCTAAAAAATACTATGAATCAACTGTGTTATGGAAAAAAACACGCAATATAAGATCCAAACCTAAATTATAACAGAGAGAGATAGCGATAGTGATTTTGAACGAATTTAAAAGCTTTATTACAGGACAGGGTTCATCGTATATCTTAATAGAATTGAAAGAAGTTTGTATTGAAAGCCAAGATAAGAATTCACATGGGGTCAAAAGTTACTTTTCGAACTTTTCAGATAAACTAAAAGAGAAGATGTAGACCTCTTATTTTATACATTTTTTACTATCGTATTAAACAAGCTAGCAAATTTATAAAATAAAAACAACCTCTGTAAAAACACGCATTGAATAGAATTAGTTATCAGAAAATACTTACTCGTTGTATTTTTCATCTTGATATATAGAATATGTTAACCATATACATTTTTAAATATTTTATGTCTGCGTGTTGCATATCGAAAAATTCATAGTATCCTACATAAAAAATATCATTGGTTTGTCTTTACTTGCGAACTAATTAATGTTGGTAGGAACTTAATAATCGCATTTATATGTTCACATTAGATAAAAGCATGAAAGTTAAATTTTAATAAACAATTTTAATTCACATCACTGCATACAGAAGATATTCTCGTTGACAATATATGCATTTACATATATTTATGAAAATGCAACAAATGACGCAAATATTATATATTCCTTTCACAGATGAATTTGTCTATTCTTTATATAGATATAAATATATGTATTCTATATGTTTTGCTTCATCATTTTATTTTCCTTTCTTGCATATTCCTATGCAAAATAGCAATTTTGAAGATATTCCACATACTACTTTATATAAAAGACGATGAAACAAAAATGTAGCCTATAAAAAATTCAATAAAACAATTTTGAATAAAGTCATGTAAATTTCTTGCTTGTTTATATAATAAACTAGAATGGAACCTAGATTTTAATCTAAATAATCTGCTTTGTGTTCCTTGAATACTGGTGACGTTACTACAAGTACAAACGAAGTTTATAAAAGAAACTACAAAAACTGTAATATATTGTTCAGTAGAATACGTATGTATGTAGATGCAAGAAGTTACATAAGGGTTTTCTGTCGTGTGTCTCAAAGAACTGAAATCATTGCTTGCTAATAAAAATACGTATATCTTATGTTCTCCACTTTTTAAACTCATGTTTGATGCTAACATTTATAAAAGGAAATGAGAAGAATAGATTTATATTCATATAAGTATTTTTTCATATGTAAGTACCTACTAAAGGTATTTAATGTTTTGGAATAGTGTGATCAATACCTACTATAGTTTCCTGAATTTGATACGTTTTTAATTTAAAGAGTGGCTGCATGATCTTTTCTATGTATGTTAAGCAATTAAGATTTCCAGAACTTATAAAGAAAATGTAAAAACAAGATTTATAAAAATTAAACATATTATTATTATAGTGTTAAAAATCGGTGTTAATTTTCAGTCTATATTAAAAATATCTTGATGAATAACGACGAAGCTCCTTAATCTAAAAATATATAACATCAAAAATTTAATTATCTCAAAATTGTAAAAATATGTTTGTGAGTTGTTTGACTGGCTTTTCGTAAAATAGTCGAAAGTTTTAATTAAAAATGTATACGCATGGTGAAAATTAAATCTCACTTTTTATTTGTTGGACATTCAGCCAACGTTTTTCGTCGCATTTTAAAATTAATTTCATTGGATATTATAAAAATTACAAATGATACATGTATGTGTCATTTAAACTTATTTTTTAATGTTGCTGAATGAAGTTTTTGAAAAACTATAAGTAGATTAAAAAAATCACTTGAACTTTGTTGAAATCCAGTAACTTATAATTATATTACCTCTAGAAGTTAATTTTTTTAAATATATATTATGAATACATCTTATATCCATACTAAATATTATAAAAGCGAAAGTGTTTTTGCCCTTCCGCATGTTTGTTACCGCTGAACCGATCTTAATGAAATTTGGCAAGGCGATAGCTTGCATCCCGAGGAAGGAAATATGCTACTTTGTATTCAGAAACTTTAGTACGTGTGACCTATTTTATCGACTATAACATAAATCTGTTTTACCGAACCTTCTTCTACTTTTTTTTCTTCACGGGTAACAGTTCCTATATACCTATTCTAAATTCTACACGAACCATATACATCTTATTCTCTATATGAAGCGAACGAAGTTGCAGGTAACAGCAAATATATGTATATTTATGTCAAAATATTGCTATTTTTGGTAAATTATATTTTAAATATATTTTTGAAAAAAATAAAAAAAACTATAGAAGTAAAATATTTCTTTTGAAATATAAGAAGCTTATATGCAACAATGAAGCTTACAAAGATGCATACAAATACCCACAAATATTCTAGAGACAACACAATCATGCATATGAGCATACAAAGCAGAATATATTACTCATATAAATTTCAACTTATAAAAAACACACACAGAATTACAGTGAAACTTTTTCAGAAGCAAGTTTCATAAAAGCTGAAGAAGAAAAAGTTTCGAATAATCCTGGGATGTGTACGACGAAACGAAGTTACATCCTAAGCATTATTAAATTCCTTCACAGATTCTTATCACGTAAAAAAATTTAAGTGACTTGAAATGCACTTGTCTAAGATTTAAAGAAGTTTTCGAAGTATAATCATATGGATTACAATGAGAAAGTTGACATTGTTCGGCGGGACCTTCATGGATTTATAAACGCGATTTTTATACCGATTTTCAGTAAGTTTTTCTTCGACTTTGTTTCAAGTTTGAACGTAAGAATAAGGTGTTTTTTATATATTTATACATATAAATAACTTTAAAATATCATTATGTAAGCTTATTTTGTATACATATATATGGGAATATATGCATTCATGGTATGTACCATATTTTACCTACCTTCACTGTACAAAAGAACTTTGTTTCAAATAACGTAATAGACGTGACAGATTTCTGATCAGTTTTTAATCAATTCTGAAATCTGCCTACACATGTTTGTAGTAGGCAAGAGTACAGGTATTAATTTAAATCCGAAAAAATCATTAAAAAAATGTTCTTTGTATTTATTTTATTTAAACTAAAAAAATAAATAGCAGTTACGGACATTTTGGGAAATATTACTATATATTATTTTTAAATACATACCTAACTAAACAAAATGTAAATTTCAACAAACAATATTTTTTAATTAAAATTGTTCAAACGAAACAAACCACATTTACATTAAACTGAATATTTCTAAAAATACTAAACGAAACATAAATGTTTTTATTTGGGTTAACATTAAAGGATTATAAAGGACAGGATTTACAAAACTGACCGTTTAAACCGTATAGTGGATTATGTATTTTTTTTTACTAATAAAAGTATGTGAAATGTAAAACTGTGATATAAAATTTCTCATTTAGTGTAGTTCACTCAATCATATTAATAAATATAACAATACATTTAAAGTAAATGAAACATAATATATCATATTCAAAGTAGTAGATGTTACTTTAGCATAGGTAAATTTATAGAATGTTAATTGAAGTGCGAAGTAAAAAATAACAACTGTCGAAACTATAAGTTTTTAGTTACAGCAGATATAACGCAACATTCTGTGCATGATATTAAAAAAATATACTTTTTAATGTTATTTCATTAATTTAAATAAATAGAATGTTCCTTTTTCTCGGATTTATAATTGCAGATTTTGTTATAATTAAATAACTAAAAAAAATTATAAAAACATTTCAACAACAGTAATCGTATAGTTCTCTAACCTATTTCATACAAATAAAAAACTCCAAAAACATTTTTACAACGCATGCATATACAAAAAAGAAAATAATTAAAAATATTATACCCAAAAAATGTAATTTAAAAAAGTTCAAATGAAATTCTAGTTCATGAAATATAACATGGCCACGTATTATACTACTGAATAAAAATCAAAATTTTAATTTTAAACACATAAATGTAAAGAAAATAACCGGCAAGGCACAACACCCTCCATTCGGAATATATAATTACTACTCATCTGCCATAAAATTTGCATACCTATTCCGCCTGTATTAAACTTACAGCCGCAAAAACTGGGTTGTAGGAAGAGAAACGGGGTAGTAATAAACAACGAAGTGGCATTACAACGTGCCCTAGCAAAACAACCCTTGTGAAGAATAGGGTTGCCTTGTATATAGCCATCTATTGTGTGTATATTATTGTGTTTTCAATAATTCACCCTTGACCAGAGACTACGTTATTAAAAAAGTATTTCTTTAATATCAGGTTCTTTATTTTTGAATATATTATATTGTTACTTCATCTTTGTAGAGCACAGTTTCAATTTTCAAATATATTATATATTATATCACTATAACTCAAAATAATATTAAGTAAAAGAAAAATTAATGAAGTTTTCTATATATTTCAAGAAAATATGAGAAAAATCCAATGTATGTACGTGATCATAAGCAAAGTTATGGAATTTTGACTTATGGCTGTATTTTACTAGGTGTGCGAAATATGAAAAATGTAATCTGAAAATTGTGGACCATTGAGACATTTTCCAACATCTATTTAAGAAAAAAAAATATTAAATAAGAAAAATATAATTGGTGTGTAAGTATCAAGATAACTATCACTTAAATAATGAAAATGAAATTATAAATCTTATAATAATTGATTTCTATCATTATAATTCGTTTAACTAACGTTGCTTTTATGTTATTTTATTAATATAATTTCTATGAATTTATATAGAAATGGATTATTGTAAAAAAAAACTCACATATGTATGTATAGTTTATACACAATATCTAAAAACAATTAATTGGTTCTGAATTACTAGAGTGTAAACTTTTTATCTCTCGAATTAAAAATATTCTGCATGAATTCACACATAGTATAATTTGTTTAGTTTAAAAAAAAATTATAAATAAAATAACCATACCTAAAAGATCAAAGTAAACCAAGATACATTTCTTGGAAAACAGAAAATTAAAAGTGTTTTCAATTTGCCTTTGCTTTATGTAGAAAACTTTTTCATTTTGCTTTAAATGTTTACTTTTATTTTAAATATAAATATAATAATTATATACGCATTAATGTATGGAAAATACATAAGCTTTTAATTTAATAGAAAATGAGCTGATTTATTCTTTATTTGGATAGTAATTTTTTATTAGATTTATATGACTATAGATCTATGTTTAACTTAAAAAAATAAATCATTTTCATATTGCAGTTAAATAATTAAATCATTTAGGTAAGGCGAAAATAAACGATAAATAAATTAAAATCACATTAACATGAACAAAAATCAACATCAAAATATAGCAAAATAATTGAGGGCAGAAACCAGTAAATGTATGATATCTTCAACCCATATAAAACGAAAACAAGGAAATGAATGTTTCCACTGATAGATTAAAAGTCAAAAAGCAAACAGATAAATAAACAGAAGTCGATAAAAAACTTTTTTCAAAACCACCATTGCACAGCAATTTCATCATAAAAAAACATTGATTTTTCCAACTAATCACACACGATCAAACCAGGTAATAATTTTAGCAGATATCGTTTAACACCCCTTTAGGGTATCTGGTACATTAACATCCTCCCGCTGCACTCCCCTGATGACTAAACAACCCTAGTAGCGACCCAGATATACAAGGGATGAAGGTGATAAGGGATTGTAGTGCATTGACATATTAACCTGGCCTATTCGTGTATGCGGGTTATTGAGATCTTAGATGGCCGAAAAAAAATATTTTTTGCACCTTTAAACATGAAGTAAAAAAAATCTAAATGTTTTCGTTGTTTCGACCGTTTCGATAAAGGTAAGATATAATTTTTTCAAAATTTAATATAGCATAAAAATTGCTAACAATAAGTCGCATTTTATGTAACAGTGTATCGTACACTTATATTTAAAAAAAATGTACATCGAACTATAGAAACTACATCTTTACTACTTACATAGAAAAAAATACTATAAACTAGTAGATATAAAAAAAAATTAAATATAAAAATTATTCGAATTGTAATTAATTAAATATTATTTAAATTGTGTATATGAATATTTAAATAAATAAAACCAAGAGAAATACGTAGGTACATGGTACATGTACATAATTTGTTATATTCCCTTTACAATAATGAAACAAAAAAGAAAGAAAAATTAAAAATTAAATGCATGTTTGTATGTAAATGTACAATGTACATAGGTATATAAAGAGTCTCGTATAATTGTAGTTAAAATAAAAACGAAAACATAACGAGTAAAAAATCTTATTTATGTACAATTTATACTACATTTATTCTAAAAACAATTATTATAACGGGATAATAAAACGGAGGAAATATCTCATAGTACATTATAACATACATATAGTAGAAATTGGTTAAAATTTTATACACTATAAAAAATAAATTAATTTTTACAGCAACAGTAGTCATTAAAAATATAATCTAGTTATTATTTTTTGTTCATTATGAAGTATTTTCATGAAAAATATAAGAATCCCAAAGACAAGATTTGTTATATTATACCTACTTAGAAAATACACCATTTATTTAACCCACTAAAATATAAAACGATGTTCTTTTTCCTTATATTATCATGATTTTTGATGATATTATACTATTATTTTATTAAATTATTATATATATATATATATAAAGGTACAGTTAGACGGGCAATGAAATTGCCAGCAATGTTATAATTTCCATGGATACACTAATATTGCCCCGTGTAACCACACTTGGCAATGATATTTTTGACAAATTTCTCAAATTGCTGGCTTCAAAATATATTTATAATTGTTCTGTGTAACCACAGTATTTTTGTTGATTGACATGAATTTTTAAAATTGCTTATTGCCCGGCCAGAACGAGCAATATTTTGATTGCCGATTGGAATTTGTTTATTATTATGCATATAATTATATAAAATTAATGTTTTTAAATCAGTGTGTATATTATTTACCAGAGGATAAATTCGTATCTTTTTTTTTAATAAGATATCTTATTTTTTAAATAAAATATTAAAATCAATATATTATGTACATATATGCAGGGGTGTGCTGCCAAAAATTTAACAACCGGCTCGCTAAAAACAAAAATTGTACCCTATTTTCTCTCGGAATAGATTGAAATCTATTGTTGTTTTCAAACGGTATACCTAAATTTGAACTCATTTAAAGTAATTAAACTTGCAACTTGTTTTTCATGCATTCCAAAATCATTTTTTCGCATTTTTATTGCTCTTATTGAACGTCTAATTAATTTGTCGCGGAATAATCTAATTAATTTATCGCGGAATAATTTATCAACCGGCTCGCCGATTTTCAAAAATCTTAACAACCGGCTCGCGCGAGCCGGTGCGAGCCGGCTCCAGCACACCTCTGCATATATGCGATATACGCGTGAAATTTTTACATGTAATTTTATCGTCCTTTATTATTATTTCCTTAAAAAGTTTGTGATTGAAAACTTCCTGTTCTATTTTCATAATTCACTCCTTGACACATAAGCTTCGAGTTTTTTTAAATTTCTTTTTTTTAACTCTCAGTTAATAGTATAAAAGTAACAAATGCTGTTCCTAATTTTTTAAGATCACACATATTTTTTAACATTGTGACATTATTATTAATAACAACCAAATTATTTTCATTGCTGAGCAATTAATATTGCTCGTCTAACCACCCTTGGAAATTTTTTGAAAATATTGCCAGCAATTATGTATCCAGCAATCTTTTTTTACTAACAGGCAATAAACTTGCTTCTCCGTGTAACCACATGCAGCAATAATATTGCCAGCAATTCAAAAAATTGCTGGCAATTTCATTGCCCGTCTAACTGTACCTTAAGAGTATATGGTAACCGATTTATTTTCTTACACGGTCATAGCTGATCGGTTTGGGGAAAAAATTAAAATGTTTGTTATAATTCATAAGATAAACATCATCAATGTATTTTCAATACACCTATACCTCACTTTGCGTCGTGGTTACGTTCCAAAAAAACACGACGCAAAGTGAATTATGATTGTCTATAGCAAAAAAAATGTAAAGATCGAAGATAGGTTCCAAGGTTACAAAAATACTACTTTTTAAAAAGAAAATTGAACAAAGTAAACATTTAAAAAACAAAAATAATATAAAATTTTATTACATACATACAAAAAAACAAAAAAAAAAACAAATTCAATAAATAATAATAATAAATAAAATATTCAATTAATTTAAAAAAACAAAATAAAAATTAATCACTGTCTGATGAGTCCATAGTGGCTGTTGCCGTAAGTCGGCTTTCTTTCACAAAAAAATGGTCCAATGTTTGCTGAAAAAATTAAAGACTCGAACCCAAAACAACGCAACTTCGAAAATCTAACGACGCACAGTGAAAATTAGTATTAATTCAGCAGCGACGCAACTTCGAAAAAACGCAAAACGAAACGACGCAAAGCGAGGTATTGGTGTATACATAATACATGCATATATTAGATTTAACCAACGTGGATATAAAAGTCATATCAAATAATATATTTTTTTATTATTTAATAATGGTTTCTTATCATCGATCCAACCAAAGTCTGTTGAAAGTTGAAAGCCTCTGGAATCAAAAATGGGGTAGACGTTTTCCATGCGTAAGTAGGGATGTGAGGGGGGCGATGATAGCGATATAAGACAATGACGGTACATGAGATATAAAATTAGATAGCATAATACAACATATACATATATAACAACAATACAGTGAACAAGAGAGCTGAAACAAAACAGAATGAAGTTATGACTGCTGGGTAAAGAGTGTACAGAGACACTAAATTAGCTAATTACGAAACACTGCACACGGCTATGAAACTAACGAACCCAGCAACGCAGATGCTCTTTATGGCAGCCGGAAACAAAGCACACTGATGGTTGCATATTGTAGCAGCATCATCATCCCAATGGATCCGCCGCCGGCCTAAACCTGATGACTATAATATAATCTATGCCACACTTTCATAGTTTGCTTTTTTAATTATTCGCTCGTCAACGTACAGTAATCCTAATTCGTATCCACGCGTTTCAATTAGTATGCAACGTTCATACACGAATGTGGTGTCGTTTTTTATTTTCAATTTGCCATTTGTGGCCCAAAAATGTTTTGATCGGATTTCGGTTAGGAAAATAATATTAAATGATAAAACATTAATTGCATAATACATATGTTCGTATATGCAGGAATTGACTAAAGTTTATAATTTTTAAATTGGAAACAACCAGATAACTCAACGAATTGAAGATATTTCAAAATACATAAGTACCATACTACCATATATATTTTATTGTATTACATGATATTGTTATTATTATTTCTAATAAGTGTTTTTTTTTATGATGTACGATTATATCAAATGCTATTTGGTTCTTACTACTTTTATATTAAAAAAAATTGACTGCATCAAGTGTTTGGGTCATACATATCAGATAATTTTCTTAATGTATTCATTTTTATCGCTTGAAACTATCACTGTACTGTGCTGCAAGGCCATGCTATTATGTTAAATTTCTCGAGTTCTAAATGTAATCTTCGTGTTTGAAGAACGTTGCTATACATGTTTAAAGAGTTTTCAATGATCGTCTATTGAATTTACGTATAATGCATGCCACGTCTCCTGTCTTCGTAACATCCTTAAGGGTTGCATCAATACATTTTGGTAACATATGTAAATTTACTTTAATTTGACTAATTTACATAACCGAAAAAAAATTTATAATGTTTTAGTTATGAAATTCACAATGAAAATTTACAGATATTTATTTTTTCATTTTAAAAGTTTTATAGAATTCCCTCTATTTGTTCCTTTTCAACTAGAAAAATACTGAACCGATTTCATAAACCTTTTAAGAATCGAAAGCCTAAACTCTTAGAATTAGTTTTAACTAGTTATCAATGTATCATCTCGCCACTCCATTTTAGTAATATTTTCATTGTTACAGTATCGCACAAACTAGGTATTCCATATCAGTACATTTGACAAAAAAACACACCAGTAACTTGACTTGATGTCGGAGTGGAGAGACATATCGCCGTGGTGAAGATATAATGCATACATTTTTAGTGCAGTCGATCACTGATTTCTAAATACACACTGAAGAAACCGCGAGAAAATTATCGAAATTATTTGTAACAATAAAAATATTATATCAGATATTGACAAATAAAATATCATGTAATTCATCTCTTCTCAAGTGTAAGATAAAAATAATTATTATCAATTAATTACCGAAATTTCACACACCAGTAAAAAATCTATTAGATATTATTTCCGAACTATCAAATAAGCTTCTAATAAAAGTAATGAAATAAAATTTTAAATATAAATGAGCTCCCAATAAAAATTAATTATTTACTGATTCAAATTTAATAAATACCCATACACCCATATTTGTGTACATGTAAAGGTATGTGTATTAGACAACAGCCGTAGCATGTATGCAAACAAATTACTGAATATAACAGTAGCACATGCAGAACTCCACCATGTGGGCAAAGACATAACAATGGATAATCGAAATAGAATATAATAAAAACCAATATGCATGCTAGGAAATTAATATGAGATTTTCACAAAGGCAGAATTTCATATAAACTGTTTTCAATGAGTTTCATATAGTCAACACTATATTGTGTTGGTTTATATTGACTATATTACACAGAACAGTATAAGTGGTAAGTATCATTTTATAGAATACGCATATTAATATGAGTATTTTATTGGTAAGCAAGATGGTGGTTGTTACAGTGGTTGTCTAAATGTTTAAATTTCTAAATGTGTATTTTTTTTTAGATATTTGGAAAAATTATATTTTTTTACATAAAATTCTTACATTTTATTGAGGTAGGTACATTTGAACTAATAGTACATATAAAATAATAATCATTTGGAATGAATGTTTTTGTTAATGACAGTGGTTCTAAAACGGAATGTCGTGGTATCTTTGTTTGCTGCAGATATACTATAAGAAAGGCGCCACGAAATTTTTTCGATTATTGGTAGTAGGTTTAATATGAAGTCAGTTTTTTTTCTTTTATAGTTTTTTATTGACTTGGCGCCGTCTACAAAAACTGATAAATTTAATTATTATTTATTTTGCAGTGTTGGTTTTGTTTATTTTTTAAGTTTTTTTCCCCTTTTGAGTGGCGTATCCAAAAAATCCATCGTAAGATTGTAATAAAATTTATTAAGGATAATACACTTAAAAAAATATCGAGTAGGTGCATATTTGTTGGACTTACAAAAAATATACATACAGAAAAATTAATCAGATTCTGATAAAATTTAAATGGGACCACCTTGGGAGTATACTTTTTCAATTAAAATAAGTCCAAATTGGTGCATAATTGTCGGAGTTATGCCCGAACATACATACCAAATATATATATCGATTGAATTGAGAACCTCCTCCTTTTTTGAAATATAATTTGAAAAACAATAATATTAAGACATACAACTATGATGATTAATAAAAATATTCAATGCTAAATATCATTTATGTGTATAAAAGCTGTATTGTTATATTAACACATAGTACATTGCAGTATTTCCAGACATGTAACACAATTTACATACCACTGATTTAGTATCGTTGTGCAGACTACATACTAACAATATTTCCTTAGAGATATACTACCGATGTTGATCAATTAAAGCGCTGCAAATTATAATTGTGAATAATAGCGTCTAAATGGAATTTCTGTGTAAATACGATAAGCACCATAAATACCATCCGAAATACTCGCCTGTTAAATTAGATAGTTTAACTGTTACATTTACTTCAAGATGTCTGTACATAGACGATTATACTCTATGTTTATTCAATTTAAAAGTAACTATATGTGGACACTACGTTTAAGCGATGAAAATTTGCTAAAATTTTTAAAATAAAAACTTATATTTTGTTTATAAAAAATCTATATTGACACTAATCTAAAAAGAATATTAATATATGGATGATTGTGAAAATACTATAATAGAAAAAGGGGACAGTATACGTTTAATGATGATACATGCTAAAAGTGTACCTGGAAAAATAAATAAATTTAATCAGCTATCATCAACAATATTTCTTTATAAGAAAATCACCAACTTTATGTTTTTTAATGTTTAGAAAGTCTTAAAAAAATATTATACAACGAAATATTTAAAAAATAATGAAAGAAAATGCAATGCAAATTTTTGTAATTTTTAACAAATGAATTCCAATATAAAAAGTAAGAAATTGTTGACACGTCAATATAACTAATCGTGATTAATTTTGTTTAATGTAATCGAAGATTGAGTATACCTACCACAAAAAGTTTTAATTAATTGATTTGATTATTTTTCACTTAGGTACTGGGGAGAATACAGACGACAATGATTTCCCTAAAAATTATAGGTATACCCAAGAATAAACACAGATATTAGTTCTTGTTAATATTTACTTAATCAGTTAAACGAATTTTATTTTATAAGTAAAAAAAGAAGCACTGATTTCCTACTGTTTAATCTATTTCTGTGTTCTTATATTAAAGCAAAATCACATTTTACACATGCCAAATTCTCTTTCAATACATGAGATATTCCATTTCTAATCTCATAATGGATATATCGTGCATTCGTGTTTTCATTTTGATTTTAATTTTGCAACAAAACGACTACCATTAAACATGTAAAGATGCTATTTGTATCAGTCATAATAATGGAAACTCTTTAGAATGATGAATATGCCGGCTTTGTTTGAGGACGTAACTTCGTGATTCTGCAATTATAACAACTTTTTAATTAAACAATTTATTTAAAGTTCAAACATTAATAATTCTTGTGTTGTTTTAAGTGAAGATATATTTGACTTTAAATAATAAAAGTTTTCAAGTAGGTACTTCTTTTTATAAATTAAATGTGATTATTATTATTTTTTGTTTTGTTTTTGAAATTTAATAAGATACCAAATCTGGTACCGCTACATATTTCTTATTCTTTTTATATTTTTGTGCTTTTAAAGTTATTTTAGTAATTTATAAAAAACGATTTTCAAATTATTTATAATATCTAGATACTTTAAGTATTGAAATGAAAATGATTGAATTAAATATGATAATTATGATTCATGACTTTACATATTTATATACATACAAAAATATAAGTAATTAAATATGTATTATTTTTTTATCGATTTTTGATTTTAAAGAGAATTCTTTTAGAATAAAACCAGTTAAAATCGATATTTAGGGTGGTCCTTCATATTGTGCTCTGGTTATATCAGTTGTGGTTGTGATTAAATAATAACGGGCGCATTATTGTACAAATGGATAATTTTTTCATTATTTTAAACATCCTCAAAACTAATTGAGTTATGTTAAAAATAGACAGTTAATTACTATCTTTACGAGTTTAACTGTTTAACGTAAAATTTCAGGATTTTCATTGACTCGATTATTTATTCTAAATTGATTTAGTAGCAGAGGATCACTTAATTATGGTGAGTTACTCATTCTAATAAATTCTTTATAAGAATCTAATTTAATTGACCTATTCCAGTTAATTTGTATTAAAATAAATATATTTATAAATAATCTTATAAAATATATACCGGGTTTCCCAGATAACTTTTCCAGCATGGGGATCTCAGTATCTATAAGAGATACAGGTTTGGTTAAATGAGATCAATTATTTGTAAGAAATGGGTGAGTATATTACTACACAAAAAAATATTCATAATTCTATGTGATTTAGGCGATATACCCAAAAAACTGAAAATTCGGAATTTCTTTAAATGGCTATAACTTTTTTGTCAAAGTAGATAGGTATTTTTTTGTAGACGGTTTCTCAAAGCACTATTTTGTGTAGAATCGTGTATTTAGATTTTTTATATCATTTTTAGTTTCCGAGTTATGAGCCCTAACTTTAGTTTTTCTTATGGACCACTAAGTTAGCTATGACATATTTGAACGTGTTTTTTTACTCTACTTTACAACGATACGTCACATGCCATACTTAAAAAAAGTTCAGTCACTCGAGCAAAATAAAAGAAAATGATCCATTTCTTATCCTTGCGTCTTTCCTGGTTAAATTTAAATTAGATATTACTTTATTACTAGCCAACCGATTTGTATTTTTAAATACAGTAGTTAGTAAGTACACAAATATAATCAAAAAATTTAATAACAAAAGTGTATTTATTATATATTTATGTCCTGGCCCTCATACCACTATTGTATAAAAGTGTCATAAAATAAATTGGTGTAATATTTCTAAAATCAAATAATTTATAAATTGATAAGTTTTTATACAAGACACATGATATAAGTGTAAAGAAATGTTGAACTAATTTGAAATAGGAGGTACGTACAACAAAGATTATATAACACATGAATTGAAATTAACGTAAAATTTCATCACACGAACAAACGGGAGTCTTTCGTGCGCCGAGGCTCGATTCCGGCTTTCTATTGTAGAGTTTGGGTTAGCAGAAAGGATATAGCAGAGGTGGGCCAACTCGGTGAAAGGGGTTGGGTGGGGATAAGCCGCGAAGGAAGCACGTAATTGCTGAAACGGGTGAGATGTGGTAGGAATGAGAAAGTCGGTGTGTAGCCGAGAGGTGTGGTGATAAAGAGTAAGGGAGGGGGGAGGGATCTACTACGATAAGTCGGGGAGGGTCTGAATAGGGGATGACGACAGAAAGTTACATATTAAGGTAAACGTTTGTTGTTTTTATGTGTAAAAAATTTACAAGGGAGTATTTTAAATTTTATGGTAAGATTTTACAAGTTCGTGGATGTTTCTTGACTTTTGGATTTTATCTTAAAGGATCCCGCAGAATCATTATGGGAAAGGGGTTTCGGTCAAACTCTGTGAAACTTTGGATTCTGATAGTCCTTTATGAGTAGATCAAAAGTGTCAATGCGCACTAAGCCATAAAAACTCAAACTTTAAAACTATAGCCCTCTGAAGTTGGAATCATGCTCGTCTTTAATTTACAACACAATTTTTTGTAAAACCTTAATTTTTGCATAACTATTTGTATGTGTTTCCAAAGACTTCAATAATTATAATCGATTGCCACCATAAAAAAGTCAACTTTTCAATACTTTAGCAAATGGCATCACTTAAATCTTATGTTACGTTTTTTTATTATAAACCAATTCAATTGTTTCATAGAACCAGCAATATTAAACAATATTAATAGCCAAGAACTTGCTCTAAAAAATGATTTATGTACTGGTGAAAACCGAACAAAAATCGGATCAGTAGTTTTCGAGATTAGCAGTAAAACATACAAAATTAAGCTTCTTTTTATATAGCTAGAGTTAATTAATTGTACAAAAATTAATTGTGTAGTGTATAATATACCTCAAATAAGTCAATAATTACTGAGCCGATTTTAGTGAGTGCGGTTTTCACTATCGAATCCTTATTTTTATTTGAGGTATATTTTACACTACTCAATTTAAAAAAAAAATTATTTTTGTACAACTAATTAACTCTAGTCTACATAAAAGGAAGCTTATTTTGTATCTTTTACCGTTAATCTCGATAACTGCTGAACCGATTTTTATTCGGTTTTCACCTGTAGATAAATAATTTTTCAGAGCAAGTTCTTTGCTATTAATATTGTTTAATATTGCTTGTTCTATGAAACAATTGAATTGGTTTATAATAAAAAAACGTAACATAAGATTTAAGTGATGCCATTTGCTAAAGTATTGAAAAGTTGACTTTTATATGGTGGCAATCGATTATAGAAGTCTTTGGAAACACACACAAATAATTATGCAAAAATTAAGGTTCTACAAAAAATTGTGTTGCAAATTAAAGACGAGCATGACCCCAACTTTAGAGGGCTATATTTTTAAAGTTTGAGTTTTTATGGCTTAGTGCCCATTGACACTTTTGATTTACTCATAAAGGACTATCAGAATCCAAAGTTTTAAAGAGTTTGACCGAAACCCCTTTCCCATAAGGATTCTGCGGGGTCCTTTATTTTATGCTCTGTAATTAACATTATATACTCAAAAAGTGGATGAAACATTATACGATTTTTTAATTATTTCATATAGTTAAATATATTCTCACACCAATGCAAACATAACTTTTGTAATTATCGTACAAGTATGTAAGAATAGTTTCTTTCCATAGTTTTATATAATTTAATACACCAAGTATGTATCTACAGATTCATATAAGATAAAATAATTATATTAGTTTTATACAAAACTATATAATAATAAACAATACTGAAACCTGTCCAAAAGCATGCAAACTAACGCAGTTCTTCTTGACGTTGAACATATACTCGTACATAATTCTGTCACTTTCTCAACACCAATGTAAGCTGTAGGGGTGTGTCACGTTCGCGTTCATAGAAAACTGTGGTACGAGGAAGTAGGTAAGTAACTTGAAGGTGATGGGGTTAAAGCAATCATAATAGCAACCCCCTGCACTAAATTAACACTGGGGTCAGGAGGTCGAAACTGTGATATATACATACATATAGCTGACACATATAGCTAGAGAAATCGACCCTTTGCACAAAATACTTGGCACACTTTATTGCCTGACTTTTAATTGTTATTTTATACAGAGCTCATATCAATTCGAACAATAAATTTTGGTTGTTACATATACACGTTTTTTTTATAGTTTCATTCAACAATTATTCTAATGATTTTTGTGTGTTGAATGGTGATATTGAGCATATCTTAAGTTATAAATCTTTTAAAAAATAGTAATATCCAGATCATTTGAGAAATATATATCAATATAATAAAAAATATTCTAATAAATGATGGATGAATGCAGAAATCAAAGATATCTAACGAAGTTATAAGTACAATAATTGTCTTTCTATTTTTTATCATTATTACCTTAGACCTATAAAATCATCTTCAAAATTGGAATTCATTATTTTATTTCAAATTGTTTTCAAGTGGTAATATGAAGTATAAATAGCTATATAGATGGTGAGTAAAAAATATGGAATACTGTCCACATTTTCTAAAATATTCATTATTTAAAAAAATATTTGAGTATAAGTTTATAGAGAATTACTTCCTATCTAATGCTTGATAAAAAAATGGTTATGTTAATAGAACTTTAAACTTTTTTTTAAATGACAACTGATATTTTTTTATATTCAATGATAAGCTTTTAATTTTTTGCATACAACGCTATGAAATTGTTTATGGTATTACGTACGAAAAATTTTAAGAAAAATTAACTTTAATAATCTCAGATCACATTAACTGCAACTATTTAAAGAACAATACATAAATACATTATTATAGGGTAGTATGTTGTACACATTCATACAATGCACGTGACTAATTAGCAAATTTTACTAGATTGATAGATGTAATAAAACTGTTCTTTACCTACCTCCCATAAATTTCTACATGATTTACAATACCGCACAAAAAATTACCGTCGCAGTTATTGTGTTCATTAGCAGAAGTTTTTTGTTATATCTGTGATCTTACATTTTTTTATTATCTTTACAAAAGCTTTTTTGAATACATATTTTATTTAAAAAAATATTTTAATGCGTCATGTAAAGGTCAAAGCGATTAACTAAACAAAATCTATTATGTTTATACATAGAAAGACATCGTTTCACAATCAGCTAGGGTACAGAATTTTTGACTTAAATTCAGTCATTTTGAGTATTATATGTATGAATTTAAATATTTCTATATAAATAAAGAGTAAAATTATTAATTGGAAGTAAGCGTATAGATATAATTAGATATAATAGTATATGAGGAGGTGAGTTCCAAAACTCATTAGTATAACATAAATTAATAAAAAATAAATGGGAAGTGTTTATTTTTAAAAACTTCCTATCTACAAAATGTTTTCATTTCGTATTTTAAAATACGTATATCTTAAAAACTATAATAATACAATCTTGATTCATATGTTGAACACGCAAAGCTTACTATTTGATTGGATATTTAAATATACATAAAATTCTACAAATGTAAGAATATTTTTACATTATACAGCAAGAAATAAAATTAATAGCGAATATTTATAATCTCAAAATTATAATATCAAAACAATGAAAAAAGGTTGTACAAAATTTAATGCATTTTGTAGTTTAAGTAGGTACCTATACCAATTTAAAAATTTTAATAACTTATAATTTATACTTATATTACAAAAGGAGCTGGTCTTACAAATGTTGATCCTTTTTTATTTATCAAAAATACTATTATCAAACAACGAAAATCTTAACGTGAAAGTCGTGTAGATATAATACATTTTTTCCAACGATTAGAAACACTTGTTATTCATGAATGTGAACAGAAAACAATAAATAAACCCAAAATGAACACATAATATAATTTATTCATACAGATTCCGGTTTGCGTGACCTGCATATGTACCGATTCATGTTACAATATCAAATTATATTCAAAATATGTACTACAGTATATGTTCAATAAATTCTACCTTACCGACCCACAGCAGGACACTTTATTAAAAACCCGAAATTATTTCTAAGACACTTTTGAAAACAAGAAAAACTTTTATACTAACAATATACAGGGTGAGTCATATCAGGTGGAACAAACTTGAACAGTGTATTGAGAAAAATATTTTAAGAAAAAAAGTTTATATGCACATATGTCCGGATTTTCATCATGAGGGAGTTACAGATCTAGCCTAAAATTATTTTTTATTTAATATTCTTAGAATTTAAACGATTATTGACCTGAAACAGAAAGATCTAGTGAATACGATCGCAATACTTCTCGTATCTCCGATAATAAAACAACTCATAACAAAGATACAACGCATTTTATTCATTATTGAATTAAAATCACAATTGCCATGGAAAACTAAAATATGTTTATAAGTCGAGACGTCAGCAAAAACTAGAACATTCACTCGAGTGCAATATTAAATTAAAATCAAGTAAGCTTTGGAAAAAAGAATGGTTGATGTTTGAAATTATTATATTTGTTAAAATTCATTGTTTATTTTGTTAATTTATAACAGCAATGCTGGTTTGAGGGAGGGAGACTGGGTGACTGCCCGGGGTGCCAGTTCAGAAGGGGCGGCGGACGGTCACATGGAGAAAAACTTAGCTTAGGTTCTAATTTTTTTTTCTCTTAAAAAAACGGTCATCATTAATTAAAAAATTTAATACTGTCTTTACTACTATATTTCTCGTAAACGATTGATCTTATGACAAATTAGCCAAGTATATTTCTATTTATTTTGCGTTATATGACCTTATAAAAGTACTAAAAATAGAAAAAATTTAAGAATATTACTGATAAAAATCAAAGAACCTATTGGCCCCACACATCCATCGCTAGTCTAAAAAATCATTAGTTTATACTGGAAATTGATAAAAATGGTAATACTAAAATGGGTATAAAATTTAATTTAATAAACTGTATTGTAATTGGATCTCAAAATATTAAATACAAACTAATTTTAGACAAAATCTTTGAGAGTCTGTAGTCCTCTCACGAAGAGTTTCCGGACACATGTTCATAAGAACTTTTTTGCTTAAAATATTTTTCTCAATCAACTGTCCAAGTTTCTTCTACCTGATATGACTCACCCTGGATTTAAGTTGATAAGGGATCATTTTTCTAGTCCGATTTATATTTTAATTATTAATAGAAAATACTATCCCTAATAATATACTATTTCGCCTCTGACAATATAGTTACTTTTTTATTTATTTTTCAAAATAAACAATACATTATTTTTAAATTTAATAAATGCAGACACTAATAGCCAACAGTTTACAAATTTATAGATTTCAAAACCACTTATAAAATTTTATACTTTGAAAAATCGATAACGAGCGATGTACAAACATTAATAATGGTATACTTAATATTAAAACAAACGGAAATCTTGTACGATGAATATAGAAAAATGTAAATTTTATGGCTTCATATACAAAGCTAATATGAATATGTACGTAATAATGTATACAGATGTCTATAACATTGCTACTTTATAAATATGATAATAATAAAACTAATATGCATTGAAAATGTAGTTTACTTAAATAAATTAGTGATGCGTTAATATAATATGTGTATATAATATAAAACCTAATTAAAGGTTATAAAAACATAAAAACAATTTGTGTAGGTAAATTCATCATTATTATTGAAAGGTTAGAAATAAGACGTTGCTTTGTCTTCTTCTAACATTTTAATTGTAAAAGTAAAGCTGTGCATAGATATATAAAATGTACAAGTACAAATACTTTACATAAAAAAGATAGTTGCGTGTAATAAGTTGTCAAAATTATATTTGAGCACAAATACTTTTTTACAATAATGTACCTTATCAGAAATACTGAAGTACATTAAAAAGGTAATTAAGTACGATTACTCTCCAAAATATTTATGTACAAACGCAGCTCTGAGTAGATTTTCAAGGTTGCAAGGATTTGTTTTATGGTTATAATTTATAACAGTAACTGTAAATAACGTCGCGCAGTTTTTATACATAATTTTTGTTTTCTGCATAATTGTCGCCTGGAATCTAACTTGTCATATGAGCGTGGTAGGACTGAATGTCTCATACTAAACCATCGATATTTATTTTAAATTGAAACTTTACATACATTAATCCAAACTCTATACTAACGTAATCTCGCTCGCGCGTACAAAGAACCCCGCACAGTAAACTAAACGATTTCATTCAAATCCTATCGATTGCAGTCTGATTAAGTATAGCAAGATCGTATGTGAATACCAGAATAAATTGAACGTAGTTATTCTAACGACAACAGAAAAGCAATACAATGAAAATGCATTACTGTCAGGCAAACATATCGATACGTTTGTGTAAAGTAACGGCGATGATGCAAACCGCTCTACAAATATTTGACACATGAACGTGAATGTGGCCCGAAGGACAGGTCCAAAACTGCCGAGTGCGGACATCAATGCCGGAAGTGCAAATTGCAAGGAGGTGTAGCGGGATGGATATCACAGTGCCGGCTCGATCTGCGCTTTTTTCTGTTAGCCTAATGTTCTGTATAATACGTGAAATTAATGATAACCTTTTAAAGTGAAGTTTTATTTTATTTTATTCTAGGTAGGAAAGTCCAATTTTGTTTAAAAAATATTAAAATTATTGAAATATGAAAATCATTTTTTTAAATTACCGATAAGATCGATAAAGTGGGATTTTTTATACTTGCATAAAAGCGTCCATTAATTAATTAAAATCTAGGTATGTGTATCTCCGTAAACTTCATATTTGTAAACTTCTCCGTTTTAGCTGAGAGTGTTAACACTGTTAACAGACCAACAGAAAAACTGTCGACGACATTAAAAAAATAATCATACTCGATTTAAAACGAATACACAAATAAAAGGGTCGATTTAAATAATATTAATATAATTACAATTGATTATAAATAACTAAAATTGAATTCTTAATATTTTCCAGCTGTTTCCAACAATTGCTACCCTGTCTGTACACAACCACACACATGCAAGCGTACATACACACATACACGCACATACAAACACACACGCATACTAACGCAAATACATTTACGTTTACGACTACCGCAGAATATTTGCGAACGATTTTTTGACGTGTCAGTATTGGCCACGTTATTACGTGGCGAAGAGACGTGAATTGCGATCCCAATAAAATGTCTATGTGTACATTTACTTATTTTACTACTACACTTTCCTCTTTTCATATTGTTCGATCAAATTTATGCGATATTGTAAGTCGAGGGCACGAGTTTTCTTATATAGCTCGAGTGCACGGAGACCCCAAATGTATTCAAGAGAAATTCTACAGCCATAAAATACAGTAAGCTGTAAAGAGATTTTTTAATTCTAGAACCATATTGAAATTGAAAACTTGTTGCGAAAAGTAACAGAAGTTCAGACGCACATAATTTCATTTTCCTCCCTAAATAAAGGAAGTAAAGTTAAATTGGTATATATTTAATTACATTAAAATATGATCAGAATATAACATTATTTCTAACATTCATTTCAAAATGAGTGAAAGCATGCTCGACTGGCTCCTCTAAAAACATACGTATCACATCCTCAAGTCCGAACAACCAAACAGATATTGTATGTACATACAAATTAAAATTTTGAGCTAAAAAATATATAAGTATCATAAATGTAATAGGTTATTTGTATTTTTATTTATTCATATTAAAAGGTTAAAGGAGTACCTGAGCACATATTTCTGTTGTAAAATAAAAACACAATTTTCAACCCCTTTGAAAAAAGTAAATAAATAAAAGATTATCATTTTTTATTATACTTTTAATAAACCTGCAAAAGGAAATACCGCCTTATCTCCTTGCCTTTAATTGGGACATAATTCCTGAAGAAAAACGATAAATAAAAATTATCAGATTGCACGTCGAACGCGGTGTAGCTCAGAGAGGGGTTTGTAGGAGGAGGGTGGGGAGAGTGAAATGAAATCACCACGGTGTAAGACTTGATCGATTCGCCTTATTCTAGTAAAAATACATAGATAAAAAAACGCGTAAATATAATTTAATTTTCTACAAACATGCAATTTTAAATTTCTTTTAAAATTATATTTATTCGAGAAAAGCGTGAGTCTAAGATTTAATAAAGAAAATATATATAGCAAAAACAATATCGCACTATTAGAACGATATCATATAATATATTTGGGTACGCTATGGATAGTAGTTTTAAGTTTTTTTACCACTTTTTTGATAGAAGTTTTTAAGTGAAGTATTTAATCATTTTTTAAAATACGAGTAAAGTTTTGTTCATTATTAGAATTTCACATTTTATTTAACTTGGGCGTATTTTTCAGATATAATATACCTTTTTGTAAATATTTAAAAAAATAATAATCATATTTGACTTTATTAAAAAAATAATGAATGAAGCGTGAAAAGAAGTAATTTGATTGAAAATTGTAATTTATTTTTAACTTCGTGTTTCAATCACAAATATTAATTTTCAATTTTAAAAACATCATCTATCATACAGAATAATTTCCTTTGCATTCATTTACATTAAGCATGCATTTTGCATATGAAAACAATAACTACACTTTTGAATGTGAACAATCTAGTTTTAATAAAATAATATAATTCATATACATATAAGATATTATAATAAAGTAAACATTTGCACGGATTTTTTAAACGACTTTGCCATAACTGAGAAAGTTTTTATAATCTATCGAAGGAAAGCAGAAGCAAAACCTAATTCCAATAATACCAATCAATACAACACCTTGGATTTAAAGTGCAAAGGAAGGAGATTCGATGGCGAACCGTCATCAGTGATATATCGAGATGAGGGAAACGGAAATGAAATTAGCATTTAGGCGAACTCGTCTCCGAGATATACTTACCTAGGTCTGTGACGAAAAAACCAACGTCCCACGGCGATCAATAAACTAGCAGACACAATTCCAATAGAATATTCTGGCATCTAACCAAACCATTATCTTGAACCCTTTGAGTACGAGAAAGTTGTGTATTTATTTTTAATATTGGGAATTCTTTTTTCTTATATTTGAGGAACAGTTGATATTCCAAATTTCGAAATAGTTACAAAATTAACGGAACTTTAAATAATATAATTTTAAAATAGATACATACTTATTTTGCTATATTAATTTTAATTACACTTTTGATAAGCAAATAACATTATTTTAAAATAATTCATCTACTCGTATACGAAACATAACTGTTTATTATTTAATTTATAATATTTTAAGTGTTCCATAAGTACAGAAATCGAAGAAAAAAGGAATATGTTTCTTATTTTTGAACCCATTAATTTAGCAAACAATAATTATCTACAAGTATATTCATTATACATACATATATAATATATTTTACCGTTATTTCGTATAAATATTAAAAAAATATCAAACTAAGTTTATAGATATGAAATCAAAAATATTCTTTTGCCACATTTATAAAAATATAAACAACGTTATCTTTACAATGAAAAATATAACTAATTGCTAACCGATCCCAACCCCCTTCCTTGTAAATAAAAGCATTTTAAGTACCAATTTAATTTTTTAGTAGAATGTTGCATTTGACGGCAAACAAAATTTTCAAACTTATAATTAGTGATTTTTCATTAAACGATTAATAATGTTTAATAAAATTTATGAGTTAATGTTAAGAAAATAACTAGATAGATAAAAAATAACCCAGAAGAATATTTTTTTTATATTGTAAAATCTAAACGTTTTATAATAGAACCTAAAAGGTTGAAAGAATCCCGTTAACTTCTGAATTATGTTTTGATTTGCAATCCTAAGAATCGGGTCTCGGTTTAATATGAAGAATTTATTGTGAACGTAAATTTATTAATATATTTTCAAAATCTTCAACACAATTCTGTAATATTGACATTACTTTATTATAAGGAGATATGGTAAGAAATGTATGGCATCAAATTTATATTGATTATTTATGTAAAATTGTCTTCCAATCAAAATAAAATTGAAAAGGAGACAAACGCAAATTAGTACTTATTGAAATTAATTCTTATAATGCATATGCATACATTAATAGGATAAACATATAGTTATTAAAAATATAACTATTCCTAATTAAGTTACTTAAATAATACCCGATTTCACAAACGAGAGATTTATAAAAATTTATTTTAATTGTATGTTTGGCCAACCACAATCCTTAATTGACAGTTCATAATATAGTACTATATAACTGTTTTTTTTTTTTTTTTTTTTTTTTTTTTTTTTTTTTTTTTTTTTTACTTGAAAAACGGAGAAACTGTGGTTTCTTAGTCACTTAAACTAAAAATACACCTTAACCACAAAATTTATGTCACTCGACACGTGTTTCGACTTCACAAGAAGTCCTCATCAGGAGCCTAACGATTCCAGACTGATATAGTCTTGGTCAGAACCTATATATATACTAAAAGGACTTATCACGCTTCAATGATTCAGACCAATCAACGGCAAGGTCTAGAAGGATTGAAGCCGGGATAGGTCCAGTACCTCCATTAAAAATACTATCCTTATCCCTCAAGATTTCTAAGCTTTCTGCTGCGTCTAATTGATTATTATTGCATGTTTTAATTAATTTTAAATTATTAATGTCCGTTTTATGATTTAATGTAGTCATATGATGAGCTACGCTAGATTTATCCACCCGATTGTATTTAAGGTGAGCCATGTGCTCTTTAAATCTAATGTTTATAGATCTCCTAGTTTGGCCTAAATAACTTTTTTCGCAATTTAAACAGCTAATTTTATAAATACCGGATTTATCATTTACTTCTATTTTATCTTTGGGGTTACCTAGGAGAGTTTTAATGTTATTATTATTAGAAAAAGCTAATTTAAAATCAAATTTCTTAAACATTCTGGACAACCCTTTAGTGGTCTTGTCAAACGGGAGTTTAATGTAGTTTTTAGGTTCTTCTTTAATTTCTTTAGTTAGAGTAATGTCTTGGAGACGATTTAGTTTAGAATGTTTTTTATTTAAAATGTTATTTATAATTTGTTTATTAAAACCATTGAATTCCGCAATCTCTTGGATGTATTTAAATTCTTTATTAAATCTTTCTTGAGTTAAAGGGATATTAATTAATCTATGGACCATCGTATTAAATGCCGCAATTTTATGTTGGTAGTGGTGATTAGAGTCAAAAGTTATGTATCGTTTAGTAGTAGTATCTTTCCGGTAGATATCAAATTCTAAAATATTATTATTTCTTATTATTAATGTGTCAAGAAAAGGTAGTTTCCCATCTTTTTCTATTTCACATGTAAATTTAATACTTTTAAATTGCGCGTTCATGTCGTTAATGAAATCATTTAAATTATTATTTTTATTATCAAAAATCGCGAAAATATCATCGACGTACCTGTACCAGATTTTAGGAAAATATTTAAATTTCTTTTTAAAGCTGTGTTCGAGATTACCCATGAACAGATTAGCCAGAAACGGTGATAAACAATTACCCATAGCCGTGCCTTCTGTTTGTTTATAAAATTTATTATTAAATTGAAAATTTCAATTTAATAATAAATTTTATAAACAAACAGAAGGCACGGCTATGGGTAATTGTTTATCACCGTTTCTGGCTAATCTGTTCATGGGTAATCTCGAACACAGCTTTAAAAAGAAATTTAAATATTTTCCTAAAATCTGGTACAGGTACGTCGATGATATTTTCGCGATTTTTGATAATAAAAATAATAATTTAAATGATTTCATTAACGACATGAACGCGCAATTTAAAAGTATTAAATTTACATGTGAAATAGAAAAAGATGGGAAACTACCTTTTCTTGACACATTAATAATAAGAAATAATAATATTTTAGAATTTGATATCTACCGGAAAGATACTACTACTAAACGATACATAACTTTTGACTCTAATCACCACTACCAACATAAAATTGCGGCATTTAATACGATGGTCCATAGATTAATTAATATCCCTTTAACTCAAGAAAGATTTAATAAAGAATTTAAATACATCCAAGAGATTGCGGAATTCAATGGTTTTAATAAACAAATTATAAATAACATTTTAAATAAAAAACATTCTAAACTAAATCGTCTCCAAGACATTACTCTAACTAAAGAAATTAAAGAAGAACCTAAAAACTACATTAAACTCCCGTTTGACAAGACCACTAAAGGGTTGTCCAGAATGTTTAAGAAATTTGATTTTAAATTAGCTTTTTCTAATAATAATAACATTAAAACTCTCCTAGGTAACCCCAAAGATAAAATAGAAGTAAATGATAAATCCGGTATTTATAAAATTAGCTGTTTAAATTGCGAAAAAAGTTATTTAGGCCAAACTAGGAGATCTATAAACATTAGATTTAAAGAGCACATGGCTCACCTTAAATACAATCGGGTGGATAAATCTAGCGTAGCTCATCATATGACTACATTAAATCATAAAACGGACATTAATAATTTAAAATTAATTAAAACATGCAATAATAATCAATTAGACGCAGCAGAAAGCTTAGAAATCTTGAGGGATAAGGATAGTATTTTTAATGGAGGTACTGGACCTATCCCGGCTTCAATCCTTCTAGACCTTGCCGTTGATTGGTCTGAATCATTGAAGCGTGATAAGTCCTTTTAGTATATATATAGGTTCTGACCAAGACTATATCAGTCTGGAATCGTTAGGCTCCTGATGAGGACTTCTTGTGAAGTCGAAACACGTGTCGAGTGACATAAATTTTGTGGTTAAGGTGTATTTTTAGTTTAAGTATATAACTGTTAGTTTATTAAAACCAGGAATTTTGTGCGTTGAAACATCTGTACTCTGTGCAATTTTTAAAATCATAAAAATGTACCTAAGTGAAGTTATGATTAAAATAGAAAACAAATAATAAAAAAAGTTAATTTCAACGATATCAACAATAGGTCAAACACAAAAAAACTTGAAAGAGTTAACAATATAATATGTCACTATAGAACAAAAGTAAAGCTTGGAAATAATGATTCAATATAAGATTGAAAAGAAGACCAAATCAAACAAAAACTCTGTATCCGTTCACACCCTCCACGTTTTTATCGGCGCTTTCCAAGATGTACGCTTTTAGAACAAAACACTGAATTTACAGTAGTGTTTGTTTTACTTTTTATAACCTTAATAATTTAATAGCAAAGTTTCAAGTCACGTCTCCCGATTTAAAATTATAGATTCAATTATTTTATATTTAATATTACATCAATCTTCGCGCACTAGTGGCTTTTAATATAATATTGACTAATCCAGGAAGAGAAGATATGCATGCTGCTTTATATTCAATTTATAGATTTACATATGGGAAATGCTCAAAAACTTAATATATAGGGTGTCCTATCATAACTTGAACACAGCATTATTTTGATATGATTGCATTTTCGAGAAAAATGTTTCAAATAAAAGTTGTTTGGTGTTGAAAGAGAAATAAAATAGTATCATCAGTTTTTGATTTGATGGTCAATTGCAAGGTCAAGTACAAATTTTATTACTTCAAAATAAACATTGTACTTAAAAAAAATTTGGTTTCCTAATAAGACTTCATAAAGTCCAATATCTCATTATTTACTTAAATTTCATGGAACCTAACATTTCCCCCTCAAGGAGGAAATAAAATAACTTTGTTTAGAAAAAGTAGAACCGAAAATTCTTCGGCGAGCTACTACCGTTAGCTTGCAATCAATAGTTTGGCTTTCGATTTTCGAGAATAATAAATATAAAAAAATTAAAATTAATTAAATTTTGTTTGTTTTTATATTTTTTCAAAATGTTTTTATTTTTTAGAAAAACTGTGCACCCAAACACACCAGAATAAATTGAGGTTAATAATTTTGTTAAAAAATGTGAAAATAATTCTACACAATAATTTTTATAAGAGTGGAGTTTTTTTTAATTTTGTCACGTTTGTCAAAAACAAACATACTTAATTCATAAAATCCACAAATTTATATAGATTTAATGCGCTCGTAAATTTTGTAGTCCCTGTAAAAATAAAACGACGCACAACCAGATGCCTAAATGAGGATACTTTATTTTTAAGAGGACACTTAATATTTCAATATCACTGTACTAAAGTGTGAAAACAATTTTTTTTCAGTAGAATAAAAATGTATTTGGAATTATTAATTAAATACTATAGTGTTTATTATCAAAAGGGTAAATATTCTTCAGCATAATTAAGAAAATACAAAATAGTTAGTAGTTGTTCTTGTATTTATAAATGGATGGAATATTGATATAACATAAGTTTGTCAATTTTGTATAAGTTTTATGTAAAATCAAAGAACGAGTTTAATGTAAAATCTCCTATTATTGGACTTTAGGTGTTAAGAGAATAATTACCTTTTTTGTGAAAATATATTCTGAATTAAATTTTTATTACAAAAAATTCCAATGTCCGGTGGTTTACTCCAGCACATAACTTAAAAATGCACAGCTATAAATAACAAAAAAGCAAGTGCAATTATAATAGTGGCGTGTTTTTCATCAACCATACACGTACAAATACAGCAAAACCGAAGCACAGTTATGAAATATAATGTAGCAAAAAACGCAGTTAATTTTACATACATTGCTGTTAATGGCCCATTCTGCAAACCACATATCCTCATTCCACAGTCTCGAGTGTTATGTACATCGAGTCCTCCGACAATTATTCGAACCCGTAATCAGGGCTGGTGACAGTTACTGGACGCTCGGCTATATTTTTATTAAATATGCATACAGATGCACAGCACAATGCAAGTCTCGGGCATTACATCATCTGATTGTGGTACAAGAATTGTAATGGAAATGATAATTATGAATTAGTAATGCACATTTTACATGGGATTATACATACGGGCAGAATGCAAGAATATTTTGCAAGATAGGTACCTACATAATATTTATAATATTAACTTTCTGATTTTTTTTAATTGACATATCTTTCTCCAGACAGCTGAATATTAATAATGTTTCCTAAAAATATATTGTAATAAAATATCATCATCCTCAAGTATCCCTATATAACATATAAAAAATAAATACATAGAAATTGAGGCGTGTTATGCGGTAACGAGTATATATATATTTAAATTCGCAATAATTTAAATTAAAGAGAAATCCAGTGGTTTTAAAATTATACATACCTAACAGTTAAAGATTTATTATACAGTTAATCGTTTTAAAAACGCCCTCAAAATGAGCTTATTTTTATAAAACACAAAATTATGCGACATTTTTACAACGATTAACACTGTAGTAAATCTTTAACTGTTACGAGTATATATCATTTTAAAGCTACTGGATTGCTCTATAATTTAAATTATTGCGTATTTAAATAAATTTCCCAATTATCGAGATTTAATGCCTTAATTTCTCTTTATTTTCTATAAAGATGATTGTTGAGACACCTGAAGATGATATCCAATCACAAATTCATTTGTCAAGTGTTTTTAGACTATGAATATGAAATGTTGGGAACTATAATAATTTGATCCCCGAAATTTTCCTATTTTTGCTCCATTGTATATTGTGTATATAAATGTAATCCATATTTGAATAAACATTTATCGGATGAATAAAAAAAAACCATCACCTGTTTAACAACAAAGTTCTATGGAGCTACAAAATAGACCGACTTAAGATTAAACTATTCTTTAAATGGTTGATATATTGTTTAATTTTACATTCTATTTGAAATAATAAATCATTTAGTAGCTAGCTACCGCCTTTAAAAAATGTTACATAAAAAATTTGGTCTATAAAGAAATATTTATATTTATGATTGTATTTTTTTTTTAGTTAGTGACCCAAAACTGTTTAATAAATCGCTGAATTCTTTTTTCGGAATATAGTCGTACTGGATAATGAAGTTCAAAAACAGAGAAATTTAAATGTCAATATTGCGACGAAAATGTATGTATCTACATTTTTTTTCGGATGAACCAAATCGGAGATTTCGTGGAATGAAATTTTTTAATGGACTATGATTATTTGTTGGTATTTTTTATACAATATTGTGTAACATATACCTACATAGTTTAAAATTTAATACATACCCTTCCTTTTGCAATCATTTTATAACGTTATAAAAAAAATTGTGATAAAGTTATTTTTGGGCCTACCATAGTGATGTTCCTCTTAGTATTTGTAAGAATTTCTGTTGGTGTTTATAGCCAAATAACCCGAGTACAAAATTTTGATCTCACAGTAAATTTTGATCAAGTGTTAAATTTACAAGAAAAAGTGTATTTACGAATTTGTCGCTATAATAACAGGATACATTATACACCCGGTGTATATGTCCAACCCTGTTGTCGAATACAATAGTACAAACATAATAGCACCAAACGCTTCAGTATTCCAATGGGACTGTGCAATAGAAGTTACAATTATCGCGTTATAAATGTGCACTGCTATTTTCACGTACGAATATTCACATGGTTACGTTGTGTTATTACAAAACCGGCTACTGGCTAACACACTCTCGCACATACACTGTAATTTACACCAGACGCGATTGTATCTTTATCCAACGCCGCATAACCTAATATCTCTCACTCCATTGTGTATATAATTGTATGAATTAACTGTCGGTTCAAATTTTTTATGTCGTGTACACGATCTTTAAAAATGTTGGCGAGTGAAAAATATTGCTACAAATCAGACAATGCAATATTGTATATTTTGTTTTGTAAAACGTTTTTTTTTCATACATTGCATGATGTGATGTTATCATCTGCCATTGATTCAAATAACGTAATTTATCATTTAATAAAAAATACTAATATAAATTACAACACTATTTTGTTATCTGGTTACTGACTGTAAGTCGCATATTTTTTTTAAGCTCGGGACAAAACGAGTTATGAACATAGTATGTGATATTATAATATATAAATGTTAGTTATACTACTTCCCTGCACCTCCACCATATGTAATATATGTATATAAATAAAGAATTTAAAATTCAATAAGTCACTATTCTACTTCCCTGAATAAACAAAGACTTTTTATAATAAAACAACATAATCGATTCTAATTCCGACAATTTCCTCATTAAAATTGATAACTAAAACTAAAATTAAATTCAATATAAAAACTCAACCTCGACATGGTAACGAACCTCTCTTTTCACCGCAATAAATGCTCGTGTACTATCTCTTTCCCACACACGCAATGTGAACAGTTCCATCTACAAAACAACGACGCATCATCAAGAGTGCCCTTTACGGATCATAACTATACAGTTCTAGCTTCGCTCCAAGTTTTGCATAACTATACACACGGGAGATATAACTAGCTACTATCTCGCTCGTAGCTATCGGGCTGTATAATCTTTCATCTCACCCCTGTCCAAACAGCTCCCATGGTCCGTCCCAAGCGCGTTATTTCGTTATTACTATATAACACACCGGAGTATCACGGAAGGTGATGATTCCAGAGGTAAACTCAACAACAAGTCGAATTTTAATTTCTCACTGAAACGGGACACGTGCTAATAAAACACTTTTTCATAATATTTTTTTACTGTAGTAATTTGAATATATTTAATTTTCTTCTTTCACATATTTAATTAAAGTGTGTTAAATAGAATACACTTTTTTATATTAAAATAATTGAATTTTTAATTTCAAAAAGGTGTCATGTTCCAGTAGCTACGAGAAAGAGTCTTATTCTGTATTGGAAATGGAAAAAAATAACCTGAAAGGCTTCGTGAGTTTCGAAAAAGTGTCAACTCTAAGATTAGTGTCCTTTTCGAAAGAACCCACCAGTCTTACTTGAAAATGCCCTTTACAATATAAATCTTTCTATGAAGACCTAGAGATCTATGGACGTCCCGAGGAATATTTAAAAATCGATTGATAAAAACTAGTCACCTTGTGAATCTTCATTAGTTTCGAAAACAAGTCATATCCAAACATTTAAATTTGATCTAACCAAAAGGAAAGGTTTCAAAAATGGTCACCACTGCCAGCAATTACAAAAAAATAACCAATATAATGTTTATGCAAATTTTAGTAGCGCTGATTCAAATATATAATTAAACGTAGTTTTCGTTTCCTGTTAAATAAGAATTTGATTACATAACACCTTTTCGAAATTGACAATTTAATTAAAAACACACCAAAACTAATACTACATTATATTGATTCCAAATATCATAAACAGAGTAATGATATAAAATAATATCAACAATTATCCTGTTAATATACGAGAATATAATAAATTACTATATGAATTTTCTTTTATTTTATTATGCATTTTTTATGTATGTATTCTGATACGTAAAAACATACAATATAGGGCTAATATTTCCATTTTATTTCTACTTATAAAAAAGTAATTAACATTAAAGGAAATAATATTCACGGACCTTGACTATGTTACATCCTGTATTTGTAACAAGAAATGTAAATTATGTACGTTTTATAAAATGAATATAAAAAATAATCTACATAACAAAAAAATCATTATTATTCCTTCCTCAGCTACGTAAACATCAACAAAAAAAACGAGCAGTTGTGCCACAACAAAGCCACAAAAATATACTGGAGCTAATTTACACATCAACCTCATTACATCATCTCCAACAGGAAGATAAAATCAACAATCAACTTCCTCTTCATGAAGTTATTATTCCAGATCTCATTCCATGAAAGAAATCAACTGTACACATTGGACGATGAAGAATAATGCTGTAATAGATAAATACACTGAAAAAATAGTATACTCAATCTTTCTGTATTACAAAATTTTAAAATTACTTTTTAAAAGTATGCTTCTTTTTTTGTGTTGATTCTAAAATATACAGAAATTATCATTAACTAATTACATTTTACATAGGGTCAACTGGGGTAAATATGAAACACGAAAAAAAAGGGGTAAAAGTGAAACAAGCTTGTAACTAAAAAACTAATTTCTTTACAGGAGAATTATAAAAACTGACATGATCTTTAAAGATTCGTTAAAGCGATCTGAAAATATAAATCGCCTAGTAAGTGATATGCCCCCCCTACAGACTTTTCTGTTAGACGATGGCAAAACGTGTGAATTAAATTTTAATTCTTTGCACATAACTTTCTGCATAACTTAGGTATAAATTAAAGTTACAAATTTCACATTGAAATGCCACAAAGAAAATAAATCAAAGTTGCCTTTGTAGTTTTTCTTTTAATTTTTCGATAAGTATTTTCCATCTAATTAAGATTTAAAAATTCGGGAAAAAGTGAAACAGAAATATGGGGAAATATGAAACACAGCCGGGGATAATCTGAACAAGTTTTTGCAAGTCTGGACAAGTCACACATGTTACAGTTAAAGTCAGTTTGAGTGCAGATTTCAGAGTGGACGCATCATTTTGGTTGCAGTCTTCAAAATGCCACGAAATTACGTTAAAAAGGTCCTAAATACCAGAAAGCAAGAGTAAATGAAGCAGTACAAAATATTATCGATGAAAAACTATCAATACGTAAAGCTAGTGAACAGTACGCTATAGACCAGGGTTTCCCAACGGGGTCTTTGTGGACCCTCTGGGGTCTATGGAAGTTTGAAAGGGGTCAATAGTACATCAGGGGTCTATGGAACAATTTGTATGTTTTGAAAATCGATGTTTTTTTCTGCAATGCAAGAGTTTAAAAACAGTTAAAAGAGCACAAAAAAATGTTTCACTTTTACCCCATTATTTTTAAAAAATTCATTTTCGGTTTAAATATTTATCTGATATTTTTCAAACTATGCAAATGTATTTAGGATGATATTTAGAGTACACATTGTATGTGATATATTAGCAAGAACGAATATTATTTTTAAAAGAATACATTATTCGCAAGCATATTCTAAGTTTTATTGTAATTTCCACAACCTTGAAATATATTTCATTACCTGCTGGTTAGACATTTATAACCTAGCAAGGTGCGACACATGTTTCCTATGCAGTTTTTCCCACTTATTTCATTTTTACCCAGCAAATATAAATATAATGCATTATATGAAAGTTAGAAGCCTGTTTCATTTTTACCCTTACCTGTTTCACTTTTTCCCAAATTAGAGGTTAAAAATGAAACACACATTTTTCATTTTTTAAATCTGTGTTGTATGGTACAGTTCAAATGATGTAGGTATTTGAAAGGGTTATTCATAGCCACATCTAGTACAAAAAATTAAAATATGAATTTGTATCGTTAACTGCCAAAAAAAATGAAAGATTTGTATTTTGTTTCACTTTTACCCCAGTTGACCCTACCTATACTAATTTGGTATACAGTCTTTAAAACGTATATTTCCTCCTAAAAATACGAATGGGATTGTAGGGTTTAGTTGCAATGTGTTATCTATATTTTATATTTAAGCAAAATACTATACCTATTAACTTAAATGTTTTTAATAAAAAATTCCAACAAGTTAATTAAAAACAAACATTTCAATGATTTCGAATTGTAAAGCTATTTATATTATCAAATAATTAAACCTATATTTTCACTAATTAAATTTCAGGTTATTGCCTTCAGTTATATTGAAAAATTATTTCAACTTTTGTACGCTTTTATTTAATTAATTATTACGAACACCGCCTGGAATGACTCATGTATTTTAATATATAAATAAAGGGTTAAGCATTAATTACATTATCGATATAATATTTCAGTTATAAAATATATACCCTGATATTTTATAACTGAACATACATATAATATTTGTACGTAATACAAATATTATTTATAAGTATAAGTATTAAAAAATAATAGTATAATATGTTTTAAAGTAAGAAGATAATCTATTATTTCAGGTTATGTTAGCTTCATGAAGCTTAGAGAGAGGAAATGAAACTCGAGTGGAAGGGATGTGTCGAAAAAACAGAACCTGGAGTAGGCGGTCCGTATTTTATGGACCGCTGCGCAGAACTTTGTACGCATTTACCACTCTGTACCTTGCAATGCACACACAACTATACGGATGCGCAGTCAACTACTGCGCAGCGGTCTATGCACGAGAGACCACCCACTTCGACGGTCATATTTCGACACATAAAATTGTATTACAGAGTATCATCTCCACTCTCTATTCTTCATGGTTAGATTTTTTTTAATTACGTTGCTAATATAATAATAAAATAACTATTTATTTTCCAAATGACATACCAGTACCTCTATCTGAACAAAACGATCTACCAATTTTTTTTAATTTTCATTTTAACAATTTAACTCTATTTAAAGCAGCATGTATTAGAATACTTTTTGGGATTTATTAAAACTATTCAATAACTTTTAGCACAAGGAAGTACTGTGCAATTACTTAACATATATATTTTATTTATATTCATTCAATTAAATAGTTTATACATTAACTTATGAACTTTTTGGAAAAGTAATTGTATTAAAAGCCAAAAATTACACATAAACTATGTATTATGCATATATGTATATTGTGTATATTCATTTACCAAAGACAGAAAAAATGTCTAAGTAAAATTATAATTCTTCAAACATATTTGAAATTCGTCAAGACACACTATAATATATGTAAATCAAATAATCCAAATAACAAAGTCTTTGTACGTATTTAACAGTGTAGCCGGCATCTTACTACAGCACAAAGCAAAGCAAGGCCTTAAGCGGGTGTCGACCTAAGGCCCACGAGATGCCGCTGTCTGCAACAGGAACCGGAACTGGAAGGGACGGCTTTCGCCTCCCGGATCAATAATGCAGTAGCCTAGAGCGTGCCGAGACGAGCGTTGCGCGGTACGCAGTGTCTCTTTCGCACACGCACCACGTGCGTAACGCCATCACTGTCCGAATACGCAAAACACGCACGCATCGTACAATAACCACGATCCCCAAAGGATCGCAACAATTTAGCATCAACAATCTCAATGCGTCTTCCTTACATCGTAACTAGTTTGCTTTTACGGCATTACGTTTACTTTGAGACGCATTCAGGTTTATCTGGACAGTTGCTAAAATCTGGTAAAGGTGAGACACATGGTTTATCAAAATGGAGACTGTACCCTCTAGGGAAGTGTGAACACATTACGAGAAAATCGTGAGTAAGTGAAATATTCAAGGTTTTAAGTAAAAAGAGCATTTTGTAGCCTAAAAATAAAACCATCGTGCATATAGTGGTATAAAAAAATATATATAGAAATTGACTGAGCAATATTTTGCAAATACCTACCTGCAATGATTTTATCTCCAGAAAACGAGTTGTAATATTTATTGGAAAACGAACACGTTGTACTACTATTTGTTATAATATAAATAATTTTTTTTATAACATCAAAAAAATCTTCTCAAACTGTATGAAGTACATTAATATTACTCTAATGCAGTGATCATCAAAGTTAGAAACATTTTAGATCCCTATTGAGATTATAAATTTATGAAAAAATTGTGTTACATTGACGTGCCAAATAAAAAATGATTTAATAAAAAGTAAAAAGACATTATGCCACGTACCACTTGAAACCTCTTCGTGTACCCCTAGGCCCTAGGGGTACACGTACCACACTTTGGTAAACAATGCTATAATGTATTTTATATTGATGTTTTTTTTAAGACATTTAGAAACCTAAGTAATTTTCTTAAATTTTCAAGATGTGAAAATGTGAAGATTCCAAAATAACGTCGTGTTTAGACTGAAAAAACAAAACAGCAACATCGTGTCGTTTTCACAAAACAAATCCTATAGGTACATTTTAAAAATATTCGGTCTAAAAACGGCATTAAAATTATCTCACAAACATTCCCTTTGATAATAACTGATCTTAAGTTTCGAACGAAACTTGCATTTATTTGTAACATAATACCGCAAATAAAACAGAAAACCATGCTGCCAGTCGTACACTGACAATGAGTAAATCTTTGCAACAAGAGAACGTTCTATACAATATTACAAATTACTATGCAACACGTTCGTGCAACATTCTTGATATAACTCTCATTGCAGTAGAACGTTTAAACATTACATGCCTGTGCTCTTATTACCCATCTAAATGTGCATATCTATCTGTTCAAAACATAATATACACATTCGTTTGACACAGTATAACATACTGTACGATAGTAATTTATTTGTTACGTTTACCTTGAGATGCATGCATCTATTATGTATCTGGACAATTGTTACACTGTGCTCAGCTAAGCAAAGGACAAGATGAGGTAATAGAAACGTTGCTCGAGTTAATTAGGTTAAATAATAATATACATTCGTATGGACGACGTAGTCTCTTCATGTTATACATACAGAGACGTGTTTATATAAAGTATTCTAAGTGAGAATTCAAAGCAGAATTAGGATTATGAGATATACATATATGTAAATACATTAGCTTTAGCTGTATATACGTACTATATGAAATTTAACATACATGTTGTGTACATGTTTGTTATTTTTAGGAGAATTAAAAACTTTTCTATTATGTGAATAGTTAGTGTTTATTATTACAAATGATCAAAATTCAAATGTATGCAATGTGAAACCAGTTATAACGGTCGTTTAAAGAAGAAGTCGGTTTAAAATAATAAAACTTTATTATTATTATATGATATTTACTTACATGTTGTGTAATTAATTCAAAAAATAAGTTTGCGTTGATATAATAAATAAATATAATATAAGCCATAGGTGTTAAAATATTAAAGATGTTAATTTTTTTATTATTTTAAACTTTTTCTATTTTGATCGCTAAATATTTGATTGATGAAGATATAATCGTATATTTCATACTACATTTTTTGGTATAAATCTTGTAGCAAGTAATATTTAAATAATTATAACTATACCTAACAATAATAATAGTTTATTCAGTAAGTGTAAAAATATTTATAGAATAGATAAAAATACAAATTCATTGTAAAGAATTTAATATATATGAACTGGATTGATAGCTTTTATCCTGAAGCAGGACATAGGATACTTTGTATTCCAAAAATTGGTTAGATAAAAAAAATACAAATTCCACATGGACAAAGTCGCAGTAACAGCTAATTTTATTGAATTGTATAAAAATTTTTGTTACTTATGGAAACTAATATATATTTTTTAATTTGTAAACTTAATTATAAAACTTTTATACAATAAGATGCAAATTAGTCATACGGTTGTAAAAAATTTAATTAATTTAAATAAGGTTACCTGTATAGATGCATAAATCAATATGAAAACTAGAACAATCAATAGTTATACTTTTTAAATTATCAGATCAATGAAATTAAATTGGAAAAAATAATAAGTCTAAACATTAAAATAACAATTCTGTTTTTCACACATACTATGTATAAGAAATCCCAATGGACATTCAGATTAATAAAAGCAAGAATTTTCGGCCATGTATAAATGAGCGGACGAGATGAGAATGAATGTATTTTTTGGTAGGGAAAGGGAATAATTCATGTGTAAACAATGCGAGCAGTCCAGGACGGAGAGGGATGTGGCGGACCCTGCAAAGCGATACGCGTTCTGTTTTGATTGCCGTAATTGGCTTACGATAAAACAAATTGTAAGCGGAATTGGTTACAGTGCAGTGGCGCCACAGCTTCGGTCAAGTACTCGACAATTTACTTTATATGTCTGATTGGATTGTTGATATCTGATTTATGGACTGCTGCTGTGTTTATTTTCTATGTATGGAATCCATAAAACGTTATAACATCACAGAGCAAAACTTATGCATTTGTAATGTAACATTACACTAGTTATATATAATACATATATGTGATGTAAAATAATTTAAAAATTACAGTGATAAAGTAATCTTAAAATAATAATTGTATTTTGTACTTCTAATGGCTATTAGTGCATCACGCCGAGATTACAAGACTTGTGAAACGATCTATAATAAGTACTTAGTATAATTTTTGGTTCGATGATGACTATACGAATGTACAACATTGATTTTTTTTAAACAAAAAAAAATAATAATTCACAAAAGATCGTGATCAGATGAGAAATCCTATTTTCAAAAATAATGTTAACGGTTGATTATTTGTGTGATATCTTCTTGATAAATACCACATCAGATTCCGCAAATGCCAGTTGGTGACGTCATCCATAAGAGCAGCCGTTTAAATATTATTATTTCTAAGTTTCTAACAACTATTCAGTTATTCCCCTACTCGCAATATTCCCTTAGTTTTGCAATTTCATCGATTGTTTATACCAGACTCAAGACTCAATTTAATAAAAATTCATTTCGACGTTGTATTAAATTTCTATTGCAACTGTTATTTCAACAAATTGATATTTCAATTGCGACAACATAGTATCAGACTGCTAGTCTCCACTTGTTCCAACCAACGTTGCTGATCTCATTATCAATTTACGACGACTATATTATTTTCAAAATATATTTATTAAGTTGATTACACACTTTGACGTGCCTAAAAAGACGCCACTTTCAGAATTTTATTTGAAAATCAATTACACGTACATTACATGTATGTTAAATAAGTTATAAAAAGCGTACACATTTTTGGTGTCGCGTCGCTTCGAAATAAACGAGTAGTATGGTTGACACACATTTTCTCAATTGAACTTGTACCTATCTTTATACACTTTGGATTTTCTTTAATTTTGAAAAATACAAATTAAGTGGCAGTTTCTTTGTAAATAATTATTTTAAAAAATTTGAAATTTTTATTTTTGTAGTGCAATAGAGGTTGGTATCCTTAGCTAGTGAAATAAGTCAATATATTGTTTCAAAAATAAAATGTACATTTTTGGTGAAATTGTATTTGAAAAATATACTTATTTTTCCAATACCATTTTTTATATACAATATACAATTCACGTGTATACATGATAGAGTATACCTCAAAAAATAAAAATAAAATGGGGATAACCCCGTAATACGAGTATACGTATAAAGGTACTAAAATAAAATTTTCTGATATAAAAAAAAATTAAACATCATTACTCCACTTTGCACGTATTCTTTCCAACGCCATAATGAAACGGAGCCACGTGAAGTGCTCAAGTGCTATCCACTGAATGCACAACATTTTTTCACGAACATCCGCCGCCACTGCCGCCATGTACAAGACCCTGCCGGTCTGTTACAATATAATACACGTTTGCGCTTTTTATAATCCGAACTACTTGCACAAAGGGCGCTCGTTCATCATGGAAGAACAGAGGCCACTGGGACACGCAGGCGGTGTAGGTTATTGTTTGTGGAAGAATTTAAATAAGGCTATTAATTTTTGTAGAACTCGTCGCCGGTTTTAATATTTGTATGAAGCATTGTGATCGCTTTAAAGAAATTAAATGTTTTATATTATTATCGTATTTCATTCTGTGTGATTTACATGTGTTAAAATGTGAATAAAAGTATGATTCTACCATATGACGTTTTAGTTTATCAACTTGATGAATATTTCCATATAAAATCAGAATACGTTATTTAAAAAATATGTTACCAAAGTATAACAAAAACATTAGAAGTATTATATCCAAACAAATAGTATAGATAGTTTAAATCATTAGAATTATTTTTATTATAAATAAAACTGTATCTGTACGTGTGCATGATTTGCGAAAAATCTATGAATAAAATAATGATATGGTGACTAATTTTAATTATTATACTGTATTAATTTTTGTTTTAAAATTTTCCAAAAGGAATAATAAATCAAGTGTTGATATTCTATATTATCAAATATAGAATATCAAAAACAATTATGATATTTTAACTGGAATATTCTTTAGGGTATCAGAAGTAATATAATAAAATGTGAGTCTGTAGACATTTAAAGTTGTATGCCTCGTTTAACTATAAAATACATATAATACAGCCAAGAAGTTAGTGTGGATCAGTAGAAAACATATTTGTAAAGCTCAAAAATGTCCTTATAATATATCTTAAAATGTCCCAACTGTAAGAAAAAAACGTTATTAATTAAACTTTTTTTTTAAATATAATAAATAATTTTTTAATTGCATTTTCTTCAGTTGAATTGAATATAAAGATCTCAAGATAACTTAAATGTTATCATAATCATCAATAATTTTATTTATATTTTACCGCACACTGCCGTGCAAAAGTCTTTGGATACCTATCATCGAGGGTAAATATACAGATTTCGGTTAATAAAATATCCTCAAAACAGTAAAAAAAAACAAATTCTCGTTAGCTTTAAAGACACTGTGCGTCAATACTTTTAACTTGAGTAATCCTGACCTTTCAGACATATAATTCAAAAAATTTCCTTAACATTGAAAATTGTAAATGCTGTATTTTAGATATGCTAGGATTGTTACAAAAGTTGTAATTAAATACTCTTATCAACATTTAAGGTTTTTCATCAACCATTTTTGGCAGTTTTGTATTTATAATGTGCAAAAAATTGAGTGTACGAAGGCTTTTACACAGCAGTGTATGTATGAGTTAATTTGCATTAATTAAATTATGTAAGATAATTAATTTCTATAGAAATGTTTGTAATGATACTCATCGATTCATTGTATAAATGTATACATATAAGAATCATTTCGTAAAACGGTTAGTTTCTGCGGAACATCATTATTATATTATTAATAAAAATAATTATTAAAGAGAACAATTTCAGATATACGAAGAGTGTTTAGAGAACTATTTTTGAAGTACAAAAAAAATGTTTTTACACTGGTCTTTATTAAAGATATACATGTACAATGTACATACATGAGAATCATGTAGGTTATAACCAAAATCAACAAATATTACGTCGGATGATTAAATTGCTTTGTTTGCAGATCACTGATCTAAACATTTACAATAGTGCAGCGAAGCAAACTTTTTACAATATTTATATATAGATATATTTTATTCTCCGTATAATATTTATATCCCATATACATCCAATTTTCTTTCTACTGTCGTCCGAAGCCCTTTTCAATAAGAAGGGTGCATCAGAGGCGTGCTTTATTTAGGTATGTTTTAATCAATTTAAAGTAAATAGATAAGTATCTACTGAAAATACACCGAACTAAAATAACGTTACATTATATGGAAGTATTAAAATTATGTAGTTTGTGAAACAGTTTTGATTGCATAGAGATTCCTAAATAAATACATATATAGGAGAATTCATTAATTATGTAGTGCTTTGAGGAAGATACTTACGTAACTAATTATTTTAAAGTACGTTAATTGAAACCACTTTTGACTATTCAAATATAACGTGAATAAAAAAAATAACGTAATTTGCTACTATGTATATATACATAAAAAAGAGGAATGCCACTGTGCAGAAAACCCCGGGTTTTAATGTATTTTTTAAAGTATACATAATCAAAAATATGTAAAAAAATAAGTTAAAATTCCGAAAGTTGAAAATTTTTAGTTAAAGTCAATTTAGTGAGACCAGATAGCGCGGCCGTTTATGACTCTCAGAAAACTTTAAACGAGATTTTCTTGAAACGATTGTTTCGACCTTTTTCCAGCGATTGTGAAAAAATAAAATTAATAAACGGCTACAATATTAAATAAACATTGGTATTGAATATATAGTTGATATGTATTTTACTTGATTCTAAAATAATTAATTAAACCTAGGGGAAAAAAAATCCCAAAATATTGACAGTTTTTTATCCATCACAGTGGCTTTCCCCTTAAGAGGGGGCATCGCCTAGTAATTATAAGGTAAATAGCAGGGGGTCTAAAATTTCGAAAATTATCCTAACGTAATAAATAGATACTTACTATTCATATATAGTTAATGTTATTTACTAGAATCCACCTCAAAACAGGGGAACCAACACCGCGAAATAAATTTAGAAAAAAATACATAACGATACTTTAATAAATGCCCTTAAGAGAAATACATATTATGCTGAGAAAATTAAAAAGAAACTTTTCATTTTGTAAACCTAGGATAATTCGAGATATTTAATATAATAAAAATGTTAAAAATAACATTCTTCCTTCATATCAATTCACACCACACCACTGATGGGTTACACAACTGTATGTATGTGTCTCTTTGGATGTGTGTGTTGGACAAGAAAGGGCGAAGGGTAAAGGAGCAACAGAACGCTACCTCAAGTTTGGCAACACAAATGGTCCGTGCTGTGTAGTGACCGTGAAGTAGATGACCGTATAAACTCAATGGTGGACGAAGAAACATGTCAAGAGTGAAGCTATATTATTATAGCAGTTCAAGACTTTTAAGACCAATGTAATTGATCACAATGTTTAATCGTTATGTAAATATATTTTATAAATTTGCTGGTACTTTACTATAACACAAAATAAAAAAACAATAAAGAATTAAAATATAAATAAAAAATAAAATGTTTTACAATGTAAAATATAAGTGCATAGTATTTAATTGCTAGATAGTTATTTTTAACTACGATTTTAAACAATTGCTAGGTAGGGGTAGACGATATTTTTTTTTATTTTACATTGGGAAAGGAAGAGAGCAAAATGAACGAAAATATGCTTACATAATACTTAAATGGCCCCAAAACGAATAGTAAATTTTTTTTTGGCAATCGAAATTGGGTTCAATTAACGTATTTTAAAATAAATAATTAAAACTCACTTAACCTATTTCTAACGTTTAGATTCTCTCCCCCTATTCAACACACGAATTCTCTTTCCCCCAAGGTCTTTCGTTATTAAATGACGCTCCCTTGTTAATGATAAGTAATTGAGTAAATGTATATTTTAAATATAATTGTTTAGTTCAATAAAAAAATATAGTTATTAAGGATAGTTTAATTAAATTATTAGGTAAATAAATAAATAGTTATATTTTGTTAAAATAATCATTCCTTGAGAACTGTCAGTCTATTTATATACGAATACATGATACATTTATTATCTACATACATATACAATTATACATACATTGTATATGATATAGAATATGTATACATATTAATACATAAAAATGAACATGACCAAATTTCGATTATGATCAACACACGTGTCAATCAATAAAGCATGCAAAATTAGTTTAAACATCAATTTTGTGTATTCCAGTAGAAATTAAATAAAGTTTCTAAAGAATAAATTAACACCGATAATCTAATATTTTGGCGTTAACTGACAAGTTTTATGTGACGATGAGGCTGACAAGTACATAAGGAAAGAGGCGGTGTAATAGGATAATAATCAGGTATGTACTCATGTTTTCCCAATTCGTTAAAAAAAAAGAAATATATTTTCATTTTTAAATGAATATGTTTTGCAAAATATGTTATAAAAATTGATTGTTTGCTAAAAAGGAATGATAACAAAACTCACAAATTTGAAAAATATAGCCTGGTCAATATTTTTTTATTTGTTTTCTATAATTTTTTAATCTTCACACGAAATTAAAATCGCGATCAACTTGTTGGTCTTTATTGCTCTATAAAAATTAAAGTATACGCAGTTAAATGTATTTTTTAATCAATTAGATAAGAAAAAAAGTAAAGTCCTCAGGATACGATTTATTATGTCACGATGTTACATCTAATAGCTATCAGACTTCAGATTAATTTTCATCGTCCAACGTGTTCTAACCCACCCTACCACGTGCCACAATAAGCAGTGTGTCTTGGTCTTGAGAAAACTCATTCGATAATAAGAAAAAAAAATGCATTTATTTGCTATAGTAAAGACGACAACATTTTTTTTAAACTTGCCTATTGGACATTTTTCCGGAATATCGTCAACTCCGTCCCTGTTTGTAGTGTGGCGGTCGTGAACAGCGGGGGGGCGGCGGTAAAGGTGCGGGCCATGTGGTCGCACCGTGGTTTCATTAAATTGGAAATGCTACGTTACCCCGTCTACGTTACAAGGGTTGCTGGTGATTTGCGATCTACTGGGAGGTTCGGTTTAATCGCAATATAATGTAAGTAGACGGGGTTTGCGAACCGAATTTATGGCCATTGTATGAAATTAACATTGTATGAAGCGAGACGTGAAGGGGACGTGCGACACGCTTCGCTTTTATGTATATATGTGTACGTATGTTTTTTTTGTATTTGAATTCAAGTTTAGAGGTCATTCACCTGTGTTTGATTAGAATAATTTCGTAGGAAATTGTAATCTTGAAATATTGGATGGATTTATTATTCAGCATATGCTAACGCATTTTTAGACTGTGACTGTAACTTGATTTAAGATTTAAGTAATAATATTTTTGAAAAATATTTGTTAAGATAAATAATTTATGCTTCAAATTACACGAAACAATTATATCTATATTTTTGTTCTGATTAAGATACAGATCATATAAATATACTTCCTAACACGTGTCTTCATAGACATAGAGCCAATTGTATTACATTTACACGTACCTTACTAATTTGACAAAAAAAACTAAAATGGCTAGTTGTGGATAGGAAGTAGGTACATATTTTTGGAAGTATATTTACATACACTTTTTAACCGAAAAATACAAATATAAGCTTATTTCATGTTGTTTGAAACATCCGTATTAAGTGAAATTCTACATGGCTTTATTTTGTATCGATATTATCGTAAACAGTTAGGCCAGCCATACACGTTGCGGTTTGCCTTACAGGTTTACCTGTACAGGCAAACCTGTAAGGCAAACCTGTACAGGCGACGAGCTCACACACGTACAGGTAAACCGCAATGTATGCATTTGTGCCTTATTTCGCAGATTTTTAACGTTTTTTTATTATTTATAAAATAATATAATTAATTATAATAAATAATTTTTTCTTTATCAATTAAATTCAAAAATATTAAAAATTTGTGAACAAGTAACATAAAAACCTGAAACTATTGTTTTAAAATTTTGTATCACTTGTTTGTGTTTTATTAAATCTGGATAGCACACTATTTCTCGATATTTTCTATTAATGTACTTCCATGTTCGAAGAAATGGAAGTATTGTAATACTGTCGAAAAATCGTGTCCGAGATAAGAGCAGATTCTGTTTGTACTAACTTCAAAACGTAAACTCAAAAAATTTAAACTTGGTCAAAATTTGTCAAAGTTTGTATTGCACAAGTCGTTGTTGCTGCTCCATACTTCTTTGATGCGTCAATTTTTTTCTTCTCTTTACGGATGTTGCTCTTCAGATTATTAATTTTCTTGACAACTGTATCCTTGACAACGTCAGACTCGGACTCTTTCAACTTTGTCAATAATTTTGTATAGGCAGCATCTATCAGTGTACGATTATGATACTCCTTGGTCTCATTGGCGTAGCCAGGGTGGGGTGGGGGGGGGTCTTGCCCCCCTCCCTAGCTTGTAGACAAAAAGTAATAAGTAAATCAGTACATTGTCTAAACAGGGATATTTCTAGATTTCTATGATGTCCATTGGATTTTTGAACGTAAATTTATATTTTGGATCCAGAAAATCTAATATCAAAGTTTTTTTTAATCACAATCTTTTGATTTTGCATGTAAACTAAAATTTCAGGGAAAATTAAAAATAAAATAAAAACCTCTAATAAAGACCATACCGGGTGTTTTTTTAAAGACTTTCCAGCGGATTATTTCCAAAATAACTAATTTTCAGACAAAAGTTTTATCGCTTTGAGGAGGCTAAATATTGACAACATGGGTTGACCTTGAAAAGGTCAACTTTTCTTTTTCAAATGTAAACTCATATTTTTGTTACAGATTCGTAATTAACTAGAAAAAATAAGTAACTTTTTTTCTGAAAATGTCATTTTTTTATGATATGGAGCAAATCAAACATTAATTTCTGGATTTTAAATAATTTTTTACTCGAAAACTATTGTTTTTTTAAATAATCGCAAGAAGCAAAAGGTGCTTAATTTTCAACAAGAATTATCGGAGAATTTTTATTTATTTGTAATTCGTTTTTTTTTTTTTTTTTTTTTATTTCGAAAAATTTCTTTAAAAATAATTTCTTTAAAATTAATAATTACTTTAAAAAATTTTTTGAAATCCTAGACGAAATCTAAACATTTCTTTTCTCTTGTAATATTTTTTATAAATTGGTAGTTTTCGAGTAAAAAATTATTTAAAATCCAGAAATCACTGTTTGTTTTGCTTCATATCATAAAAAAATTGACATTTAAAAAAAAAATATTTTTGACAAAAGTTACTTATTTTCCCTAGTTCATTACGAATCTGTAACAAAAAATATTTGAAAAAGAAAAGTTGAAACTAAAAAACCCATAATGGTGACCTTTTCAAGGTCAATCCATGTTGTCAATATTTAGCCCCTTCAAAGCCATGAAAGTTTTGTCTGAAAATTCGTTATTTTGGAAATGATTCGCTGGAAAGTCTTAAAAAAAACATCCGATATATAAAGACAAAAGTTGCAGTGGTGGCAACAGTGAAAACTTTGTTTTGTGTTAAAATAACTACCCACAAAAGTAACTACCCAACATTCTAGTTGTTTTGTTAAAGTGCTGTTAATTTAAAAAGATCCACGGAAATTAATTTTGACCTGATTTTTTTTAAACTAAAATATGTTACATAAAAAAAAATTCCCCCCCCCCCTAAAATGTTGGTCTTCACACGCCACAGACAAGGTTCAGATTTGTACAAATCAATAAAGTCATCGATAACTTGAGTTCGCCTTCGGTTTGAAGTGTTTTTTATAGTATTCTATTTAAAAACCAACGGGTAAAACTGCGCAGGTTGAAAGAATTGTTTTTCAATTCTTCCTGGCTCGCCTGTTCAGGTCTGAATTTCATCGATAGAGGTACCACTCACGCTCCGGTTTACCTGCGCAGGTCACCTGTGCAGGTATACCTCTCCGGTATACCTGTACGTGTATGGGAACAATATTATGTTCAACCGCGCAAATAGGTCTGGTCGCCTGTACAGGTTCATCGATAGAGGTACCACTCACGCTCCGGTTTACCTGCGCAGTTCAACTGTACAGGTAAACCTCTCCGGTATACCGCAACGTGTATGGCTGCCCTTAGTCCTATGACAAATGAGTCAGCATTTTGGTGTGTGTTTTATGCCATATAATCTTATATTTGTAAGTGCCCAATTCAGGAAAAAAATAAAAAACTAAAAATTACTAGATACAAATTGAGGGGTCCATTGCCCCTATGCACCCTTACTCTTAATTGATACTGGAAATCGATTACATATGTATTATTATAACTAAACAGATTATCAACTTTATCACAATGGGTTCACAAGATATGGAATAAAAAATAATTCTTACGATGGCTGTAGCTCCCACACAATTTTTTTTCCACACGTCTTCAAATAAACCAAAAATCTCCACTTGAATGTGGCAGGCTACTTAAGAAAAACCTGTATAATAAGTATTATTTCAATTCTATCTTCATTGGTTTATTATAGGTTAATATATAGAATATCATAGAAATTAATAATTGAGAAGCCAAAATCACTTTAATCTACATAAGAAACAACAGGAGATAAAAAACTAACTGACGAAGAAAAGAAACAATGTATAGAATTGCTGCTAAATACTTCTCCAATAACCAATTACTTTCGTATCGAAATTAACAAACTGCTACAAGAAGTGCACTTAAATATCAAAGAAAAACATTTCTACAATAGTTTTTTTTGTTGATTAAAGGTTAGCAGTTTGTATATACATGTAGGTACTTGATTTATTTTCTAGTCCATTTCTCGCGTAACATCCAACAACAAAACCACTTCATAAATACAACATCCCCTGCCCTGCGTCCTCGCCGCCGTTTCGCTTTGCGATTGTTGTGGCCGCGATTTATGACGTCACTGGATAAAAATTGATAGCGCGCGGGATATGTAAATGCGACGCTGCTGCCGGCGGCGGTGGTGGTAGCTGGCTCGTTCGTTTGTTCGCTGGCTGGTTGGCATGACCGGGATGCGATCCAGGCACAGCAGCAGTCGTGTGATTAATAGCGGGGTTTGTATGCGGACCTACAGCGCGCGCTCCAGCTCTTGTCTCCCGTAAACCGTCTTTATTCATACGACGACGGACATTTTTTTCTTTTGTGTTATTTTTATATTTGGTTATGTGATTTTAAGGCAATTTTTAATATTTATAAAATATATTAAATATTTTCATGAATTTATTTATTTACTGCCTTATAAATTATATGTTATTAATATCTATATTTTTTAGGGAGGTTTCAGGCTTTCTATCAGTGAAAGAAATTAAAATCGATTTTGTAGTTTTCCTGTGAAATAAAAAATAAAAAAAAACACAAAAACATTTTAAAACTGAACCTTCATTATTTAATAAAAGGTATAGATTTTTTTTATATAACAACGATTTATTGTTCAATAAGCGGTCTTTGAAAGTCGTTATAGCTTCTGAAATATATACACGCATTCAAAATAAACTGAAATGTTATGTTATCAAAATGAATTCATATTTAATTTTAGGTTATACCTACTTCAATTTATGCAGTATTATATGTAGGTATATTCAGTGGGGGATTTAAAATTACATGATTAATTAAACTTAAATAGATACACACACAAAACAATAGGTTTCACACCTACAACAGTATTATCCAATAATACACATTTCATCATATGCACATTATGTTATCAATCATCCTAACAGACCCTTTAATTAACTTTATGTATGAGAAAACAATCCTGTAGATCGAGAAAGTTAATCCTGAAATTACATTTGATTAATCGATTTTTAAGTACTTTCCACATGATGAGGATAGTTGGGATTGAACCATTACTTACTTGTAAGACTTCATTCGCGACACTAAATTAAAGCACGAAACAAGATTTATATTATTTGGAATTGTACTAGAATGTTAATGTCACATTCCAGCTGCATAATTACATTTCACGATTTTATTTAAGATTAATGTTGATCATATTTTATAACAATTCTATTTAATATACATTTCACGTTATTTTTGAGAAAATATTTCTATAAATTTCGTATTTATTTATTATATCATCATAGCCTTATTGTCAGTATGAAATACTGGAAATTAAAAAAAATATATTTTTTTACACACGATGTTTTAAAGCAGATGTTACCAATATTTTTGAAAACAGAACCAAATATAGTGTTATTTTGCATGGTGAGAAGATATAAGATGAGCTCGATAAACAGCTGATTTCCGCCATTTTGCTTGTCATGTGATGTCACTGCTGGCTGAATTTTTATTTTGTGTAGATTTTGCTGATGTAAACGTGTTTTTTAGTTGGATTGTTTTTAAAATCGTAGATATTCGTTGTGATCTATTTGGGAAACTATTATATAGACAAGATACAATGTCGGGCGTTTTGTGTGTAGTGGAAAGTTGTAAAAGTTCAACTAATATTAATATTATATTTGTATGATGTATTTCCAAGAAAATTGGACCGTTTCAAATGCTATCGGATTCAAGGAATTCTGGAAATCAAAGGAAATATTGTTTTTGGAAACTATTGATGATGAATTTCGTGCAAAATGTAAGAGAAGACTGTAATAAAAGCCAATAGACATTGGCCTGCACTGAAGCGATATCCATTATCATTTTAATATATAAAAAATAATTTCTCGATTCATTATTACTTTTTACGTTATCCATTAGCACAGTTGTAGATTTTATTAAACTTTTTTTAAAGATTACAATATATACAAAATATAACGTTTTAGCCATTACCTGATATTAAAGATTGCATATGTTCATATGTCAAAAAATTCAAAAAAGATATTAATGAAAACTAAAAAAAAAACACTTTTTCATTTCATTCATATGTGTTTCGTATCGTAACAAAAATTCATCCAACACGATGACGTCACAAAATTCAAGGCCACAGATGGCAACCTTACCTTGTGAATTTGTAACATGGTTATTTTGGTAAAATAATATACAAACATCAAAATAAAATTAATCTGTTTAGGCGGCGTTTTAGTTCACATACTTTTTTATCCATGTAAAATATATAACATAGAAAATTATTAACATAAAAGATTGATCATTTAAATAAGAGTTCAATATAAAAAAAGTTTCTTTTTTTCCTCGTTTAAGGGCAGACTAACGTTAATTCGTACAAAAAAAGGGACATTTTTATGAATTTTTTCCGACAACACAGTTAATATTTATTTATTTAACATAATGGTACATCAAAGTATAACATTCGAAGAATATTTTGTAAAATTTTCATAAAAAAAAATTTAAAAATACAGCAATGGCGGCAATTATTTGGAGGCGTCTCGGAAAAAAGTTGAATTGCGGTGCCCATCATAACTCGGTCCTGGATCATCTGAAATAAAAAAATAAAAAATTGTTCGTTAGCTAATCGTTTTCCCCAGGTAACGCTGGGGGGGTTTTTCGAAATTTCAATTTTTCAATTTTTGGGAACACTTTGAAGTGAAAATCGCGATTTTTGCCCAAAAAAATCGGGTAATTTTTTATTATAAAATAATAAATATTGACAAATTTGAAAAAAACTCTCCAGCGTTACCTCGTAAATTATGTACAGAAATAGTCTTCAAAATTTCAAAAGAATCGGTGCAGTAGTTTTGAAATTATGAGGGGCACCGACTTTGAAAACGTGAGTTGTGGGAAAAACGCTTTAAAGTTTTAAACACTAAAAAATTTAGAATAAAACGTTCATAAGTTTTTTCGGCTTACCTCACACTGAATCATCGATGTCAGGTCCATAAAGGATGTTGCTATCGTCCATAATGTCTAATGCATCTTTTTGCTCCTGTCTCCGACGAATTCTGCCTTCTTTAGTTTTTTTTTCCTCTTTACTTATACACATGGAGTCAGTTGATCGCGCCCATTCATGAGCGCTCGGTTCACTTTAAACTGCTGTAACTTCGTTAGTTTTGCTCCGATTCGTGTAAAATTTTCACACAATATTCTTGAAAAGTTTTTCATTCAGAAAATCGAATAAAAAAAAATTGGAAAAAAAATAATTTAAATACGTTAGTCTGCCCTTAAAGAATACAAGAAATACCTACACACAAAAAAACTGTATTGGACCAAGAAAATCTTGTTTTGTATATAACGAAAACAATATTTTCAATATAAGAAAAGTACTCTTAATCCAACTACATTATTTCTTCGTCCAAGAATACTATAGTTGGTTTAAGAATATATTTCTTATCTTAAGAAAATATTGTTATCGTTATAAACAAAACAAGGTTTACTTGGCTCAAGTAAACCTTTCTACCTGTGTATTCCTAGCTGAACATCATCCGAGTTGGTATCAAGAAATGCACGAACATTGAGATGAGATTAAAAATTAATCACGTGTCGAATACGGGACAAATTGATGTTAACAGAACTACTTCCTAACGTCCTTGAACTATAAATGAATGACAACTATGCACTACGATCTATCGTTATATTACAACTGCAATATCTAAGAAATATAACGATTCTAATCAACTCATGTAAATCTAATGTCAAATTTGCGTCTAAATCTTCTATCGGAATGATATGTTATAAATGGTGTTTTGGTATTTTGTAATCTAAATCCTGAGAGAGATACCTCTTTGTGAAACATGACAGTTTACACATTACCCAATACCGACTTGTTTGCTGTTATTTGTGGTCCTCTGTCTACATGTTTGAATAACCCGAATTAATGTCATGCCCAATATTTTATATCCCTAATGTCATTTTACATTACCAGTACAACGTAATTCAAAAAAGAAATCGATTTTTTATCTTACAATGTTGCACTGATATGATTGCAGGAATTCAAAATTAAGTAAAAATACCTACCTACGTAAATAGAACTGGCACTATCAGCTAGTACATACCTGAAACAATAATACATATGCATATAAACACTATAATGAAAATAAAATATACAGTGAGAAATATATTATATACATAGTATAAAAATACGTAGGTATATAACATTTCTCTAGCACACTGCATTTACAATATAGATTGAAATCTTAACTTGTCAATTCAAGAACAAGCCTGTTTTTACTACTATATATGTATAAGCAGTGGAAGCATGCGGTTGAAATTAGTGGAGATACAATTAAAATAAAATACAAGTTAGATTAAAATGAATTTAAATTTACAGTATATTTTTTTGTAAACAAAGCAGGTAAATAAAGTCATATTTTAAGAATGGTTCCTAAATGAAAAATATACAAATATGTCTGTTCACTTTCAATATTACGTATAAGAAAGTCTCATGGCAACTATGGCAAACATGAACACATTTCAATCTCGTAATACGTATAAAAAAGTATCAAGTCTTTCTTAGCAGATATTTCTATAATAATTCTACCCTGTAGAAATATATACTAACAAGCTCATATTTAATGTACCCAAAGATTTATAAATGCAGACCGCCACTGTATATACGTATAAGAAATTTCACAGAAAAATATTTAGATCGTATCCAATTTTTCACATGTTGTTTTTAGGTTACGTGTCAGAGTGGGCCAGTGGGTCGCTCTCCCTACTGTGGAGTGGAAAGGTCATCCGGAAACTATTCAAAGCTTGCATGTTACGAGCAGCCTAGATGGGGTTCGATATATGTATGTGGGTAATTTAAAAAAGAAATTCCTATTTTAACTATGTACTTTAGAGTGCGCCGTCAGCCAACAAAAACATGCACTGTTGTTTTTAAATAACTTGCATTTGTTTACGAACTTATCGTACAGTTTTCAAATATTATTCTTGTTTTAGAAACGTGTTTATGGAAACTGTAGTTTAAAGAAAAATGACAAGGACCATTTTTTGTCTGAAATTATTAATTCATTGTGTTTAAATTGATCTTTAAAAAAGTTTATGTTATGTGACCGTTTGTACATGTCAGTTTTAATATGAACATATTTGTTCATATTAAAATAATTTTGAATTATTTGATTCGAATGTAAGGTAAATCATATTTTGAATTTTGAAAAAAAAATGTTTATGATAAAAATAGATATAAGTAACATGATATGTAACGCAAAACTTTAAAATATACCGAAATAACAAAAACATAAGCTTTATACATATATTTATTTATTATAAAATTCACATAATATAAGTAGGGGAACCCGGGGCGGAATGGGGTACCGGGGCGGAATGGGAAATGGGTGGTGCTCTCCCTATGGACGACGGAGACACGTGTCTTTTGCACACAATGTTTAGTTCGCTGTGCTACACAGTACCAAGTTGCCGTTTTCAGTGTAAGAGTGCATTTAGTGTGAATTCTACCGAATGTCCAAGAAAAAGCTTACAAATTGTAATTTTTGCTTTACGACACCAAGGTAAGTACACTGTATACTATTTTTTATTCGGAAATTTACATTACATGTTTGTTTCATCATACTCTTGACTAACTAAAAGTCTAGTGATAACTCAAGGTCAACACATATAACGGTCATAATACTCATGTTATAAAGAACGTTACGTCGGGGGCAGAATGGGGTACACCTATAGTGGTGTGCTGGAGCCGGCTCGCGCGAGCCGGTTGTTAAATTATTCCGCGAATAAAAGTTCGGACAATTTCTATATTTTCGGCGAACATATTCAAATGTTGAATTTCAAACATATCTACTTCTTTATTAATTACAAAAGTACAAATTCAACATTGCAAAAACAAAAAAGATTGTCACAGACAACATAAACTGGACAGTGTCGTGTTGACAGCTTTTTATGATTTTATAATCTCGAATTTGTACTGATAATATGAAGACAATAATAAATAAAGTGAATTAGAAAAATCTATTAAAATGACGGCAAATATGAAGGAAGCGAAAGAAAAAAAAGTGAGAAAAAAAGTGAAAAAAAACTGACGTTTAAAGGTAAATTAAACAAATCTAAATAAATGAAATAAATCCGAAGAAAGCTCGGAAGACGAAGACACGGCCTGCTTGTTATCTCATCTTTGAACTATGTCTATAATTAGTACCCAATTGTACCCAGCATTCATTTCCCATTCCGCCCCAGGGGGTGGGGCGGAATGGGAAATTTCATCTTTTTTTTCAGACACCAATTTTTTATTGTTGTTATAAACTTAGATAAGTTTAGCTGTAGTTTTTTTGTAGAGAAATAAGTAAATAAAAGTACACATTGACAAATAATGGTGTTATTTATTTCAAACCCTCTCAACTTGTAATCAAAGCTTAGCTACCCCGTTCCGCCCCATGTTCCCCTACTAAGGATTACTCTTTCAATTGTTTTATATATTTTCAATTTTTTTTAGAAATAACTGAATAACCTCTAGAATAGACAATTATGGAATGTTATTTTTGTGAAGTTTATAGTTTTGGCTTCGTAACTATTCAATATCAGTTTCAAAGTTAATTGTGCTTAAACAAATTCACCCCTGCTTATATAACATGTATATAGTCATCATCCATACAAATTTCATCATGGTTTCGGATTATCTTGGAACGGTATCCAGTCCCAGAATTAACCGGAGTACATAATAATTTCGTTGCCGATAATAACAAGAACGGAATCAAAGAGGATTGGTTATTATTGTAACATAATTGTTTTATAGACGGCTTGATCGGTTTTATGAGTTGGAAACATTGATGGCTTTGTTATGGCCTGTACAACAACGTGCAGTGGTGTCTCTGTTTTAATGTTATTTACACCTGCTGTTTGAAAATAAAATCTTATTAACATTTTCTTCAAATAAAATAGAAATATTGTTACCGCACTTATTTCCATTTTCTTGGTCAATAACATTGAAATATATGTACTATTTAAACAACAAATTTCAAATGTATAACTGGTTAATAAAAAATATTGTTAAAGGTTCGATTACATTGAGCGAGTTACTAGCTACTAGCCGGCGAATTCACTAACTGTTATAGTAAGCTCGCCCAGTGTAATAATGTTCCCTAGCTAACTAGTAGATTGTAAACAATCTGTGAGAGAGTTGAAAACCAGGCAACTTTATTGGTTACTCGTTGGCGTGTGGATTTGTTAGCTAGTAAACTACCCGTATGTCATCATAGTTGCTAGTGAATTAGAGGTTTCTGATCAACGTATTCACAAAACGTGGTTTAAACTCGCTAGTTAGTTGGCTATTGAGCGAGTGGAAAGTTTTGTGTCATCATCACTATCGCACTAACTGACTTACCTAAGTCTAAACTCGCTGGCTTGTAGCTAGTAAAGTTGCTCAATGTAATCGAGCCTTTAGATAATTAACATAAGATCAAATAAACAGTACACATTTTTCAAAAGTATAAAATACTATGTATGAGTATGTATAATAAAAAAATACAGTAGATAATACAGTAACCATGACTTACCAATTAAGGAAGTTCAAAAACAATCTTTTCTAATTTATTGTGACTAACTAATTAATAAGTAACGAATGGAACTGTTTAACGTATTAACGTAGGTATCTGGTCGTATCAAAGTATTTTTTATTTGACATAGGGTATTAACCATTGTTAAAGTATTTATTTCAATACTTAAGATTCCATAAAACTGTTTATTATTTATTCAATTTAATAAAAAATCATTTTCCTAATCGAGCTTAAATATAAATGAAATAACTGTACAACATTTAAATAAGCTATATATTAATGTCATGCTTCTACTATCGTCGTTTATTTAAATCAATTTCACACAAAACCTCAAATTGGTAAATGCAGACCAAAAATACATATTGGTGAAATGCAACTCAAAAATATGTTTACTGTGTTTACAATGTTCCCTCCACTCTTCAAAAGTTGATTAAGGGTTAAAAGTTAAAACAATGTAGTCGCATAAATCATTATGATCATAAATTATATTTTACTGTAGAATATGCCAAATGGAACAAAACGAATAAATTGATTTTAAATTTAACATTATTCATAACAACTCTTTATTTTTATTAAAAAAATATCATGCTCAATTAAAAACTTATTTATAATATAAACTGCGCATCGGTAAAATTTCTATATTTTTTACTGCTGTTAAAATACGTTGTTATAATTAAATATTTATATTTGAACATTAAATATGAATTTGTTCATTATATTAATTAATAGATATTAAAAGCTCATGAAGAAACCGCTCATTAATTTTTTACGTAAATGTAAAAATAAAAACATTATTGTAATAAAACAAATATACGTCGACGAACGAATCTCGAAGAGTATAGCGTTTTGGATAACTGAATAAACGATACACAATAAATATAGACAGATCCATAGTTACATTAAATAGAATCGACAGAAATTTCCGTATCGATGTGTTTTCAATCCATAAAGCCCGTTGCTCATTTCCAAGCAGCAACAACAGCGCATCGAATGTCATCATCAAGTCAAGCCGGTGTTGTTACATTTGATTCGTACCAAGTAGGGTTGGACATGGACGGAATCTTTCAATAAATATAAACAACGATTTTTTTGTTACTATCTTATTAACATTATGAAAAACAGCGTAACATATGATATATTTTACGAAATTAAAGACGCTTCAATCAATGTTATTACAGATATAAATATATTATATACAGATATATTACCTATGTAAATATTTTCTATCGCATTAATGCTAGGCTAAAGTAAATACAGCCTTTTGGCCAAAAGTATTTGCCACCCAGGTTAAATAAATAATGCCAGTTGATGATAATGTAAATATTTAATATAATACATTAATATTTTGTACAGATACCTCTTGTTATGATAACAGCAGTTACTCTTTTTTTAAACTCGATACTAAGCATCGTCATTATTGTGGAGTAATTATTTGCCACTCATTAATCAAGATATTGTTTATATTTTTATTTGATGTGATTGAGTGTTCCCTAATCGTGTGCTTTAATATCGACCAAAGATGTTCAATTTGGTTGAGGTCCGATTATTGAGGAGGCCAAAACAGGAGCTCAACCCCATTATGTGATAACCACTTCATCGTCACTCGCGACTTATGACAGGCGCGTTTTCTTACTGTAAACGGGCGCTGTTCATGTTGGTATCACCGAACATTTTATGAAGAGATAGTTTTAACGCAGTTTACAGTACTTGGGTGCCTTTTTTTAACCCATTTGACCCTTTACACAACACAATTTCGCCCACTCCATGTCAAGTCAAAAAAAGTTACATATCTTAGAATTGACGGGGGTGGAAAATACTTTTGGTCAAGGCTGTATATCATTTTTTGAAAAATCGTCGTCAAGTTTGGAAAGAAAACAAGAAACATATATTGATATTATTTTATTTATATGAAAATTACATTACATTACATTATTTTTTCCCTAGAAATTCATATCAATAAATAAGACTTGATTTAAAAAAAAAACAGTTGAGTTGTAATATTGAGATCGCGCAGCCAGTGCTTAAGGGTAATAGCCCTTTTAGCCCATTGGTAAGTTATCTAATATACTTGCATCCCTGTTATATATAATTCACTATAAAAACTGCAATTCGATCTACTTCGTGCGTGGTGGAGATGTTTGCCTTTTTATATTATATATGATATTACATAAAATGTACATATACATACAGGGTTACACATTAGGAGTGGATATCGACTTTATTTTCGAAACTATAAAAATTAGAACAATATTTCAAATCGTAACTACCCTTCAATTAGCATTTGGAAGAATAATAAAAAATCATGCAACCCCCATCCAAACTCGTATCGCCCACAGGCCTCCCAACTATGAAATTTCAAATAGAACCCCCCATATTTTATTTCAGAATTTGAAAGATCAATTTTATTAATGAACATTTTACTTCAAACAATTTTTTCTATAATGGACCATTTCGGAAATATTGGGTAATATTTCTATTTTTTTATTGTATAGTATTTTGGTCACATTAGGGTGGATATCGACATTATTTTCGAAACTATAAAAGTTAGAACAATATTTCAAATCGTAACTACCCTTCAATTAGCATTTGGAAGAATAATAAAAAATCATGCAACCCCCATCCACACTCGCATCGCCCACAGGCCTCAAAATTTTGAAATTTCAAATGGAACCCCCCCATATTTTATTTCAGAATTTGAAATATCAATTTTATTAATGAACATTTTACTTCAAACAATTTTTTCTATGATGGACCATTTCGGAAATATTGGGTAATATTTCTATTTTTTTATTGTATAGTATTTTGGTCACATTAGGAGTGGATATCGACTTTATTTTCGAAACTATAAAAGTTAGAACAATATTTCAAATCGTAACTACCCTTCAATTAGCATTTGGAAGAATAATAAAAAATCATGCCACCCCCATCCATACTCGCATCGCCCACAGGCCTCCCAATTTTGAAATTTCAAATGGAACCCCCCATATTTTATTTCAGAATTTGAAAGATCAATTTTATTAATGAACATTTTACAAAAAGCAATTTTTTATTTCATGGACCATTTAAGAAATATTAGGCAATATTTCTATTTTTTTAGGGTATAGTATTTTTGTCACATTAGGGTGGACATCGACATTATAACAGTATTTTTATTTGTGTGGACGATGCGAATATGGGTGGGGGTAGTAATAATTCGAAATATTACTCTAACTCTTAAAAGTTCCGAAATTAAAGTCGATATCCACTCTTAATGTGACAAAAATACTATACCCTAAAAAATACACATTTTGCCCAATATTTCTTAAATGGTCCATCATAGAAAAAATTTCTTGAAGTAAAAAGTTCATTAATAAAATAGATCTTTCTAATTCTGAAATAAAATATGAGGGTTTTCATTTATATTTTCAAAGTTGAGAGGCGTATAGGCGATGCGAGTATGGATGGGGGTTGCATGACTTTTTATTATTCTTCCAAATGCTAATTGAAGGGTAGTTACAATTTGAAATATTGCTCTAACTCTTATAGTTTCGAAAATAATGTCGATATACACTCCTAATGTGACCAAAATACTATACAATAAAAAAATAGAAATATTACCCAATATTTCCGAAATGGTCCATCATAGAAAAAATTGTTTGAAGTAAAATGTTCATTAATAAAATTGATCTTTCAAATTCTGAAATAAAATATGGGGGGTTCCATTTGAAATTTCAAAGTTGGGAGGCCTGTGGGCGATGCGAGTGTGGATGGGGGTGGCATGATTTTTTATTATTCTTCCAAATGCTAATTGAAGGGTAGTTACGATTTGAAATATTGTTCTAACTTTTATAGTTTCGAAAATAAAGTCGATATCCACTCCTAATGTGTAACCCTGTATAAAGAAAGATATATTTATGAAGCCTGTACGGCTTTTGGTTTAATCGATACTGTCTTTATACTAAAATTATCCACCGAATTATATATGTAAATTTTATTAAATGGAGAGCTTTTGATGTTTTCAATTTTATGTTGCATATATATATTATATCAAACATCGTTTAAAATATTATATTTTGTGTATTAAATGTCAAACAAATATATATAAATAATTTTATACCATAAAGGCAAAAATTTTATTGTATTGAATAAATATAAGAAATGACTAGCAAAATATTTAATTTAATTGCCATTTTGATTTCGTTGCATAATATTTCGTAAATTAACATCTTCATATCAGTATTTGCTTATACATACACACATGAAATGTAAGTACTGTATAATAAATTACAGTAATTATGAAAAAACTGAAATTCGAAATTCCAACGGAATAACACGTTTTGAAGGTATCTGGTTACAATCATTATCTAATGATGTGGTGTGTATGCCGGCCCTGATATTAACGTTCTAATAAATGGTGAAACTTAAAAATGAAATATTAAACTTACGGTTACGGTTCTGTATATGTACATCTCTTACGTTAGCATTATTACTAAACTGAAAACGAATTGATTTTATTTCTATTAAAAAAGTTATAGAAAATATTATCTAAAATTTATTTTCTGCATAACCAATTATGTTCAGTTTATTATGTCAAGAATGGCGATTTTTTTATGAAAAAATATTTTTAAATTAAAATATAACCTAAAAATATATTGAGCTGAGCTGAAATCATATGATTCAGTTATACAAATCATGTATTACAAACATGAGTATTTACAAACATTGAAAGATCAATAATTGATAGATGTACAAAAAGCACTAAAATAGTAGCACGTATATGGTTTTAATTAAATTAATTCAATAATACTACAGTTTGGTATTCAGTACGTTTTATTCTTTGCAAACAAACGTTCAGTTAAATTACGAAACACAAAAAAGGCAACAGTACATCAATTTCAGCCACCGACAGTTTCGGTAAAATGTTAAATCATGTAATTTGAAAACAACCACTTAAAAAACGTGTAAAATGTAGAGTGGCAATTTGTTCCCGCGTCAATCACTCCTGACATTCTCTAAACTAAAAAAAAGTAAACGTTATCAAGGAAGCGTTGTGTGTGCTATTGACAGGCTATGCTAGAATCAAGTTCTTGCACAACTCCAGGAAGAAACTTTGAAGAAATGCGAGCATAATGCGCATCACGTCAGTATCTGCAGAATGTTCTCTCAACTACTACATAACAAAAATAGATTAGAAAAGTAAGTATGAAACTTGTTAAACATTATCACACACACACCAAACAAAATTCACAGTTATTTTAACTATGATTTTCGTGTTTAAAATGAATTTAAAACGTTGGCATATCATAAATAACTTACTCGTTTTTAATAATACCTACCAGTATATAAACAATAAACAGAAAAAGTTGAAATCAGGTAAAAGAAAATAAGGGAAAAAAATTAATAATAACTGCTATAATTGCCATCAAATTCATAATTTTAAAATAATAATATTTATTTATCATATTAATGTTTTTGATGCAAATTCTTCACTCCTGTAACTATACTTAATACAAAAAGTAAGACAACAAACATTTTTAAATTATTCAGAAAATTATATGATTTATAGTTTTAGAAAGCTACGTCGCATAATAAAAAGCGTTTTTTTATTCACCCGAGATATATATGTATGCTTGATAAATGTAGTGTGCTTGAAACTTTTAAAGAATAAATACCTACTCGAAAAATCAGCAAAAAATACGAACATAACATCAAAAATTGCATCATGTTTATAACACATATATATGTAAATACATTATAAAGATAGTTTGTAATTGGTTATAAGTCGGCAATTATTATCCACAGATGGTGGAAGATTCAAAGCTGCACAAAGTCAGGCAGAGCAACCGACGAGCGAGTTTCTTCAATGACTTGAAAGCAGGCTGCAAATTAATAGAAAACGCTTGAGCACTTTTTAAGTGAAACCAATTTAAAGTTTTCTGCGCAACGAGTTTTCACCCGTCGGTGTAAACATTACCAAGTCTAATGTCTACATAAACGGCAGTTCCAAAAATGTTGGCTATTAATATACATTTTATATTTTCTAATAAAAACCAATTTGTTCTGTTAGGAATACGTTATTGATAATAAGATTAATAAGCAATTTATATATTTTTTTATACAGTTATACTTATTTTAAAGTTTATCAAAAAACGCAAATTTCTGAAAATATTTTTAAACTGAAAATTAAAATCAGTATCTTCAGAACATATTTTTGGTATTATTATATACAGGGTGGGCCAAGTAAAACGAAACGGGCGCGGTTTTGGTCATTTAAAATAAGATTTTGAGAAAAAGCTCGAACACGTCGATTTTGCTTTCAAGGGGGACATCTTTTGCTATGAAATTTTTGCAAAAATCTTTTCAACCCTAAGCACTACGAGCGCAACCCTTAAAATTTTAAATAGCATGATAGGGCAAGTGATACCTCATTTGAAAGGTTTTTTCATTCTGAATACGGTGCTTTTTGATTTTTTCAAATCTGTTTAGTTTTAGTCAAGTTATTGACATTTTGAATTCCATAAATGCAATGATTTTCTAATCAAAAAACAAAAATTTACAACTAAAATTCAAAACAAAGTAGGTTTATTTTCTTATCAAATAATTCAAAAACATCCAATCTGGACATTATTGAATTAATTAAAAAATAAAAAAAAAATTTATCTACATCCAAAATTTTAATTAATTCAATAAATGTCCAAACTGGATGTTTTTGAACTATTTGATAATAAAATAAACCTATTTTGTTTTAAATTTTAGTTGTAAATATTTGTTTTTTGATTAGAAAATCACTACATTTATGGAATTCAAAATGTCAATAACTTGACTAAAACTAAACAGATTTGAAAAAATCAAAAAGCACCGTATTCAGAATGAAAAAACCTTTCAAATGAGGTATCATTTACCCTATCATGCTATTTAAAATTTTAAGGGTTGCGCTCATAGCGCTGAGGGTTGAAAAGATTCTTGCAAAAATTTTATACCAAAAGATGTCCCCCTTGAAAGCAAAATCGACGTGTTCGAGCTTTTTTTCAAAATCTTATTTTAAATGACCAAAACCGCGCCCGTTTCGTTTTACTTGGCCCACCCTGTATACCGTATGGCGAATAAACAATATAAAAAGTAAAATTTAATGAAAATAGTACATATATAGATAATTGAAAACAATAAATTTCAAATTGATCAATTATAAATTAAACCATAAAAATGGTAGATAAACTAAACTAAAAGAAAAATATATAAAACACGATACTCACTAGAAGAAAAGCACATGTAAAAGTTTATAAATTACGACCTTCTTAGGTAGTAAAACTGAATTTAACTTTGTTTTGAATTAAAAACAGATTAGTTGGAAATTTTGCAGTATAGAAGATATAGTAGACGTTAATAGTGAAATATATGTTCTGGATACTATTTTTCAAACCATCTTGGTTTTATCAGCTATAATATAAAACGAAATCTTAATAAAAAGAAACAAAAGCAGATGCACATCTTATTTAGAAAAGCTGCACGATTTATATCTTAGTTACTCTTTTAATGTTTTAAAGAAAATAAAGAAAGTTGATTGTAGCATAACGGACATTTCTTATTACAATTTTTCATAAGTTAAAATAGTAATTTAAAATTCTAGAGAAACTTTTTTAAAATAAAAATTATCTTACTCGTCTTAAAAGATAATTAGTTTTATTTCAACCTAAAGAAAATATTAAAATATTATACTTACGACATTACTAAATTTTGTTTATGTTTCCCTTAAATCTTTCATGTTCATTTATTGTAAAAAAATATATAATAAGTCTTAAATAGGCACGATTAATTGAATATTTATTTATAGTAGTAAAATATTTTGAAGATCGTAGAAAATAACTAGCTTACGTATATTGATTAACTTATTAGTCTAGTGCAGCGGTCGGCTCGCGAGCCGCATGCGGCTCTTTGCACAGTCGTTTGCGGCTCTTTTATTCAATTGCAAGAGCAAAATAGAAAATTACAAGTGAATGTCTAAAAAAAAGTAAATTAGAATTGAATGTCTAAAAAAATGTAATTAGAATTGAATGTCTAAAAAAAAGATAATTAGAATTGAATGTCAAAAAAAGGTCATTACAATATTGACATCATTTATACCTATGGCTCTCTGATACCTTTGCAATCCTGTTTCCTTAACAACTTGGCTCATCTAACTTAAAAGACTGCCGACCCCTGGTCTAGTGCTGTTAAAAAGTAGGACTATATTTAGTCTATTAGTATCACTATCTTCCCTAAAATACTGAAATGTATACCTAATAATTTCATAGTTTTTAAAGTCGGTTTTATTTTTGTTTTATTTTTCTCTTTTGAGGGAGTATACTTTAAAAAAGTCAAAAATTAGTTCGGAATTATACCCAAACATGCATAAAAATGTATATTGATAGAATAGAGAACTTTCTTCTTTTTTTAAGTCCTTTGAAAAAAAATATTCAGTATGTTTACTTAACTTATTTAATGTCCATCCCGCACTATTAACAGTGTTACAGTTAAAGTTATCTCTTTTTCAATTTTGCTGATGTTAACGTTTGGGTACACATCACATTTAATTTAAGAAGAAATGAGGTAGACAAAGAGAAAACTTTCTGATTGATTTGAAAAGTTTTTAGATAAATTATCCCCTTACGATTGTAATATAGTTTGAATGAATTAAAATGCATTAATCGTATCCACTTTATTTTTTAGAATTGTTTGAATTCTGTTATAATAACGGGTTGTCACTAATTGCTAATGTATCATTTCGTTATTTTTCCTTCAAGATTGATAGTAAGAACTTCAGAGAATGCATCTTAGATTAGGAAAGACTATGGATACATAACAACCAATGCTAGTCCGTGTATATAAAAGTGTTACCAAAATTTTATGGCGGCCATCTTAATTTGATTGTCAGTTTTGTTATTTCCATAGATATATCCCAGAGGCGTCAGTTGAAAATTTATAATATACAAATATACTTTAAATCACAATTGAATTTGTTATGTTATGAGAGATGATAGTTCCAAATAGACGTTTCTCTGTTAATTAATTATCACTGAAATATCTTTAAAGACTATATAAAACATTTATTATTAATTTAATTTATAATTCAGAACAATTGATATTTATTTTAAAATCTGAATGATACGCCAATGACTCGTGGAGTGATATGGTAACAACACTAGGTATTGTGTGATGAGTCCTTTATCTTCCCTTGTCTAAGGAATGCATAGATAGATTAATTAGCAACTGATTATTTTATGAAATTTAGAAAAAAGGCTTATTTATGTAATGATTTAATTAAAAACTAATATATTCTACACTAAAAAATGAAGTAGGAAAATCATTTAAAAACAATGCGGTCAAAAATAAAATAATTATGAAAAATTATACTTTTCTATTTAAGAGATTTTAGGTAAAATTTAGAGACAACATAATAATGACAGATTTAACATCTAAATATCTATTGTCATCCTCTATGCAAGTAACTATAGTATAACATTGCACCAATACATACTCTAATATACATAGCTACTGATTTAATTAAAGAAACTAAAAAACATCTCGAAGAAGTGAATAAAGAATGGAGAACGTTATTTACTTTGGGTTTTGTCATTTAATGAAGTAATCAGATATACAGCATACTTTAGTTTACTCTACTTTGATACACTATTGTAAATTGTAACAAACTCTAACGAAATAACTATTCAAAAAAGTTATCTGTTTTGTGAGTACAGACAGTTAAGACCATTAAATTAAAAAACAAACAGAATAGAGTATGTTAACAATGGATTTCAGTAAAACGTCGTAGTTAGTATGTAAATACGTAGAAGTACTCGTATGTTTACTCTGACAAAGTTTTTTTTGATAGGAAAACTTAAGGAACAGTAAGATTTAAAACTACATTAGATAAATGTACAAACATAATGTCTTTTTATTTAACTATTATTGAATTTACGAGTATTTTATGCTATACAACACAGGTGTTTGAAAATTTAATGTAGATAATATAAAATCAATCATTAAATTGTACTATCTACTTGAGAGGTTTAGCCCGATGGCCAATAACTTTTTATTTCATAAAATATGAAATAAAAAAATCTTATTACAATAGTTTGTTACTTGTTATATTGACAAGAAGAAGAAGTATAAATATCTCCTGTATCATTTTCAGAACATGCACAAACATTTTATCATATTAGGTTATACCTATATCTTGTAAAAATTGGAAAACTCAACTAAATCCAAAGTGACCCAATACAATATCCCTTATATCTCGGCTACTCTGTTCGTTAAAATCTGTTCTGATCAGCCAATCAGCAACTTCCCAATCTTTCTTACGCCTCTGTCAATTCCTCAACAGAACAGACAAATTATTTATTTGTTATAAATATGTAAATAACAATCCTATGAAAAACATAAATGTAAAATAGAGCCAAGTTCAATATTATGAATTTATGATATATACCTTGATTGTTGACTTCAACGACAAAAGAAATGATATCTAAATGGGTGCCAAGTTCAATGGTCAGTCCTGAAATTTATTTATAACAACATAAATTATTTTATAACAACTTAAAATATAATTTCTTCTTATAACTTAGGATAATATATTGAAGCCTAAGGTCTGACATGGCTAGTTTTCATATATACGAGTTATATTATAGCTTTTGCAAGTTCTAAAGCTGTAAGTTCTTATTTTATTCTTCCGAAAATTTGCCTTGTTGGTAGAAACTAGCCATCGAACATACGTCTCTTCCATGACTTTTTTAGTAGGTACTTAATAATAATTCGTATATAAGAACTAGCCAAGTCAGACCTTAGGCTTCAATATATTATCCTAAGTTATAAGAAGAAATTATATTTTAAGTTGTTATAAAATAATTTATGTTGTTATAAATAAATTTCAGGACTGACCATTGAACTTGGCACCCATTTAGATATCATTTCTTTTGTCGTTGAAGTCAACAATCAAGGTATATATCATAAATTCATAATATTGAACTTGGCTCTATTTTACATTTATGTTTTTCATAGGATAGCATTACTTTTTGTACAGAAATTATTAGTAAGTACTTATTCATAAGAAATAAATAAATAAACATTTAATTCTCTTTCACTAATAATAATAGTTAATAAAATTAATACCGAATGGTTTTTGTTAAACTACTGTATTTTCCTACGTTTGAGGGGGTATAACGACATACATACATACTCTACTATAGTCTCACGCAACCTATTGGTTTGTAGTATATCACTATACTCAAACAAAGAATATGCAATTGAATGGAATAGGCAGCTTCCATCGGCAGGCATTGATATAATTCGGTGTAAGGTAAGTGCGTCACTCACCAGTAATTCTATTGTACGACTCATCGTACAATATACGTAGTAAAAAATTCGATTTTAAACTATTTTACATTTGACAGTGCTGCCATAGTTACGAACTTGATAAGAGTTTTGATCTATAGTTAGTTGATAAAAATGATGATTTTTAGACGTTAATATCTAAATAACCGTTTGAGGTACGTTTATGAAATTTGGAGCACATATGTATCTCGCAAGTCTCAATATATCAGCCAAATTTGACATGTTTATGTGAAATAGTTTTTGAGTTATGAGGGGGTCAAAAGTGACTCTAAATGGTTCGTGTAAATATACACACGGTGCGCTTGACTTGAACTTGGCTTGACACGCTGCCGCGTGTCTGATTACTATATTATATGTTCGTTTCAAAGTGGCAAATTTCTATTATGTAGACTGAAATATACCTGTAATGTAAAAAAATATTTTGAATGCAGGAAAAAAAACGTAAATGAATTTGCAAACACTATGAAACTAATACGTGTACTACTGTGCGCCAAAATCATCCGACTATAATGCATCTATTGAAATCGTTATATAATACAGACATTACGTTACATCATGCATGGTTACGTAAACGTGAATACTTTATGCTAATAATGTGACGTTATGTAACACATAGCACATATGTTATGATCCATTATCAATTTGGACATGGAATCGCGCATCGTAAATTAACGTATGTTTAATTTGTCTGTACCGTGTCTTCATGACAAACAGCCTTCCAATGTTCTAGTAATAATCACGATCGCGGATAATACGTGCATTGAACCTTATTGTTTTCATTAGAATAAAGGTGGTTTCTGCCACAAATCAATTCAATGTCATCTATCTATTGCACGAGGTAATTAATTAATACCATTGAAATTGCTTAAGTTAGTACAATGAGCATTTATATTTATAAGAATATAAGTTTTAGATACAGATTTATTATAAGCATGGATGAATAAACGAGTGGACGTTTTTTGAGAAACTTTTCTAGAAATAATATATCATACGTATAATTTTAATTTGCTTTTTCTATAGTTTTGATTGAAATCCATTTCTTTGGACTTCTTGTAAGTGTAATTTATAAAAAAAAGAAATCTAAATTACTGGGCAATATTTAGATATAATTATGTACAGTACATATCTTGATTTGATTTTTGGTAACTTTTTGAAATGCATTTTTGGTCGCATGTACAAATATAACTCTTTTTGAAAGATCATATAGTTTTTAAAGATATATAAGAAAATTTTCTTTAAAACAAAATAAATAAAAATATGAATATCGGGTGTCCAAGATAAGCGTGAAATGCATAAGGATATCTGCCTAAACCACATAAAATGATTATTATTTTTTGATGTAGTAATATTCACCCCTTTCTTACAAATAATTAATCACATTTTTTTAGGATATGCCCATGCATTTCACGCTTATCTTGGACACCCGGTGTAGTTGCAACTTCCTGACAAATTTCTTCAAATTAAAATAAAATACTGAATTATGCAATTTGCTGATATTCGTAATGATTAGTGAAGTATTTTACCTTACTACTTTATTTAATTTATTGTTTAATTAATTGAAGTAAATACAATTAATTATATTAAATTAACTTGCAACTAATAGTTAAGTATTATAAGACCAAAATATACGTTATTTTACATTGACTAAAATTACGATTTTGAAATATCAGGATTCATATTCAGAGTTAACGTACGTATGTATGTTTTCACGAGATAATTAAGCATGTCCACTCAGTACATGAATACAGAGTCTCGGTAAATTAGTGGCGTTATGGTTGTTGCAATTGGAAATAATCTCTCAATAATTCTAATTTCGAAACCGAGCCAGGATTATGCAGGATTGTGTCGGCGAGCCACCCACCAGAACAATGTGAAACCTAAACATTTGTGTCGGCCGATACATTCGTTATATTATGTTAAATAAACCGCACAATCTGCGCGGACACTTTTTGAAAATGATGTACTCATAGGTAGGTATATATAGCCATTTTCGAATATGTGTTGAAATCATACAATACATATCTGTAAAAATGAGTTCAATTAATTGATTTCTTTGTTCATAAATAAACGTAAATTGGTATTTTTTTTTTACGGTTTTCAGTGAACCGACCTTTTTATGTTATGTATTTTTTATTTAAAATTCAATTCGCGTTTTTGAATTTATAATTTACTTATTACAAAAAATACTGATGAACTACATAATATACATGTGTACTTACAACACATTTGTGTAAATTATGTATGATTAATAACTTGATAATGAATAAAACTTAAATAACCTATATATTAGTTTTTTTAAATGGCCACTTAATATTGATATGTCTTCGACATGGTGTGGAGAAAAAAAGAACTATTCTTATCGGGTCAGCTGTTAATTAGTTTGAAAAACGTGTTTAATATAAATGGGAAATCGTTTTGAAGAATTATTCTTATATTCTTTATAAAAGTATTTAAATATTCTATTTGTTAAACGTATACACTCACTGATTTAATTGTTTGCTAAACATCGGTTATGTTAAGTTAGATGACAATTGACCCAATTGTGTTAATTTCCATTTTTATCGCTGACGGCATCGCCACCATCGACGACACATACCAATACTTTAACGAAAAAGAAAAATATATAAAAAAATTAATACAAATTCATTGAACGAATCGAATTCTTCGTAACGATAAGAACAACCTGTAATGAATAATTGATTGCTTAGGATTCGTATTATTATTATTCCATTAGCCTATTAAAAAAACATCAGCCAAGTGAAGGTACGGTGTTTCTTCGTGCCAAATTCTGCAAAGCAAGATATATTTTCGTAAGTGAATAATTTTATTACAAATGTTATAATAACCTTTTTCATAGAAAATTTAATGGTCTACAACTAACTAAATTTATTTAAAATCCGTTCAGTGGTAAATCAGTTGTGTGTAACGAGGATTTAGAAGGCAGAGACAAGCACGGAGACCAAAAATTTGCCTGCTTACGACGAGGAAGCAATAAACAGAAATTCTTATGTACATTTTTGTACACAAATGTATTATTTCTTGAAAGATATTTTAGAAAATATTATATTAATTATACGTTAGAAAAATTTAATAAGAATGGAATAAAACAAAAATGATAATTATATAAAATCTAACAATCAAGAGAAAGATAAGAAAGTTCTTAAACTGATATGAAAATCAACAAAAAATGTATTTGTTAAATAATGTCAAATCTAATAATGTCATCCTTGTTTCACAAAGTCAACATGCCGTATACAACACAAGCTCAACAATAATCGGTTAAAGTAAGACAAAGAGGGAAGATGCGCGATACATTGTCTACTATATGTCTGTTTCTGTCTTCATAATTCTGATATGTTCGGTTTGTTAAAATACACATTTCAGTTTACATGAACCGTACAAATAAAAGCTCGAATTAAAAGCCCTGACTGACGCTTTGACCAGATGACATGCCGTAGTCGATAGTTGTTTCTGATAGTAGCTTTTAGCAGACGAAAATAAATTTATCAATATATACGTACATTTACCGAATTACTAGGGACATATGTGTTGTGCGTCGTACAGGTATGCGCATTTATATCTAACCGAACCAGGGGGTATTTTTAGTGTCCAGCTCTAGCTTGTTTGTGCAGCTTTGAAATTGGTATGTGCAGCTCTATAGGTCATTTTATGCAGTGCTTAAGGATCAACATCGAGAACAAAAAAAATATTTCATATAAAATATTTTATTTTAATTTGCTTTGTCTCAATTTCCCTTAATATAGCCCCTGAACCGAACAATAATTGTGTGCGTTATACGATATTCTAATGAACACAAGAGATTTTCAAACAAATCATGAAAATAAGAAAAAGCAAATTAAAATGTTTGAACTTTCCAGCATTGACCTTTAACTACCGACATGCGGTTTCACAGGCCGTTCAGTCGTTCGCAAATAAACAATGCACCCGCTTTCTCCTTTTCAGTAACGATGAGACTCTCAGTAACTTCCGAGTTTAGCTACATCTACGTCATTGGTAGGACTATCTGTCCTGTGTCGACGTGAACGAACTCAATAAGCACGATCAATTTGAAATTTTGGAGCGGCCTACGAGACCGCACGTAAATTTTTTTGTTGCAGTATTATTTTATATCAGTGTATTTTTTAGAATTTCTTTATTACTTGTTGTTCATTAGCACTTAACGTTCTAAGAAAAGTTTAATTTAAGTGATCTCATAGGATTTTATGACAAAATCAAACGAGTGATTTTAAAATAATTAATGCTTAATAAAAGTTAATACTCAAACCAACCTTATTTTCATTAAAGAACATTATCCTGCCGAAACCTACGTTAAAAAAAAGTCTTTTTGATATTAGAAGTCTCTAGAACTGTACGTCGTGATTATACGTTGCAAAATTAAAAGTCTAGCGTTAAGGATCCGCTATTTTTTTTTAATTAATATTTAAAGTAAAATATACTTTAAAGTAAATTTTTAACAAGTCTTTATTTATTAAAATTATGTTTTACATAATTTATATTCAGAAATCAAGATACACTTTAAATAGCGCTGGAAGTAGATACAGGACAATATTTAGAATCACAGAAGAGCATTTAAACATCACATGATAAGATTTACCTGAATATATTAATATTAGATACATTTTTACAGTCGCAATGTCGCAAGCAAACATTTTACGGTTATTATATTACAGTTGGGTTAAATGACAAGAATAATATACCTAGTATTATTTAAATACAAATATATAAATTCAGATGCTATCATCAAAATGCATAACTACAGAGACGTGTAATGGATCTATGTATTTCATATCCAACATAACACCGCTGCTGTATGATACATTCACTCATAATTGAATTTCAAAAACCATATTTCACTCGTATTGATATGATCTAACATATTTGATGTGTAATGTATGAATAAAATATACATAAATATACACGTGTTAGAATATAGATGACACGTTGCATTTTCTGACTGCCAATAACACCTTTAGCTCTTTGCTATCTGCGGGTTTGTATATGGAATAGTAATATATTTATTTTGTTTTGGTTTATTGAATTTATTAAATATTTTTGAACATTTCTTCTATTCATCTAACAATACATACTCACTTTTAAGAAAACTATTTTCATGATCTGATTATAAAGTTTCTTACGAATTGGTCATTTTACAGTAGATCATCATGCGCAGAATACATGTAAAAAAGAGACACATGAGTTTTGACAGCTGTTTTTAATATTTTGTGATGTTTACCATAAACTATTAAGAGTGGTACGCGCAGTCGCGGGCGTGGCGAACATTATTATGATTGGTCGACAGGAAAAATAGCTTCGGACAGTTATAACCTTATGAGTCGAACAACAACGATCAACGGATAGTACTGATATTTTACTGTATACATTTAGACGTTATATTCTCATTTCACTCTACATCTACAACTTGAATCAGTTAGGTCATTTATAATCACTATTTTCGACAAATACATCGTACATATCAAGGAAAATCAATTTATTTTTTTTACCAATAAACACATGAAAATGTAGAAAAAATACATTCTTAAACAACTTTAATATCAAATGTTAAATTCTTAGATAAAAACAATAAAAATAAAATTTATTTGAAAATGTCAAGAGCGACATTTTCCAACAAATCAAATAGTGGTATCAACATCTTACACAAAACCCCTGCCAGTGTATTTCAATATTTCACCAATCGATAACCGATCAGATAAAAAACACGTATGTTTCCTATTGAAACCCCCATAGAACAAGCCGTCAATGTTTGCTGTGAACATTGCAACCCTAGAAACTCCCGTGTCACAATGCTACCAACCTAACACGGTTGATTCTAGCAGCACCACCACCACTGTCGCTATTGTTTACCGTGCGGCGTTTTTGTCAAATTGAAAACACGTTTTTAATGTCCCACATGCCGGTGACGCATGGAATTTATTCGCTGCAGGATAATGCAGCATCACATTTTTATTTATTTTAATTTGTATGTCAACATACAACAACGTTTCGCGATTTGATGCGAATGCTGTTACATTGCTAACATAAATAAATGAAAGATTTTTGTTTTTATTACTTTGTTTGTATGGATAGTATGAAATAAATTTTACATCGCTAAATGGACACTTTTTTATACTACATATTACAAATTTGATGATACTGTCACAATTTACTTATATTATTTTATATTTTTTTGATAGGATGGAAATGGAAATAATTCAAATGAACCAAGTATAACTAACACTTTTTTATTATTAAAAAACATTTGTACAATCGTTTACATATGTTATACCTATAATTTCTTTCAGAATGTTTTTCATTTCAAATATTAACTTTTTCTCACCTTATATTTCACTGTTTACAATACACCACTCACACGAACTAAACATTCACTGTTCTTCATGCAGCTCTCTATGTATTTTCATTCCAGTCTTCTTTTTCTTCAATTTTACTTTAATTGTTTTTGAATCCTTTAAAACACGTTGCACGTTTCGTATATTAGTTACAACACCTGCTTTTTTGGCAATTTCTCTTGCTGTGGCTGAACATTTTGAAGCAACTTTCAAAATTGATTTCTTATCACGATCACTGATAGCTTTTGGTCGTCCTTGGCCTTTAGGTTTAGCATAATTATCTGGGTCTTTTAAAAAATTACGAATACAATGTTCGCTTCTCTTTAATCCTTTTGCAATTTCAGTATTGTTTTTACCATTTCGATGTAGAATTGACACTTTCTTACGTTCTTCAAGACTGAGTTGCTTAGCTCTTCCCATTTTAACAACACAATAATAATCACTTATAGACTTAACAAAGAACTTTACTCTACAATGGCACGTCTAAATATATAATATCGAACACTTACCTCGTGCTTAATATACTCGCCTAAGTTTTTGGTGCAGGTAAAAATTTTCGGCAAGCCTGAGATTAAAATCAAGTTAAGCAATAAAACTGTATGGCTTGAATGTAGATAACGATTAATGGTATTATAGAAGTGGTTTGGATTTATTTTAGAAAGGATAAACTTATAATAATTGTTATAAATCTTGTGGATAAAAATGATTTTGTTGTGTTTTATATACTGTATTTTACTATTGTAATATGTGTGTAACACATTTGTATGATTTAAAAAGTGTTTTAAAAATAATGGAACATTACTCTGATGAAAGATATTTGTTTTTCATTTGGTTTGCGATGTTAACATGCTGATGATATGCTTTTGTTCGACTTAACAGAATATCCATCATTTATACAATTCTAATTGAAAAATAAACACACCCGTAACTCTACAGAATAATCCTATTGTGTTATTTATATACAAATACTTTATTTAATAAAGATGGATTATTTTGTCATCACCAGATCCACTGCGTGTAACTGTTTCGTAATCAAGTTTATTTAGAGACATTTTTTTTGCTTTCATTACAACCTAATTTCAATTATGTAGGTAATTGTAGATATACAAATAAACTTTTAAAAATATAAATATATAAATTTTAAGAAATAAAGTATGAAATATAAGTTTTGAAAACTTATAAACAAGATATTCTTCTACTGCTCGACAGGTAGATTTCATTTAATATATTTCTAAGAAATGTTCGAGTAGTTTAAGTACCTAATAGAAAAAGTAACTGTATTCACTTATTATATCCTTTCTATACTTTAAAATATGTACATTGTACATTTCAGTTTATTGCTCATAACAATTTTAAATATTAAAATATAATTTAAATCATTAGAAATAGATTGTACAATTTATTTTAATGAAAATTCTGAGAACGGCAAATGTATTTCACCAAATACAGTTGGAGCGACATTAATAAAAAAAATAGCATCAAAATCTGATGCAATACCTACATATAAAAAAATATTTCATATAAAATGTTTAGTTAATAATATTATAATAATAATATATAAATAATATATGTAATACTTTTATAAAAAAAAAACATAATAAAATATATATCTGCATGTATTAAGAAGGTTGACACTATAGAAAGATAACAGATTTCAATGAAACTTTGAAAATAACAACACATTTATATTTAAAAAATACTTGCAAAATATCAAGGTCATTACATAATTTTTAAAAACACTATTTTGTTCGTAATTTTATCAGCTTTAAGATTTATCTGACCTATTTTATAAATTGACAGCCCCAGTGTTATTATCAAATAACTAATTTTAGACAGCTTTGTAAGCCCCTAGAAAGTTATGCACTCTCCTTCGAGGGGGGGGAGGGGGAATTATCACCATGTTCTATACATCGAAATCTACCAATTTCTAACGACTCGACTATTAGGGGAATAAACAAATTAGAATACATTCTTATGAGAACTGCATAATTTGAGATATGACTTTTCAAAAATGATGTGACTCAAAGAATTTGATGAAAATTTATTTATTTACAAATATTATATCAATATTACAAAAATATATAAATTTTCAGAATGATTCTAGAGACCGCGTCTTTTAGTTAAAAAATTATAAGTGTATGAAAAAAGAAAGAGAGACGCAAATATGTGATTTCGTACACTCCAGAGAGAGATGCACCTTCACTCTATGCTTATCCACGAACTCTTATCCGCACTCTGCAACAGTAATTTGGATTTAAAAATCAATCAAACAATAATAAAACGATAGAATCTAATACATGATAGTATCTACAGCATACATATCAGGTACCGCGACATTTGCAGAGTTATCACGACCGTATTAAGCATCAGCAGCTAGATCTTAATAATCCAAAGGTTGCTGGATGCACAAACCACAATCATCCGCCTTAAGCAATCGGTTTTGATAACGGCGGGCGCGTGGGTGTGGGCCAACGTCTAGATGATTTAGCGCGATGGCGGCGTCTGCACGTTTGGTCGGGCGTCGCGACGGCATATATTACAATCTCGCGCGACATGTTCACTTAACCCTGCGGCGATGCGGTAATGCGGATTCGTCACACAATTTCCCTTCGTGTGTTACTGCTCTTGGTGCACTTATTTCAGTACCAGTGGCGGTGTGTGCACTCTTAAAATAATATTTATATTTGAGTAATTAGTAGGTATAGTATATATGAATTGGCTTAATACCTAACGTGATATCTTGATTATCTAATACAAACATTTTCAGTGCTTTATATCCTGTAGTGATGGATACTATCAAAATATTTTATAGAATGTTTATTTTTTTATCAGACAGTTATAAGAAAATAATATTTTGTTACTATTGGTTTTCAAAATGAAATATATAAAAATTCAGGTGAAAGATGGGCAAAAGTTGATCTTAATATTAAAGTTCAACAAAATACTAAATTTTAAGTCCACACATAATAAATCCTTTAATATATGGCATGCCAAGTCTACTTCGTAACGTTCTTTTTTTTAAAAACGGATTTTTTATACTTCGTTTTTCTCTTATTTTCTTCTTGCAACCTTTTAAACTCATCTAAAACATTTATGCCACTGGTTAAAGTGCTTTTTTCTTTGCATACGCTTTTTTAAAAACTGAAATGTCATGATAGTAATGCACCAGGTCATAATTTACAAAGAGGAGAACTTACTGGCCGATAGCACAATTATCCTGTGAAGATGTAGCATAAAAAAATTAAAAGAGAATTGAGTATCTACAATTGGATTAATGGTTAGTCATTTGTAAATAAACAATTGTACAATAAGCGTAAATGTGTAGAAAATGTATAACTACAGCGATATAAATAACGATTTTAAATGTTTCATTTATAATAATTAATAATAATTCTATTTTTAAAATAATTTCGACAACTTACATACATATTTAGGTACATTATAAAAAAGTGTTTTGCCCTACTGTAAAATTTGGTTATTTATTTAGTTAAGCTTTCCAACGTTATTAAAATCTTAATAACAGCTATGTATGCAGTTTTGGAATAAAATACTTTCTGATAATAAATTACCCTACGCCACTGTAATTGCGAGAACGAATAAATATACAAATATACATGTATGTAAGTTGTATCAACCTCGCAAAGATGATACAAAAATCTTTTACCATCAAAGAAACTCGTGGTTTTACGAAAAATTTTATTTAAAAAAAGTATACCTACACAAATAAATAAATATTATTTAATTTCATCGCAAGTAAAAATGCACTGAACTTCGTAGATAGTATACACGTGTCCGTACGGCATACGTACGTATGCTTTTAGAAACATATACGCTTGCATCAGGCATGAAAGGAAGACTCATAAATTCTGTGTTAGTGTCTGTTGTGAACATACCTGTGACGGGTGTGTGTCATTGATTCTGAAAGTTTACGTACTCCGTGCGGGCGAGTGCATCCTTAAAGCTAATATATTTTTATTAAGACATTTATACACGTATACTTTAAAAAGGTTAGTAATATATATTATATTGGGACTACTGAAATGCAACCTACACATTAAATTTATTTGAATTCATAAATTTTACGTCTTATGATAATTTTTATGATTTATTTAACTCCAAATTAAGATAAAATATTCGTTATAAATATAAACTGTTTAATATTTCCTACTCTTCTGCACATTGGACTATAAAATTTAAAAACATTGAATCAATCATGTTACAAATACAATTTTTCATTACACGTTACATCACAACAATTTAAGTATCAAATCTATCACTAGATTAATCAAATTAAAGTGTCAATACAATGTGTACACGTACACACGTATGCAGTAGCACTATATGTGTGTGACGCAGGTGCCTACAACAGAGAGGGGTCCTTTATTCTGGTATAATCTAATTTACTTGTATATTACATCGATACAATCACTATGTTTGCATGTCTTGCGGTTAACCACCAACTGTCATCTAAGATTTCAATAAGGAGACACTAAAATTGATTTAGTAAATTAAATTATAGTTATCACTTCATGTATTTACGGCTTAAAATGTCCTCAAGACAATATAATTATTTAAGCGGATAATTTATTTATGGTCCTAATAAATTTGTTATTTTTATAGCTAATCGCAGAAAAGAGATAAAAAACATTAACAGAACAAAAATTGATTACGCAGACTATCAATGATGAGGGTTTTTATATATGTATACATATTTTTAGAATATACAATGATATACATACTACATTGATCGACTTTTTTTTATCGAAATGTTAAATATTTATTTTGATTTGTAGTTTTAAAATAGGCGGTTATTTTTTTATATCCAACGTACACTACACATCTGTAGAAAATTAATAATAATCGATGTAAATTTTAAAAAAATATGAAAAACTGTCATATTTCAAAGAAAAAATACACAAAACCTGAAAATCCATATTATTTATACTAGGTTACACATGTTCATATATAATTAAAAAAAAAACGTATTCTATTTTGTATACGCAGTTATGATTTTGAAGAAAATACCCAAAACGGGGATGATTGCAAATGTTCAATTGCTGAATGTGTTAAGTTAATGAAATCAATTGATAAGCTATATTTTTATGAAAAAAGCAGGGCAGTATGGAACGAAATTTTTTTGGGACTCTTCAGTTATTTGCAAGGCACCTTTGCGCTCTTGTACCAAAAATAATCGCTACCAGAGTCAATTTACGTAATATTTAGTAATAACCAGTGATGTAAGCGGAAAAATCTTAATCATGCACAAAAGAAATATACAGTTCATGTAAAACACGATATTTGTTAAACCATGGTAAACTCTATAAAAACTATAAAATTAGTTCTGAAGCGAAATAAACATAAATCGGCGCTATCGTTTGTAATAACAATAGGTGCAATAGATATGTACATACGTAAAAGGAGAATGTAATATCCCTATGACATGAAGGACATGAAGGCAAGCTCCTTAAATTCCTTATGTTAAGGCTAGCGCTCGGGAATCGTTAATCCTCATAAGAACCAACGGCCACCTCACCGCCGATTTGAATGAACGTTGTAACATACCCCGACGACTCAGCTTTAATTAAATTTTAACAAAGGTGTCTCCATTCATTCCCTCTGCATGCTACTACAATATGTGATATTTACGTGAATAAAGAACGTTAATGAGTAGGGGTTCTTTTAATACTATACTATACATGGCATATTTTTATTCTCTAATTATTTAATATATAGACTTGATATTCTTTACTAGTTTTTGGATTAAAACAACATTCATCACTTTGTTTTAAAAATATTAATTTTTAAGAAATTATACAGAAAAATGTATGAAATATTTATTAAATTTTACATTTAGTTTAAAAAAACGTTTTCTATGTATTCCAACATCAAAAACATTCATGATTCAATTTATTCTAAGTACTATTAGTACAAATATATATGTCTGAAAATCATTTACATAATAATAAGCTCATATACTATACTGTTAAGAGTCAAGATTATATTTGAATATTATTCCAAGATATTATAACCCTAATACCGTATTCTCCAGTTTTCAAGATAAGCAGACACACATTGGTATAAATATACAAAGCAAAACAAATTTGAACAACGTCCAAGGCTACTTGAAATTCGAAAGCGCAAACCGAAGTTTAAATCCTTTGAGATTTCTCATATATCTAGTGGTGAGACACACGCATACATATTGCATATTTTCCCTACGCGACACAAAAATCCACTTCAAATGCGAATAACCTCCATTTGAACAACTATAGACCGTAACCGTACCATTTTACATATACAAAGTTTAATTTTATAAATATACAAGATGTATTTTTCTTTTGAAATAACGTTATTGCGACCTCTCCGACTAATTAAATAATATTTTGTCTCATTAAAAATTACACAAATCAAACCGTCTTTAATAATCTAATTTAAATTTGATTTTTATTAAATTAATTTTTTGTGACGGAAATTCGGTATTTTAATCCTACATTAGTGGTGTAAAGTCTCACAAATCTAAGATATTTTATTTTTTAAATAAATTAGCGGTGGAGAGTTAATTTCCTTTTATTAACCCTTACGACCTACCACGTGCCATCTATGGCTGTTCCATTTATATATTTTTTTAAATGTTCAAGACACTGGTCCTAAAATCAGTAACTCCATCTATTTTTTCCTGTAATGCACCCTCATCCGAATTGTAGCATTGCTTACTTTTTAAATATCAACTATAATAAGGTAGTTCAGTACAGTTTGTTAGACGGCACTTGTTTTTTAAGTTCTTATAAAATGCAATGTATCATAAGATGATGTGAATTTCTTTTTTTATTTCTCATCATAAATGACCTCCCTATTCTACATTTTATCCAAATAAATTAATATTTGTGTTCGGTACTTTAAAATAGTACATATGTCTGTATTTACTGAATTCAACTAATATTTCTGGTTTACTTTTTTTCTTAAAATTTTTCTGTTAACGGTTTAGCAAAATAATAATAAATAAAATATGTTTAAGTTATGTAGTATCAGGTTAAAAATCGCCATATTGGTGAGAGGCGTCATATAAAATAAACCAAGAAAACGAAAACCTCGTTAAAAATACAATTGAAAGTATACATAGATCGTATTGGTTAAATTATCAACTTTGTTAATGATGTTGCTTACTTGTTGGTGTTTTTATTAACAAGTTTAAGACCCACCACTAAATTGAAACATCAATATGCTTTCAATTATTTATTGATGGTTGAAAAACTTAATATACGTAAAAATGACTAACAATTTTATTTTGTTTGTAAAAAATAATAATAATAAAAGGTTTAGATTTTGGCTTTAGTGGACCATATACAGGACTGTCGTTATTTTATATTATTTTTCAATGATTAAAGGTAAGAATAAAGTTCATATAAATAAACCTCCTAATATGAATCCTGTAAGATCTATAGCCAGTTCTATTACTGTTACATGTACTTTATTAACATGACTAAAAAAACAAACTAAAAGTGGCTATTTGTAGATATGGATGCATTTTCGGAGGTATATTTATATTAACTTTTTGTCTTATTTTTTATCAAGGAACAAAAATATAAATTTATTATTTGTAATTTCAAGCATCCGTAATATGTTAAATTCTGCATACTTTCTTTTCCATCGATATTTCTCGAAAACGGTTTATCCTATGATAAATAAGCAAAGTATGTTTTTGTGTATTTTATGTCATATAATCTTATCGATGTACCAACTCAGGAAAAAAATCAAGGAACAAAAAAATATTAGATAAAAATCGATGGGCCCACTGGACCAATACAGCCCTGGTCTAAAATATAATTGGTTAATATTAGAAATCGATAACACATATTATTACTAAACTAAATACTAAATTTCATAATTCTAACATAAAGGGTTCTCTAGATATTAAATTAAAACTCATTTTTAGTAAAATCTTTGGAGGCCTGTAGTTCCCTAAGGAAAAATTTCCGGACACATGTTTATAGGAAGATTTTTGCTTAAAATATTTTTCTCAATCTACTGTTCAAGTTTGACACGACAGTGCTGAATCACCCTGTATATAAGGCAAATAATAAAATAACAACTGTTTTTAGTTTTTATTTCAAAATTGGCAACTTTTGTTCTTCTGTTTGTGAGAAAAAAACTAATTGTTTGTTAGCAAAACACCACGCAAAACGGAATGCCGTTAAACGAGACTTCTTCTGTCTACTGCTGTTATTTTTTTTCATTAAATAAACCAAACTAAATTCAAAGTCGATGAAACAAGTAAATTGTACAAAACCGACTAATATATTAACTGCATGTGTAAACACATTGTAGATAAGAAGTTACACACAACAAATCCTCTCATTAACTTTACCAAACTCCCAAAAGTTCAGACGTTATCCTCTAGGAGTAGTTGTGTATCCAGGATTGACTTGTTTACGTAAAGGCCAAGCAATCTTGTCAGTCACCTTCATCGTGATGTTGCCTTTAACTATATTATCGGATCAAAGCAGCTTTTCTCATTCAATTGCTTATCTTTAGTTCCGCTGTTTGTAACGACTCGAATATATTATAACGTACATACCTTCATATTACAAAACGTATTAATGTATCTTAGATTGTGATTGTAAGGTTTTTCATTTTTGAAATTTAATTAATTTTGCCAATTTCACTTCGAATATAAATTACATGTTTTTGTACGGTTAGTAATTAATTAATACATTTTTATTTGCTAGCTTCTAGTCTGCTGATCAATATTTCAATCACTTAAGAACATACTGTATTTCAGATAGTATGTAGGTACATATGTTTATGTATGTTATTTTGATTTTTAAGCTAACATGTGTTTGATAAAAAGCAGAGCCTTTGAAAATCTAATTTGCAACATTTTTTTTTACTTTCATATTTATTTATACATTCGTACATATTCAGCCCGAAGGATTTAAAGTTTTAAAATTAATGAATGAACTTTTGTTTAGATAACAACAAACGAGTTTTATATAAAGAATGTAAAATATTTATTTTGTAAATGTAATTTGCTTTACTGTCAAAAAGAAAACATTTTTATCGATAAAAAGTTTTTAAAATAATACTTGTATGCTTAACAAATATTTAAAATATTAAAAATTATAAAAGATTCATCCGCACAGTTATTCATGTGTATATAAAAAAAATAACAAATAAAAATATATCTTCTTCTACAACAAAAATGTTTATATACATTTATTTTTATTTTCAATTAAAATTTGTGTTATTTTTTTCGTGCATTTTACGTCAACTGGTTCTTTTCTTTTGCTGACAGTTCCTTTGTATAATTGAATGTTTATTTCATATATGGTATGTAATTGTGTGTAAAAGAACATGAAGACACAAAACAGGAAGAGAAAATTCTAATGGGATGATTATTGTACAGTATGAGCATTTAGGTACATATCTGAGAAATAACGCAAAAGGCATTCGAAAATTATATTATTTTTTTAAATGTGCTTTATTAAGATTCGGTTCTGATTTTTACTTTCATTTTACATAAAATATTTCACTAGATATCGTAGTTATATAAAAAACTGAACTTATGTAAGATTAGTGGTTATCATTTTTTACAGGTGACGGAAGCCTTGTAAAAAAATAAATAAGTGACACATTTTACCCATAAATCATACGACAGTCTTTTTGAGATATTAACGATATTTGAGATGATTAAGAACTTGGTACAATATTTTTATACCTAAATAAAAACAAAGAAAAATATAAGCTACTAATAGTAAAATAAATAAGCGAGACAGTTCATAATAGAGCTACAATAAGGCGACGTCATTAATCTGAAATCCAGATAATCCTCTTCGCGTCGTGGAATGAATATTACATTGTAAAAGAAAATAAAGAATATATAAAACCATTTTCAGTGCACGCTATGACGCGAGAATTATACTAGTTGCTTCGTGTACAGAGCTGCAAGAATTACAAAACTCACAGTGCAAGTATATTTAGTGGGAAATTACATAACTCTGGAGATCGCCTGGATTTCAGAATATATTATAATTAGAGACTTTGCGTTAATGCGGCTTGTCTATACATATGTACGCTATTCACATATCGTTTTAATAAAAAGATCAGGAATTTATTATAATAATTACACAGGTAGAAAAGTTTACTTAGGCCAAGTAAACCTTGTTTTGTATATGTTCACGCCGCCCCTATTTACTTAAGTTAAGTTAAGAATCCTAACGCCAGAGAGCGTATGATGCGCAAGCAATTTGCGTACGATGAGTTAGTAGTATTACGTTAACCGACCAAGTAGTATTACGTTAACCGACCAAGTAGTATTACGTTAACCGACCAAGTAGTATTATGTTAACCGACCAAGTAGTATGTTAACCACCAATTAACCAATTATAAAAACAACCACCCAAGTGTGTATGTTAATAACCAACAAATAACCGAGTAGTAGAAAAATAACCACCCCAAGTGTGTGTTATAAATCACCGAAACCGAGTGTGTAAAATAGAATATTACCATAACCAAAATATATGTATTTTTGACATAGTTTAGTTATATAGTGATTAAATTTGCAATAAGTAAAAAACACTGATCAAGTGCTCTGTGTATGTGTGAATTAGTAAAACAACTGGAGACCACAAGTTTGTCTACGAAGGAGTCTGCGATCTGGAATAGTCCTAATATATATATCCTTTATCCAAAGGCTTTCCCATATTTCAGAAAGCAGGAGAATTTGGCGACACACGAAACAACAAAAGGTCAGTCAAAACTTTCAATTATACAGAGCATTTATATACAGTCTGCTATACGAGGGTTAACGCCAAATCATCTGGTCCTTCGAGCCGGATCGAATCATATATTATACCGATCAGTGTCCGAAAGTTCATTATTGTGAATTTAATCATATATGTGTTTTAGCATTGTTAAGAATACATGTTAAAACCAAAATTTGAATTCTTGTCGAAACGTTGCAATGACGTTATCACTCAAATTAAATTTAATTACCTATTAATTTTAAGTACGCAATTAAATATTTATTTAATTGGTGTTAAACACGATTATTATTATTAATTGAATTTAAGTAAAGTGTCATTTATTGAATATAAATGTGTATTAATTTTATGACAAATGATAACTAAATTCTTTATACATTTTTGTAATAGATTGTATTAATAGTTCTAATTTGGTATACACTTTGTGCGTTATTATTTAAGTTACAAAACCGAAAATGAATTTATCTTACAAATAAATTTGTTTTGTTTATGCATATTATATGCTTGTATGTATATAATCTACCATTGTAATTTTTGTGAGACGACAGGACCGTACTTAAGATTAAAATATAGTAAATGAATTTATCTTACAAATAAATTTGTTTTGTTTATACATATTATATGCGTGTATGTATAATCCACCAATGTAATTTTTGTGAGACGACAGGACCGTACTTAAGATTAAAATATAGTAAATGAATTTATCTTACAAATAAATTTGTTTTGTTTATACATATTATATGCGTGTATGTATAATCCACCAATGTAATTTTTGTGAGACGACAGGACCGTACTTAAGATTGAAAAACATATTTATTTTATGTTTTTTATTTTTTTGTTGATTTGAATAGCTACCAAACAACTAATATAAAAACGTATTATTATGGATTCAAACCTTTATGATTGAATATTATTGTGCAATTTTTCAACCTTTAACCATACCGATTGAGTATAAACCTATTTTGTATCATTTGCCTATATTTATACCTACCCTGAATTTATAATTACGTGGATATTTAAGTTGTATTAACCGTTGTTTACCTAGTTTTTTAACCGAAATTTAAAAATGACTGAAAATAAGTCACCAGCGCAATTGAAATTAGATCGATTGTTGGCAAAACGTGAGAATATTTTTAGGCGCATACAATTATGTTTGGATGCCGGAAAAGAATTAGAGTTAGATAAGGAGAGTGACACTAAATTAAAAAATTTCAAAGTGAGACATTGTAGATTGTCTACAAGCATTTCGGATTACAAAAAGACTATCCAGGAGATAGTTGTTATAAAACAAGAGCTTAAACCTGATGAAGCTCCAAATTATGACCACATAAATGCTTTTGAAGATCTATGTGATCATATCGAATTAATTGCGAGTGAATTTATTAAAAGCGATAATCATTCCGTAATTCAAAATGCACCAGTTCAAAACAAGCCGCGGATTAACCTACCGAAAATTGAGCTAGTCAAATTCGATGGTTCTGATTTGACATTATGGCCGGTGTTTCATGAGAACTTTTTTCAAGTCGTTCATAGACAACCAGACTTTTCTGATGCAGAGAAGTTACAATATTTATTAGGTAGTGTCACGGGAAAGGCTTTAAAAACTTGTAGCTCAGTTGAAGCAATTCCGAACAATTATAATATTATATGGCAACTTTTAAAAGATACCTACCATGATAAAAGGTATCTCTCGAGTTTATATTTAGACCGTTTATTAAATTTCCGCAGCGTAACTACCAATAATCCTACGAGTTTACAAACCTTTTTAGAAAAATTCGATACCAATTTAGCTGCGTTAAAACGTTTAAAAATACCAAACCTTGATGATTATATTTTGACACACCTAGCAATGTCAAAATTATCTCAAGAGACTATTAATTCGTTTGAATTAGTTCGTAATAACCAAGAATTACCAACTTACGATGAATTAATTCAGTTTGTGCGTAGACAAAGTAAAGTTCCGGTGAAATTAGATAAGCCGTCCAGTTCTAGTAGAAATATTAAGACATTTGTTACGAATAGTACCGATATTCATAAAAATTGTATTGCATGTCGTAAAGTAGTACATTTATTAAAAGATTGCCAGACATTCAAAAATATGTCTCAGGACGATAAGTTTAAATTAATTAAAACAAACTATTTATGTCTAAATTGTTTCTCTCGTAAACATTTGTCTTTCCAATGTCCATCCAAATTTTACTGTCTCAAATGTAAAGGGAAACATCACACTTTATTACACAAAGATATTACTAACCCCGAGGAAAATAAAAGCCCAACGAATGTACACAAAGTTTGTGTACCAAAATTGATACAGTTAATTTTACGGATAAACGACAAGTCGTTTTATTGAGTACAGCCCTGGTTAAAGTAAAAGATAAGTGGAATAAAGAACAATACCTACGGTTTTTAATTGATAGCGGTTCTATGTCCAACTTATTAACACTTAATAGCTGTAAAAGATTAGGTTTAAATTTTTCGAAATTAAACGCAAATGTAACCGGAATCGGTGGTACTTTACAACCTTTGAGAGGTCGAACAAATTTGACAATTGTTTCGAATATCAACCCTAACAGTAAATTTACTATTGAAACGTTATTGATAGATCAAGTATCAAATTTCTTACCAGACTCTCAAATAGATGTAAACAGTTTACATCATTTAAATAATTTACCATTAGCCGATCCATCATTTCATACCCCAGGAGAGATACATGGAATATTAGGGGCCTCTGTTTTTGTAGATATTTTAGGTTCGCACCGAGTAAACGGAGAAACTGGAACTCCTACCGCAGTCCAAACTGCATTAGGTTATATTATTATGGGTCCAGCAACTCCACTTAATAATTCGTTAGCTAACCAAAGTTTTTGTAGTTTTTTAAACCTAGATTCGTTTGTTGAGAATCTATGGGAACTGGAAAATACCATACCTACCACACCTACTAACGAAGACGAAATTTGCGAACATTTATTCCGTCAATCCATGACTAGGGATTCGAACGGGCGTTATACTGTTTGTTTACCCTTTAAGGATGACCCCGCAAAATTAGGGGACTCTTATTCTGTAGCCGAGAAACGTTTTTTCTCTTTAGAGAAACGATTAAAAGTTTCGCCCGAACTACACCAAATTTATAGTTCTATAATACAGGATTATCTCGACCAAGGGCATATGACATTAGTTTCAACATCACGTATAGACGTTCCTCAATCGTATTACATTCCACAATCGTATTACATTCCACACCATTGTGTATTTAAATCGTCATCAGTTAGTACACCATGTCGTATAGTTTTTGATGGTAGCGCGAAATCAAATAGTGGAATATCATTGAATGATATATTATTTACCGGCCCAAAATTGCAAAATGACGTGTTCACAGTTTTATTAAATTTTCGCTTACATGCTATTGCTATGACCGCTGACGTCAAACAAATGTATCGTCAAGTCAATATAATAGAGAACCAACGACCATTCCAAAGAATTTTGTGGAGATTTGATCCAAACGAACCGGTCGCGATTTATGAAGTAAACACGATACTTTTTGGGCTAAGACCGTCACCTTTTTTAAGCTTGCGCACTGTGAAACAATTAGCTATTGATGAATCACAATCATACCCACATGCCATAATTCATGTTAATCGGGACATGTACATGGATGACCTAATATGTAGCGTACCAGACGTAGAAACAGCCCTTTCGATTCATCACGACATAATAAAACTATTCCAATCAGGTGGGTTCGAAATGTTGAAATGGATGTCCAATTCGAATGAACTATTGACCAAAATACCGGCTCCACTTCAACATCCCAAAATGTTAGAATTCGAGAAAAATAGTACAAAGGTTCTCGGTTTACAATGGAACCCCGTTAGTGATAATTTCAGTTTCAAAACTGATTTTAAATTAGCAGCCTGTACCAAGCGAAATATGTTATCTTTGTTAGCAAGAATATTTGACCCATGCGGATTTTTATCTCCAATATTATTATATTTAAAATTGCTAATTAAGAACCTATGGTTATTGCATATAGATTGGGACCAACCTGCACCTAAAGAAATAACACATTTGTGGACAAAGTTCCAAACCGAAATTGAAAATTTAAATAAAGTCGAAATACCGAGACATTTATTGAACTTTGAAAATACTTGTGTAGAAATTATCGGGTTTGCCGATGCTAGCAGTGTCGGTTATGCGGCAGTCATTTATATTAGATGTACAAATTCGACAGGTTCCACAAAGGTGACATTTCTGTGTGCACAAGCAAAGGTAGCTCCAATGGCACAGATAACTTTACCTCGAATGGAATTATCTGCTGCCTTGTTACTAGCCAAATTAATAGAACACGTGCAAAATACTTATAAGTCTAGAAAGAAGATTAGTAATATTTATGCTTTTTCCGATTCAATGATCACGTTGAGTTGGATCCATTCATCCCCTCATAAATGGAAGACGTTTATCTCAAATAGAGTAACCAAAATCCAAAACTGTCTACCATCATCCCATTGGTATTTTGTAAGTGGCAAACAAAATGTCGCTGATTGTGGTTCTAGAGGACTTACACCCTCTGGACTAATCAATCATCCAACCTGGTTCTCTGGCCCTTCTTGGTTATTGTTACCCGTTTCACAATGGCCAATAAAGTCGTTTTGTAAAGATACCGACGAAATAGACTTAAAGGAAGAATCAGTATTGTTAGTTTCGAATGTAATTATTTCACCATTGTATAGTTTGATAGAATATTTTTCGTCGTGGTTGAAATTACTCAATGCTACCGTGTTTGTTTTGAGATTTACCAAAATATTACCGCGTAATGATCGAATTGTAAAAACCGAACTAGACAAGGCTGAAGTCACATTAATTCGAGCCGTTCAACAAAAACATTTTTGTAAAGAATATAATTTATTATCAGAAAATAAATTACTCCAATCAAATCTACGGCGTCTCAATCCTTTTTATTGAAAATGGCATTATTCGTGTTGGTAGCCGATTATCTAATGCGAATATACATTTTGACCATAAGCATCCGATTTTATTACCGAAGTCAGATCCATTTGTTAATATGTTAATTGATTATACCCATAAAAAGCATTGTCATACCGGAGCTCAGTTATTACAAGCCATATTGCGACAAAAATATTGGATTCTGGGCTCTCGCGATGTAGTTCGAAAACAAATATGGAAATGCAACCACTGTTTTAAATTGCACCTAAAACCTAATTATCCCAAGATGTCCGATCTACCCCTAGAACGGGTCAACCAATGTAAAGCATTTTTATCGACGGGTGTTGATTTTACCGGAGCTTTCCATATAACTTTAGGACGCCGACGAGGAATCAAAACCCAAAAGGCCTACGTGTGCCTTTTTATATGTTTGGTAACTAAAGCCGTTCACTTGGAATTGGCCGCAGATCTATCAACTGATTCTTTTCTGGCAGCGTTAAAGCGTTTTCTCTCACGTCGTGGTAATTGTAAGACATTGTTTTCTGATTGTGGTACCAATTTTATAGGCGCGAAAAATAAGTTAGACGAAATATATGACTTGTTAACTTCGCGTGAATATAAAGAAGCGTTTCAATGCGAATTAAATATCCAAAACATTGAGTGGAAATTTAATGTACCCAGCGCTCCACATTTTGGTGGAATCTGTGTGTATACCTAGGTTAGAATCGTTAATTTTGTGTACCCAATAGAGAATTTGTCATAAAATTAATGAGTTTTTGTTTTATCGAGAATTATTATTAATATGAATAAGTTTTTATTTTTTTTTCGCTGAATTACCATTCATTTTCCGGGGGCCAGGATGTTCACGCCGCCCCTATTTACTTAAGTTAAGTTAAGAATCCTAACGCCAGAGAGCGTATGATGCGCAAGCAATTTGCGTACGATGAGTTAGTAGTATTACGTTAACCGACCAAGTAGTATTACGTTAACCGACCAAGTAGTATTACGTTAACCGACCAAGTAGTATTATGTTAACCGACCAAGTAGTATGTTAACCACCAATTAACCAATTATAAAAACAACCACCCAAGTGTGTATGTTAATAACCAACAAATAACCGAGTAGTAGAAAAATAACCACCCCAAGTGTGTGTTATAAATCACCGAAACCGAGTGTGTAAAATAGAATATTACCATAACCAAAATATATGTATTTTTGACATAGTTTAGTTATATAGTGATTAAATTTGCAATAAGTAAAAAACACTGATCAAGTGCTCTGTGTATGTGTGAATTAGTAAAACAACTGGAGACCACAAGTTTGTCTACGAAGGAGTCTGCGATCTGGAATAGTCCTAATATATATATCCTTTATCCAAAGGCTTTCCCATATTTCAGAAAGCAGGAGAATTTGGCGACACACGAAACAACAAAAGGTCAGTCAAAACTTTCAATTATACAGAGCATTTATATACAGTCTGCTATACGAGGGTTAACGCCAAATCAGTATATAACGAAAACAATATTTTCTTAAGATAAGAAATATATTCTCAAACCAACTATAGTATTCTTGGACGAAGAAATAATGTAGTTGGATTAAGAGTACTTTTCTTATATTAAAAAATATTGTTTTCGTTATAAACAAAAAAAAGATTTTTTTGGTCCAATACAGTTTTTTTGTGTATTTAAACAGGTGGAAAAACAAGTCTCCTATTTAGAAACAAATCACTCTAGAACTGTGGAACACACAAACTTTAGATTAGACATAACATATTATTTAAATAGTTTCGTTTAGTAAATTAAAAACTGAAACCATTAAATTGAATTGTTCAATAGTTACAGTTTTTTAAGTACCTATACCAATAAAAGAATGTCCATAAACCTCGCAACTTTTTTAAGGGAGAGGAAGTTACAGCTATATTTTCCACATGGCGTAACATGGAGAATGGAGGGGTCATATTAATAAAGCAATTGCAATATTAATAACATCTATCTAATAAATTGACCCATTTACTATTCGGATATGGGTGTTTTTGACAAAGATATTTGACTTGATTTAAGAGAATAAAAAAATAAAATAAGTTTCAATATACGTAAAAATAGATTGTATAATAAACATTTTTCGACTAGGTATTTCGAAGATTGTGTATATATAATATATTATTACAGTACCTACTCATAAACAAAAAATCGACAAATAATTTTATTCTGTATACTAACATACAAAAGACATTATCATACCTATACATATTTAAACACTTCATTTTCGTTGCAATCCATAAATGTTATTTACACTGTTGTTTACTCAACAAAAATTAAACTACAGTCCCATTTAATACAAAACAGAACATGACTTCAAGTACTACTAGCTAATATAATGTTTGTATCCCGAAATCTCTCCATTAATTTAAATAAAACATCAACAAACATATAGATACAAGATTATTTTTCGGAAACTATTCGAAGGGAGTAGTAACTATAGCTAAAAGAACATGTTGCCAAGCAGTTGCGGGCGGAGTCTATAATTCCGGAGAACGATTCTGAATAACTTATACGGATTAGAATTAAACTGTGCTACATGTTTGGTGCATGGGATGTCTGAAATAATAACCGTGTGTGTGGAAACTATCAGCTGCACAAACTCGGGTCTCTTCGCAAGAGGATTACGCTTTGCCGCACAACTCGGAGAGCGTCGTCGTTGACTTAAACTGCGAACACTGCTACCGAAATATGTCTTTAAAATAGTTTTGTAATATGTTTGCAATTTTTTTATAGTAAATATACCTACGTCGCTCGTTTAAGCGACAATAGAATTATTTTGATAATTTTAGAAAATTACATTTTGGTTATTTTGAAAAAGTACCTTGAAAAAAAAAACGATAATAATGGATTTTTATATAAGAAAATCTAAACATGATAATTAATTTAGGTTAGATATCATTTTTATCAAGGGACTGATCAGTAACGCGGGCGGATTTCAAACTAAATGTAAATTTTGGAAAGCCGCATAGAGAAGGTAGTAAAATGAACGTATAATACGTATATTGGTAAATACTGCACATAAATATTTTTAAAAACTACCTATATTATGTAGAAAGGGTATTTTTTAAATCTTGTTAATAAAACCGTTTAAGCAGTAAAAGCAAAAAAAATCTCATAACAAACAATGCATTTTGACTTTTGTTTGAAATTTTAGTAACTTGAAGAAATTGTACATACATATATACGAAATCATGTATGATAATCAAAAGTTGTAATGGGTATTACCTACGAAAATCCATAATTTCTGCTTCAACATTTCTATGTTTATGTTTGTTTTTATGTTTATTTCCATAATAAATGATTCTTATAGTTCAGACAATATAAATAAGTATTTTTTAGAATTGTTTTATAACATTTATTAATTTTATAAAAAAAAATTTCGTAGGTTGCGCTCTTTACAATTTTTGTTTAGCATACTTTGAACGATTATTTCCAAAAAAAAATTCAGTCAAATGGTAAAATGCATTGCATTTGTGTAGAATTCTTCCTTCAGCTCTACTACTTAAACGGATCATTTGGGGACATGGGTTTATAAGCAAAAAAGTTATTGTTTTAATGTCCTTGACAACTTCTGAAAGTCGCTATGGTTACGGAACACCGTGTAGATTATTTTTAGAAAAGAAGATAAAGCAGTTCAATTTAAAAAAGTAAGTAATAAATTACGTTAAAAATGTGTATTTAAACTTTCAACAAAAATTTAACACTGGAAGAAAATCGTAAATAAATTTCCACTAGATAATGAATTATTTTCTATAAACTTAACTCTATTTACAAATAAAAATAAAAACTTGAACTTAACTATTTCTTTCTTAGCAAGAGTTGAATTTTTCCAAGAAAGTCATATATCTTTACTTTTTACATCCTTGCACATCGAAAACCAAGCGCTGTTATTTAAATAACTAATGGAGTCCTACGTAATCCGCAGACAACTTTTGAAGTAAAAATAATGTTCCTTGTTGAGTGTATTCTCAACAATGTTTTATGTTTGTTGATCTTCTTATGTTGCCAAACACGATTGTAACCCTTTATTATACCTAATTTCAATATATATTTACATTTCAAAATTCTAAATGTATTTTTATTGATCTAATTCTTTTGTTTAAGAGTTAATCTTGTGAATATTTTCTTACGTTTTACTCATTTTATTTTTATTGAAATAAACGTCTCCTTATATCAATTCATTGAGAAAGTAAAATTTTTACCTGAATAACCTTAAGATCTAGGGCGGCCTTAAAAATATTAATGTAAACAGTATTTACAACAACAAAAAATAAGAAACAAAATCAAAATGTGTAAATGTAGTTAAATCTTAATAAATAAAAAAAACGATATTAGAAATTCCTCGCAACCACCATAGCTGAAACCTCGATATCGAAATGATAAATTTGAGCATCGATTCGTGAAATATTGCATTTCGAAATGGATTCTGATATCCACACCATATTTGTGGGACATTGCGCTTGGCTGCAAATTGATGCATCCGTCTTAGCGATCGTTGCTGTATTTCATACATCCAAAATGTACCCGGCATTACTCATCTAAGTTTTTGCTCTAAAATACAAATTGCCTCTTCATGAGTGGACGGGATATTGTGCTTATATTAGAACAAATTACGTCGTGTGATTTTCGTAGATATCTCGAGATATATTGTACGAATTATAACTTCCATAAGCTTTCGCTTGAGTGTATACAGTCTGTATATAAATTAAATGCAATAGTATTATTGTATGAACTTAAGTACGTAGGTACTTATATACACAATACATAAAATATATACATACCATATGTCGCAATGCATGTTAGTTCGTGTGATTTGATTTAGATACCTGGAATTCACCAAATAACTTTAAGTACTATTAAGATCGCATGGAAGGAACTACCAAACAATGTAGTACATGTTTGTCAACTTTCCTTACACGGTTTTGCTATATTGTATGTACACATTTTGATACTTAATTAGCTTACTGCATTATACCTATGTAAAGCGCACGAAATTTTTCTCCAGCTTGCGTCATATTTTTTTAATGTTAACTTCTATAATATGATGTTACATACGGGTCAGTTCGCGGTGACGGGTGTGACATTTCAACTCGGATTGGAGTTCATAATTTCTAAATAATACTAGTTAATAACATGGTTTTACCATTTTTCTGTAGATCTTAATGTAATACATGTATATTGAAAGAATGAAAGGTCTACGATTATTTTACTAAAAAATACCAGCGTTCAAAACCCTGTGACGGGTGTGACGCCAACTATTGCAAGTCTTGCAACCTCTATTTAAAATCTCAAAAATTTAGCGAAAATATTGAAGTTACTATATAATAATCATACTTTAATATGTTACGAATAAATTATTTTTTAGTAACACAATAGCATCAGGTAAATATATAATCTATTTAACTGGTTATTTCTCAACAAACATTGTGACGGGTGTGACACGTTGAATAAAAGGATACAATAAGAGTACTATTTGTGTGTTTATTTGCTTATTGATATTATTAACTAATACTTATAACAATTATTTATGAAATACATCAGTAGACTCATTAAATTTATACTAAATGCGGTCACCCTTAGTCATTATTGTTGGTGAAGGTAATTTTTTGTTAATTTGGTCAAACGTCACGTTTGATATGTAATTGTCAAAGACTTTTAATAGTTTGCCACGATCATCACTTATTCTTAAGTAAGTTATTGTGATTTCACCTTATTTGTTGTCTTTTTGTAAATTTTTTGTACATTTTTCTAATTTTCTTTTGGTTTATGAAAATTGATGTTAAATAGCCTGTTAATTTTATATTTTAGTATTTATTTTCGTAAAATATTTTTTTTAACTATCTGGTATCGATTACCGAGGACTGACCCATACCCAATGTTACTCGGAAAATCATAAGAAATATAGTATGGAAATTTCATCTAAATCGGGTTTGTTAATTTCTATATTAGCGTTTACAAAAAAACTATTTTTTATTACTATAATAGTTAAAATAATTACAATTCTATATTTTTCGTATTTAAAAATACAAAATATATTGTTAAATAAGAAACATGATGTTTTAGAGTAAAAACATTAAATAATCATATAAATAAAATTTTAATTTTAGAGCGATAACACAATCCACTATACCTTGTTAATAAAGCAATAACATAACTAATATCTAATAGACTTTGATATGCAAAACGTAGAAATAATTAAAATTTCAACACGTGCATATAGCGATATAATCAAAACAAAACTATAGTATTCAGTACCTACATCTAGTAAACAGTTAATTATAGCAAGCAACACGTGTACACAATATACTTGTCTTCAAGCGAATTAAGCTTACTTATTAAACAAGGAAACAAAATTGACACAGTTCAAATGACAAACTTATGATATTACTCAATATCGTAATAGTAATGTACACATCTCTATTATTAATTATCATACGACTATAACATTTAATAACTAAAACAAACTCGTTAAAAATAACGGTTTAACAGTATTTTTATTATTTTTACGAACATTAATAACACAAAACAATAACATCTATCGATAACCAACATATTGTTATATATATGTGTATTACGTATTATGGCTAGCGGATAGTTTACAAATTAATCCTGGTATTAGCAATAACAAACAACCACACATAATAGTAGGAGTAGGGGTCCCTGTTGTGTAATAGGAATACCACGAGCGGGAGACGAAGAGACCCGAATACCGCTACTCAGACTAGCTTTCTCTACTCAGGCCGATGGATTTGTGACGTGGCGTAATATGGGAATATGTTTAATTGATTTTACATAATGATTTAATCAATTCTAGTTTAATCTTGGTTAAACCTCGAAAGCCAAGTGCTGCATCTAAATAAATACATATATAAATTAACATTTTTTTTCTCATTAAGAATTTTTGTATGCACTTTTATTAAAAGAGCCAAAAGCTTCCACCGATCTATTGTACGCATAACTTTTTACAGCTCATGAGATGTGTTAATGATTAATTTTAAGTAAATACCTTCGTATCTATTGGTTCTATTACTAAAATGGTTATTCGGTTAAGAATAGTAGCTGCAGCAATACTCAAATAACTTTTTTCGCACAAGTAACGTTATTCATATTCTAAGGATTACTATATTTAAATATAAACAATGATTTGATTTAGGATTAGTGTACCAAACTTCAACTGTGGATCGAGGGAGTTAGTTTAAGCAAAAAACTTTTTATGAACATGCGTTCGAATATTTTTCATAAGATAACTAAAACCCGCCTTAGATTTTGCCCAATATTCATTTTTTATTTAAAATCTTGAGAATTTTGTGTATCAATAATTTTTTTTAGTCCAGGTTTTTTGTAGAAAAAAAATTCTATTTCAAATGTGAAAGATGGAATTGATCGAACCTTTATAGATACAGTTTATTTACAAAATCGTTGTATAATGCACTATGGGTCATTCGATGAAAGTGTTACATCGTAAAATCTCTAGGACCAAATATATTTTCTTCAAAGTAATTGTTAGCACCTTTTATGAATTGTAAAAAAATTATGCGCACGACGAATCTATGTGGATTTTAATTTATATTTCGTCGACATTTGGTTGGAATTTGTTGTCAAGTTTGATTTATTTTGACTTATTTATCTATCATGTTAAGTCGACAATATGATATTTTGATTTATATAAATACCACAACTAATGTGCGGTTAACATCTATAGCTGTAATACACATTTATAAAATAAGAATAATTATGATAGATATCTACGTCATAATTATCTTGATATACATCAGTACATTTCTGCTATAAATAGGTTAAAGAAGCATAATAATATAACAATAAAATTATCTTTTATTGTTTTACATACAACAACATTAAATCGTAACGGTAGAAAATAATATATTAGCCGTGCTACCGGTCGGAGTAAGACATAAAGGTAGGTGGCTGTGACAAATCAAAATAAGATGGCGGTTCGGCGAGGTTTATGGCATCCAAAGTGCCGGATTCAGTTGCCGGCAAGTTTATCGCGAGACTCGTACGTGAATAAATCGTTGAAAATAAGCTTTTCATGTGTTTTTGAGCGCGAAATATTGCGACGAGAGATATCTGTGTTATTCAGCTTTTCTTCCCGAAAACTTCAACCATTTATGGCTGGATAGATATACGTATACGGCCTACGTCAAAATATTTTTGTAATAATATAAGACATCAACTTTTGTTTTCTAACAACTTTACAAATTTTATCTAGTGTTAATAATTTATGGAATATTAGTGAAAACAAACGGTTTGCATTATTCAGAAATATGATAAGAAAGTGAGAACATTAATTATTTTGATTTACTAATTATCATTTTGATATGTTTATGAAAAGTTAAAAAAAAGATAAAATACCTTTAATTTAGATTGCCATTGAATTGGAATAATTTTCTTACCTGAAACAGAAAAAAATGCAATTATAATTTCAACATTTCAAATATTGAATTTAATATTTTTTTATGATATCCTTGCATATCTTAATTTGTTAAACGAATATTTATAATAATAAATTCTGTATATATTACATTTAATGAAAGTACCTACATATTTCGTAACTTTTCCACAACAATTTAACTATCTACTGAAACTCTTCGAGTGAATAAAACGATAACAAAAATAAAATCCCCAGAGTGACAGAAAAAAACACAAATATTTTCATTACCGACTAGTCAATTAAGTTTCAACATTACAACAAACATTTTCGTACGCGTAATATACACTTAATCCAGTGAAAAATCCAATGCTATTCTACCGTTATCCTCAACATAAAAACAAAGTTTCTAAAAAATCATTCCCTCCGTTTGTGTCGCTCACTTTGGAAGTAATTCTTTGCAAAAGATAAATAATGTAGAAATAAGAAAACTTGTTGGATATTTCGGTAGATAAATAAGAACAGAAAACAATGTGATTGTTTTCTATCTGATTTTTTAAATTATCAATTACAAAAATGTATTGATTGAGTCGTTATACAAAAAAGCAAAACAAAGTCTATATTTTCTATTATTATATGTCAACAAAGTAAAGTAATTGGAGATATTGTAAAAGTAAATTAAAAACACTCTGTAAGTGGAATATGTGCACTGGAATAAATGGAAACTATTTTTCTATTTTATAGTTAAAACTTGTTTTTACCGTTTTATGAATTAACTAGTAATAATAGACTAACATAAAAAGAAAAATCTAACAATAAGTGTACATTGGGTTTTAGTATCAAAATTAGCACGAACAAATTATTTTATTGAAATGGTAGACAAATAAAACTTTTTTGCATTTTTGCAGTAGTAACTTTCAGGTAAAATACACAACCGAGTATCCACATATATGTATAGTTATAGGTATAGCTAACAAGTTTTCATAAAAGCATTATCCAAATTTCCTCTCTACTTGTCGCTGGTTCGGAAGCACTTGAGACTGTGAGCTTCAAATGGATGTTGATACAATCGGCCGTTCAATTTCAGCCGAACGATTCCGAACTGAGAATAATAACACTTTGCTCAATCGCGTGAGGAAACTGCGTATATAAGTATGACGAGAGTCGATAAATGAAGTTATGGGGCGTCTCTTGAACGAGGACCACACACTGGTGCGCGATCAGGAAAAGGAAATTTGAATGCGGAGGTCGCCGTATCGGGCCGGTAGATCTTCAGAATGGATCTTGGGGGTGTATCCATTTATCTTGGCTTCGAAAAGAAATGTTGGTGCGTGGCGTAGAGTTGAGCATTCGACACTGTCGAGTGGAGGGAGCTCGAGTAGTCTGTTTTTAGAGCAGGGGTGGGGTAAGGCGCTCTAGAGAAATGCGTGGGTGGAGGTGGTGGACGAAAGGAAAATGGCTGTTAGAATATAAAGAGAGTTTGGTTTCAGTTTGGAATAGTTCTCTTGTAATTTAAATTGATTTATATATCTTGAAATATATCGGTTTTTGAAAGTTTAGCTCTACTATAAATTATTATCGGATTTTTAGATAAGACAGGTAGTGGATAAAGAATATGTATATGTAGGTACCTTTATTCAGTTAGAGATAATATATTATAATTTGTATTTTTATATGTAAAGTATAATTTTTGATAAGTTGTCTATTAAAAAAAAACTATAATATAATTGCAATTTTTGTAATAGGTATAAATAAAAAAAACATACTGATTTTTTCTACTCGATATAATTTTTATTAGATTATAAGCGACACTCTACAGGGTACTAGGTGAAACATAGGTACTGTAGTGCCACCCCTGTTCTAAATTCTAAAGAACAAACAATAATTGCATCATAAAATAGAGTTTTTTTTCGAAAGACACGGCACAAGTTTTGTGAAATATAGTTGTAAGTGAAGCAAAGAATAAAAAGCCATTAAAGTAAATGGTGCGAAAACGCATTACATTTAGATTACTCTCTGCAAATCCCATTGGCCGTTAATGAAAACGGTATCCAGCATGCTCTGAAAGATAAGGGGATTAAAATTTAGAAAAGTTTTGTAGCAAAAAACCCGTGCGCTGTTGGTACGAGATTAGAAACGTGCGCTGACTCAAAGTCCAAGATTTCTCCTTTAACTTTAACCAGGAGACGAGAGGCTTATTTACCTAAATATCGCATAGTTTATGATTAAATCTGCTTACAAAAAAAATTCCAGACACGCCTTAATGCATTTATATTATAATAAACTTTAATTTTATTCAATATAGATGCATACTATATCCAATAACACAGTTCTACTTTAAATTTTTATTATTTTAAAGTTTATAATTGCAGTGTATAGGGTATCCTTGTGGCTGGAAACGGTCAGATATTTTAAAGGGGATGAGTTTCTGTTAAAAATAATCAAAGATTATATTTATTCTTTTTATTTATTTGTGATGGTTTCCGAGTAAAAATTCGAAAAAGTTCTAATTTTACCTGACAAAAATCTATTTCAGTCAAAATTTGCTTCTTTTTTTGTATATTAAGATACTATCATAAAAAATATGTTTTAATTAAAAAAATAATAGTCGAGACCTTTCAAGGTTATCAAAAGATCAAATAAATATGAGCACTGAATACATTTATTTAAACCTTTCGGAGCTATTTGTATGAAACATTCTTACCTGAAACTCAACCCCTTTGAGATAATTGTCCGTTCCTAGAATATAAGGGCATACTGTATAATGTACCCACTATATTTTTTCATACGATTTTCATAATAGTCTTATTTGTAATTTATATCAGAGTTAAAAAATGCATTAATATATTTAAATACTTTTGAAACAAACGTCTTACAAACTTCCCAATAACTATATAAATATCCGTTAACCCATGACAGTTATTCGTTAAATAATGAACATATTATGTAAAACATTTAACGATGACTATATACACTTGAATATTTTTTACGTAATTTCTATGGCCCGTTAAAATAAATTTAAACAGCGTTGACGTGTCGGTAAAGCCGGTAACTATTAATTTTGCAGCAACAAAACCGACTAGATTTCATAGTCCCCGTTCACACGGCTATTATTTTTCATGTACAAATGGAAAATAAAAGCGGAACATCAGCAGTTTTATTATGAAAACCACTACTATTGTTTCCATGGCGTCGGACAGTGCCGGTCCATGATGAAAAATAATAGGGGTTTTCTGCTTGTGCACATTATTAATTAAAAATTTCACTTATAAAATAATTTAAATATTATTCTAAAATTGAACAACTAACTTCGATTATATTATTCCTGATCGCTAACCAAAATATATAAAAACGATAGTATTTTTTGCGTAAAAAATACAAATCAGATGACCTAACTTATTCTTTTAAAGCAGGATAGTAGAGACAAATAAATAATACATAGGGTAATTTTTATCCACAATAATGCGAGAGGAAGTAGGTATGGGCACATTTTTAAAACTAATACTTGTAATGCCAACTAAGACGTAATCAAAATAAAATTTTTATTACCCAGGTAGTAATATCTAAATTTTATTATTCTATTTATTTTTATGTACATATATTTCATTATAAAAAATTAAAATATAATATAAACTAAGACTGGCCAGTAGTATTAAAGTAATTTAACATAATTTATTTGTAGATAAAGTTAAAATTGTGTAATATACACGGAGAGAATTTACTTGTAAATATAACCGCAAAATTACTGTCAAAAATTACCCTATTTCTAGTAATGCTGGGACATCGTCACATTCTAGTACCAACTACTTCCTGCAGATGAAGTTTTACATTTCATCTAGTAATAATTATGCGAGCGAAATTTTACTAGTTCTTCATGGTAAAAAGTATATATGTTGTACGATAAAATGAACACATATTATGAGTATATTTTACCAACCGTGCAGGATAAATTTTATGCAAATAGTATAATAAAAAATCCAATATTTCTATGATTTTTATTTATTTTTAAATTATTTAAGGATAAATGATTAAGGAAAAAATTAGGTTAATATGAATGTTTATATTTATTGATTACAATTGAAATAAATCACACTATAATATAAAATACATACATATAATTTACATACTAATAAAATAACATATTAATTTTCTTTAAATTACACATCTCAATTTTTAATATTGAATTCCAATTATAATTTATAACAATGTTTTAAAAAAAGACTATTATAATCTATTTATACAAGGCTAGAAGCAGAAAAATGTAATTAAAAAAACGCTCCCACATGATATATAGAGGAACTAGATCGTATGCGCTCCGCTTTAGTTCAATTGTTCCCGATACACTATAAATATAGTTTTGAAAAAGAGGTTATACGATTTTTATGTGAAATAGTTTGTTTGTAATATTTTATTATACCAATTATGAATCTATTTTACTAAAATTATGTTAAATGTTAATTTATACAATGACATATAGATATTTAAAATTTTAATTCTCATTCATATCAATGCGATATGTCTATCGAAAGCACGTGATTTTTAAATATTTTATGACAATGAAAATAAGTAACGTCACTTTTAATTAAATCAAACATATTGCTAAAATTGTTATATAAATAATGTATCTTCAAAATTTTTTAAATGAAAATCGATTTTCAAAAAATGATTACTACAAATATACATTTGAAATTGGCGATTTCATTTATAAATTAATAATGAACTAAAAAAATACAGCAGTTTGATGAAAAAAATAGTAAAATAAAATTAATAATTAAATAATTTAACATAAAAACATAGAACTATAGAGCGGAACGCTCTCTGTCATAAACTAAAATGCCCAACTCTAATATAAAGGTTAGGCGAAGCCCCTAACTATAAAAATGAACAATGTATTCGTAAATATAATATTATACACTCAGCACTCTGCTATACGACCATTCACTACACAACCGCTCCGTAACACAATGTGTCGACAGTTCTACCAACGTCCATCCCCCATCCCCACTATAATACCACTGTAACTGCTATATTTCTGTGCGTTTATATTCACCAATCAACGTTAAATGTGATGAGTGCCCCTCTAGCCGCCGTGCAGTGGAATTTTTGAATTACCGATGCCATCATATAGCAAAATGCTGAGTGTAGTCATAATATGGCATTGTTTAGAAGTGAATTATTAATATTAAAATATCTATAAATATTTTCATTTTCATAAATTATAATTAAATTGGGGCTGTACATGAGACGAGACAAAACGATCGAGAGTCCAGTAATTATCGTCTTGGCTTCTGTAACTGACATTTCCTTGAAAAAAATTAAACCGAACTCATAAATCGAGCTTCTACAATCTGTAAAAAATACAGAATAAATTAATAATATAATTTGTTTTTATTATGATTTTTCATTTAAATTACCTGAAGTTGTAATAGAAAATTATAACATTGCTCTTGGACTCTTGAATAGAAATTTTGTTATGTCCTGTTTGTTTCCTCTTTTAATTTTATGTTTTGGTCAGTCAGGTACTTTATATCTAAAAAATAGAATTGTTAAATATGAATATAAGTAGTATTACCTTGTATATTACATAGTGTACACTGTCCTCTGTACACATATGAATTATGATAGGTACTTTTTCAAAAATTTCATTAATAAGTTTTAACAATATATTATAATGCTTTTTGACGAAAACAAAACATGAACTACAAAACAATATAAATTACATCAAATTCCTCTAATAAGTATTTTTTGTAAATCAAAATCTGTCTTTATGATGATATATAACATTGTTATTGAAAACACAACTACATAAAATATTATGATTTTAAGAAGTATTGAATATATGTACTTACGTGCACATAAAACCAATTACGCCAATAACTGTATTGAACTTTTAATTTTTCTCAAGTACTTTTGTATTTTAATTATTTCGTTTTGTAATCATATACAGAATTTAGTAAAATGGCGTTATCTGTCAAACTCAGACACTCATAGAGACGACGCTGTAGTCGCCGCACTGCGCAAACTCGCTAAGTCACGTGGAGTGAAATAGTGTGGCTTAAATTCCGTGTTAAATACATACTGATTATATCTAAATTACTAGAAACATATAATACAATTTATTTAAAAATATATATAGTTCTTAATATTTTTAAGTATAAGGAGAACAATTACTAGACATTCTAGTGAAAATATACATTTTTATAAGTAAAATTTAAATGTTTCTGAGTAGAAAATAAAAAAGTTATGGTATTATTTAACTACTTTCAACTTTACCAACTATTATAGTAAACTTTATTCTTAGGAGGTGGAGTTTTTACAGCAGTTTAAGCAAAAAATTCTAATGAATACTATTATTTTTGGTTAGAAAGTTGCGATGTCCCAAGTTTACTAGGAATTTCAAGATAATTTTTACTAGTTAATTTTCTGCGTGTAATTAATTTAAAAACTGATTGGATTTATTCTTTCATAGAGACCGCCAATGTGTATATGAATCGCCATTTGCGTCAGACACAATTACATTGTAACGTCCGGCGCAATGGCCAATGAATTCCCCTTATCGTATAGACTCCGATTTCCTATCTTGCATTGCCAAGCTTTGTCATCTACAATCCGACTAAGTGCTGAATATCGCTAGCTAGAGTTTGCTTCGAAAAATAGAAATAAATCTATGTCGGTTGCCTTTAAACTTCTTCTTCTTCTTTCAAACTGATATCGCCAGTTAAATCTTCTATATTCCCAACCATTGTTAGATAACTTTACCAAGAACAAATATATCAAATGGATTAGAAAGAGATGTAGAAAGCGCGACGCTTCTTAGAGGAACTGAGTTATTAGTTTATTTTTAGTTTTGTAAGAAAAACATAAATGTTTACCTTAAAAGTACACAATTTTGTAGAATGTATTTTATTTTATGTAATTTATTGTTCCATAAATATAAATAAACAACTTGAAAAGTTTCTAAATTGAAAATAAATTAGAAACATTCAATTTATAAATTGACATTTCATTTTAACTGTAAATATATATGATATTTAGTAGATATAACTTTTTATTTTTATTTTGGTTAGCAATATATTCCATTTTGAGATAAAAGCTGAATATATAAAATTATACGTATTTAAACTATTGATATTGAGAAAACAAATAATACAATGTATGGAATAAGTATATGGGACTTACTTATTAGACAAATACTAAAACTAATTAACTCCTATTTAACAATACATCTAGTAATCCAAAGCTATAAAATCATAGAACCTTATGAATAGTTTTTAAATGTATACGTCAAGTTAAATATATTAAAATTTGATTATGTTGTGCGGAGACCCAATTTCACGACGTTCTATCAATGATAGGGAAATCAACGTGCGTGAGTTTATTTTATTCGTTATATAGTCTAGTATAATTTATGTCACATGGGTTTTCCTCATCTGAGTGCGAGAAAGTTTCAAAAAATTACATTTTCAATCATTTTTGGTCAAACTTTGGTTCACCATATCTTTAAAACAAATTAAGGTAATGAGTTCATAAAAAAATTTAACTGTAATTTTATCGAGAACGATATCCTACGATTTTGCCTAACATTTGAAATCCAAGGTCACAAAATGGAATGCTTCAAGTTTTAATCGGTAACGATAGACATATAGAATTAGACAGCGCGATCCGCATTTTAAGATGATCGTCAAGAGTAAGCATGTTACACATGTTAACTAAAGTCATTCTGGAGTGACTATAATTTTAACAAGCTCTGTCTCCTTTTTTTGATGATCATCTTATTAAAGTCGTATGCATCTCGTAAGATACGGAACTCGCTGTTTTGTTTTACATGTCTATGACCGGAACGAACCTATTAATTAAATAATTTGGGTAGTATAAATAACTGCATTTTTTTTAAATCAATTCTCTGGGGGTTGGCCTATATAAATAAATATTTAAAGACCATTTCGAAGTTTATGTGAATTATTATTCAAGGCTACGGTGTAATCATATAAGAAACATTTTTGCTATCCTCTCGATAAGTATGGTTTAGGTATGCAAAAATTCGTAAAATTATTTAAATTATCATCACGACGAACGAACGATAGGTAATGTGTAAAATTTTTAATTGATTTTCAATTTTTTATAAAGTCAAATACTATAAATTAACATATAGGTACATTGTACATATGTTTCGTGGTGCGGTAATGTATGTAACGTGTTGATTATGTTTAGATTACACATTTGAGTTTCGAATAGTGTACACATACATTAATTAAACACTAACATTTTGATAATATAAACCAACCGCAGGTTCAAAATCAATTTAAAATTATAAACAAATGAAAACTAGTTCTGATTCAGCGAGCACCATTTTCGAACGGATACTTTCCCAAATTTAAACAAAAGTATTCCATCATAAATCACATGTTTTGATAGTATTTGCATATCACCCAATGTTTAGCATGAGGGGAAGATAGATATACGGATTACTGTAAGGATCACGTCAAGTTCAAACAGTGATACCAAAATTGTTTAGTTCTGAAATTTTACATTACAATTTATGAACGCAGATTAGAAAGTTATTCTGACATAAAAGACTTTAGCCTTGAATAAGTTATTTGCTCATGAATTTTAAATTTAAATACTAATGCCCGGTATTTTAAACCTAATGGTTTATAAAGGGTATCAAATTTAAATGACAATTTGTCTGGTATGTATTGATGATTTAGTGGGTACGTGTTATGTAGAAATTGGTGGTCTAAATGCATTGGTGATTGGCGTATAAGAGGTTATAAACGTATTAGCACTTGTACTGCTCTAAAATCTAAATAAAATCCATAATGATTCGACAGCCTGTAGAAAGCGATTAAAATATACTATTAATACTTTAACAATAAAATATTTAACTTTGATGTTAATACAACGAGAAAAAAAAATAACATTTTGAGGAAATACGGCAAATTTTCATTTCAATTATTATACACATGCAAATATAGTAGTTTTTAAATTATGTTCAAACATAGTGACGTGATAGTGCCTAAAGCTTTGAGTACGGGGGTTGGGAGTGCATGGGGGTGGTTAACTCGAAAATACCTATCACAGTTGCCCACAAAACAAAAATTTTGTGGCGATGAATTTTTCTACACTTCTTTTATTTGAAATTTTGTAATTAAAGTTGAATAGAAGGAACATACATGTTGATTATTGACAATATTATTGTTGTTATTTTACATTCGTAGTTAATTGGTATTGACAGACGCATTTATGCTGCCCAGGCTAGAATTTCATCAGTTCAGTCACCCCGAAGCTAGCAATATCATATTTGATATTTCTCTAAGTTGCAAATATTATATTTTAACCCTCAGTTTCACCAAAGTTTGTGATTTCTAACAGCCTTGTAAATTCCAAATGTATCAATCAGAATTCAGCATTGGGTGCTTAAGCTGTCAACACAAATATATTAGTAGTACAGATTGGTGAAATTGGACATAAGAATGTAAAATATTATGACCATCTAAAATTTTGATGAGCTCTGCCCTGACACCCAAACATACGCGCACGCATACATAGAGAGAGCTGAATGCACGTGAGAGTTAAATGCAATCAATCTCCGGTAAACAAAGAGCCCGGAGTGATGTTTGTAACGTACATAATGGTAAATATACATCACATCTTCACTTGAGACGGAACATAGTTAGTGGGTATTAATTATACATTCAGATAGTTATTTTGCCAAGCAAATGGAACCAAATGGTCACTGAAATACGTTTAAGTGACGTACAAAAACATATAGCACTTTACATTTGTTGTTTTTGTAAAGAACATTGCGTAGAGATTTTGTAGTAAAAACCACATCGCCTTATCTTTTCTGATATACTTACATAAAACAATTTGCTAAATATTTATTGTCCTGTATTCGCGTAGACTGCCTAAATAAAGAGTCATGTTTGGGGGGTAGTTATAAATATTACATAGATAAAATAAAATAAACAGAAGAAATGTTATTTTTTATTAAAAAAAAAACAATTAGCGAGTTGTATTTCGGGCTGTTACAGATAATTAGGAACACATTAAAATAAAGGTTATTGTTTATTACCGTGAAAAGCAGTAGTACTGTAAAATATATTTTTAAGTGATAATTAAATAACGAAAATTTATATTTCAGTTTGAAATTATGACTTCCATTAGATGCTAATTAAAATTTTCATTTAATTAGCGGACTACAAAATAATCCCTTCCCTTACTTTTAAAGTTTTCATTAATATTCAAGGTAACAAAGCGCAATCATACTATTAAATTGAACTACAATATATATTTGAAGTGAAAATAATTTCAGAACATTACTTTACATAAAACCGTATCTATAATCTAAATAGAAAACGTTCTTTCATCATTTCTTCCTACTGCAATGCTGCAATGTTTAATCTCTTTGTTTCATTAGACGACAAAATGAGAGAAATAAGATGAGAATTCGTAAGAGGCAAACATACATTTCCGTTAATTATAAGATGAAAATATTTAAGATGCTCTTCAACTAAGACAGATGCCTGATTAAATAAATGACGGCATAAGAACCTCTTTTTCTAACAGATGACAAATATCTATTTATTCTGACAACGATAATTTAGATTTAGGAATACTTATGATAGTGACACAAGTATATAAATGAACTTAACAGGATATTTCTGTCTTCTTTTAATAAGTAACTGACTAATGCTCGAAATAAAGGGTTGTAGAGAAGGCGTTTGGTCGAATCAGCAGTATAAGAAATTGCTCGTTTTGAACTGTTTATCTAAAATATTTGTTATTTAAGAAATATGCTTGTCTGGAGACATATTTTGTCTGATAATATTTATATGACCTAATAAGTTTACTTATTTATCTTCAAGCTCACAACAACAATAGAAGAAAAGTTAATCTAGAAAGTTTTCATTATTGAACAATCTGTTTTGTTTATTTCTTAATCAAGTATTTATAATATATTTGTTTACTATTTTGATATTTGAAAACTTTTTAATTATTTGAATAATTAAACAATTAAACCCTCGTCTTAATTTAAAATAATTATATTCAATACTATCTTATAAAACATTTATTATTTTTGCAATATAATTTGTATATAATTTAAACCACATACATATTTCACCAACACTGTGATAAAATATATGGTAATTGTTACTGTTAAATGAATGGTATGAAGTTACTCACTTGATATTATAGCGACTTTTCCCAGCGTCTCGTTCAACGGCATCATATGAAGATGAGAACGTTTATTAAATTAAAATTTCAAAATACAAAAAGCTCTCTTCTTAACGGATTTAATAACGTCCCCTATTTCAATTAAGCGGTATTACCATATTCAACATGAACGGTATAGATTTAGAAGCATTACGCTATGGATGTTATCGAATGACACTTAATGAAGTAATAAATACTTACAATAGATAGCTACTTAACAACAATATTTATGTATGCGTATGAACACTGCTAAATTAGTACCATTATTTTATGATACAGGGTATGTTTAAAATATTTCATATACGCATTTCAATTCAGAAAACTACACTGCAAATAGTTTTAGAAAAGTATTCCTTAAATTTAAAACTTTAAACGAGTAGATGTAGATACTTGTAAATATAAAAAGAATCTTTTATAGATATTCAACTTTGCAAAAATATTCTCCAACTATATTTATATAAATATAATGTGAATAGTTTTGCAATTTTCTTCAAACATTTTATATATACAGTTTTATATATATTTTTTTAAATATAACGATACTTGAGCAAAATGGCATAATGGAAAAAAAACTAAATCGATTTATTAACCCTGCAGACCGAAAGAACTTTTTATTTAAAATTAGTGATAGAGATTTGCTAGACACGTGTTATTCTCAGTAGCTAACGTTTAGTATTGATGAAAATACAGTGAAACTTAAATATATGTAATCTTAAGGGACTAGTTATTGTATCCCACTTGAAGAGGTTAGGTAATGGTTAATAATTAATTACCAAGGTAGATATTTAAACTAATAAGAATAATTTGGAGAAATAACATTTTGAAAAAAAAAAAAACAAACATTCATTTAATTTTAATTAATAACGTTATATTAACTAAGTATATGTACTTCTGATGATTTTTTTAAAGCAACGAGTTAAGGATGCAAAAAGTTATCAAGACACAACAGTGCTATACAAACTAAATACACATTTCCGTTTTTAACAAATTCGTTGAAAAACTGAGTTCGCTCGAGCGAAATGAGCCTAGGATACTTTAATATACGTTTGCAAAATAGCTACGCGTTTGCCGCTCTACCTTATAGTGGCGAGTAGAAGACGTCTATAGGTACAGCTTAAGAAAGCTTTTTAATAAATCTGTGTCGCTGAAATATTGCAGAGGTCGACCACCCATAGTCTGTCATTGTTTTTCCTCTTATGAATAAGTGAGTAATAAAAAGAAACTCTATCCGAAACGACGTTTATGAGAGGGCAAGTATAATTTATGTTAATGTTCATACATGAAATGAAAATTTTATTTCTCTGGATGAAAAAATGGGTGTACTAGTTTTGGATATTTATGTATAATAGTATTTTTATATAAAAGAGATATTAGTATCCCAAGTATTCGTTGAAAACGTTCATTAAAAAATGAAATTAAATTGAAATTTAAAATTTATTGGTACTATTAAATCGATGGATTAATTTAAATCGGTCATGAGAAAATTTTACAGGAGATGGTTAAAACTAATACGGTAAGTTATCACAGTATAGTACTTTTGAATTATTGTTGGTACATGTTAATAATAAATAAATAGACACAGATCTTGGTTTCTGGGTACACGTTCGTGTTGTTGCTAATTTTATTTAAGAATTATTTTATATTATTTAAACAATGAGTTGAACTATAAAAATATAAATTATATATAAAATATCTCAAAAAATAAAATTAAACTAAAAACACAATTTCAAATTATTGTTATGGTCTACTAAATTGAATTCATTGAAATAATATTCATTATTTAGAAATCCATAGATAATTGATAATTGCTGTAATAAATATAAACATTTGATTAATTGTAGGTTGGTTATGTGTGTTTGTTTTAAAACTATTTGCAAAACCAAATATAATGAAAAAAATATAAAAAAAATATGAAAAAGGCAGAAAGAAGAAACATTAATTTTTGTTTCAGAATACATCATGACGAAAAACTAAAAATACATTTTAAAGCCAAGTGAAACGACGAAATTAAATTTAACAGAAGAAACGTGACTTGTAAAATAAAGATACAAATGATGTTTGAAATATTGTTCATTTTTAAGTTTCTGCGTTGAAAAAAAAAACTCGTTAGATTTAAATGAGTTTACAAGAACATTATATATAAAATTATTGAAAATAGTAATAAAAAAAAACTTTTTGATGTGCCTTAATTCTTACTTAAATATTTATTATTATAATTTTATCTTTTTATCATTGCATTGCTGTATTATACTAAAAGCAATAAATGCTAAATCAGAATGAATAAACCGAACTTAATAAAACGTTAAAACAGTGATTCCCAAACTATTTCGAGTCACGGCACCCTTATTGAGGTTTTCCCATTGCGCCCTAAACTTGTAATGAACAAGTCAAACAACTGCATTATTGAACAAATTCATTAATTTATTATTATTTATTCATTAACAAAATTAATGAAATGGATGAATCTGTGGCGCCTCTGTTAAAACGCCGCAGCTACCTAGAGCGCCGTGGTGCACAATTTGAAAACTACAGCCTTAAGATGTTCATTTTAATTTGGGTAATGCTAAAAAGATACTTTTTTGTCTAGGTTTGTTAATGAAACCGATGAAATCGCTTGAATTTTAACGTGAAGTGATCAACAAATAATATTTTTTTATTCTGATTTGAATGATTTTCTTTTTTATGATCCACTGTCAATTGGTTTTAATGCGGTATTTGTTAATATCTTGATAATTTATGATCAGTTCAATAAAAAAGAATGTACCTATTTTTAATATTATTAGCTTGTGAGATGCAATCATAATAAGAGAAAAACATTTTTTTAGAGATTAAATAATTTTGTAGAGCTTGATAGACTTTTTATTATATCCAACGTAAAATAGGGTTGAAAAATTGCAAGTTTTCAAAATGGCATTGATGTATATATTCACCAATAAGTGAATACACTTAAATAAAACTTTGAATAAACGAAAACAAAAGCGAATAATAGTAATATTTTGTTGCATTGAGAGGCATCAAATGAAGAACGCGCCTGTAAAGGTAGGGTGAAATGTTACTTTTAAAATATGTAATTCACGTTGTGTACATTGTTCACAAAATAAACAAAGAACAGAACAAACGGAGGACGTAAATAAAGTTTAGAGGAAATAGTCACAAAGAAGTACCGCAAAATTCAGTGTGCAAACAAATATGAATACATTTCAGACACGGAAGAATATTTTAAACAATAACAATGTTATGTAATCGTGTAGTTGGTACATGAAATCAGCAAACAATAATATTAATTGTATTAACGCGAGTTTATTTTTAATGTAGTTATAAAACACTGTATAAATGTACTTATGTCTTTACGCCGAGACTTTTTCGCACAAAACCGAGACGCGGTTGGCTTAAATTATGACCAGACGAGACCGTCTGATATCTACGTGATTGTCTCAGTTCTTAATCCAAGACGAGACAATACTTATTTGAACTATTTGAAGAGCAAAAAAGGTATTCAATTACATATTCAATTTTTACTTATTTTCTCAGTTATGGGTCACCCTTCACTTTGAGACCCTAGTAAGTTGTCTAAAATGCCTACAGCAGTGCAAATAGTAAGGCTTTATATAGTGATCACTCGATAAAAAGCATAAAACAAAGAATACAAAATACATCTACCCCAAAAAGTATTTAAGGATATGTATACGTAGTTTTGCATATATGTATGTATAAAATAATCGATAAAAATGAATCTAATTATTGAACCATGTACAGACGTGTATTTATTATTAGATAATACAGTAGAGACTGGTTATAACGACATCGAAGGGACCGGTTATATTGGTCGTAAAAAACGGATTGGTCGTAAAAATGCAATTATATTGGATTTAGTTAGACTTTTATTTTAAGTCGTTAAAACCGATACGTCGTATTAACCGATGTTGTTATAACCGGTTTCTATACTGTATATATTTCCAACAAGCAGCTACGTTTAACATGGGCGAAGAAAGAGACGGGGGGAACAAGGCAGGTTCTGAACGACGGTGTTAACGAACATCCCAAAGAGAATATTAAGTTGGACTAATGTTCATAAAAATCCGACCGAAGACAAAATTACACTGCATGGCATGCGGGATTTACAACTACGATTTGTATTCGTAAGGTTTAAATTTTTAAACCAAATTTCCTACCTACAATAAGATATGTTTACATATTATGTACTATATAATTTGTTCATACATTTGTTTTTCATTGCAAATAGAGTTTCAAGAGATTTTAAATAATAATTAATTTATGAGCCCAATTTTTATTACATCAAGCTGTGCTCGTATTTAAGTAATTTTTGGGTATTTTACTTGTATACTTAACACACATATATTGTAATTGTATTTAAAAATATAGGTATTAAGTCACACAATATTATCATAATAAAAAATATAAAATAATAAATGTAATAATTGTAATAGCAACTACTTTACTACAATTTTTGCTGAAGTATTTTTATTAGCTTTAAATAATATCAAAGAAGAGCTTAACGACTTGTTTTGTGAACTTCTATTAAATAAAATCTACTCGTTTTTAGCAATTAAACTTTGTATAAAAATAAAATAACATCATTCTGTTCGTTAGAATTGTGCTTATTAGCTAAAGTGAAATGTTTTTGTACAAGAGATTCTGTTCATTATAAGACTATGTATGGGTAAAAAACTTAGAACTGTTTCCTAACGAACTAAATAAAACAAACTAAACATTTGTAAAGCAAGATAATGAAAGATGTATTTGCAGGTATGTATGAACTTTACATTGTTTATTTTAAATTTACTGTACATAAAGTTATGATCTGCAATATTGAACCTTTATTTTAATTATTTGAAGAGCATTTCAGCTTTGTGATTGGAGTATAACATTTATAATTCCTTAAAAAAATTAATATATAAATACTGATAGGCTTCGTTCCAGATTTTTCAAAGTGAATCAAATAACTCAAGTCCCCAAATACATTTACGCATACATTTAAAATTATTTAATTTTTTAGCAAAAGAAATATCGATTGATAAAAATTAAATTTGTAATTTATTCCTGTGAAACGGAAGTCTGATTAAAATGAAATATGGCTGTAATTTAAGATGTTAATTTAAGATAGCTTCAATCGGTAGAAAAATAAATATTGGTACGTACCGAATAAAAATTTTTTTATGCAGCCGTTTTCTAGAACAATCGGATAATTTGCTCAACAGATATTTCTGAAAACTTGTTTTCGGATTCATTGACTTTTCGATCAAAATCAATACTTTTCTTCTCAGTTTATCACTAACATGATGAAAAGTAAAATCAACATCTGTTAAATGTCATGAAATGTAACACGAAAATTCTAAATGTGAAAATGAAATAAAAATAACGCCAAAACTTTTCGAACCCTGTTATATACACATATCTTATATTTCTAAACTCATATAAAGTTACACAGAGACAAGGTATTATTTTTATTTCAATAAGATTGTCTCGCATCCTTTGGTCAACGAAGACGCAAACTTTGCGATACGTGAAGTTTTCTTTAACTTTTCACGAACGTCGGATATGTGCACGATTGTTTTGTAAGAAACACAGTTCACTGAATACATACATAAAACACATACCATCTTGAAATACTCTAAAATAAATATACACACACAAATATAATGTATGATTATTGTGAGTGTATATATTCATGTATTTTTATCAGTGGCGTAGTACCTTATGTTACTATTTATTCTATTATGAAAAATAAAGTATACAATATATCATGTAATATTATTTATATTTCAACGTTTTATTAGTATAAATACAGCTGTATTAGTTTTAAACAAAATCGCTGGCTGAATAATATAACACAAGTAGTTTAATTATGACAATTTTCTGATTTTCAACTAATACAAGCACAATGCACAATACAATAAAATGTGTAGATTGTAATCATTATCATATTCATGTTATTAGTATTCAAGTTGGTAGCAGCATTGCCACTTATACAGTGCCTTCCAAAAGTTCGGGGCCACCTAAATAACTTTTGAATGGTTTGAAATATAGGATTGCAATTTGTAGGGATAGAATGGGATCACCAGATCTTTATTTAACCACAAAAGCACTCACCTGCATATCACCGGGAGGCAGGGGGGAGCAAAGAAATCTTAAATGGCATATGGGGTTGAGTGAGAGTTTGTTCGAAAGGGCTAACCGAGACAAAAACAACGCGGGATCGCCTAGGTCTCTACGATTTTTTTCAGAGTTATGATCATTTAAAAATATCTATTGAGAATAGGTTAAATGATTTTCAAAAATGTTATAGTGTGAAAAAACAGATTTAGTTGAAAAACTGATGTTTATCAACAAGTCGTTTCAGCTTTGTGTCAAAAAATTCAACTCTTTTTTTAAATTTTAGTACATTTTTGAAAATGAGAAAAAAAATGAAAAAAAAAAACAGAAGTCTTTTTTTTGACACAAAGATGACACGACTTGTTGATAAACACCAGTTTTTCAACTGGATATTTTTTTTCATTTTATAACATTTTTGAAAATGCATTTACCCTAATCTCAACAGAAATGTTAAAATGATCATAGCTCTTCGAAAAAAAAATCGTAGAGACCTAGGCGATCTCGCGTTGTTTTTGTCTCGGTTAGCCCTTTCGAAAGAGCCTTCACTCAACCCCATGTGCTATTTAAGATTTCTTTGGTGGGTGCTTTTGTGGTTAAATAATAGATTTGGTGATCCCATTGTAACTCTATATATTTCACACCATTCAAAAGTTATTTAGGTGGCCCCGAACTTTTGAAAGGCACTGTAATATGTATATACTGTATACACATAGATTTGGGGAACATTTTGAACCTCTCGCACTCGTTGCCTGCACAAACTCGTATATTTGACATTAATGTAGTAACAATAAAAATATATGTATAAAGGTTCACAGATAATCTCTTTTCCTATACACGTAATTAACAGACTACCTATGCTCTCAGTGTACTCTCAGCGCTTCACAGAAGCATATTATGTATAAACGAATCGAAACGGCTTCCCGCGAGTATTAAAATAATACCATTGACATGAAACTGTTTTATTAAAACCCAAAAAAGTAATATTTTTATCTGCAAAGCTTAACTATACCGACCATTGATATTAAAATAAACCTAATAGAAACCAGATTAGTATACCTATACAATATACATATAAGGGTTTAGTTATATGACAAATTGGTTAAGGATACGGATATATTTTTTTTCGGATTCGGATATGGATTTTATTACTCATAATTAGTCTTAATTTTTTCATAGTTTATGTTTCGGGCAGGGGCATCGAGTATAGGAAGATATTAGAAATTGTTATTTCGGATAGTTTCGGTTTCGGAGGTTAGAATTGATTCGAATACGAAACTCCGTAACAACCCATATAAATAAATATTGAATAATATTTCAAGAATGCTCAATTACAAAACTAAGATTCTAATGACCTTGAAATTATACATTTATAATTAATATAGATTAATTGTGTTAATTATAAAATTATTTAACGATGTACTGTAAATATATGGTGGAGGCGGTAAGTATTTACACAGAAAATACCATAATCTACATATGTACACAATGTTAATTTTTTGAAATAATGTATTTCATTATAATCTTTCTTTATTAATAAAAATATTAACTAGAAAAATAAAAAAAAAGTGAAAACAAACATGTATGTGTAAAAAAGACGGTAGCTTATAAAAATAACTTCAATATAAAAACGAGCATCAAAAAGACGCCTACAATCATTCATATAAATTTTGCAAAGGTCTTCTATCCGCTGTTCGTTTTTTTTTTCGTGAAATATCACAGTTGAAATATATTTAGAAAATTTATACATTAAACAATTTTGTAACCCAGTTGTTCGTTACACAACGCTAAACAGAATAAACCACCACTGCTAAATAGAAACAACAATTTTGTGTGCCTCGTGCAAAAAAGACCTTACTTTGTATGTTTCACATCTCATCCGTAACTGAGGTATATAAAATATATTACAATAAACAAAATACGCATAAAATGAAAATGTTGCTCGCGAGAAAGGTGGTTGCCAGCAGATGTTTTCATCTTCACAGTTGAATTATTTCTTGTTACAGAATCTTGGTGTACGATGTTGCCATGAGAATTTATGAGTAACAAAAATATACATGTCTGTTTTATATGAAGGAGTATTTTAAACATTATTCAGGGGAGGGTACCTTTGAACTACAACTATTCTCATATCTCTCAAACAAATCATTTTTCTTTACTACAAAAATAAAATGCAGACAATATCATAGAAAAACAACAGAAATATTATACATTCCATATGTAAGACTTTTTTAAATTTTATGTTACAATTGTTTTATAAATACAGCAAAACAGAACAATGTGTATTTTTTTACTCGTACGTAATAAATTGCCAACACGTATTTTGCAACAAAAATATCGCCGTTAACCATATATGTTAAATTGAATAAAATATTAAATATGAGTACTGGCTAACTAAAAAAATAAGAAGCATTGTTTCTTCAGTCAAAATGAATATGAAAAAATATTTTGTATAAATATAATTTAGTTAATTATTTGCCACAAATTGACTATCCTCATATTTTTTGTGACGTCATACTTCAGATATGTGCCCGATTTCAAAAATCTGTTACCAGTATGTTGATTGTATTGACAGCTTGAGATCCATCTGTTAAATGGTCAATGGTGGGCTCTGATTGGTCCATTTGAAGATTTACGAGACTATTAAAAATAGCAGACTTTGGTGAAACGGAAGGATGATGTAATCGATCTATTATTTACTTTATATTCTATTCTAAACTATGCCATTAATTTTTTTTATAAAATTTTTCTAAAAAAGTACGAATAATAAAATGATAATACAGGATTCTTGAAATTATGTCACATAATGTAGAAAACATTTTGCAATATGACTAATTTTATAGGTTGTAGATATATGTTACTTACATATTATTCATTCTGTATAGGAACACTAATAATTAATTCATATTAAATAGAATATATTTAGGTACGTCTACGAAATAATTAATCAAATAATGAGCAAACAATTATACATATATTTAAAATAATACCGCAGTTCTACATTATCCCTACTTAAAACGTATAAAATCATTCACAATATTTTCATAGCGTACGCATACAACATAAATCGTGGCGTAGATATACAGAAATGATATAGGCTCCGTACAAACAGGGCACCCTCCCCCAGACCGCCCCCACAACTGTGAAAAGTCAAAAACACTACGCGAAGGTAAATCATTTCAGACCGCCTCGGTATGGAAATGTGATGACGGCCCACCGTTCAGATGTGCTTTAAATTTTACCAAATTCTCGAGAATATAATATATGTAGCCCGCCGTGTTATTTATCTGCACATACAAGCGCAAGATGTGGTTCAAATGAGTGGCTTCGCCGCAAGAAACAGTAAACATGAAAATGTTAAACACCAGTGCCGTTCTCAAACAGAATTACTGAGGATTGCGTATTTATTATTTATGAACATAGGTTCTAGAAACGTACATTCACTTATTATTAACAATTTAAATCCATTTTATGTACTTATTATTCTTTATAACAGTTGGTAAATATTTTTACACATCATAATTTAATTTTAATATTTTTATTTCAATTTAATTTAAAGTACTGAGCCTATTTTTGAAAATAGTTCTGGTATTATAATATTATATTATATAAGTTTACAATATTTATATCAACAAATTCAATAACATCAGTTATAATTTCAGCATTGTTTTGGGGTTTCAATTAAATATTTTTTAAACATTTAATTGTACAAATTAAATAATAATTCAGTCCGCATAAAATTTTCCAAGGGAGAGGAAGAGATAGGATTATCAAAGCCATAGACTATTTTTTATACGAATGGCTTTTGAAGACCAAGAAAGGTCAATTGGCTTTGTTTTTACTAGATCCAGAATATCGAACCAGAACCGAACATAGAAACCATAAGAACCCCACTGAAATAATAAAACCGGAATCTAAACCCTAATCCTAAAAGCTGTCATCGACTTGCCGAAAAACTAATTTTAGTAAATTATATACTAAACTGTATTCAATTTTGTTTTGTCACCAATTTTAATAAAACTAAATTTGTTGAAATTACTATAAAATATACATATATGCCTCATTGAAAATTAAAAAAAATTGTTGCAAATATATTTCAAAATTTAACGGTGAAAATTGCTTACCAACACCTTTGGTTCCTTAAAAAAGAACCGAACCCTAGAACCGAGTTTCCATGTTTTTTTTTTTTAGAATTTGACCTAGAACCAAACCCTACTGAATTTTCTTTACTAAAATTGAACCCGTAATCGAACTCTAGAACCGGGATTTTAAAAATAATTTCTTTAGAGTTGAACCCAGAAACGAATCCTAGTGATTTTTTTTTACTGAAATTGAACCCAGAATCTAAACTCTTAAAAAATGCTACGTATATCTCGGCTGAGATCTTGACTAAGGATAATCGGTTTTATCATATAATTGATGACAAAAATATTTTTGGGTCTGCATCAATTTAATTTGTTCATTGTTTATTTCGACTGATATGTAAGTAGGTATCTATGTAACTAATGTATTTATTTATAAACATATTTTGCAATTTTGTTTGATCAATTATGAGGACAGTTGAAATATACCAGAACCAATAAGTGACGGAATAAACGTCATAAAAAATGACATTTAATCTGTCACTTATTTTCCCTATCTCATTTGATTGCTTTCGTGATTGGTCTAACATGGATATTTTTAAATATACTACTTCAGTTATTTGTCGAGAAAATAATTTATAACAGCAAAAAATGTCACGATTTCAAATGTATAATTAGAATTCAATCAAGATCAGGCTTTATAAGTAATCAGATATACAGAGTGGGGCATTTATCTTGAGACAAATTAATATCTCGATTGGACTCGATTATTTCGAAAAAAGTTTCAGACAAAAATTATAGGGCACCAAAGGGGTCATTGAATGGTCTATATTACGACTTCCGGTCTAGATCGGAAGTGGTGTTTTTTGACCGGAATTAACTTTTTTTTAATGAAAATGCCCATTTGTTACCACGGATTTCGATTGAACAATGAAAAATAAATACTTTTTGTTCTCATCATTTTTTCGATTTAACCCATATTTAACCCATAAAATAAAATGAAATTTCTTAAAATTTCTGAAGAATTTTATGATTTGCTGAAGACTGAAGGATGTAGGAGCAATTCTGACCCCGGATTCATGTTCAAGAGGCCAAAACACTTTGGGTAGCATATGTCACATGTAAAGTACAGACCATTTTTTGTGGGGTGATGATTTTTAATCTAAATAATTAGAATCCTACGTTAAATGAGATGCTGTTTATGACCAAAATATGGGTTAAATCGAAAAAATGTTAATTACAAAAAGTATTTATTTTTCATTTTTCAATCGAAATCCGTGGTAAAAAATGGGCATTTCCATTTAAAAAAAGTGAATTCCGGTCAAAAAACACCACTTCCGGTCTAGACGGGAAGTCATAATATAGACCATTCAATGGCCCCTTCGGTACCCTACAATTTTTGTCCGAAACTTTTTTCGAAATAATCGAGCCCAACCGAGATATTATTTTGTCTCAAGATAAATGCCCCACCCTGTATATAAGTGTAGGTATAGGTTTATTATATTTATGTTATTATTGTCATTGATATTTTTTCTAATATTAATAACGACTTTTATAGAATAATACACATTGCTTAGTACGTATTGTTTTTTTCCAATAAATTAAAGAAGTATAGTTCTTATGTGGATTTATAAAATCATATCGAGAAAATTGAATACATTTTTGAATATATCAAGGATATTTAAGATTTGTATATATTTTATAATGTTCATAATATATTATTTAACCCAAATATAATTGTCAGATATACGCACTAGTGTTTAGAAGTGGTGGGTGGATATATTACACTGTGAACGTGTAACAGTTAAATTAATTAGTTAATTTCATAATGTATACACTACTCGAATTATAAAGCATAATTCATAGGCATTGGTTTAAATGTAACCACAATAATATAAAGCATGGGATCCTATTTTGATATAACTGGATATTATAACTTTTAAAATAATTACAAAATTTAATTATGTTAATGTTTGATAAATGCATAATACCACGAAATTAATTTATGAGATATTGTAAATGTTTGCAATCATTCATGCGTGTTATTTAAAATTATCAGGAAAAAGGTTTTATATTTTAATAAAATCTTTTTTACTTTCAGAAACGGCAAATTCAGAATGTTCACAAGATATGGAAACAGATCAATAATTAATAATATTGGATTTTAGAAAAAAATGTAATATAATATATAAGTTATAGGGTACAAATTTCTCAAATATGGTCAAAATTTGTATATAGGAACTCGAACCTTTCGCATTTCAAATTTTCGCATTTTCAAATTTCAAAAAATTATTTCCAGGATTCATTTTCTTCTGTTTTTGAAAACTATTTTACAACTGTCAGTGCACGTCAATTTTTGAATTTTTCGATTTATTTTTGAAACGGTTCTTAAGCTAAAGTTAAAGTTTGTGAAGAATACTATTATGTATAAATGCATACTATTTTCAGTACTTAAATAAAAATTTATAAATTTAAATTTTATAAAATAATATCTGATAAAGAAAAACAGACTACATGTCCAGACATGTAACAATAAGTCGATATAATATAAATTTCATTTAGTAAAAATCTCTTATGGAAAGACTATCAAAGTAAAAAAAAAGAAACTACATTTGTGAAATGTAACTCGCAATATAGTTTTTTTTTACATATGACTAAAAGTATTTAAATTGGTAGCAAAAATAAAAGATCAAAATACACTCATACATAAAAATCCACTGAAAATATCTAAACGACCGTAGAAAAACTTACAGGACAATTTCACGAACATCGCAATTCTAAAGGCCGCTGCCTGGTTCGCTAGCATGGAAGAATAATTTATCCCTCGAACAAGAAATACAGAGATGGCCGTCCATCTTGCCATACAAAAACATCTATTTATCTTGCTCGCTCACATACCAATAAGTCTACACGTCAGACCATTCATTTCATTTATTTCGAGTGGCGCGTAAAAAAAAGAAAACGTTTGTTTGTTTAACGTCATAGCGACGCTCCATCTCTTTTCTTCGTATACCGATAAACCTGTATCGGAGCGCATAAATCACCGATGCGACGCCTCTCTCCTTCCCCTCTTCCACCTCACACCCAGACGTCGATGTTTACGTTCAATTGTCATTCCGTAGCCGAGAAAAACTCAAAATTTATGGTATCTCCATGTTATACGTACACTGCAGGCGGATCCACTTCGTCTCGTATAACGGCGTAGAAGCTAGACGAACACCAACCCATTTTTCAAAACTGTGTTTGCATTTTAAATGGTTATTTATATTAAAGCGCACACACACACGAGTGATGGGGCAACTTTCGTAATATTACAACGGTACCGTAAAAATCTCTTAAATTATAGAAAACATTTAGGATACAATTTATATACTTATGTAATAAATATGTATACATTACATTGTAACTGTAATATTTATTATTCCTGTAGTTTAAAAATGTATCAGTATTAAAAACATCCTGCTTTTGAATATAAGTATAATAAACCAATAATAATAAAACGTTATAAGGATGTAATGTATATATTTATTACCAAAATGTGTGTCAGTTTAGGTGTATGTACAATATAATTTATAATATGCATGCTATACAGTTGAAATTAATAAAGAACATTCAAGCATTAAATATGCTCAAATTAAATTCGTAACAAATGAAACAAATAGGAAATGCAATATAACACACCTATTAAATTAAACTTTACAATAATTAATTCTATCTGAACACCGTGTTGTGGTTCTTTAATCGATTACGATGAATAGGAATATTTATCAGCACATAATAATTTAGTATTCATTTTTGTATAAACAAAGTAAAAAATATCAATTGAAAAGTACAAAATTCGGTGAATAATAATTTGGAATTCTTATTTGCATATTACCTTACAAATTATTGTTTTGAGGCGATAGAATTGTAGTCGAGATAAGGTGAATGTAGTTAGGCATGCTATAAATAAACCAAGTTAGTAATTATAGCAATAACTTGTGCGAAGACAAAGGCGTGGTTGCGAATGAGTGATAGATGTCGGTTATTAGCATATATTATTTCGTCTACTGTACACATTAACATTATTATCTAAGTTAGATATTCGAAATACGAAGAGATAACAAGCTCAAGTAAGCACCACATAGTGGCTATGATAATATTATACACATTTAAATTGTTAATTATGAATGTGAAGTCGTGTAAATTGAAGTACAAATTATTTACAATCAGTTGAACTGCCCAACGTTACCTACTCGACAAATTCTATTTATGTTATGAAAATTTTTGTAGTCCGTATTTAAAACATTATCGGGAAAAGACCAAATTTTATTTAAAAAAAAACTTCAACCAAATCGTTTTAATGATTCTCTGTAAATAGATTGTTATAGAAAATGTATTACGTTTTTGTGAAACAGCCGAGTTTACGAACTCAACAGTAAAATTACCAAATTCACAAATCGGCAATAAAACAAAAGTAAAATTAATGCATTTCTTTGTATGACAGTTTGGTTTTGTATTTTATTTCGTCGTATTTTTGCAGAATTAATGCTTTTGGCTACTCAGGATTCTTTTCTTAAAACATCAATTAATTAATTCACAATACTCAATAATATTAACACCATATATTTCATTCTATAAGGGAAGTTAACTACGTAGAACAGTGCAATTACTAACACGATAGTTAAATACATAGATAAAATAATGTTGTACTACATGAAAATTGTCCGTAACTAAACATACATTTCATACCACTATTGTATCGTTAACAGCTAATGAGAATAACGAAAGTATAAACAGCGCATAACACGCAAGCTTACCATCTCAGCAATAATTAATAACTATAAATCACACCAGCACTGAACATAAATTCAAATTGAAAGCAAATAACCCATGTCGCCATTATTGCAGCAAGAAATATAGTAACGAAAACAAACAAATAACCGGACAAACAGTGGCGTCATTTGAGTTATAATTGTGAGATAATTTAGAGATTATCATTAGATTAATATCCAGTAGTTAGTTATTAGCGATTTCAGTCTTTATCTTGCAGTATTGGTCTTTGTTTTGTAAAAATTGCAAGAATAATGTCCGGTATTATAAACGACCTAGCAAATTTGCAAGCTAGCAAGCACTCTCAAATGAGATACCAAACTTATATGACAGTTCTGTTGATGACTTTGACAGATTTCGCGCAAGCGTTGTATGTAAAAACCAACGGTATTAAAACAGTTATGCTATTATGAAAATTATTTTATATGGTCAGAGTCGCCAACTGTGTTACAATACGTTGAAGTGTCACTGCTCTAAATTCCATAACTAATCCATAGATACTATAACAAAATTCATAACCTCATTTATGAGTGCTTGCAAGCTAACAAATTTTGCTAGGTCGTTTTATAACGTTTATAATACCGGACATTAGCCTGCAAGATACAAATAAGAAGAAGATAGATCTGCAATATTCTGGCTACTTGAATACTTTTTGCATAGTCTACCAACGTGTTAAAATTCAATATTTATATTATTCAAAAGTTTGTAATATAGGTACTGTCCTATTTTAGTTTTAGACCTATCACATCTTGTCATTTTAGACCTTGCAGTTGATTGAAATAAGATCGAACTTCTAGATTCTTGCAGTATTGCTATTATACTTGAATAATTTTTGCAAAGGCAAGTAATATTTATACTAATCAAAAGTTTGTTTTATAATGTCCTATTTTAGTTTTCAACCTATAACAGGTTTAGTCCTTTTAGAACTTGTAGTTGATGGGTCTGAATCATTGACGTGAGATAAGCACTTGTAGTATATATGTACTTAGGTTTTTACCAGACTGTATTAGTGGAACTTGTGACGAAGACTTCTTGTGAAGTCGAAATACGAGACGAGTAACATTGTTATATATTGTGATTAAGGTGGACATCTACAATTTTAGCGACCAGAAACAGTATCAATGTCTCCTGTAAAGCTCATTTATCATATAATATTTTCATCACTGCCTTGATCTCATGTTGTAAACTCCATTGTAGATAATATCACATCGGACATAAGCACACAAAAGTCCAGCAACGCTGCAGAGAGCTGCACGATTGCTGATTTTAATTAAGAAAGTTTAGTAATCATTAGTAACGAACTAACGAGCTGCATATGTATACATAGGTACATAATGAGGTCTAAAACGCTCAAAGGTGATTACTGTTCCTCTGTATAAACGTCCCTTAGTGTGAATGTATTTAAACGTATGTGTTTGTGTGGACCGTCAACTACATCAGTGATATCCAATTATTTAGACCCAGGGCTAAATTATCTTACCTAAAACGCAAAGTAAATTGCATAGTATTAATAAAGGAGACTTTAAAATCAAAAGAAATATTTCTCATTAATCAATACATTTTAGATAAAAAAATGAACTATGAAGAATGGTCATTCTTTGACCATTTTGTTTTTTGTGTTCAACAAATTAGTAGTTACTATGATACAGATGTTCAATAATGAAACTGTTAATTACTACATATTTCTATGAAGCTTCATCAATTTCCATGAACCTGTCTACCCTGTACGTTAATAATGATCGGCCCATGAGTAAATTAAATGACCAAAACGATGCGGCTTCATCTCAGAATCTAAGATTAATTTTATTAAATATTTCATCTTAAATTAAAATTGACGCTGCCTGCAAAGATAACATAAATAGGTTTCAGGTTATTTTTTGAGAACTAATTGGTATTATAAAAAATAGGAGAGACAAATATTTAACGATTACCCAGTGAACCTGAAATATAGACTTCAGTCCTGCAAATATATTCAGGAATAGGATATGAGCTTGTCTATTTGTTAAGCAAATTTGTTGATGTTCTTTGTAAATTCGTTTTACTAATTAAACATGTAAAGACACACGTATGTTTCAATTAAATTTACTTCGAATCTCTGTTTCTAAATTATTTCGCCGAATGACCCGGGTATTCTATTTATTTTAGTTTCAATCAAGGTTTGTATCAACTAACTAGTAGATTTTATTAGATTTTACTCATGGGGAATATAAAACAACGAAACTATATTTTCCCTAGATAAATTCGTTTTCTCCGTATTCAGCGAAAGTAGTATTTATGATTGCTTATAAAATTATACAACAAGCTGGAGATTTGCACTATGTAGTATATTTTTTATTAAAATAACAAGATATTATAAAGTACGCTATTATGAAATGCTTTTTGTATTTATTCACCCTAACAGATAATAAATATTTTATTAATTATTATTTTCCAGATTAATATATTAATGTTATGTAAAAAAGACATTATTAACAAAATTAAAAATATAAAAAAAGTTACCCTTATACCTACGTTGACAGGCACAGTGGATAAATCATAATGGCTTATATGCGTTTCAGTTCCTTAAATAGTACAAATATGAATATAAAATAATAGATTTTAATTAATTATTAATAGGTACAAATAAAAAAAGGTTAAAATAAGATAATTATAAAGATTGGTTGAACTATGAATAAAGAAAAGAAAGAATAACACGACTGCAAAATCATTAAAATCGCAATTAAAACAATAATAATTTTATTGTAATTATTCCATAACTTGTCCTCATCTTGTACAAATCTCACCCACACAAAACGAAAACAGTTGAACGGTATAAATGTACGATATGCCAAGCAGTATTTTCGTCTTTGAAAATTGCTGACATCGCTAAGTCATTTCGAGAAAATAACTAGTGTCAGAACAATCTCATAAGTTTGGCATATCTGCAGATTTGTCATTTTAGAGAACTTCTGGAACACGACGAGATGTCACTGACTTTAAACACTCAACCTTCATAATTGCAGTGTCAGGAAATCAACGAGTTGCTTGTGATTACATTATAAAGTACATTTGAATTTTGTTATTATAGATATTATTATTAATGCATGTTATATTATAGTTGTCGTTTTAATGTAACAGCATATTAATATAAGACCTAGTTACCTGAAATGAGGTAATATATAAAGATGAAGAGTTTGAAAAAATAATAAACTGCCACCTAATTACATTGTTTTAGATACTTTAAAATAGACGGTATAATTTATATTATATTTAAATGATAACAGACATGCATACGGCAAATTATTATTCATTGTACATTTATCAGAATTTGAATTAGAATGTAGCCAATCATTGATGTTCGAAGCATGTTATACATGGTTCTAATCCGCTACTTAATCATAGTTTTACAACTTATAAATGAGTTAATTACACAAACACGATTTGCAAAGCCATATAAAAGCCACTAAATCATACAAAGTCACAGAACTATAAGATTTATCAAAACTTTAAAATAATCTTAACTTTAATAAGCTTTCAAACTTTTCTCATAAAAAACTATGACAATAAAAATGTATTTCGCATCAAGATGGCAAAGTAAGCAAAAAAGTATTGCATGTAATAATAAAATATGAATATTTTATGCACCATACAATAAGCTTAAAACACATTACTATACCTAGTCGTAAGCATATGAGTAACTCGGTCTTTTACGATCGTAGCATAAAATAAAATACACAATAAAAGCCATATATCCGTCAGTAGACAGTTCATTTATCCACGTAACGAAAAATGATTGTATGAAAAATATATTTTGAAGCGTTTAACTCCAATGCAGATGCTACTCAGTTCAAGGGAGAGATGAGAAAGTGGATGGAGAAATTTCCGATTAATCCGCCAACTTCCGTATCAATATATACGAGAAAAAAATTGCAATATTTTTCAATGCTCGCGCCATTTCGAAAATTGAAATTTTGTCAATAGAATTATTAACATTTATGATACATCGGTCTGGTCGAATAGAGCTAAGAAGTCTCATCTCGGTCTTAAATTTTACAACTACAGTCTTGTCTCGTGAAAATTGAAGTCATCTCGTCTCGGCAACGTGTCATTCCGAATACGAAAAAAGACTCGATTTTGAGAGAATATTTTTCTAAAAGATTATTTATTTTTGTTCTTACGTACTAGTAGTAAACAAATAAAGAAATATAACAAATTTTATATGTTAAAGACATTAATTATTGATTAAAAAAATGAATACCAAACAACTCTCGTATATTTTTTGATAAGAAATTAAAGAAGCTTTTATTTTTTAACATCAGCGTCCAGAATTATAAATATTTAAAAGTAATTAAATGTAATGCCTTAAGCTCGATTCTTTCGGCGAGATTCATGACGAAACTTATAAAGTTGTAGGGGAAGGTGGGGTAAGACGGGGTAGCGAGGTAAGATGGGGACCGTAACAAAACTGATGATACAATGTAGTTAGAAATGTTCTTCTATCGCCATGTGACGGTATTTAGCAGAAGTTATTAATGTCACAAATAGTTTGGTCGAAGGTGTGCACGTTGTGATTTTGTAAGAATTTTTTAAAATTTTTAGTGGTTAGATCTAATTTTTGAGGTAAATAAAGTGCGTGACTGTTCAAAATGTATGGTGTACAAGATGTATGTCATATTTTTTTTATTGATATTTGCTTATTTTACTATTATAATGACATTAACTCGTTCCGGTTTGCTTCAATTTATAACCTCAAAAAAAATACAACTTGGGAATCCAGTTTGGGAAAGATGGGGTACTTACTTGCGGGTAAGATGGGGTAGGTATGATTCTTTGGATAACACAACATTCGATCTGGTTAGCCCGAAACAGTTAATGCCGTATCCACGAATTTCCGAAAAAAGGCCAAGACAAGTTCGAAGAAGAGGAAATTATTACTGCGTCTCCGTATAAAACAGAGTTAGAGGAAAGACAAAACAGTAAGTAACCAAAACCAAAGGTAACAAATAAAAAGAAACTGAAAAAAACAAATAAAAGATCCAAAAGAACCAAGAAAGCTGATGAGTTCTGAGGACGAAGATACAGAATGTCTGTACTGCCACGGCTTGTATTATGAGTCTGTACCCCATCTTACCCAAGGGGGTACCCCATCTTGCCCTATAGGTGGGGCAAGATGGGGCAAATTAGTTATTTTTTTCAAGTTGATATTTCTATAAGAATAATTATATTTTTTCGTTTTCACTGATTAGAATTTAAGGAAGAAAGGCTGATTATTTTCTTAATAAAAGTTCCTACAATGTGCAATCAAAAACAAAGGGTTTTATTTATGAAATACCTTAAGGTCCCCGTCTTACCCCACTTTCCCCTAATGTCATTGTACCATCTTGTAAAAATTTAAGACGATCTTGTATTGGTTTCGTTTCGAGACCGAGTAAAGTCCCATCGCAACATACAATAAAGTGAAATCGAAGAATAATCATGGTGTTTTAATAACATAATTGCTACCCATTATTTAATATTTATTATTTTAATACGACTACAAAAGATAAATTTCAATAAAATGAGCCAATAACTAGACTACATAAACTAAATATATTAACAGCCTTTAAGTTATCGATAATATTAATAATGTTACCATAAATTTGCATTAATTTGCACGGTCCAATTACTACTTATAAATATGTATACACAAGATAATGTTGATTGCCATGATAAAGATTTCAACGCACTCATGGATTGAAATATGCATAGTGTCTATTGAATATTATCTACATAAATATCCATTTTCTTATAGTATAAGAAAATAGATATTACTTGCAATCTTCATATATATGCAAGGTGTAAGTTTTAAGTACATAAGACATAACGAAATATTTTTAAATTCTGCATTTAAGAAAAAAAATTTATTGGTAACAGCTGTATGGTTTTGAGGGGTAATTTATTTTTGATTAATTATTTATTACACCATCGTATTTTAACAATACCAGCAAATAACTTTTGCCTGAAACATTTTTCTTCGTACTTTTTCATAGTATTATTTTTGTTTTATTTTAATGAACTTTTAATTCATTGTCAGAATGCTGTAAATTGAAAGAGAATATGTGTTTAGTTTTACAAGGAATTTGTAATTTAAGAAAAAACAAAATCTTAAAAAATTTTATTACAATAAAAATTGTGTTTTTTTTATATTGATAAATTTAAATTCAGTTAATTTTAAAATCATCAACCAAATCAAAAATAAAGTACGCCATTTTCCTCCCTTGAAATGGTACAACTTTTATTCACACCCTATTCATAAATAGAGATGATGTAAAATACAGATTATATAAGCAATACATACGTCCGTTAATATAAATGATGACAAGCAAGTAGTATATGGGTTTTTAAGTATTAATTAAAACATAAAAACGATGTAAATTTTTTCATTAAAAAATTAAATTACTTTCAGCAAAATAAAACTTCTCTAATAATGCCATAAAAATACACAACCATCCCACAGCGTAACTAAATATTAAAAAAAATATGCATAAAACAATATTAATCGATTTGAGCTTACGGAATGAATATAAAACAGCAGGTGTTGTGCAAGAATAAAAATTTATTGAAATATAAACTAGAGAGAGATCGAGAAATTATGAAAAGTGATTGATTCATGTTCGTTTTGTGTCTGCAACGACAAAAGATGAGGAACCCTTTCACGACATACACATTGACCGGGTCGCCATTGAATGAGACGTCAATTCGCGTCGTTGGCGGATATGAAATATTGCCGCGTGGCAATTTTGCCAGTGACAGCCGGCAGATGTCGACACCAGTGCAAAACCATTGACGTACTCCATTGAAGACATCCTGACACAACATAAATGACTTTTACGTAGTGCAAGACAGCATTCCTTTCTTTCGTTTCTTATGTTTATTAAATGGGAAATATTGCTGAAGCGTGCTGTCGAGATAAAAATAAGATTAATAAATACAGGATTGGTGTTGAATGTAATCAACGTTATTTAATTAATCTTATTTGGATAAAAACTAACTGCGAACTATTGTGTTATTAGATTATCATAATTACTTTTCTAATTATGAGTTATTAATTGTCAATAAAATAAAAAGATTTATACCAATTTCGATTAATAATAATTATTTTCTTAGGTATACATGCTACGAAATGCGGCTGTTTGAGTGTGAACTAATAAACACTATAAAATAATAGAATCTGAAAACTATTTTTGAACTAATAGTCGTAAAATATTTTTTTTTCGAACTAAAAAATTATCCAAAAGTGGAATAAGTTACTTTTATTTGAATAAAACACGTTATTAATAACTATAATTACCCCATGACTTCGCCAGTGTATATTTCATAATCGGCGAATGTCCACGCAATCGACTGCTCTATAAATGTAATTAGTGGTTTAAATACAACATTGTAACAACAACCACAGATTAAACCTTTTATTTTTATACACCGACATGTCGTTAATAAATTATCAAACAACCTAACTAATTCTACAGTCAAGAACTTCGAACACTAAAAAATCCACCTAAATTGGTTCAATAATAATTCTTCATTATGTATGTAAGAACAAACAGACAAAATTTTTAAAAAGTATGATTTTTAAAAGAATTAATTATATCGTCTTTAATCTTTAATAGGTACTACGTAAAGACTGAAAATAACATTGTATAGACAGATTCTATAGATATACATTATACATATATACACATTAGTATAAGAATTGATAATAATAATATATAACTAAAAAAGAAATACGTATATGTACAGTATAATTCTATATTGAATCTCGAATCTATTCAAGTCTACTCAAGATTCTTCTATTTACAATCTGATAGATATTATTAACAACAAAAACAAAACAGAAAATCAATACCATTAAGCCCTTGATGTTCCCAAGGATACGTACTCCTATATTTTCACAATTTTATTTCTGTTTTCTCTACGTTTGTATATAATTCAAACACAATTCAATTTTCTTCAAAAATTTTATTACAACTTCATTCGAAGCAAATTCCACATACATAAAGAATACAATTGGCCACCATTTCATAACTCAGCAAGAAAAGAAATGACCTAGATACAAGGATGTATTCCATAGAAATAAAAACACATTTTGCCAAGTCGGCTGCAATGCTTCACAAACAATTTACGATTGTTACACAGCAAACGCCAATTGTCTGCGCTAGTTTCCATCGGTTTGACGTATTTTATATTATTTTGTATAAAATATATATATGTGCGTGTGTATGCTGATACCAAAAGTTGTATACAGAAGAGAATACAACATATACATGTGGTTAAAATAAGAAAGAAAATGTGTATTATTAAAGTAAATCATTTCATACAAGTGAGTAAAACATGGTACAAATTTACAAGACTTGATGATCAAAAAATAAAATAATGAGAAATTAACTTTTTTTCAAATAAGTTGTATGTATATAATAAATATGCAATTAATTCTTTTACAACCTAAATTGCGAAAAAAATTATTAAATTTTTCATTTTAAAAAACAAAAAAAAAGTTGAAAATCTATTGAATATAATATATCCTAATCGCGAAACTTTCACTTTTCTTGTAAATACATTCATTTTATTCTGAGTTTCATAACAAAATAAAACTTTCTGAAAATATATACACACGCATAAACATGTATTTTTTACATGTTCCTCACGAATCTAACAACGGGCAATAAATTTTTATGGCAGAAACTTTTGCACAATATAAACTTTTAGAACTTAATAAAAACAAGTAATTGTATTTCATGTATTTATAAACAACATTCTACAATATCACACTAAAACTACAATAAAATTGGCAAAGAAGCTGTACTCTGTCGAGGAAACTAAACTTTGGCAGAGACCATAGTAGTATACAAATTATATTCCATATGCAACACACTATATGTACGTGTTTTCATGCCAACATTACTCATAAAATTCCCTATATAAGTCATTAGTCAAATAAAATATACCTACTAAAAAAGTGTTTACAATTTTCTAATTTCGCTATACTTAATAGTAGAGCTAGATAAGCAAAAAAATCATGATTGCAATTGGAAGTAAATTTTTTTATTAACTTGTTTCAGGCATCACGGAATACAGAATTGCAACCTTAACAGTGGTCAACCTTCGGGAGGTATTTTTTGCCCTTTAAAAAATGGCCATTTTACGATTTCTCTTGTACATTCTATAAAATATTTCGGTCCTATTGGTCGCAATGCAGAAAATCAAAAATAAATTATTTTTAAATTGTATCCCTCCAACAAAACTGAATTGCTAATAATCTGTAAGTTTATTACCTAACCTAAAATAAAAATAAAAACCACACGTAATTTATTTATAATTTCTTATATGACTGCCCCATAATTTTATTTCTACATTATTATCAAAAAAATATTTAAAACCAAACATCCATATAAAATACGTGTATGTATGCACTTTATAAATGAATTTATAAATAAATAAACTAAACAACTAACAAAACGAAATTCTAATGAGCCGAGACAATTAAGTTTTCCTAGATGGTAAGTAAATTCAAATTACCACCAACTAAAATATTCAAATACACGAAAACAAACGCGTTCATACTTCTATAATGCCTTGTAAAATATTTGTTGAGCATGCTATTAACACAACGTACCGCTCTATTAAAACTAATCTTCAATTACAAAACTAGAGCAATTTTACGCTATTAGTGTCCAGCGGAAAATAATCCGGGTGGACGTCGGTGACCTCACTTTTATTGTACCAAAGCATCACCTCGCCGCAGTCTGCGGTCACTCGCGTGCCAATTACGTTGTGATTTTACTCGTTTTACACTTCTACGTGTCATTTCGTTTCGCAATTTCAATATAATAATTAAAATTTTCAAGTGCGGTCTCGTGGCTGAAAGTCTGATTAAACAAAGTTTTTGTTTTAATGTAGGTAAAATTACATTAATGTTATTTATTTAAGAAAATATTTTCATATTTTTTTGTAATTTATTAAAAAAATTAAAATAATGTATTTTATAAAGTGTCATAAACGATACTGAATAGCAAGAGATCATTAGATGATTTTTATCTACTAATTGTAAGCTAAGTATAAGTTATCTACTACAATGTGCGATGAGCCATTATTCAAAAACTTCATCATATCATAGCTAATAAAAATCTTCAAAAACACTTTATAAATTATCCTAAAAATGTATATAATTAATATATCTATTATTATTTATGGTTACAGTAGAATTTACATTGCCGTTTTCATTTCAATAAAACAAATATTAACAGATTAGTATAACAGGTAAGTTGTTACAGTCATCAAGGAACCTATCATGTTAAAATCCTTATTATTGACCAACAAAAACAGCGACTCATGATGAGACTTTTAAATAAAGTATATACCATCTCGGTCATGTCGAAATTTAAGTTTGTTCGTAGGTTTCATATAAAGCTCTATAAGTACCTGTCAATTATCAACCAAGTTTAAATACGTAATTTTAAATTCAAAATAAACAAAACATAAGAACACACATCTGTATATACAATACATACATACTAAAACACTCCCTGAAGATACATACAGTAACAAATTCCCACATATCACATTTACCCAGAATAATTACAGGGTTTTTACCATTCAGAGACAGAGCAGAATGTTTTGTTATGCTTATTCATTTACAAGTTCATCGTGTTTCAACATTAACGGCTCTCTTCTCGCAGGTACGCGTCTGACGTACGCCGCACCGCGCAAAACCTAATTAGTTCACCCGGCCGCCGCCAGACTGCTCTGGTGGCGAATTATGAAACGGTGGCTGTTACAACATTGGTGGCGGTGACGGTGCTGCCTACACCCACTCCCTCTCGCACCGCTTCGTCGCGTAAAGAAAGAGTGACAAAGATGAAAATTGTCACATTGTATATAATCATATTAATTATGAGAAATTTTTTCTTGAAACCGACAAACATTATACTCTTTGCAGTATTAGTTTTCAAAATTCTTATACATTTATACTAAAATTAAAATTGCTGTCGTAGGTATATAGATTTCAGAAGCATGCAAATATGAATATATATGGTTTTATATTTTTTATAATATTATATTTTATACTATCGTAAATATAAATAATTGAAACAATGTAAAAATTGAATGAATAGATAGATAGACAGCTATTGAAAAGTTCAATTTAGATTTAGTTTTGACATTTAAATATCCACGAAGGAAAGCAATTTTGCTGTAAACTCTAAAATTACAAGTTTACAGTAGAGACAAAAAACATTTAAGTTATTGGAAAAAGACTGTCCTTTAAATTATATTATTAGAACAATAAAAATCTTGCATGATTCTTAATTAGGTTTTGCAGCAGAACTTTCGAGCGTCGATAAGTAGCTATATTACTTTCTTTTTTGAAATAAACATATTTCATAATTTTTATTACAATCTACATACTTAAGTAGATTTATAGATAATTGATAAATTAAAATGTTTTTTAATTTAACATTTCAAAAATGTTTTTGAAATGTATAAAAATTCAAAAAGTTTTTCACCATCATGCATAAAAACTAGATGATTTTTAAATTAACATGGGCTTTTATGGGAACACGATATACATAGCAAGAACAATAGCAAGAAAGACCTATCTCTAAAAAATTACAGATCAAGATAATATAATGGAAAATAATGTTTATGTGGACACATCGGACTTTCCTCCTTGCATTTAATATTTTGTTCTTTGATTTCGTTCATTACATTGATTTCTACTGCCATTACTTTTGACACGGACTAATATTAAAGCACATCTTTAAATTATAATCTATATGAGAGAATAAATGAATGAATCATGTAAAATAAATAAAACGTAACTTATATTTGAAAGATGCACTCAATATTACTAATTGAAGTTTATTACTAAGCTTATTTATTTACGCAATAACTTACGTTATACATAAAAAATATCTTCCAGAGAAATATCCGCAGAAATATATCATAGGCTGCTACACAAAAAGCGTTCGCATTACAAGCTCTTCCCTCCGGCTGATGAATTGCTACATCATTCGCATAGTCTATGGATGGTCAACCTTTGAATGCCGAAAGCTATCTATAAAATATTTTAGTTACTTACAAACCACTCTTCAGTGAACCGCCCACAATACATCTAACTCAATTACAGTTTGGAACTTTTTTATAAATTGTCGCGATTTATATCATTTTGAATTTTTTTACTTATTCCATTTAGAATTTATGCTTGTTTATTATAATACAGACAATAGCAGGTGTTCTTAACAAAATAATCAATTATAATATAATCATATATAACGTACATAAAAACATTTTCTTTAGGTCTGATGTTACCGAAAAAATTGGATATGACTGTGTGGAGATGCACAGTCGAGGGATTGACGCGAATATGTAGAATTTGAGTTAAAAAATTCAGACTCATGGGTTGATACATCTTTAATCTTTTTAAATTGCACAGAAACATTTGAATATTTGTAAAATGGATAAAAAAAATTCTGGTAAACTTAGTCTCAATAAAGAAATATATAACTATAATAAACCTAGTTATTTCTTATGGTTTATACGAACACAAAAACAATGTAGGTATTAATATTAAAAAAAATTTAAAAACAAGCGTAATCATGGATATACATTTTCTTTTTGTAATAAGTTTTCCACTCATTAAAACTGGTTAAACGTTTTGATTTGTATCTCGTAGATCTAATAGAGATCTATAATTTGAGACCAAAACCCACGTGGTAGCTGCTCTGAATATCGAGATAAACTGATTTTAAATTTACACTAGCGCGCAAACCAATCTCTCTTCATTACAAGTTTTTTTAAATCCCAACCAGTATCTAGCGTGAAACATTAGACGTTATTCATGTCAAAAGTCAAGTAGACCTCTTTTAACCCTTAATTAAATGAATAATTTAATATTTTATAATATACATTTTATTTGAAAAGAGTAGAGATCAATTTTATTTCAGTAATAATATGAATGGTAACGATTATAATTTAATATTTATACCATCTGAAGGTTATAAACGAACTTTGTTTTCCATCTGAATATACCTACATATACATATAACATAATATAAGTAATTTAAAAAAATAAAATAAAAATGTGATGAAATAATCATATATACCACATAAAACAAACATGTACAAGGATAACTAATAACAACAAGACTTCCCATCATATCATTTATGTAAACAGCAGCGGTAGTCCCAAAGGCCTTAATTCTATAATTGAAACACAGAACGTCTCTCAAAATTCAAATTACATCCGAGGCGACGAAGAGTGAAGTCTTCAAAGAGTGCCGTAGCATGTTCTTATACATAAATCTACATTATGAGAAAGATAGAGACAGTGGAAAGAGAACCCCGGTGCAAAGTAGACTAAATAATTCAATATTCAATATAAGTTTATGAATGAGTTTTTGTACTGATGCATTAGAGAAAGATACCGCAAGGTACTAGCTATTATTATTAAGATCGTCTTTCAAACAAACTTTCTCATGATGAATTTTATATCTCGTTTCTTTTTCGCATTATACTTTTTTGTCTTTTCTCCGTGGTAATTTAGAATAATTTATTTTCGAATAACTCTGCATCTATAAAGAATTTTTATAAAGTTTTTTAATTACAAGTAATAAAAATTATTTGAAGAATAAAATTACATTCAGTATTTCCCTATCCACCACTTTAAATTAAAGTATCAAAATATTAAGAAGATATAACATCGATTTTATCTATCATAAATTAAAGATAAACTAACAATACATTTTATACGGAAAAATTTATCACTATATCGAAATGAACATAAGTCAGTTCCGGATATGCTGAACCATAAAACTTGTCAAAAATTACTACACACACTTTTTCAAAGATTTCTCGATAAACCTAAAACATATTTCAGTCTTAAACTACCGAAAATCCGTTGAGCGATTCGCATGTGACTCCACGTACATTGGACGGGGCACATATTCTATAATTCATTGAATAAGCGCCATAAATTCTAAATTGAAGGCAACACTGGCGTTTCGTGGTACTGACGAAGCGGTTTTTTAACATCCTCTCTTTCTTGATGGCTTCTAGCAAGGAACGCTCGAATATCCGACTTTATATTAGCAGTTTCAGCCGAGACATTTGCATAAGCTTCACCTTTTCACTCCGATTTTATAGCCCCCTCGTATCCTCACACTGTTAACATTCGCAGCGTGGACGGTATCACCAGTAGCGTAACTTTCAATTTTTTATACTTGTATAAGATTGACCATTGTTATATCAAACGTTTGTATAGTAGCTAATTAATTTAACATAATATATTGTATACATAAATATGTATGTATATTAACTACCTATTAATACTTTTAATACATGCTATAGTAAATATATATAACCATAACTGAAAATGATGGTTAATTATTAATTTATTAATTAATATTAGTAAAATATTAAGATAGATCATAAGAACATATTACATATATGTATATGTGAGATAAACAATAGTTTAAAACATGTATGTTTTATATTAAATACACTTTAAGAAGAAAAATGCGAAATTTTATATTGTAGGTCGAGTAGCTGTCACTGTAGCGTTGTTTTTGTATGGAATTTTCTTTCAACAGTACTCCAAACTTAAACAACATTTGGCTTACATAAGACAATATATACTAATTTATGGTAACTACAAACTTATTCTGGTTGTTTTAACATTATTTTAAAACTTTATGTTAAGGGATATTTAATGATGTTTGCTTTTATCAGCTCATATTTAATAAGCAAATATCTCCACCTGATTAAAATTTGTTGTTTAAATTTACATAATTAATTAAAAACATAAATTGCCTTTTATCCCTTTAAAAGATAGACATTAACACAGCAATTTACATAAATAAGATATTATGAATTTAAGTGTTCCCGTGAAATTAATTTTTTCAGTACCTATAGGAAATGTGTTGCCTAATAACAGTGATGGTTCATAAATGCAGATTTGCAGCGTACTGTGTACTTTCAACAACCAAATTTTTCTCTATTATTTGAAAGTTTATACTTATTAACTCGTTAGTTTTAATAAATACCTACCATAGTTTAAATTTTATAGGCTGTATATTCTTTATTAAGTTATAACCAATTGTTAATATAGGACCTTGTTCTACAATATAATTTATAAAACTGGTGCCATCAACTTTATTTATGATATGATGTACTTCCATCTCCTGAATTTTATTGGACATTATTTAAAAATGATAGAATAATGATGTTTCTTCAATTTCGAATTCGGAAATTTTATTTAAAATTCGTTGCGATCGACTGGTAGATCACTAACGACTCATCGGCTACATATATTTTGTAAAATTAACATGTACGTGAAATGTATTTTATTTTGTAATCTCAAATTGTAATTAATCTATTCTGTGAAATACAATCGTTATTTAATGATAGCAAACCAGAAATTAATTAATAGACAAATAAGTAAAGCGATCGCTTAAGCGAAGAGCATAAGTTGATACGCATGTCGCTGACATTACCAAAAGAGCAACAGTGTTTTTAACATTCCCTTTGTGAACAATCGCAGCTTGAGATTTGCCCTGTAATATGCAATATTCATACCGAGCACAGATCCGCCCACGGCGTTTCTGTAAATTACAAAAGAGCGATGCTCTTTCGAATGAGACACAATGGCTGATTATCGGGATTAAATATCTCGGGAGATTCGGCGCACGTAAAAAAATACATACGTGGATTCTTACGTAAATAAATTCACGTAATAGAAAATTTCGTCGTGGAAAATGATATTAAATTTCAATTTTACTCATAAAAAAGTTTTGTACTTACATCAATGAAATATAAGAAAGACGTACCTGAAACAAAGAAAATAAAAAATTAACATTTTAAATAATAAGACAAAAATATTTTCTGTCGATTATATCTTTGTATGACTAAACAATACTAATAATTATATAATTTGTGGAAAATAAGTAACCAGATTTTCATTTTATGTGTATATTTAATTTACTATTTGATAAAATACATATTTTTCAATTTCATATTTTTATATTCATATAGTACTTTTATTAAAACGTATGGGATGACGTATTTTTAGGATTACGTATTACATATATTGATGACCAAAAATAATCTTTTTGTAGGTTTCTATAGGTATTGTTATTTTTACGTACAATATAATAAAAATATTTAAAAACAACTAAAACACATCCTGTTGTAAACACTTATACAAATTAAGAAACAATATTAAACGACATCAATTTAACTACTTCATATATAAAATATCAGAAACACAATTATTCTAGTAAAGAGACAAGATGATCGAACGAAGAAACAGAAGAAGAGGTAAAACGCATCTCCGTTAATGACGACATAATATTGACAGTGTCAGAGATCTGGAGAGCGGAGACACCAGGCGCCATGAATTATGTATAATATGGAAATTAAGATTAATTGATTAAACCATGAAAGCAGAGCTACGTGCCCGGAAATCGAAATGTATCCACTACTGTTTCCGCTTGCGAGCATAATGGGTTAATATAAGAAGATACTGTGATAAATGAACCTCATATTTTTATGTTATCTACTGATCAATGGCAACCCGTGACCTGCTGCGGAGGAAGAAAATGATGAAAATGGTGGAGGGGCGGTACATTTAGCTCTCACTGAATTTAATACTGTCTTTAAATATCTAAAAAAAAATATTAAATTCGTCAATTTTAAAATTTGTTCTTGCTTTCCGTGATTATAAAATATATTACTAACTTTGGATGAATCTATAAAAACATATTTCTTTAGATAATACAAAATTTAACTTTTCATTTTATCGATCAAGTTGATTTAATTTTACAACATAAAATCATAAAATCAGGACTTTCGGTGATATTTTTATGAGGCTTCTAAGGTGCTCTCGTCTCATCAAAATGTCATCTAATTTAGTATTACGAAGTATGCTAATAAATATTAATTAATTAAACAGTACAGTAGATGTTCCATACTGTGAATTCAGTTGGGCACGGCATCTTTCATAGAGCGATAAATTGTACAGCTGCCATTTATTAGCTGACTGCGCCGGCGCGGTTAATAGTATGAACATTTACAGTATGGAACGTCTACTGTATTAAAATCTTATATAAATAATTCAGAATTACTTATAGAATACATACATAAATATATAGATATTGAATATTCTAAAAATAAATTACATAGTAATTGTTTTTACTGCGTCTTTATATTATATTTATAAAATATTATGTAATAGAAATAATACGTTACAGAATTATATTGGTATATAAAGTATAGTAACATTTATGATAAGGTAGTATCATGAAATAATTGTAAACCAATTAATTTCAAAATGAAATTTAAATGACATGACATATGTTTATATAAGTCTTAACGAAATTCATTTAAAATAATTTATACGGTTGAACGGAAAATGTAAAATATATGCACATAAAGGGGTTCTTAACTAAAGAAACAATTTTACCAATTCAAAAATTATACATTCCCACTTTGAAGGTCCCTAAAATACTGCAGTGAAACAGACCCACAGTCCCTGGTAGAGCCTCTTGAATGCACATAAGCCTAAATGCAAAACAGATTAATCGTGATAATTAAAACATTTTCAATTCTACCATTGTACACATAAATGTATTAACGACAATAATTTTGCAGAACAATCACGTTTTCGTTCATTTCCCCAACTGAACTTCATCTATGATTTAATTGCTGTTATATAGTGAGGTGACCATACACTCGAATGTCACAACATTAATAGAATTTATTGTGCAAATTACATAAACTCACTGACTCGTACAGGGTTGTCGTTTTTACAAAAGTGATAACTACATATTTACTAGTATTATAGTGGGTGTTTATTGTGCATAAATCAGAAAAAATAATAAATATAAAATCAAACTTTACAGAATGCATCCTTAGTTATACATACCTATATTAGGCTAGGTTGGAAAGAGCAAAAAATAGTCATGATCTTGATTAATTTGATTTATAAACAATCATGATTTACTAAAAAGTTTATATAAACATGTGTCCAGAAATTCTTTATGAGGGAGCTACAGATCCCCAAAGATTTTGCCCGAAATTAGTTTTTATTTAATATTTTGAGAATCTTTTGACCTGAAACAGAACGATAAAGGGAAATTTTATAAATTGGAGAACATTTTTTTTATTTAAAATACGATCGTAAAGCTTCTCGTATCTTCGATAATAAAACAACTCATAGCAAAGATACAACGCATTTTATTCATTATTGAATAAAAATCACAATTGCCATGAAAAACTAAAATATGTTTATTTGTCCAGCATGGTCCAGCCAAATCTATAATATTCACTCGAGTGCAACATCATATTCAATTCAAGTAAGCTTTGGAAAAAAGAATGGTTGATGTTTGAAATTTTTATATTTATTAAAATTTGTTGCTTATTTTGTTGATGTATAATATAACAGCAATGCCGGTTTTAGGGAGGGAAACTGGGTGACCGCCCGGGGTGCCAGTTCAGAAGGGGCGGCGAATGGCCACTTGGAGAAAAACATAATTTTTTATAGATTTTTTTCTCTTTAAAAACAATCATAATTAAGTCAAATTCTCCAATACTATCATTACTATCATATTTCACGTAAACGGTTGATTTTATGACAAATGAACAAAGTATATTTCTGTGTATTGCGTGTCATATTTAATGACCTTATAAAAGTACTACACATAGGAACAAATTTAAGAATACTAGATAAAAATCTAAGGACCCACTGTCTCCATACATTCCCGGTCTAAATGTTTTCTAATAAAATATATAAACATGAAATAGAAAATTATGTTGGTGTAATTAGAATATCAGTACTTCGGTCGTTTTAGTAAGGATATGAAGCTTAGGTTTTTAGAGCAATCAATTGAGTAGTTATTTACTTTTTTGAAATAAATATGAGTGAAGCCACGAATTTCTAGTTACATATTAATATAATCATACATAAACACATTAAATGTGTATAAATGTGTATTTGGAATTGAATTCGTGCGTTTTAATCTGATGCATATAGAACTGTACTTGTAATATTTATATAATTTTAACAAATTTTATTATAATAAAGAAAGAACAATTATAGTTAATTTTTAACACCCCTGTTCTCTCTGTGTAGATACGTACAAATGTAAATGCATTTAAGCCGTTATATAGCATGTACATATAAATGATGAGTTGAAGTTTTTAAAGTATAATAGCGACGAGAGCATTAGCCAACTTTTAGACGTGCTCGCAAATTAAATATAATGGTTATAGTACTAAATTATTAATGCACTAAAACTTTATAGTATACCACGACGTTCTTTTATAGTTTCAGATAAAATAATTACTGTAAATATAATTAAACACGAAGACAAATACTAACAATTATAGAAACTTTACAACGGTTGCATATTTTGTTAAAAAAACATAACGTTACTGTAAAATATAAATGTTTAATTAGGATTTAATTTATTACAAAAGAATAACTTCAAAAAGATAACCACTACAATGAAAAAAATCAAAGATTGTAATATATTACGGCGCGGATGGAAGTATTAAGTTTTATGTAAAAGCAAACTAACCTAACACAAAGTAAGCTTACCAATTTATATCTGCTTTAGTTCTTATTGTTGATAAGTACAGTACAATGCATGCATATTTACATAAGTAGTCATGGCATATAATATATAGAATATTAAACTATGTAAAATTAAAGTAGAGTAAGTATAAATTGTACGGTAAGAAATAAATTATATGCATAGATTCTCAACATTGGCAGCACTGTTAAGAACTTCTTATTAACATTTTATATTTATAATGAAATGCACCATTTGCAACTACATCGTAAAGCAGATTCGAAAAAGTACTCACATCAGAATACATTGATGTTTAAATGTATTTAAAGAAAATGGTTTTCTACAGTTACATACAAATGATTTTCCCAGTATGTCTTCTATTTAGTATCGAGTTTTATTTTTAAATAATGTTTATATTTTTATACCATTTTCAAGATAAATTTAAAGTCTTTATATAGTATCAAGTGCTACGAATAATCACTTTTGAATTGAAGTCTCAGGATATTTGTGTAGAACAGGGATGGGAAAAATTTGTATAATTTTTTGTTTAATAAAAAGCTCATCACACCGCATATTATAATTGTATATATTGTATATTTAGTACTTTGATTCAAATTAGAGTCATTTTTCGAAAATAGGTTTGCACGTCGAGAAGATACCTTGAATTTTACTTGAATTTTAAAGAAACTAGAATGTACAGAATAAGACTACTGGTTTCAATTCTCGGTTTAGATTGAAGGACACCTATCTTTTATCAATCAATAAATAAAAGCACTTTACCACTGCTATAAAGATCTAAAAATAGTAATAAAATATGTGTGAATAAGTTTTCCTTTGGTTACTAAGACCGCAATACAGTACTTTATATTCAATTAAAATAACGTAGGTAAATCTTTTATTTTTTATAATTATAAACATATATTAATATCAAGCAATACATTTTTATAATTTACAAAAGTCTCCATACTTTGCATTATCATCAAATAATACAAATTCAAGACTGTACACAATCAAACAAAAGCATATCTCAAAAACATTAACATTCATAAAACAATATCGAAACTTTTCTCCACACAAAGCAATACGCATTTTCCATTTGCACAAACAAAATCTTTAAAAGCAAAGGATCGCAACACGCACACACACACACACATAATATATATACACAAACACCGAGACACGTAGTGGTGGGTTTAGGGGCGTTGAACAGTCCTGCGTTCAGTATTAAACACAACAATAACAAGTAACACACCTCTCGGTTTTTGCAGACACCATAAATCCCGCGACACCCTGGGTAGTTCTCGCACAGCGACACTCTCTAGGTACGGTGCAGACATAACAAAGGAAGTATTATCGGGTAAAGTTTTTCAGTTTTACGATCTCACACACATACCTCCATACCCATCACCACATACACAAATACGCGTTTCCCTGAAGTTTTCGTGTGGTCTGTACTAACCTGTATACAGAGTGTTGCAGGATGAACAACATTTACCCGAAACTTTCAGTTTATTTGAAATAAGAAATCTAGACAACAATATATTATTTTAATTTCCAACAAGAGAAATATCCATTTTCGAAAAACTGTCGATAAAATCGTAAGTCGGCATTTTTTTCCAGTCCGATAATAAAAGATATATAGGTACATGTAACGATGTAACAATGTTTTTACACAGCAGACAGACACACAGACTCTATTATTTTTTTTATCAAAAAAGTATCGGTTTATGGTGAAAAAATAATTACCGTATTAACCCGAATATAACGCGACCCCGAATTTAACGCGACTCCGAAATTTTCATAAAGATATTTAGAAAAATAAAAGCTTTTAAAAATAATAATAGAAATTGCTCGGACGTTCAGTTTTTTTATTATTATTATTATTATTATTATATTACATTACTTTAACCCCGAATTTAGCGCGAGTCGATTTTTTAACGGAAAATAAATGGTCGAAAATTGTCGCGTTATATTCGGGCTACTACGTAGGTATAATAATTTAAAATTAGCAATTTTCCACCGGGCTCAAATTTCTGGATTCTATAGATCTTGATAAGTAGATTCATCAAAATTGAGCAATACTATTTTTCGACCATAACTTGAATATCGCCAAAGTGATAAAAAATATTTCATCAGAACCCATATTGATACATATAGTTATTAGTATAGAGGCCTTTAAAAAGGATATCAAATTTTGGTATATCTATATTGTTTGATATAAACTACATTTTATAAAAAAATATTAGTTTAACTTAAAATTCATTGTCAACACTGATCACACCCTGTATTTATTATATGTAGGTATGTATAATACAAATAACTGAAGGACCAAGCGAAAGCTCTCAGTAAATGTCTATATGGTGTATGTGGGAAAACATGTATGTATGTGTGTGTTCAAAAATGGAACACACTGTTCCTACAGGCACAAGACAAACTTTAGTTTCGCAAAACTGTAAACTGCACTAGCAAATGGAAAAAGGAAAACTGCTCTGAGTAGATATGTAGGTATACCTCGGACTTACCCAATGACTGTTAGTTAGTTAAATATTAATTCGTTCTACACACTAATTTAACTTTGAGACTAAGTTCGTTTATAACATTTAGTTTATATTGATATAATAAATAAAATTGAAGCTAACAATTTATATAATTGGAACAATATTGTTGTTAGTTACTAACGTGGAGCTATTAGAAACATATTTATAAAAATATCAAGGAAATATTCTTTTATGTAGTGTATATGACAATATAAATTTCATTTATTTTCGCAATAATTTTGAAAACACCTTTGTCAAACAATAAAGAACACGATAAATCTTAATCGAAAACAACTAGCAGTTATTTTAAAAATATAACACCAGAGAAATTGCATCCATAAATCTTTATAGATAAAAATTTCAAGTCGTTATAACATATTTTTCAGAAGAATTTCCTACATTCTTCGAAAATAGTTTTATACAGCATACCAATATAATACGAAAGTATTGATTTTATTTGGAACTGAAATACCACTCCATATTCAAAATGTTTTGTTATACTAATGTATTGTAAGTAGAAAAAATAATAATATAGTCCTACTTTGAGTAAAAAGAGCAAATATTATTCTTAAAGTAGTAATTCCATGTACCTATAATAATCTATCTTTAAACTTGCAAATTACATTTTTAGCAGGTGGCAAAAACATCTATCTGGAACTTTAATAATTTATTTTTAATACAAACTTAGACATCAATACATACTAATTTTTTGGGACAACCCTAATTATTTATTATTATTTTCATTTAATTAAATATTGGATAAATTTAATGACATATAAAAAAACGTACCAAATTATTTTTTTCATTTAGCCATTTTTGGATCAAGTACCTAAAAATAAAAGTAAACGGTTTACTGTCGATAATCAAAATTTGTCTCTATTTCCGGTAAAATAACTACAACAAAGAATATTTTAGCATCTGAAATTTAACATTATTGAATTATTTTAATTATTGTTTTTTTTTCGATGGGGATCCAACCCTGTTAAAACATATATAAAAATACAGACATCGCCTGATAAGGGACTAGATCAATTTTCAAAATCGGTCCCAGAGTAACATCGACAGAAATAGCAGAAGACAAGGATGACGGGGACAAAAAGAAAGTATGGGGATAGACGGTGGCTCTAATTCCCATTTCAACGACAGTCGTTATCATTATTTATTTGGGTGCTCGCCTAATGCTACACGATGTAATGCGTCGTAAAGGCACATCAGTTACACCCCCAGACAGAGGGAGAATGCGGAGGCGGTTGGCCACTGGGACAAGGACATTCACGGATACACAAGGACCGAATTAGATAATATTTTTGATTTGACATCTCTCTATTACATTATGTTTGAAGGTAGCAGATCATTACACCCACGTCTAAATAAATATTCTTTCAATTTCAGCTATATCATACATATTTACTAATATTTAGTGAATTTTTTGATTATTGCAATAAAGTTAACATTAATTATGAACTATTTTTTCATAACTTTATATTTTTACTGCCCTCGTAAGTTTATTAAAACATTTTGAAATAAAAAAAATGTATTACGATCGGCTGGTGCTCATAATTTTCATCTTCGGGTATAAAAAAAACTTTGATATTAATTAATAACAAAAATTCATGTCTCAAAAACAATTTAAATTGAAGCCATGGTTATATTAACATGAAATGCCCCATCATATTTTAAAATGAATTTATATTATGCCTTGGAACTCTGAAGAAACATTAAAAATAATAAAATTGTAAAACAAATGAATATATTTTAATGAACTTAGAATTATAATAAACATGTATTTTAAATTTAAATATTGAGGTTAATAACGATATAAATATTATAACACATAATAACCAGATCATTTATAGTATAAGATATTTGCTATTGAAGATAGAGTTTTGTCATAACTAATCCATAATCCTCATGCTAAAGATACGACATCTAACCCGACTCTGCATTTTCACACAAACACACACAACATACCTACCTCTGGCCTACTGCTCTTACATAGGGGAACGCTTCCGCAGCTTTTGTTTGAATCTAACTTGACTCGGTATGTTCAAAATATCGCCGTATATCATAGACAATACCAAAAATAATATATATACAAGAATTGTAAGTTCCAGATAATATGTGCAATTTTCAGAATACTTTAATATGTTTTCAGTATATCCACTTCAATGTAAAAAAACAAACAGCATATCTGAACTTGAATTTTTTAGATAGTTGTATAAGATACACAGAAATGTTTTTAAATTGGATCTTCTTCTTCTGAGTTTCTTGTTTACTGGATTATCTCTTTTTAAATCTATATCTATAAAAGAGTGTGTCCTTAACCACTCACTCACTCACTCACTCACTCACTCACTCACTCACTCACTCACTCATATATCAATGTACAGCCCAAACCCTTGGACCTAGAAACGTGAAATTTCGTAGGTGCCTTCCTTTTATGATGTGAGCACCCACTAAGAAAGGATTTTTCGAAATTCAACCCCTACGGGGTTAAAACAGGGTGTCAAAGTTTATATAAAAAAATATTTTTTTTGTTCGCATTTAATTGGAACTTATCGAACATACTCTACAATATAAATAATGAAACAATTATTTCAGCATTTTTCAAAATTTAACCCCTAAGGTGTTAGGGGGGTGGAAAAATTTGTAAAATATATTTTTTTTGTATTCACCGAATGAAACATGCACAAGTAGGTACTCTACAAAACAAATATCAGTTACGAAAATTCAACCCCTATGGGAATGGGGGAGGGGGTAAAATTTTGATATATTTATCTTCATAATTGTTCATAATATTAAAGTAAATTCGGACAAATTAATATTCAATTAAAAATGAAAGTTCGATATTCAAGCCCTAATAGCATAATGCGGGGACGAGGATGGATTTAGATATGTTTATCTGCATAGCTGCTTTACTTATAAAGATAAATTCGGGCAAAATAATCATCTATTAAAATAAAAATTTCGACATTCAACCCCTAATGGCGGGGGTAGACAGGGTCTGTGTTTTTCTACATAGCTGCTTACGTTATAATGGTGGAGTTGGGAAAAATAATCTGCAATAAAAAAATTCGATATTCAACGGGGAGGGTTAGTTTTTACAATTTTTAACTAAGATCCGAATATTTACGTTTTTATAGGAAATGAATAAAAATCAATACAAAAATATATAATACATCATCCCCTATCACGTATGGAGGGTACTAATTAGTTACGAAGCTTACGCGAGCGAAGCCACGGGATTCCGCTAGTTGGTTTATAATATGAAATTAAGATATGCCATTAACTGTGTTAAATTTAACTGATTAAAAAAAATTATGGAACATAAATTATAAAATATAACTTTATCTACAACTTTTATTGTGGGCATAATCGAAAACATTAATTTTATATGAAATATATTATGTATAAGAATATAAAAAAATTACAAAAAATAATTTTAAAAAGATATATGTATAAGAGTACCACATACTTTTTTCTCGATATAGGTACCTAAATGTTACTAAGTATATCAACTATCAAATATTGATACAGGTATCATGTATCCTACATGAGAAATTGTTAGCTTGTCAATAAACCTTTGTAATTTATGGTCAGGTAAGGGTTATCAAACATTAATAATACGTCTGTAACCTTAAAGAAACTTGTAATAATATCTCTGAATTTATTATTTATTATTTCTTTTAATCTCTATTAGCTGAAAAGTACTAAAATCAACTATATGCGAAATAAATAAAAATATACTATTTATACCAATATATACATAATTTTGTTTAAATTCCCTATTTATAAAATAAACATGTTATGTTATAGAACTACTGGTGTAAGAAATAGTACACAATATTAGAGCGATGTGCCAATATCAGAAACACTAGTGAGACGGGCACAATAAGCATCACGTAATCATGAAATGTGACAGAAGCAGACGCAAACCTTTGCAAAATGTTCTCTGAGATACGCAGCAAAAACCACGACACGGTAATAGAGAAATCAAACAATATTGTATAATCAACCAATTTGTATAATACAATAGTAAATTTTAAATTAAAACTTATTTTAATATGTTTTATGTTTGCAGAGTATAAATATTATGATAATGTCACCTTTAAAATGGATATAGACATAGATTAGAAGTTAATAGTCGTTACAATGGTTAGGAGAAACAATTAGGTAAAAAGTTTTTATTAAGAATATTAAAATTGATCAAAAGATAGCAAAATAAATCACAGACTAAGAAATTTAAAAAATTTCAGAGTCAACTTTTTTTTACACATTTAATTATTTTTTATTTATTTTTTACAAGCATTTACTTAACTCAAATGCTATGTATGTCACTATGTCCCGTGGTACAAATCTTAGAACCGTTTTTTAACCAACTTCCCGTCGTACGATTTTCATCAAATTTTCAAATATGGTGTATTCTCCGTGACAATGCACTTTTTTATCATTTTTATAGCTATGTTATTTCATTATAAGGTCTTTTTTGATGTATCTAATATAATAAAATAACTTGCCTTCGTGATCAAGTATTATTTCATAATTCAAATTATTGCGTAACCATGGTTTGCTTCGACAATAACATTAAATTATGTTTTGTCAAAATATTTTGCAATATAATACTCATAATACAAATAATTCATAATAATAGAAATGATAATTATTATTGAAGATTATAAATTATAAATTGAAGAAAATTATTGAAAAATTATCGAATTTTATATAAATATCAGGTATGTATTATAAATTTTATTTGTAGTGATTATATTGACATATAGAAAAGATTTAGCCGTTTTAGCTTTATTTCTTCATTTAAATGTATGTATACATAAATATGTATTATAGTATCTCATTTTATTGTTATTATATCATCCTATATGCATACATGTAATGTATATGTATTATATTGTTATGGCATTATTGAAAAATATTAAATATAAATTAATTTATGTTAGTGTAATTTTGTAGATCTAAATAGGTAGGTATTGTTTTTCTAAGAGACGCGAGTCTAACTTTACAATGGAGGAGGGGGTCATGGTCTGTGAAATAGACAAAAAAATTTACTTTAGTATATTTAATAAGCATTTTTCTATTTAATTTGCTTTACTTTTTAGGTTTGTGTGGGGTGTCATTTCACCATGCCCCCTCCCCTGGATCTGCGCTTCATTTCTAAAGAAGCGAATATACAATCAAAACGTTAGTGTTCATTTTAAAATAAAAACTAAAGATTTTTTGACGTATTGTAATAACAATACTTCCATTTCTTCGAACATGGAAGTAAAAAGGGTTTTTAGTCTTATGCAGACCCTGAGAGAGCTTCAACGTAAGGACATTCCAAACAACTTTCGTACTAGTAAAATTCTTGTTTCTTCCTGATATTATTTAGTATTAAAAACCGTGAGGTTTTTTTAAGTACTTTTTCTAAAAGGTGTGTTTTTTTGTAGTATATTTATGTTTTTTAAATAATCTCTATTAAAAATAGTATTAGTATCAAAAAATGTAAAAATGTAAAGTATAAATAATTTTCGGGACGCCGAGGCCCCTGATACCAAGACCCGGGCCATATGGCCCTCCTAGCCCCCCCCCCCCCCTATCTGGGCCTGGTCTTATGATGCAATGAATATAATATAATATAGTAAAAAAATAAATAACTTTAGACTAAAAATGGATAAAATAAAATTAGAAAAAAAAAAAATTTAAAAACAAGCTTTTACATATGCACTAAAAAGTAAAAAATAAGTTTTTTTTTCACAAAGTCTTCCAGAATTCGTATGACTAAAAAAGCTTGTGGCGTTCATTTAATATTTAATGTAATATTTAGAAATATAAAAAATGTCGAAAATATCAATATTGGAAAAATCTATAGTAGATCAAATATTAATGTAATGTTGATACTAAATAAACCTGAAACTCAATGTATGTTAATGTTTTGAAATATGAATTTATAAAATAGATAAGGTAGTATTTCTTTTCGGTATTTCTTAGCCCTTTTTCATATGATAAATCTTGAAGCCAAAATATTCCTGTAGTTTATATCAAATTATCCAGGAATTTAATGTACAATTAAATAATATTAATTGAAAATATTCATTTAGGTTGAATATAATTTCAAAATATTCACATGATATAATATTTTATATTATATTTGATATAAATTATGTACATATATGGAATTTTATGGAATATTTCGAAATATTCATTGAATGTAGCTAATGTAGTTTTTCCATTGAGAAACTCTTAGCCCTTAATTCTATTTTGAATCTAGAATTACAAATATTTCATGTAATATTTTGAAATAATAATTTAAGGTAGATAAAATACTGTTAAGACTTTTTTCCTATGTTGAATCTAGATTACTAAATATTTCTTTCATGTGCGATAAATTAACCAGGAATTTAAAATACTAAATTAAACTAGCAAAAGGTTCTTTGTCCTATTTGAATCTAGATTTCCAAATATTAATGTATACATATATGTATAATGTATATACATTATACAATATTATACATATATATATCAAAATATCCCTGTAGTTTTTATCAAATTATTCAGGAATTTAATGTACTATTTAAAAATATTAATTGAAAGATGATAAGGTAGTCTTTCTCTTATGTTGAATATAATTTCAAAATATTCACAGGATATAATATTTTATATTATATTTGTTATAAATTATGTACATATATGGAATTTTATGATACTCTTAAGACTTTTTTCCTATGTTGAATCTAGATTACTAAATATTTCTTTCATGTGCGATAAGTTAACCAGGAATTTAAAATACTAAATTAAACTAGCAAAAGGTACTTTGTCCTATTTGAATCTAGATTTCCAAATATTAATGTATACATATATGTACATATACATTATACATATATGCATTTTAACATAATATTAATGCAATTTAATGGAAGATTTGAAAATATTAATTTATAGTAGAAAATGTAGTTTTTCCTATATTGATATTTTCGACATTTTTTATATTTCTAAATATTACATTAAATATTAAATGAACGCCACAAGCTTTTTTAGTCATACGAATTCTGGAAGACTTTGTGAAAAAAAAACTTATTTTTTACTTTTTAGTGCATATGTAAAAGCTTGTTTTTAAAAAAAAATTTTTTCTAATTTTATTTTTTATCAAATAAAATTCGCGTACCGCAGTGGTTGCGCGGACAGAATATTTTTTGTTTGTAGAATATTTGATACTTAATTAAAATTATAAAAAATTATTTGATAAAAATAAATTAATTTAATAAAAAAAGGCGGATATGGAGAGTACGAGTTCTCATAAAATTTGATAAAATAAAATTTTAGGAACAACAAAACGTTTACACATTTGAACTCCTTGAATCATCAGCTTTCAGATGCTACCTCACTCACCGAGATTGAATAAAAGTTAATTTGGTACCTGATTTTTATTGACCGTTTACTATACAGGGTGTCCCATTTTAATCTATCACCCCCCTAATTTTTTTTATCTATCAATTAAATCAAAAAATGCTTCAAATAAAAGTTGTTTGGTTTTGAGGGGGACCCAAAATGGCGTTATTAATTTTTTATTTTTTGGGCGTCTTCATGGTCAAATAGGCCCAACTTTTTTTTTTCAAATGGAAACCTATATTTTTTATTACAATATCTTTTTGTTTGGAAAAAAACAAGTAGCTTTTGTTTCAAAAAATTTTTTGTATGATTTCATTTTTTTTTAATATTCAACAAAAAAATTTTAGATTTTAGAATTTTACTAATTTTTTACTCGAAACCCATTAACTTTAGAGGAAAAGTGTAAAACACAAAAAATGTTTATTTTAATATGATATAACTAGGAAAATTATTTCAGATTTTTTATTTTATTTTTTATTTGCTTTAATATTTTGAAGAGCAAAAGTTAACAAAAAATCCTGATATAATTTTCCTAGTTATATCAGATTAAAATAAACATTTTTTGTTTTTTACATTTTTCCTCTAAAGTTAATGGGTTTCGAGTAAAAAATTAGTAAAAATCTAAAATCTAAAATTATTTTGTTGAATATTAAAAAAAAATGAAATCATACAAAAAATTTTTTGAAACAAAAGCTACTTGTTTTTTTCCAAACAAAAAGATATTGTAATAAAAAATATAGGTTTCCATTTGAAAAAAAAAAGTTGGGCCTATTTGACCATGAAGACACCCAAAAAATAAAAAACTAATAACGCCATTTTGGGTCCCCCTCAAAACGAAACAACTTTTATTTGAAGCATTTTTTGATTTAATTGATAGATAAAAAAAATTAGGGGGGTGATAGATTAAAATGGGACACCCTGTATGTAGATATGCCAAATCTCAGATTTTTAGGTCAAATATTAGTTCAGTAGTTAGAAGGCTGAGACAGACAGACAGCCACATTGTTAAAGAATTTTTTTCCAATTTCAGTATAGAACACTAAAAACGAAATATGTAAATAAGTTTTATGTAGATAAATATATTAATGTGTAGAAACATAATTAGGAGTAGATTCAAACATTGTAGTATGTATTTATTTACTCACAAAAACCAATTACAGTTATTTAGCGCATTCGTTATATCGTTCTTTCTCTCGAGGAAACGCACTTTTCTTGATATGTTACTATATATTACAATGCAGTGGTTTATAGTTAGATATCCCTAATGCATCTTGAGTAAACTACTGCTGTATTTTATTATACTCTCGAATGGACATTCTGTAAGTAATATATATCACTTTAACAAGTTCTACTACATAAACAATGAGTGAATAATTGTTCACAGTTAATGTTGAACAAAAAGCATTGAGGCTTATATAAATTGTTAATTTATAATTATTTAGTTAGTAGATAAACTTTTGATGTCCACTGTAAGGTTAGTAGAAATCTTCAAATTATGCATTTTAATTATTTTTCTTGATTACGAAAAAATATCAACATAAAGGTAGGGGTTAATTACTATGCATAAAAATGTATATGAATATTTATACAAATTTGAATATTATTGTTCTTTTTGTTGTTACTTCTCAGCTTCGGGATACGCACTTGTATCAACGTACTAAATTTTGTCTGCATAGGTCGGTTTACCTACTAAAAAATTCAAATACACGATACTTTACCACTTTTAGATTTTATCTTTTAACTGGTAGGTATATATAACATTCTTAAAACATCTCTTCGTTCTAGGTTTTTTCTCTCTGGTTAAAAATGTTTATATCGATTTAAATGTACTATAGACTGCAGATAACAATATATATTTTAATTTTTTTTTTATAGTGACAACAAACAATTTACTAAAATCAACATAAATATGTAATGTAGGTTTTCTAAACAAGAAATACATTATTTATTAGAAAAGCAAAAAAAGATACATTAGTAAAATGTATAAAGAGAAGTACAGGAATATTATACAAGTTGAGAAAAAAATGATATAGAACTTTGCAATCCTAGACAAATGATTTTTTACCAATATAAATTGAGATATTGTTTCTAGTATCAAATTTCAAAGAATAAAAATAATAACACAAAACCTAAACTCATTAAGTCCAACTCACTGAAACGTATACAACATTTTGATTAAATAAAATAGAAACCATTTGGAAGAGACTGCGAAATCCTTGGCTGTGTAAATATTTGAAGCTAAGTTGATGAAGTCATAACACAGAGCACTGAGTCAACAATCTTGACGAGCGACAACTCTTGTGAACGTTCATTTTGACCGGAACTTACAAGGGGAGCTTAAATCTGTCATAGCTGAGATTTCAGTCTGCTTTGGAGAGGTGAATCTAGACCAAAAATAAAGAGATACCCGCTCGAGAACTTGTCCTAACGGCCCTTATTAATAAAGATATTAAAATTTTAAAAATTAGTATATTTCCATAAGCTCTTATATACCGTAATAAGCATCGGAGCGTACAATCCTTCAATGGCCACGCGTGTAGAGTGCCGGCTCATGGTCCAAAGAACACTGGTTCGAATCCGTACCCGCACAAATATAATTTTTTATTTTTATTTTCAATTTTTTTTTACTTTTTATTTTTTTTACATATAGATTACCACTACCTACTACTTATACATTATGTTTTTGAGGTAAACATATCGATAATATATATTTTTTTAATGAAATACACACATGTAAAGTTTTAAATAGTTTATTTATGATGATGTTATTTTCATTGAAACAATGTAGGTATATAATTTACCAATAAAAAATATATTTCAATAATATAATTTATTTGATACCTAAATAAATAATCGGTCTTCGTTTTTCGGTTTCTATTTTTTGAAAATTTAATTCTATTATTATTATCTTATTAATGTTATTGTTTCAAAGCATATTAATATTTGAAATACCTACATAAAATACATATAATATAAATAGTATAATAAATTATTAATAAAATATCTATAAAGTTAATTCTATAAATACTATTTAGAATAATATTATTTGTATTTTTTTCTTTTTGACCTTATAATTAAATAATTTAGAGTTATAGGTTAGTTATTAATTTATATTTATATTTTTTCAATTAAATAAAACAAGTCAGATATTACGATATCATTATTTATTTTATAATAAAGTATACACGTTTTGGTATATTCTAAAATTTAACAATAAATATTATTATATACATATAGAAACACATACATACTATATTATATTATATAAATAATTTAATTTGTAAGAAATAATTTGTTATATGTCACTGTCACTGTCACTATCTAAAGAATGAGTACACTTGTTAGGATGATAAAGTTCGTAAAAACACAAAAAACACAAATACTGTCTACAATTTGAACACTTTATAAAAGCAATTGTTTTGCAAGCACACACAGATTTTCTTATGGTATCTGGAAAACAAATTTGATTGACATTTCCAAAAATGGGTCTATCTGGTATTAATTTCGCAGCAAACCAAGCGTATTTCAACATATCTTTGAAAATTGGTGCAGATAGTTGATTTAATATCAAAGAATGTATTTTAATCGCGTCTTCCCGTGATGATAGTTCTCTTTGTTGTTGTAAAACTTCGGTGCAGTTTTGAATTTTTTTTACAAAATTTTTTACTTGCCGAAAAAAGTATACATCGCATGGCTGACAGAATGGAGTACAATGTGGAGGAATAATTTCCACCGTCGCCGTGCAGTTACCATCATTGTTTGTGAAGATATTATTAAAATGTGCAGGATCTGTTTGACCTCCCCATGAATCTAGTATTATTAAAAATTCATTCTGTCCGCAGTATGGGCTAATTATATTTTCAACAAAATTGCTGAAATGTTGTTTCGTTAATTTACCTGACTTGCTAGCTGTTACAAATACGTTTTTATACTTTTTCACTAGTAATTTTACATTTTCCAGTACACGAGGCCCAAAAGCACCATTCACTTCTTGCATGCAAAGGAACACTTTAGGTAAAAGTGTTCCTGCAGCAGTCAAAGCGTATTGTGCCGTATAACTGTGCGTAACTTTATTAAAATCGCCCAAAAACATATCCGTCGCCTTTTCTCCTTTATATGACAACGTTCTTTTTACATCCGATCTATATTCACATCCAGTTTGGTCGGTGTTAATAACAAATTCAGGATTAAATTTAGAAATTTTTTGGGAAATTCTTTTCTGAAATTTGTCAGCTTCCATCAAAATTGACGATAAATCCATTGCTTTTTTTGATTTTATATAGTTGGTCACTTTTCGTTGACGAATTCGGTGAGTTTTTTTAAATCTATCTACCCATGAGTCAGACGCCTTGAAATTAAAATTATCTGATCTATACTGCATCGCTGCAGCAGAAGCCCACTGTTGAATCATCCTCGTTGTCACTGGCTCCTTATTATTTCGTGCTTCACAAAATCGATCAAATGTCCATTTATTAATCAAATCGTACTTTTCTTTAACACCACCACCTTGTTCTATATCAACCGTCCATCGCTTTAGATAATCTTTACTTTTTAGTGCAGCGCATCCAGAACTTTGAAGTGTTTTCAAACTATAATTAGGATGTTCTTTGACAAATTGAGCTATTCTAATTTTTGTATCTAAAGATACATAATCGGAACTCCTGGACTTTTTTTCTTCAGGAGGTTGAAAATCATCAGACGATTCTGTAGTAGTAGTAGAAGTGGTGGATGAAACACTTATTATGCTGTGAGATGATTTTGTAGGCGATGGCATGTTTTCTGAATGTACAGGTTCTTCGTCCAACTCGTCACTTTTTGCTTCTTCCATAACTTCTTCTGGTAATGCTTCATTCGATAAATAAAGCTCCTCTTCCTCTTCAAAAACAAAGTTTTCTAAAACTTCTATTATAGACTGGGCAATCAACTCACCCATAAGTTGAGCTTTTCTAGTCACTGCTCCACTTGGTGAACTCTCCACTAGATTTAATTTTTGTAATATCCCACGACTTACTTCAACGGCATTAGTTATATTATCTTTCCCATGTAGTGCAGTAAGAGATTCTTCTTTTACACCTTTATTAAATATAACTTGACTAGTTGAAGGTTTCATAATTTCTTCGAGATTCGCCATTGTTAGAATTTTTTGTAATACGTGCTCTAAAGATTCGTGCAAATGTTATCGTTTACAAAACGAGACTAAAATTTATCTATTGTATACATCGTATTTAAATAAATTACCCCACCCGAGCCATGAACTTTTATGAAAAATCCAAAGTAGAAAATAACATTTTTCATGGTATTGTAATTATTGTATATTCCTAAATGTAATACATAATATCTTTATTATACACATCTAGGATTACACAAAAATTTTGTAATTTTAATTAAACCTATACATAAATATCTACCCCATAGTACGGTCAAGACATTAATTCCATCAGAAAATTCCGACAGAAAGTAGGTATCGTGGTTATGTATTTAGATAATCCATGCATCATTTTAGTTTCGTACCTACTTATCAAGTACTTACTTTATATTATATTATATAAGTAAGTCTATGGCTAGACATACAAGGGATTATTCGAATAAATACGCCAGTATGACTATAAATGTACTTATCGGCGCGGCATTTTATTGTAAAAATAATGTTTCGATGACGTCATGGATTGTATTATTTCTTACAAATTAAATTATTTATATAATATTATATAGTATGTATGTGTTTCTATACAGGCCCAGATTTACCATGCAGACAATGTAGGCAGCTGCCTATAGCGGCAAAATTTTGGTATGGAAAAAATTTTTTGGTAAAAAAGCTAAAAAAAAAAAAAGGTCTTCGGATTTTTTCTGATAAAATTTATAACATTTTTCTTCGAAAAGGGCGGCATTTTTCGCAACTGCCTACGGGCGGCAAATTTTTAAATCCGGCCCTGTTTCTATATGTATATAATAATATTTATTGTTAAATTTTAGAATATACCAAAACGTGTATACTTTATTATAAAATAAATAATGATATCGTAATATCTGACTTGTTTTATTTAATTGAAAAAATATAAATATAAATTAATAACTAACCTATAACTCTAAATTATTTAATTATAAGGTCAAAAAGGAAAAAATACAAATAATAATATTCTAAATAGTATTTATAGAATTAACTTTATAGATATTTTATTAATAATTTATTATACTATTTATATTATATGTATTTTATGTAGGTATTTCAAATATTAATATGCTTTGAAACAATAACATTAATAAGATAATAATAATAGAATTAAATTTTCAAAAAATAGAAACCGAAAAACGAAGACCGATTATTTATTTAGGTATCAAATAAATTATATTATTGAAATATATTTTTTATTGGTAAATTATATACCTACATTGTTTCAATGAAAATAACATCATCATAAATAAACTATTTAAAACTTTACATGTGTGTATTTCATTAAAAAAATATATATTATCGATATGTTTACCTCAAAAACATAATGTATAAGTAGTAGGTAGTGGTAATCTATATGTAAAAAAAATAAAAAGTAAAAAAAAATTGAAAATAAAAATAAAAAATTATATTTGTGCGGGTACGGATTCGAACCAGTGTTCTTTGGACCATGAGCCGGCACTCTACACGCGTGGCCATTGAAGGATTGTACGCTCCGATGCTTATTACGGTATATAAGAGCTTATGGAAATATACTAATTTTTAAAATTTTAATATCTTTATTAATAAGGGCCGTTAGGACAAGTTCTCGAGCGGGTATCTCTTTATTTTTGGTCTAGATTCACCTCTCCAAAGCAGACTGAAATCTCAGCTATGACAGATTTAAGCTCCCCTTGTTAGTGGACAAGACACACTACTGATGCCCTATTCGTGCCATCAATGACCGGCAGTTCTCAACCTTGTGTTAACGCTTACATAAACTTAAATAGTAGATACGTAGTTTAACTTCTACCGTTTATTTTATATCGATGTAGACGTATTTAAATAATAACGTTAAAAAATAAAATTATAGCCAATTTAACAAATAGTTAAAATGAACCATTCGTTTCATAAATTATATTGATTTCTGTATATATGTTATTTTATATTACCCTATATTCGTCATAATACGCTATCCATTCATGGGCGTACGTAGACAGAAGAAATGAGATAACATTTACCCTTTTTAATACTAGTTAATTTTTAATCTTTTTTTCTGGATCGACTACGCGACCATTATCTCAATGACGTCTTTGTATCTATCTGTAAACTAGGGATTGGATTACCGGTAAACCGGTTTTATGATATAGCAAAGATTGACTAAATCATTTTCTACCGGTATTTCTGTAAATGAAATAAAGAAATTTAGATTAAAAATGAAAGAGGTTCACATGCGAGCAGAAAAAAACATCTTACAATATTTTTTAGAAATACGCTAATTTACCGGGTTTAAATTTTATGAATTATCGGTAATTAAAAAAAGTCGGTAAATTTGCACTCTTTTATATATGTACATACAACCAAAACTAAAAATAGAACTTAGATTTTGAGTATCTACAGTAGTTGTATGTATTTTATTATATTTTTGAAGAACATCACTAAACTGGAAATAGATATTTACCCTTGTCAATTTTGAAATTTTTCTCATTATTTTTAAAATGGTGCATGATAGAAAAAAATGTTAATGTATACAAATGTCTTGTGGTGCCAACAGTTCCGTAATAATTGCATATTTTTTGTAAAGAACCTATATTTACTAAAATAATGAGGTAATAAAATCATTTCATTCGATTTCAAACAAAAAACAACATTAAAATACCAGTTCCAGTAAACAATTTCTCATGGCATTTATCACTGAATAAAACCCCGATTTCATGAGCGAGTGTGGCGCCCCTGGCGACATTCAACTGAAGTGAAGGATGTGCTAATTAAGAGGTACGCTAAGCTACGACATAAATCTGTACCGACTGAATGGAAATGGCACTGACTGGCCTCGTGCTTTTGTTGGAGATGACGTGCAATTACCATACTGATGTGCTACTGCTAATCAGAGGGCTCCAGTTCAAACCCCACCCCGTTTCTAAAGTACCTCTTTCTATGAATGCAGAGTGTGGATAAAATGTTATACGCGTCTTTATTATACAGAGAAATGATATGTTGAGTGATGTAAATACGTTTATTTTTTGCTTCATTTTGTATCGTGTTATTATAATCATATTTTAATTAGTGATATGTAAAGAATTTTACATTTAAATTAACTGTAAAATTCATAGTAAAAATTATTGTGGTGGAATTCATTTAATAAAAGTTTTCATATCGGTAAAAAATAGTTGTTTTTTAAACAGAATCAAAAACAGTGCGAAATTATAATACAATCGTATCTATTACTCACAAATTATTACACATATGCTTATACCTTGTATATTATGTTTCCACATTTATATATCATATTTAAATGATGTATACATACATGCATAATTTATTGTTATGTATACCCGTATCATACCGTAACTTTGCAAAAAGATCAAAAATTTATTATTAACATTTCGAAAACAATTATAAAAGAAAATAACATCATCTCGGTCATTAAACCATTTTGATAGAACAAATTTAGGTTACAAAACCGTAATGCTGGATTTATAGTCCAGAGCATTTAGACGAAAAATAGCTGTATCTAGGAAAAAAATTCGCATAGAGCTGAATTTTTGTATACACTTTCTTTTTGTCTTTATACATAAAATGCCAAAAGTCCCCATCGATCCCTTGTGAGCATACTTTTTTATAGCCCTCAAAAGGTGCTAATAATTAGTTTTATGTAAATATCTCTGTATTTATAGATTTTACGATGGTGAAAGTCATATAACAATGGGAAGACTAGAAAATTCTCTACAAAAAAGGTCATTCATAGTTTTTCATACGAACTATAATTTTCACGAAAACTGGATGCAAAGGTGACGACTTAAGCAAATACTATTAACACAAGAAATGTAGAATGATTGACTAATGTAAATATTATGCCGAATGTGCGAGGTTCCAAATTTTGTCAATGGTTAGAGTATACCGACATGTGTATTTCCTGAAAACTACCTAGCAAAGTAGGCCCCGGAACATACCCATCGAAGGCCCCAAATTTTCGTTATATACGGATTTTGTGAACAGCTGTATCTAGTGAACGGAATGTCCGATCAACATCTTTTTTCACATTTTAGACAGATAATTTAATCTTCTACAACCTTTTTATTAATATTTTATCCAAAATAAATTGTATGCCTTTCAAAATTGCGGTGAAACTAAAAAAAAATATTTTTTTTAAGAAAAATTTAAAGTTTGGCCGCCATTTTGAAAACAATTCGTTAATTTTTAGTTAAAATACTATAAAAATGTTTCTAAAAAATAATTAACTGTCTTATATGTGAAAGACGATGTTGATCGGACATTCCGTTTATTAGATACAGTCTGTTTATAAAATCCTTATACAACGATATTTTGGGTTATTCGATGAGGGTGTTCCGGGGCGTACTTTACTAGGTAGTTTGCAGAAAATATACATCTTTGTATGTTCTAACTACTGACAAAATTTTGCACCTCACACATTTGTCATAATATTTACAATAGCCAAAAAGTATATGTTATATTAATATAATATAGGAATGAATTTTGATTAAGATTTTTTTGGGAATTTTTTGACAAAAAAGTATAAAACTTTTTACTATAGATTTTTTGTATTTACGTTATATTAAGTTTAGACAAGCTATACAAATTTAAAAAAATAATAATAATAAGTAATTATTACGCTTGTACAGAAACCACGTACAACGTGAAAAAAACGTCACCAAATGATTGCCATGATTATAGCTTTTCTGTTCATCCGAAAAAATAAAACCAATAAATATCTTTATCTATATAAGTGTAGCTATAGCGGGTGGCAAAAAATTAAAAAAAAAATGAAAATTAAAAAAATGGCGGTGTTTAGAAAAGTGTCTATAGAATTTTCGTTACTATTTTGTTCAATCTTTCATTGCCCGTAAAACAAAAATATTTGATTTACTCAATTCTGTTACAGATAGTAATAGCTTGTGTACACAGAAAATTTGAAGTCAATCGGTTCAGTAGATCTTGAGTTATTATGGCAGCCAATTTCAGTTTTTAGTTTCGAGAAAAACGCGTTCAAAGTTTACGTATAGTTGGCTATTCAATGTTACATATCTCTTTCAATCCACTATAACTTCGTCAATTTTGGGAATTTGGGCTTAGGGTTTTGTACATATCTTTTTTGAACTCCTATTTATTAAAAAAATGCAAAAAAATAAAATCGATATTTTACATTTTCAGACTAGAATACCCCCATACTACGTGAAAACAATTACTTGTACGAAAAAAGGTATCATATCTTTGTTGTAGATAATTTTCTAATCTTTCTATTTGATAATTACTATTTTAGTCATAGAGACAATATATACAGATATATTTAGCTAAAACTAATTGTTAGCACCTTGTGTGGGCTGTAAAAAAGTATGCTCACAGGGGATCGATGGGGACTTTTGGTAACTTATTTATAAAGGCAAAACGAAGGTGTATACAAAAATTCAGCTCTATGCGAATTTATTCCTAGTGAAAACCTAAAGTTACTGGACTATTACACTCAGCAATACAATCATATTATATACTACTTGGATTCCCTAGGTGAATGTCGAAATGTCACCTAACCATAAATATTTTCGTATAGATACCTATAACATGTACCAAACTAGTACTTAAGTCAGCGTGTCATAATAGGTATATGTGATCTAAACAAATTCTTTCTCAGTTTATTTACTACTTATCTGCGTGAATGTTGTTTCTATTACCTATCAGTACTATGTACACATTATTGACGAGATTATAATACGGAATTAGTAAATGCGACGTCGTTCACGTTTTTATAAAGGTTCGATCGTAGACTTATGTAGAAATGAATTAAACCATACACTATGTATGATAGTTTTAAACATGATTTTGATATACATAGATATAGTATATACAGGGTGACCCATTTTAAGTGCACACCTCTAATAACTTTTTATGGTGAATTGTTATTAAAAAACTTTTCAGATAAAAGTTACACGGTTTGGAGGGGGACATAGACGTATGAGGATGAAATTTTTTTAGGTGGTGTTTTCAGGATGATATGAAGGTCAACATCATTTTTTTAAATAGGAACCTATAGTTTTAATTAAGTTATTTTATTTTACGTGAAAAAACACGAATCTTTCATTGAAAACTTTTTTTGAAAAACTTAAACCTTTCCAAGATATCTAACAAAATAATTCGTGATTTTGAACTTTCAATATTTTTTTACCAAGAAACCATCGACTTTAGAGAAAAAGTACCAAATACAAAAATTTTTTATTTTGATCTAATAAGACTTATTAAAAAATTTATTTTAAAATTTTAAAACTTTTTCAATTCATTTTATTTAAGCAAAAAAAAAATTGTTAAAAAAAAATTAGAATAATTTTTTAAATTTTATTAGACCAAAATAAACACTTTTTGTATTTTATACTTTTTCCCTAAACCTGATGGTTTGGGAGTAAAAAAATATTGAAAGTTCAAAATCTCGAATTATTTTGTTAGATATCTTGAAAGGTTCAAGTTTTTCAAAAAAAGTTTTCAATGAAAGATACGTGTTTTTTCACGTAAAATAAAATTACTTGATTAAAACTATAGGTTCCTATTTAAAAAAATGATGTTGACCTTCATATCACCCTAAAAACACCACCTAAAAAAAATTTCATCCGAGTACGTCTATGTCCCCCTCCAAACCGTGTAACTTTTATCTGAAAAGTTTTTTGATAACATTTCACCATAAAAAGTTATTAGAGGTGTGCACTTAAAATGGGTCACCCTGTATAAGTATCTTATAGTTTATGACTTGTTTTGAACTGAGCACGTGGAAATAAAATACGCAATAATAATTGCAGATACATTTTCTTTGTATTAATTTAGTATTAAAAAACATTCATTGTCATGTCTTTGTTATTACCTACAAGATCTAATTTCTAACTATATACATACACATATTCATATATAAATATATATTATACACAAACAAATATTACAAAAGTAGGTAGAGATTAGTACATATTATGTTCATTGTGCATACATATGTATATATGTGTGTTATGTTATATGTATGTACTTTAAAACTCGTTAAGTGTATGGGCAGCTTGTAAATGTACAACCACCACCCGGGAAGTCTAATCAAACTCACAAAACCGAGAGACTGGCATTGTTGCGGGCGAGGTGAGTGACGCATTAGCCTAAAATAATTCACTATGCATGAAGCTAAATAGCTCTTCAACGTCGACACAACAATACATCCCCGGACCGAAACATCTAATTTGGACATAAACAAAAAGCGCCGAGCTAGGTCGCTGTTATTCACACGATATTGTCCGTCGCTGAAATGGATGGACGTCGACGCCTTTCTTCGGTTTACCAAAACTGATGGTTCGTGGTTCTCCATGTATGTTGTACACGCTTTAACCCTTCTAGAGGTATGTCTTTTTTAACTAAACTGTTGCGTTAACGCTAATGATATATTGTTGAAGTGATTTTGGTCAAAACGATAGATAATTATATTTGTTAATTTGTATAAATATTATAATCTTATAAAACTAATAGATGTTTACTAATTGTAGTTTTTAAATCATTGGTAAGGCTAATTCCGTACAAAATTACCAAAATCTGTTTACATCTAAACACTGTCAAATGATATCAGTAATAAAAGTCTTTTTGCAACTCATTTTGAGATAAATAAAGACTCATAATTTTATTTGAATTAAAACTGGCCCCGAATACGTTATACTACTTAATCCTGCTTTTATATAAAATATAAAAAAATTAATTTAGTAGTAACACTATTTTAACTAACAAGTAAAATAAAGAAATCAATATTTTATACCAGTCATATTAGTCCGTGAGCCGTCAATCCCTATAACATACGTCATCGAGTTTCGGGCTAATTTTATTATGTAGGTCTAGTTTATCAACAGTAGGTAAAATAAATGCTTGTCGTCCGTGGCATATCTTGTCCAGTTATGTGCTAGCGCGGGTGTAAGGTGCTCATTTTAGGAGTACTTTTACGTCATCGAGTTTCGAGCTAAATTATATACCAAATTAAAGCTATAACAATGCACATTATAAATCTTTCGGTCGTCCAGCTCATAGCTTGTCCATATTGTCAGTACAACCAAAGTTATCTTTAAAAAAGTGTAAATTGATTCTGCGTTTATTCCAACTTAATATTTTTTTTATTACTGAATATATTATTTAACTATATCAAAAATATTTTTTTTATAAATATTGTTATATCGTTTAATAGATAATTATGTTTTTAATTTAATATTGTTGATGTTATGAGAACGATGGCATTATAAAAAAGGTATTTAACTAAAATTAGTCCATTCATTATAAGAGTTTAGCTAGAAAAAAAATGACGGAGTACATTTTTTCAAGAAATTGGTAGATTTTAATGTATAGAACATGCCGATAACTCCTCCCCCCCCCCCTTCAAAGGGGAGTGTATAACTTTCTAGGGGCTTACAAAGCTGTCTAAAATCAGTTATTTAAGAATAACACTGGGGCTGTCAGTTTTAGGATAAAATAAGTCTTATAAATCTTAAAGCTGATAAAATTACGAACAAAATGGTGTTTTTAAAAAGTGTGTACCTTACATAGTTATTGAAATAGAGCTCGCGAAAAAATCATTTAGTGACGTCGAGTTTAGAGACTACGGCTAAAAAGCAGAGTTCCGTTCGACCGCTGTGATTAATATGTATTTAATCGAATTTCAAAATGAAATTTTAAGTTATAATAGAGAAAATAGTGCTCTAAATAATGTTTTGTACCCAATGTAGAAATCACGAAAAATAATTGAGTTATAAGCACTCAAAATTCTAGTTATTAGAAAAATAAAAAAATAAAAAATTCATGTTTTTCGACGATCACAGAGAAGACTTTCTACTTCGAATAAAATAAATTCCAGCTAGGAATCAATAGAAAATTTAATACCCTAAATAATGGTTTGTGTCCGACCTTGATTACTTTAAAATTATTCAAGTTATAGGTAAATATATGAAGATAAATTTTTATAGCAAAAACATTTAATATTCACTGTTTTTGAATACAATTGCGGTAATTATAATTGAAATGATGTGATTTATATATTTATCCATAATTTAAACAATTTTAAAGTAATCACGGTCGGACACAAACCATTATTTAGGGTATTAAATTTTCTATTGATTCCTAGCTGGAATTTATTTTATTCGAAGTAGAAGGTCTTCTCTGTGATCGTCGAAAAACATGAAATTTTTATTTTTTTATTTTTCTAATAACTAGAATTTTGAGTGCTTATAACTCAATTATTTTTCGTGATTTCTACATTGGGTACAAAACATTATTTAGAGCACTATTTTCTCTATTATAACTTAAAATTTCATTTTGAAATTCGATTAAATACATATTAATCACAGCGGTCGAACGGAACTCTGCTTTTTAGCCGTAGTCTCTAAACTCGACGTCACTAAATGATTTTTTCGCGAGCTCTATTTCAATAACTATGTAAGGTACACACTTTTTAAAAACACCATTTTGTTCGTAATTTTATCAGCTTTAAGATTTATAAGACTTATTTTATCCTAAAACTGACAGCCCCAGTGTTATTCTTAAATAACTGATTTTAGACAGCTTTGTAAGCCCCTAGAAAGTTATACACTCCCCTTTGAAGGGGGGGGGGGGAGTTATCGGCATGTTCTATACATTAAAATCTACCAATTTCTTGAAAAAATGTACTCCGTCATTTTTTTTCTAGCTAAACTCTTATAATGAATGGACTAATTTTAGTTAAATACCTTTTTTATAATGCCATCGTTCTCATAACATCAACAATATTAAATTAAAAACATAATTATCTATTAAACGATATAACAATATTTATAAAAAAAATATTTTTGATATAGTTAAATAATATATTCAGTAATAAAAAAAATATTAAGTTGGAATAAACGCAGAATCAATTTACACTTTTTTAAAGATAACTTTGGTTGTACTGACAATATGGACAAGCTATGAGCTGGACGACCGAAAGATTTATAATGTGCATTATTATAGCTTTAATTTGGTATATAATTTAGCCCGAAACTCGATGACGTAAAAGTACTCCTAAAATGAGCACCTTACACCCGCGCTAGCACATAACTGGACAAGATATGCCACGGACGACAAGCATTTATTTTACCTACTGTTGATAAACTAGACCTACATAATAAAATTAGCCCGAAACTCGATGACGTATGTTATAGGGATTGACGGCTCACGGACTATATAAACATACAAAAATAATAAAAATCTTGAACGTTATTTTTAATATAAGTTACAGCAGTTTTTTAATGGTAAAAATAAAATTCATTGTAATCGATCATGTACATATGTTGCAAGTAGAACTACGTCAAGGGTCATAAACCAGGCTCGGTTCCATTTAGGTATCTAATATTTGTATCATTAGATTCTAATGTGCACTACACACATACCTACATAATACATATACATAGTATAGTTAGTTCTGTGCTGTATGCACTTCATTATGATGTAGCCATTAGTTCCTATATTAGCACTTTTATTCTGTATAAAAGCATGTCACTGGATGGATTATCTACATCAGTATCATATTTTAATTAACTGAGACAAGTGATATTAATTGCTACTACACGCCATTTATATTTATAATATACAAACATGTGTGTATATGAACAATATAGATGCTTTGTAAAATACATATAGGCATATTATAATGACAATCATTAAAACTTTGGTAAATATTATGAATAATATGAAGTATAAAAACATTAATTAAACAAAAATGAAAAAATTAACGTATAATATATTATAAGAGCATTTTTGGAAAGCACATAATTACCAATTAATATATATTATTCATATAGCAATACAAAGCAAGCATGTACAAACTTTAGTATAAATGGGTTCTCACACCGGAGCAATATAGTAATATAGCAACTAGCAACTTATAACTAACGATATTATTGCTATCGGTCAATATACATTGAATCGGACATATTGTCTCACACCAAAACAATATGATATCGCTATATTGCTAGTTTCTAATTGGTAGTTACTATATTGCTCTGGTGTGAGAGCCCACTAAGGTATACACGGTATTTTCATAGTTTAGTTCAGTGGTTCCCAAAGTGGTCCCTACGGACTCCAAGGGGTCCCTGGCATCGTTCAGGGGGTCCGTGGAAAATTAAAATCGATTTGGGGGTCCCTGAACAACGTCAGGGGGTCCGCGCACATTTTTATTAATATGGAAGTTTTTTTTTTTTGCTCAATCAGCTCTTGTTTTTGCAATATTGCAAAAAAATGTTTTTTTCGATATGCAAACATTCAAATTCGTATATATATTTTTTGAATCAATGACTTCAACCAAAGATCATTCAGAATGAAGCTATGGGTCCTAATTGAACTAAAAAGCCTTAAATTATGTACATTCATAAAGTTATTCCCTTCGAAAATTATCTTTTAAACGAAAAAAAATCTTTTTTTTAGCAATTTTCAAAATTCAAAGCGCATTAACACAAACAATTTTTGTCCAATTTTAATGTTTTTCACTAAATTAGTAGCTTTATCTATCTTCTTCATTGTGTTAAAATTTCAACGTAATCGAATAAAAATTGGCGAAGTGGTACTAAAATCAACTGCGCGTGTCAAAATTTAGTAGATTTTCACCCAGGGTCCGTGGGAAAGTTTTGACTATGAAAGGGGGTCCGTGGGCAAGTTTTGACTATGAAAAGGGGTCCGTGGGCCAAAAGAGTTTGGGAACCACTGATTTAGTTGGTTGACTCCCATGCATATATGATTTATGTCAGTTACAAAGGTACTCAGTAATTGTAAAATAATTTAAAAATTGCAGGTTATATTTAAAACAATCGTATATGTGTAATAGCTATAGTTTTATGCAAATATGTTTGCTAACATATAATTGAATAACTGTCATTATTAATGTTTGATTAATATAACAGTATTATTAACTGATGGTATTAAACATTAATAATATAATAGAATAACACCATAGCAAACACTGTGAGTACTATTCAGTAACTGGCATATGCGCACGCAATTCCAAACTATGAAAACCACGAGTACACTGTGTCTGTATGCTAAAGTTTCGCAATATTCTAATTTTCGACTTTTGGTTATAAAATTTAATTTACTGACACAAAAATAACATAATAAAGATTATGAAAAGCAATCATTGTCAGTCAACAGCAATAATATCAAAGGAAATAACAAAAATACAAACAAGTTTTATGAAAGCATTTATTATAATAATTTTCAAAGCTTATCTTTCATTAAACATGCCAGAACAGGAAAATTTATTTAACAATCCAAAAATTAAAGATATATAGGTATATGCTTTCATAACGCCCGGTTGAAACTATATTCCATAAATTCCAAGCGGCGAAAAACAATTTGATATATGTATCTCTGTTATTTGTGACAGATGAAGAAACAAGAACTCATTCCGTTCGTAAGAAGTGTAACCGTTTTTGTTTTTTACTCCGGTTTATGATTTATGCGTCAAGTATGAATATACAGAACGAATTTTGGGAAACTAAGAAAAAGGTCAACAATCATAATTCATGCATACCATATATTTACCGGGAACTCAGACGTTTTTATTGAATCTAAGGTCGATTTGTCGAGTAAAAAATATTGGTTTTAACCCTTTTCTTTTTTATCATATTCTACTAAAATGTACGAAAATTATGATTTCACAAAATACATTTTGAATATTTTTGTAATCTTTTATACGAGAAAAGTATTTAATCTTATATAAAATTAATATTTGCTTTCTAAAAACACGTATAAAAATAGTTTTACTAAACCTTTAATGCATACTTGCATAATTGAAATATATATATTTTAATTTGCATTAAAATTTTGATAGGTGTATCATATTTGATTTATTATTCAATTTATAGGTACGCATAAGTAATAGTCTACTCGATAGATATGGTATATGTATGTACGGTTATAAAATATTTTCTATTGCTTACAGATCATAATTTTTTAATTAATTAAAAAATATGTTTTTTGAGCGTGTAAGATATTCTTAAACAAAAAAAAAATACTCATGTGTTATTTTATAAAATAAAAATCAATTTCGTCAGACCTGATACAGATTTCAATATAACGTCTCATCAAGATATGATAATTTATGTACACCATATACTTAAATCATCAATTCTACAAACCAATATGTGCGGGCATGATCTTACACACAAGATCTGAGAATAAGGGCAGATCAGACGCACTCTTTGATGTTCCACCTCTCACTTAAGAGAAAATACAGTTTTATTCATATGCTAGTCAACAGAAAATTTGCTGACACGTGTGCTTTGATCAATAAATAAAATTTATTACTTCATACAAGTCGAAAATACATCAAAGCTAGATAATATTTTGTCTTTCGTATAAGTAGTGATTTTTTTCGTGTGTTCTTAGAATGAATATTATCATATGTATTATAAAATATTTTACTCATTAATAATTTTATAAATATAATGGATCACTGCATATTTTATTGTACATAAATACATAATATAGCATAATTAATCTGTAGGCTCTGTATGTAAAATTAAATAATATTTTGAGTCTATACGTTGTTTAACAAACATTCATTTTGATGTCTGTCTGTTTTTCCCTACTTGATACTAAAACAACTTATTGATTTCGATTACACTTTAATTGTTAAAAATTTAAGAATTTTATAATTAACTTGTTATAATAAAAATATATAAAAACAAAAAGTAAAATCAATGAAATTGTGATGATGTTGAAGATGCAGTTCTTGTTAGCTAAAATTGCTCCTTTTCCAACAGCTCAGTGGTCAAATAGTTATGATATTGTTGTAATATTAAATCAACAATTTACAATGAATTACGTATTATTCATCATACCTAAGAAAAAAATGTATGAATGAGAATTCAGGGAGAATTTCTTGTACAATATAATAAGTATGTCAATATAAAGGTTTATATTCGTATTAATTATAAGATTAGGTCTAAAATTTAAAGCTTTTTAAATTATTAAATCTTTCAAAAAAAATATTTCAGGCCATCTTTTATACAATATATCAAACATTTTCTTAACTTCCATCAAAATTTATAGAATACCTTTCGTAATAATAGATAAATCAAATAATAACCAACGATAAGCACATAATAATAGCCCTATCATACAAATTTTGGTAGTAATAAATAACAAGACATTTGCATATTACGGTGTAACAGATAAGATGTCTGCTTTTGGACAATATCGCGTGAATAGGTCGACCCGCCCGTTTTTGTTTGTTGAAATTAGACGTTTCACTCAAGGAAAACGACCTATATTGTTCTGTCGACGTTGAAAAGATATTTAACATCATGCGCTGATATTAAGAAATGCAGCGGTCTTCAAATGTTTTTTTAGAATACATTTTCTACTATGTATTGTAATCGTATATTTTTTCATATGACGTTTCGTTATGCACGAATATTGACATCTTTAATTTGTTATTATGTTAATATCATATTGCTTAGTTTTAAGCTAGTTGACTTCTGCATTTCAGGAAAAAAACATTGAGTGTACAATTCAAAAAAAATAATATTTGCATCTTCACCATATGCAATGGATTAGAGGGAGCTATTTGATTATTTTGGAAAACAATAAAAATTTCTGTTTCTTCGTTTTTTTTTATTTCAGGTCAACTGATTGTGAGTTATAGTATTAAACTGTAAATTTTCTGATAATTTTTTACTTATGAAAATCGATAAAACAAAATTGATGCTTATTCTGTTGAATTATAAATACTAAAAAGGGACTACAAATCAAAATATTTAATGTACAGCAACAATGTGTAGTACACACGTACATACCTATTTTACATAAATTGTAAGATAAATAATTAAAACTAGTACAAAAATTAAACAATGAATTATAGTTTATATCAATTATGATTTTTCCTGTGTCAGTCTGATTACAAATATCTCTGATTTAATTGGATAGCAATAATTGAAAATGTTTAACCAATGGTCGTAATTAAAATTTCAATTACAGAAATTGTCCAGGGATTTAATCATTGAAAGCTTATGTACACAAAGGACACATCGTAGGCAGTACAGACTGGAGATAGAAACCAGTGCTGTTTAATATTAATATTATAATAATTTAGAATTGAGTATACAATTATTATTACATGTATGTAATAATAAGTGTGGGGGGTAAAAAATAATTATAAAATTAAATCAGTTTTAAAAATTTTATATAAGCATTAGAAAATAAACTGATCGGTGAGACATAATTTTGCCATGCAAAAGTCTTTGGACATTCATTTTTTTACGTATTAATATAAAACTGCAAAAATGGTTGATAAAAAACCTTAAATGTTGATAAGAGTACTTAATTACAACTTTTGTAATAATCCTAGCATATCTAAAATACAGAATTTACAATTTTCCATGTTAAGGAAAATTTTTGAATTATATGCCTGAAAAGTCAGGTTTACTCAAGTTGAAAGTATTGACGCACACTGTCTTTCAAGCTAAGTAACAAGCTGCGAGTAAACATATTCTTTTCGCTATTTTGGGGATATTTATTGACTGAAATCTGTTTATTTACATTCAAAATCACAGGTGTCCAAAGATTTTTGCACGGCAGTGTACATGTTTTCTATAGGTAAATAAAAATCATGTCAAAATATAACTATGCTGACAAATTTTTAAAACAAACTGTAAATTGTAAATACTTAATTAAGAATAACAAACACAATGACAATTATAAATAATAACCACAAGTTTCGCGTCCTGACCAGAAGTATGATTATTAGCGCAGTCAATTAGAGAGTATTAAATAAAACAACGTTAAAACGTAGAAAACAAAATATTTTGTCCGGAGTTTTAACGATAGACTTACTCACACCAGTTAATTACAAAACGAAATAAATATTGATACAAGCTACAAACTGACTTTATTAAAAGTCAGCTTATTATAGAAATTAACGAATTATTTTTCCTCTAAATCATTTAAGGTACCGGCACCAATCTTCAACGCTTTAAAAGCAAAGCATATTGTAATATATAACTAAATTTTTATTAAATCAATTTAATTACCAAAATCCGCAAATATAGTTTATTATAGCCTTTTATTTTGTATATTATGTTTTTCTCTAGTAATAAACAGCATAAAACCAGTAATGGACACCCAGTGATGAACACTTGCTAAAGAATTCAAAATGATTATAACTTCTACAATAAAACGGACAAGTGCGTGTTGGGCACGCACATGATAGGGTTCCGTAGTCATTCTCACTACGATTTATAAAAAAATTTGAAAAGCAAATAAATCGTGACTGAAGTGTTAAAATAAAAAAGTCATTTAACTTTCACTATTGCATTTTAGGAGACCTATCAAATGACACCCCACTCAATGGGGTAAGTGAAAAAAATGTGAGTTCAATTATCAGTCTGTGAAAGGGGGGTCCAAAATATTTTTGACAATGTTCGTTATAATTTTCAATGAAAGTACTAATTAAAAGCTACATTCTGATTTTTTTTTTTCAGATTTTTTTGAAAATAGAGGGGGAGGGGCGCTCTTACAACGACATTAAAAAGCAAATATATCGTGACTGAAGAGTTGAAATCAAAAAGTTATTTGACATTTTTATTGCATTTTAGGAGACACCTCACCCAATGGGGCAAGTGGGAAAAAGTGATGACATAATGACTTTGAAGAGCAAATACATCGTGATTGAAGGATTAAAATCAAAAGGTTCTGATACATTTTTGTTACATTTTAAGAGACAAAGAGTCATAAAATTTAAAACAACGTAAAGTATTTACATAAGAAAAAACACTTTTCTTGATAGTGTGCCGACCCGCGATAATTATTTGTTCACTGTTTTTAAACAAAATAATTAATTATCATCAAATCTCACTGTAAGACAAATAAATGTATATTATAGATTATATTATTATCCAGTATTGGCTGTAACAAAAAATCAACAAATATTTCTATTTCAAAATTTCTTTTAAATACCTACCTAAAAAATATTTTGTACCAATATTTCATAACAAAATAACGACTCAAAAAATATATTCTAAAATTCAATAAAAACAACGATAAATAATATTTACCATGCATGGAAAAACACAAAACGCAATTCTAAGAAATTGTATAATCAAACAGAAGTTGAAATAAAAATCTGTAAAGTGATTTCAGTTAACAATGAAATCAATAAAATCCATTAATAGCTGCAAATATAGAATTAATTGAAGACTTAACGACAAGAGTCACGGAATCGTTTGAGGTGAGGTCAAACTCATTATATTTTGCAAACTAAAAGAAAGACATGTTTGGATAAGAGCATGGAGTCTTTAAGAGTAACAAAAAACAAATCGCTTGTTAATAGAATAAAAAAAAATCTTATCGTTAGTAGTACCTACTGACGACTTCCATTTTAATTGGATAGACTCAAATAATAATGCTTGTGAGTGATAGTGAGAGGGGACGGGGCATATAGGCGGTTGTGTATACTGATTATTAGTTAAATTTTAAAATATCGTCTATATTTTTAATGTAGGTAGGTATATCTTTTTTGATGTTATGTATCAGTAATGTATACAAATTAAACTTTAATAATTTCAATATTATTTAATAATTTTGACTCATTTAATTTTTTAATGTTAATTTCAGACAATTGATAGGGAAGGTTTGTTAGGTATAGTATATATGCATGTTAACGAATATAAACTGTTAATGTAGGTATCAAATATGTCTAAAACAAAATATTTTCTTTATTAAACGAAATAGTAGATAAAAAATAATTTATACTAAAATGATTCATCGTATGTACCATATTAATCTTTCTTTGAAAATAGATAAAACAATGCAATTTCTCTTCTAGAAATATTTGAAGTTGATAAATTACTTTAGTTTTAAAAAGGATTAACTGAGAAATGATGACAAAAGAAATAGAGTAATCTACAATTTTACTCCAATAAATATGTATGTTTTACTATCATAAGTTACAAACATATTGAGAATTAAACTATATAAGTTTTCAAAACTGAATGTTTAATTAAGATATAATAAAAGCATGAATATTTTAAATACAGCCATACCCCTTTCTATACAGTCATAGATAGCTTCTTGTTTACGTACATTTTCAATTACTAGAATTCCCCGAAGTTGCGGCGTTTGTTTCATGTTGACGTTTCCACCCGATCAGTTTCCAACATATAAAATAACATTGCTTCGACTAGCGGACATTTTCAAAAGTGACATAACTGTAGGGTAGATATATTAAGCCTTCACGTTATACGTCTTAATATGTGTACAACTCATACATTTCAAAAATGATTATGTCATATGTTTGTTCTTATTTAGACAAAAATACAATTTTTAATGATCGCAAAAAAGGATCACTTTTTAAATCAACATTGTCTATCTGTCTTACATATCCTTTTAATTTCTGAGCTTTTTGACCTAGAAATCTGAGATTTGGCATTTTTTAATAAATAATGGACCAATACAGACCTAAGTTAAAAAAATAAAATATTAGTACGTTTTTGTGTACTTTTAAAGGGGGCAAATGGGTTGCCGAACAATGTTATATTCATTCCTAGTGTGTAGCGTATGAAATTAAAGCTCACAAACCAAATAATTAAAATATGTATGTTTTCCTATTGCCCTTATTTCTGAAAGTAATGGTGAAAAAAATTCTAAAAATGGTATATATTTGTAATATATATGGTAATATTTATAATGATGCCGAAATCAAAAGAAAAGTATCAACATTCACCGCATTAAGTATTTTTTTAAATTATTTAAAATTAAAATATATGAAATACAAACGGAAAATACATTGTGCTGCAATTTTTCCTATAATATTTAAACTGCAACAAATAAAAGTTTTAAATTGGTTCTTTATTTAGCTTAAAGTTATAAATCTGTATAGTTTATGTTATCTAGTGTCACTGCTAAGTGTTCACAAGTGCAATTGTATTCATAAGAAAAAATATAGAATAAATTGAAAAATTACACAGTATGGGACATTAGTATGCGAGGCTCAACTAGCATTTTTATAAGTTCGTAATTTGGTAAAAAAAATAGATAAGGTTATTATCTATAATATTGATCAACTATTGATTTACCATTTTATCCCTCATTTTATAATCCAAATAATTATTGATAATACAAAACGAATTAAATTATAATATAATTTTAAAGTTAAATTATTATTTAGTAATTATAATATGCGGATATATTTTTATCATGAGTGTTGATTATTTTTAAAATGTGATAAATATTTTTACCTCAAGTTTTATAGTACCTATAATTTAAAGCAACCATAATTCCATAGTTTTACTTTTATACTCATGACTTGAGAGTTATTAAGTATGAACTATAAAAATACAGTAAAGCTGATGAATATGTAGGTGTTTTATATAGTGAATTAGTAATTTCATAGTTTTAAATAAGTGAAAATTTTATTGCAGTATAAAATAAAAATATTTTATATTGGATAGTTTATAATCAAACCTTCATCAAAAACAATTATATTTGTAAATGAGAAAACACAATAGTCCGTGCTGTAATCATTTTTATGACTTCCTTTGACTGAAATCAGTGTATATATTGACTTCCGTTTTATTTATAAAACAATTGTTATTCGTGGAAATGTCAGAAGGCATACGTAAAAATAAAAGTTGTTTTCAAAAACATGGTAGGTGATTGTCTGACACTTTAACATAATAAACATTTTATAGTCATAATATTAACTACATTTTATGTATTTTTTATTTACTGTTTGTATAATGTTGTATTTGAAATTAATAAATTATTCATGCCAAAATGAGTGATTTTTCATTTTTATCTCATTAAGAGACAAACACAGTTTATCTTCGGGTTGCACAAAGCAAAATAATTCTCAATTAGTTAATCAGTTGTTTTCAAAGCATTATTACGTCAATTCTAAAAAACAATCACGGTTATGATGCATATTATAAGGTAAAAAATTGTCATATTTAGTGAATTGTTCATTTACAAATTGAGAATAAGTTTAGAATAAACATTAATCATGGATTGAAAACAACTGATTAACTAATCGTGGATTTTTTTTGCTTTGTGCAATCAGAGGTAAATCTACGCGAGACAAGTATTTCAACATGATTAATTAAAATAATGGTTGAGTAACAATACAGTGTATTGACGAGACTATTGTAAGAAGAAGTTGTCTTTTGTAAAATCCGAAACTGAGACGAAACTATAAATACTAAACCAAGTCTCGTCTCTATAAGCTTATAAATTTGTAAAACAAATAAAGTCCTTAAAAATATATCAAGAAAAGTAATCATTCTTACAATAATAATGGCTATACATACAACCTCCTGAATAATATAAAGTTTGCAGCGGCATCAGAGCCACCTGGCGGGCCTGGGCCCACGGATATGATGAAGAATTACGACTGAGCGAGCGGTTATTACATACGCCTCTTGAAATTTACATACAACGGCCGACCCAGTCGTTGTTATTATCAGGCCATGTTTTTATTACCATAATCGATCATTTACAGTTTCGCGTGCAGAGGGTGTGGAGAAGACACTGCTGTTCTCTGGACAGATGTTTTTTGTAATCGTCAAGTAACAGTGTTGTTACTAATTGTATTCTACAAACCTCTGCATAATTAGATTAGTATTTAGTTATCTCCTGGCTACATTAAATGAATATGTATATACATAGCACATTCATATAAATTATGTAATATAAGGACACAAAAAATTAATATGATGTATGTAAAAACATTAGAAGTAAGTGCACGAGTAATTTGTGTTCGCGATAACATACGCTCACGATTTCATTTTTTTTTTACTCACGTCCAATCACGCACGACGGGTTACGTTTTATATGTAGTTTTTTTTATCAATAACAATGTTTTTTTGGCAGAATGAAAATAAAACCTAAACATATTTAAATACGATTTGTTTTTACACAGTGTTTGTGTTATGTTTTTTAAGTGTAAACCCCCCATAAGTAATGTTAGAATAAATATTATTCATTTGTTTATGTGGAAAAAAGTTGTATTGGAATTTGTTGTATAAATTCATTTTAATCAATTATATTACTTCTGCGTTTTAGGAATTGGGGACATTTGGGAAAGTAATACTAGTTTTATAAAATATTTATCGAAAATTACCTTTTTACCGTTGAAATATATTTAATTCACGCCCAACAAAAATGCAGTCACACATGACTGACTCACGTTCATGCACGCTCACTATCTGATATTTAGAAATAGCCCAAGCTTACGTCGGGTCACTGCCCGCATCCAGCTCTACAAATTTTGACTTTAATAATTTCAGATAAGGTTCAATTATATTAATACTACACTGGTCATTGATCATTAAGTTTTTTATCAACAAGTAAAAATTGTCCTAAAACATAAATAAGTATGCACTGATGAATATTTACTATCTTATATATACTTTTCTCAAAAAATAAATAAAATGTTTATTGTCGATATTCTCATTTTTTAACATGAAATCAGTTTAAACAATTGAAATTCTCTCATAAGCACAAAACGTTTCAAAACATAAATCGTTCCGAAGAAGTATTCTGACAGCTTGACAAGAAAAATATTGAAAATGTAATTTTAGTTAAAAGAAACAACCCTGTTGAAAGTAAAATTAATAGCGGCCGATATTTGGATCGACAAAGTTACTAATACGATTTATTTTTACTTCCAACAAACAAAAAGGAATACAATAATTCATATCCAAACCTATACAGAATATCGAAAAAAAACTTTGGTTATAAATTTCACGAATACATATTTGAATATTACTAACCTATTTAATATAAAAATTAAATGATACAATATGTTTGTTTGAACATACATATGTACATTACTATTATTAATAAAAAGTTTAATAGATAAAATACAAGACATACAAAAATCGTAAAGCACTGACCATTTTTTAAACATAACCAAGCATCAAAGAATTGACAAAAATAAATAAAACATAATATTTTAAAAGCGTTAGACATTCCATATTTCATTATTCAAATTCAAACATTACAATATTTAACGACTTTTATCAATGCTTGGTATATTTTTTAAATAAAGAATCCAATCTGTATTGCTAGTACGATATAGTATAAAATTCAAGAAAAATAAATAAAATATACCTTTGTTAAGTTAATGCACGCACGTAGTTAATTATATTTATTATATGAATACCTTAAAAATCAAATACTAAGTACTTAAAATAAACATAAATAAATATAATACTAACAAAAGCCGAGAAGATGTACAATGTGTATTCAAATACAATAAAACGAACAAGCATTCGTAAATGTTAAAGGAAACAATAATAGCATTTCAGAAAAAAACCCGTGCGCTAATCTGATGTAGACCTTTTCAAGGACCGTATTTGACCCGAGACGCGACGAATGATGTCGCACTCTTGGGGATTTGCAGAACGGACAGACGACCTATCGATGTTTGTATTGACACCTCGCTTAGTTTGTTGCCCTACCTATGGTCTTAAGCTAACGCTGCATTCGTATATATAAATGAAATCAATTATTCAAAATTTATTATATATACATATGCATATGTATAAATTTTGTAATAACACATTTTTTTTGTATTTAGATTATAAAAACAAAATATATAAAAAAACGTCTTACATTTCTACAGAATGAGATGTTTTAATCCTTATTTTTATCTATACAACGTAGTGCGGTGTTTACATCGAAAATACAAAACAGAAACATCGTGTCTTTAAAATACTTCGTATTTAAAAATGTATAGGGTTTATTGCTTTTTTATCATAAAAACACCGTGTTTCTGTTTTGTTTTCTCGGTGTAAACACCACATAACATTTATTATTGGTCGTTTGTGAAGATCAGTAGGTAAGTAGCTATTTTTGTTTAAAAAAAATATAGGTATATATTAAAATTACTATTAAATATAAATGAACCACCCTATATACGGAAAAGGAAATCCACTGTTTGTTTAAAATTTTTCGATTAATCTGGTGTGTGTACACGTAATAGGTCACAAATTAAAAAGAATCGAGTTCATCGGAGGTCCCCTAATAATTTACGCTTTGGTGTTAAAATTTATTATGCAATTACTGCAGAAATTTGAAGCAAAAATCATAAATCAGCGGTTGCCAATGCAAGGTATATTATGAACTATTATTTTACGCCTGTTTCAAAAATGGTGAATGCCCACGTGACTAGTGATTTTAAAAACGTTGGTAGCATAAACATCTCTATCTTGGGTGTATTGATGGTTAAATTAGAGAAATATCCCAACTCACACAGATAATTATTTTTACAAATTTTTATAAAAAAAATATTATTTCTATTTGTTATGTGTCCATAAAGTTTCCTAATCTAATCTACTATTTATGTTGATATCTTGTTATACGAAAATATCAATTGTAATTTTTCCTTAATACGGGTTTGCAGTAAATCAAAACTAATTCTATGATCTTAGGCTTTTAAAATATTCGAATTTTCATCAAAATCGGTTCTGTACTTGTCGTGTCATGTTAGAAAAAAAAACAGATGGACAGAAATAAAATTATAAGAACTATAAAATTACGTTTTGCTCTGAGTTGACTACTACTACTGAACCGATTTTAATGTAACTTTGCCAATCTATCAAAATGTATTATGTACATTGCATATATTATAATTTAACAGAGAGAGCAGTTAAATTTATATGTAAATTAGAATTGATTTCAGACTCTTATTAAACTGTTTTTATTATCATGTATGAAAATCAAAACTAACATGGTACATTCAAGTATTTCGTATTTATTTACATAGATTTATCTCGTGTGTACCTAGCCTACAACACCCTATTTCAAGCTTTATATATTCTTACGCCTCTACTCTATGGAGACTATTGTTCGTCGTTGAAGCTAATTGTATGTGTTCAATTGAACCGTTGTTACATCGAACGCATTAAAAGATCTAGATTTATTTAGAGCTTAATAAAGCTCTTTACTCTAAAGAACACTATTTTTAAACGACATTTTATCTATTCGAATTTGTACTATACATATGTATGTATGTATGTACGCGCAATAAAATAAATTTAAAGTAGTTTTTCCATGTTTTTATTATCGAGTTTACCAATTTTATATAACAGTATATGTACATAAGCTTATATTTGAAAGCAGTTTTTGTTTCCTATATTTTTTTAACATGAGTTTCCCATTATTGAAATTTATTACAGGCTGTCCCCTAAAAAATATTTACAATTGAACTAGTAAAGAAACTGACGAGGACTTTTATTTTCAGAATTTTGGCGCACCTACCCAAATGCTAAAAAATTACCGAATAGACGGATTAGACATAAATATAGCATTCAATATTCCCGTACTGCCCAGACTTGGACTTTTTATTGGAATTAATCAAATATAAAGATTATATATAATAGAAAACAAATAAATATATAAAAAACAGCAACATTTAATTATTTGAAAATATCTAGTAAAAAAATGCGTCCAAATACCCAATAGTTGATGTTTGCGAATCCATTGCTCTATCTGGACCAGAACAACAATCAATAAAATAACCAAAAAAACTTAGAGACCTAAAAAAAATTACTGAATAAGTTCAATCAAGTGTCCTATACAGTTTTTGGAAGACAACTAGTACTTATATAGTTGACAACTCTGATTTTTTCTCTTAAAAAATAAACAGTTTAATGGATTAATAACAATTCGTTTTAAATAAATAAATTTGTATTTTTTTTTGATAAAGAAACAATCAGTTCATAACGAACTATAATTTAAAATAACATAATAATAATATAACAGTATCTGTCACAAAATAAGTATATTACAGCATCAGTGAGTGGTACTGTGTATACGCTAACACCAGTCTCCGCGGGAGTTCTGTTAGTAACAACAAGTCAAATTAGTGAAACAAGACCTCAATGTTTACTTGGATGTTGTAACATTGATGAGTTTGTGTAAAGGCGCTTCGATCGTTCGGCCATCGCAGTCGGGATATCAATAGCAACGCCTACTCTATTGTTTCAAAGCCGTTTTGCGGTAACTGAATTAAATTCGATTTACATATTCTGCATAATAGTTATAAATAAATAACACCCGTTATCGTAAACAATATTATATCATAATATTTATTCAGACGCTGTGATCAATATTTAGTAGTTTTGGTATTTTAACGTACATTGCAGAGTATAGAATTTTGAAATAAGTACCTATATCCGATAATCCGATACCTACAGAATTCCGTGGCTTAGCTGGTTTTCTTTGTTGACAAATCTTTTTCATTGTCATACATTCATACTGACTTAATTATTTAATATAAATTCTTTATTTAATGATATCATATTTACATGTACTATTGATTAACATTTTCATTTTTATATAATTGTATCAAAAAAGTTACTTATAAATTGTCTTAATACGCTGCAACACAATTATATTTTTTTTTTAACATCATAATACCATTGATATTTTGTTTCATTTTTAATATAAAAAATCAACTGTATCATTTGTATAATATTCCTTAAGACGAGCATACCATAATTCAATTATTACATTTATTTAGTTATAAATCAATGAAAATCAAATCAAATTCGGTACAGCAGTTTTCGTGTCAATTCGATATTCTCATAATAAAATACCAACTGAATTTTTATTCTGAATACGGCTCTGTCTTAAATCATTTATCATTTAGATTTTAGACCAAACTAGCTCTACAATCTTAGGCTTCCAATTAATAAAAGTCTCATCAATATCGTAATAGTAAATAGTTTTCACGTCAAGTCGGAAAAAACACACCGACAACATATTTTAAATTAACAAAATATTTAATATGTATTATCCTCAAAATAAGTAAGTAGTTACTCAAAAATCCTAAGACAGTTTTAATCATAAAGACAGAGCACTATTACCTATAAGTATATTATTTTTTTCTATAATTCAGTTCGCTAATCAAAAGTTATAAATATTTTATTTTACTTACACTTACTAGAAGACAACTGTGGGTACATACCTGGAAAAAAAATAATAATTAATAACGAGCAGAATAAAATATAAGTGAATAGAATTTACAAATATAACTTAAACTACATATATAGTTTCGTTGTTGTCTTATTAAATACTTAAATATCTTATGATATCTAATGATCTTAGATCGTAAAACGATAGCTGACATTTTTGCTATTTTCTGATGAACGCTCATTCCGAATTAGTTTTATATGTTCTTTCATTTGGCCATACGTCACAATAATATATAATTAAAAAAACCGGCATATTTTCAAATCACTCTTCTGAGAAATCTCATTTTTGCAGTTACCATATAATGACCTAAAACGATAGATCTATTTTTCACAAGGTACGACAAGGGCGACATCGAACTGCAGGATAAATGATATTAGAGTAAAATTTTCAATAATTTTTTTTTCGGAACGATAAACTTAACTCATTATCTTCCTTCCCAAAAAAACAATTCCAATACATATCATGTATCAAACTATTTTTACCATATACACTTATTTGTCTATTCTATAAAAATATAATGTGTAAAATAATTTTATATCCTAGAAAAACATTTAAAACAGCTTACTCTGTATTTAAAAAAGTAAGACAGAAGTACCATAAAAACTTTTGTCTTTAAAGACAATTTAAATTTAAACGATAATTCATACCAATCGCCCTAATGTTTAACAGCACATTTTTTATACATTTGCAAAAATACATTTTATGAAAATAACATAGAAATGGATGATCAACCCTTAATAGGCACTTAAAAAACTTACTTAAATCTACAGAAAAGTTCCAACAGTAAGATTTGTAACTCTGCTTGACACAAACGAACTCTTTGGAACAGTCGCGCGATAACAAATTTGAAAAATGTCAAGTTTAAAAACTTTTTTTAAAGTTTTCCTGCAGCAGCCGTCGTTTTTCATCGGAACATAGATCAAGCAGGCGCGAACTTCTAAAACGTTCCACTGTTTATAAAGAAACTGGTTGCGCTGACGACAATATGGTGGTTACATGAACAGAGCTGTCCTTAGAATGAACAAATGAATTGTGGACAACTTTTAGTAGGTATAATTGTTACTTAACAAATTATTGGTAATAAATCTAATAAACTAATACTAAACAATGTTTTAAAAAATACTCGATAAAAATTATTTAAGTTAGGTTTGACGTGCCAAAAACAGGATAAGAAACCAACCCCATAAAAACATAGCAGAGATGCAGCTTCAAAATGGAGGAGGAGGCTTGAAAAAAGAATCTATTTTAGTTTGGCCACATTCTTATATACCTACTACTTAAATAATATAAAATAGTTTTTATGAATTTTTGAAGTAAATAGATAATCCTAATAAACTATCAAACTGGATCTATGAGCGTTATTTCATACATACGCTCATAAATAACGTATTAAAGGAAAAATCTCTGAAACAGAACAAACCCATTAAAAAAAGAAAAATTTATTGCACTGGTAACAGATTACGACAAATAGTTAATAGCACTTTAACTAAATTCGCTTTCCAGATTGACTTTAAGTAAAAGTGACATTGCTGTTTGCTATCAGTTGCCAACTAAATCTTAATCCAAATCTGTAAGGAGGCTGTGGAACTTACATTCGTACAAGTTCCACAAATACGGGCTGCTCCCCATTTCCGCCTGTCACAAAAAATATCAATCTCAGCTAAAACACTTTGGATTCGTTGTACATGAAGAGAGAATTTGAATTTGTGCCATTTTTACGCGTATTTTATGTGCGTATATAAATTGTAATAATCCGCAAAGAAAATGTTAATGTCAAAAAGCCGTTTCATTAAAAGTTTCTAAGTATTCAAGTTAAACAGAGAACTCGTTAATACATGGAACATTGTGCAAGAAAATAATTTTTTAATTAGAATATAAATTATTGTTCATTTCAGTTCCATTTAAGTTTCAGAATAAAAGGTCAGGGGTAATATTGCCATTTTAGCCCTTTACCAACCAAACTAGCGAAATTAAAGTACACAAAAATATTATTAATATTAAACCAGTTCGTATATTTCATAAAATAGAATATAATATCAAAATGTAATTAAACAAGTTAGGTTAATTTTCATGCATTATGAGAAACATGCGTAACTAACCATATATAGACTCTAGTTCTAGGAAAAGAATTCAATAAAAAGCTAAGAGAATTACTAATAACTGTACAATAAAACCATTTCAGAGTTTGGAATGTGTCCCACGGGTGGGACGTGCCAGACTCGGCATATGAGGAAACTTTACAGATTAGATCTTTGATGTGTTTTGTTCTTAGCACATTTAAGTTTTGAAGATAGTCGAAGTACCTGAGGTACAGCAAAATATTTTCCAATAGAGAATTTTCGTTAGATTGCATTCAGTGAAAATACATAGTAGCCATACACAGGGCATATTAAACTTTCTAGACTTTTCTACGACACATACAAAACTTGGAACATTATGCAAAAATTTTAAAATTGCTATTTTTTAAATAATGCTCGAGGAACATTGCTGCTACTTTAAGAAAATATTAAAACTGTGTTGATAAATAGTATGTCAGAAACACAATTTATATTCTGCCGTTATTAAGTGTACTGAGAATTCTTACAGCATACTGCAATAGCAGTATTTGAAAACTTTGCAATATCGGAAGTTTACATTTTGATATAAATACGCTCCATTCAATTGGGTGTGAGTAAAAAGCACATATATAATACAAATATAAATAATTTTTTTACATGTGTGTATGTAATAACAGAATAAATGTATCAAGTATATATTGTTTATAAATCTTGTTTTTATTTTTATCTACATATTTAGATTATAGTCCACGGTATTTAGATTAAAATTTGCCAAATAGAAGAAAAAAATCATAAAGTGTTGATATTTTGTACACGTACTCTCAGAAGGGTTCGGAATAAGAGCCCGAAAAGTTCCCACCTAAATCGTGGATGGAACATCCCCTTTTACGTGAAAAACTACCCCTGGAGTGAATATTATTTCAGTTTTTCCCATTTTTCATCCGAACTACCGCTCGGAGAAAAAAATATTATAGGAATTAAAGATGAAACATGAAATTATACGTAAAAAATGTAATATGCACTATTCGGCTAATCCTCAGCCTACTCTCGCATTTAATGCTCAAAGTGAAGGGTAGTTTTTGGAGCGCAAGGAAAAATCGGCATGACAAGATTTTTCACCGTAAATATTTCCATAACGGTTAATTTTACTAAAAAGTTGATAAGAATAAAAATTATAGAACTGAATCTCCTCTATAAGATATAAATATCAGAATTTTGTTTCAAACGTTTTTTTATTGATTTTTTACCTTTTTACACAAACGTAAATTACATTATTTTCAGATATTTTCCATAGAACCCATTGAGACAACATTTTCGCGCGTTTTTTTTTAGTGATTTACCATCGTAAGTCTATTCTACTAAAGTCTTGTATATTTTTGCAAATTTATTCCTGTTTTTGGTGTAAAACTAGCTTTAAGTATGAACTACCTGTTTATTCATTCAGAATTTAATTATTTTATACAGAATATCCGTTAAAAGGACTTAAGGGACAAGCACATACACACACACATTGGAAACATAGTTTTTTTTTAATATAAATTGGAGTTGTCCCACTTTTTTTTGTTATAAAATTATATTCGTGTAAAATTATGGTATATGCATTTGTGAAAAAAGGGAAAAAATCAATAAAAAACGTTCGAAAAAAAATTGGGTTACATGAATCTCATAGAGGAGATTCAGTTCTATAATTTTCATCGTTATCATTTTTTTGGTAAAATTAGCCATTATGGAAATATTTACGGTGTAAAATCTCGTTATACCGATTTTTCGTTTCGTTCCAAAAACTACTCTTTACTTTGAGCATCGAACGCGATAGTAGGCTGAAGATTAGCCGAATAGTGCACATGACATTTTTTACGTATAATTTAATCAGGTATATTTAATTCTTATTATATATTTTTCTCAAAACGACGGTTCGAAAACAAAATACTGTATAAGACTTTACGAAAGGAAATATTTTTAAATCCATAAAAAAAAATAGTTCGTTTCATAAGTTGATTGTCCAATAGAAACACGCCGCCATTTTATTAAAACATATATGCAGTTTGTCGACAACATTACTATTGAGTATTACACTAAAGCAAATCTTAACAGACAGTTTTCATAGGTGCTACAAAATTTGGTTAAAAAAAATGTGGAACATTTTGATATTTATTTTCAACGCAGAGGCACAATTTATAACTTCCATCCTCAAAATTTTATATCACAACTGCCAAATGGGTTGCAGGAAACGATACAAATGTGTTAAAATTGGGTTGCGCTGCTGAACTATGTGTTTCAAATACCACAGAGAAGGTTGCCTTAACCCACTAACGCCGTGCGTGTTCATATGAACACACTGAACACGTGTCCCCAAAAATTGTGTTTGATCAATTGCTTCTTAGATAAAGATATTTTAATCTATATTGAAAGTTTATCAACACTCAAAATTCCGGCGTTAATGAGTTAATTCGCCAACTGAAGAGAAATTAATTCAAGAAACCACCACTGACCAATAAAAATGTACAAGACTTATATGGAATAGACTTACGAAGGTCAGCCACTAATTGAAAAATGCACGAAAACCTTAACTCAATGGGTTCTAAAGAAAATGTCTGAAAATAATGTAATTTACGTTTGTGTAAAAAGGTAAAAAATCAATAAAAAAACGTTTGAAAAAAAATTCTGATATTAAGATCTTATAGAGGAGATTCAGTTCTACAATTTTTATCCTTATCTACTTTTTGGTAAAATTAACCGTTATGGAAATATTGACGGTGAAAAATCATGTCATACCGATTTTTCCTTGCGCTCCAAAAACTACCCTTCACTTTGAGCATTGAATGCGAGAGTAGGCTGAGGATTAGCCGAATAGTGCATATGACATTTTTTACGTAAAATTTCATGTTTCATCTTTAATTCCTATAATATTTTTTTCTCCGAGCGGTAGTTCGGATGAAAAATGGGAAAAACTGGAATAATATTCACTCCAGGGGTAGTTTTTCACGTAAAAGGGGATGTTCCATCCACGATTTAGGTGGGAACTTTTCGGGCTCTTATTCCGAACCCTTCTGAGAGTACATGTACAAAATATCAACACTTTATGATTTTCTTCTTCTTAAATATCTAATTTACTTGGACTATTATATTAGTAACATTATACAAAAAAAACTGTCATGTGCGAGTCGAGTCTCGTGTACTAGTGTACGGTACCGTATTTTTTTTTTAGTTTATTCGATTATGTAAATTTAATTTAGTATAGTTAAGAATCACTATAATAGTTATGCATATTAAATAGATCGTCCATTGGATAACTGGGTCTATTATTGATCGACCATTTATTATAATCTCAGCTTTGTTGGTCTAACAGTTCAGTTACTAGAATAAAAATATAAAAAATACTTTAAAAATATAATTTCAATCGTTTCAATTCATTAAACTTACCATGGATTGGTAAACTCGTAATCAGAATTTAAACCTCAATTATAATGTATAAAGAACCTTTAATATCAAATAACAAATTCAAAAGGTATAAAAGATACAGAAAAATGATCATGCAAACATTATTCATATAATGTTGGTCGCTGAACGATTGCAGTACATACCAAAAGAAAACTCGCCAATAGATAAATATTACATGAATGTTTTCTTTGAACAATTTTTATTATTTATTATCCGCCAAGAGACACACAAAGTTCTTATAGCAATTACGCTACCTTTTGTGCTCGGCAAAAAATGTCATTTTCTTTGACGTGCTCTTCAATAGCAAATAAGAAAATAAGTCAAACTAAAGACCACAGTCCATACCATAGACATACCTATCTGCAATATATGGTATGAGTGTGTATAAACAGACGACAAATTGCATTTCCGTCATTTATTTAACGTTTTTTGTATTTCGTGTACAAGGATTATTACATTTTTATAGAAAATACATTATACATATACTTTATCCAAAATTTCCAAAAAGTCATTTTAAAAAATAAATTGAGCTAACTTATCTTACCATTTTTACATTACTTTTAATATATTCAAGTTATATAAATACATCAAAAATTGTTTACCTCTTCCTTGAATATTCATAATTCATGTTAATCTACGTTTAATTCTTCAAACTCACAATTCAAAAAGAAAAAACTTTTGCATTTTACGCCAAAAAGAAAAATGTTTAAAACTTCCATTTCAGGAAGATCAAGAAATTAATTTATTAATTGGTTTAAAACTTTTTCTTTTCTATATATAAAAGCTCAGTATTCACCGCTAAACACATTCTGTATCTGTGCTCGCAACTAAGCCGTACAGACAATACTCCGGATGAGCCAAGTTTTGCAGACCAACGAGCCGGAAATTTCTAAAACGCCCGTCTAGGAGTTCCGGAACTCTTTAACCGGCGGCAACGAAGACGCCAGCGCCTCATAACGATCACCGTATAAACTATACTCACATATCGACATTATTTTGTAAAATTTCAATCGTCATGTTTATTAAGAATCATTAGATTCATTTGAAAAAGCCATTTTGACATTATGTAAAAGTAAAATCATTCAAAATTGTATAATAGGTACTTTTTACTTAATTTCTAATGATATTTTTCGTTTTTGAAGTGTAATATTTTAAGTATATATTACCTACTATAGATTTATTAATAATAATACTTGCGTTTTTCTTCTTTTTTTTTTTAAATAAATAAAATTGTAAAACACGAACATAAATTACATAAATTGATAAAATGGCAACTTAAATAAAAGCTTATTATATTCTCATGAAATTAAAATTCTTAATAAACTCGACTGTAACACTAAACTGAAAAAATAAACAAATAAAAAAGACAAGCGAGAAAGTCAAAACAAGTAATAATGTTTCAGTGTTTTGTTTACAGAACAGTATTCTAGGTAGCTTTGATATTGCAGGGATGAGTCGATGAGAAAGGCAGAACAAACAGAATTCGAGATCTATAGTCGGCTTTTGCTTGGACTAAAAACAGAACCGAACTCAAGCGAAATAACTAAACTAGAGTATTATTTGAAATATTGAAATAAATAACAAACTGAACAAAGTAAGAAAAATTTACAGGGTGCTAAAAAGTTATGAATTTTGACGACTACAATATGATTCTAGGTTCATTGATAACTATAAAATGCAATATAAATAATTATTGAATATAAAATATAAGACGCGACCGCTTGAATTTAATTTCTGTCGAATACAAAATCCGAGACCGAGACAAAAATGTCACTCGTAATTCGAGATTTAACAAAACCTAGTCTCCTCTCGTCTTGTGAGTAGCCCTGTGTACGTACACCATGAATGTCAATTTTTGCTGATGGGCTTTTTTAAAAACATTTTTATATAAATTAAATAAAATAAGTTCTTCAAAATAGGTGTTACAGAGGGTACGAAATAAATGCAATAAAAATATACATAGATTTGTATTTTTAAAAACAATGTGGTCTCCAATGTACCTTTAAATCTTCCATCATATGAAAAAATAAATAAATTATGCCATTTTGTTTCCCCCTCAAAACCAAACAACTTTTACTTACATTTTTTTATAAATTGCCTAACTCTCGAAATATTTCGTTGTGTCAACTTAAGATTTACACCCTGTACATATGATTCCTAGAGCCACCCCTGACTAGATGAATACGGGACACTAGAATCAAGAGACCGGCAAAGAAACAACCAGGAGACAAGTGGCACGTTTACCTCGTGCTCCACTCGACAGTCCCAGCGAAGCCGCTGATATAATGATGGGGAGAAAATGGTACCCAAATTGTTTTTGTTATAATTTTTCTTTTCAAAATACACACACCGTGTTTTCACATTAAAATATTTTACAGTTTTAAATACACGGCTAATTTTCAAACGTAAAGTATGTAATTTAATTCTTTGTATATTTCTTCATTGTCTCAGCTCAAATGTTTTCTTTTAACAATTTTTTTATTTATATGTATTTTGTAGAAATTATAAAAGCTATATAGATAGGTAACACTTAGTGATATGAACTTAAACAACTTTTTCTGTACAGTTTTAATTAAATTTCCACATTTGCAACTGTTAAAAACGGGGATGTTCAATCTTTTAAAACAATGTAGATATATATTTCTATAAGTTATTAAAATTTTGTAAAATATTAATTGTATATTAATTCTTTAAACAGACTAGTCACAAAGGTTGATGTGAATTGGCACTAATATAATAAATGTATTATAAAACACTTTAGCAGATATTATATAATACAATTTTATTTATAAAAATACAACAAAATTCGATGTTATTCCAATAGGAAAGATTTTCAAATAATTTAATTATCTGCTAAAATCTCCAATGGTATTAAATTCCATTCTGTGTAACTCGAGGGATTTAATAAACCTTTATTACTGCTATTGCATATTATTGCATCTTGCATAGAAACTCATAATCCCAACCACCTTTATCAATCAGCAATATAAATAAACTACGAGACTGACAAAGATAGCACGCTGTTATAGAAATACAGGATGTAGTAAAAGTTTACTACCATCTAAAATTTATTGCAAAATTAAATTAATTTATTCAAATAATTTTCAAATTAATAAAGAAATTATATTTTTTTCTCTAAAACAATGACATAAAATAAAATATTCTTGATGTCCATAAATAGTTGTTGCATTTACAAAACAAAAATGTAAACATATTTTTTTAATTATTAATATCAAGAAGAAAATAAACACACTTTTTTTATCTTTTGATATATCATAAGGATTACATTTAATGTGATTTGAAAGACTATTCATACAGAATAAGTATATTTAAAAAAATACGTTTTTCAACTAGAGGCTGCTGAAGTATTATTAATACCTCAGTAAACATTATTAAAATTATTGAGAGTGGGATTGTTTTTATAACTTTCAAATATCTGTTAAAAAGAAATTAATAACATTTAGTTTGATTCTAAACACAATAAACAATTTTTTTAAACAGAGAATAATCAAGCATCACAGTGTGGTGTGAAACTTTTGCACAGTGCTGTATGCAGTAGAAACGATCCCTGCAAACGGACGCAGATATGATCGAACGAGCGTCAAAGATCGAAGCAGATGTGAAGGGTTAGAGAGTATAGCTCGGCATCAATTGTTCCCCCGGGCTTTCAAAGCGAGTGTAGTAGCTCCGATGAGCTGTACGCTACATCAGACACAGGGAGCGAGTGAGATAAAAATGATCTAAATCGTGATCATAACTTTAAACGTATCCTTTTTAATACAATTTAGCGAACGGTAGAAGTGAGGGAGATAGAACGATGTATATATACATGTTTGTGGAATATTGTGCTATTCGTTTCAATAGACAGTATGTGTGAGCTATGCAGGTATAGGGAACCAAAAGGACATAGCGTTGTATGAATAAAGAGCTGAGGTAAACTATAAAAGATATTATAAGGTCATTGTTCAAACAAGGAATATGTAGACATTACACGAACGTATTCTATAGAATAATGGTAGGGTATATAAGGAATTAATTTGGCAGAAATAGGGGTTTGTGTGTATAAAAAAATTATTTATATCTACGCAGGAAGCAATTTCAGGATAACTTTCTTAAATTGGATGTGAAACAAGCTTATATAAATATTACAGAATCGGTGTATAAAAGAATATGAAATTATTTTTCACAAAAATTATTTATGTACAAAAATGTAGGAATAACAATGATTTTGAATTTTCACAATAATTCTTGTTTCAGAAAAAAATCTAATACATTTACTATAGATATCCATTTATCTATCTATTAATATACTAGTGTTGTAGGTGGTTTGAGTTAGAAGAAGGGTTCTGTAGTGATTCTATGTGACATCAGTGAACTGTCTTTGTCTCTCTCGCTCTCTATGTCGATGTAACCCTATGAGATTAAGGGTACTGGAGATGGCTTTTATATCCATCTTACTGGGTCAAGTGTGAAATGTACTGTGTAAGCTTTGATGTATCTACGTCAAAGGATATTAACAATGTAGAATAAATTATTAGGATATTCTTGATTTTAATTATTTTCGCTATGTCAACATTTTCAACTATCAAAACTAACGTTTAATATGATAATACATGTTCTTATTTGCATTATATTAAATTCATTATTTAACATAATGTGTATTTTTAATTTTCAGTTATATTATTATGTAGTATATTTTCTAAACTCAATATAATTTTATAACAAAATCTTAAATGGCGTTTCTGCACTAAGTGATAATTTTTATTTAACGATGTTAAGATAACTAACTTTAAAAACACCTTCGTGTTCTAAACAGATTTTATATCTATATATTCTTATTCAATAGCATTTAGGGAAGATAAATCGATAGAAATTTCTTCAACTGCTCATAAATATATTATACAAATTTTACATAAAAAAAAATTTTTCAAGACATACACTAGTGTATGCCATAAGCGTTCCGAAGTATATACTACGTGGACTGTTTAGAGCCATTTACAGGTGCATATTTGAGTTAAAAATAAATATAGAAATATGATCATATTCTATTAATTCAGATCTACATTTTGACACCCCACAAGCCTAGATATGAAAATAAAAAAAATTACATGACGCCCCTTCCTATTTTTTAAAAATTTGAAATGATATTGTTGATTTTAGTATTTGTCGTTACTAGTTTTATAAAAACCCCATTACCAATTTTTTTGCTTGGAGACCCTGTAGGCGCCGTTTTTAATTTAGAAAAGAAATAAAAAATAGTGTCATATTCTACTCACTGAGATCTACATTTTGACATCCCACACGACTTGGAATACATTTTTTTTGTTTTTTTTTAATTTGCTTTAAAGCCCCCTGTAAGCGCCATTTTTGATTTATAAAAAAATAAGAATAACGGTCAAATTACTAGCTTGGTTACACATTTTGATGTGCCACTTGCCTTGGTATAAAAAAAAAAATTTTTTGCCTGTCTTTAGCTTCTTAGCACCCATATTTTTCCAAAATATTTGTACATATTTTACTAGAGGGTGTCATTTTACATATTCAGTAAAAATTTTAATAATAAGGTTCTAGCTTATATAGTTTACGAGCTATTGAGCTTTGAGTGAAAAGGACGGACGGACGACAAAGTGAGACTAATAGGGTTTCTTCGGAACCCTAAAAAATTAAAACTTAATCGTTCTGAATGTTCATTTTGACAATTCATTTAAATATATAAAATATTATTATGTAATACAAAAATCAATATAAAAACAATATATGACACATACATATGATACATATAAACTACCTACCTGAATAGATTATTTACAAATTCTAAAAGCAGAATAATATATATTTATGAGTCAAACAAAATCACGACGAAGAGGGTTAAAAAACAAACCACCTCCCCTTCGTTTAACTTCGTTCCCCCAGAGATGGTGCTGATGTATGAGCAGGTTACACTGAAGTTTGACCTTACCACCCACATGTAATTTAGGATCCAATTTTTCAAAACTCGATGAGTGACACTAAGCCCTCAGGTGACTAACGATCTACAGAGATTATTCTGAACGAATGATGAAAACAGGTAGCTTACCATGCGATATTTTCCACGCTAAGAGATTTAGTTTTCACACAATACAGTTCTTTACAGTGTGCTTTAGTGTGTATATCTTTTGTTACATCTATATATTACAGTGCATAATACCTTCGTTTCTTGTGTATTGTGAGCGATAAGAGCATATAAATATATCATTAAACATGTACAATTAAACTAAAAGTGTTATACTTCGATGAAGCAACTAAAATATGTCAATAAAAAAAATCTTACAGGAGACGATAAAACATTTATTATTGTTAATTCTGCTTAGCATAATAAATTGAATATTTTGTTATTAAATGATACGCATATAAGCTTATATCTATGACAGAAGAGAAAAGCAATAGAAGTAAAAAAATATTAAGTTCATGTTTTTAAACTTTAATTACAAGTTAACAAGTTATACAGCCACTTTATCATGTAAATATATAAGTTAAACAAATTTAATACTTAAATTTGTTTCCACATTTACAGTGGGATATGTCTTTTAAGAAATAAGTAAACCAGTTGATGGATATGAATACATATACAGGGTCCTCCAATAGTGTGTCCGGCATTGTTTTACGCCCAAACTATTGAAGATAGAGTTTTAAGATAAAAAAATTATTATATATATTGACCCTAAAGAATTTCAGGAAAATATTTTCAACCCCCTAAAACCGCTCCTTGGGGGGTAGTTTGAGGGGTACATACCCGTTTCTCAGTTAAATCAAATGGAATGCTATATCAAAAAGTCCATATTTGTAAAGATCATAAAAAAATAAGAAACTTTCGTAAAACAAAAGTTTTCATACTTTCAATTGTTTAAAAAATATGGCGACTTGTTCTCAAATTTTAGGGTTTCACTGAAAGTGCTCTAATTTCGTTAAAAATTAATGGAATTTTATTATTTTTTCAAATTTAGAAAGTAGAAATAATGAACTTTGTAAAGATGTATGACTATTTGTGATTTTGATAGTTTAGAGTGTCATACGCGATATATCAAAAATTCAAAAGTTCAACTAGGGATAATTCGAAATTTTCAAATACAACGGTATATCAATTAGTACTTTTTCTTAAAAAGGATATGTAAATAAACAACTTTTGTTAAGAAAATTTAAAATTTAAAATTATAATTTTAAAATTGAAAACTGAAAATTAAATTTTATAATTTTAATTTTTTTTTATCAAAAACTGTTTATTTACATATCTTCTTTAAGAAAATGTACTAATTGATACACCATTGTATTTAAAAATTTTGAATTATCCCTAATTGAACTTTTCAATTTTTGGTATGTCGAGTATGACACTTTAAACTATTAAAATCTCAAATAATCATACATCTTTACAAAGTTCATTATTTCTACTTTCTAAATTTAAAATAATAATAAAATTCCATAAATATTTAACGAAATTAGAGCACTTTCAGTGAAACCCTAAAATTTGAGAACAAGTCGCCATATTTTTTAAACAATTGAAAGTATGAAAATTTTTGTTTTACGAATGTTTCTTATTTTTCCATTATCTTTACAAATATGTACTTTTTGATATACCATTCCATTTGATTTTACTGAGAAACGGGTATGTACCCCTCAAACTACCCCCCAAGGAGCGGTTTTAGGAGGTTGAAAATATTTTCCTGAAATTCTTTAGGGTCGATATATAAAGTAAAATTTTTATCCTAACTCTCTATCTTCAATAGTTTGGGCGTAAAACAATGCCGGACGCACTATTGGAGGACCCTGTATATTAAAAAAATTTAACAATCACTTGCTAAATTTTTTTTTAAACCATCGATTTGTAAAACTTACATAATAAACAAATAAGTTGTTAATCTGATGATAATTTCTTTATTCTGGCTATGAACAAGAAAAAAAGAATGGATATTAATCCATATTTAATAAAATATTATGAAAAATATATCATAAAAAATATAATTATAAGACCTAGTATATTTTTCCAGTTCAGAATACAGCAAAGTCAACAAGCTCGAGTATTGTCTGTATCATGAATAACGTTGCGAAAAAAGGTATGTATGGACTGTATAGATAAAATATTATGTAGCTGAAAGATTTATGGGTGAAATTAGGATTACTTTTATCCATTTACGTGATGAAATAAAAATAATATAAGACTATAACTTATCGGATTTTTTAAATGCTAAATAATTTTTTAGAGAAGTTAAGAAATATGAAACTTTTTCTAATACTATTTAAAGTATTTCCAAAAACAAAAAAGATAAATTGAACATATGTATTTCCAATAGTATAAAAGGCCTTGAGAACTGTATAAAATATAAAAAAAATGGTATTAAAACGTTTGCATTTCAGTAAAATGGTGAAAAATGTAACATTTCCATTATTTATAGATTGATATATTTGTTCTACAGCACAGGTTTTTTCTTTCAGTAATCTTGTACGCATCAATTTTTCAAACGGCTAAAACAAAAAACGATCAAGCAAAATTTATGAGCGCTACAAAAACCACATGTAATAACACAAAAACACAATTCACAAATCAAGAAGTTTTTGACGTATTTCACGAATTCCACGATTTAAATGTGAAGGGAATACACAGCAAAATCCGTAACCAATTTTTGCGGTCGCAACCTCTGGGCCTTCTGTAGTTTAAATGATCAAGTTTTATTGTATTCACAGAAAATATTTCACTAAACATTTCTGTTATTTTTGTTTAAATTATTTTTATTATATCCTAATTTTAAGACAACATACTGAATGATAACTTACATTTAGAAACACATTTACTAGAAAGATTTTTACATTAGGGGTGGAGGGGGGAAAATTGATGTTTTAATAAGATTTTTTTCTTGTTTGACTTCATACTTTTCTATATGCAAATATTGCAATTTCATTTTACTTATTGTGAATTGGAGTATCGTTAGATTGCTAACGCCTAAAGATTGGTAAAACAGAGACACAAAATGGACATGAAGGTTCTGTAAAACGTTTATCGGAAACAGTCCGACAGAAATGGTTTAGTATTAGATTTTGATCTATAACAAAGGATATAATTTGATGTGCGATAACCCGTTATAGTAATGTAATGCGCTCTGCATGTTTTGATATAATTGAAAACCCATATTTTAATTCCCACCAATCAATCAATAAAAATTATCATCTCTAAAAAATAGACAAAATACATTGAACACAAATTTAATTCTAAACAAAATAAACTTCAAACCGGCGGGCGAGATAACGTAATGAAAAATTATTATAATCCATCACGTCATAAAAAAACAAATCACGATCGTGGTAAAAACATCAAATAAAATATGAAAAGAGTGAAAAGAATATATGCATTGGAAACGTAGAAAGAGAGTCCGCAACAGACACACACACACACACAATAGGTGGTAAAAATATCACATCGGCCATATGACACGCCAATCCCGGGGGTGTGTTCAGTGACGTCCCCCTGTCTCTGCCCGGGGGGCGCCCGCAACCTCGGCGCTACATCTCCTGCGGAGCCGGCTCTGAAAGACTCGCACGCAATTCATACCACACAATCTAACATCGTTATTTGTCATTTCATTTTTAATCATGATGAAATCACTGTCAGTGCTGTGTACTCTGCATGCATACTTGAATGTACGTCTACATACATTCATGTATTTTTGTAATCATATGAAGGCACATGTATTCATTTACGTTATTACGTATATTACTTACTAGAAATACTCCGGGGTTTTGCTCGAATTTATTTTGAGATCGAAACCTAATCATTTGAATACATTTTATTAGAAGGCGATAGTTAATATTCTTTCATAATACTTGGTTTATTCACAACTCTCTTTAATTTGTCTTGTCATTTTAAAAATTAAAGTTCCGTCATAATCGTTTCAGTAGTTTTCGCATCCAATCGAAACAAACATTGAAGCAGACAGAAAAACAAACACATATTCTAAATATTATATTGTCTATAGGTACTAGGTACTAATAGTATAAAACTTACATAACTATTATTTGTTTTCATAAAAAAAATAAAACAGTCAAGTGCTTGTTGGGCACGCACATGATAGGGTTCCGTACTCATTCTCACTACGATTTATAAAAATATAGTTATTTCACAATTTTCGTGACTGAAGGGTTAAAATCAAAGTCATTTTACTTTTATTATTGCATTTTAGGAGACCTATTAAATGACACCCCACTCAATGGGGTAAATGAAAAAAAAAAATGAGTTCACTTGTTCGTTATAATTTTCAGTGAAAGTAATTAAAAGCTATATTCTGGAATTTTTTCAGATTTTTTGAATTGATAAATAGAGGGAGGGAGACGCTTTTGACTTTGGAGAGTAAATACATCGTGATTGAAGGGTTAAAATCAAAAGGTTATTTGAACATTTTTATTGCATTTTAAGAGACCTATGAAATGACACCCAAGTCAATGGGGTAGGTGAATTTTTTTTTTTTTTAAACACTTAATTTTTTATTATTTTTTTAAAACCTTATCATTTCTGTTTTGAAGTCATCAATCTACGACCGTATGTCAAATTTCATGTCAAAATTTTCGGACATGGAGAAACTATAAGGGTTCCTAGTTTTTTACGGACCCCTAAGAACTGAATTAAAATTTTATGATTATTCTTCCATACTTCGGAATCAATTCAAATTCAAAAAGAATAATATTCTCATAAAAAAATTCAGTAAAAACATAAATTGTTAAAAAAAACGGGATATTTATGTCCTGATTGATAATTTCAAGAAATTAACATTATACTATTATACGTACGTTATTATCATTAAATCAAATATAATTCCTATTAATTAACGACATAACTGACAAATTTTTTTTATAATCTTTTTTTTTAATTTAAATTAACACGAATATTGTGCTGACTGCAATTAATAACGAAATGTCGAATGAAAAAAACAAAACCAACAGTCTAGGACATAAATATTTATTATATTTTAGTATTCGTATAAAAATAATAAAATTTGTTAAAAAACATTCACCATTTTTAGACATAAAATACATTTCTATTCCAAACAGAAAAACATTCGAATTTATATAAATCGTAGTAACATCATGCAGAGCTGCAGAGCTCAGGAAACAAACGTCAGATCCAGTGCGGCAAAGAGACGATGTACAGCATTACAGTAAAAACAACGCACATTTTATATGTTGTGGAGAAGAGAAGAAAAAACAACTTACACACATATTTTCTCGTCGAGAATAACCATACAACATTTTTTTTTCTACGCTCACACAAACAAGTAAGGTTTGTGAGTGCGCGTTTTTAGCTGTCTCTAAAAAAAACGGTATAACTATAAGTTTATTAAAATGTTCAGAAGAAGTAGAGCTGGGCTAGGATCGTGAACCCGATGTAATCGTGAGTATATTTAAATCTTTAATCGTAAGTCAAAGTAAAACAATCGTGAATGGTTATATTTTTGTCTGCTGGAGTGTATTATATAAAGGTAATTTATGAATTCCTTATGCGTAAATTCATTAATTTTCTAAAACAAATTTTTGTAAAAAGTAAATTTAATTTTACTCAGAAAACAAATATTGTGGTAGGTACTTACGTAATGTTATACCGGGTGTTAAAAAAAGAGTGTAAAATATTTAAAGAGGTAATAGTATGGACCAAAATAAGCAAAAAACTTCTAATAAACATGTGTCCGGAAATTTTTCGAGAGGGAACTACAGCCCTCTAAAGATTTGGCTCAAAATGAGTTGTTATTTAATATCTAGAGAACTCTCTCTGATAAAATTATGAAATTTGGTATTCGGTTTAGTAATAATAAGTGTTATATAATAAGTTAAATTCTGCATGCTTTCTTTACCATCGATATTTCTCGAAAACGGTTAATCCTATGGCAAATAAGCAAAATATATTTTTGTGTATATTGTGTCATGTAATCTTATATAAGTCCCTTATTCAAGAAAAAATTAAAGAATAAAAAAATACTAGATGAAAATCGATGGGCCCACTGACCCCATACATCTCTGGTCTAAATTATAACTAGTTAATACGAGAAATCGAATACCGAATACCAAATTTCATAATTTTATCAGAAAAAGTTCTCTAGATATTAAATAAAAACTCATTTTGAGCCAAATCTTTGGAGGGCTGTAGTTTCCTCACGAAAAATTTCCGGACACATGTCTATTAGAAGTTTTTTGCTTATTTTGGTCCGTACTATTACCTCTTTAAATATTTTACACTCTTTTTTTAACACCCGGTATATAAGATATGTAAATTTAAACTGTTTTGTACATTAATTTAGATTATTCAAATTTTATGCAAAAAAAAATAAATCGTTGAGCTAAATGTAATAAGCTGCAACTCTATTTTCATTTTGATTCATAAATAAAATAATAATAATAATAATAATGTATATATCTCCTACGAGATTAACCGCAGTAGAAATGAATACTATATTAAAGTTATGTAGTAAAAATTAGTAAGAATATACATAGTATACAATATTAGCATTGAGGTTTTCATTTACACCATCTCTCTTTAAATAATCAATAATAAGTAACATCAGGTTTGCATAATGTATTAAAAATTAAACTCAATTAATTTTCCTCATTGTAACAATAAAACTTTATAGATATTTTAAGTGCCTTCAGTTGTAACTTCGTTACTGTGATAGGTGATTCATTCATATTATAAAGAAACACACTCTACCAGTCAAACTTTTGAAGTGGAAATTCGCTGACACATAACCACAAAGGAGTAAATTTTAAAGATATGTTAGGGAAGGAGACAGAGAGAGAGAGAGAGAGACAAAGGGTGAGGATATCGCAACTAGAACATTTTACCAAATTCCTGTGGGGATTAATTAAAAGCAAACGCTACAAGACAAAGTCTACGCGAACTTTCACATTCTCCAAAATTAGTTTGGTATTTGAATTTGTTATATTACTTCAATAATGTTCAAAAAGGCTAATATCACGTTCACATATTATCTTGTTGTTGTAAAACAGTGCTCTTAAAACGATAATTGAATTTGTCTAATATTAGATACATCAATTGTTAATTTTATAGATATATAAGAGTTTGCATATTTTATCCTCCTTATACAAGTTTATACTATTTATATATTTAATATAGATGGTTGTGTAAATATATTTTGAACATTTTTTCAATTCTTTTCGGATTATATATATTTTTTGATGTTAAGGTATATTTGGAGTCATCAATAGTAAGTTATTTCCTTTAAGGGGTTACATACAGTCAGAAGGCCAAAAAAAAGTGTTTTTTCAAGAATTTTTTAAGAGAAGACTTTTATAATTTATCAATGTAAAAATTTGTACACATATTATGGTAACTTTTAACTGTATTTTAACATTTTTTATTTTTAAAAATAATAATTTCGAAAGCTGCTACAGCTGTTCTCCAGGAGGTCCTCTCAAAAAAGGCGCCTTGCGGTGACCACGATATCTCTGGACTGGATCATTTAAAATAAAAACCCAAACGGATTTCTTTAAAGTAATGTATAATCTTGTACTTAATCGAAAGAATAAGCAAAATAAAAATTTTTAACAAAATGGCGGCATCTCAAAAAAAAATATCGATTTTCGACAAAAATTTGACCTTAAATTGTTTATAAAAAAATAAATATTTATCGGTGAGATGAAACCTTCGATTAATTACTAAAAAATTAATTTGTGTTAAAATTTGAGATTGATCGGTTCAACCGTTTCCGAGGAATAGTGGTCTCCGACTTTAAAAACACAGAATTGAGAAAAACGCGCTGCCGCTCTGACCTTCTACATTCAAACGCTCTGAGACGTCTTTACAAATATGCGTGTAACTTCGAAAATAATCGCCGGATTGATTTGAAATTTTCTGTGTATGTACTTAAATATATGTACATTACGAAAATGAAATTAAAAAATCGTTTTTTTTTTAATTCTAACTGTATATAACCCCTTAACTCCGGCCTCCTACTTTCAAACGCTCTGAGAAGTCTTTACAAATATGCGTGTAACTTCGAATATAATCGCCGTATTGACTTGAAATTTTCTGTGTGTGTACTTAAATATATGTGCATTACGAAAATGAAATAAAAAAAATTAAATTCTTTGAAAATTCTAACTTTATGTAACCCCTTAAAAAAACTAAGTAATGTTTTAAATGCAATAAAGTACGTTTGTAAGTTAAACTTTTAATGAGTTCATATCACTAGTTAAAACTAATATTGCATCATTATAATAGTGACCCAATCAAGGTTTCCTCTATAGTTGGAATGCTTGATCAACATATAGGTATATGTATGTCTATGGTCATATTGTTAAATCATAATAAGGTATCTGAATACATCACGATTATTGATTTGAATTTATATTGATATTAAATATTAATAGTCACAGTTTCTATGCACAAATTAAAGAATAAAAATGTATGTTCCTTCATAAGAATATCTTTGGAAAACATTGGATCGGTAATCGAGTTTTAAATTCTAAAATATCATTTTCTTCACTGTTTTTTAAAGAGGGAAACATCTGCAAAGTACATGCTATCAACACAATAGCTTGAAACATAAGATCTATACCAATCTTCCGTTATGATCATGTATAAAAAGTTAACGGATCTAAGAGAAAAAAAGCACACTTGGTCTCTTTGCGATAGTACACGGCCCAAGGCGATCGTTATCCGTAATTGATCCATTTTTAGTGGAGAAATATGTAAATCCGGCGCGAAGTGGTGTTCTAACTGCCACCATTACGCGCACCTCCTCGCGAAATCGCACTTTGACGAACTTTGCCTACGTTCGATGGTTATCAATTCTCAGATAAGAAGCCTGAAGAACATTTCCGTCCGTGATTTAGATTTGTTAGTGAACTATAGATGGTAGAAAATACACTTAATCAAAACGATATATTAATAAATTATTTTTGTAATAATTTTAAAGTACATTTTCAAGAACACATCACTCAGTACCTGTACTGAAACAAGAATACAATTTTAATTGTACCAGCAATTTTTTTAAGTACCTACTCTCATACAAGTTTCGCGAGACATAAAAGTGTATGTGCATTTTACGCAAATTTCATCTACGACTTCGGTCGCCTAGTTACGACATATCAACCTATATATAGCCTGCTAGATTAATTCACTGTAGTAGAGTTCAGCAAGACGTGGCTGGCAGGGGGTTTCGCGAAAAAATGTAATTTAATTAGTTATTAACTGTGTTCGTCAGATATGGAATTGTAATATAATAACTATGAATTTTAAATTTATAACTTAAAAAATAATATTTATAATTACCCAAAAAAATTCTATGTATGGGTTCCATCAAGCACGAATATTATTTTAATAGTTGGATTAAAAAAACAGACTGACACAAAAGTGCTATAATCTAACAAAATGGATTTTATATGAGCTGACAGTTTTATATTAAAACTACTGATGAAAAATGAAAATAAAACATAAATATTACACGTACCAGGATGTAAAATTATTTCTGGACATTATTTTTGTGTATAATTTAATACGAGTATATATGTATGTATATTAGAATCAACATTAAAATCGAACATTATTAGCTATTTGAAAACTAATTACAGTTACAGCAAAAGTTTTAAACATTAAACAAACATAATTTTACAAAACACCTACCTCGACCAATATACATATATTTCCTTTATAAAATATAGGTATCGTGTTTACACAATATATAGAATATATACACAGAAATGGCCAACTCCGAACGTATATTATGAATTATTTACGTCCACTGCGGTTTGGAAGGAAATTAAACACAGAAGTACCATGTTAACACATATTATCCATATTACATTGTTTACTGTATCCCTGTAGGTTATTTTTTATAGGTATATAAGATAAATAGCGTGATATTTATATTTGTTTCCGCGTTTTGCTTTAATCATTTCCAAAACATTGCCAATTATTTTATAATTTGTATATATGTATTTTTTTTTTGAAGTATAATACATCATAAAATCTCTGAAGGTACATTTTATAAAAAAAAAACACAATACACTTCGCGAACAAAGATTGTAAGAAAAACTTATTATAATTACTTTCTTTTTAAATAAAATTGTTTTTAAATTTAATAAAATCTACTTTTAGAATAAAGATAATGTAGGTTTTTACAATTTACTAAATACTAAAGAAACACTATTCATTAAAAAACAAAATAATAATTATAACATATAAGTATAAATAAACATGAACATGATTTGTGTGTGTTTTTAAGAGAAATTAATAATTTGAATGCATAGGTTTTTAGAAAAATGCAGCTTACTTTTTATAATTATAATCTAATAAAAATAAATTTAATTGTATATAAATATTGAAATGATAATTGAGGAGCTGTGGAACAAAACTTGATAAATCCACTTTAAATCGGATATCTAATTTTTATGTTATTCATCTTCCAGCTTGTGCAAAGACGCTAGTTCAAAATTTGGGTATTAAAAAATCTCCACTATACCTACCTATAACCATACTCAAAAGTTAAAAAAGTACACGAAGATAGAGTAGTTACAATTTGACCTCTTCTGTAAAATTTGCGAAAATGGTTTTATCCAGTTTTATTCCCCAGCTCCTCATATAGGTTGAAGAAACTTGAAAAATACAGAATATTATAATACAAATATATGAGATGTTCTCTAGTTGTCGGTAATAACCTAAATCTTGTTTCTTTAAAAACATTTCCTGCCACCGAGCAACATACTTATATTTATTCCATAAATTCCAATTACAGTACACCTCTTATGACATGCATAATAAAAAGCATATATAAATGCACAAAATACACATATATAATTTGAAAAGCACTGCATTCAATGGCAATATTTTATAATACTACCAACACTAATTGGATAGAATGCCGTATAACAGGATAAGGCAGCAAGCACTACATCTGCATTGTGAATATGTAATTCTGACCACGAATGTTCAATACGGGCTTATAATTTCAAAACTGAAGTGCTATCGAAATCATAACTTATATACACATAACCATTAGTATCAAATAGTGTATGCGCATACACTACTGCATGAACACAGCATACACGTATATAAACAAGTTGGTATGCACTTACATAATGTAACTGGAATATATGGATATGCTTTTATAATTTAATAATGCTTCAGCGTTTGCTTAGATTTCAACAAACTCGTCCTCCAGCAATGCTAATTGTATATAAGTTAGTTCAATTGGACACTGTTATTTTTGGTACAAATGTTAGGAAAAATATTTCTTTGGTAATAACAAATTAAATAAAAATTACCTTTAACAAATTTTCTGAAGCAAATAATAAACTTTTATATTATTGAAATGAATCTGACAAAAATCATATATATATATAAGACCAAGTTTTGAATTTATAAATCGAGCAAAAATAAATTGATGTCTTTCAATAAAAAAAATTTACAAGGTTGGTACAAAAATTGAAATGTCATGTTTTAAAATAGATATTTTTTATGAATCATTTAATTTACAAAACAAACAAGAATGATTTAATAAATAATCCACTTTTTATACATACAATAACTATGTATTTTGTTATTCTTTGTTTCATAATTGAATTTAATTATTCTTTAGATACAGTATTGGAGAAAAATAAAATAAAAATTATTCGTTGATTTCTACTAATAATAATTTAATTTAACGTTATCTATTACTTATACAAAATATAATTTAACACCTTTGAATTAGCATTCATCATTTTTGACAAAATCCTCTAGACTAGTATATTATGAAACTTTTATATTAAGACCATATAAAAAAGTCATTTTAAAACACATCAAGGTGTAAATCTACTCTATAAAAGTGCAGACGATATTAGAGTGATCAAACCTTTCATATACAGCACAGGTATGGAAATTACCCGGTTCAGTAAAAGACGAAGCCATTTAAAAACAAGAGCACACCTAATTTTACGGATACGTGAGCATAGAGTAACACATTCCTTGAATCACCACCTACCCACCCACTTAACCACTCAGCCTCCATCACATTGCCGTGTAACAGTAGTAGCGTAATTGAGGTTATGTAGAACAGATTGACTCGAATTTCTGTAAAATTATTTTTAACTCGTTTTTGTGGTAACATTTGCTGTGTATATTCTGTAGTGTATACCCAATATTAAGGAATTAAATACAAAACGTATAAAGGCGTTGTTTTGTTTTTGAAATTTATATTGAAATAATGAAAATAAATAAATATACTATGAGACAAAATTAATTTTGATAAGATGAGATAAAGCGGTAAACCACCCTAGAATTTTTTGAAAATCTAATTTTTTTTGCTTAAAGAGTTCTTTAATATTTCAAAAATATCCTGGAAAAGTTTCAACCGTGGGTCCAGTCTCTAAGTGCCCGAATTTTTAATGTAGCGCGGGCCTCATAATCCGTGCGCGTGCTGTTCAGACGCCCCACCGCGTGCTACTGGTAATAAGAACGCTTTTTTCTCGAATTCACATTTTCAAAGTCGGGCGGTAAGTTTACTCGCACAATTTTCATCCGATCGACTTCAAATTTTAACTGTATATTCCTGACTGCTTTCTCTACAGAAGTACCTGGGGTTTTTGTAATATACCTATTAATTTTTTCAAAAGTTATTAACAATTTTTTAGTGAATTTTTAATAGTTTTTTCATATTTTCTGTTCAAAATGACGCCATTTTGTAAAAAATCGATTTCAAAACAAAAGCTCAGGTACTTCTGTAGCTATTCATATATATTTTCGAAATTTTTGTGTCTCATGTTCATATCTTTAAAATTGCAGTTAAAACGCTACCGCCCCCGAAGCACTAAAAAAAGACGTCTCAGGGAAAATGTTGCCAAGCCGCCATTTTGTTTTCACAGCCAATATAAATATTGAAAAACATTATTCAAATGTTTTGAATAAACAAGAACTTTTTACCGAATTTTAATATCTAGTATAGTTTTTTTAATAACCTATCCCGAATTTTGATTAATTTTTCGGTCTCTAGGGTGGTTTACCGCCTTAAGTTTTAATAAAACAAGTAAATATATAATAATTTTGTCATTATGTTTTTAATTTTAAATATGTGTATATGTTACCGGCAATGTATGAAATCCGGCATTGTATAGACTAGAAATATAAACATAAATAGGGTGAACCAACCAATTTTGGTTCAGGCACAGATATTGGCTTACTTTATGTAATAAAATACTAAAATACTGATTATTTATCTTTCTTAATACTGGCCTAATATGTTATTAAATGACTAAATAATATCTAATATTTTTTATATTTTTTTATTTTAACAATTTTAAATCATGTACTTAATATTCGTCTGAACTAATATTTTATTTTATTTATTATAACAATAAATAAAAATTATTTCATACTTTGCCTGAAATCGTTAGGCATTGTATAGAATTCCTACGATATATATAGAATGCCTGATTTACATACTTTGCCGGTAACATACAAAAATAAATTTATTTATATTTTGGGTTTCGAAATCATCTAATTTTATGCTAAATTGGGAACAAAACAATTGCGTGGTATAAAATATTTATATCTAATTAAATCAAACAACAATAATTCTCCAAGAACACACAAAAACAAAACAGCAATCTTCTTTATGTCGGACCACTTTACATAAATTATACACCTAATAACTTTCAAAAGGCATAAACTAAAGAAGCTCGATCTGCACAACCAAAATAGAAGTCAACAATCTTTCGAAAAAGCTTTCAATTAAGAGATGCTATTAAGAGGATTAGTTCATTAAAGCATACAGAAAACAATCCCCTGTTTCAGATAAGCATACTATAAAAGAGAATACACACAAGAGGCCTACGTTTTGCAACAAAATTTAACATAAGAAAAAGTAATACACTAGGTATCTCATTATATAATAAAGATTGATATTGTTTAAATATATAAATTAATAAAAACATTTCTTTTTAAACGTTGATAATAGTATAAAATACATCATATTTTCAAAATTGTAAAAAAAAATTGAAATGTGCATTTTATAAAATACTTTGAATTTATTTTAATATAAATATTAAACAACTAACTTTTCTGCCACGATTTCAAAAATTTTGAAGAAGTTAAAAAAATAAATAAAGATGTAGCATTTTATTTATCAGTAGGTATAATATTTTTTTTTGATTTTTTAACCGACTTAATAAAAGGCGGATGTTCTCAATTCGTTTGTGGATATTTTTTATGTATGTTCAGGCATAACTCCGATAAATATTAACCGATTTGGACGATTTTTTTGTTTGAAAGAGTATACTCTCAAAAGGGTAAAATAAAAAACTCCAAACACATTTTTTAATCATCAGAATACTTTTCAGTGCTATAGGGTTTTTTAAATGAGTTTTTTATTGTTTCTTTTTTTTAATTAACTACATTGTAAAGTGAACGTAGGTACCATGTTAATTACTTCATATGAAGATACAAAACTCATAAGACTCATAACAAACAGCCTCAAATATACATAATATGAAATTTATATGGATATGTAGTTTTCTTAACACGTGCTCTACATTCAAAACTATGAACAATCAAAATTGAAACTTGATATCGGGTACATCATTATCGTCTTAATGACCAGGCAAACATCGTGCTTAGAATTCTAAATCCTACTAGAGATGAAAACAATCTACATATATATAATTCTAGATTGCAGTATTATTTATAAAATTTATATCACACTTCTGACAGAATAAGAAATGTATGATTATTTAAAAAATAAAATAATAAAAAAAAAATATTCACAAAGAAAAACATTCCAATAGTGAACAAAATGGATGATGATGAGATGAATTTATGTCGGCTGGAATAATCATTTTCCAACAGCTCTATGGTGTTTTTGGAAAAAGCCTCTAATATTCAACCAAATTATGTAAATACTTGACATCACTTAAGCGATTATAACAAAAGATAACAAGATGCTTTAGCCATTTATATAAGTATACACGAAACTATTAATAAAATGTAAATTACATCAACTATTTCTCAAGTAAAGTTTAGACCTTATGGTGACCAACCTTTCAGTCTTATAATGAAATTATAGTATTTAATCATTAAAGCAAATAGAAAACAAATATGTAGGTACTTTATTAGCTTTATAATGTTGACTATTGAGTGTTAAATATTATAACAAAATCTTTCTCAAAGTTATTTTTTTAAATGTTCATATTAAAAAAATATATATTCAGGATTTAAAATAAAAACATATTAATTTCATTAGGTAGCATGTTATTAATGGATAATTAAGTACTTAATCTGAAAATCGATAAGAACCACAGGCTGTACGAAAAGTTTAGATAGGCCACGAACTAACCGCCTCTGGTTCAGAGAATCTAATCTAAGACAAACAATGTACCCTTCTAAATTCTGACCCGAAACTCACATGGTCACAGTAATTTGATATGAAGGATTATATACTTATATATTCTCTAATATGTAGGTACATTTATTTATTAGGATTAACACATAGATATATTTCAGTGTTTATACGAATTTTTGACGTATATATTCAACATTAAAATTTATAATTACATACAAATTCATAAAGTTTCAATTCAAATAGTTGTGGTACCCAGCGATACTCGAGTTGATATAAATTCAACCATATGAGATCAAAACGAAATTTTCTTCCGACTTGTGTTAAATTTTTCTTTACTGATGGCATGCCTAAAGATAACCTTTAACTCTAATGTAACAATTTGCCTATATTAAATATAATTTTATTAAATTAAATCAATATACGATAACGAGAAGAAAGGTATAAGGTTAAATGGTGATTTTACACCAAATAGTTATGTTATTTTTTTCATAATATTATAAAGAACATCAACTCCATATATAATTCAAACTAGCCATTTTTTAGTATCCAATAACCAGTTCTTAAAATAACAATCATCTAATTTTTTTGTAATCACTCTTATATAAAACCACTTCTAGCTTTCATGCAGTTCTGCAAATCCCAGTAACGTTTAGCAAGTAAGCAAATTCACACAAGCAGTGCACGTGCAATATAAACATTGGTTAATTAACACAGACACACCGGCGTGACGCTGCAGCACCTTTACATCGCCTAATCCTCGCCAGCAGTTAAGGAGTTGCTAGCGTTTAAACCGAAACCACAACTTTACTTATTACAAAGTAAACCTAAACTTTGTTTGTTTCATTTATTTCCAGCTGTAGCGTCGTTCTTTCTCAACTTTCTTAATGCGAAAATAAACACGTCAATAAATTAGGGGCGTTAGTATCGCCGTAAGCGGTAGAAAATAATTAATTTTTACTGAAATGTTTTTTTACCGGAGAACGGCTAATTCAGAATATATAAAAAAAATATAGACTTATATATAAATCTACAACAAAAACACATAAAATTACAGTGAAATTTAACACACGGTTTAGGAAAAACATCGCTCAATAGAAATTTCAACGTTCCAAGTAAATTAATGAAATGTTGAATGTACATATTTTGATAGTATTTAATTGTTTTTTGATGCACTGAAGCGTGAGACAGAATATTCGGTAAGAAAATCTGCCAGAGACGAAACCTCTTGATGAAAATCATTAATTATTATTAAAAATATACAAAACTTTATGTATGCCAGTATATCATATTTTATCTATAAACGCATTCATTTAACAATAATAAAAGTAGGTTCCAAATACAACTTTTAAGCTTGGTTTCGTATTTAGTTTTTATGTCTATTGTAATACTGGTTATCTAAATTTTATATTAATTTATAAAGCAAGTATCTACTTTATTCGTAATTCAAATAAAATTATTTTACAATCGAGATACATAAAAAATGTTGAAGACTTTTAACTCAAGTAATATTTCATAAATTATAATGTTGAAACAAAGGTTGTTATTTGGAACAAAAGATAAATCTACGCTCTGCAATATCGGCACAAGCACACTGATCGACATCTGTAACTGACTAAACTATTCCATATACAAAACAAATAACCATCTCCCTCAATAATAATTCAACACCTCCTCTTATCTTTACGAGAACAGGTTGAATCGGTACCAACTGAAATCAAACAACAGTGCAGGAGAAATAAAACCCTACTAACAATTTATCACTAAGAGTCATCGGAAGGAAGTCATAGCAGAACAATCACACTCTCTAACGGGATAAAGTCATAAACATCTCGTACAGCCATTGTGTGTCGCCGGCAACACACGAGTAGAGTGTCGATTGTGCACCGTATCAGTTAGAATTACCAGCAGGAGGGGGTCCTGCGCGTTTACAATAGACACCTACACGTCGTAAACTGAGATAATATGACGGCGTTAAGAGCTGCTCCAACTTCTGTTTTGGATATAACGACTCTTACAGAAATATCGACTCAATAACTAGCGCACAAGTCGGCAAGAAAACAAACGATTTTATATTGTCTTTTAAACTCAATAAAACACACACATAACGATTCAATAAAACATATCTATGTTTGATATTGTGTACTTCCAATAACTATCTACATACTTAACGATGATGGAACGATATAACTATAACATGATAACTGAAAAATGTAATATCTCGGGTTGGCGAATTGAAAACATAAATTGTATAGTTAAATTACCATTTATAGCTAATACCTATGTCAAAGACAACGAAATATTTCGGGAAAAAAATTTGGAATAAAAATTGTTAAATACGATAGCTATAGGATACAGAGTGAGCTATACTCATAAATGGAAAAATGAAAAGCGAGATAGTTGGTAATTACCTACATACTGAAAATTTTAAATCACTTTGATTAATCATTTTGTAGTTACAGTGCTTGTAGTAAAATATTTATTAATAGAGCGGTGTTTTTGATAAACTTAACTCTATAGTTCCATATCGCCAAATACAAAGAGCCATAAATGTCTACTAATGAGTACATTAGTACTCATAGTACACATTGCTTGTACAAAAAAAAAACATAGATCCTTTTTTGTATGTAATTTTATTGTATCTATTTTAGATCTGATCATCTTTTGACGTATTAAATTTAATATAGAAATATGTATTAACAAAATAAACGGCTTATTTTATAATTCTAATTTTTAAGTTATTATTTTTTACGATTAAAACCAAATTAATATATCTATACGGTCTTTTCTTAGATAACCCCATTGATTTTTTCATTAGAATGACTTGAGTGAAAGAGCTTTCAAATATAAACATTTGATTTTGTGAAAATGAAACTTCCAAATAATTTTCATTAACAAGAAACAATTTCTCTGAAATATTAAAGCATGATAACACGTACAAACGAGAGACAATAAACATAAATTTGAGATACTTTCCCCGCATAAATAAAACAAAGCACACACACATAACATGGAACAAAAAAAAAGTGTGCGGTAGTCTGAAAGACTTAGATACAGGTGTTATCTGATGGCAACTGTTGTTAGTAGCGCGCACGATACTGGGAGTTTCTGACACTCACCACGAGCGTAATGGCTAAAAGTGTGGGAGGGGCGGCGGCTTATGGTGAACACAGCAGCAGCAAAAGGATTCCGGCAGATTGAGGTAAAGTTGTAGCGAGATACATGGCCGCTCTTAACGCTCCCGACAATGAGGAATTAGTAGAGATAGCGAGACTAAGACGCATGGCTCACAATATATACGACACAGTTACCGTGGAAAGATAACGTGGCTGAAATAAAAGTGAGCGCTTCGCAACAGGAAGTGTGTGCGTGGGTGTGTGAATTTTTTTTAACAATAAAAGAAATGGGTCCTCATTTTGACCTACATGCATTGTACTGTAGTGCTATATATCACTACAACCCTGTTAAAGCTCGACAATATAAATTAGTCTGTTCTTTGTCATCCCAAATTTAGTTTTATAGAGTTTTTACAGACAATTATTAAGATAAGAATGAGATAAATTATAAGTAGTTTTAAAATATACGACTGTTTTAAGTACTCATTAGATAACATAAAAAAGTTTTAAATTAGAACCATTCTACGTAATTATATACAATATTTTATATATTATACATTCATACAGTGGGAATATTTTAATTAAATACAGTCATTATTTAATTTTTTGTAATATACAGTAGGTTGAGACTTGCATAGGCGATTCCACAATTTTTTCACGTGATGAAACCGAATACGTTTCTCAAATTGTTCAATTAGGTTCATCATCTTGTCTACCTTAAGGGGTTACATACAGTCAGAAGGCCAAAAAACGGGTTTTTTCAAGAATTTTTTTAAGAGAATACTTTTAAATTTATTGATGTAAAAATTTGTACACATGTTATGGTAACTTTTAATTGTATTTTAACATTTTTTATTTGTAAAAATAATAATTTCGAAAGTTGCTACAGCTGTTCTCCAGGAAGTCCTCTCAAAAAAGGCGCCTTGCGGTGACCACGATATCTCTGGACTCATTTAAAATAAAAAACCCAAACGGATTTCGTTAAAGTAATGTATAATCTTGTACTTAATCGAAGGAATAAGCAACATACAATTTTTTGACAAAATGGCGGCTTCTCAAAAAAAAATCGATTTTTGACAAAAATTTTGACCTTAAATTGTTTATAAAAAACAAAATATTTATCGGTGAGTAAAAACCTTCGACTAATTGCTAAAAAATATACTTAAGAAACTTATGTTAAAATTTGAAACTGATCGGTTCAGCCGTTTCCGAGGAATCGTAGTCACCGACTTTAAAAACACAGATTTGAGAAAAACGCACTGCCGCTCCGACCTCCTACAGTCAAACGCTCTGAGACGTCTTTACAAATATGCGTGTATTTAAATATATGTACATTACGAAAATGAAATTTAAAAAAAATCTTTTTTTTTTAATTCTGACTACTATATATACCGGGTGTCCCAGATAACTTTTCCAGCGTGGGGATCTCAGTATCTATAAGAGATACAGGTTTGGTTAAATAAGATGAATTACTTGTAAGAAAGGGGCGAGTATTATTACACCAAAAAATATTCATAATTTAATGTGGTTTAGGCGGTATACCAAAAAAACTGAAAATTCGGAATTTCTTTAAATAGCTATAACTTTTCTGTCCAAGTAAATAGGTACTTTTTGTAGGTGGTTTTTTGAAGCACTTTTTTGTGTAGAATTGATTGGTGTATTTAGATTTTTTATATCACTTTTAGTTTCCGAGTTACGAGCCCTAACTTTAGTTTTTCTTATGGGCCACTAAGTTAACTATAGCATATTTGAACGCGTTTTTCTCTCTACTTTACAACGATGTGTCACTTGCCATACTTATTATCGAAAATAAGTCGATGTACTATGTACTACATGCCAGTGATATTTATTAAGTATTTTATTACAAACATTTAAGTGAGCCATGAAAAACAAAAATTGTAAACAAACATCACAATAACAACAATCAAAATAACAAATGAATATTGAAAACAATGAACTACATATTTAAAACAATACATTATAATTTTTTTTCGATAATAAGTATGGCAAGTGACATATCGTTGTAAAGTAGAGTGAAAAACATGTTCAAATATGCTATAGTTAACTTAGTAGCCCATAAGAAAAACTAAAGTTAGGTCTCGTAACTCGTAAACCAAAAGTGATATAAAAAATCTAAATACACCAATCAATTCTACACAAAAAAGTGCTTTAGGAAACCGCCTACAAAAAGTACCTATCTACTTTGACAAAAAAGTTATAGCCATTAAAAGAAATTCCGAATTTTCAGTTTTTTGGGTATACTCCCTAAACCACATAAAATTATGAATATTTTTTGGTGTAGTAATACTCGCCCCTTTCTTTCAAATAATTCATCTCTTTTAACCAAACTTGTATCTCTTATAGATACTGAGATCCCCATGCTGGAAAAGTTATCTGGGATACCCAGTATAACCCCTTAAAATGCCAAAAATGGCGATTTTTGACATATTTATTATTGGTATTACCAAATACTTAAGTATATCAGATTCGTCCGTTTAGGTCTCGGCAGAAAACAAAAGTTTTTTTGTTGCCCAGTGTAATCGATAATTTCATAAGACAATCAGAATTATAATTAATAGTAAGTAGTATACATTATGTATGTATATATTTTTCAAACAACTTTAAAATTTTTAATTAACTGAAATTTATGAGTGATCTTTGCAAACATTTTTAATAAAGGAGACAAGATAATGTTGGATAAAAATAGTTTACTTTGTTTTTGTTTTTCTTTTTTTTGTCTGGTAAATGCTAACAACACAAATGACTAAGATAATCTTATGAATTTATGATATCTCTGTCGAAGAGAAACTAACTTAATTTTAGTTTCAATATACACAGTTGAGCAAACTTTCTTGAATGTATAATGGGAACCGATAGATAGTTTAAGCAAACGTTACAGAATTATATTCAATTGTTAAATATTTTCTTAATATTTATACAAACGGCAACTAACGAAACTTTATCTAATATCAAATACAATAATAATAAATAGATGAATATAAAATTATATTAAAAATGAATAAACAATTTAAAGTTGCTTTTTTTATTATTATTTTTGCTACATTTAGTCATAAATAAGATCTTCTGAGTAATAAATGAGTAGGTACCTAGCACTAATAATAATAAAAACAAACTCGTGTGAATCGAGAGTCTCACATATGTCACCTGCCCTGATTACGCCAGAATACATTCCTTCTTTATGTAATTCATTTTGGAAGAAAGTTTTGTACGTTCTGTTATAACTGGCTGTTAATAGTAGTTACACCAGAAAATAAGAGAAAAATATATTTTTTAGTTACTATAAGAGTAGTTATGCCTGTTTTTTGGACGCAAATAGTATGACTAACATGAGGTTGAGTATAATTTATAACTTATAGCATTATTGTTCAGAAATAACTATTGAGTATTTTATGCAAGTCTGACTACATTAAGTATGGACTTTTTTTTAACATTGCGCCAATATTGAAACAGAGAAATTATTTTTAACCCATTTTCATATGCCGCGGTTAAAAAATATTTTCATTCCAACATTTCCCAAATAACTTAAATTAATTACATATAAACTTACACAAACATTTACTTCGTACAATGTTTCCAAGTTTGAATTATTCTTCGAGATTGTTCTAATGAAGAATGAGGATTTGTGCAATACGTAACAGGATTAGTCCGTAAATTACCGAAAATTCATCACGCTCACGGCGAACTCCTCCCGTAGTTTGTTAGGATTAGATCGTATGCGCACGTCCCCGACTCGTGCAACAACAACTGAACTCGGATAAATTATACGCGTTAGTGATTAGAGTAATGAACATTAGTTCCAGTCAAATAGTGCCTACTCGGATATGCATAAACCCCGGATTGAAACAAGTACATTTTATGTATTGTGGTTGTTACGTTGTACTAATAGATTGTGATGTTTTCAATTAGTAACCTGAAGATTACACAATGCGCTCAAAACCTTCAATATGTCAACATTGCTTAGCTAGTGTAGTGTTTTAATTAAAAAAATCATTTGTTTACTATGGAACTGAAAAATACTGATAAAATTCACATTTAAATAAGAATTAATGTATTCATACGAGTTTGTCGTAATATATGAACAGCAAAGAAAATATTTGCATGTATCTGAAATAATATTCCATAGTTAAAATCTACATCCTGCATTATGTTTTGCAGGCAGAAATATAAAGAAATTTAACTATTTAAGTACCTGTGTTCCCGTTGTAGGTACATTAGAATTTTTTTTCTCAGCAGCATAGTAGACGTAAGCAAAGACCGCCATTTAAAATAAAAAAATTAATAATAAAAAATATATGAAATGCTAAATTTAAAATATAAAACCGTCTAGTGTAAAACGCTAGTGACTTCTCACACAATTCTATAATCCCGGTTACCCTGTTTGTATCGACCTGCTATGGTTTCTACATCAGCAACTTCTCATTCCGCGTTGTATCCCTACACTCCATAACACATACACACACACACACACTCACAAACAACACATTCTACAAATAACAACCAACCACGAAGGAGCTGTCTAAAAAGGTAATACCTACAAACAAGAATACTATGAAGAATAAGAAGAAGATTATAACTGTCACAAGATTCTACAAAATTCAGTTTTTTGGTTACTTCTTGTCAATAAATATTTGAAGAACTATATATCTCACGCAAAAAGTAGAAGTTTTTTAATGAGATAAGATATATTAATATGTAATAAAACGTAAATCAATAAGTTTATTCGTTTTAATATTAAAATTTAAAATAAAATATATATAACAGCAATATATGAAAAGTGCATACTTCATTATGTGAGTAAAAAATACCTATTGAATGTTATAAACGAGCCTGTATATGCGACGGCTCCAGCCAAAAACACAAAACCATTGCGATTGGAGCGATGCCAAAGCCGGGTCGATGTTTGACTGATGTCTGCAAAAACTATCAGCGAGGAGGCGCGGTATTGCTTTGAAAGGGAGTAAACACGATACCTCCCCTTTACTCCGATATACACACACACAGCTAATCAACAAAATGGGCCCCAATATACCACTGCGCTCTTAAACAGCCATTATCAATTATGTGAAACGTTTTTTTATCAAAAATACTACAGACGAACTCATTGTAATATGAATATAAATAATCAATAATTTAATTAATTTATACAAAGTGTTTTCGGTGAGCATTTATAAACATATTTAAATTAATTTTTTCTTTGTTAAAATAGATACATATTAAAGTGATTCAGTAAATATCGTTAAAAAATACAAGAACACAGCTCATGTTTCATCATACTACCTGGATAACAAGGCATAGCTCGAGTTGCCATACTTCATAATATATGACGCTGAAAAGATTATAATAAAAACGTCTGTCAAGTAAATGTACAGTGCTTCCTCGTGCTAGATTTACCAAAGATATAGTTTATTATTATCGAACAATTTTAATAAACATAGATTAAGTATTCAGATGAACTTCCATTCGTTAACTATTTTATTTTATAGAATTTTATTTAAAAATATTAATGAATTATTTCATAATAAGCACCATTTTTAAATATTTTTGTTTTCTAACAATTTCATCTAAATCTATTTTTTTCTACTATGCAAACGTTAAAATTAAATTTAATAAGACAACGCAAGTATAGCGATTGAAAAAAATAACGGTTTCTTATAGCAAATTGAGATACATTTTCGGAGATATTATAACTACAAAAATTGTGGTAACATATTTTATAGAAAATTGAATACTCTACAAAAATCTTGAAAAAAAACTATTTTGGGATGTCACCCTTCCCCCTTACACACGATTTTGATGATAGCTAGAGCCAACCAACAAACAACATTTAATTATCATAGGTTCAATTGTTTTTAGTTATGCATGTGACAAGGATTCTGGGGTCAGACAGATACGGAAAAAAGTGTTTGTTTTCATCTGAAACGGAAAGTTCACAAAACTTCTCGTATCTTTAAGATATTGACAAGGAATCAAAAACATTGTGCCTGCGACTCCTCTCGCAATTGGCATCTATATGTTAATCCATGTTTTTTACTATCCCGATACAGAAGAATAATTTAATCTAATCAATAATTTCTGCGTGTTTGAGGCAGAAGACTAAACAATAATAATCTTTTAACTTTTGAAATTTATTTTTACCCAAAAACTACATTTAATTAATATTTTGGTAGTCTTTTCAATATAAAAGTTACAATAATAAAGAAAGCGTGAAATTCTCATTAGAAAAAAGATAATGAATTATATCTCTACCTACTTCTTTTTGGTTTCATCATATCAAGAACACAAGACGAGCAATAACTTATATAACTGACATAAACATACAAAGGAACTGTTAGAAAATGAAACGATCCAGTTACATATCATGAAGAAGAAAAAGAAGAATTATTTTTATCATAATATATAATACGCTTGAAACATGCATGTACGTATACCGTATAACTGGTCTACCGCTGGACGTAGTAATTTAAATTACTACCTAGCACTAAAGTCATTCTCTCTACCGCGAAAAGCTTTCCTCCTCGCCACTGTTGCAGTTACTGCATGCAATATAACTGGCACAAATGTTTAAATTTTCCATGAGGCGGGCGAGTTCTGTGTGCATATTTATACGTAATGTGATATGCGTATGAATTCACATATTGTATACGAGTTATTTTACACGGGTGTCTTTTTTTAAGATTTAAAAATAAAATGTTTATTTTTAAATCTTTTTTCTATTTATGTTTATATAAATAGAAAGAAAAGTTATGTTATTTTTTAATTAAAGTAAGATCCTACCGATTAATACATATAAAACAGTCTTAAAAACGTCTGTACCAAAATAATTAATAATAGGAAAATACGTTTAAGCAAAATTTAAAAAAAACTGTAAGATGATAACTGGTGTAAATATTTCAATCCAGTGCCTATTTTAATAACCCACTAACATTTTATTTTATAGGCTTTACTACAAATATACCTTCAATACAATGCAGTAGATACATTTTTTATACTATAATTCGTATTTCACATATATACGTCAGACGATACATAATAATATAGTATAACGTTATATAAGTTAAACACATAAAACATTGAGAACTACATAATAAATAGGCACATCTACTTTATACGTGTATGTATGTATATTCTACTCCAGTAGCATTCTGTAATAAAAAACTCAAAAACAATACCTGCAAGAAAGAATATACGTATACTGTCACGATACCTACAATATGAAATATAATATATAAAAATATATTCGGAAATTTTCCAAAAAAGATTTCATATTTCAAAGTGAAAGATGGAGGTACCATGAGCAGTAACATTTACGTGTGCTGTATCTTACGATTTTTTTTTGGAGAGCAGATGGTGAGAACTTTGCAGGAAACGAAATGTATGGGCTGCAATAAAACAGTGAACGAATGCAATTTCAACGACTGCTATATTTTTATTTTATTGTAGAGATCCGTACAGAGACGGTAGAAAATACATCGGCAAGATGAAAAAAATAGATTATTATAAAATACTATGGGATATATAGAAGAGTTTACATGTGTTATGGGTGTTGAAATATATAAATGCATTATAAAAAAAATGGTAAAAACAAACACATGCATATTTTATAGGGATTCCACGCAAGACGAGAATACATTAAATTAGGTCAACATTTAAGTCGGTTTCATCTTATCAAATCATAATTCCGTATCATGTCTTTTTTCGGATATACTTTTTTAAATAAAAAATAATAATTTTGTACACCCAAATATTAATTTTATTTAAATAAAATTAACATTAATCATGTTGAAATGATTTAATTAATCCCTTAAAACTTAAAATCAAGGCTATCACTCTCGTATAACAGATAAAACCTACACATTTACCATTTACTGATATAATTCATTTAAAATAACTAGTATCAATTTTATTTAAAATTTAGACTGACGTCGATTATAAATTAAAAAATGGAAAATATAAGTAATATTCGTTAAATTATAGCCATAAAAATATGCAAAATTCAAAGGTGATTAATACAAAATTGTAAATTATATAATAACCGTCCTATTTGGTGTTAAATGTTTTAGTTTATATCATTAATTAACTTGACACTTAACAATGATTCATATGAATAATAGAATCAAATGAGGATTAATAGTTATAATGAAATTACAACGCATGTGCACGCTTAACAATTGTAATTAAAATATAATTTCTGATTCCTAAATAAATCATAACGTTATTTATTCATTATTATTTTATTCGGACTAATCGAATTTCCCTAAAACAATTTAAATTAATTAAAAATTCGCCATTATTTATTACTTTCGGTAAATAACAATTGGAAAATTGCGTGATTTTGAATATTAAATAAAATGCCGGTATGATCAATCCTAGAATTCGCCTCCCTTTGGAATTATCCATAGTTTAAATATTAAGTAGCTTAAAAAATATGCTTATTAATTATTTATTTTTAAAACATTGTCAAAGTTTAATTGTAGCTCTATCTAATCTTGTTTTGTTCTTTTAATAGGAACATAAAATGATGCTTCTCATACTTATTGTAATTTCAAAAAAGTTTTCAATTTTAACAGTCATAAAGCCGTTAATTAAAACAGTGTATTTGTAGACTGTTCTTTGCTGAAAATATTTTCATTTTAATTACAATAATGATATTTTAAAAGTATTTCATTTATTTTGTATTTTGTGTCATTCTTTTAAAATTTAAAAAATACTTAATCTTACAATGACAAACAATACAAATAATATAAATAATAAAATTAAATTACCTATACAAAATTAGGTAAATAGGTTTTAGTATTTTTTTTACTTATCAAGTCATTTTCATACTAATTAATTCAAATCACGCAAATTTTGAACTCCAATTGTGTAGAAACTGATTTCAAGATGTACATTTGTACGAACACGATCAACATAATACTAAAAATATACATTGTGGACAGGGTTTCATAAAAATCCGATTAATTTAAATAATTTAAGCATTCGTATTTTTAACTTAAATCGGATTTTAATATTTGAATCGAAATTTTTAACTTCGATTGTTTGATAGTATACTAAATACTGCTAATATTTTTTTATAAATATCAACAGAAAAAAACTAATTAAAACAATTTTCAATTTAGGTAGGTACTTACTGTCTTTGCAATAAAAAGAAAAATATATATTTATTTCCTATAATTTTTAATTAAAAGTTTATTTTCAAAGCTTTTAACATAAATAAAAATAAATAGATACCAATGATTAAAATCATTGAAACCCTGTTTGTGGGTATTGTTCAAACGTAGATTTAGTGAATCGATATTGTTAGTTCGCTTGGAATTTCTATTAATAGCCTTGTATTAACAACGATTATAACTAGGACTGTATAAGTTCAAAACGTTTGTTCTGCAATTTATTATATATTACCAGTTTAAACTATCTTAACGTAAACATAAATAGATAAATATATATTTATGTACACAATATCATATGTACTTACTAAAATAATAATAATAATCTGTATTTATTTGATTACAAAGATATAAAATTAGTCAAAACGAAAAATAAGAAAAGAGAAAATTCCTATTACTATGAATATCCTTACGAATGTAATATGTAAAAAAAATCAAATATATTTAACACAATAATATAACCTAAAGTCTTGGCATTTTAGGACGCCGCGTCGACCGCGCTAGCCGCTTCGACCGCCAGACACGCAATACTGATGTGTGTTTTTTTAACCTTGAAAATAATATACACACATCAGTATTGCGTGTCTGGCGGTCGAAGCGGCTAGCGCGGTCGACGCGGCGTCCTAAAATGCCAAGACTTAACAGTTAGTAGCAAGAAAGAAAAAAACACATACCTTGGATTTCCACGAAGAGCAGCGTGATGCAAAGCATTGAACCCATTGTTGTTCGTGAGGGTGATATCAGCAGCGTGGTCCAGCAGAAGAGTCAGCATGTCATCTCGTTTCTTAGAGATTGCGTCGTGTAGTGGAGTATCACCTTCTGAGTCCTGTAATTGAAAAATATTTTTGTTATTGAAACACTCTACAAGTGACTAAGAAACCGACATAAAATTCTATAAAAATGAGTAATTGCCAGAAAAATTATGAACATTTATTATTATTCATATTTAAAACATTTTTTCTAGTGTGTTTTATTAATATTAAATATTTAGAAATAGTTTCATCTTAATATTATCCTAAAAGTCTCATTAAATATGTAGATAGGTATATACTAAATCTTATAATATTTTTATGGAATTCAACACTTAACGAACCTGTACTTCAAAAGTTATCAATTACTTCTGCATTACCACATGCATAATATATAGCTTATCAGAATAAACAAACGATGTTGGGTTGGTTCCTTCTACACAGATAATATCCTTAGTTAATGGAGTAGACGAAGACACAATACTAATCGGTCACTTTGGTTGGAGAGAGACGGTGGGTGGTTATGATTTCGCCATTTGGTTAATTGTGTTGAGCGATATACGAGGACATAGTAGTGTGGCCATTGTTCACAAGCGCGTTAATGAAGCATTATTAATTATGCACTTAAGTAAACTGATATAGATGTCGCAAGTGGTGCGCGGTGGTTTTTAGCTACTAATTTAGTAACTTGGACAGTCTGAGTTTGCGCTATGGGAAACTCGATGTAGAATAACATTGTAGAAGAAATGGAACACTTTTTGTATGAGATAATGATAAAGTAGTCTGCTACTAGAATTTATTGTTTAGCCGTTCGGAAGTCATAACGGTTAAATCTATATAAGAAAATTGATGATTTAAAGATAATTTTCATAGAATTATTGAAAATAAACGAAATAATAAACTGCACTTTTCGACAACCCCCACCTTATCTATACTATATTTGTATTGACCATGGCAGTGTTTCGTTATGTTTACAAAGCAATATTGCGGGTAGGATTAAAATTAAATTGTTAAAAAAAATTTCATTTTATAATTCTGAAGGTTAAATATGTTGAATCCTTGTTTAAAAAATCAATATTTTCATGTAAATATTATTGAGTTTGTTATTTATGTATTATATTTAAATTGATAACAGTTCGGTGAACCAATGAGATTTAAGGATATTTTTTTTTAAATAACAGTTTTTCCTGGTTGGTTATCTTTGTGTTTTTCTTAGTTCGAATGATAGTTAATACTTTTTAGAAACGATGTGCAATTTATTAAATCGTATAACGTGAAACTTAAAAGATTGTAGGTATTTTACAGAACTGAAAAAATAATATTTTTCGGAAAAAAATACTTTAGCGTAATAGTATTTCACCAATCGATAAAATATATAATTTTTAAAAATACAAAATGTAAAATAAATTAGTGAAATTTTGTATTCTTCACATCGAATCAATTTCTTGCCCATCATTAAATCGAAGTAAGTAAAGACCATTATGTACCCCAACTAAGCTTCGCTATATTAAAACAATGATCTCTTATAAGCTTCCGGTAATTCGAAATAAGTGTGTGTTATTAAAAACTCGTTAGTTAAAGATATATGCGTTAATAAAGCAATAATGTTGATAAATCGTTATTTTTGTTCCTACAAGAAACATTACGTTAGCCCGATCTGATATAGAAATCATAAATCATAAAATCTATTATTTTTACGCTGACACAAAACTACCGACCACGTGAAATCAAATCTTGACACTAATTACAGATATTGGACAGTGCAATACAGAAACGCTGCGACAACATCGCCATATAAACCAATGTGAAATCAAATAACATTTTCACTTTGTCTCCATTACATTTTATTACATTTCATATGTTGATTGATTTTACAAACAGAAATATACTGTTATAATCTTAAAGTAATTAATTTAAAACATACTATAAAAATAAAACGTTCGTTAGAACCCCACTGAATGTAAAAAATTTACACCTTTTAAAATCACTATTAAAATAAAATCAATTCCAACACATACATTACTAATCTCAGTTAATTACGTACCGGCGTCCAATCAATTATGAAAATGTATGTACACGATCTGTGCGAATCATCATGTAAAAGATGTATTCTGAACTCTGAGATGAGATAAGCGAAATGAAAAATATCATAGGTATAACCAAACATATTATAAAATAAAACCGGTAAAAAAAAAGTTCTTTACTAGTAATACATAACTCATTTATATTTATCGTCGCTTGATTTTACTAACGTAAAACAAAACTAGGGTAGGTGCTTATATTTAGAAGAAAACATGATTGTTCAATTAATAATCAGTCCATAAATTATTGTTTTATAAACATACTAACATTATTAACATATAGACAAAATTAATTTCGAACAAAAATTATAACTGGTTACTGATTAGGCTAATGAACTTATGTCAAGTACAGGGAGTGTCATAAAATATAAATAATTATGTATAGTAGGTGTACATACATACAATTACATAATAATTTAAATGTAGAAGTGAGTATAATTGTTCACATTTAAATATCTTTAGTATTAGAAATAAATATAGTGAAACTTCTTAAAACCGACCAGCGAAGGTGAACTAAGAAAGAAAAATTTTTGTGGAAAAATGAATAAAAAAACATTCATGTTTCCATCAAATTCTGATCGTTAAAAGAACAGGTTCTATAAGATAGAGCACCTATCTTATAGAACCAGTGATACATCTCTTTCGATATTTATATTTTTGTATTTTTTTATCTTCCCGCTCGTAAAATTAAAGTTTTTATGAGTCACCTTGGATAAAAAATGGATGTTGCAATATTATAAATAATAATAAATAGGTTATGTTATTTAGTCGTTCATCAAATATGGAATATCATAATACAGACATAATCACAACTGAATGACTGTAAAAAATTATGTAAATCATTCTATTTCATTTGAAAATCCAGAATCATAATTCAAATTTCATCACGACAGATTGAAATTAAATCCTAGATCAACTCGCAGATCACGATCGACCTGTTGGTCACGTCTATTATTTTTTATACAAATAAAAAATGTTTCTCGACGAACACACAAAGAATTTAAAATTTTAAATATTTTCTATAAAATCTGCTATTCAGAGCTCCACTGTTAATTGGACAAATGAAACGGAAGGATTAGCGCATCATTATACACCTGCATTATGCTTACACGTGTGTGGTAATTGTGCATTACGTACACGCCCGCGCCGCCACCATCACCACTGCCTAGCGCCGCCACCAACGGCGCGCTGTAACAACGTTATCGCGTTAACTCCAAACACCAACACCATTATAGCGGGTATGATATAATATTAACAATCTTAATGTCTGATAATGACGCATTGACAGTTTATGCACAGGTATTAATTAATACAGAACTACTTTGCGAATATGAATCTCGTTTTTGCTGTGGAAAAATACTGATATACTATAATTCGGAATGTATGATTAGTTTTTTATATTAATTTTAATATTAAAATAAATTAAAACATGTAGATGTTTACCTACAAGGAATTTTTTTAATATAAACATTACTATGCTACATTTTAAATATAGAGGACAGTAATCGATATTCAGATATTAGAAATTTTACCAATATAAGCTATGTATATTGTTAAAATTACAAAATTACACTTTTATTTTATTTTCATATTTAAACAATTTAATGCGCATTGCATTTTCCTCATAATACTGATTTAATAGACTATTGAATATAGCGGAAAATAAGGGGATGAAAGGAACAATTGCGATATATGTTTTATATGTTTGTTTAGCACCTAAAAATGATAAAATCACAAAGTTCTACTGAATTCACCCTTGCGTAATTGAGAACGGGTTTTAATGTTTTAAATAAAAATCGAAAAAAAGCAGAATTGGACAGTTAATATTTAAAACATTGTAAAGTGGTCAGTTTTACCCCGTTTTCAATAAAATAAGGTTGAATTAATAAAACGGATTCCATGTCTATCTCCTTATAATATATTTTCAGTCTTAATACATAGAGATTGAGATTTATTTATAACAAAAAATTGATAAATGAATATGAAATAATTGAAAACACAGTAAAAAAAAACAAATAACATAATTATAAAAACAAATGGAAATCATCACAAATATGGTAATAGGATCGTTAAATATGCAGTGGTGGTACATAAAATAAAATCGATTCTAATTTTTATATACATTCTATTATTATACAAGTGCATACAAAACAAACTTAATGATTTTTGAACTTATGTACTCACAATACATCATTAAGAATTAATACAATTTTTATAGTTAACCATCCAGCACTTATGAATATACAAAAAGAATAAATACAAAATTGCCAGTACGTACATCCAATTAATCTGGACTTAATTTTTTTAAATTCCATAAAACGACCAGAACCCTATTTCGTTATCGCTTAATATCTCGTTTCAACTATAAAAATTAAATTAGTAACTTGGAAAAGAAGGGTTTTCGGGAAAGGTGTCATAGACCAATATTTAAGTTAAACATTTTTTATTTCTACCCAAGTATCTAGAGTTTTCAAAATGTAGGTTTTTAATCAAAAGAGCATGGTCTTATTTTAATAATTTTTATGACTTAAAAAAGGCGTCATCAAGGGGTTCGAAAAATACATCCATATGTTCCCCTCTCTATATCGTTAACAGGTGCTCCTTTGTACTTTAAACGTTTCATTTATATTTATTTAATTTAAAACGCAATGTTATGTCAAATTAAAAACTCATTCTGAATAAACCCACACAGAAAACAGAAGTGTGAGCTTGTTTACACCCAGTTAAACTTGGGTTTTAGGCATTATATATTTGTGTATACCTGAACCGCCACTGTGAGTCAATGCGAGTTTGAGGAACGCGACCGGGGTTAACCATCACAGCCACCGGCAATTTCGCACACACGGCTTCCAACACCACCTCTGTTAGCCCAGCACTCTGTCCGTGCTGTTTTCTCTCTTCACTGTTTCGTCTTTTCTGCTACGTGCCGATTGATTAGTGCAGGAAACACACTCCAATGCAATCGTAAATTGTCTAACGAACGAAAAAATTATACCATACATGACGTGTGCGACCATACGAAAATTTCATTCTCCCTTCGAAATAATTTTTTAAAGGAAATTCTAAATAAATGTTGTGTAGGATGGGATTATTTTTTATTTGCAATAAAAACGACAGCTTTTATCTTCACAATTTTAAAAATCGATTGGTACGGATTAAAGACTAATTAGCCGTTTTTCTGAAACGATAATTTATTTTGTCATTAAAACATTTACTAAAAAATATAAGACCTAATTATAAACACTTTTATTTATTATTTTATATTATTTATTTGTATTAATTTAAATATTTCAGAACGCTTACTTACAATTTTTACTGATTATCTATAAACAAAAACATCGGATATGTTTATTAAAGTATGCAGCATTATCAAGCATGCAGTTTATAATAATTCATATTGAAGTAGAAAATAAAAATTAAAAAAAAAAATTATCAATGAAAACATTAAAATAAATAATGAAATTATTAAACCTCAAAAACACATAAATAAAATGCAAAGCTTTAAACTCCTACTACAAAATATAAATAACAAAAACAAATAAAATCCACATATGTGTACAAACAATAAAATATAGATAACGTTGAATATAAACACATGATTTGCATATTTACCAATAAATCTGTATGTTCAGAGCTTTACATTTAAATGTGTACTCGTCGTACATGTATACTAAAATAATTCATAAATAAATAAACCACCTAACGATAAGTATAAGAAAACCTATAACAATTGTCATTGAATAAATTAAGCACCGTTCATTATTCCATTAAACCAAAAGTACGAGTATAATATAATTGTTCATATGTGCATTTTAATAGTGAAATAATTATTTTTGTAATGAACTGTTTATATAATATAAATATATAAATTATAGTTAAATGCAGTTTAATCATTTATATTGGACATAATTTACTGTATACTTATCAAAAAAAAACATTTCAAATTAAATTTTAATATACTACTTCATAAATTTTTCTACAGTTATATATCATTTAATTATTTTTAAATAAAAATTTGGCAAAATTTAACAAATTTATAGCAAATTTGGTAATAACTTACATACAATTAAAGAGAAAAAATTACTTGAATTTTACATGAATATTTTTCTAAACTAAAACAGTAATTAAATGTACCTACTCAAATAAAAATAAAAAAAATAAGAAAAGTTTCAGTCAAAACATTTTACAAATAATAATAATTGTTGAAAATATTAAATATCTATGTCGATGATACCGAAAAATTCTCATTTCCTTTCCAAGCTTTAGGTGCTCGTTAACCTTTTGTTGTTGACATTTGTGAAAATGTGAAATGTATTTATATCCCACATAAAAATATATATGGCGATAACTGTGTATGTAGTTCTAACGTTTCAAAAATATTTTAAATTCTGTCAATTCTCATAAAAAACAGTTCCATTTCCAATTTCAACGACAACAAATAACATAATTTCATATCAAATTCAGATAAAAAATATATATGTTCTATACATATATAAAAGGTGTGAAAAATGAAACATATCCATCGAAAAATAAATAATAAATGAGTACATAATTTCATATAATAATTCAATTATGAGTAACAATATACAGGTATAAATCATAAAAAAATTACATGTATATAGCGTTCAAAATATGCACACACAAAAATACTCGCACATAATAGGTACATAAGATATGTATATTAATAACATTGGTTGACATGTTTCACCCAAATAGATATAATAATCCTCCAGTACAAATATGTTAAATGCATACCTATATATACAACATGTGGTATTAAATACTTTACGTAATGTACTACATTTGTACATACGATATGATCATTGTATATTAATTGTCTAAGGTCAGTGATTTAGTTTTATGTTCTTCTTATGAGAGATCAAACTTTGTGGTTATAATTATACGCAAGGATATGGGGTCAGAGTTATTTTGGGTGGAATTGGAGTCAGTAGAGAGGTATCGACTTAGACTACGACTCCGTTATATTAAATAATAGTTTTTATACATAGTTATTATTATTTTTAAGGACAATTTATTTTGAAGTACTGTAAAAGAGTAAAAGTCGGAGACGGACGATTTTGTAGTGACATTACACCACATTGAAATAATTCAATCGATTATTTCAAAAACAACATAAGTTACTAAAATTTTACAATAATACAATCAAAATGTACATAAGACACTTCAGAATTAGTAGTATCTCTACCTGGCAACATGAAACTAATTTAAATTTTAAAGTAAGTGCATACTACTTTAAGCTATAATAATCTCAATGGCCGATTGAAATAGATACAATACTATGTATTATTTACACAAAATTATAAAACAAAAGTAAACTATAAATATTATAAAAATTACCTACAATAAAATATAACCTTTGATCAGATAAAAATTAAAAATAACCTAACGATTGACACATTTAATAAACACTTAGCAAACGCGAGTTAAAAAGGTAAAAATAGTCATAATTAGAAGTAATAGCTCACCCAAAAAAGAAATTAGTAAGTATTGATTGAATATACGAGTACAACTTACAGTGCGGCATGTTACAAAGTCGCTTCGAACCGTCAAATTGTAAAATTTACAAACTTGAGAAAAATTAGTAAATTTTACAAAATAAAAATGTATATATTTCACAGTAAGAAATTGTAATGCGGCCAGCATGAATAGATATGCAATAGAGTGATTATTACTAAAGAAAATTGTAATTTGTTACATAGGATACGTTATTTATTACTGGTTAGCGTTGCGAAAGATGTTTATTAGAAATAGGAATTTTAAATCATAAAAATAACAGGTGGAACTATTGATATTTGCTAAAATTACAATTTCATTTTGTTGAAATTAATAATACTACTATGAAATAATACTTACTTCTACAGGAAATTTGTACTCACAGGAAAGGTTCCTGGGTGCCACATCCTGATTTTAATGAAATTTGGTAAAAATTACAAAAAATATAAAAAATGAAACATTATTACAATGGTAAAAAATATTTTTTTTTATTTTCATATTATTAAATATTTTAATTACATTATTGAAAAATTATTTAATTACACAAATTATATTAATTTTAATTAAGTTCTTAAATTTAAATGACTAATAATTATTGTGTATACAAAATACTTTTATTAAACTAATAATAAATGAGTAATTTTAAAACTACATTACATACAGGCTGATTCAGCACTATTGTGCCTAACTTGAACAGTAAATTGAGAAAAATATTTTAAACAAAAAATTCTATGTCCGGAAATTTTTCATGAGGGAGCTGCATCCCTCCAAAGATTTTGTCCAAAATTCAAATTTCACAATGGGCTCTATAGATATTTAATAAAAATTATTTTCTGTATTTCCAGAATATACTTCATATTCAAATGAAGAAGCTTCGGTACAATTTACTTCAATTGATTGTCCATCAAAGTTGTGTTTCTTTAAATGAGCTTGAAATGATTTTAATTTATCAAATCTTCGATAGCATTTAGATAAGCATTCAAAATAACCTGAAATTATACTTTGATGTTCTTCACTTTTAATATGTGAATTAAAAGTAGTATAATGAGTAAAAATTGTAGAGCATGAGCATCTAATTTGTGCCATATTGATTATAATTATATTTTTTTAATTATTTTAAATTGTAAAGAAACGTTATTAAACAATAAATATAAAAAAGCACTTGTAATAAATATATAAGAATTTAAATTAATTAAGAGACATTTGAGTAGCTTTAATATCACCTAGTAAGGCAGTTAATGAAGAAGATAAAGATATATCTTCTGCTGTATCTATATTAAACAACGTTTTTTGAATTAATAACCAAGGGGCACGCGCTTCAGGCGGAAACTTTATATTAAGTGTAAAGTATATTTTAAATACTGTTAATACGGCCTCTATAGGGCTGTTAACACTATATGAAATGTCATTTACTCTCACATATGATTCACTTATGTCTTCCAATGGTCCTACAATAATTGGACGTGGTTGACATGGGATTTTATGTTGGACCATCCAGCGTTGCAATCGATCTATTGATTCGTTTTTATCATTTAGGCTCTGCAAAAAAAATTTTGGGATGTTAGATGCATATAGTATATTAAATAATTTTATTATAAAATAAAAAGTAATGTATATTTTATGGAATTTAAATTTAGACTATATAAAACTCAGTTTAAACATTGAACGAATATATAGTTTTAAAATAAATATAAATTCTTTTATATCGACTTATGATATAGTACTCACTTCAATGTGGAACAAGAATCCTCGTTGAACTTCCGAGGTAGTCGGATTCCACCACGAAGACCCGTTCTTTAATTTTCGTCTAAGACCATCTGCAGTTGACGGAGGTATTGCAAATGGCTTTTTAAATAATGTTGGTATTATCCATAATACCAAAGTATCCAGTGTAGCTATTTTGATGTAGAAATAATTATTTAATAATAACCCAAAGAATAAACTATTTTATCTTCTGTAGATACTTACATGATGTGACATTAGCAAAATTATCCACATACTTGGATAAGTCGGGATCTTTCGGTTTGCGAATGCCTAGTAGTAATCGCACTAAACACGTTCTTAGGGTTATCCACTTTTCTTCCAAATTTTTACAATTTGGGTATAGTTTTTCAAAATCACTGATTAGCTGCACAAAATCACGTAATCACCGCAACAGACAATCATAGAATGACTCAGTGGCTGGCTGACAAGTACAGACTTGTACGTTTTTTGAAAGCCGTTATAAGTTACAATTTTGCATTGTAAGTTTTCCAGAGCGACATTTGAATTAGCTAAAAACGATTTCTCACATTGTAAAATTTACCGATCGTTCAATCAATTACTATATATTGCACACAGAGTTGGGCAAAATTCAATTGTAACAGCAATTAAAAATAAACAATTTTTATCACTGTATAATAAATCTCGGTCTTCTAAAGTAAACAAATGACAGGCATCGTAAAACAAATATTACCTATAAGAATTAAAGAAACTCAAATGTAGAAAAAATAATACTCGCTGAATAAACAAAATTTGAATATTAATTACTTGGACGTTCTACGAAAAAATAATGTTCAATTCCACCTATTATGAAAATTAACATTCGGCCATCCCTGCCAAGGATTGGCTCTACTTCAATTTGCTCGTTATTACTGTTATTCATTATGTTCACTATTTTTATAGTTTGCAGCCAATGTATTAAAGTTTACAATATTGCATTGTAATTCAAACAAAAGTAATACGTTATTAATGCTAATGCTATTAATTACAGTGTGTTATTGTAAAGCTTACTAATGAAAAAGTTAAAAAAAAAATTATTTCACAATAGACGTGCCAATTTATTTAAATTTACAATGTAAAATTGTATTTAATACATTATCGGGATTATTGTAAAATTTCCGTACTAAAAATGTAAATAATCTGCCGTGTGCCACAGGACTTTCTTATACATAATAATGACAGTAAACAGTGTACGTGATAAAATTATAGATAATAATATTACCTACAATTTTCAACTTTGTCATTTTTCTCTAATTCGCACTGTTTCAGTGTAATTCGAAAAATTCAAAAATCGATGTAGGTAAATGTTTCCGGTTGAATGGATTCAGGGAAGGTCAAAATTGATAATTCCATCAAAATCCGGATTTCGAAAAAAATCGCGATTACTATACTTACTTATACTATATGTATATTTCATATACATAGGTATAAGAAAGTAAAAAATGCTCTAAGTCCTAAACGACTAATGATGGAAGGCTAAAATTATATATTTAAGATAAACTTTCATCTGGGAAGACAATCACCTTATTTTTAAAATGATCACTAAACCGGAAACGGATGGTTACTCTTGTAATTTTTTGAATTTTTTGAAATAAGACAAAAATGTTTTAGATAAAAAATGTCGAGTATGTTATTATCTATAATTTATTCCCCATACATTTTTTTCCAACACTTATGATTTAGCCAGAAATATTTTTTTTAAAATCATTATTTAGAATAATCTATACTGGTTGCTGGGTGCTTTGACCGTACGGATCACGACTCATACCGTCATCTCGCACGATGACCACTGCAAACTAAATGAAATAGAGTATACAGTGTTTATTCTCAGTATTACGTATAAGAAAGGCCCATGGTACCTATGGCAAACACGTACAGTCTCTGTAATACGTATAAGAAAGTCCCATGACACTCATGGCAGATATTTCTTCTCTGTTATGAACCATTTGAAATATACTTAAAATCGAATACTTAGTAAAAAAAAAAAAAATTAAATTTGTTTTTTCGAAAAAATGAATAGAACATAAATTATAGATAATAATATTACCTACAATTTTTAACTTGGCCATTTTTCTCTAATTCGCACTGTTTCAGTGTAATTCGAAAAATTCAAAAATCGATGTAGGTAAACATCCGTTTCCGGTTGAATGATCGTTTTCAAAAATAGGAGGTTTTCTTCCCAGGCAAAAATCAATCTTAAGTATAAAATTCCACCTTTCTACGATTTGTCGTATTTGAGTTACAGCGTCTACAGACAGACAGACCGACAGACAGACACACAGACATCATGGCGAAAATAGTCAGAATGGATTCAGGGAAGGTCAAAATTGATAATTCCATCAAAATCCGGATTTCGAAAAAAATCGCGATTACTATACTTACTTATACTATATGTATATTTCATATACATAGGTATAAGAAAGTAATTCTTCTCTGTTATGAACCATTTGAAATATACTTAAAATCGAATACTTAGTAAAAAAAAAAAAAAATTAAATTTGTTTTTTCGAAAAAATGAATAGAACATAAATTATAGATAATAATATTACCTACAATTTTTAACTTGGCCATTTTTCTCTAATTCGCACTGTTTCAGTGTAATTCGAAAAATTCAAAAATCGATGTAGGTAAACATCCGTTTCCGGTTGAATGATCGTTTTCAAAAATAGGAGGTTTTCTTCCCAGGCAAAAATCAATCTTAAGTATAAAATTCCACCTTTCTACGATTTGTCGTATTTGAATTACAGCGCCCACAGACAGACAGACAGACAGACACACAGACATCATGGCGAAAATAGTCAGAATGGATTCAGGGAAGGTCAAAATTGATAATTCCATCAAAATCCGGATTTCGAAAAAAATCGCGATTACTATACTTACTTATACTATATGTATATTTCATATACATAGGTATAAGAAAGTAAAAAATCGTATCTCGGTATGAAAAATTACTTCAATATAAAGTAACATCTATTGTTACAACACTGCATTGTAAATTTTAGTTATTACTAATGAATCCGGCCAAGTGCTAGAAAAATTAGCTAAAATTACAATGTTTACAGTATCTACTGCTTATTTTCCTTGTATTTACTTGATTTACAAGACGAAGTTGTAATTTTTGCTTATGTTCAAAAAATACTTTTTTTCGTGCTGTTGTTTTGAAAATGATTGATCAAACATCTATAATTATTATATACAATATAATTATATCTATAATCAAATATTGAGATATTAAAAAAACAGCATAAAAAGTAAAAAAGTAAAATACCAACTTCGATTTCAATTAAACCATTTAATATCCCAATTGAAAATCAAATAAAATGGCCAAGTGTGTGTTGGACACGCATATGATAGGGTTCCTGAGTGGTGAGATTAAATTTTACAATTATTATTAGAATTATTGTTTACGTAAATACAGTCGTTATGGGAATATTTAAGGTAAAAAAATGTGGCAGAGCGATTTCGATTTTTCACTACACGTTCTCCAAACTACCCATCACTTTGAAAATAGATTGCGAGAGTAGATTGAGGATTAACCGAACTGTGTGTGGGATATTTTTTCCGTAGAATTTAATTAAGAATATTTTATTCTGTTACTTTTCTTTCTGCGAATGACAGTTCGGAGGAAAAATGAGAAAAACTGGAACAAAGTCTTCTCCGGGCGTAGTTTTTCATGTGAAAGAGGATCTACCATCCTCGATTCAGGTGGGATCTTTTTAGGTTCTTATTCGTAACCCTACTGAAAGTCCGTGGACAGAATATGAAAATATTATTCTTATTTTCGTCTATTTAGCTTTTAATATAATTAAATATACATTTAACTGATATCTATTTACTTTGTCTTGATTGAAAACTTATATTTGTTAGAAACAAACTTTATTGGTTATACATTTAAATATTGTAATCTCAAATAAGTAACTGCAGCACATAATTCATGAATGAAATATAAGAACAGTTGAGATAACAAGTGGTCAAAGTTATTCGAATATGGGAGAGAGCTACAAGACCACAACAACTTCACAAACACGTTCGGCGAGTTGGCAGCAACGTTGTTTGCATTGCAAACGACGCATAAGTGAACTGAGAAAATTAACTAACAAAAACTGATACAACAGCACAATTGTTCAACTCAGTAAACACCAAAACATATGTAAAATAAATGTTATAATACATTTATTTAACAAAATGTAATAGTTAATATATAATATGTTTTCGCCGTGAGTAATTTGAAAGACTTCTTTGCACTTACAATTAGTGATAAAAACATTAATTTTAATACAAATGTTCATCAAATCTAGATACAAATATACATATTTGCATATTTTGCAATTGGCTCATTGGATAACAAAAATAGCTTTTCTACAAAAAATGTCACACGAAGTTATCGTTATCAATTTAAACGAAAATTGTTTTTTATCATTGCTAATATTTTATTGTTTAATGTCCGATATCATAAAGGGGCTAGCATTTGCTGGCTTGTTGCAAGCACAAATGTGGAAGTAATTCTGTGATAGAATCTATAGATTTGCTATGGAATTTAGAGCGGTGATACTTCAACGTATTGTAACACAGTTGGCGGCATTGACCATACAAAATAATTTTCATAACATCACCTATGTTTTAATACCGTTGGTGTTTACATACAACGCGTGCGCGAAACTTATTAAAGTTTTCATTAAACTCCAAGAGAACTGTCATATAAGTTTGATACCTCATTTGAGAGTGCTTCCCAGCTAGAAAACTTGCTAGATCCTTTATGATACCGGACGTATGGATAATTTTACAATAGGTAAAAAAAAATGAAATGAAAATTTGGGTAAACAAAATAATTAATTTTCTGTTAGACATTTTTCACACTCAACACTTTTTTCATTTTTGTTGTTGTTGATGACTAATATACAAGCAAAAAATGAAACAAATTACAAACATAGAGTGAGCATGCAACAAACTATACGAACAAACAAACAACGGGCAAGTATCTCAACCGCAATGTGTATGCATAACACACGTTACATTTCTACGGGACCGCAAGCGGCGTACACCGCATCGTTTATACGTCACAAAATACGTATTTATGAGACCATAAAATTAAAACCGAATTGAATTCGGGTCGTGCTGAGCGAAGATTTGAATTCAGATGATAGAATGTATAGAGACCAGGTACCTGACAGATACAAATATACCTATCTCACAGAATTGTTACCGTATCATCTATAACTAGGGGAGATACGATAATACAATATTTATTATGCTTATTGTTAGTTTGGGTGATTCGATCGAATTAGAAACTATACATTTTTGTGCATACTATATCCTAAAAAAACTGCATGTGAATTAACGATACAATGATATGTTGATAATAAATAAAAGATTATATTTGTATTTTACATACCTACACTACTGTCCAAATGTTTGGAATCAGGTATATTTTTCTGTGTATCAAAATTTTATTGTCAGTTCATTTGAAGATATTTCTTTGAAGGTTCCGTACCTCAAATTGAAAAAACGGAAGACTTATAGGGTCACTGTGTTATCCACCTGTATGTCTGTCTGTCTGTCCGTCAAGACAATTTTTTCAGGAACGGTTGGAGGTATCAAATAATAATATTTTTAAGCACGTAGCATACTATAATTATAATTTACTAATTCGCGATTAAATCAATTAGTTACACAAAATTGCGTTTATTTCATTTGAACACCTTAAACTGTACAAAAGAATATAAGAATCTAATCAGACCATCTGATCCTTGCAGATGTCCAAAAAGAATTCCGGTGGGCAGACACCGCACAAATACGGATTTCTCTACAGAAATGGCAACACAAGGTTTATATGTCACAAAATTCGTATTTACGAGACCATAAAATTAAAACCAAATTGAATCGAGTCTTGTTGAGTAAAGATTTGAACATGAACGATAAAATGTACAGAATCCCTGGATAGCGGCGACGTAGGAATAGCCGTAGATTAGGGATAATTCCATTTATTGCGGCGGCAATAAAGGAGGTTGGCGGAGCCACAACGACAGTTTTATAGCGGTATACTTGTATACTTAGAAGAGATTGTTCCGTTCCATTTTTAATGGATTCTGATGAACGCCGACCAATCCCCCACCATATTGATTTAATTCTATCAGAGCGTAAGAAGGCGATACAGCGTGACATAAACAACCTAATTGATCTCATCACGATATAAAAACGTCGTGGAGTTTGGTTTTATGTCACCTTATTTGTTATATGTTTTATTGATATTATCTTCCCTACGCTTGTTTTATTGCAACTTAACTGTGCATTACTTTGACAATCTTATTTTGTATTTATTAGAAAAATATAAAGGAAGCAAACATGTTGTTTTTCTTTTAATTTTCATTTTGCAGTTCTGCCTACATACTTAAAAATATAAATTCTAAGATACAAAGCCATTATTACTTTTTGAGTACATTAATTTCTATAAAAATTTAACTGTATCAAAGATATACTATGTAAACAAACTAAAACAAATACCGAAAACAATCCATCGAAGTGAAAAAAACCACGAATATTAAAAACGCAACAAAAATACGAGCGAGAGATAAAAGCACCGAGAGACAAGGAAATCTAAGTAACAACCAAGAGCGACAGAAGAGTTGGGTGTAACGGCACGACGTTATTGGAAACCGTTTATAAGCGACATCGGATTGTTCAGATGAATTCCACCGCAATCCAAAATCCGCACCTCGGGCAAAGCCACCGGAGTGGACGCCCGCCGCTATCACTGCACCCGGAGTCCCGGAAGGAATATCTTATACCTATATACGACCCCTTCTTTCTCCTTTCCTACACATAAAACATTCGCATACACATCGTTCCACACGAGCCGAGGTTTCTCTCTTTGCAATCTTGTGAAATATAAAAGACCTGTTTACATCATGGTTGTCCAAAATGCATGACACTGTCTGCTCTGCTTGTTTTATTTATTTATTTTATTTCATACGTGACTGCACTGTACGCAATTATACGTGAGTGGTTATAAATAGAAATGGGGACAATTTAAATTCTTAGAATATCAAAGTATATGTTGAAGTCATTCAAAAAATGTGTATATCTTTTCCTTAATTCAATAAAATAAAAAATGTTAAAATATTCAAAATATGTACTTAGAATATACATATATGTAACTATAATGTTACTATGTTCCGGTAACAGATAAAGTTATAATAAAAAAGAAAGAAAGTACTTTTATGATATCAATTTGTATAACGTGTATAGATTTAATAATGAATAACAAACAAACATGTTCTTTTCAATCAATTACAACTATAAATAAATAAATGTATGTTAATTAGATTCAGAAACACATCTATGTAAATGAGTACAAGTTAATGACATACATCATAACATATAATTTAAAGGAAAACTCACAAGCACGATAGCAACAATAGGAACTCGTTATCGATAATCCACTGTTTGGAGGTCACTGGTATGTTGGACACACAATCAAGTGAGATGAAGGCTGCTGATATTGCTATTTATATTCCGAGAGATTTTCAACGGAAATGGTCACTGAATGGCTTCCCGGATGGATTTGGAAAATCCTTTCGGTCGTACAAGCGAATAAACGAATGTAGGCTACATAAGAGTAAGCGCCTATTCAATGTTTTAATTAGATTAGGTTTCTTTGAGCCACCGCAGTCGTGTATGGACATCGGACGAAATTACATTACGCAACTCAATTGAAAAAAGTAATATTTGTTTGACCCGCCTAATAGAAAAACACCAGAGGATAATTTTGTAACAACAGATTTGGTGAGGGAAAGAGGGTAAATAAAAAAGTAAATCACCTTTATTCGGCACAAACACTGTTTTGTTGTTTTGTTTTGTTAGCAAGGGTAGTTTTTGCTAGTTAAAATTGTTGTTCGGAACTCTATTTTATTGCACGGTTGTAATTATTTACAAGTATAATTAAAATTGTTTCTTTAATATATTTCAAATTATCATATAATATAATATATACTTCATGTGACTAGGCGTACTGTTTTTTCAGTAAAGTAAGACTCTGTACTATTTTTTAAATGTGTATTGATTTATAAATAAAAAATAAAAATAACTTATGTTAATCAACAATATTTCGAATTTGAAAATTCCCATTTGATCCATTTATACAGTTTTTTTTACAAAATGGATTGTGATAATTGAACACTGATATGAATATAATTATTATGCATAATTAGATGTAATAATTAAAGTAAATTGTATAAATTCACTTATTTTAAATGCCAAATGTGAAGCACTAGAAACTGTTATTTTGATATTTACATAATAAATAAAAAATATAATCATTTTGTACGTCATTTAAAGTCATAAAGAGAAGAGAATAATAAATAAAAAATTCAGTTAATTAAAGTAATGATACACCAAAACGTAATTAAGTACCTATTTAATAAAAAAATATCCTTTTCATTTTACGCCACACATTCTATAATAATAATAATAACAATACTAATAATTTTGTGTTATACAAGCACATCAAATATTGTCAACATGAGAATAAGCTACAAATATGGTCATTAACATCATAATATTTAACGATATGATGTTACACTATCACCTCTATACAAAAAAAAAACTAAAATGTTTATATTATTATGACGTCGTAATCAGGCAACCTCGGCCAAGAAAATGCAATAAAAATCATATGACATAACATGTACGTTAAACATAGGGATGTCACAGATAACACATAATACATACGAGTATTCATAGGTATCTATTATCTTTCATCCAGAAAATGTTTTAAATTAAATAACAAATATTGTAGAAGCAATATTAATTCATAGTTAACCATCTCGTCTTCCCTAAATTGCGGTTAGGATTTTTTTTATTTGTATTTTTCCAGTCTAATGAATCTCTTGAAGATGCATTATTTAGGTATTTTTGTCGAAAAAAAAATTATTTAATAAAACTTGCCAAAAACGAATATCACAGGTTTACATCTTACAAATGGTAGGGAAGTAAAACCTGTCTAAAATAGAACGTGATCGTTCCCGTATTTTTTACGTTTGTCCAGGTTTCCGATATACAAAGGTCCGGTTTAGACCAGTTTCACTATAATATATTATAACCAATTAATGATTTCTTATATACTAAAAACTTTCTAGAAACTACTTTGTAGAAAAGAGGTAGGTAGTTCTATTTTTGTCAACGGGGTATAATAAACGACTGTAAGCGTTCCATATTTATTTTGACAGCCCTGGATGTAACACATGGTGTGAACGAGTAGGTCTTGTTAACTTTATCAACGCCATAAACAATGCGACATATACGTAAGTACGCTAGTGTCGAGGCTCGACCCCTGGACTGTTTATCTCGCCGCCAAATGCCGCCGTAAAACGCCAGAAACAAATAAAGAAAACTCTTAGCCGTTTTAACAGAGGAAATATAAACAATGGCGGGTACGTTGTAGCCGGTAGGTGGAGACGCAGTTCATAGTAACTGCTCTAAACAGGTAAATGCTTAGAATACCCATTATTAAACATATTACTTGACAAACAATGCCATCTTTAATGAAAAACTTTATTCAATTATTAGTTTTATCGTTTACATAATTCCGATAAAAAACATTTTCCTCGATTATAAATATTTTATGTTTCGTTTTATATCGTAAATCAATTTAAATACATTATATGAGCAATATAAACTGCTATATTCACGCTTTGTTTTCATAATAAATGTTAATTGATTTTTATGGTAATTAACATTTTTATGTACATCTAGACAAATTGGTATTTAAGCATCTAACAACAATCATAAAATTTAATGTAACAGAAACATTAAAATAAGTTAATGCAAAAGTAGACTCAACACCAATCAAAACAAATTTGAACAAACAACAAGTCTAATAACAACAAAATAGGATTTCTACTTTTGCTAATTAATATATGCATATATGCAATATGTATTTCAACTTTTTAAGATACTTAACATTTAACGAAGCTTGCTGCGCATTTACGTACCAATTACGATACTCGTACTTGCATCGGAGTTAAAACAGTGGCATTTTTTACAAAGACGATTTGATTTGCATTTTTTGGGTTATTATATTGATTGAGTATTTAACTTATATTTTATCATTATATTAACAGTGGTACTGTTGCCAGTTTGTTTACAAATACGGTTTTATATTGAGTTATTTTATGGATACGGTATTAAGTGAATACTAATTTAACCATTTTTGTTGAGTCTTATAATATACCTAACTGTTAAAATAAAATGTTTATTTATATTTTAATTTTATTCGACTTATGAACATTTTCGAGATGAACGTAATTTTGGAGTAGTAATAGCAGAATTTTACTAGTTTAGAATTTCTATTTTTATAAACTTAATTAGAATATAAGATGTGGTAATTTTGACACAAATAATAATACTCAACATGAAACAAACACCATTTCATTTTTATTTTACTCCAGTTGTACCAATAAAATACTGAAGTACTCGCATTCACAGCAGACACCGACTTAAACAAACAGTGCAGAATATCCGCAAAGTGTGCATTTATACAACATCTCTATAACAATAAACATCGCCGCCACTGGTAGAGATATGTGTGAAAACATAAGAGAGAAGTGCACAATGTGAGGTGTGAAAAACGTAAGAAGAAAAGGTCTGCACAGAACCGCAGGTGTGTTTTACAGCCTCAGAAATGGCGCTCTTGAAAATATCACCAATGTTCCAAACCTAAGCTTGTTTTTGTTGTGCCGCAAACCTCCTTTCAACGATTCGCATACAAATATTCGTCTGCCGTATCCGCCATGCGGGGTCGTTTGTAATTGAATTATATCCCCGACACGCTGTACTTAATAACTATAAAATATAGAGTAGTAATTCTGAATGTAAAACGTAGTGTTACATACTATATGAGACACTCAACACTCAAGTATGTTCTAAAAGACCATTCCAGTGTAAAATGTTTCGAAAATGAAATGATCACCATTTTGTTAATTTTCATCAGAAAAAAAATTCCTGATTCCTCTACAGTTTTTCATACTGATTTTTTTTTCCAGATAATATTTGAAAGAGTAGGACTCTTCACCATTAGGCGCTTTTTACATTCATTCATTGGCGTATCATTTTGCAGTGACGAAAAAAATAGATAATAAATAAAACAAAAACATTAAAAAATTTTGAATAAAAAAATCGGGTTGAAATTATCAATTTTTTTTTAAATCAACAATTTTCATGCCCGTCGCACTGGAATGGTCCCTTAAATTTTTGGTCACAACATAATAATCACAAAAATGTGACTTCTGAACTTTTTTTTTAAGTTTGAAGTGTATCTTTTTTGTGTTGATATCATTAAATTACAAAATTCTCGATTGAATAAATATACAATGAATAATGAAATAACTTTAATCATTTCAGTTAAAATCATAGCTATATGTACATAGATATTTATCAGAGAAAAAAATAGAGAGATACGTGAGATAGATCCGGTTCGAAGCACACATGGCGTACTCTCAACTCGGAATTAGCAGATAAATATTGAATGTCCATTCCCGCAGGTGTCCGGAGTACCTAATGGCGCGCTAAACGAGTAAACGGTACCTTAATGGCACTTTACGGCGCTGCTAAGACGTTCCACTATCATACACACAACATCGTCTCACACACCCACCTCCTCCACACTCCCACCGGCGGCAAAATGTACGTTGTTGTACTATTCTGCACAAAGTGTACAAATAGAATACTATAATATTAACAAGAATAAATGGTTCAAAAACTCTTAGTTGTATGAAAACTAGATGCTAGTTAATCTCAATATTTGAATAATGGCCAAATATGAACAGGATTACAATAGGTGATATTAATGTACTATGAATTCACAAATATATATGTATTCAATTACTATTTAAAGTAGATCGACCTTTTTTAAGAAGTACGTGGTAATAGGGAATAGCCTAAAAGTAAGCATTTCAATGATCATTACACAACTTCAGAAAGATAATTTTATTAAAGGAAATAGTATTGGTCAATTAAAACTTATATACAAATATTATTTTACAGAACACCACCTTATAAGTTTCTTTTATATCTGTATTTGAAAAATTCTATGACAATGGACATTATAAAATTTAAGTGGATGAAAAACAAGAATGTAATATATATGAATAACTGTCAGATATAAGAAATAGAAAATACAAGAACACACTGTACATTATCCATATAAATACAACATTTTCCAAGAGAACAAACTGCAGACACTAGCAATCCCCTCTTCGTCGCCGCCACCGCCGCATCAGCAAACTTCGGAAGCGAGAAAAGTTCGGTCATTGAATTTTGCTGGCGGTGTCAGTGGTAAGGAACACACATCCAAGCTGAAGTTTCGCAATGGCAATTATTAGAAGTTTTACTACCTCTGCAAGGCAAGAGTTAACACCAGTTATGCGAACTTCTAACCATCAGCTCCACCTACTCACTCTCTACTCACCCTAACCCCCTCCCACACAAAAGCCGGTGCCCGCGCGATGCATAGATTCTCCCCCTCTATAGTACTTCACCGAACTCTGCAAATTGGAATTGTGCTAGTATTACAGCAGTTTCTGTTCCTGGTGTATATTTATTTTCCAAATCCAAACTGTTTTGTTCATATTAGACACCTCTTCCATAAATGTAATTTAATTGCAGTTCTGTTTTAAGTTCTAAACTGTAATGTTCTAGATATAAATACTTTATTATCATAATGTGCGTAATATTATATAATGTAATATAAATTTGATAATTTGCTAAAACTGTTAAAAAATATTATTTTCAGAAAACATTTTGGTATCAAATTATTTTCACAAAAATATGAAAGTTCAGTTGAAGCATATATACACATAAAACAATAATCAGGAAAAACAAAAAGATTAAATTATATTTAATGTAATAAATATTCTACGGTATGTAGAAACATTGATTTCTATCTTTTAATAGAATTGAAAAAACAACAAACAATGTATTATACATAACTAGCTTGTGTATCGGTTTCCAAAGTAATTTTCTTTATCAAAGTTTTAACAGAATGGCCACGGTAAATTAAAAGATACGATGTGATCTTAATTACTGTCATTATCTTATAGCACATTCGACCCATAAGAAGTAAATGAAACAGTAGCTAATCTTGATAAACATTCCGAGCCTTTTAATTATAGAATTCTTTATCAACACATCCGCTATTCGGTGGTTTATTTTCTTTTACAAAAAAACGATTTTTAAAACTTCCTGATAGAAAAAAGGTTTGCTGGAGGTAATTAACAGATAATAGAAAATAATTATATACAAAATTAATTGAAATATTTTGAATTACTTTTAAAAATTCAATTTAGCTTACCAAGATCTTAAGTGTTAAGTGTATACAATAACTAATTTCTTTTTTTTAAATATACATGATTTTAACGTAGATTATGAAAATTAAATTCATTTTTTGATTATTTATTTCTAAATATCTTATATTATGCCTATAAATTATTTCTATTGTTTCACTATTTAAGTAAAGATATGCTTCATATAGTAACAATTTAATGTTATCAAAAATACTAAAATGTAAGTGAAGAAATGCGAATCATACTGATAATACAGAAAAACTTTTTTCATAAATTACAATATATTTAATGTGCTACATTTCTTCTTATACAAAACATTATATCCTTACTTATCATAATCTTTTCTCTTCCATTAAACTTAAAATTGTTTTACTAAAATTGAAACGTCTACAACCAAGACAGCGGAATAGATGATAACACTTATGGAAAAGGATTTCAAATGCATTCAGTGTATGTATTTACATTTCGCATCTAGAATTTTTTATGGTTATACATTTTATTAAATGTTTATATATGTATTTTTTATACGATTCGTACAATTCTTAAGAACATCTTGTTTTAACAAAATTCAATAATTTTGAGTACACATGTACTCATATTCGTATATTAGAGTCATAAAAATTCAAAACGACTAATTCCAAAAAACAATCGATATTTTAGTCGGAAGGGAGATACAACGTTTTTTGCCTCGTATGTTCATAATTTCATATAAATTAATTTTCACTGGAAAGTATAAGTTACTTTATTTTTAATTCATTAATATCTAAGATATATTTTTACAAGCAGTAAAAAAACATACAAAGATTTAATGTTTTCTACAATTTCTCGCGTCTTTAATATAAACAAATACCTAGTATAAATTTTACGTATGTATAAAATGACAAATTCATACAAATGTCATAAAATAATGTAGGTATACAATTCATATAGTCGAGTTAACGTCAGTGAATGTTGAGCGTGTAGCAGGAAAGAATCTATTTATTTTTACCGTTTCTTAAGGAAAATAAACAAAACTACAGCGTACATCCATGTATGCACAGTACACAATTCTACAATACTTAATGATATTTATGAGATGTTATATTTTATGAGTAAAATAAATGTGGCTAGCTTTTTGATACTTAAATTATAAAAACGTTATTAAAAGAAATAATTTCAAATGTAGATCATAAATATTATATTTATACTTAATTAACAAACTTACTTCAAGACTTGATAAGCAAAAGAAAACGGATATTCAAGTATATCAATACCAGTATATGATCTATTTTATAGAAAACTGAATGCTCTATAAAAATATTATATAAAATTCTCACATAACAAGTAACGTTCTTGATACATCATAAAAAAAAAACTATTTTGAGATGTCACCCCTCCCCGTTACACTCGATTTTAATGTATTTTCATAATAGTACCGTACTCTAACCATGCTCAACCATCGAATCAAGTTTCATTGATATCGGTTCAGTGGTTCATGAACTATGCGTGTGACAAGAATTCAAGGAACAAACGGACATGAAACGAAGTGTTTATTTTGATCTGAAATTCACGAATCATGTAAAAATTTTGAAATCAGCATCTTCAATATGATGAAGAAGCAATACTAAAACCGGATAGCTAGTTGTTAAAAACAATCGCGCCGCAGCGTAAATAGTTTCAGAGGCGCTGAACTATGTAGGCTATTATTTATTGTCACGTGTGTGTGGAGATGACACTAAAGACATCGCGGCGCCAACGTACAAGGCTTGTTTGTAAATAAGCACCATCATCGGCAGTTATCGCACACATAATATACATGATTTATTCATTTATTTGTATATAAAACCTCAAATAAAAACTGTTTTGAATCACTAAAAAATGTTTCAGTATAAAAAAATAAATTAAATGAATTTAAAAAGAAAATAAGACAGTAAAATATTTATGAAATTAAACACATTACTATTTCTACAGCAGTGCTCAAACAAATGTCTAGGAATCCGATTAATTGGGAATTGGGGGTACAATGCTAACGTATTGTCTTGTTGTGAATTTATTTCTATAATTTTATGTTTTATATATGTAGCTAGAGTGAAAATATGGTACTTATATATGTTTAAAATTGTATAGCACTTCAATTTACTTTTTTTATGTAGTATTGCTTATAAAATCAAGAATAGTATATTGTGTAGCAAGGGTTGAAACAAGACGATTTCTGACGAGGGCGAGAGTTGACTGCCCGAGCGAAGCGAGGGCTGTCATCGCCCTGGTCTGAAATCGTCTTTGTTTCATCCCGTGCCACACACGCTATTTTTCATATCACATGTAATGAAACAACGAGTTTTGATTTCTGTAGCCAGTCGAAGTAAGACTATTTCAGACAAATAGCGCAGTAATATCTATTTTAATAATAGAATAATTCAGAAATAAGATTGGCTTTTGTTTATTACAAATGCGATTCTGACGGACTTGAAATAAATAATAAATAAATGAATGTGCCGGGCAGAAACAACGTTGTTTCTCCCCTAGGGCAGAAACAACGTTGTTTCTTTGTTTTTGCCCGGCACAATCGCATTGGTCTGAAATTGTCTTGTTTCGACTGGCAAAACAGGGTTCAAAACTAGTTGTTTCAATGCATGTGAAATGAAAAATAAATGTCGTGCATGATTTCTGCATAGTGATGTCCGAATGGATAAACAGCGCAGACCGATAGTACATTATTTAATAATAAATATTATAAAATATCAATGTTTGATGGAAAATTTATTTAACAAATAACGCAATTTTGAGGTGCGAGATTTCTTTTTTGCATACATAGAAAAAACTAAGAAACTAAATAATATTATTTATTTTTCTTAATAATAACAAAAATTGATTTTATAATTTTTCATTATATTTTATATAGTATATTGTTGATTGTATAGTATTTTCTCAATGCATAATGGGAGTAAGGGTAACAAAAAATCTCACTATAGCTTTAATAATTTTTATACTTTAATTCGATCGATATAAACTAAAAATCTCAAAATTAGTGAGATATTGATATCCTTAATTAAATTAGATTTTAAATTGTATTGTAAAGAAAAAATAATGTAATAGAAATCTATTTTTGGGAAATATTGAAATCAAAATTTTTAGAATAGAATCTCAAGTAAAAACAGAATTCGTTTTAATGCATTTCCTACAAAATGAAAACATCATGTACAAACAGGAAGATATAACTTTCAAACTAGAATCTTTTCTAGCTGTAACCGATGCAGTACTACTATACTACTTTTTGCTGCTGTACGACAGACATAAGGAGATGAAGCACGGATCTAATTTACGATCGTTCTCCGGGTGAAACGTTACGAGCGCAGAGCTATCACTTCTGGGAATATGGCGGCACTTTGTTACACCTAGCGCATTACTCTGCTATGGTCATTGGCTGCTGCTACTCCGTACACATTCAGTAGTAATAGTCACGACCACTCAGCAAAAATGTGTTGTTCTTTTATCATTACCAACCACTTACCCGCACATTGTTATACTAATTACAATATGGAGACTTAATTTTTGTTATATTTTAAACATAAAAACTAAAAATAAAACTTTTGTTCGTGTCGAAATCTTGATTATAATTATCTAGTATGAATATGATTGTGTGCATGTTTACAGCACCTTTTTATGTATTATGTACTCCGGTAGATAAACAGTCAGTGATACAATTTTCGTTTGCATAAATTTTTACAAAAATGATAATTAATCTACATATAATCATAGTAAATAAATTAACGTTTGTATACTTTAGAAGTATAGTTTGTGAAATAATAAACTTAATTTAGATCGGATAAGTTACATTAACATTATTACTATTTTTCATACACAATTGAATGATATGTTATCTCGAATGGTACAAGTAAAAATTAAATCAAGTGTACCCACTGTTACATGTAGTATGACATAAAACATAATTTATGTTGATATTATTGAAAATACCATTTTGTCTTACTTGTCAAAAACCGAACAGCTATTATTAGATTATATACATAGGTGTGCTGGAGCCGGCTCGCGCGAGCCGGTTGTTAAGATTTTTGAAAATCGGCGAGCTGGTTGTTAAATTATTCCGCGATAAATTAATTAGGTTATTCCGCGACAAATTAATTAGACGTTTAATATGAGCAATAGAAATGCGAAAAAAATGATTTTAGAATGTGTGAAAAACAAGTTGCAGGTTTAATTACTTCAAATGAGTTCAAATGTATACCGTTTGAAAACAACAATAGATTTCAATCTATTCCGAGAGAAAATAGGGTATAATTTTTTTAGCGAGCCGGTTGTTAAATTTTTGGCAGCACACTCCTGATTATATATCTAAAAATGAATATTACTATAGTTTGACTACTAATATATAGTTTATAATTACTTATGGGTAATGGTTATGAGAATAGTAAACAACGTCACTTTTTTACAAAATAAATATATTTAAGATAATATGAATTGAAATATTTACTAAAGAAACCAATTACGTCATTTTTTATAAGCAATGATTCTCTAACGCAGTACACGCACAATTTCATATTACTATGTAATAACACTTGAAAAAAATGGCTTATACAAAACAACATCCAATCAAAGCATCCTTGTAAGAAAACGCACAAATCAAATGCGGCAAAATAAGAACCACACATGTAATAAAAGCGAATTGAAAAAAGAAAAGACAAAAGCATAAAAACAAATGACGTTGCCGACCCGTTATTCACCCTTCTCTTAAACAGATCCTCGAAATTCAAGGATTTTTAGAGTAGATCCAAATTAAATTGGTCATGAACATTAGGTAAAACGTATAATATTATTAATATTTGTTTTATACACACATTAATGTTATTTCTATATGAAGTACTATAGAATACTAAATAAGTAGTTTTAAAGCTCTGCTAAGACTCACTTTGGTAAAATACCGTAATGCACATATGTAAGAGTCCGCAATAAATTGTGTGTAAAATAGGTTTACTGCTGCGAAAATAAAATAAAAAAGATTCTCAAAGACAGTGTGTCTGTTTTGATTGATGTAAACGACGGTGTACGTGAAGAAGGTTGCTTTTTTGCTAACAAAATAGAAAAACACTGATTTAAAAAAATGTTCAAAAATAACAAGATATCAAGGGAAAAAGTTTGCTTTAAAAAATCCCAATTACTACTAAATGCATTCTAAATTTAATTATATAAAATCGAATATTTCAAAAATATAAGGTAATAAATTTTCATATTGTCTAAAAGTATAAAATTGATTACTTCGATATTTTAGATTGTATGTCTGTAATCCTTACTATATGTAATTGCGGGTTGGCAGAAAAATGGCAATTACAAAAATATAATCAATAACTGAAAGTACAGTTCAAATCTGTATATATTTTTTTAATTTGTCCTTTGACCACTCCATCATTCTCATAAATACGTTTTATTGATGTATTCATATACTGTCATGTCCACGCAATTCAAAACAATGCTGTCAATCGTCAAATATTTCATTCCGATTGTGCGAGATTGAAATTCTGAACAGCTTTTGTCCCTAATCCATAAGAAGAGACAATTGGACGAAACAAAAAGCATGCGGTCGATATATTTATATTGTTTCGTCGAAAGACAGAACGTAAACATTATTCAAGGATTATTCCCGTCCCCGGGAAAGCTAACTACAGTTTATGTGACATCAGAAACATGCGGGGTACACAAACATTCTCATTTTTCACGAAATAAGAATTGATGCGCGCTAAAAGTTTTTGCCACGATGCGGTCAAACGCGCGCTATTGTTTTTATACCGTTCGTATGTGTGCGTGTTTTGTTTTTTGTTCTGCTAATATCTTAACTAAAACATGTAATATGTGGGTCGTTCAGAAGCCAAAGACACTAATTGCACTTTTTATACATTCGGGTATTTCATTAGTGTAGTACTACAACAAAAAATTGTATTTTATTCAGTTTTATATTTCTAACTCCTGAAACAAAGTGCACGTATACTTTATAACCAAAGCGAGTTTATATTGTGAATGATAACTACTATATTAGCGTCGTTAATATTAATTTGATTCGAAAAACACGTCATCAATAAATCTAACTATTGTAGAAATACATTAATTTGACATAAAAATATACCTTTTGAAAATTTTGTAATACATATCTTGCTCCTTCACTGAAGTACGATATTGTAATTATTATATAAGAGAATATAATATTAGTGATATTTCAAATAAAAACTCGCAACACGTTATCCTGTTCTCACGTTGCCCTTAACAAAAATACAAAGTTAATTAATATAGTTTTTAAATGATCAACCAATAGATTCAAGTATATGCGTAAGTATCCTTTCCCCACTTTAGCTCTTAGCACTACTATAAAAAACATGCATCATAACGAATTACATGGGGAATATCAATCTCCACCCCTATACTAATTCAGAACAAAAACAATAATTAAATGAATGAAAATACGAATCAATATCCATCACACGATATTCTCTACAATACTTATTATTATCAGGAGGCCGATCGCGAATTCAGATCAAGGTACAACATGCGTGTTATAAAAAGATAAATGTCCGTAGTCGCCTCAGGGCGCGGAATCATTTCAGATGAGGAAGAGAAAGAAATAAAAACGAGGTGTGTTAGGGCGTTACCGCCTCCACGCTCACTCTGTGCTTTTACCCTTCATCGCCGCTTTTCCTCAATCAGTGACGGATTCAACACTAGGGCAGTATTTGCCTACGGTTCTTTTCTATACAGAATTTCAGTCTATGTTAACAATAATAAGGTCGAAAGGTTCAAACAATACCTTATTCGGTGTTCAAATATTTTAGTTTTGGCAAATTGATTTTCGAAAAGATAAAAAGTCAGTCAGATGCAAGAAAATTTTAGTTTAACTAGCATACTTTATTATTTATTTTAGAAACCGTTTAGATGTGTACAATGTACATAGTAATGAACGTTCGAAAATCCAATATTAACTTTCATTACTCATCAGAAAAAGCAATTGGTATAAAAAATAGCATTCTAGCTTTGAAGTAAATAAATGTTTTCTGATGCTACCTAGTTAATGTTAAAAAATTGTTTCGTAATTAAAGCTACTAATATAATAAGTATCAAGTATTTGATTAGGCATACTATAAAGACATTAATAAAATGTAATCTTTAGTAAAATATTGTTTTTATTCAATAACATTAAATATAGATTGTTCAAAAAGATTTTCAAAGTATGGATAAAAACTCGCATAGATATGCCGCGCTTTTTTTAAGTTAATGGCCATTAGGCTTAGCCTCTGAGAGAATCAAATTTTAATGTGATTTTTAAAATGGTAGAAGACAAAACGGTAGATCTCTCTTTATTTGCAGACCCGAATAAAATTATTCTAGCTTGTCTTACCTCATCTACCTTATTCACTTTATAAATATTTCGCTTCCTACAGAATTCTCTTAAACATAAGAATTAAAACTGAAAAATTTTAAAACATGTTGCTTAAAATAAAGTAGCAGGTCATCGAATAAATGAAAATATTAAATATTGAAAAATCGCATCGTATCGTATTACCTAAAATAAAATCAAGTAAAAGCTTTTACTTGTACACATCATCCATTATAAGATAATCTTCCTCAACAGAATATGACGTTCTACTATTGCCCGATGATTTTTTTCTTAAATCCACCTCTTTGCTTTCATTCGCTCCCAGCGTGACAGTCTGATTAGAACCACACAGTGAACGTGCGTGACCGTATGTCAATCACGATTCGTCTTAAATACCATCACTCAATTTGTTATATTGTACTGTTCGTGTTCGTCCCTATTGCATCATATTCTTACGGGATTCTTTTTGAGTTGTGTTACAGGATATAGCATGTAACGTAAAACTTTTTGTCGGAATTATTGAAAATACTTTATCATGATATAACTAATTTTGGAAATTAAAATATAGCGCAGTATATTTATATTACATAATATTAATCAATCCATTAATAAAAAAAATTAAGAACAGTGCGGCTTTTAGTTAATTATAATTTTTTTGGTCTTTAATAACTATACCTTCAAGAAAAATATAATCAACATTTTTGTCAATAGAATTTCTTTTAGAAAAAACTACTTTTAAGGATTTCGTATCTCAAATTGAAAAAAAAATCAAAAAGGAAAAAATAATAAAATCATTAATTTCTAATTATATGTGGGACTAACTAAAAGTATATTTTGCGGGTTCTTTCATAGATCGTCTACGTAATTAAATACTGTCAATAATTAAGTTTTATATCACATATCGGAGCCCTCAGGTCGCGAGTCCTACACGCATTTTTTTTTATTTGGTTGAAACCACAAATGATTATTTTTCACAATAAAAACTAATCATACTGTTATATTATATTATATTATTATATAAATGTTATGTACTGTAAAAATTATTTTAATAATAATAAGACAAGTGAATAATTATAACGAAATCACTTCAAACAGTTTTAAATTATTTCACCAAGAAAAAAAACACCATTTTCAATTTCATTCGAATATCGTCTACGAGAATCAATAAACAGTTTTCAAAACATTCGACTTAACGAACTCTAAAACAAACCATTGTAAATAACCGTGCAAAAAAGCTTTCAAGAAGCAGCAGCATTTCTGCAGAGGGAGTGGCCAAACCATCCAAAGCAAGGACGGCGATATTTCGTAACGTGACTTATGGTTTTTAACTCTATGGAGATCTGCACTTAATTTAGTTTAGATCAAGTTTGGAACTCGGCCATCCATTACGAGGTCCGCAGCTTCTTTTTACTCGAATTCTTACACGTCTTTTCCTCTTTTCCTTTACTTACTTTGTTTCTAATGCCTTGTTATTACGTACATTTCCAGTCACGGATTAAGAATATTTCAAATATTATCTTTTTGTAAAATAATAACCGTAAATCACATACAAGTTTTCAATTTTAATTACTGATTATTAACTTTGGAATAAGAATGTTCAGTTCACTAATATGTGTCATAATATTCATTTTAATCATATCAATATTTCTTGTTTTAAACCTTAAAACGAAAGAGCGATTAATTATTTGTATTATCTGAAATAACATTGATTTTTTATGCATCATAACATTTATTCAACCCAATAAATTAAACAAATAAATACTTACTCAAATAATTCAAAGCCTTTAAAAAATATATCTACCTGAATCTTAATAACAAAAATAATTGTGATTTATAAACATTTATTATTTTTAGGGAATATGTGTGGCCGATCACATCAAAATAGCTCGTAAACTAAGTACATAAGCAAGAAATTTTAACTGAACATGTAAAGTTATGACCTTCAGATAGGTATGGATGTAAAACATTTTGAAAAAAAACACAGGGACGAGGAGCGCTCGACAAAAAAATCTATCAAGCCATATGGAATGTCAAAATGTAGATTTTAATCAGTAGAATTTGATTTTTTTTTACTCAAGTAGTTACAAACAGTCCACATACTTATAGTAGGTATAATATTTAACCGAGTTTTTTAGAGATAACAAAGGTTTTAATTGAATTGTTTTTATATGTGCATTCTTTTTTCATTGATAATTTTATCAGTAAAAATATACAAACAGCATGAATTTATATCGACCTAATCAATCTATTTAGAAATCATTAAATAAACTAAATATAAACAATGAACAGAATCATTACCTAAACCACATAAATATTTTGTAACGAAACTTGAAACGAACCACTTCAAAATTCGGTTTGGTTTACATCTCTGTCTTGAAACCCTAACAAAGACTACATACACACCCATACATGTAGAACATGTATATACAAACAAAGAGAGTATACGAGTTTAACTGTTCACAGAAGATATATGGAATGTCTGACGGAAAACGGAAACATGCGGTATTTAATTTACGATTGGGAGTAGAAAAACAGGAAGGACTCAGCGCGCAGAAAACAATCCAGATGAAGGAAATAATAAGTCGAAGCAAACGATAATATAATTATATATGATTTATACTAATATAAACTGTTCTCGTCAAACTCATCGCGATGTACTCGCACGTTTATATTAAATTATTTTTTATTTGTTTTATGTTTGGTTAACAGTGACATGAGAAACAAAAAAACTTAATAACGTTTTAACATAACCTACAACATCATTTCACGGACCGAACACGGATATTATTTTTTTTCAGAACTATGTACTTGGTTGATGTATACTCAGCTCGGAATCGATATACTATATCTTAATATTTGTTGTGCTCTTGTTAAAACTCCTAAAGTATAAAAAAAAAACATGACATTATAAGCCTATATAGTTTTAATTCTGTATTGAAAACTATTCGAAATATAGATATATTCTACGAAATAATTTTAAAATCTGTCAGGCGGATGCCTAGTAAAAATTTTCGTATAATATTAAGTACTATTTAGTTTTTTGTATATTAGGACTGCACACTAGACAAACATCAGGTAAGTCTCGTATCGTCTCGGTTTTGATTTTATAAGAGACATTCGCATTTCGTACACGTGTCCGAGATCGAGTTGAGATTTTTTTGATTATTCATTTAAATAATTTTTTTATTAATTATCTTTTAAAACTGAGATAATTGACGACTCATTTAGTTCGAATGTAAGTCAATTTCGTCCCAGTTTCGTCTAGTCCAAATGTAAGGCACTTTCGTCTCGGCGTGCAGCCTTACTGATTGCTTGCTAGTGAAGGCTTACAGGGATACAAGATATGATAAGGAATTTGCTAATGGACCATTCTTAATAGATTTTAACAAACAGAGTTACCATATTCAAGATATTTTGGTTGAGGCGCGGTGTAGGATGGTTTTATACATATTTAGCGAATATATGAATATATAAACAGTATTATACAAGGTGTAATGACATATCACATTGATGTGTGTGTGTGTGCATAACGATCTGTTTAATAACCAGTCAGAATTAGATTGGTTAAAATTAAAATATGGCGGCTATGAAATTTAGATTCAGAAAATGAAATTCATTATTATCAGAATTGTATTAACATGATAAGTACTAAATAGTAAACATGTTATTTTAAAACATAAATTCAATAAAACGCTTTATTAAAAATATTAAATTAATAATTATATGAAAAGTAAACCCACATACTAATTATTATATTTCTCCTCTTTATTTACTAAACAATACACACCCACACAATAACAGTAACATTAACATAAAAACAATAAATAACAATTGAAAACAAACATTTCACTAAACGTAATTTCGCACGGACTACGAAAGCTCTAACCAGGCAATACTCATTACTAGTTATTCCGATACTAACAATTATCGCTGGCTGCAGCTGAAGATAATTAATATTTAGCACTAAAAGTTTTGCACAGTATTACCTGTTGTTCATTATCGAATAAGCCGTCGTTATATCTCTCAACACGTTCAATGTGTACACATCAGTGGCGGTCATTATTGAACATCAAGGGGATTTTACAGACAATACATAACACGTTAGTGAATTATATTGACGTCGATAATTAACATAGTAATAATTATTTACAAAACTCACATCAAAAAAATTATATTATATCAAACATTATATTTCACTAAAATTGCAACATCTAGTAGTTATATGTACTACTTTACAGTCAAGAATCATTTAGAAGTCAAATATATTAAGTTCACTAAAAAAATTAAAAAAAAATCACTTCGATACAGACCTATGTACATGTTCCCATATTTTTTTTTAGTTTATTTACTTTTTTTAAAATGTCACTACTACATGCTTTAAGATTTTCGCGATGACCTTGGATTTTGGGTATACTCCGCATCGGTTTGGTCGATCTATCAACCAACGTTTCATCGCACATTCCGGTGAACATCTACAGCTACAGGCCTCTAATGAAAATGGTTATTTCACTAATGTTCGATATTATAAAGAATTTACTCGCAAGCAAAATAAAATCAAAATACATAGTTTTGCGAAGTACGACCGAATTGTGCTATTGTGTCTATGATTTGAAACTATACAGTCAAATTCATAGAATCAAATTGAAGATCAAAAAATGGACTTAATCGTATTAGTAACTGAACTCGAAAATAATTACATTTTTTCTAAATTTTTATACACTCAACCCTTGTTTTCTTTGTTTACGTTGAATTAATGTTAATTTCTGTTTAAAAAATATAAAAGTATCATTTGAACATAAAACATAAAAAAAAATTGCATTTTTAGAGAATTATAAAAAAATATATAACGCCCCAATTTCTCCAATGAACTAATCGCCACTGATGCCAGTTTGTATGTGGGAAAATTCACTGCCCCATTGTACATTTACGTTAATCTAGTTAATGTTGTTTATAGATAGAGCTTTTGCGTGTATTATTAGATATTGTAAAGTTATATTAAAGATTTGATATATTTCAGTATTGTTATTAATATTGATTAATATGAAAACAATTATAGAACTCCTTCCGATAGATAAGTAATGGTTAAGATCGCATAGGTACAATACGATTAATTAACTGTCACTAAATTAGGCGTTCGGACGAAACAAGACTACATGGACATAGGTAACACAGATTTATAACTGACTGTCTCATCTCTTACACGTGATTGTGGCGAAAGTTTTTGTTATTACGTTTTAATCATTAAATTTGAATAATTCATTGTTCTTTATTACGAATCCTGTAAAAAAATTCGGTTGGCGTTGATAAAATTGACTAAATCAAAAAAATCAGTGAAAAACGAGATATATTTAAAGCGTTGCATTTTACTAATTATTATTTAACGATTCATTATTTATTTAGTTACGGCATTACATTGAGATAATGAAAATAAAATAGTTACGGTTTCAATAATTATGGTAGTGGTAAGAAGTAATATGTAGGGGAACTTGGGGAATGGTGGGACACGTTTTTTGTATGGTCCATAACTTGTTTAAAAATTTATATTTTTTCAAATTTTGAAGATGTATGTCATAGTACGTGTTGTAATTTGTTGTAATCTAACTTTTATCTGCCACAGTTTGTTGAAATTTTGAACGACTGTAAAACTTTACTATGTTTTTCGAAAACGTTAAATTTCGACATTCTAAAAAACGTTGGGGAATAGTGGGACAGAAGCCAAAAATGAAAAATATGAATGTGAAATATTTATTGGAAAGTCCAGAATGACAAAAATTGTAATTATGATAAAGAATGAATATAACAAACCGTGGGGTGTGACCTTTGAGGTCCAAACAACCGACTCTCCAGCATGGTAAAACTATTAATACTTAAATACTGATTATATCCACCGTAGGCATTAGGGTTGTTTCTTTTGCATGAAAAATGACTAATATGCATGAAAATGCGATATTGATTTGAGAAACATAAAAAAATACGTGTCTTACTATTCCTCAAAATAAGTGTCCCGCAATACCCCAAACGCTATGTTTACAATTCGACATAAACTATAATTGACACAGTGTATTCATGCCAAATTCCTTTTGCAAGTCGAAATGTCGAGGGCAAACGGTAATTATGCCCATATAAAACTTTTTTTTCTGCCAAAATGTTGTAAAAACAACGCAAATATGAACAGTGAATAAAACTTTTGAACAATCAATTAAACACTTCTTGATGCAGAAACTCTCACGATACATGTAGATATGACTATTACTAATGAAAACTAAGCATATAAAGAGATGAAACTATACCAGCTGTTTTAGTGTTTTAAACTTATACAAAGATGGCGAAATTGACGTGTCCCGCTATTCCCCAATGTCCCACCATTTCCCAAGTTCCCCTATATTTCCATAAAAAAATCTAATGATTTCAAAACGCATTATGAGTATACTTTATGAACATTCTCATTTTATCAAGATTGGCAACAATTCCAAGGTATAAAATATGTTCAAAATATACTTAAAAACACTACCCAGAAAAATGAGAATTCACTCTTCATTTTTTATCAAGGTAATTCTTAGCATCGTCACGTTGTGAAAGTGAACGTTAACAAAAATATTCATGAAAAAACACGCGTATCATAAGCAAACAACAACGATAATATTATAAGAACGGTCTAATCCACTCCAGAGCTAGTGCGGTAGTGCATTGGCACTTTATATGGCACGATACACAGTCGGGCTATTTGCCATTTCGCAGAGTTACATCAACAAACCAGCAAGCCTTCATAATATAAAAACATATAAAACATATATGATGTCGCTGTCAGCTTACGACAAAGGATCGGAATACACAGCAACTATGATGAAAATGCAGTCACACACACACAAGCGCGCGAGTGCGTACGCATCCATACATATGGGTAGTAACGATGGTGTAACAAGAACAAGCTCATTTTCTTGTGTAGGTTTTTTGAAATTTTGTACATTAAAAAATATATATTTTTTGTCGTACCCATCTGCCCATTCATCCATAAATTAGGAATTATTCGTGGAGCTTTTATCTTTTTGAAATATAATAAAAACCATTCAGTATTGAGTCAATAATATAAACTTATCAAGAATAGTCTGATATTTATGAACACAACACAATACCATCATCACATTTATGAAATAAAGTACCAACTATTACAATAACATACATTATCTTTTTTATTCTTTGCACCACTGTGACTACACCACTGCTTACATACATTCAAAATGTCAAGCATACATATTTATACACATATATAACGGTTATTATTTTATTTTTTGAGATGGAAAAATTCTTTCCCTTTTAAATAACATCTTTGTTATTAGTTTTTGTATAACTTCTAAATGAAAATTACATATTTTGCTACGTGATAAATTTTCTTATGTAACCACATATAAAAACACAGCATTAAAAATACATTGCTTTTACAAATAAATAAATGTTGTATTTTTTGTAGAATTTATAATATATAACTTGTCTTATTTAGATAGATACAAGTTTTTGTCTTTTTATAAATATAACAGTTATTGCCAATTTCTGCTCGTCTTCTTTTAAAAGCTCCACTTATATTAATTTTTTTAGATACTTTAATTTACTTTCCTCTTTCCATAAATTAAATAAAATAAGTGTACCTATCTATAAAAAGTAATCAGTAAATGTTCCGTTCGCTCCTAAATCGACACAATAAATATACCAATATTCTGTAAATGTACTGTAGCTTTTCGTACATAACTATTTTACGTTGATATATGTTATATCATACTTATGAACATGAATTTCACTTCAGGTTATATGATCATTGTACACATATGAAAACCTGTCAACCTTATCAATTTTTATTAGATTTTCACGAATGTTTTCTTTGTCTGTAAACATTACTATGCATATCGTGCGACAACACTTGATGTATATAAACACTTCTCATGGGTGGTTTTGAAATGTAAAAAATAACACAGATTTTAGGAGAAAAAGAAGAACATAAACCCGGATAAGAAAATCTTTACTTCCAAATATGAAATAAAGAATACAGGGTTCAATAATTTAAAAATATTCTCCTTTTCTGTACAGATTTATACTTATTGATTTAAAAATATACAATTAAAAGCAATATTAATAACATCAACAACTATCACAATCAAAATCTTATTATAGTAAGTAGTTTATTATCCGTTTACATCAAGGTGGTTTATTAGTACTATATTTAAAAGGTTGTGAAACACGCAGGTTATTGGCTTCTTTTATAAAAAGATAAGAAATGTATTTTATCATTAATGTAAAAAAAAGCACTTACCTACGTAGTTACATAAAAGTAAGAATATGGTAACATACCTGAAACAAAACAAAATATGACTTAGCGATTATTAAACAATTATTCTAGAAATATAATAAAAATTAAATGCAATAATATTTTACACATTTCATAACACGAGAAATTATATTTTGGTCAGTTTCGGATCCATTTATTTCGAATTACTTTTGTGTTCTTTCTATAAGGTATTTGGCTTCATTCGAAAATAAATTAAAATATATGTATAGTAACTTATTGATATCGTAACTAAACAGGTGATCTCCAAACTTTCAAATAACTCTCCTAAAGATCATAATATGTGCAAATGTTATGAACTAAACCATCAATGTATATCACATGCATTATAACTGTAACACTCATATAATAATTAGCAAAATATTGATTTCGATACAAATAATAGCGCGCGTGTATTCAAAAATTATTAATATTAATAGTTTATTTTAAAAAAGTTTCCATGGGTGCCACGGGACATTTTTAAATACAATACTAAGTGTACAGTGTACACGTGATTCTAATTAAATTGAAAAATCTTACTGGCTAACTAATAAAATAAAAAATTTATATATTATTCGAAATACATAGATAAGAACTAATTTTTTTTTAATAAATAGAACATAAATTATATATGATACTACAGTCTACAATTTTAATCTAAAACATTTTTTCTCTAAATCACACCGTTTCAAGAAAAAAATCGAAAAATTATCTTAATTAATCTTAAATAAAAAAGTTCACCCTTCTACAATTTCTCGTGTTTGCGTACAGATTACAGTGTCTACAAGCAGACCAACAGATAGATACACAGAAATCTTAGCGAAAATAGTCATAATTGATTCTGGGAACGTTAAAATGGATATTTCATTAACATCAGGAATTCGAAAAAATCAGCTATACAATACTTACTTATAAATATGGCCGTAAGATGTAAATTGTGAAATTCAAATACATATTTACAATTTACATTAAAAAAATTAAACTATACGAATATAGAGGAATATTTGAGAAACAAGGTATGCTAAAAGATGGTCTCGGCTAAAATCAGCAGAGTGAAACTTTGAAATAACTTTCTTAAGTAAAATATTGTAAGGAGCAACAACGAAACTATGCTCGACTGTCAGAGAAAAAGGAAACAAGAAAGACGAGGAATGCAGTACGGTAGAACAAAACAGCTCAGTAGCTGTGTCAGATTAAAATTCGTAAACGTTATGCTATTTGAACTGGAAACTCTATAGAACAGAGAAAAACATAAATTTTTAACTCTACAAAAGCTTCACATTCCGAACTTATGCAATTACATATTACATTAAAAACTATGATAGTAATAATGTATCAATTAATACAAGTTACATTGAAATATAAATAATGTTGTATCATAAGAGAATACCAAATAATATAAGTCACTATAATATTTTTGAAAGCTGTACCCATCATGGCGCAAAACCAATGACAATTATTTACATGCACAATCTAGATATAAAAATAACTCGTTCTTTGTGTTCTGTTAATAAAAATAGCCATTGTATTACAACAACTAAAATTGGAACAGACAATAAAACCTATACACAAAACACTCGTTGTATGTCAAACCGGTTTTAATAAAGGGATGCAAGTAACGAAAAATACGTTTAATAAACTGTATGAAATTAAAAAAAAATGCGAATCTCGCTCAACACCTAACCAGTGGCGACGCAGTAAGGTATTTTATATGCAAAATATGTTTTGCCACTAAAAACACTAACCTTGGGTTGCATAAAGCAAAATGAACTAGTTAGTATAAATTAGTTAACCAGTTGTTTACAATCCATGATTAATGTTAATTCCAAACTTAATGTCAATTTGTAAATAAACAATTCATTAAATATTGTAATTTTTTACCTTCTAAAATGTATCATAACCGTGATTGTTTTTTAGAATTGACGTAATAATGATTTAAAAACAACTGATTAACTAACCGTGATTAATTTTTATCTGAACAACCCAAGGTAACTGTATTAATTTGTAACTAATATAACAACGGTGAAAGTAATCAATTATAAAGGTTTATCAATAATTTATAATTGTATTGTATATATGTATATACGTTATTTATTAAAGAGTTATGCTGGTCTACAAATTTTTAAACAACGTTTATAAAGGCTATTACGACAACTTTCTTAAACATAAAAATATTTGATTTTTGCATCTAAGATAATAGAGCGTCAATTAATAACGTAAGACTTTGGAGAAGGGGGTCCAATAATTATTTTAAAATACGTTAAATGAAACCAGTTTTGGTTGTTGAAATTTATTGTTTCTTCTTGCATTAAGTTAATTTAATAATTAAAAAAAAGGTTATGTAAGGAAAGGGATCCCATAACACTTAAAAATCCTTAGACGATATATAAAATATATTCTATTCTAATAAATATTTTGTGGACTACGATATGTTTTCTAAATATGTTTATAGGTAATAGTCCACGGTATTTAGATTAAAATTTGCCAAATAGAAGAAAAAAATCATAAAGTGTTGATATTTTGTACACGTACTCTCAGAAGGGTTCGGAATAAGAGCCCGAAAAGTTCCCACCTAAATCGTGGATGGAACATCCCCTTTTACGTGAAAAACTACCCCTGGAGTGAATTTTATTCCAGTTTTTCCCATTTTTCATCCGAACTACCGCTCGGAGAAAAAAATATTATAGGAATTAAAGATTAAACATTAAATTTTACGTAAAAAATGTCATATGCACTATTCAGCTAATCCTCAGCCTACTCTCGCATTCAATGCTCAAAGTGAAGGGTAGTTTTTGGAGCGCAAGGAAAAATCGGTATGACAAGATTTTTCACCGTAAATATTTCCATAACGGTTAATTTTACCAAAAAGTTGATAAGAGTAAAAATTGTAGAACCGAATCTCCTCTATAAGATCTAAATATCAGAATTTTGTTTTAAACGTTTTTTTATTGATTTTTTACCTTCTTACACAAACGTAAATTACATTATTTTCAGATATTTTCCATAGAACCCATTGAGACAACATTTTCGCGCATTTTTTTAAGGGATTTACCATCGTATGTCTATTCTACTAAAGTCTTGTATATTTTTGTAAATTTATTCCTGGTTTTGGTGTAGATGTAGCTTTAAGTTTGAACTACCTGTTTATTCATTCAGAATTTAATTATTTTATACAGGATATCCGTTAAAAGGACTTAAGAGACAAGCACATACACACACAAATTGGAAACATAGTTTTTTTTAATTATAAATTGGAGTTGTTCCACTTTTTTTTGTTATAAAATTATATTCGTGTAAAATTATGGTATATGCATTTGTGAAAAAAGGGAAAAATCAATAAAAAAACGTTCGAAAAAAAATTGTGTTACATGAATCTCATAGAGGAGATTCAGTTCTATAATTTTCATTGTAATCATTTTTTTTGGTAAAATTAGCCGTTATGGAAATATTTACGGTGTAAAATCTCGTTATACCGATTTTTCGTTGCGTTCCAAAAACTACTATTTACTTTGAGCATCGAACGCGATAGTAGGCTGAAGATTAACCGAATAGTGCACATGACATTTTTTACGTGTAATTTAATCAGGTATATTTAATTCTTATTATATATTTTTCTCAAAACGACGGTTCGAAAACAAAATACTGTATAAGACTTTACGAAAGGAAATATTTTTAAATCCATAAAAAAATAGTTCGTTTCATAAGTTGGTTGTCCAATAGAAACACGCCGCCATTTTATTAAAACATATATGCAGTATGTCGACAACATTACTATTGAGTATTACACTAAAGAAAATCTTAACAGACAGTTCTCATAGGTGCTACAAAATTTGGTTTAAAAAAATGTGGAACATTTTGATATTTATTTTCAACGCAGAGGCACAATTTATAACTTCCATCCTCAACATTTTATATCACAACTGCCAAATGGGTTGCAGGAAACGATACAAATGTGTTAAAATTGGGTTGCGCTGCTGAACTATGTGTTTCAAATACCACAGAGAAGGTTGCCTTAATTCACCAACTGAAGAGAAATTAATTCAAGAAACCACCACTGACCAATAAAAATATACAATACTTATGTGGAATAGACATACGAAGGTCAGCCACTAATTGAAAAATGCACGAAAAGCTTAACTCAATGGGTTCTATGGAAAATATCTGAAAATAATGTAATTTACGTTTGTGTAAGAAGGTAAAAAATCAATAAAAAAACGTTTAAAACAAAATTCTGATATTTAGATCTTATAGAGGAGATTCAGTTCTACAATTTTTACTCTTATCAACTTTTTGGTAAAATTAACCGTTATGGAAATATTTACGGTGAAAAATCTTGTCATACCGATTTTTCCTTGCGCTCCAAAAACTACCCTTCACTTTGAGCATTGAATGCGAGAGTAGGCTGAGGATTAGCTGAATAGTGCATATGACATTTTTTACGTAAAATTTAATGTTTAATCTTTAATTCCTATAATATTTTTTTCTCCGAGCGGTAGTTCGGATGAAAAATGGGAAAAACTGGAATAAAATTCACTCCAGGGGTAGTTTTTCACGTAAAAGGGGATGTTCCATCCACGATTTAGGTGGGAACTTTTCGGGCTCTTATTCCGAACCCTTCTGAGAGTACGTGTACAGAATATCAAAACTTTATGATTTTCTTCTTCTTAAATATCTAATTTACTTGGACTATAAATATAATAAAAGTTCAAGTAACATATAAAATTGTTTCAATACTTAAATTACTCATAGATACTATACTGTTAGATGTAAAATAAAACAATATAAATGAAATAAGAATTCATATAAGTACTTAACAATTCCTGTAAGATATAATTGCTAAGTATGTAGATGTATTTATTAATCTTCATTTTCTAGAAAAATTGGTCGTAGCAATAATCAAGGGGCCGACACTGGCAGCACCCAACGTTTACAGACCCAATAAGCATTGAGAAAAACGAGTAATCATTACTGTTTTATATATGTGTGTACTTTCACGAAACGGAGCTATGAACGTTAAAACTAGATCCGAACAAAAATTATGTTTGCTTTTCTGATTTTTACTACGTCAGCAAAATCTTTATTACAACTTACGACACAGAAACATTTCATGGTAAGAAATATAAATATAACGGTATTGAAGAGATTCTGCAACACAAGAAACTTAATTAAGGTGATAAAAAATTATTTCGTGTAATAAAAATTAAATTAAATGTAAAGTAATTAACATTTCGAGATTTTAGAATACTGACTGAGTAATAACAATGCCTTCTTATTTGTAATATCATCAGGTTACAACACGTTTTATGCTAAAATTATCAATAATTGGTATTATTAAGTGTTAAGAAGGTTTCTTTTGAAAATATCTCATTAACAAAAATCATTTTATTAAAATATGTAACTACAAATTAACTAAAATAATATTATACATATGTATAATCTATGTACTGTATATTTACCAGACGTTCAAAATGAAAATTTATTTTGAAAATAATCTACATACAGAAAAACTTTTCACGCAAAAAGATTACTTACTTTGGAGGGGACCATATCATAATTATAAAAAAATGTGGGTGTTTTTATGTTAATTAATAAAAAGAAAAATAATATTTTTTAATTAAATCAAAATGTTTTACATTAAACAAGAAGCATGTACCATTGTGCAAGTATTAATATTTTTCATTTATATGCATGGAAAATTAAGAAGTCGCAGTTAGAGAAACTTTACTTGATATTAAATATACACTGCTGTCAGAAACAAAGTTCAACTGTGCACTCCTACTTGGAAATTACACTTGTTTATTTTGCATACAAAGCATATTCACATTGGAACTAGAAGTAAGCGTGTGAGTAACTTTTGTTCACAATCACGCACGCTCACGAAAAAAATATTTTTAATCACGCCCGCTTGAAAAAAACTAATTATATATTTTTGCACTTCGCTCGATAATATTAAAATATTGTGTTGTAATAAAATTTAAAAATAATAAATATAAACAATACATTTTGTTAATTTACGCTTTTTTTGGTGTTTCAGCAAATTTGACAACCTAATATATACATTTTTTTCGCTTTCACATATACACAACAAACAAAAACGTTCACTCCCAGTAAAGCACATTTGTTTTACATTGACTCACGAGTTTTTAAAATTACATGTTGGGTCACGGCTATACCCGACGTGATTCGAAAAATTTACGGCCGCCCGTGCCGAGTTCTAAATTTTAGACTGTTTTATACACTAATGTACGAATTCGCCGTATCAAATTTAAGTTATTTATGCAATTTCATTGAAAATAAAGTTTATAATATTACATACTACATACATATATAATTATAATATTACATAGCTCATGGATATGAAAATTTTAATTAAATTTTAATTAAACAAAAATACATTCTGCAAAACACTTTTGCGGTTCGGTTGAAAAAAAATGATTATAAAAAACTATGTTTTTCAGATTTTATTGCAAGATACATTTAATTAACCAACCTTTTTCCAATAAAAATAAATTTAACAAAATCACAATAATGTATTTTTTTTGTGTACGTGAAAAAAGTTGATACCTCGAAATGAGCTTTGTGTTAAAGAGCTGCATAGTGTACATTTTTTTACTTTGATTTCATACAAATACATGCACCAAAACAATTAAAAAGTATTTAAATCATTACAAAAGTATTTTGAAGCTTGTAATTTCTACATTTCAATGTTTTGCCGATTCAAATTCTATTTTTTTAAACTGGATAACAATAAATCAAAGCCAGAAAATGTTTTTTTTTTTTTTAAATTTAGCTATCACTCGTAACATAAACTGTTTTGTTGCATTTAAAAAAAAATTTTCGCTAATTTCTTCAAGTTTAAAGTGAAAACTTCTTCAATTAAGATGTCATACAAATAAGACGAATTATTATAGGACAAAAAATTAATAATTAATAGAAAGCTCAAAGCTTTCCTCCAACGTTATAAACAGCGCTCCATATATTTATAGGTACGTTTAGAAATAACCAGTTTATACGCAATATGACAAACGACTTTTCAATCATATCGATGTAGATAAACTGAAAATTATTGTTTTCGCATTATAAAGTAAAATAACAAATTTTTCATGTCGAAAAAAACAACACTTTCTCATTTAGTTCGATCGAGTTTAACTTTAAAGAAAATAAAATAAAATTTTACAAAAACTTAACAAAAAATAAACTGCCTTGGCAGGCACGAGACTTTTTTATACATCATGACACCGAAGTATTAATATGTGATTACTTTTGTAATTTAATATTTGATTTTAAAATTTTTTACTTACAAAATGATTTTCACTGAATGAAATTGATACATTCTATTTAATATTGACATTAAATATTAAACGAAATCAATTAAGATTAGTGATTATTGTATTAACAAGTATTTATTTTGCTAAATTTCAATTTTGACACTTCTAATAATAAATGCTAAAATTTTCATAGATAACTAGATTTTTTGTATTATTCAAATAATTTTTAAATTAAAACCGTTAAAACTAAAATAATTATTTTTTTTGGTTAATTCATAAGATACAAAAAAAAAGAATAGAACATAAATTATAGAAAATAATATTTTCTACAACTTGTATCTCAAACATTTTTTTCTAATACCTACCGTTTAAAAAATAAATCGAAAAAATATTTTTTTTTTAGAAAATCGATTATTTCCTAAAAACAATTTTTTGGGGGGAAAATGAATAGAACATAAATTATAGATAAAAGTCTCTTCTACAACTTTAATCTAAAATATTTTTTTCTACTGCGCACCGTTTCAAAAATAATTCGAAAAGTTCAAAAATTGACACCAGTAAACATCCGTTTCCGGTTTAGTGATGGTTTTCAAAAATAGGAGGTGCACATCTAGAGTATACAAGAACCTTAAGTTTAAAATTCCACGTTCGTAAGTATTACAGTTTTGGCTGTAGAGCGTTCACAGACACACACACACACACACACACACACACACACACACACACACACACACACACACAGACAGGCAGACAGACACACACACAGACGTCATTGAGTTAACGGTGGTATATGATTCAGGGACCCTCAAAACGTGTAATTCCGTTAAAATCTCGAGTTCGATTTTTTTCGTGATCACTATACTTTATTTATACATTACATTTCATGTATGTATAAAAAGTAATAACTTAATTCAAATCGACAAAAATATTGAAAAGTAAAGATTATGGCGCAATCAGTTCTATTATAAATGACAGCTGTACAAATATATCTATACAACTTTGAGGAGTGGAGATTCAGACTATGGAAGGTATCGCGTCCAATCGGATTCACAGTAATGAAAGTCAACTGTACAAACTTCAAAATGCTTTTTAAATGATCTGCAACTATTTTTATCGAAGATGTATTGATTCGATTTTTACCGAATTTTTCATAGAAAAACATACTTTTTTAACGAGTGTACTTCCGAAACATTAAGAATAACTTAAGCTAGAAAAACTAATGCCATTAACTGGTTTAATGAAAATACATTCTCTATCGTTATATACTTTTGTATATATACAATAATATACATACATATCTACGTGTCCTTGCTTTATTTTCACAATACCTCGTCCGTAATATAAGGGTTGAGAAATTACATTGGGACGCGGTAAAAATTGCCGGTGGCTCAAAGTTGAAATCATATTTCAGGTCACAACGCTGCAATCATTTGTCACGTGACGTCACATGGACCAACGAGTAGATATAACGAGGATGCTGGGGGGAAGGGCAGGTACGTACGAAGGGGTAAAGAGGACCTCCCACGCCTATGCGATCATCGTTTAAGAGGACTTGTGAGCTAATAAATGAAGCTATTTGTAACATATTGGCAATACGTGAGTTTTACTGATGGTTATAATGATAAAAAGTTTTTAAAGATTGTTTTTTCGATAAAAAGAAAAAATCGTTTTGTAAAAGCACAATTTGGTTTTATATTTAGCTTTGAAATTGTCCCCCAAATAAATATAAAATAAAGTTTTAAGAAAAGAAGAATGTCTTGACATAAATTAATTTTCAAATCAAAATAGGTATGTTTTTTTATATTACGATACAAAATTCAAAGCCATTGTTTATATTTTTATTATTATGATATACATATTAAACTCAAATAAAATTATGTTCGCATTTAAGATACGCTCACCAGGTCTGTGAAATAAATAAATTACCAACCGATTGTTTAACACTCTATAGAAACTATACATAATATGATAAACAATTTATTATATTTACTTTTATTATTTAAGTACCTAACAAAAATATGTAATATATTAGGTAATTCAAAACGTTAAACAAAGTATACACCTACATTTTCCATTGGCAATTAACACTGTGTGTGTGTATACTCATACCATCGGCGTCAAAGATTTATACGAATATATGTTATCCTAAATGTGTTTAACCCTTTCGCTGCATTATTCTGCTAGCAATTTATAGCCTATGGCGTACGTCACCGACGGCATTCAATTTTCGTTTGTATTAATCGCACATGGCTGGATGCTAGAAACAATATGGGAGTAAGAATAGAGCAAGTAATACGTGATATTTGGTAATGACAAAATAGAAAATAGAATTTATCTCAAGATAATTATTAATCTATTCATTAATATTTGGGTTGATTTGTTTTACTTTTAATCGTATAACAATTGGTAAATTATGTAAAAATAAAAATGTTTTTATTTTTTTTATTATCCCTGATATTTTCAAATATCTTCATAATACCTGTTCACTCTTTGGTACCGTGTAGGTATGTAATGGTATATATGAATTCATATAGATGACCATTATTATATATTAATATTAATGAATGGGTTAATTGGTCAATAATAAACAAAAATTAATAAATAAATAAATTTATTAATAGTATGTAGCAGACGTTTCGGAACTTCTGTTCCTTCCTCAGTGCTTATTATTATATACAAAGTTTTTTACATCTTTTCAATAAATAATTGTCAAATGAAATTTATTGAAAAGATGTAAAAAACTTTGTATATAATAATAAGCACTGAGGAAGGAACAGAAGTTCCGAAACGTCTGCTACATACTATTAATAAATTTATTTATTTATTAATTTTTGTTTATTATTGACCAATTAACCCATTCATTAATATTAATAATGGTATATATATACATTATACATATATTATATATACATATGAATATGTATTATATAACTTAAACTAATACCCATACTCGACATTGTACAACAATAAAACCAATTCAGTAGTAATTTATTTTACTGCACAGCCCTTTGAGTAAGTTGTGTGCTTTGAAAAGTGAAAGTCCCACAAAAATCGGCTCAACAATTTTCAAGTTTACTCTGAACAAACAAACAATACTAAATATTTAGTCTACGTACATTCAAAATTCAGTATTAAACATGGTGATATCTTGTCAGTGAAGTAAAGGCACAATCAACAGGTATTATGATCAAAGCATAAAATAATTGGATCGATACAATAAATTCCCAACTACCATGAGCTTGAAATAATTAACAAGATTGACTTTAGTAACAACAATAAACGATAATAAATCACAACTGTTCTACTAGATGTTCCCTGTTGCACCATATCTGCACTTTACCGAGAGACAGATTTACTTATAACAACAAGTAACGTAAGCAAACGAACCTACCATGCACTTACCCATTAAATGGGAATCTAACTAAAGTCGGTCGTGTTTGTCTATATTATAATAATTAAACAAACAGCTCAAGTTTGCAACGGTAACCACTGTATTGTTAATAATTCATGTATATGCACAGATACCGACGAGGAAGGTATACGGTGCCCTTATAATGAGATAAATGTAACTACTTAAATTAAATTACGGTTCATCTTCAACTACGTTAATTAAAAGCTATAAATTTATTGTAATATTCCCCGGGCTCAAAACCTCGTTCTACAATAAAACAATTGCTTCGCTTAAACTATAGTAAAATTGGTGATGATTACATGCAGTTTTACATCAACAATAATTTATTAAAATACAAGAGCCAATAATTTCAAATTTCAATATCAAGAGTTTGTTAGTTTTTTTTTAACATTTATTGGAAATTTTAATAAGAAGATTGCTGTTATTATGGTTCTGTACCTCTAACAATAAATGAAAAAACTGAACCCTAAAAAGGTCACCTTTAGTCCGTCTGAACGTCAAGACCTTTTTTATGCCAAATACTTTATAAAAATTATTTTCCAAATGGCTATAAACTAATAAAAACTATTAGTAAGTATAGTTATATGTATGTGATTTTGTTAATTTTATGTTAATGTGAATTATTATTTGTGTGAAAAATGATCATGTTAAAAATATCGTCACGGGCTAAACTAATTACGTAGTCGCAGTAGTCGGGCCAGATATGGCCCGCGAACCCGCTGTTATTGTCGCGTGATGTAACGACACTAAAAAACGGATTTTCAAAACCGATTTTAATAATTTTTATTGATACTCTTGCGGATCTATGGTAGGTGTAAGTGACATTAATTCAGTATTGCATAAGCGTTGTCATACAACAACACAACTTTTTACTTTTACAAATAGACAAAATTTCCATTATTTTTTTTTTAAATCGAAAATACATACAATTCAACCAGCCTCAGGTTACACAGATCTACTCTGAATATTTCAAATGCTCTACCAACACCCACTGAACTGTGTACATGCAGACACACCCACACATACACACAGATACTCCATGTGTGTATATGGAATTGCATGAAATGTTTAATAAACATGCACGGCGAATTTCGATTTCCAGTTATGGAAATGAAATCAATTTACGATTGCTCATTTCAGTTCACTTGAGCACAGAGGTGTGCACCGCATTATTCAATCACTGACCTAGTCAATCGCGACTCAACCATTGTTGTTAAATTTTGCATCACTGTTCAGTTTTTATTCAAAGGGTGAAAATGATTTATGAACGCTACAACAGTATTTCTATTTAATTAAAAATATTTACGCAACACCTATTGTACCTGATGCGCTCACAAATAACACTCCACACAACACAACCACAAAAATATGTTTATATATATTTTTAATGTATACATATTTAAAACATTAAATATAGAAGCAAACAAAACAAAAATAACTAATTTGTAAGGTGACAACGTTTGTCTTTAAGATTATTAAAATATATTGTTTTTTTTAGTAACAATGCTCATAAAATAACTTAAATTCATCCATCGAATAATAATTTGAACGTTTACTCTAATAATAAATGATTTTAATGTTTCAAAATACATTTTTGAAAGTCACTGAACAAAATTTAAATGCAAATTAATTCAAAAACTCCTTTATAATCAACCCTTACATTACACTGTATACAAAACGATTCCTCTTGAAAGTGCGACAGTAACAAAATTTTACGAATCGTGACTGATTGCAAAATCACACCTTGTTTTATTCAGAACACCCGAAATCGAAAAAAAAAATACCCAACTACAGAAGTGTTGCAATGAATTTTAATTCCAAGGGCCATAAACTCAATTTAAATTTACTGATCTGAATAATTTTTACATAACAACATTCCCTAAGAAAAAGAACGAACTCAAGCACCATAAATAATTACTCAGCAAGTGAAGTTTTTCGCATGTTTACATTATAAACAAATAATGACACTTTGAAATCAGCAGTTTTCAAACAGTTTAATGAAATATAAGTATCAATTTTCTTATTTCATTAATATGAAAAACAATATTTTGTTTCTTTTTACCAATAGGGTATTTGACACTATTAATAATAAAGACTAAAATGTTGTAAATAGTGTAGTATATATTACTATAATTAACAATCAAATGTTTTTTTACGTGAAATAAGTCAGTATTTTAATAATAAACCTAATTTTAAATTCTAATATTTAATATAATTGTCACGTGATCGCAAACACGTCTAAATGAATTGCCACTGGTATGACGTCACTTTATGCTATAAACGTCAGAATACTCGATCATTATTGGTTGATTTCAGTTTATTTATCATAATGTTACGTCACGCAACCACGTGACTTTGAATGCGCGTTTTGGCGGGAATTTTTTCATTTAAATAGAAAAATATTATTTTCAGCGTTTTTTCGGCATTATTTTGGAAAAAGATACTATGGAAGTATCTACTGTATACATACGCACAATTTACAATATATTTTAAAATTTAGTCAAATACCCTATTGTTAAAAGTACGTAAATGGTGTATAAATTAATATAATAATTTATTATTTTTAGACGCATTCTTTCTAAAGTTAAATTATTCTTATTAATAATTTTTTTACCCATAAGTATTCTATAAATAATACATTAATTAATGATATATTCAATTTATCTTGTATTAATAAATATTTTATATTAGATAACGATAAGGCTGCAGAAATTTTATGTGTATACAGTATAGTAAAATATTATATGACATGGAATTCAGGTACAAGAACATTATTTGTATTCATTTATTTTAAAATTTACCTTGCGTATGTTGAAATTTATAAAAATAAAAATGTTAGTATTATTAATAAAAATCAAATAACATTTTAGTGTTCGAAATGAACATAAATAAATAAACGTCCAAGCAAAAAAGAAAGACAAAAGAAGTATTTTGCTTAGCAAAGTAAGCGAGGCTTGCGTATGAGTCATGCAATACTGTCGGGTTATTACACCTCTCATATATACATATATACCATAAGGTTTTATGGTCGCCATTCAATTTTCTATATCATTTCCCAGCCAATGTTTGTATAGCTTAACTTAAAATGCTCTTAGACCCCCTGTAGCTGCTACTGGTGGGCTCGTTGAAGGCGGACGATTCTTCACCAAGAAAGGTTATAGTCGCGATTACGTTTTCAGCGGTTTGAATAATTTTCATGCGATTTGCATAAAAAATGTTCCTCCCTTTTTCTTCGTGATACTTTCGCTTATTTGAAGAGAAGTTAGAATATAAATAAGAATAAAATTGTCGTGCGTTTATAAAACGTCGTTGAAATTCTATAAAGGTGTACAATAAAAATAAAGATATCTTTTATTTAATTTAAAAAATGTATTCATTTTGTCAGATGGAGATTTTTACCAGAGAAATTATTTTAAAATATATATCAGTATTATATTCTACCGCAATATCTCATATAACATTATTAAATATTTCTCGAGTATATTAATTAATATAGTTTTTAATTACAAACTAAATATAAACCCTAATTAAATACACAAATATTTTCTACTTTTACAATAAACTAGCTGAATTGATCTAATGCCTCTGGATTCTTGTGGGGTTATTTGATGGAAAAAGCCTACGTTAATAAAACAAACCATTAATATCCTTAAGAAGAATATTTATATTGAACTACAAATGAGCTTTAGTAATGACAAAATGTTATCAAAATTTTTAACAAATTGAATATAATTTTTCATTTTTAAACTTTCAAGTTAAGTAAAAAACATTCAATTTATTAATTTATTTGTTTTGTTACAAATTTAAAAAGCAACCTCTAATTTTGACACCCTTTACATGATAAAAACAGTTTTTTATCACAACCTGTATATACAAAATGAAGATGCTAAGTTATACGTATATACAATCATCAATCAAAACTTATTACTCGTTGCTGCCGTTTCAGATCTTATACCTATATTTTTTCTTTATAATATAGTATTCATGAAAATTTAAGATTTTTAGATTAGCGAGATTCTATATTTTTTTAATTATCTTATATGAAATAATTGATGGTATTTTATTTTAACAGACCGTTTTAAAGTCAGTATACAACGTAAAATTAAATCAAATTAGTTAATATAAATTAATAAAGTACGCATCAGAGTTTTGATTATATTCATCTATCTAATATAAAGCAAAAAATATAAACCAACTTAAGGGGGGGAAAGCCACTGTGACGAAAAAAAAAATTCTTACATTTTTTCAAAGTATACATATTCATAAATATGTATACAAAAAATTGACGGAGTTACAGTCAATATAGTGAGACGATGTAGCACGGCCGGTTATGACATAACAAAACATTAAACATTAAACATGTTTATCTCGAAATTACATTTTTCGACCTGGTCGACACGATTCCTCAAAGACTAATGAACCGATTTCATATATTTTTCTTTAATAATTTTCGTAATTGTAGTAGCTATCCTTGCACGTCGCCTATTTTTGAAATTTTGATAATAACTATTTTTAAAACCGCTCTAATAAAAAACAGGTCTTCAAAATGAAAAAAAAATTCAAACGAAGACCATTTTTTGAAAAAATAAAATTACAAAAAAACGGCTACGTGCAACGATAGCTACATTCATATAGATATTGATAAAAATTTTATTTATTTTTTTCATATAACCCTTCTCGAAATTTCGAGTCAACCATAGAGAAAAATATTTTTTTTGTTTCACATCGAGGCTCATAACTTTGTAAATATTAAATAAGCTGAATATATACTTAATAAAACGTTTTTTACCTGATTCAAAAATAATTGGTTATATCTGTAAAAAAAATTCCCAAACATTGACAATTTTTTGACCCGTCACAGTGGCTACCCCCTTAAAAATATTCATACATTCTATTTACATATAACAAGTTCATACACATTCATTAATAGGTGACCTATATATTTTTACAATAGCCACATTCAAATAACAAGAATATAATCAATCACGACCATTTTAATTAACAAATGTCCACATAACAATATCAGAATGTCCATAGCATAATTCACATCCGAATTCAAATGATACGTGACCGCCCCTTCCTCCACCCCCCCCCCCCTCCACAGTGAAAACCCACCCACGCCGTATTACTTAATTACACGTCTGTATGTATAACAAAAAGTGATTCTGAGCGCACGCAAATCGTAAATTAACAGCAGAAAGTTTGTACGTATGTAACGTACATGCGTGCAGGGACGGAGACAGATGTGGTTTCTGAAATAAGTTTCTCGAATTGTACTCGTGATTTGCTATCTTTACCACTGACAGAATTCAGCTGGTATGCAAATTGTAGTTAAATTGGTAGTTAAATTTGTTTTTGATAAAATATAAAAAATACATAGTAAGCTTTAACGTGCCTTGGATATTGAATGAAATTAATACAGTTGTAAAATAATTCACTGTATTATTTTTCTTGTAATTAATGAATTAACTATTTGTAGGAATTTAAACTTCTTAAATCGAGATTTGTGAATATCAAATGAACAAAAAATATGGTTATTGTGAATTTCAATTAAATATAATTTATCAGATGTTTTAAGGTACCTACTTGACAACCTTGTAAATTTCAAAAAAATGATTTTTATTTGTTGCATTTTCTCAATCCTTATATTTTAAAAATCACCCCCAATTTTTTTTAATTCGAATTCTAACATAATTTACTCCATAATTGCTGGCTCTATTCAGGCAGCTGTTTCTCGAAACTACTTTTTTTCAAATGGCGGACAGTTATTCTCCGAAACTAATACTCGGCCGATTTCAATGATTTTGGTTTACCACATTTTGCCAACAAAATTAATTATAACATTTTTTTTAGCAGAGAATAGTGAAAAACAGGGATGTTTTTTCAACTTTTTTTTTCAAATATCCACCATTTTTTTTGGCAAATTGTGGTAAATTGTCACGTAAAGGACCTTTCTTTTGAAGATGCCGGTTTTTTTTCAAATTCACCAATCCTGAGATTAACTGTCCGCCGTGAGGCACCATTTTTTGAGGCCTTGACTTTGGCGCCTCCTATATAGTTTATATATGTTTAAAAATGAAATTAAAAAAAAATCAAGTATTTTTGTATTCTATAAGCTTCAAATAAAAATTTTAAAAAAATCATTGTGATATTATACAGGGCCTGAAAAAAAATTGTTGAAAATGTTGTATTTTTTAGCTTTCCAAGGTGGTCAAGTACCTTAAACCTGAGTATTAAATGTCGAAAGCATGATATGTTCAGTAGTATTCACAACCTTAAAATTTATTTTAACTACTGACTTTCAAAATGTACAAATCAATTTAATTAATTGATTTGTTACTGTGGCGATGTTCAACCAACTAGTCATCTGCAGAATCAAATAAATGGGAATGTAAGTTGACAATCAAAATGTTAAGTAACAAAAGAGTAACCTACTTTTGAAAAAATATATAAGTACTGTAAATTGGTTAAATTTAAAAATTTTCTTGAAATGAAAATATAAAAATTGCATCTGGTGAAATTTTTTTGTAATTTAAAACATTTTCCAACCAAATAAAACTATATAATGGACAATATTTTAATTAAAAGGTTATATTTTTGTAATACCGCTTTTTCTCATGTTTGATCTACTAAAATTTCAATTATACTTCTAAAGGTTCCACTTTATACGTCCCTGTGCGATGATACGTTTTTACATATATTCTGCGTTTATTGATGTGAGGATAAGTCGTGGAATTAAAGGCAAAAACTACATATTCATGAATGGATTTCCACAGTAATCGAAAATGTAAATAATAGATCTGTACGTAGAAATTCTATGTATTATATGTAAAATTACAATTCCCTTTTTTTAATAAGAATGAGAACCAAAATAATTAAATGCAAAAATAATTTTTCATTAAAAGTACTGCGAACTGAAGAATATTATGAATCATGCATAATAATTGTTTTTAGAATACGTTATTAAATAAATATAACTAGATTTCTTGTGTTTTAAAAATAACTGCGCGGCTACTAAAATGCTACATATCCCCACTGACACTAATCATTATTTAACAAAGGTATATTAAATGTATGTATTTTATTTAAAAAAATCAATTATAAAATATTGATAGTACGAATCTAACCTAATTATTCAATATAACTGTTTTGGTTTAATAATTTCAATATTACAATTATTTTTTATTTATTTTTTTAATTTTAATATTATAAATATCGGTATGGAGAACCATACATGACTTCCATGTTCTGTAATATATTTTACAATAATTTTTAATATAAAACTCACCTTTGTATTATAAATATTAGTTTTCTAATATTCTAATGTCAGTTATATAATACACATTTTTGTAGAATAATAATAATGTGACATTTGAATTTAACTGCATTTGTTTCCATGGCAACATGAATTTAATAGTATTTAAAATTAAAATTTTGATGATGGTTTTCACCCCTTCAGTGGCTTTTTGGGCACGTTTATGAAATAAGTGCCCCTTAGATTGGATTGAACTACAAGTGTACCAAGTCTTATCAAAATTGGTGAGATAATACTCACTTTTTAGACGATAATTGGTACAAAATTTGGTATATTTCTGAAACCCCTAATCCGATTAGCACCAAAATCAATAGGTCTGGAGTACTCACTGAGGCCAACATTTTCCCCAAAAAGAATTAAAATCGGTGCATATCTACAGTAGTTATCGTACACGGAAGAAAATTCTACATCCAGACACACAGACACACACACAGACACACAGACATACAGACACACAGACACACGCACAGCCGCCATGCGGAAATTAACTTTTCTTTACGTTTTGAAGTTAGTACAATCAGAATCTGCTCTTATCTCGGACACGATTTTTTGACGGTATTACAATACTTCCATTTCTTCGAACATGGAAGTAAAAGTATATTATTACTGAAAAAACATTAATTGTAATTTTAAATAAAACAAACATGTTGTAAATCAGTTATCATAGATCCTAAACTATATAATTTCTAGTATACAGCTATCGAAAAAGTTCCACCAAAATCGGTCTTTGCAGAAGTAAATGGGCAGATAAAGACAAAGGGACAGAAATTCTAAAAGCTATCAAAATGGAATATAATGCTAAACGTATTAAAAACTAAATAAATTATATTATTTTTACACTAAATTATTACTTTGTCCTATCAAGGTATGCTTTAGATTTTTAGATTATAATTCAATGAATAATGTCTTCTTGTTTCAATGCTATTGATTCTTTGTATAAGGCTAAAATAAAGACTTATACTATATATCTATCTATACCAAAAGAATACGACCGTATATAAAGATGCACTCTTTTGCAATACAAATGATTAGTTGAATGCGTAATTTTTCAAAAGTATGCATCACAATTTGATGCTAACAAGAATACCGCACAATACCTATCAAGTTTGTTAACCTCTGGTTTAGTGTAACGAACGTCAGCAAGTGATCAAACAAGCCATCTTTGCAATTTTCTCTTTGGAACACGAGATCATTATTTGAGACTCTTTTCTTGTTGCAAACGCTTTCAGTACTTCGTCCGTTTTCCGCAGAAAGCCTTAAAGGAATTCTTCAATTTATTCAGGTGATTACTTTTCAATTTGAAAATAGTTTTCCTTATAAACGGTTCTTTCAGAAAGAAGATTGATTACTTTGCTACATACAAATCGAAAGTTACACAAATCGATTTGTCTTTGCGCATAATGAGTTTAAAAACTAAATAACCAATTAACTTTTTATTTGTAAAAGTAAACTAGATAGTTTTGATCGTATAAATGTTTTTTTTTAAATAAAAGATAAAATATAGAATTATTCACATTTCAAAGAAACAGAAGTTACTATTTATAACATACAAAACAATTTGTTAGATACATAAATAAATATTCAAATCAACGGAAATAATAAAACTCGGATAATATTCTAACTTTTTTCTGCCCACAATGTAAAAACCACAAGAAAAATAATAAACAAATCATACTTCTTAAAAAAAGAAATGACTACACTCTAGTTTTATTATAAAAAAGTTTCAAGGATAAAAGTATTAACGAAATACTTTCAACTGCCCAAGTTTTATCATAGTATTTGCCCTATTTTACTAATCGCTACTCAAAACTGTATCATCTAATTGTAATGTCCCTTGAGCCCAAACTGTCAACAACAAGATACTAATATTTGTGCGAAATTATCTTTGTTGTTTTTCCGTATTAAAACTTGAATTTATCATATCGTGCGTTCGCAGGGAAACTTTCCGAGATTTCTCAAACTGACAACCGTACCTTCCTATTTGAGAGTAAAGATGTATCCCCAGAGATATTTTATGACAGAGCGCAAACTTTTTAAGAACGAACATATTATAAAAGATGATAAGTCATTTAGCTTAATTTAACCTTGGTGTCTTATAGCGTCTTGGCCTGGGCTAGGATCTTATAAAATACACATGGGTTTTGTGTCTATTCAGTCTTACAAATACTCGTTAAACAATCAGCTGATACCAATATATCGCTGTTACATTTTTCATTAGATTATGTTTATCTAAATCTCTAGTTAATTTGTTATTAAGTTGTTGGTAAAACAACATTATAAGTTTTCATTACTTATCTTATATTTAATATCTTCACAAACAAATATACATTTGTGATATAAGAAGCGCGTTAATAATGAAGTTTACAATTCGAAAAAGAAAGTAGAAACAATAGTCTATATACTTTCATCTTATTATCGTAAGACCTCATTATCCATTACAGTCATAATACTAACATGAAATACTTATAGCCCGGAAAACGGTTCATCAGCTGTTTTTTCGTGGCATGTTGATAATCCTGGCGCCTATTAGCCGGCAGGCTTCTGGTACGACGGCATCCCACCTTGGGAGCTCGCGATTCGCATTAAAACTAATGTCATTCCGCGCCGTCCGTGTCGCTGCCGTCGCCTCCTCGTCAACTTTTTTAAATTACCATTGTGAAATGAGTCGAATGTATACGAAGAAATGGGATTATCCTTACATAGTACATGTAACCGTACTTGTGCGCCAATTTAAGTTAATTTCAAATTACTTTTCAAAGAATTTCCATTTCTGTATGCTTGACTCTTTAATTTGGTCTACAGAGACTGGCAATGTATATATGGTTATATTGCTCAACTTTTTTCTTATTTCTTCCTCCTCTTTTTTGGTCTTGCACTCTGGAAAAGTTTGCGATTTATGGCAAACGACGGCCCATTTGTGATTTGTAGAGGTGGTGTGAAAAATTGTAATGGCTCGTCTAATTCCATTTTAACATTTTCTTTATTTTTAGATTATACCCCAGAATGTTCGTTTTCGTGAAATTTTACGACCGACTTTCAGGTTTTGTTCCAAGTTATTATTTTAAGTAATCAGACAAAATGTATTCTCGCTCTAACTCATAGTTTGAAAGAAAAAACTAAACGATCTTTTACTATACGGTGATAAATAAAACATATTCCAATTTATATCAAAGGCGATTGATTATACACATATATTTAGAGAGTTCAAACACCACATTTAATTTTCAACAAATATACAATTGTATACGTACATAAATTGAACATAATAAAACAATACTTATTGATGCTTATCGTTCTTAAAACTGTGTTATTAAATTATTTAAGAAGAAAGATAGTGATTTTGTAAGCATACATATACATGATGTGTATTGTGAATTACTATAAAATAGCTCATTTAGCATACAAATTACAATTAGATATTAGTTAGCAAATAAAACTATCATAACAAGTAAGTATGAGAAAAACTTTTATAAATTCTTTTCACGACGCTTATAAAAGTATAAATAAAAACATGAAAATGAACTTTCCGTTCATAATATAAAAAAGTAAACAACATACTTCAAAGACAATGCACATACATTAAACTTTTGATTACGGAACGTTTTAACTGTTTACATATCTCGTATATATATTTCTATATAACATTAAAAACAAATAACACACAATAATTACATGACGTCAGTATATTTCTGAAGTATAAAAATAGAACCGAGATAAACATCATTCCTTCATAGAAATTCTCATACGAATAAACAACAGTCATTCTTTACATTTCATCATTTCCATACTCCATTTATATCATTTTCTGTAGATAGAAAGGAAACAATGCTATTATACACATAGCATTCCATTATCCTGTTTTCAACGCAAAGCTCAGATCGAAAGAGAGCTCTTCTATTTCTTGGTAGATTACTGTGGGTCAACATTGGATTCCTTTTGTTATGAAACCAATATTGCAAGTCATTCCACGAGAATAATTATTATCCGTCATATATTGATCAGAAATGAAAAATATATGTATATAAATCACAAATTACTGACCTACTTTCATACAAAAAATAGTTTCATAATAATGAATAAGACATATTATTAATCATTTATATAATCATGTTTATTTTTTACAATGCGCAATGGCAATAATTTCAACAACAAAATTCCTAAAAATGATAAAAATTATAAATAAGTTGGATTTTGTTATGAAACGAACCCGTCTTAAATTTTAACGAAATGTCAACTTTATTTTCAAATATTGCCGAATCCCGGATTAAGAAGAGTCAATAATTTGTATGATTGGTGACTGACAATGAGATTTAAAAAACATTTGCACGTGTAATGAGGTGTTTACATCAAAAAGGCAAAATAATAGCACGTTGTTTTTTGGCAAAATTGTAACAAAACTGTATTTTTAGTGTAAACTAGCTAGTGTTAAAGCGACATAAGATACAAAACCGAAATGAAAACATATGTTTCAAAACTGAGATAAAAACGAAATTGGCAGTAATAAATCCGGGGTGAGAGGATATCTATCTATATCTCGTCTCATGTGAAGTTCTATAAATAAATATTTTAAAAAATTGAACGTTTAAGAAAACTCCTACCTACGTAAAAATTATAGCTAGCAAAAGTACGAAAGTAAATAAACTTTTAACAGTTTTTATCGATATTTGTTCGAACAGGCATAAAATACAACAATACCGTTTATAATAAAAAATATTGTAAAATCAAGAAATCTAATATCGTACATTGAATAATTATTTATTCAAAATGTAAACGTCAAAATTAATACATAAAATATTGCATTTTCTTCCCCTAAACAACATCAAACAAGTTCTACGTAAGGCAATACAGAGATATTTTATCAGTTATATGACAGTGAAAACATCTCTTACAAAACGTATTTAATTATTTCTCTCAATCTATCTTCATAAGTCTTCAGTACATCCCTTTTCTAAAACACCTGTTCACTGTTCGTACACAGAATCAAGTAGGTAGTGGTAGTAGGCAGTTCACGCCGTTTCGGGACGATCCCTACTTCCAGTGCAGTGACGGATTTAACTTGAATAGTATTTACGCAAGTAATTATCATTTCCGGAGAATTTACGTTCGAACAATGAATTTTTATTTTTATTTAAAAGAGGGTTTAGGTACTTCAATGACTTTTTCGCTTCAGTTTTTTTATGTTTGAAGTCCTAAGAAATAACTTTCAAACCCAAATATAGGTTAGATACCCATCATTTTTTGTAAAGAAAAATCCAAAACAAAATTTTAGTTTTACACTTGATATTGACGAAAATTGCAGTCAATTTGTAACTTTTTCACCTTAAATTGTTTCATACTTTGCCTGCAAATGATTTTAGTATATATGATACATATATTTTACTTATATATCTAATACATATGATGTACTGACAACGTAATAAAAAAATCATTTAAAAAATCAGAAATAGATGCAGTGATAAATACAATGCATTTATTTAAATCTATCAACAAAGGCTAAGTAAAAATTATGGAAGAAGATCGTGTAAAAAATTGGTTCAACGCAAAAATCTATGGTATAATTTAATTTCATAACACAAAATGAAGAACTGACATCTATAACTAAAACGAAATAGCGTTCGTTAAAAATATGATAATTACTGTAATAGTCAATTTTTGATTAATACTAACATTAAATTTTAACGAAATTCCAAGTTAATTGATACAAAAATATACATTTTGTAGATTATACTAGGTACCTATTACGTTGTATTTTGAAATTTTATAGTGCATAAACAAAACTGCAAACATTCTAAATCTTTATATTTTTTTTAAAAACTAGTTACGGTTTTTAAAATTCCAATTTACTACTACCTACAGATTCATAAAATGTAACTATAATAATCTACACGAATAAACATGTTCAAGATTTGAAAATATGTCTATTAAAGCCATAAAAAAATCCTATTAAAAGTTACACTTAAAAAACTTTAACTGTATAGAATATAAAGATTGACAACATAGATTATTTCAATCAACAAAATACCTGTATCAAATATGTCAACTATGTACGTACATTTTGCTCAAGCTTTTATGATTCTCCGCCACTGGCAAGAAGCAATCGTTTGATGGGAAGCTACTGCTGCTGACTTGTTTACATTTCTGCGTGTATTGACACGACATACAACTTCAGTGAGTAATTTCGTTGCCGCTGAAGAAGTTGAAACTCTTATTTAAATAAATATTATCTTGTTTACCAAGCATATTGGCAAAATTGAAGAGATACTACAACAATCCATTGAAGGCGGCGAAGTCTCTTTACAGACTCGCAATTCTGTTACGCAAAATAAAAACTTTATAGAATACGAAACATTTATTTCAGTTTCAACGTTTTATTGTAGCATAAAAATTTTCTATTGTTATTAATTTCTCAATGTATAAGTTTCCATTTTCTATTAAAATTTTAATAATAGAAATAGAACATAATAACGTTATTGACTGTTGAAAAACGTACAAGACTAAAACTTAAAAAAAAATTTAAGAAATCGATGTTTTATAAATATACTTGGCTTATTGCAGTTAAAGAAAATAATTTTCCTGCCGAAAAAAATTAACAAAAAAAAAGTTAAAACGGTTAATGTGTCTTTACTCTATTTCTATAATTTTTAGTGAAAGTGGCATAGGTATTAATAACAATATAAAAAACCCATCCATATATTTTTATCACTAATTTTAATACAATAAAACATTAATTTAATTTTCCCCATTACCACTTATGAAACAATTAATATTTTATAATATTAACATTGCCGGCCCCAATAATTCGAAAATTCAGACGTAACAAAAAAGAAAGAATAATAGACAAAGAGCTTAGACTATTTATAATAAGTAAGCTATGAGCTACTCCTAACTAGTTCCCACGCAATATCCTAAAGCGTTTATGAGAAAACTGTAAGTATACTATTTATTATATTTTTAATTTAATATTTAGTTAAGAAATGAAAAAATGTGAATTATTTTGTTATTTATTTGAGTGTCGTTAAAAATAAAGGGAAAAAATGTACACATTAAGCAAAGACTAACAATATAAACCCATATTTATATTAAAAATAATTCAAAATTTAACAAAACGTCACTTTCAACGTAAAATATTATGATTTATGTATTCAACGTTTAATAAATCAATTATAAAGTAGAACTAGGTTCAAATTCTCAATATATTTTCTATTGAATCTTATAACCTGCGCCAATACAAAGTTTTATGAAAACCATAAATTTTCTAGCACGTCTTCCTTTTAAACCAGTACTCATGGATGTACAGTATAGGTATATAGTTTATAAAAGTTATTAAAGCACTTTTATACCAAAACAGGTATTTAGAAGATTATTCGTATATCGGCTATAAAAAATAAGATATGTATACAATATACAGCGTAGGGACAACAAAAAAATTAAATTAAATTAAAAATCTCCTGGCTTGGAGACTTTGAAATGAGTATCGAATTGTGTTAGATTTTCTTTGGAATTTAGAAACAAAATTACAAAGTCGACTAAAAGACAAACAGTAACCGTACAAGATTCTTTTCGTGTATTTACATACCATTGTTCAAATACCGAATAAATGACAGAGAACTGTCATATAGTTTTGATAACCCGTTTAAAATTTTTATAACGTAACTTTCATTCATTTCTTTATACCAAAAATACCTTTAACCTAAAACTTGTTGAAATATAACAAAAATTACTTGTTGAGTTCATGTTATTATACCAAAATTTCGTAAAAATCAAACTAAAATTATTATTTTTTACACGGTATCAAGGTATATTATACTATTTATTCATTTTACCTGTAGAAAAACGAAATAGGTAAAATATATTTACATTACCCACTGAAAATACTCGCACGTAAAAATATTGTAGTTTGATTTAATTTGAGTAGATACATTTTATATTTACCGGACATTATAAGATTATTTAAAAAATAAATTTTCACAATAACTGATTCTTAAAAAAAAAAAAAAAAACAGAAATAAAGAGCCGCCCACATCGCTTAATTTTATATACATTGTGTAGATATATAGTGACAAATGATATTGATAAGATAATTTTAATAAATATAAATCTACATATCTGGAAAAAGTAGATTTTAAACTTTGAAATATTACATCAAATATTAACTCAAAAGAAATGTTTTAAATATATGTGCATGCACTATGTGCGAGTATCGTCAATTTTACTGCTGAAAATAATATCGTAAAATATTGGCATTCTCAGATAATCCAATAACTTTTTAATTTTGCTAATGGATAATTCGTGCCGACGACGCAAACATAGATTCTGCATTCATTTAGATTTACAAATACGGTATTAAGAAAGAAATGAACTAAAAACGTTCGTCTATAAATCAGTTTAATTTCATTAAATACTACATTGACAAATCGTAGTATATCCATACAAGCATATTTTGTATACCTATCTCAAAATAGAACTCGATTTAAGATATTGTGACTTATAAAATCAATTATTATTATCTATTACATTTACTATAAATATTCATATTAAACTCTACAAAACGGGTTTACGAAAACAAATATACAATACAAGAAAATATACATAATATATAATATATATTTATTCTATTTCGTATCAATATTATGTTACAAATATTGTTACAAATATTAATAATTGATATTACTCGTAGACAATAAAAAAAAACTTAAAAAAACATGTTTTTTACAAAAATTTATAAAGTGAGACATGTTTTCGAAATAGGAATAGTTGACCACAAAGTAAGTAATTACCTTTATGATAGAAAATTTAATGCTTTACAAAAATGATTCTATAAAATTTTCACGGACTTACAAATAGTAAAAAAAAGCCACAAAGTCAAAAATTAAAAGCACTATTATTAATTTTTCCATAACTGTATCTGATTATTAAAAATATGATTATGTTTTGCTGTTATTCTTTCATGCCTATATAAATTTGTATGCAATGTTTTGAGTATATATGCGTCGTTTTAATGGTATTAACATAATCAATTTTGATAGTTCTTATGAATGTTGTAGTTTTATTCCGAATAAAGTTGAAAACTACTGAACAAAACAAAAATACTGAAGAGTAACATTAAACATAAATAAAGAATTAGTGAACTACTGAACCGATTCTACTGGGATTTTCGTTTCTTACAATATTAAACATATTCATATGGCATGGTAGATATAAGTGCATATGTGCTATAACCGAGATGTTTAAAGTATAATAAATAAAATAATGATAATCATAAACATCATAAAGTAAGAATTGATTTCAACTTTATTTTAAATATACACCATGCATTAATAAAAGCTGTAGCCATGCAGTAATTATCAATCCCAAGCTAATCTGAATAGATTAAATGCAAACAGTCGATACTTTCCAATCCTAACAACAAAAGGACGCAGCCAGCAACTGCACCAATTATGTTTGAAACTTCAACACGTAATACAACACACACATATTTCAGTTAAGTTCGCATCGCGGTTTTGTCCCAACGACACAAGTTCTCCTATAAACGAGGCTGTAAATCAGGCTCTACAGATTCAATTACAATAGAATCAATATTTCTGCACATTATCAGTATTACAGACATTAGTAAACTACAATAAATCCCGTGTGTTTTTAATTTATTACTCTATTGTTTCCGATGGAATTTTAACCGGGGTAAAATAGCGTAGAAATGATACATGGATAGATATAGTACTATGTGCGGATTTTTAAAATTAATACAAAAATGTTCACAGATACAGCATTGGAATTTTAGAGTTTATTATGTATGAACATACATACGGTTATGAATTTAATACATAATATAATAGGTGTGTTCACCTTTTTCAAACTTACTAAAAATTATATAAAATTAATTAAACAAGCTAAATAATAGTTGTAGATTTAATGACAATATTTTTTCTGTTTATTTTATAAATTATATAAGTAAATTTATTTATTATTACCTATTCGTTAAAGTAATAATAATAATACAGATTTTATTCAGTTAAAGTAGGTACTTATTATGCACAGTGGGATGACTCGGAGAACTGAGATGAGCCCTGAATCAATTAGAGCAGAATACAGATGCGATTTCCATTCAATCAGAGGTAGATTATAAATTAATAATATAATAATATTATCTAAATCTATAAAAGAGTTTGTCTTTAACCACTCACTCATTCACTCACTCACTCATATATCAACGTACAGCCCAAACCCCTGGACCTAAAAACTTGAAATTTCGTAGGTGTCTTCCTTTTATGATGTAAGCATCCACTAAGAAAGGACTTTTCGAAATTCAACCCCTACGGGGTTAAAACAGGTTGTCAAAGTTTGTATAAAAAAATATTTTTTTTGTTCGCATTTAATTGAAACATACTCTACAATATAAATAATGAAGCAGTTATTTCAGCATTTCCCAAAATTTAACCCCTAAAGTGTTAGGAAGGTGGGAAAATTTGTAAAATATTTTTTTTTTATTCACCGAATGAAACATGGCACAAGTAGGTAATCTACAAGACAAATATCAGTTACAAAAATTCAACCCCTATGGGAATAGGGGGGGGGGGTAAAATTTTGATATATTTATCTTCATAATTGTTCATGATTTTAAAGTAAATTCGGACAAATTAATATTCAATTAAAAATTAAATTTCGATTTTCAAGCTCTAATAGCATGGGACGGGGACGAGGATGGATTTAGATATGTTTATCTGCATACCTGCTTTACTTTTAATGGTAAATTCCGGCAAAATAGTCATCAATTAAAATAAAAATTTCAACATTCAACCCATAATGGCGGGGGTAGACAGGGTTTGTGTTTCTGATATGTTTATCTGCATAGCTGCTTACGTTATAATGGTAGTCGGGCAAAATAATCTGCAATAAAAAAATTCAATATTCAACCCATAATGGCGAAGGTGGGCTAAGATCCGGGATATTACGTTTTTTTATAGGTAATGAATAAAAATCAATATAAAAAAAATTAAAATGTCATCCACTATCATGTATGGAAGGTTCTAATTAGTTTCGAAGTTTATGCGAGCGAAGCCGCGGGATTCCGCTAGTAATATTATATATTAATAACCTCACCCTTGTATTTCTTAACATAGGTTTTAGAAGTAATATTTTCTGATATTTATACAGACAGCTACAAGTTACAATTCAATCTTATTTCCAGTGTCATAAAAAATTGAATGTTTGTTAGCTTCCAAGCACTTTGAACAGGGAATTAAGCTTTTATGATAAATTACATGATATTAATTAATTTATATTGTACACTCATCGCTCGATTTACCGACGTTGTTGGTAATTCAACCGCTTGATTTACCGACATTGAGAGGGGCCCCCACCGCCGTACCGACCTCAACGTTAATTGGTGAATTTAAGTTTCGCGCAGAAATATAACAAAGAATATAACAATCGGTGGTATTATGGTGGGGATAGGGGAAGGTCGGTAAATTGCGCGTTTGGCCCGTCAGTAAATCAAGCGGTCGGTAAATCGCGAGATGAGTGTATATAAAACATATCTTGTACGGTGAGTTCTCTGTTCTAGTGAATTCAAGTACAACTAATCTAAAATACAAATCTTACAGAATTAATACACCGTTTAAAGTGCTTGCAGGCTAACTTTTGTTCAATTTCTTTACAATACCGGGCATTACTGCTAGCGAAAAATAATATAATCAATATTAGTAACATAACAATTTTTGTTCAAAGAAATCGGATAATACCTATAATTTAGAGCGTACATTTCTATAGAATGAAACAGATTTCATATAGCATAAAGATCTCAGAAAACCACGTAATTTCCTATCTTTTCAAATAACGATTTTCATTCTATTCTTACATCAAATAAAAAAAATACACGTCATATAACGCATGTAGCAGTAATAGCATGTTCCAGATTTAACGTTTGAGCAGTAAAAAAGAACAGGATATTAACGGAAGCTTTTTTTGAATTCAGAACACACTTGACCTGTAGTATTGACTCAGGATCGGGGTCATTCGTGTTACTAGCGGCAATCTCGGAGTCTGCCAATAGAAACGAATTCACACGACCACAGATGAATCTCAAACAAGTAACTACATACATACACACATACATACATATGGATGTATTACAATTTTAATCGTTATTTGTATAAAACGTCAAAAATTTATAAATAAAACATTACACGCAATCTTTCGATATTCGTAGGATCATCGTAAGAAAAATAAATGAAAAAGGTACAATAATGTGTTTCTCAAAATTTTCAATATACGAGTAGTAAACTTTTGATATTATATCTATATTAAGTTATATTTCAATAATAAAGAATTTTTTAATACACAGCATGTCATCATAAAAAATGAAAAAATATGTCTTCATGATGTCATAACTTTATAGTTATCAAGAAAACAAAAATAAATCGCTTCTAAAAAATGTGCTTAAATTTCCCTTTGAACACTATTAAAGAGAGTTTATTAAAATAGTTACACAAATAAATCACGCAGTATTTATTATTACTAACCTTGTATGTATATCTCTAAAGTGGCATTATTAACAAAAACCGAAAAACAAACAAATGACATTTTCACATTTCATTAGTTCCATTATCACGATGATTTTATCTCTGGTATAGTTGTTCTGCAAAAATAAATGTCGGAATGAACGGATGGCAAATATTTCCATGTCTAGATTTTCACTGTTGGTTTAATTAAGAAAATGTAAATGTAGCATGCACAGTTCTCTTTCAATTAAAGTGTTTAATGATACGTATGATATGATCGTAGAGCGAAGAAAGAGCCCGTTCCATCAGACTAAAACTCAGCCATGTTTTAATGAAATTTATAGCAACTGTATTAAGTCCCAATCACAAGTAAAAAATTAGTTTGCACAAATAATTCTTAAGAAATGCAATTTATGCGCATATTAAAATCTACTGTTTTCTATGAACAGTAGATTTTCTATTAACTTTTAATGTTTTCACTGTTTTTATAGTTTTTAATACATTGTCAAATAGCTTTGAAGACGTTCTTTGTAAAGTGTAATTAAATTAATAAACTCATCCAAATAATTATAGAAAAAAGACAATAATCAAAGTTGTGTATTTATTGTAAATAATTTCACACTAATATTCAAATCGTAGCCATTGGTTTTTCAAGTCATACAAAAAAGAATACTCTATATTTTACCACTTTTATTGGCTTTCATCGTAATGTATTGAATTGAAGTAAAAATAAACTTTGTAAAATATGTAAATGTAAATGGTTGATTTCAATTAGAAAAAATATCATGGGTACCATGGGACTTTCATTTAAGTAATACAGAGAGTAAACAGTGTGCGTGCGTATCTAACCTCTTTAAAAAGAGTTCTAACGACTAACTCATCGACACGACACCCAGTCTAACCACGTAGACCTAGAACCACGAATTTTCATAAGTATCTTCCTTTTAAGACGTTTTTTTCGAAATTCAACCCCTTAGGAGGAGAATATAGTGTTGAATTTGATTTATTTTAATACGTTTATCTACATGAAATAACTATTAGGAAAAAGTAATTAACGCATTTAAAAATTTCAAGTTTACACACAAAATTTTTAACGAATATTTAAAAAATTGCTTACATGTAAAATAATTTTGTGAAAAAAAAACAATATGCCAGAAAAAGGATAAAGCTTGTTGACAACAATTAAAGACTCTAAAAAAATCTATGTTCTCGAAATGTTTTCGAATAACATATTATGTCCTCATGCTTCTTATTAAAATTTTACAACTCCACGAAAAAGTAAATAAAATTTCAATTTAGGAAAAGTATTGAAAATTGGAAATTTCAGACTTCATAAATACTTTTTTATCTATACATCCATTTTATTATAAGAACATATACGATACAATATGACCATATTTTTTTCTATACAATTATGATACATAAATAACATTGATGAATGGTGTATATAGATAATATAATGAATAAATACATAGAAACGCGTACATATTTTAAATTATTTTGTTGGGTAATTTGTATAAAGTAAGCAGCAGTTTCGTAACAAAAATTTCGATCATTTATAAATAAAATAAAAAAGAAACAGCTTGTAAATAAATATGTAAATTTGAAAAAGCTTCATTACATCTGTATTATCTCTAATCAACATCATTTCAACTAATAAACACAATAACCATAAACCTTGAGAAATCTTCGTCCTGAAAGTAATTTGCTCAAATCACCAGCTTTCTGCGTACAGAATGAAAATGAGATGTATTTCGAATACAAATAAAAAGAAAACAATCGAGACGGTATTTTAATTTAAAACGAAACTGCATTCTTACCCATCAATAGCAAATGACTTGTGTAAGTGTCACTGTGAAATATCACTACACGTACATTATTTCATTGCAGAACAATTCTAGGAAACAACACACGCTCAAGAAAAATCACAAACTCCAAAGGAGGGGGAGTGAAACGGACTGAATCAGGCCACAGTGCGTATTAAACACCTTAACCAGTACGTTAAAGTTGATTGTTTGAACCAAGCTAGCTTTTGTTCTTAAAAACCTTGTATATTTACTAAAAGGAAAAAAAAACGAAACCGATATCACATTTTTTTAAATTATAGGACTTAATATCGCCATTTTTAACATTCTGAGTTTATAAAATCTGTTACATATTTACACGTATATAATTATTTATCAAACTTGAAATTTCAACAATTATTAATAGTTTCAAATCTAAAAATTTGAAAAAAACATACAACCAATTCATATTTCCAAGTAATTATTAAAAAATGTATTGAATAATAATAATTTCCATTATAAATTAGTAAGTAGAGGTATGTATTGTAGGTTAAAATTTTTCATAAGCAAACTAAATAACAATATTAAATTAGTGTTCATACTTTTAACTAAATTAAACCAAAACTCACATAATTTAAAGGTATTCGTTAAAAAGTATCTCAAAATCACATTAACAGTTTCTTTAATATAAATACTTAAATTCATTTTTCAAGAACTACAAAATGCGCAAATATCTTTAACTATAGAAAAGATTAAACATGTACAACTGCCTTTAGAAAAAAAACTGTTTCCTCTTTTTCCTATATATGTACCATCATGGCCCCTCACTTTATCCACAGTAAGAAAATTGAAGACACACAAAATAAAATTGATTGCCGTATAAAAATGTGTAGCCGGCAAAACGTGAAAGAATTTCCGAATGATCCGCCGCTACAAATTTTCCGTGTCTCGGGTAAGGATGGGATGCCAATATAACACACACAAAAAACTCGAGAAAATATACTCGAATACATCATTTTTCAAATACCAAACGTAACTGTCGATAGCTGGAGCTGTTGTTGTTTTTTATTAGTTAAAAAATATCCCAAGTATCAATAATGGCGGGTCTGAGCATTGTACGAAACGACTTATAAATCACTGACAAAGAATTACTTTCAAATATATATACGTCATAAAAATATATATCAAAATATTTTAGCACAAAACAACCATTTACGAAATTAATACACATACATTTTCTTCATTATAAAACAAACAACAATATCACAAAACCTACATACATTATTATATTTTTACAACAAAAATTTATTAATTTAGCTAAATATTGTATAATAATAACAAAATGTATTTTAATTACACAAATAAACGATTGATTTTCATACATACACATACATGAAGCAAACTTTTATAAATTAAAATATGTATACAAAATATAATCAATATAATCTTCTTGAATTTGTTTGCTTTACCAAATAAAAAGGTAAACATGTTTATTAATTATAACTCCACGTAGAATTAAAAATTATTTTCGGATTATTTTCCTTGACTTGTGGCTCTGACTCCTTCCTTCGTACCAAATTTCAAGATTCTTGGTCAACGGAAAGTACCCTACAGTACAAATACACTATACAGTCAAAATACGTTTTGAAAGGCAGTATCTTTTTACTACATTGAATTGGAAACTTGAATATTTTTTTACAGAACTATGAGGCTATAGACCTTCAAATTTGACATTAATTTCAAATTGATACCTCAAGCCGATCCTGAGAAAAGACGGACAACAAAGTGATTCTATAAGGGTTTCGTTTTTACATGTATATGTAAACAAAACTACAGAATAGATGCCTCTATATAAGTAGAATGTTTAAAAAAATTCCATAATATGAACACAAATAAATATTGTTTTCTTAGAAAATACAAAGTGATATAAAGAAAACTAGTAGAAGCAGAAAAAAGTCCAAAATATAATAAGAACGGATCTTCGAACGCAAAAAATGATAAAAATCAAATTCAATACTTTTATACTTGCCAAAAATAAAATAAAAAAGATAGTAAAGTAAAATAAACAACACATTCAAAATACAAATATTCCGATTTCGTGTCAAGTCTCATCTCGAAGTAAAAACAGTCACAACTACTTTCGGAGATTGGGTGTCAGACAGGCAATATGAGGATCACAGGCGAGTGGCAACTACGAGTGGCTCAAAGGTAAGAAGACAGTATTCCGTGTACTGTATTCTATTACAAATCGAATTGGGTGTCTCGTAAAAAGTGTTAGATCTGCTTGTCGGCATTTCAACACACATACACACACACACATTTTGCTCTGGAGACAAATTACGCGTACTACGCTAAACGTGACAGTAGAGTTTATGGAACTGATACTGTTCAAGAAAGCAATTTGTTTTCCTCGGAGCTAAACTTGTGGAATTATCTCATATATCTTCTTGATACAGTGGTCGAAAAGATTTGATTGTTATGTGACCACATTTTGATTAGTGTAAGTGCTGTCAATATTTTCAACTCTGAAACGTTATTTTAAGGAAATATTTTTCTAATTTATTTATAATGATGCCCAGTTTCCCGAACGACAGATATCTTACAGATACAACTTTTTCATTCCTGAATTCAACTAATGTTTCGCTCTTAAAACTATATCTTACACTGTCAGTTTAAAGGACTCCGATTAGTCAAATCTTAAATTACCAAACAGTTTGAGGTAAACTATAGATACCTGTTATTTGTAAAACCGAATGTAAAAGAACATTTTTTTAATTAAACATCCAACAGACAACCTACTTTACTTTAAAAAATTAAAAGGATCATTGGTTTAAAATTTCGGCTTGAAATATAATACTAAACATTATTATTATAATCCCATAAAAATATTAAGAAATACATGTACAAAACAACTATCTACTAAATCTTTTATTACAAATGCATTTCTGAACCCAATCTCAATGACTATTGATGAAGTACAATCTATGTAATGGAAGATCTTCACGTGCATCCACTGTAGAATCAGCCTCAACTATACAAGTTAAACATATATATACACAGAAAACCTAGGGATGTCCATTTTTAGAGATAGAAATTTATAAAAAAAAACACTTATTTTTCTAAATTAGTGTAGGTATACCGTTACTTAACTTTACATAAAATTGCAGTAAAATTAATAACAATTAAGGCCGCACAAACTCTAATAATAATTTATTATTCGTTAAAGTAAGCTACCGATATTTTAATCATTTTAACCCATACTAAGTTTCAACCTTTTTAATGAAGCGTATATAGCGGATACATATATCTACTTTAAAGAGAAAAAGTTAATGTATCGACAATTACAATTTTTATTTGTTTGTTTAGTAAACAGAGGAAATTTTTCCATCCCTACAAACATCCGCCACACGTTTCAGATTGACTGTACTTGTGAGATTTGGTTCAAACCTGGTAGTTTACGCGATTCGATAAAAATAAGATATTCTGTTTGAATATAAATAGACTGCCAGATAAAATAAATTGTGGATTTACTTCAAACGGCATTTGCTATCCTTTTTAAAAGGATAAATAAATAACCGGTTTTCTATTTATCCGTTCATGAATAAATCCTTCTTTAAAAGCTATTAAAATAAAATATGATAACGGAATACTGAACCGTAAGGAAAACACAAATTATTTTAGGACGAAATTGGAAAGTACATTAATTAAAGCTTTAGTATACATATTTAAAAATTAATGCGTTTGATATAAAGTGAAGGTAGACTAAAGGAAAATTTTATATTGTTGTGGAACTAATTATTCATAAAATATGAACACTCAAACAAATGGTTGTAATTTCAATACAAACATTTAATTGATAAAAAAAGTCATGTTTTTTATAATTTCCATTCACTAGGAAGATTATTATTTTGTGTTCACTAGTTAATCGAATTAGCCGCTTAAATCATGCCGCCGGTTATTATTTTTCAAAAGTTCAAGTTTCATTTCTTGAAACTTATTAATAAGGATACACTACGCCAGAATAAAGTTTTATCAAACTGGAATACTAAGAAGACCATAAAACTTCATCTTTTCAGTGAAGTCAACAAACAGTTTTGTCACCCTTAATATTGCACAAATTAGTATACCTAACTAAATAAGAAACCGAGTTTTCTCGAAATCCGGATTTTAATGGAATTACATATTTAGAAATTTGTTTATCTAAAACATTTGTCTTACATATTTCAAAAATAATTCGAAAATCCAAAAATCGACAAGGATAAACATCCGTTTCCGGTTGAGTGATCGTTTTAAAAATAAGTTGGTTGTCTTCATATACGAAAAACAGGAAAATGATGTAATTGATAGATTTAGGGGTAAGAAAAAATGAAACGGTTAATTCAATCAATGGTTATTAGTATTAGAGTAAAAAACTCATAGAACAAATGTGCTCATTATAATAATCGGCATTTGTTTTCTATTTTATCTATCAATATAGTAAAACTCATAATGTATTCATAAAGACAAAATCATAAAGATAAGAACAAACCAGAAATCTACATACGTATATTATTTTTATAGCCAAAAAGTTAGAGAATAATATCTTCCGTTGCTTACTACACTACCAGTTTCCACATTTTCAATCGTACAAGACCGAGATATTAATTGTACAATTTCAGACAATGCATATTCAACTCGTACTCTACACACATTAACAGCGCATTGCTACTCCGAGACCCCGAGCACAATGGGCGATGTGCATTTCCAGCAATGGCGGCATCCACTTTGAGACTTGGTGCCGGGGTAATTATAAAGTCAAATCGGGATACGAACATTACGAAAATATTACACAGGGATGGCACTTTCTGTTCCATTACCATTTGGTAGATTGCGTTTTGTTTATTTCACACATTGTTTTGTTCTAGCTAGAGATTATCTCAAATACGCTACAACTGTAATGCTTTAATAAGATAGGTATAATGTATTAAAAACAGAGTTTTTAAATCAAATTAATATAGTGTATAACAAGCGTGAGAGAAATGTTTTAATTTTATATTATCTACAATGAAAATCTACCAAAATATTTTGTTTTACTTTTGATCACTAGCGAATTATTTAAAATAGCATGAAGAATAATGCCAGTAATCTAATCAATTCAGTGTAGATATGCATGATATATGAAAATAAGCATACACAAACTAGGGGACGTAACAAATGATTCCAGGGGTGTGCTGACGATCATGATTTAATTTTAACAGTAAGAAATTTAGGTCAAGACGACGATGCGCTCAAGATTATCGGATATTATCATAATTGAGAATTATGGTTTCATCAATTAAACCGATATTAGACAAAATTGCCAGTAAGAAACAAGTCCATATATCCCATCCTACAAACCTATTAATACAAAATTCATTTTTTTTATTTATATCTAGGCATAATGACTAATTTTAAAAAGCTATTCTATGATGATCTTACATGTCTCCTATTTCCAAAAAAATACTTATTTCTGCAGAAAATAAAGGTTTAATCGCAAAAATTGACTCTTTTAAAACTAATTTTGAATTTGACGCCAAAACGCTCGCATGTCACATTTCAGAGTTGTGACGACACTTGTCAACAATAATAAAACATTCAGAGTTAGACAATAATTTAATTCTTTTGTGTGTTAATAATGAATTCCAAAGTATATAAGTTCTTAAATAAGGTATGTACCTAATAATCTTATAAGAAGAATTGATATTTGTCTAAAATAAAAGTCAATCACTTTTGACGTTTACTGATACGTTACGCCATTCGCTCTGATTGGTGTTCCATTAACATGGCGGATTGATGTATTTTGCATTTTTATTTAACAAAAATTATATTAATCTCGCTTTTAATATAAAAATAAATACCTTTTTTAGAATCTTTTTAATCAATTTCAATATTTATAATCATAATTTCAATGACACTTTGTTTGTGGTACAAAACACCATTTTTTACTTATTTTATCCATTTTATTTTCATAAATGAACATTGAAACTTTCCGTATACTAGTCGATTTTAAAATAGAGTCAAAATACAAACTCGTTAGCTAATAGTGAGAAACGTTCATTTTTTTTTAAATTTAATCAATTATTACTTTTTTAATTATCAAAACGAAAAAATCTGTATTTCATAATTTTAATTTATCTATACAAGTATTAATATTATAACTGACAAATGTAAAAATTACGAATAACCCGGGGAAAAATTTAGATCTGAAGTGATCTTGATAGATCTGCATTTTGAGAGCAATTATATTTGTTCACTGGTTTTTGATCTGTGGAGACATTCAAAGATCTACAATAATCTACAAAGATATCTGAAGATCATTGTAACGTTGAATTCAATCTCTATCACGACCTACAACGATCCTTAGAGATCTTTGTAGATCGTTGTAGATCTTTATAGGTCGTTGTAGATCTTTGCGGGACTCCACAAATCAAAAACCAGTGAAAAAATATTATGTCTCAAAATGCAGATCTATCAATATCTGATTTGATCACTTCAGATCTAAAAAAAATTCATGGAAAGATAGGTAAACTTTCTTATCTATACGAATAATATTCGATACAACTTTTATATTTTAATTACTTGTACATTCTTTTTTTTAATGTTCCTTAGTTATATATATGGTAATCATATCGATACATTAAAATTTATATTATCTCAACTCACACTATAATAAATATCCAAGTTTATGTAAAATTCCGAACAAAATAAACACCTTTAACAATTAATTTGCAAGAAGCAAGTGATTATTGTCATACCAACTCTAGAAAACAGATTCAACCGTAAATCAAACGGATGTATCTTGTTTATGAACCTATTCAAGTCGGGCATGCTATTTCATTTATAGAACGGATATTATAATGAAATTGAATGTCAACCCGAGCTACATCCACCTTCCGAGTTATTTACGGTTTTATCGCACGATGAAAATATTCGATGCATTTTTATCAACAGTGTTCAATTATTATTAATTACTTATGTTTTCGCCAGGGCAAAATAAAGTCGTCTACTATTATTGAATTTTGAGTGTTTAAACATAAAATTGATCTTTTTTATTATTTTATTATATAGTAGATTTCGTAATAAATGATTATTTGAAAATATACTACTACGTACAGCCAAACAAATATACGTTTGAAATACGTTCAATAGAGCCCTGAAGATGAATAGTGCTATTATTAATTAAACGACCAAACCGACGCGACGCGTTTTAAAAGCATATGAAACACATAATCTTTTTTTGGTTAAGATATCGTCGCATCACACGAAAAGTATCCTATATCCAGCTCTGGCTGAGTAACCACCTATATCCAGACCTGGCTTAGTAACCACCTATATCCAGCACTGGCTGAGTAACCACCTATATCCAGATCTGGCTGAATAACCACCTATATCCAGATCTGGCTGAGTAACCACCTATATCCAGACCTGGCTGAGTAACCACCTATATCCAGCACTGGCTGAGTAACCACCTATATCCAGATCTGGCTGAATAACCACCTATATCCAGATCTGGCTGAGTAACCACCTATATCCAGACCTGGCTGAGTAACCACCTATATCCAGCTCTGGCTGAGTAACCACCTATATCCAGATCTGGCTGAATAACCACCTATATCCAGATCTGGCTGAGTAACCACCTATATCAAAGTCTGGCTGAAAATCATCCTATCTCATGAACACATTTTTGTTTTCAAAATTTGTAGTGGTAACTCTGGTATTAGCCAGTCCGTGTTGGCATTGCATTTCTAAGTATTTTTTTACTAAATATTATAGTTTTTCACTCATTAAATATTTATTTTATACATTTTATTAAATTTATTTTGTACCAATAGAAATTTTACTTGAAAATATTGCATAAAGATGTCACATATAATTATAATTATTATAGTTATACATATACTCGTCAAAAAAATTAAGGGATTGAAATATTGCTACAAAAATAGGGTATTATTCAAAATATAAATAAATAAATTTATTGAAATCACTTATTTTCAAAGTTTTTGCAAATTAAAATTTAATTGATTTTACACCTATGTATAGTTGATTATAAAATAAGAAAGTTAATGATTTTTTTTTATTTGGACAAAATCTCTTAATGTCATTTGAATGCGTGTCATTTCTCAATTTCCAATTTTTTAATTTGAGCTTCGAATTTTTTTATACTTGTTATTTGATACTAATTTATGCCACATAAGAACAATTTATGTTTTATAATTTTTTTCAAGTATCAGGTGTTTCAGAATGTCCGAAACTAGATTTAATTTCCCGTTGTTTTCTTTAAAATTTTAATGAAACTATCCATTTTTTCACCTTTCCTGAATCCATTTGAACTATTTTCGTCATGATGTCTGTAGACGCTATTACTTAAATACGAAAGGTCGTAGAAGGGTGAAATTTTATATTAAAAATAAATTTTTATCTGGGAAAACAAACTTTTATTTTTCAACCGGCTACGGATGTTTATATACTAATGTCGATTTTTAAATTTTTCGAACTATTTTTAAAATAGTGCAAATTAGAGAAAAATTACCTAGTTAAAAATTGTAGGTAATATTATTATTTATATTTTATGTTCTATTAATTTTTTATAATAAAATTTTGTTTGATTTTTTTTAAAACATTTCAAATGGTTATAAGAATCAGAAAGTAGTTTTTATCGAATGAATGATAATTACAAATTACAACCCTTCATCAGTGACAGGAGGAGGAGAAATATTGAAGGTTCAAATTCCTATGAAAATAAGCTTAACTTTGTTATGCTAATGTATTTAAGGTAAAACTTTTATTAAAAATCTATAGGCGTTTTTACAGACCCCTCCCCCTACCCCTTAACGTGTGAAGTAATTTATGGATGATTCCTTGATATAAATAATTACAAATAGGTATACCTATATATAATTATATATATATTATTTTTACTATTTTTATAAACAGTACAAAATAAATTTAATAAAATTTATAATATTAATATTTAGTAAAAAAATACTTAGAAAGTGTGAATGAATGCGCAATGCCAACACGGACTGGCTAATACCAGAGTTACCACTACAAATTTTGAAAACAAAAATGTGTTCATGAGATAGGATGATTTTCAGCCAGACTTTGATATAGGTGGTTACTCAGCCAGATCTGGATATAGGTGGTTATTCAGCCAGATCTGGATATAGGTGGTTACTCAGCCAGAGCTGGATATAGGTTGTTACTCAGCCAGATCTGGATATAGGTGGTTACTCAGCCAGATCTGGATATAGGTGGTTACTCAGCCAGAGCTGGATATAGGATACTTTTCGTGTCATGCGACGATATAAAATATCAACTTATTGAACGAGCAAAGTATGGCCTCAGCCTTAATACCAGTGTTACTTAAACTATTGTCAGATGTCTGCGAAATAAAATTTAGCATGAAGTATAGAATTTATAGAACATTGCCAGGTTCGGATTTTTCAATCAATACATAAATAAACGGATTTATTATGCATCCAAACTAGGCCTGGGCTCCTATTCTCGAATTCGTTCGACTTTTTCTCATTCGAAATTATTAAACTAAAACTAAGTCACCAAGTTATTTACTAGAATCTCGATTGAGTAAATTTTTACACAATGAAAAATCTCAACTGCTCCTGGGCATGCGAGATTTAAAATCTCGAATAGACATATTCTCGAGTGAGCTCGAGAATAGGAGCCCAGACTGAAACGATATAAGTAAAATTTAACAATTTGGTATTAATCAAATTAAATACCGCCGTTCTGTGAAAGTCATAAAAGAGTCCCCGCAAAACGAAAAAAATATAATTATCCATTAATTTTATAAATTAGGTTTTGGTTCTCAAGATTTAAAATTATTTTTTTAGCTAGTAATACCTAGGTATATCGGTTCGATATCGAATATTTCTGTATTGAATAATTCATGTGAAAGAAGAAATCGACACTCTTCAAGATATGGAAACTTATGATGAATTTGCAAAATACTACAAAAAAAATATAACATAAATAAAAATGTTATCTCATATTTTAATAAATTAGGGTTACCCACGGGTTATTGAAATTGTTTGAGAGATAGTAAAATGTAACAGCAATTTCTAAACAATTGTGTTTTGTGAGAGAGAATATATACCAAAAATATGGTGAGGAAACAACATTTTAATATAAATTAGATCTAATAAAAATAGCTACCAAGAATATAGATTATTAAGAAAAAGTTAACTTGATTAAATTCCAATTAAAGAAAAATCAGCTTAAAAAATATATATATATGTAGTAACAACCAGATTATGGCCATGAAATAGTAAAAAATGAATTATGTTTTATTAAGCAACGTTCTGATAAAAGTGATAATATTGGTAAAGAAAAAAATGGGTTTGATTTAAATTAAAATATACCAATATACGACATTTTAAATGTGACCTTTACAACCATAGCTAAAACACAAAAGAAATTTGTCTAGACATAAATTAGCACATACTAATGAATGCATATTAATAAACAACCTTTTAAATGCAACCATTGTGAAAATAGGTCTACAGAGAAACATCATTTAGTTAAACATAAATTAACACATATTAAAGAACGACCCTATAAATGCAAAAAGTGTGAATATTGCTTTATACAGAAATCGCATGTTATAAAACATAAATGAATGCATATTAAGGAACAACTATAGTTTGGTTAGTTTATAACTACTCAACATATCGGATCGATACACAAGTTTGTACTGTTTTTATGAAATGACCCCCACTATTCATATAAAAAATGGGGTTCAGTGAATTTGGCTTAAACTATGCCAATCCATTACATCATAAGAGCAAGAGAAAAAAAGCAACATAGTGTATTCACACTATACATTACATTGTTAATATTATTGTATACTCAGTATACTGTAACAACCATTCTGGTAGATTATTATCCAGTATTATAAAGAAGCTAACAAAATTTGTTAGCTAAAGGTGGCTACAGACGTAACTACATGCTTGACAACACCGCTTGATCAATCCGTTTGATCAAGCATATTGTAGCGTGTGTATGGTAATTTCGCTCAAGCATTATGATTGCACAATCCGCTTGAAGATTGATTGAATTTTAATCATACCGCTTGTACAATCCGCGATTGATCAAGCGGTCTCAACGTGTGTACCTGTTTGTACAAGCAAACGTTGTTGTGTGCAGCTGTACATGTGATAACAAACTGCCGCTTGTACAAGCATATGCTTGTGCGTGTGGTGGCGCAGCGAAATTGTGCGTGCTTGATCAAACGGATTGATCAAGCGGTGTTGTCAAGCATGTAGTTACGTCTGTAGCCACCTTAACAAGCACTTTCAAATGAGATATCAAACATATATGACAGTTCCTTTGAAGTATCATTAAAAAAAATCTTGCATATTAAGTAACAACATTAATGATATTGAAAAAGTAGTGATATTATGAAAATTATTTCGCACAGTTACTCACCAACTGTTTTATAGTAAATTGGAGTATCACTAATCTAAATTCTAAAACAAATCCATAGATAGTAACAAAGAATTTGTTGAAAGTGCTTATTAGCTAACAAATTTTGTTAGCTCTTTTATAATACCAGACATAAAGTATTTAGTCCCATCGTATCTCATTATTGTTATACACATCACTTTGGAAACATTATACAGAACTGCATTGAATCCCATCTCTATTAGAATAATGTGGGGTCCTCTAAAATAACAATAATACATTATCCTGCATTGTTTGCGATTATACATGGGAAATGTTAATTTTTTGTACTTGATACTCGATTTTCTTTAACCAATAAAGAACATAAACATCTACGAATTAAAAAATACAGGATATAATCAAATAAACTATATTAATTTGTAAATGAAAAATTTTATGTTTGGGCTGATGACATATCTTTGCTGCCAACTAATACATTTGTTAGTAATTGTACATACTTAAAGATTATGGCTGGCCGATATATTTGTATTTCTGAGATGCAAAATCTTTTCGTTTTAAAAGAAAAAAAAATGTAAATACATGGCATTTTGTCGGGACTAGAATGTTATTTCGTGTTAACCGATTATTCATGTTAAGCATTTTCTGTTAAAAGATTTCCACTGTATAGGTATTATACAAGAATTGTACTTTAATATAGAATGATTATAAAATAATTGCCGTAAACTGTACACTTCTTGTGTTACAAGAAAATTGAGAAACTGTAGTTTCTTAGTCACTTAAACTAAATATTTACACCTAACCACAATAAAACAATGTCACTCGACATTCACAAGAAGTCCTCGCCAGAAGACTAATACTTCCAGACTTGCTTTTTAGTTTATGTGACTTATGTATTTCTTCTATTGTATACTAGAATCATTATATTGCTCCCTGACAACCACCAAATAAATTCAGGTACAAGATTTTGTAATTAACAAAAAGGTTAAAACTCTTATGTCCGGTATTATAAAGGTGCTTGCAAATATGCAAGCTTGCTAGCACTCTCAAATGAGATATCAAACATATATGACAGTTCTCTTGGAGTTTGTGATGACTTTGACAACTTTCGTGCAAGCGTTGTATGTAAACACCAATGGTATTAAAACAGTGGTGCTATTATGAAAATTATCTTATACGGTCAGAGTTGCCAACTGTGTTACAATACGTTGAAGTATCACTGCTCAAAACTCCATAGCTAATCCATAGATACTATAACAAAATTAATAACCTCATATATGAGTGTTAGCAAGCTTGCTATGTCCCTTATAATACCGGACATTAGAATTCTTAAAATATACATATATTATTTTAATTCATATTTTGCAGTAGAATATTTCAATTTATGCATTTTTTTTATTTCCTGTTCCTTCTCTAACTTTTTTATTTATTATATATTTTCATTTAAATAATAACACTCACCTGTAAACTGGGATGACAGCTAAGTTCTAAAAGTGTTTTGACAACTCCAACATGTCCTTTATTTACTGCAATGTGCAATGCAGTTTGTCGTCGCTTATTTCTAGCATTTAAATCAGCGCCTGCTTTTGCTAACAGCTCCATTACAGCTGGTTCATCGCCAAAGGCAGCATGGTGTACAGCACGATCGCCATCTTTGTCTTCCATCTCCACATCAGCCTTATATCTCAATAATACTTTTATAACTTCCAAATGACCGTTTTGGCTGGCTGCTTGTAACGCAGTGTGACCAGCAAATACGCCATTGACATCAGCACCTGATGATGATCCTTGTTTTAAGTTATCCTCACATTTTTGAGCATCACCGTTAGCAGCCATTTTTACAAGTTCTTCATTAACATCACCAGATACATGTGTTTCAAATAATTTCTTTAAGAGTGCATTTAATCTTTCACCACTAGAATTACCAGGCACTGAACCGTCAGAACCAGCAACTTTAGTAACTGCAAGTGGATTATATGTCCACGATGTAGAACATACTTCGACTTTTAAATCATTGTCATGATATATTTGTTGAACTCGACCGATCTTTCCCAAAGTCTGAAAACAAAAAGTTATATTATAAATAACCAAACAATTTAAATCAGCTATGATATTTTTTTGTGAGGCAATTTCTGTAAATAACAATAACATTAAAATCAAAGTAGTGAGATTTAGAACTTCTTATTCCAATAGGTATGGTGACCAGAATTATAAAAATAAAAAAAGAGGACAAAATTCCTAAATAGAGGTAGCCTCCCTACCATTTAGAAAACTCCTAGAAAAAAGGTCACTTTATTTTTGGACCTTGAAAATTTTATTAAAATTTCTTTAAAATTTTTTTTAAAGTGAATTGATATGTTTTTCTTGCAAATATGTACTTGTATGTATAGTACAATATACAAAAACAGAATTATAAATAATTCTTATAAATTAAAATGAAATTGAAAATTTTAATTCAGTTTTATTTTTTTTAATTTCAGTCAGTTAAATATATTAATACATGATATAGTCATAAATTTTACGTCAATAATATAATTATTAATTTCAATAATTATTATTCTTTTTGAGAAAAATAAAATATTTATTTTTTTGTAATTTAATGGATAACATCTTTATTTTACTAAATAACAAAAAAAGAGGACAAGTTTTCTATAGAGGACAGTTTGCCAAAATAGAAGACTGTCCACTTCAAAAGAGGACGGATGATCACCTTATATTAAAACTAATTAACAAATCAAAATTACTAGATGTTACTTTATAAAATGCAACTTTCATCATTTGATGCCATTATGAATTAAATGAGAATATTATATTTTAGATAAAAACAAAATAAAGTCAATGAACGTAGTATGAAAGTAAAAATACTTCACATTAGTTCAACATAGCTAAATGGCAACCAGGAAACATATCAATAGAAAGATGAATTATTACGTTTTTGTAAGTCTTAAATTAAATATGAGCTTAAAATAAAACAAAAAGTAAATTAAGAAATAATCCTACCGGTGTCATTGCTTCTGCCCATTCTCCATGACCTCTTTGAAGCATTTTTATTCTTTCCAAATCACTACATATTTGAACAACATCACCGACGGCAAATTGTTGCTGTGGAGTTTCATTTATTGGAACTGCTGCAGCAACCTTTGTTAGAACGGCAGGGTTAAATGTCCAACGGTTCCCACTTTGGTAGGATACAACAATGTCATTATCTTCATCTATACCTACGACAGAGCCAGTAGATCCAAGACACTCAAACATTCCATCTGTCCAACCACCGTGACCATGCTGAAGTGATTGAACAATTTCAAGTTCTAAATCGATTTGGACCTAAAAACAAAAAGTTTATCATTTTCATATTTATATATTCAATTATAGTCTGTTTCATTTAAGTTTGCAGTGGTGACCGAGGTTTTTGACGGAACGAATCACGATTCCTACCGTCAAATCCCCCGCAACCACTGCAAACTTAAATGAAACAGACTATAAGTAATTCAGTACAGATTCAAGTTTTATTATCCTCCAAATTGACATTTTCACATAAATAAAATACATTTTAAGTTTTTAAGTATGTAAATAAATTAATATTAATTTTATGATTTGTATTCTTTACAAGTAACTATTTTACTACTTCTGTTTTTAACAATACTTACAATTTGGTTAATACGGAAAACATTAGTGGTCACTATCAGAATTGTCAATAATCACGTATAGTTATTCAAAATAGAGTTGATTTGTTTGATAGAATTATTGAAAAACAGTTTGTTGCGGTGAAGATTCAATCTCCAATTTTACACTATATTAACCCTTTTTCGCCCCAATGTTATTCTGAATAACTATATACGTGATTACTGACAATTCTGACAACGGCCATCTATGTTAACCATATCAACTAAAATTTTCTAATTTTTCTATTTTTTATTTTAAGCTAGCTAAAAAAAATAAGCCCGTCACATATTATTAAAATAAAAAATATTTACTTGATCACCGATTTGTAATAACTGTTGGCCTGCTGTACGGCTTGGTCCATGTTCACCCAATAACGGTAAATGGTCTCGAAATACCGTCTGTCCTTTAGCATCATTTACAACTTTTAAATCTGCCATACCTTCAAAACCAACACGATATAAATTTTTAGCTCCATTATCCCATATAACATACGCAGCCGATCGTGGGCTTGCAGATGACCAATCTTGAATTTCATTTATTTTTCCTCTGCGTCCGTTCCCACCATCCTGATCCTCCCATTGCCAATCTACACCACGTACAACACGTGCACCAGGAAATATGCCACGGATTGCAATTTTCTTACTTTTACGACGTGGCTCTAACAAAGTCCTCTCACTTCCAGGAGTGGTGATGCGATAGAAACGATGACGCATATGATGTTTTTCACCATGATAACAAATCGAACATAAATCGTAATTACCACATTCAGCACATTTCCATCGTATACCAAATATTGGTTGCTGTCGACAAGTATCACACATTGTTCCTTCGTGTCTCACACCAGTTGGAGCACTATCTAATATTCTTAAATCAAATGCTCCAGAACAACGGTAATTTGCAGCCGTTCCGTTATCCCATACTACAACAACTTCTTCAGGAGATTCAAAATTACGAACTGTTCCAACATGTCCTTCTCCGCCATCCTAAAAAATATATATATTTATATTTTTAAAATAACTGAAACCACAAATGCAAATAATTGCATTTCGGTTGTAGTAATTTTTTATAATCAGTTTTACAAAGAATTATAAATAACTAGGTATACATTTTAAATATCTTAATTGACGGAAACAAATAATACAAACAACTAATTTATATTATAAAATCTACAAGTGTTACGAAAATGATATTCTCGTATAAATAATTTTTGTATAATATAACCTGCTTTCCCCATTTCCAATCTGGTCCTCTAATTACACGAGTTCCTACACCTTCCATCATAAATCGTGTTGAACGAGCTGCAAGTACAGAGCCTGTTGTCACTGGTTCCATTCTTAAAGTATTTTATTAACTCAAAATAATATTTAAAAACTAAATCTTATTCTAATGTACACATACACACATTCGCTAAAAACAGCGTTGACATTTGAAGAAAGTGTAAGCATGCGCACATTCAGATTGTAGAATGTCAGATTTGAAATTTTGGTACTGCCAACCTAATTGTAAGTAAAAACAAATATTTTATTTAAAATTTTATGTTTTGTGCACGCAGTAATAAATTGAGCACATTCTTTTATTGTTTTATCTTAATAAAAACATATGATATATTATATATTAGTAAATTATATAAATATATGATAAAATCTAATTATCCAGTTCCCACATATTTTATATTTAGTATTTATTTTTCAATTAACAAAGTGTTAAAAAGAATTTATGCACAAATTTTGTAATTCAATTTAGGTACGTCTATAAAACCAAAAAGGCCAAAGAGAATGTAATTTGAAACGACGTTATAACCATTATCCCCTATAAATGCTATACTGGTTACAGCTAGGCCCCTCTTTCCCACTGGGCACTCTGGGCACATGCCCAAGGCCCCGCAATCGATAGGGGCCTCCATATCACCAAACGATAATCGATATTTATTACCGAAAAACATATTTATTTCGAAAAAATCAAACAATGATGGCATTAATGACTGACTACAATACCTACTTGCTAATTAGCTTTTACATGCGCGAAGCTACTCTACTCTCGCCCGAAAATCAGGCTTTCAAATTTCAGCATATTTAGATTTTAAATATATAAAAATACAATTTAATGGTGTACTAACTACCTACACTGTTTTAAAGAAAAGTGAGCTAGTTTTTCATATACTTAATTTTTGAAATGAAAACTTCTTTAGCCCCGTTGGTGATTTGAAAAATAGATAGATTTTGAAGAAGTGATTAACGATTTTGCCCATCTCAAATCTAGAACTAACCTGTGAATGCTAAAAGAGTTACTTTTGTGGATTATATCGTATTATATATTCATTTAATGTGACTGTAAAGAAATAAAAATAAATCTAGAACCTTGCTTTTCTACTTTCTTTGTCTATTTTAACAAAATAGTGCTCTATCAAGGTCATAGGGGCCCCAATATCCGAATGTGCCCAGGTCCTCCAATAGGTTTAAAACGGCCCTGGTTACAGTGCCGGATTTATCAATAAGCAAAGTAAGCAATTGCTTAGGGCATCTGATTCCGGAGGGCCCTATCAGACTGACTTAATGTAAAACTTGATATACGACGTACATCAAGTTTTACATGAAATTTTTTTTACAAAAATAATGCAAAAATAATTCTTTTTTTTCAATTTAATATCAATTTCATTACTTCACTAAATCATTCTCATTTGATTCATTTTATCCTTCACTTTAAAATACAGGGTGTTTGGTTCGGCGATACGAATATTTTGAAGGAAGGTAGAATGAATCATTTGGATGTGATTTAAGCAAATATACCTATATACAAAGTGCTACAGTTTTTTTATATCGGCCTTTTTAGTAAATTTTTGAGAAAACCCAGATTTATACATATTAATGGCGAAAGTTCAAAAGTTAAAGGGCCCATATTTTTCAAACAAGATTTTTATATTACTTAAATGTCTATGCTACACTTTCAGATCAAAATAAAATTTATGAATAACAAAAACAAAGAATGGCTGCAGGTTAACATTTGAAAATTTATAAAACTTTAATAAAATTATTTCTTTAAAAAATTATTTTATAAAATCTAGCACACTTACAGATGTTCAAATGGTCTTAAAAACTGCTCTATTTCATACCTTTTCGAAAAACCTACCGTATTACCTACATGAACGGGCTACTTTTGTGAAAAAAACTTACATTTATCTGAGAATAAGTAAGATTTTTACATTTTTCCAGTGAGTTGATCCTAGTGTGCTAATTTACCAAAATTTACCAAAAACCGAACAAAAATCGTCATTAGTCTGAAGGGTCATCATTTTCAAGCATTTGTACAGGAGTAAGTGTTACTCTGTCCAATGAGTATAAAAAAATGTTTGAAAAGTACCCGCATCATGTTTTTTTACGACTTATTAAGATTAGCATACTTGGATCAACTCACTGGAAAAATGTAAAAATCTTACTTATTTTCACATAAATGTATGTTTTTTTCACAAAAATAGCCCGTTCATGTAGGTAATACGGTAGGTTTTTCGAAAGGGTATTAAATAGAGCAGTTCTTAAAATCATTTGAAGATCTGTAAGTGCGCTAGATTTTATAAAATAATTTTTTAAAGAATTAATTTTATCCAAGTTTTAAAAGTTTTCAAATGTTAACCTGCAGCCATTTTTTGTTTTTGTGATTCATCAATTTTATTTTGATCTGATAGTGTAGCATAGACATTTAAGTAATATAAAAATCATGTTTGAAAAATATGGGCACTCTAACATTTGAAGTATTGCCGTTAACATGTATTAATCTGGGTTTTTTCAAAAATTTACTAAAAAGGCCGATATAAAAAAACTGTAGCACTTTGTATATAGGTATATTTGCTTAAATCACTTCCAAATGACTCATTCTACCTTCCTTCAAAATATTCGTATCGCCGAACCAAACACCCTGTATAATATTATTTTGGTAAACTAAAAATTGATTGATAAAAGAAAAGGACCTTGAGATAATTAGTGCTTAGGGCATCACATAGTCTAAATCCAGCACTGACTGATTATATCTAAATATAAATGTTTGTAAAGATTTTCCCGATTTTAGCTCCCTAGACATGGCTTAGGCTTACAAGGGGAACCTTTCAGTGGGCCGGTTTGGATTTTCTTCATATTGAAATATGTTGTGAAGGGGGGTCCCCTGATAACACCTATACCCGGTTTTGGGCGCAGATGGGCAATAGTTTAAAAATTATGACCCAAAATATATTTTAATGTTGCATATATATCTATATGTTAAGTCTATTTATATAAGCGTCTGTTGACCTAGCGGTTATGATAATAGTCCGGTAATCAATGCACTCGTGGTTCGAGTCCTCTTGAGTTTGTATTTTTATTTTTAATTGCAAACAGTGACATTATTTAAATATATTATTCTCCTGTAAAATATCTTATGAATTTATTTATTTTCAATGTTTATTGTTCAAAATGTGCAATTTAATTTAATTTTTTAAATTTTGTTGATAAACAATTCAAAACTGGGATTGTAAATAAAAAAATATATAATTTATGCTCAAGTAATTTATTTATTTATGAACGGTTGACAACATTTTGGAAGGTATCTATCGTACTTTATACATAAAAACATATTACACCAAGAACATTTTATAAATGGTTGAATATTTAAACAATTTATACATTTATTTATTAATAATTCTTATGGCATAATTGTCCATATAACCACTAGCAACAATAATGGTTACCGGTCAATTATCATTACCACTAGGCCAACAGACGCTTGTATAAATAGACTTAACACATAGGTATATATGCAACATTAAAATATATTTTGGGTCATAATTTTTAAACTATTACCCGTCTGCGCCCAAAACCGGGTATAGGTGTTATCAGGGGACCCCCCTTCACAACATATTTCAATATGAAGAAAATCCAAACCGGCCCACTGAAAGGTTCCCCTTGTTAGACTTGGGCTTAGATAACTTGTCTTGCAGCCGCGTTCAATTTGCTGTCTGTATATTTTAATTCTCTTGTTTTATTAACTACACTCATCTCTCGATTTCGAAACCTTCGATTTCGTAACCGCTTGATTTCGAAACGGGCCAAACGCGCGATTTGCCAACCTTCTCCAATCCCCTCCATAATACTACCGTGATTGCTATCTCCGCGCGTAATTTAAATTCACCAATCAACGTTAAGGTCGGCACGGTGGTGGGGACCCCTCTCGACGTTGTCAATTCAAGCGGTTCAATTACCAACAACGTTGTGAAATCGAGCGATGAGTGTATGTACTAACGGACCTGTCTTCGGCTTCGCCCAGGTTGTGTAAATTTTGTGTATTATCAACACAAATAACATTATATTAAGGTACACTATATAAAGAAGAAAATCATAAAATGTAATCGGCAACTCTCAAGCTCTAACAATAAGCATAATAAGCTAACATAAGAACAGACATAATTGTATGTTGTATATAATTAGGTAATGTCCACGACTTAGGCCTTTCTAGCATAATAATAATGCCATTTTAACAAAAACAACTATGCAGATCATCATAAAAAAAATTCTTGCCCCGCACTATTAATGGTTCAATCTCGAAATTTTTAAAACAAATTAAAAAAAAGTTTTTTTAATAAGTATCCGTTTTTAATTTCATTTCAAATGGTTCATAATAGAGAAGAAATATCTGCCATGAGTGTCATGGGACTTTTTTATATGTATTACAAAGACTGAACAGTGTAAGTGTTTGCCATAGGTACCATGGGTCTTTCTTATACGTAATATTGAGAGTAAACAGTATTCTAAATAATTATTTTAAAAAATTCTTTCTGGCTAAATCATAAGTGTTGGAAAAAAAATGGCGAATAAATTATATATAATAACATACTCGATATTTTTGTCTTATTTCAAAAATAAATGGAAAATTCAAAAAATGAAAAGAGTAAACATCAAACCAACAAAATTACGTTAAACAAAATTCGTTCGATACATAAAGTATATAATAATATTTAAAGATTTTGTCCCATTTATTTCATTCTGTCTTTTATTAGTTTGTCAGAAATATATTTCAATAAAATAAAAATCACGTACATTGTTCACTTTCAGTATTACGTATAAGAAAGTCCCGGGGCACCCATGGCAGCTTTTTTGTATATAGATGCATTTAATTTCTATATTTCTACAGTAATTACCTATACTAAATACTAAATACCAGTCATAATTTTACTGTTGCCTCAAAACAATTTCTTAATAGTAGAGTAACCTAATACATTTGTTTATAATAATTTGCGAGACTCAGCACATTTAACGTTCTAGATTCTCTGAATTGGATTGTTTGAATCGTTAAACATCAACTTCACTAGTTTTATTTTAATAAACATTTCGCGAATTTGTTCGAAATTTAAAATATGAATATAGAACAGTAAAAAAGTGATATTTAACAATATACTTATATATAATTGTGATTAAATATAAAGTTTGAGAATAATGTGGAATATGTGATAAACAAAAAATCTTGTAAGTAAAAAAAAAATTCTAAAATTTTTATTCATTGTCTGTCTGTCTGCTACAGCCTTCTAGTTTCAAAACCGTTTGACCTAGAAAATTGTAACTTTGCATAATTGCATACATATATACTAGTAAATAGTGGACTTTTAAAAATGTTATTTTTTAGTTGTTGTCGTTCTTTAATGGGAGAAATGAGTTACTAATAATCATTTTTAAAGCACAGAGATCTATGAAAAATTATCAGCACTTATCACAGTTGCATATTTTTTTCGTAACATGATAAATTGAAAAGTCCATAATAGTTTAAAATTTTTTTTGCAAAATCATTGGAAACTGGTACTAAAATCCGAAAAATATATTTTTTTGTAATTCTTTTTCAGCACGCTTAACATAGATTATCAAAAATATTTTAATAACAAATATGTCTTCTTTTTGATAATATTTATACTTCTACAATATCATTGTCTGTATAAATTGGGTTTACCATTGCTAACGATTGTAACTATTTGGAACTAATAACTTAATTATAAATTTATAACTATTGAAAAGTTTGTGTGATTCATATATATCTAAAATGTGATTGCTTATGTTCACAAGTGTAAGTCAAATTAACCTAATCGAAAAAAAAGAAAAACTATTGAAATAATAAAAAAAAACGTTCAATATTAAAAATTACTACGAAGAAATTATAAAATAATTTTTCTTTATGAAGCATATAAGTATGTAATACAATAACACCAAATAAATACACAATTATATTTTCTTAAAAAACATTTTTTATAGTTTTTCTAAGTGCGCATATCTTTACAGGTCGCTTAGTTTTTCTTCGAACAAAAGTTAATATTAATAATAATCTATTTTGTTGATATAATCTTGTTCATCCACATAGTGTAAGGTCCAAGGTACAATCCCATCCCTGGCATTGTATCACAAATATTTTGTGTGATATTCGTATTCGTAGTATTCTCTTTACCAATAACAATTCCTACAATGTCCCATTCACCAGTTGATTGTTCAAAAGCTATTCCACAGCCTCCGGCATTCTAAACAAAATTAATTTAAATTTAATGTATTTCAAACATCAAAGAACGGCCAGAAAGAATTTGTTCTGAACTACGCACTAAGATTAAAAACTAGACTGATAATGAATAACCGAAAAAAGCTCGTATTCGAATAGTTAGATTAAAATTTATAAAAATGTATGTGATAAATACAAATAAATTAGTTTCTTAGTCTGATTATTATGCGTTGTATTAACATACGAGTGAGTAAAATAATATACAATTTAAAATATTCACTTTAGTAGATACTAATACCTACTAATTATAGAATACAGTATCTAAATCTAGTATACAATATTATATACTAATTCTGTAATCTATTAAGTAGTAATTTTAACATTCATTTTTGTAAATACATACGTTTACAACGTACTCATCCATCTTGCTACGAATACAAAATCTGTTAAATTTTTCACAATAATCAAAGTTGCAAACTTGAGCTGTTTCGTGTATTAACATTTTCGGCCCTATGGAAACACAAATGATTATATAATTTCATGAATATTTTTTTTAATTTAATTATTTCAACTTCTCATAGCTCATGGTAAAAATATATATTTTAAATATTTATTATTTATTAACCATTGTTTTATGTACTTATCTATACAATTTTGATTTGTAAATACGATTCAATAACCTAATGCGGTGTTTACACCGAGAAAACAAAACAGAAACACGGTGTTTTTATGACAGAAAAGCAATATCCCGAGTCGAAATATGAAGCCTGCTTTGAAGGTATTTTGCGATAAATTATAAAAAGTAAGATTGATACTTTAAAACCGGAATTTATAGTAATGGAGTTCGTATGTTAAAAGGTATCCAGTTTGACGGTAAAAAGATGAGTTTTGTCCGTTTATTCCATATTTATTATGAAACAGGTTCTCTTGATTCTCTTTCAAAATATCTTACGGTAAAATCGCATAAATCATTAGGAAACCTTTTTCAAGGTATTACTAGCCGTAAACCGTATCTATTATTGATAATACTTATTAATGAATTAGTTATAATATCAATAATAATAATTTTTTATCATATATACTAGCATAATTTATAATTTGCATAAAAAAATCACTAAAAATGATTTACAATACAATGTTTATTCATCATATTTTATAAGTGTAATCCAAACTTTTTGATTACTTTTTTTTCTAATATTTAACATGATATTTTTATTTTTTTATTATTCTTATTTCGTTAATTAAAAAAAATATCAAAAAGTTTGGATTAAATGATGAATAAACATTGTTTTGTAAATAAATTTTAGCGATTTTTTTATGCAAAATATAAATTATGCTAGTATATATGATAGAAATTATTATTATTGAAATTATAACTAATTCATTAATAAGTATTATCAATAATAGATACGGTTTACGGCTAGTACACTGAGAAATTATAAGCAATCCATACCTCAGTGCCGTAACTAATCTAAAAAAAATGTATTAATAAATAGGTAGGTATATGTTTTTAATAATTAATTTGTTAAAACAATAATTTTATTTTTTATTTAACATCACAAATCATTGAATTTACTTACGTACACTGTATTTATTAATCCAGAAACATGTCATCTATAACAATATATTTTACCTAAAAAATCCACGATTAAACGAGAGGTAGCCGAAATATGTACCTACATGAAAAAAACAATTGTAAATAAAAATAAAAAGTTAACTTTGTAAAACTTCAAGATTAGAACCAGTGAACATCGGATCTACAAGCTAGCACGTTAACCACTAGACCATGTAGTCTTCTTAACAAACGTTTAACATAAGTAGTATATATATAACAATTTCAAAACCTATATACTTTTAGTACTTCTAAAAACGCTGAGACCAGTTTCAGAAATCCGTTTTCAAAGTTTTATTCTTACTTTACCAGTTATACTTTGAAACCAGGTTTCTTTTTTAAGCGGTTAAATGAAGATCAAAGGATTGTCAGATAAATACCGTCAAAACGAGTTTCATTTTTCGACTCGGGATATATACTCTATACATTTTTAAATACGATATATTTTAAAGACACGATGTTTTTGTTTTGTTTTTTCGGTGTAAACACCGTATAAGATTACTCGGTATCGAAGAAAGATATATACTTAAATACTCAACAATTAATGAGTAATTCAGTGGCTTTAAAACTATATCATAACAGTTGAAGATTTACTTCAGCATTAATCGATTTTTTAAATTATGTTTTTTTTAACTAAGCTAATTTTTAGTGCATTTTAAAACGATTACTCCAGTAATTCTTAAACTGTTAAGGCCACTGGATTGCTTTTAAATTAAAAAAAAATTATGGCGAATTCAAATATCTCTTCCCGCGCCGAGATATAACGTCGTAGATTTCTACTTATTTCTTATAAAGATTTTCGTTGTGGCAATTGAAGATGATAACCAATTACAAACTCTCGCAGGTGTTTTTAGACAATGAACAGGCAACTATTGCGGTGTATTACGATTCGACCCATGAAATTTTCCTATCTTATTGTTAGTTCCACGTTGGAGATTTTTTGTGTGGTTTAAAATCTTTTCTATTAATGTATGAAAAATGATCGAAAAAGTTGTATTTCTTTACCTGCTTTACCGTGTGTCATCATGTTATTGTAGTTTTAATTATTAACTATATTTTCCTCATTATTGTTAAAATAAGAACTACACGCTAAAACGATTTTGGTTCCGAAATAAGATCATCTGAAATATTGATGATACGAGATCGAAACCATATAAACTTTTTATGTCTCGTTGAGAGTCGCCGCATTTAAAATAATTTGATATTAGTTCTTAAATCAATAATTTAAAAAGTTAAAATTATAAATTACGTTATAATTCAAAATTTCTTAGATAATAACTTAAAAATAAATATGTGAAAAATATTTTTAATATCAAATTCACACGAGATCATGACATTTTTTCTTACGTGTATCTATAAGATACGAGATGAAATCAACATGGAACTGTGAGTTGTAAAATTTGAGACCGAGACAAAACTTCAGTTTAAAAACTGTCATATCGTGAGCAACCCTATATAGTTATATTTTACTGCATAGTTATCTTTCTGGACAGATGTCAATAAATTAGGAAATGTATTATAGTCGTTTTCATCAATGTAAGTGCATGTTTGCAACTAAATAAATTAAAGATATGTTATGTCTGAAATTATTTTAATGAAATACTTTCATTTTATATTAATGGAGATTTTTGTTCGGAGTTCTTTATGTCTAGGTATCACTGTAGTTGATTACATACATACCTTCAGCATTTCGATAGCCAGCTAATACAACAATTCTATTTATTAACTTGTACAGCCGATGGTCGCCCGAAATTAGGTTAATTGATCTTATCCAAATATTAGTTTTATCTTAAAAATATTTAATTTTATTATAAATTCATAAAAATAAGTAGTATAGTAATTAATTATATACAACTTACTTGTTTTTAACTCTACAATAGCCAGTATTGTATCATTACTTATATGAGTTTTGTTTGCAAATAATTTTTCTAGATCACTTCCAATGTAATATGTATACTTTTTGGGATCTCTGATTAAAAAACAAATACACGTTCTTAGTTATTATTTTCATACAGAAATTGTACGGATTATAATTCCTAGATATGTTGATATTTTTAAATCTCAGTGCAAATAAATTGTTTTTTTTTTATGTAGGTATACTTGGAAATTTCTTATTATTAAAAATAATACTCACATAAAATCTTTTAAAAATGACATACTTCATTCGTTAGTTTGAAACTAATTTATATAATTATACATTATTATATGTTTAATTAATGCTATATAGGTCTTCTATTAAATGAACGATAAGATTATTTTTTTAAATCAACAAAATTAAAAATGTTTTAGTAGAATAAAATTTAAAAAAATATAGTAGATAATAGTTCATAAATTCATTTTGAGAACAAATCTACAATTTTTTTACTTACCCATCTACGCATCGAGCTGCAGTCAATACAAAATATTTTTTTATTAAAGATCCAGCACATTTTAATTTCGATTTTTCATGTATTGAAACTGTCCATGAGAAATCTGTACTAGGTAAATCTGTAAATAAATTCAATATTTATGTCAATACTATTCGAAATTATTTCATCAAATGTTATTTACTGTTTAAAAAAGTATTCTTTTTCAAAATTTCATCATCACCGTGGCATATCTGTAACTCATATTAATATTAAAATAATTAATAAGGGGGCTTAAAATGCAACTCATATAAATTTCATAAAACTGATTAAAATGACATCTAGAATGAATAATATGCATGATATAAACAAATATCTTTGTCATATATATTTATATCTGAATACTTACTTTAAAATAGAAAACACTTAATATTAAAATACATAACAATTTTATTAACATTTTTAAATCTTCAATAATTAATTAACAATATAACATACTATGTACAGTGTACAGAATATACGTACATAGTTTAATATATATTTTTATATAGGTACATAAATAGTAAATAAATAGCTGATGTTTATGTATATTTTTTATTAAAAGTATTACTAATTCAGTGGTTCTTAATCTGTAAACTACCTTCCTTTTCATAATAGCAGTGCCTCGTAACTTCACGCAAGTTTTTTAGTAAAAACCTTTAATTTTTATACAATTTTGTTAGAAAATGCAAGCAATATTTATTAATACATATCCAACCTAATTAATCAATATAGTGTTTTTTTTAGTTTTATTGCATCATCACATCTACCCTCGTTTTTAGGGTTCCGTAGAAAACTAGGAACCCTTATAGTTTTTCCATGTCCGTCCGTCCGTCCGTCCGTCCGTCTTCAAAAATTTTGAGATAATAAGATGAAATTTGGTATACGGTCGTAGATTTATGACCCAAAAACAGAAATGATAAGATTTTTGAAAATAAAAATTTTTTAGACCCCCCTTTCATAAAATGAAAAGTGTTTTCAAAAAAAAAATTTCACCTACACCATTGAGTGTGGTGTCGTTAGAAAGGTCTCCTAAAATGCAATAAAAAATGTATTAGAACTTTTTGATTTTAACCCTTTAATCACGATGTATTTGCTCTCCAAAGTCGTTAAAAAAGCGCCCCCCCCCCCTCTATTTTCTAAACTATCGATTCAAAAAATCTGAAAAAAATCAGAATGTAGCTTTTAATTAGTACTTTCACTGAAAATTATAACGAACATTGTCAAAAATATTTTGGACCCCCTTTTCATAGATTGAAAAGTGAACTCACATTTTTTTCATTAACCCCATTGAGTGGGGTGTCATTTGATAGGTCTCTTAAAATGCAATAATAAAAGTCAAATGACTTTTTGATTTTAACCCTTCGGTCACGAAAATTTTGAAAAAAACTCTTTTTTTTATAAATCGTAGTGGGAATGACTACGGAACCCTATCATGTGCGTGCCCAACAAGCACTTGCCCGTTTTATTTATGTATACATCCCTGCCTTAATTTAATAATTATATAGGATAAACTATTCTAAAAATTCTAAGGCCTTAAAATTTCGAACACTGAAAGACTCATCATGTTCGGTTCAGTAGTTTTTCTATCAAGTACTTAAATATTTTTTATTACGAAATAACAATTGTACATTTTTCTGAATACAGACATGCACTCATTGCATTATCATATAGTCTAAACTAGTTATGGGGTCTTAGACTTTCTAACAGTGAAAATCCCATCAAAATCAAATTGGCCATTTTTCTAAAACGAATAATAGTATCTAATATGCACTACGTACAGCTCATTGTACAAACAAAGCCTACAAAATATGTATTATATTATATTATACTAGCGTGGATTTTGAAAATAATTGCAATCCTCCATACGTGACAGGGGGTGAAATATTAAATTTGTCTAGTATTTTACTTTTTATTCATTATACTAAATCGTAAATATCTTGGCTACTATGCGAAATAGGGGTTGTTTTTTAGCCTAAAACCCCCACCCCCGGATAAAATAAAAACAAATTAGTGAATAGAACTGAAAATATTTTTCCTATAAAAATTATTACATCCTCTTGCAACCCCTTAGCGGTTGAAAAATGTTTAAATACGTGATTCATTATTTATATTGTAGAGTATCTATACTAATATAAGTTTAAAATAAATCTGGCCAAAAAAAAATTCCCATACAAACTTTTACACCCCTGTTTATCTCCTTAGGGATTGAATTTCGGAAAATCTCTTCTTAGTTGTTGCTAACATCATAAAAGGAAGATACCTACGAAATTTTACGTTTCTAGATCCAAGAGTTTGGGCTGTACGTCGATGAATGAGTGAGTGAGTGGTTAAGGACAAACTCTTTTATATAAATAGATTAGTACCTACTGGTTACTTCATTATATTCAATAGAAGTACATATGTATATACTAATCATTTCTTAATATATAATACATAGTATATTATAAAATAGGTATATGATCTGCCTGCTTTTAGGTAGCTGAATGAGACCTCGTGTTTGTAAAACCGTACACAATTTTTACATAAGCAATTGTTGATACTTAAAACTATACCATTAACATTACATGCCCCCGGTGCTATTTTGCAAAAGTCAGCCTTGTTTGCTCTTTGAATGGCCGTCGAAATTAAAACATCATTATCGAAATTGTGTATTAATGATATACATATAAATAATAATCTACTCTTAAATTTTATTGAAAACCGCTGTATTATTTTATTATTCAATAAGAAATTAATTACACTTATATATTTAAAATATTTGCATTTAAACGTGGGTACATAACAATGACTTTATTATATCTATTAATTAAATTTTTTTTGTTTATATTTTTTACATATTCGTTGAAATTATACATTTTTTGTAATGTACGTTATTGTATAAATATATGTTTACACGTAATTTCATTTTTTTTATGGTATAGGACATAGGTCTTCCTTTTTCCTTTAAAAAAGAATAAGAAAAATATATTAAAAATATACATTTTTAAAAGAACTTATAAATGTATGATAAGTAAATAATTACCTACGTTTTTAAATTGATCCCAGAAGAAATTATTTCACACTTACTGAATCGACGTCACTATAGCCATGGTAATCATCTTTTTTATTATATAATTTTAACCGGATGTTTGCTTCCCCAACCATCGCCCATTAAAATTAACGTAGTTCCGTGACTTACGATTTTTAATATTCCAGTGTTCTTTAATGTTTTTCCTTCAAATAGATAATATTATTTGCAAGTTATAAATATCATAACTTTTAAGAAAATATTTAATAACAAACAGAGATAGGTTTGGATTGAAGTACCTATGTAGCACTGCATTTTAATTTGCTTTTAATTTTCTATGAAATTGGTGAACGACAAGTCTCCGGATTAACGTTATAACAAAAACCTAAATATCTACAGAAAATATTTCTATATTATAACAGTTTCTTAATTTTTTGTATAGTTTTCAAACTGTTGGAAACTTATTGATTTGTTGCAAATAACATGTATTAATATTATTTTATGGATATGAAAACTAACGATGAGTTGAGAATTCTAGAAACTAAAGAGGTTCGGCTAATCCAATATTATAATTACCTTGAAAATATATATAATGTTATTTTGTTATAGTTGAATATATAGAAGAAAATGTAAACATTCAGTTTTACTGTAAAATGAGTCATGCAATAAATCGTTTTTCAATAGTGCATTAGAAATTATAATTTTATTTTATTATCTTCATATTTTTAAACTAGAATAATCGTTCTCTGATAGTTCCGTTGTATTTTTTTATTGTTAAACACAAACTTTAATAAACTTTAGTCAGTTTAGGAAGCACTGCTAACTATTACGGTGATATAAACATTTATCTAATATTATTTTTTGTCCTTGCAGGTATTTAGTTCCCTGGCCTTTTGTTTAGGTACTTCTCTTAATATAAAACAATTAAATATAAGAAACGAATTCTAAGGTTAATGAAATTCATTTAAATTTAAATTTAAGTATTATGTTCTTGAACTTGCATTGTAACTTACGTGTTAGAATTTGGAAACAGAATCATTCTGCGTACATGTTCATAATTACCCTTGGATGATCTCAACCTTATCGAAATATATTCTAGAAAATATATAATTTTAAAATAGGTATTAGTGATTAATATATGTATAACATATTAGTATCTATTAAATAATTAGTTATTATCTAAATTATTTTTAATAAGCAAAAAAATACGAATTAAAAACATATTAATAATTTAAATTTTATTGTTTTCACGTACATATCTTATTACAATAAGTTACTTTTAAAATTTTAATATTTAAATAATATTTTTAAATTGTTATATAAATAAGAATGTTTGTCATTTAAACAAAATATTTGTTTTTAATTTTCAGTAAGCAAAAAATAATGGCAACATACCGCCCTTGAAAATATGCCACCCCAAGCATGTACTGAAACCTAGAGTTGACGATGGTAATCATGGGCGTCCGCAGATAATTTTCTTTGGCGAGAAAAGCATTTGTTTTGCTCCTCTGTGCGGATGCCCACGATGATAGGTAACATTCTATGGTAACGACTTATTGTTAATATTTTGTTAAGGACTTATAACCGTAGGAAGATTAAACATTAATCAGTTACGTATTTCTGACGTGTTTATTTTATTTAAATTTTTTATAAAACAACTTTACATTGAGACAACAAAATAAGACGACGAGATCTTTGGTATTTTGTTTATGTCAGCAGTACATAAACAGCAATTCGTAAAAAAATTACATTTACATGGACAAGAATAAAATAAAATAAATTATAAATATATGTTTGTAATATCTAAAATAAATGTTGAACTTGAATTACTTGAACTATTTTTCAACTAGTTAAGATTATGATTATGATATGTAAAAAAAATTAATTCCTTTATGTATTCTTACATTAATCTAAGATTAATAAAATTTAAAAATCATAACCAGACGAAAATGTATACCTATATACTTTTTTGACATTTTAAAATTATACGGCGTAACTCGTTTCCAAAGGTTTCAAATTTTATATCTGATAGTCTCGTCTCGTTAAAAATGAAACCATTTCGTCTCGGCCTCGTTTTAAAAATGTTACAAAGACTGAGACGAGATGGAGACTGAGAAATATCTCAGTCTCATGCGAATTTTATATTAAACAATATTTTTCATTTATTCTTATGTAAAATTCAAAGAAATTTTGAAAACGATCTTATACATTTAATGATTTGGATATTAATATCAAATAGTATTTTTTCTAATATTATTGATAAACCTATAAAACAAAGATTTAAAGAAATAAAATCGATATCGTATTGGTCTTATTTCGTAGATAGTCTCCGATTTGTCTCGTTCAAATTTAAACAAATTTCGTATCAGTGCGGCGAGAAATCGCAATATTTGGGAACCATAAAATACATTACTGGTACTTATTTTTTAAAGAATAATTAAATGTAGGTATATAATATATTTACTAACAACATTTAAAGTCACACTATAATCATTTTCTCCGAAACATAACTTACAGGAAGGTACATCATTTTGTTAATTGTAAGTTACGTTTTTTTTATATTTCGTTTTGCGTCAAACATTTTTTATGATCAACAATTTGTATTATCTCGTTATATAGGTACATGTATGATGTGTATGTATGTACAATATACAATGTCCTTACATACATACATTCTTAACAAGTTTAGCTGTTTAACATTACATATAATACTCAAAAAAACATTTCATGACCGTTATTATCCGTACCTATAAAATCCATAGCAAAAAATCAAGTTCAAATCGCTTGAAATATTTACTTGTCACATCGTAGTATTTGATTAATGATTAGAATTATTTAGGTATAATTGCTTTTTACATTACTTTAACGTCATGTACATAGAGTGATTATTAATGATTTTTTGTTAAAAAATAACCTTGAGCTGCTTATACTTTGATTAAGATCTTTTTTTATTTATTATACAATTAATGCAGTGATTGATGCATAAACACACAGTATTTTGCAAAGCTATGCAACAGTAACTTTTTGGGTAAAAAATCTGTTGAAATACACTTCTAATATCTCCTTAATATACAAAAATATATGCAATAGTACCACGTAGGTAGTATACAATGTACAAATGTAACACTAATTTTTATTTGCAATATACGAAGACTATAGTCATATTATTATTAATATCGAGTTAATCACTTCTAAAATAATAGAACAAAGACGAACGTATTGTGAGTTCGTTTGTTAACGCTCTCCAAAAATATAGGATCAATTTGGATGAAACTTTCAGCAACGTGTTAATTAATATACTAACGATTTTGTGACATTCTGAGATTCATTCAGTCAACATTGCACGGAGAGAATTTACTTGTAAATATAACCGCAAAATTACTGTCAAAAATTACCTTATTTCTAGTGATGCTGGGACATCATCACAATCTAGTACCATCTGCTACCTGCAGATGAAGTTTTACATTTTCACCTAGTAATTATTATGCGAGCGAAATTTTACTAGTTCTTCATGGCAAAAAGCATATATGTTGTACGATAAAATTAACACATATTATGAGTATATTTTACCAACCGTGCAGGATAAATTTTATACAAATAGTATAATAAAAACTCCAATATATTTATATACAGGGTCCTCCAATAGTGTGTCCGGCATTGTTTTACGCCCAAACTATTGAAGATAGAGAGTTAGGATAAAAAATTTATTATATATATTGACCCTAAAGAATTTCAGGAAAATATTGTCAACCCCCTAAAACCGCTCCTTGGGGGGTAGTTTGAGGGGTACATACCCGTTTCTCAGTTAAATCAAGTGTAATGGTATATCAAAAAGTACATATTTGTAAAGATCGTAAAAAAATAAGAAACTTTCGTAAAACAAAAATTTTCATACTCTCAATTGTTTAAAAAATATGGCGACTTGTTCTCAAATTTTAGGGTTTCACTAAAAGTGCTCTAATTTCGTTAAAAATTAATGGAATTTTATTATTTTTTCAAATTTAGAAAGTAGAAATAATGTACTTTGTAAAGATGTATGACTATTTGTGATTTTGATAGTTTAAAGTGTCATACGCGATATATCAAAAATTCAAAAGTTCAACTAGGGATAATTCGAAATTTTCAAATACAACGATATATCAATTAGTACTTTTTCTTAAAAAGGATATGTAAATAAACAACTTTTGTTAAGAAAATTTAAAATTTAAAATTATAATTTTAAAATTGAAAACTGAAAATTAAAATTTTTAATTTTAATTTTTTTTATCAAAAAACTGTTTATTTACATATCTTCTTTAAGAAAAAGTACTAATTGATATACCATTGTATTTAAAAATTTTGAATTATCCCTAATTGAACTTTTCAATTTTTGGTATGTCGAGTATGACACTTTAAACTATTAAAATCTCAAATAATCATACATCTTTACAAAGTTCATTATTTCTACTTTCTAAATTTAAAATAATAATAAAATTCCATAAATATTTAACGAAGTTAGAGCACTTTGAGTAAAACTCTAAAATTTGATAACAAGTCGCCATATTTTTTAAACAATTGAAAGTATGAAAATTTTTGTTTTATAAAAGTTTCTTATTTTTTCATTATCTTTACAAATATGTACTTTTCGATATACCATTCCATTTGATTTTACTGAGAAACGGGCATGTACCCCTCAAACTACCCCCCAAGGAGCGGTTTTAGGGGGTTGAAAATATTTTCCTGAAATTCTTTAGGGTCGATATATATAGTAAAATTTTTATCCTAACTCTCTATCTTCAATAGTTTGGGCGTAAAACAATGCCGGACGCACTATTGGAGGACCCTGTATATATATTTCTATGATTTTTATTTATTTTTAAATTAATTAAGGATAAATGATTAAGGAAAAAATTAGGTTAATATGAATGTTTATATTTATTGATTACAATTGAAATAAATCACACTATAATATAAAATACCTGCATAATATAATTTACATACTAATAAAATAACATATTAATTTTCTCTAAATTACACATCTCAATTTTTAATATTGAATTCCAATTATAATTTATAACAATGTTTTAAAAAAGACTATTATAATCTATTTATACAAGGCGAGAAGCAGAAAAATATAATTCAAAAGAACGCTCCCTCATGAGATATAGAGGAACTACTTCGTATGCGCTCCGCTCTTTTGTTCAATTGATCCCGATACAGTATTGAAAATGAGGTTATATGATTTTTATGTGAAATAGTTTGTTTGGAATACTTTATTACCAATTATGAATTTATTTTACTAAAGTTATGTTAAACGTTAATTTATACAATGACATATAGATACCTACATACAATTTTAATTGTCATTCACATCAATGTGATATGTCTATCGAAAGCACGTGATTTTTTAAATATTTTATGACAATGAAAATAAGTAACGTCACAAATTTAAATTAAATCAAAATGTATTGCTAAAATTGTTATATAAATAATGTATCATCTTCAAAATTTTTTAAATGAAATTCGATTTTCAAAAAATGATTACTACAAATATACATTTAAAATTGTCAATATCATTTATAAATTAATAATGAACTCAAAAAATACAGCAGTTTGATGAAAAAAATAGTAAAATAAAATTAATTATTAAATAATTTAACATAAAAAACATTACAACATTAAAATCCAACAACAATCCAATATCAATTAAATGTCATTGTTGAATCCGACAAAATTTTTTTAACTACAAGAATGAAAAAAATCATTAAAGACGACAAAACTATTGAGAGCGGAACGCTCACCGTCATGAACTAAAATGCCCAGCTTAATATAAAGGTTGGAGAGCGAAGCGCCTAACTATAAAAATGAACATTGTATTCGTAAACATAATATAACAGTCATACGATGTTATAACTCAGAATTATAACTATATTATAACTAATATGGCATTGTTTGGAAGTGAATTATTAATATTAAAATATCTATAAATATTTTCATTTTCGTAAATAATAATTAAATTAGGGCTGTACACGAGACGAGACTTAACGAGAGTTCAGTTATTATCGTCTTGGTTTCTATAGCTGACGTTTACTCAAAAAATATTAAACCAAACTCATAAATCGAACTTCTGTCATCTGTGAAAAAATACAGAATAAATTAATAATATAATTTGTTTTTATTATGATTTTTCATTTAAATTACCTGAAGTTGTAATAGAAAATTATAACATTTCTCCTGAATAGAAATTTTGTTATGTCCTGTCGGTTTCCTCTTTTATTTTAATTTCTGGTCATTCAGGTACTTTATACCTATCTAAAAAATAAAATTGTTAGATATGAATAGGTACAGTATGTATTTAACGCTGTACATTAGTGTATACATATGAATTATGATAGTTTTTCAAAAATTTCATTAATAAATGTTACTGCTTTTTGATGAAAACAAAACATGGAGTACAAAACAATAAAAATTACATCAAATTCCTCTAATAAGTATTTTTTGTAAATCAAAATCTGTCTTTATGATGATATATAACATTGTTATTGAAAACACAACTACATAAAATATTATGTTTTTAAGAAGTATTGAATATATGTACTTACGTGCACATAAAACCAATTACGCCAATAACTGTATTGAACTTTTAATTTTTCTCAAGTACTTATGTATTTTAATTATTTCGTTTTGTAATCATATACAGAATTTAGTAAAATGGCGTTATCTGTCAAACTCAGACACTTATAGACGCCACTAGTCGCCGCACTGCGCAAACTCGGTAAGTGACGTGAAATAGTGTGGCTTATATTCCGTATAAATACATACTGATTATATCAAAATTACTAGAAATATATAATACAATTTATTTGAAAATATATATAGTTCTTAATATTTTTAAGTATAAGGAGAACAATTACTAGACATTCTAGTGAAAATATACATTTTTATAAGTAAAATTTAAATGTTTCTGAGTAGAAAATAAAAAAGTTATGGTATTATTTAACTACTTTCAACTTTACCAACTATTATAGTAAACTTTATTCTTAGGAGGTGGAGTTTGTACAGCAGTTTAAGCAAAAAATTTTAATGAATACTATTGTTTTTGGTTAGAATGTTGCGATGTCCCAAGCTTACTAGGAATTTCTAGATAATTTTTACAAGTTAATTTTCTGCGTGTGGATATTATATAGCAGTTTATTCAAAATATTTCTTATTTCAACTTTTATTGTAAAAATCATCCAAAGATGATTTTTCAAAATCGATTTGTTGAGGAAATTTTGTATGGTGTTAATCAACAAAGAACCATCCCACCTATTACTAGTTTGTAATTTAGTGAGTTGTTTATAGTGTCTAATATTATCAATGGCTCCGATGCCCTCCGGGAGAGCAAGTTTCGCTTATGTCGTGTTTACATCAAAAATAAAAAAACAGCAACACATTCTTTTTAAAACAATTCGTATTCAAGAAGTTTTTTTTTCCAGTGTAAACACGCCATTAAAATCACGCTAAAATGGCATTATCGTTATAGTTCCATATATACCGGCTACGACTATATAAGTATGATAGTATACGTGTAAGTAAATAAACTGCTATGACCACCAATAGTGTTCCATGCCAAATGAAACACTTATGGATTCACTTCGGTGTCTGTCCGTCCGTCTGTCACAAACAATTTTCTCTCAAACTAATCAAAGTAAAAAATGTTTTTAGCACAGAGAGTGTGGTGGCCCAATTATAGACGTGAAGTATGAAAAATTGAATTTTGAATCTGGGGGTAAATTGAGAAATGGAAAAAAAATTCATGGGCATCGTGTAGCGCTGTAGGGTGTCAAATAAAAACTTATTGAATCACGAATTCAACAATGCATATTATAATGATGTATTTTTAATACATTTTCTTAACATTTTCGAAGAAAAACGCTTAAAAATTATTGTATACATCCTTTTCACCACCTTTATCTCTAAAAGAATCGGATTGAAAAATTCTAGTATGATCAATTTATTTCCTAACTGTTGAACCATTGGTTTTAGAGAAAAAGTAAAAAAAAAATATTTCACACGATGTAAAGAACTTTTTTTTTCTCTAACACGTTTTTCAAAATGTTCAATTATTTAAATGGGAAACTGATGGCACGTTATACTAGTTATAATTTTTTTTTTACATTACTATACAGAAACTAATATTTTGTAAATGGATAAAACATTATTAGAAAAAATAAAACCCTCGTTTACGATTTATAGTTTGATTATGATCTTAAAATATTAAGTAGATAATAACTATATTAATAATTTCAGACTGACAGACACAAACGTCATTGAGAATGAGTTTAACAAAAACAATAAGTATAATAGATATATTAACAAATATACATATAAATTAAAATAAAACATTTTAAATTCCATCAATTCCAAAACATTAAAACTGTCTCTTTCTATCACCTTTCTATATACATATAAGCGTACATATATAAATGTATGTGTATGTGTATGTGTGTGACTCATGTCAGCTGATGGAATGAAATCGAAAGTGTTAGTTACTTACCTGTATGGAGAAAGATTAGGATGCCTAGACCCTGTACATATAACAGTGCACTAAAACTGGTTTCACAATTTGACCTTACAGCTATTTCTTTACTTATATATTTGTAACTAATTTACTATATGACATAATTTATCCAAATATAAACAACGTATTTGTTCTGTCGATGGACAAATTTAAAAAGTAAATATATATTTTATATTTGCTAAAATTTGTTAATTAAAATATTTATTTATTTTCGACTAATGCAAAAAAAAACAAAAAAACTTCGAGACCAGGAACCAATGCATTTAAATTAATTAATGTATGTTCTGTAATCTATTATATGACTATTTATAAAATAAATTTTCATGATTCGGAAATATTGAAGGTGAAATTGAGAAATTTACATGTGTAAAGGTTTAGCTTATTGAAATGAACTAGGATATTAAACAAAAATGATTTTATATGTATACATACTGTCAACGTGGCATTTTATTAATTGTAGCGTAGTAATATCTCATATAATACAAAAAAAATAGTTAATATAATTTATTAATGGATAGGTGTCATAATCAGCTCTCAACACTCTCTTATATTGATAATAAAATATACTCGTTACTTTTTTGTCATTCATTTTACAAAAATAAAAAATGATAATATTATTGAATGTATTTTATGTTTAGAGAAAGGTATGCATTTTTTGTATTGTTAACGAATATACATTTAGAGAAAAATATTTAATTTACGAATCAAACACGAAAGGAAATATAGACAAAAATTGATTTTTAATCTCATGAAAAACTTAAATCAATCAAAATAATAACATTGACGAATGAATAAAAATTTAAATATAAATATAAACAAAAAATAATATAATAAATCAAGTAAAATTTTGTGGCTGTTGTTATATTAATTGATTACTTTAACAATAGTAAGGAATAACATGATGTTACGGGGGTAAATGATTGTCATTTTTAAGTATTTAAATTTTTTTATATTATAAGACAAAATAAACTATAAAAAATCTCATAATAAAAAAAATTAGTAAAAAAAACAAGTTTATGGCTATAGTATTTCTCGTTTTTCAACTTAAATTCTTGAAAATTTTGATTTTTAAAATAGAAACATATTATTCAAAATATTTACGAAGTAATTAGAAAAAGTGATCAAAAATATATGCCCTTAAAATATATTTTAGGGTAAATAGTTTTTTCTTTCGTAAGTACAAGAATTCCACCTTCTTTAATTAATTAATTCTTATGAAATACTAACAGTCGATTTTTCTATGAGTTTATTTGCTATTAAGAAAATGTAATTTAAATATAAATAATTTCATTTTTGATTTCTGTTTCAGAAACAATGTGTAAAGACAATAATAACAGAAATTTATAAATATACATATACATTTGACATCGATTTTTTTAAATGAAATTATAGTAATTATTCGAAAAATTATAAAATAAAATTTGTTCTTTTCTCGAGAATTAATTCCCGAGAATAACATTGCTTATGGTATCTGCATCTAAAAAAATTAAATCGAAATGTGATTGTTGTAACAAAATATCATCTAACAAAAAATCAATTAAATAACTTATAACTATAAGGACGCGTAATTTTTTTGTAACATTTTAACATACATTATACGATTGTCTCCATAAATAAAAAATAAGATAATTTAGTACCTGCGTATAACTTGTAATTAGTGTAGATATACTGTATTATTCATTTTATAAAAATGGACTTCATATCAAGAAATGGTTTTCTTCCGAAGAATAATTATTACCTCTCTAATGTTCTGAAATAAATTATTAAAAGACCACGTGATGTACAGTTACCAATCATTCTTTAATATTATTTTAATCGTTCTGCATATGTGCAGCTAGTCCTTTGTCCAATAATGAAGTTTCGACAAGGACGATACCATACTTACGCGTATTAATGTTGTCATGTTTGTGTGAGCCTACTACAGACGTACAGTGTTATTTAGATTAGTTCTGTTAAACTCGCGGACTTGGTTGGTTAGAAGAATATTATGTGTTGTATTTAACAGTTTGTGTACACACACAAAGGTATCAACATTATTTGTACCTCGATTGTTATTGAACATTGTTATTGTTTACTGTTTTGTTTAATATTTTGACGAAATGAAATAGTGTTAGTTATTGTTGAAGTGATTTATTTATTGTGATTATATTTTGAAAATAATAAAATTAAGGTAATGTTATATGTAGATATTTTTTTTATTTAGTTAATAATTTTGAAAATGGAAGTTATCTGAATTAATTAAATAATTGATTTGACTAACGCCTGGTTTAAGTCACAATCAATATAACCAAATGTCCCTTTTACTAATTGTCATTTAGCTTACATCTAAACCTTTGAAAAGGGATTTTTAATTTGTTTTTGTAACGAATATTATGTAAATTTTTCTACAAGAGCCAACTAATGATATTAATTTTCCTTTATTGTACAGAATATGGCATTTAAATCATGTTGGTAATATACCAAATCTACTTTAAAAGAGCATTAAATTGGTAGATAATATATACCGGACATAAACATTATAAACTGAAAACAATTATTTATTTGGAATTTCACAAATTTATTCATTACCGAATACCGGTAATTTCCATTGTATAAATTAATATTGCAGGTAATATACATACATATATGTATAATATGTATATATACAAATACATATATAATTATTAGTATCATTAATACATTTGTTTGTACACTACATGTTATATACATATATACAAAAAATAGATGTTATATCCATGTAACCTAAAGTAATTACGTACTTACATATTTTAAGACAATTAATAGGAACTCCTCAAGGCCTATATAAAAGTTTTAGTTTATTTCAAATCAATATACACAGTTTATCTTCCTTTGATTATAAATATTAGGTATGTACAGGTATAATGTATACGTATAAATGCAAAATTGACTTTTTCTTACTCATCTACATGTTATAATATACAAACCTAGATTCTATACTACTTTAAGTACATAATTTTATTGACGTTTTTATATGAATACATACATAAATGATGTCTAAAATCGATATGTGACGTTTATTAATAAACTGCTTTTTGCACGAGAGACTGAATTTAAAATCTCATTTATTAAAAAATTGTTATCTGACAACTGAAATCGAAAGTAAGTCGGTACATAATAAACAAATAATAAGTTAAAGAACGTTTCTACATATGCCTTCTTTTTAAATTTATTATCCCATATGATTACTACCGAGTTAATAATAAAAAACGTCTCCTGTTTGGTGACATAGCACTTTGGAACTATAAACACAACTTTATAATGATCTTAAAATGATTATTATGGAGTCAATTTTAAATATTTCAGTTATTTAAATGGATTATTTATAAGTTACATACTTGATGATAATTTAAAAAAAAATACACGTATTGATTTGATTTTGTACGAAATATTTACAGTAACTACAAGGAAGTTTATTTTTTTGTTAAATTTTCCTTTTAAATTAAATAGATAAATAAATCATTTTTTTGCACGGTGATATGCTGTACGTTACGTATCTACCGAAAAAACATAATTGGGTACATTTAAATAAAGAGTTTAAAGAGCCAGTGAGTTAATTTACAGCGTCGCTGTTAATATCCATTCGATTACTGTGTTTGGATGAATTAAAACGTCCGCGTCGTCATTCAACATGATTTACCTATAGCTATTTTTAACAATACTTATTAATATTAAAATAACTAAATTCATCGTGTGTTTTAAAATTTGTCCGAAATTTCAGGTAACAGTCATATTTGTATACATCTATAATCATAGAATAACTATGGAACCAATTTTTCACAGATTTAAAATTTAAGGGATTGGTTAAAATTTAAAAAAATTGAAATGATCGAAGTTAGCCTCATTCATCTACCTCATATTAATTTTTAGATTACATGCAAATTATAAACTTAAAAACATAACTACAATACTTGTCAATACTTAATTTACATACTTACATAAAAACAAATATAATCTCATAAATTAAAATTATTTAAAACAATGATATAAAAACATAAAATATAACATATAAACAAGCAAATATGTATACATCCTATTAACATAACAAAAACTATAATATAAACAATAAACATATTGCCAAATAATTAATGGAAAATCTAATTTTAAAAAATAAATAAAAATAAAACATAAAAAATAAAGACATAATAATAATAACATCAACAAGTTAAAGAGACGAACAAGTTTCATAGACAATCGCCTTTTTAATAACAAACTACATAGGGTTACTTCGCCGAATTTCGACCAATTAGTGAAGCAAAAAAATATGTGTTTATAATAATATTGAACCAAAAATATAATAAGAATATCTTTATAATTACTCTATTCTAATTCGATCTACATATTCGTTATACCACTGTCTTCAATGTAACATAAAACTGGATTATATAACGAATATTTAATTAGAACTTTAAATATTCATAGTTTCAGAGTACCATGATACTTTTTTTGTATCCACTTTGTATATTATTATGATTATTTTGAGATCAAATGACAGATATTTATTTCTGAATATGTATTAAATATATTTGTACCTATACATTGAGAAACTACAAATTATAAAAAGAATAGATATTTTAATACAAATTGAATATTAAGGTTTTACATGCTCTTATAAATAAAAAATATTTATTTATTTAAGAAAAAAAAAGATTTACCTTATTTAATAATTTTTAATGTAAACAAGTTTTTCGTGTTCTAGTAGCTTCAGTAGTTTTTATAGAGCTGCTATGTAGAATTAATTTGGTTAAGTACGTAATAATTAAACACCTAAGCAGTCAAATGTTTAAAAATGTACAGATACAGTAAAATAGTAGTACATAGTACAAATATACATATTTTGTACCACTGTACTTTCAGTGAACATTGTCGAAATATCACTTTTTAAAGTTTTTTTCCCCAAAAAGTTATTCGTAGGACAAAAAAGTGGAAATACATAAAATATCTGATAATAGCATATTAATTTTATCCAATTCGTGTACAACACGAATAAGAAATATCTAACGAAAGATAAAATAATAAAGGTCAACATGTTTCAAAAATTTATTCGCATTTTATTTTATTTTTTTTTACTGAAAACATTATTAATAGTCTTAAAAAGTAAATTTTAGAGGTTTATAATTACATGGTCTTTTATTCCATTATTCCAAATTTTATTAACCTGTAATTTTGTGGTTAAGGTGTATTTTTAGTTTAAGTGACTAAGAAACCACAGTTTCTCCGTTTTTCAAGTAAAAACCTGTAATTATTCGTGACAAGTTAAAAACTACAATTTTATATTTGGTTTAATAAGTATTATATTGATTTATTCACGTAAAAAATCACTGGATTGTATATATCGGTTCATCATATAAATTGGCTTGATTTGTTCAATTAAATAATATGACAACAAACAAACAATACGGCTAAAGAATTAAATAAAACACCTCATACAGCTTATAATGTTACGTTTTTTTGTGTTCTTGTAGAAGTTATTTACGTGCGCAAATTAGAAATAATATCTTGTAGTACATGATTGGTTCTAATTACAATGTGATGTAAAATTTGTTGATGTAAATGGTTCAAAATAATTCAACATACTTATACTTACATAAAATTCTTTTTAATTCAATATCGTACAATTGAATCGGTGAGTGAAAGAACGATATATCTCCAAAATGACCATTTTGAGAAAAACGAAAACAACTGTTTTAAAGGAGAACTATGGGTTATTTGGTTTAATTATGTATTGTGACATTATAGAACTTATGTTAACCGATAATAATACGTACATAAATAAATTTAAAAAAAATTGCAAAAAAAGATATTTGAAAAAAATGACCGGCACTTATACTGTTCTTTCACTCAATTAAAAAAAACTGCAAATTTTTTTTTTATTGCTTTATTTTCGGCTTTATTATTTTATTTTTTATTATTTTACAAAAAAAATATTTGTAATTTTTACTCAGAATCTTCATTTTTGACTTTCCAAGAAATAATATGGTAGTAAAATTCGAGGATTTCGTCAGAAAAGTAAGGTAAAAGTAATTGTAAAAAAAATTGAACTACCCCCCGTCGCACGTACGATGTTGGTCGATGTATTATTATTTTGCTATGTGATAGAGCTATGAATTTTAAACATTTTGCCTATCTCAGTTAAAATTGCCATTTTTGGCCCTTGTATTGTTCTTTCACTCACCGATTCAATTGTAATTTTGGCGTAGTAAAAAAGTGAAATTGATATCCTGTGGTATTATAATTTTCTTAAATTTTGATTATAATTGTACAATACAATGTTTTTTGTATTTATTACTTACTTTTCTTGTTTCTATTATCTTGTTTACAAGACGAAATTGTAATTCGTGTTTAATTTTAAAATGACTGTTTCGTTTATGTTAACAAAACATAAATACGTGTATTATATTATTTATATTTACATATGTATATTGTATATGAAGTTACAGAATTAGTTAATATTTAAATGAATATTTTTTGCAATGAGAAAAAAGAAAAAAATATATATTATCCTCATCTGAATAGTTCTTAATGCAATATAATTACAATACTGCAATTATGTGACCTTTCGTTAATATGTTTTTATTTTAATTGCTGCGAGTAAATTGAATAAGTGACAGTGAAAAAAACTACATATCATTACATGCATTCTATTCAAGTTTTTATTTAATTGATGTAAAAATTATTGTGTTTTTTTTTATTTTAATTAAAAAAATAGGAGCAATTGATATTATTGTAATTTTGATATTAATTATAAAAAAAATTTCATTCATTTTTATCGCCTTCATATAGATTTATTATTTGTCTACTTTTCGTAAAATTGCAAACATCAATACCAATTAAATCTGTCAAATAGTATTTGAGTTACAACTATACATTCAATTTTTGAATTACCGATGCCGTCGTATAGCAGAAATGCTATACGACGGTATCGGTAATTCAAAAATTCCACTATGCGATGGTTAGAGGGGCACCCACCACCGCGCCGAATTTAACGTTGATTGGTGAATTTTAACGCGCAGAAATATAGCAGTCAAGGTGGTATTATGGAGGGGACGGGGGAAGGACGTTGGTTAGAACTGTCGGCACATTGTGTAACGGAGCGGTCGTGTAGTGGATGGTCGTATAGCAGAGTGCTGAGTATAGTTAAAACGAGGGTATAGAATATGCATGAATGAAATGAGCATTGCGCTATTATAAAATATATTTTTAAGAAAGGTTTCAAGCCTCGTTCAATCCATAAAGATGGTTTATACTTCAGGTGAATATGTACCTTCATACACAGCGGTTAAAAACAAACAGTGCTTTCCAAACTTGAAATTAATCTGAAGGATGGCCCAGGAAGTGGAAGGCTCTCACGATATAGTGAGGGCTAAAACTATGATAAAGTTCATGATATTATTTTGATAGACCGTCAAAGGAAAGTACATGAGATAGTTTAGATTGAAGGCATATCAACTGAATAAATCCATAATATTTAACTGGATAAATGGGATTAAAGTTCTGCGCAAAATGACTGCCGAATTTACTTACTCTAAAAAAAAGGAGCTCTACACCAAATTCTCCAGCACTATTTGGACCTGTTTTTGATGAACCCAAGCAATTTTAAGCAAATATTTATCATTATACAGATGGGTTCATCACTACACACGAAGATGAAATAATAATCCAAACAATGGAAACGCAGATTCTTTGGCGAAGACTGTCTCTTCTGTTGAGAAAGTATTGACGTCAATTTTTCGGGACTCAAAAGGCATTACCATGATTGACAATTATTCAAAGAGTAAGATTTTAACTGGGGAGTAGTATCATATGATAACTTGTGGAACCAATTGAAATTAAAAAATATATTGAAAAATAAAAACAAATGTTTTTTCAGCATGATAATGCGCCAGTCCATTTATCTCGAATTACAACCACTAAATATAAAACGTTGACTTCAAATTAGTTCTCCATTGTATTCTTCAGATTGACTCTCTTCTGACTACCATTTATTTCAAAAGTTGAAAAAAAATTAGAAGGACAAACATTTTTACCATATCGATTTACAAAGAGGGTATAACGAAGTCGGAACTAAAATTGAAAAACATCATCATACTTCAATAAGGTTATGTAGAAATGGCGTATAAATTTTTCCGTTCTGTAGAAATTAAGTTTCTATAAATATTTTGATCCTTTATTTAAGCGTATTATTAATTACAGTATTGCAAAATATTTGCTTACTGACAATATTATGTTTAATTCATTTCAAACCACATGAAAAGTTATCATTATTAAAAATGTGCAATATAAACACAAATACCAACTATGAAAAATAAACAGTAATTAATAAATTATCACGTACTTATTGTTAATGGTATGATTAATAAACTTTATAACGTCACTCATGTCAAGTATTATTTATATAACGTAAATGTTCTGCGGTTATTTACTAAAATAAAAAACTTTCATAGCTAACTGTTTTCTTTAAAACAACAAAATATAAAAAGGGGTTAACGGTATGTTACTAGTAAGTGTATTTTTATTTAAAAAACAAAAATGTTTATTTCTTTTAAATCGTTTGTAGTGTATTCATACAAGGATACTTATCTTCCAAAATATACATTTCACCAGTGGCGCATTATACAGTACGCACTTTAGGCCCCGAGATGAAGGTTAGGTTGAAAAAGGTTTTTCGAAATTTTCTTTACTCCACAAGAATTGGGGGGGGGGGGGGGGGTATTTGTTCTGCCTGAGGACCCCCGACTATCTTAACGCGCCACTGCATTCTACATTATGTATACAGTATTTTAACATGCCAAGTATTGTTATTACAAAAATAATTGAACTAAAAATTATAGAAATCTAGACTAAACTTTTTTGTAGAATATTTTTAAATGACAATTTGTATGGTCTTTTGATGGCTATTTATTATATTGGCATGCGCACTACGTAGAAATCAGTGATTAGAATACATATACCACAGTAAAGATGGCAGCTATATATTGATATAAATATTATTATAAAATAACCCTGTAGAATGTGCATATTTAGGTATTGGTTTAGACCAAATTCTATATAATACCGAGTATTAATGTAATTTTATATAAAACCTCTGTTATAATAACGTATAGGTACAGCACGCAGTAATGGTTAGTGTCAAGGCTATTGGAGGGCACGTTCTTAAAATCATCCTCCAAACTAAAGATATTATGCAATGCATCCGTTAAACATGTCTCAACGAAACCTGATATTTACGCAATATCAATATTTGTTTCATTTGATTATCATTTGAAATTTTTTTTTAAGTTATCAGAATAGTCCAGTATACAAATGAGGTAGGATATTATAGAAAATAAAAGTATAGATACATATTAAAATTCATATGATTTAAAAAAAAATTGATAATTACACTCGTATATACAGATGATATATGTTTCCAATAATAGATGCATAAACGTTGAATAAGAAACCACAACCTTCAAATTATCGTTATATAAATCGTCTTACGTTAATGAAAAATAGGTTTTAGTGTTTTTGTGGGTATTATTATTTTATGTGAAAAATACTTTGCGTGAACATGCATAATTATACTTTGCACTTTGTTCCGTCTGAAACAATTAGAGCATATTATTACTATATTATTATTAATATTATTATATTATTAAAATAATAATATTATTACTATCATTACTATTATGTAATATCATTTTAGATGGCTAAGACAGGTTATCAAAAATTAGAATCAAGTAATATTTGTTGTCATGTACTCCTAGTGCTTCTCAATCGGTTTGTCTCTGTGGAGTAGGAATTGTGCCACAATATATGTGACCAATATGTAGTTTGGTATCAACAAAGTACATTATTAATGAAAAGAACAAACTTGAAACCATATTAATAAATTGGTAATTTTTCATTACTTTTGAGTGTCGTAATATGTTACAAATATATGTATTAGCAATAATGTATATTACAGACCACTTGGTAGGCTCAAATTAGCTGATAAGAGTAATAAAGATCTTAATTTGTATTGACTCTTTCATTTCTTGAATCAATTTTTAGTAAACTAAAAAAAAATTTAATTATGTTTTTAATTTTAAAAAAATACTTACATTTCATTTTGTTTTTTGACAAATTGTATTAAAATACAAAATAATATTTCTTGTATAATATGATATTGGAGTTATTATGAAAACCTTTTAGAAATGTCCATAAAACTGTAGATTTATAAACAATATATATTTTCTAAAACTGCACAATAACTAGATGGACTTAATTATCTCGGCTTCTGAATGACAAATATAAACGTGACAAATTAAAATATATTTGAAATATAAATAAATTGATATTTAAAAAAAACGAATACGATACATAAATATAAAGATATGTATAATCGAGAGTATTAGAAATTATACAATATAAATTGATTTTATAATTTTTATGATGTTGACCTTTTCAAGGTTACTAACTTCGGTTATACAACACCATAAACAAATTATTTGTTTTATACCTAGTCAAATAATTTATTGCATATTGCAATTTTAATCAGTGTAAAAACATTTTATTCACAATTTTCACAACTTCTCAGATGAATGAAATTTTAAACAAAACAAGAATTTCATTCAAAATAAAATTATTATAATATTGTTTACAGAAGGCAATGATGTATTTAATTAGACAATAACATTTTTCTAATAAAAACAATGTATGGCGGTATTAAATAATGGCATATATGCGGAAATTCTAAATGTTTATTTAAAAATTTTGATTGTTATGAGTGTTTTGACCAAGGTCTGAAGGTCTACTGTATTTGTAATTCTTAAAATATATTTTAAATATTTATAAGTATGATAATTTAAATATTCTATACTCAATCAAAATTTCAACAAGTAATTTAAAAAAAAGACAGCAAATTATTAGTTACAACGAGATTCGTATGTATATTCAGATGCTGTTGCCTATTTTACCCTAAGTCAGCGATTCTCAACCTGTAGGGCGCGCCCCCCTAGGGGGGCGTGAGCATATCGAAAAAAAATATTATTAAAAAAATTATTTAATTTACTGAAAGAAAAGTAATAAAATACATTCTGACATAGTAAAAAATAAAATACACATTTACATTTTCATTGATATAATACACTTATAAATAGAATTTTATCAGTACTGCACAATGTATTTAATAATTAACTTATCAATATTAAAATAAAAATAAGATTAATAATTATTAGTGACTCCCTTGGGCCTGTCTTGCAGAGCAATTTTTTTCGAAAGAAGGTTTAATATTAGAAATTGACAATTTTTTTTTATAATTAGCTGAGATCTATTTTTCAGTGAAAATTTTTGTATGAGGATGGGGGGAAGGGGGGCGCGATGAGAATTGTGATAGAAAATTGGGTCGCACGTGTTAAAAGGTTGAGAAACGCTGCCCTAAGTGAAAAAAAATTACAATTATCTTCTGTAGGCTTTCGTGACCGTTGTCCATACGAACTAACTTTTTGGGTTCTTGTCCACGTTATCTGATTTTCTTACTTGACTTCAGAAGCACTTCTGAAGTATACCCCGTCATAATTTTTTTACAAATTTTTACACATCGTCAAATAATGTTGAATACAACTTTCATTACTCGTACAATTTATTATATCGAGCTCCGATTCTTGAGATTAACATTATTTTTGTCAAAACGTAGATATTTGAACTAACTCGTATAATAGTTCAGTTGCTATTTAATTTACCCTATGTGTTCAATAACAGTTTCTAGCATTGAACTATAAATAGTCATTAAACAACGTTTTTTTACTTTGGTAAAAATAATGTTAATCTGAAGAACTATAGATAACATATCTGCAACTCCAACGTCGACAGACATTTCAATGTATTCAGCATCGAGTCGACTTTTCAATTATTATCTATGTGTAGTGTAATTTTGGAAAATACGGGTGTTCTTGTAACCAGCTCTGTTAAAAAATCAAGTCATTACCATTTTCATCCTCAAAATCTACGACAACCTATATTCGAACTTTTAATAATTATATCTTTCATTTTCTATCGGTTTTATAGCTGAATAGATTTACTAATAAAAAACAGTTATTGTTCATTATTATTGAATAAACTGAGGATCTTCTGTTATTATTTAACATTTACAAAATTCGCAATTTTCTCTAGCATATCTCACAAAAAGATAAAAATATATTCATCAGGCGACTGTGTATAAAATTAGAACCACGCCCGAGTATACTCGGGCAGCTATTATTTGCAAAAATTCTCACACCCGAATTAACTCAGGTAAACTTAATAATATAATATTATTAATAATATCTATATACTCGAGTGAAAGTAAATACGATTTTTGGATTTTCATTAAATAAAATTCATTCATAAAAAATGTGTTTTTTTTTTTTAATTTTTTAATGATTACTTAAGGGGTTAACACAATGATATATCAAAATAATCTGATCGCAAAAAGAAAATTTTTTGTAGGATAACCAATTGTGTGTTGACTTAATTTGTGCAAAAACTAAATTTCTAAAATCCATAGACAATAAAATACAGCTATCAGTTGCACCAAACCTCGTAGAAAGAGTTATATTATTTTGTTTGCAAACATTTTTTATATCACCGTGCATTAGTACAAACTATAATATAATGTATAAATAAACGGTATACATGGAACATACGTATTTAATTTTTTTTATTTGAATGAAAAAAATTACATGTATGTATGTACATTAATACATGTGTATAAAGTACATTTTACGCTTGGTTCACGCGATAACAATAATACCTACCTACAATTTTATACACATGCGTTTATCTATCAATATCATCTCTAACATAAGAAGGTTTTGCTCTGAGATATTTCATTGTTAATTGTTTGATTAAATGATTATAACAGTTTCTTATTGAATATATATTTTTTCACCATAATTAACGCTTGTTTCTTTTTATTAAAAATAAATATTTTAAGGATCGATGTTGATATAACTGGTTTAATATAATTTTATTTTAATATATGTCTTATTACCTTAACAATTTTTTACTAACAATAAGTAAATTCTCAATGAATAAGTGTAAAAATGCCCACTTTGTGTCATTTTACAGAGAAACCTATTAAGTTTATTATATGTAACTGTTATTTTGTTTCTACAATAATTTTTCCAATTTTTGAACCGATAGGACGCCTTTCTTATGCTCTACATTTCTATGTAGTCTTGTACTAATTACTAAGCTCGTATGGTTGTTCCTGATACAGGATTTTTGTTGTACCAGGTTTTAAATTGACTTTGAATTTGTATGTCTAATTTGGTTTCAATAAACCATTCAATGTATTATGTTTTTTCTGTGCATTTATTTTAAATTTTATCTAATTTTTTTTTTTATAAAAGAATCTACATTTTGGAAAAAAAAATTTTGTACAAATAAAACAAGTTGTCCAGACAATTCTCAGACACCTATATAAAAAGTCTTGGGCCGTTTTTCCACACACGGCAAACCCGGTGCTGACAACGCGCAACGCCGTCATTCTCAGTGCCGGTTGAGTTGAGTTCTAGCTATACCTAATGATATAGAAACATATCTCCAGTGCACAAATAGCGTTACCTTCTTCGGTTATTATACTGCAGAAAAAAGTATATAAATTACAAATATAAAAAAATGTAGTATTGGGTACATCCTCTGTTAACTGTGAGTCTGTGAGTATATGTCCCGGCATCCGATTGTCAAGTTCAACGCCGGTAGCATTTTACGGTGCAGGTGCCATCACCGGCAAATTAGCCGGGTCGGTCAATATTGGAAAAGACATCATTAAATTATATTACAATCAATGCCGATACCGGCTTTGCCGTTGTGAGAAAAACGGCCTTATATTTGTTGACGTAGTACTCTGAAACTACTATAACCCATAAATTGATATTAAAATATTTGTTACATTATAGGTAGGTCTGTTTTAAGTTATTTAATTGCTTGCGCATTGCAAATTTTTGTTGTTGTAATTTTTGTTTTTGCTTGGTCAGAATTACGCCAGTTGCAAACACCTGACTATAACTTTAGTGTTCAAAATGTTATCTTCAGGTAGTAATCATAAAAACTTAAATTCGTTATTTCAACATTAATACCTATTAATTGAACCGTGTAAGTCGTTTTTAGTAAAGAGTTAAAGAGTTTTTTTTAAAACAACGATTTTAATTCACTACATAATTAATGTTGAGTAAATTAAAGATTAAAAAATTCAGAAAAAATCCTTCTAATAATTTATTTCAAAAATAATTGCAATATTAAAGTAAATCATGATTTATAGTCCCAGAATTCATATAGTAAAACCAACAAAAAAAATTACAAGATAATTTTATTTTTACTTTGAGTATATTTTCGTATTTTTCAAGGCTACTGTCGAATTTTTTTGTATGATAATTTCTTCAGACACTGACAAAGTGGATTGTGTTTACATTTCATTGATTTCGGTTTTTGTTAAATTATACAGTGTACAGTGTTACAAAATACGCATATTATTGTATTTTTTATTATTATTATAATTTAATAAATATATCGATTGTTCAAATATAGAAGCTAATAATAGAAACTATTTTTGTTTATTTTTTTCATTGTTGAATTTTTCACGAAATCTAATTAGATATTATAAGTATTTTTATATGGAGGACAAGATAATAAAAAATACTAACTAATGGCATCATTAAAAATATTCTACAGACTGCAGAGTTATTTAATAACCATTTGACGTCATATCTCTGTAAAGTATAAAAAAACTAATTGAAAATTGATTTATTATGATAAATACTTTAAGGAAAATATTGCCAGGATCCTATCAAGATAGTCAAAATTCTATAGTTGTTATCACAATGTACATAATATATGTATTCTAATGTTTTAGTCAGGGAGTGGAACCGGTACTATTTCTCGAACCGGTCCGGTTCCGGTTCACACAGAAAATAAAGTTCCGGTTTTCGTTCCGGTTCAATTTTTTATTTTTTTATTATTTCGGTTGCCGGTTCAATGTACCTCCGAACCGGTTCGAACCGTTTTTTTTTTACTTTTGTAAATTATTCAAACATGTAATAATTTTAATTAAATTATAATTAAACCTATCCTATAATTTCTGAATTATGTATATTTTCCTACATACCTTTACTTTCCAATTTTGTGTATATGTTACCGGCAATGTATGAAATCCGGCATTCTATAGAATTCCTAGGTATTCTATAAAATGCCTTAAGTCACCAGGCAATGTATGAAATGAATTTAATTATATACATACATTTCCTAGGCATTGTATAGAATACCTAACTGATAGCCGGCAATGTATGAAATATAAACATAAATGGGGTGAAGCAATCAATTTTGGTCCAGGCACAGATGTTGCTTTACTTTATGTTATAAAAATACTTCTGATGCAAATATATAATAAAAAATCTTGGTTCATCCTCGATAGCTAGGTTTCTAGATTACAATTCGGTATTGTCAGTTCAATACTGAATTATTGATTAAAATAAACTTTTTATATTTACGCGTATAATTGAAAAATGTATGTCTGTCCAGTAAAGTGATCTAAACTAGTGTTTAAGAATTTGTTTCTGATAATATGTTATTTTGAATGTTCAGAGCCAAAATCTCATTTAATACATACTCGGACAAATTTTTGATTATATAATATTTAAGGTTCCAATAGGTATTGTTTTTTGTGAATTTGTTATTTTCACAGTGAGGGGCTTAAATCTTACTTAATACACGTCTGGACTAATATGTTATTAAATATTTAAAAAATATTATACCTCATACGCAATCGAAACTCATATTTTATTTTATTTATTATAAATATAAAATGTTATATTATTGTTCATGTATTTTGTTAAATTAACAATAAAGAACCAAATTCTTACTTATATGAATTTTGACTTTTTAAAATTAATTAAATTAACTAAATAATATCTATCTGCTTTAATAATATTATTTTGTCTTTTATTTCATACATTGCCTAATATTATCTTGGCATTCTATAGAATTCCTAGGTATTCTATAGAAGGCCTAGGTAAAGTATATAATAAATATCTATTTAACAAATAATTCATACTTTGCCGGTAACATATACATAATATATTAATACTTTTTATGGCTTATATTTTTTTTATTTGTATAAATTTAAAAAAATGGGTTTAGGTACCTATGCCGGAATAATAAAATTATTGACAGTTAATATTAGATTATGCTCAATGCAATTTAAATTTTATGTGCATTTTTTTAAATAGCAATTTTCATGTTTTTCTGAAAATACTATTTTTCTCTCAATCTTTCCCATTTTTTTTGTATATTATGACTTTTTCTGGTAGTAGGCCAATATTTAAAGAAGAACATAAAGTTTTTTATATTAATTAATAAATTCCGCAGAAAAATTAAAATTTGTTAATTAAAAACACGAAATTCACAAGTATTCTTATACTTATACTTATTAATATACTAATATTTAAGCGCAACTACATTTGTCAGTGGTGTCAACTATAAGTGGTTAGAAAAATTATTTTACATTTGGTACAGAATAATAAATATACATATTTGAATAAAAACATTCGCAATGAAAAATTAAACTTGAATGAACCGGTAAAATTAAACTTTATTGAACCGGTAACCGAAAAATTGTTTTTCGGTTCGGCTCCGGTTCAGGTTCAACGCCATGTTTGAAATTTCGGTTCAGGTTCAGTTCCGGTTCGCCCAAAAATTTCGTTCCGGAACCGGTTTTCGGTTCGGGTTCGGGTTCGGTTCGGGTTCGGGTTCGGTTCGGGTTCGGGTTCGGTTCGACTCCCTGGTTTTAGTACGTTATTTTAAATATTAGCTCTAGGATTTTATATTTTTGCTAAATTATTTCAACGAGGAGTATTGTTGTTACTTTATATGTACATATAGAGGTAAAGTTATATCATATTTGAAAAAAAATCATACTTTTTTTAAATGCGTGGTATTTCTATCTATGTGCATATTTGTAAAACATATGGGAGTAAATCTGCTGAACTCAAGTTTCGACGAAAATGAGATTTCTATAAGACTGTTTTACCGGAAAAAAATCTTCATAACTTGGCTTACACATATACCTACAATGTCATTCAGGACGCAGTTATTTAAACACGTACGTACTGTATACATATATGTATAGTTGTATACTTATAGATACTAATGTACGCTATCCTGTAAAAATTATAAAAAAGTGGTATGTTATAGTTTACTAACTGAGGGACAGATTAGTATTACGGGAAAAACTGTTTAATGCATTGAAATCCTGTATGAATAAATAGTAAATGGCAAGTGTAATGAAGTAATTTTTACAGTGTAGTATAGTTAATTTTTTCAATATTATATAAATAACTACATGCTACTATTTAAAAAATTTGTCAAGACATACACCAGTGTATGCCATAAGGGTTCCGAAGTATATACTACGTGGACTGTTTAGAGCAATTTACAGGTGCATATTTGAGTTAAAAATAAATATAAAAAATAGGATCATATTCTATTAATTCAGATCTACATTTTGACACCCCACATTTCAAAATTTGAAATGATATTGTTGATTTTAGTATTTGTCGTTACTAGTATTATAAAAACCCCATTACCAATTTTTTTTCAGATTTTTTGAGTCAGTATTTACCGAGCTAGAGAGGGGTGGACAAATTTTTGTTTACTTGAAGCCCCCTGTAGGTGCCATTTTTGATTTATAAAAAAAATAAAAAATACTGTCATATTCTACTCATTGAGATCTACATTTCAACACCCCATATGCCCAGATAAAAAAATAAAAATAAAAAAATGTATGACACCCCTCCATTTTTCTCCAAAATTTGAAATAATATTGGTGACTTTGGTATTTGTCGTTGGTAGTCTCACCAAAGTCTCATTACCTAATTTTTTTCAGATTTTTCGAGTCAGTAGTTACCGAGTTAGAGGGGGGGGGGACAAATTTTTTTTTGCTTGGAGCCCCCTGTAGGCGCCATTTTTGATTTATAAAAAAAATAAAAAAAACTGTCATTTTCTACTCATTGAGATCTACATTTCGACACCCCACATGCCCAGATAAAAAAATAAAAATAAAAAAATGTATGACACCCCTCCCTTTTTCTCCAAAATTTGAAATGATATTGGTGACTTTAGTATTTGTCGTTGGTAGTCTCACCAAAGCCTCATTACCTAATTTTTTTCAGATTTTTCGAGTCAGTAGTTACCGAGTTAGAGGGGGGGGTGGACAATTTTTTTTTTGCTTGGAGCCCCCTGTAGGCGCCATTTTTGATTTATAAAAAAAATAAAAAATACTGTCATATTCTACTCACCGAGATCTACATTTCGGCACCCCACATGCCCAGATAAAAAAATAAAAATAAAAAAATGTATGACACCCCTCCCTTTTTCTCCAAAATTTGAAATGATATTGGTGACTTTAGTATTTCTCGTTGGTAGTCTCACCAAAGCCTTATTACCTAATTTTTTTCAGATTTTTTGAGCCAGTAGTTACCGATTTAGAGGGGGGGGGGACAATTTTTTTTTTGCTTGGAGCCCCCTGTAGGCGCCATTTTTGATTTATAAAAAAAAAATAAAAAATACTGTCATATTCTACTCACTGAGATCTACATTTTGACATCCCACACGACTTTGAATACATTTTTTTTGGTTTTTTGAATTTGCTTTAAAGCCCCCTGTAGGCGCCATTTTTGATTTATAAAAAAATAAGAATAAGGATAAAATTACACTAGCTTGGTTACACATTTTGATGTGCCACTTGCCTTGGTATAAAAAAAAAATATTTTTTTTGGTGTCTTTAGCTTCTTAGCACCCCCCCCTAAAAAAATATTTTTCGAAAATATTTGTACATATTTTACTAGAGGGTGTTATTTTACATATTCTGTCAAAATTTCAAGGTTCTAGCTTATATAGTTTACGAGCTATTGAGCTTAGAGTGATTAGGACGGACGGACGGACGGACGACAAAGTGAGATTAATAGGGTTTCTTCGGAACCCTAAAAATAGATCCAGACGACAAAAAATAACTGTTATGCCGTGTTTACACCGAAGAAACAAACCAGCAACATCGTGTCTTTTTACAAAAGTGCAATAAACCCCATACATTTTTAAATACGAAGTGTTATAAAACACCGTGTTACTGTTTTGTCTTTTTCGATGTAAACAGCGCATTGAAATTTACTTACACTTACAATACAATCCTCTTGAATTATTCAACCGTTTTTAGATTATTCTGGCAGCTTGTATATGGTTAACAAAGACTATCCGACAATAATCTATAAACATAGAGAGGTCACGACTATACACGATTTACTCTACATATTTACATAAATAGACAAAAACATAAATAACAATACAGATTAAAAAATAAATAAATAGGAAAATAAAATTAATATACATACATCGGTTCTAGGAAAGAAGCCCACAGGAAAAAAGCCCATAGGAAAAATACCCACAGGAAAAAAGCCCACAGGAATAATACCCACAAAAAAAAGCCCACACGGAAAAATGCTCACACGGAAAAATGCTCACACGGAAAAATGCTCACACGGAAAAAAGCCCACATGGAAAAATGCTCACACGGAAAAATGCTCACACGGAAAAATGCTCACACGGAGAAAAGCTCACAGGGAAAAAAGCCCACACGGAAAAATGCTCACACGGAAAAATGCTCACATTAAGAAATAAATAGGATACAGATGTTTAACATATTTCATGTATGTTAGCTACTGTATTGACCTTATATATTTACAATATAAATACCTGTTCAGCTTGTTACATTATCAATCAAATATTCAATCTAAAAATATATTTACTTAATAATTTCCCAGAAAGGATTCAATCTCCGGTTTGGTTATAATCTAACAAAGGCGGAGATTGAATTTTCGTATTTTATACTAGATTAATCCCCTTTCGCCCCAATAGATTGCCCTAACCAAGGCGGAGATTGAATCCCCGTTTCTTATACTAGATTAATCCCCTTTCGCCACAATAGATTGCCCTAACCAAGGCGGAGATTGAATTCCCGTATTTTATACTAGATTAATCCCCATTCGCCCCAATATTTTGTTAGCAAAATTAAATATTTGTCATTTTCTATATATTTTTTTTAACATATTCTGTATCCTATTTATTTCTTAATGTGAGCATTTTTCCGTGTGAGCATTTTTCCGTGTGGGCTTTTTTCCGTGTGAGCTTTTTTCCGTGTGAGCATTTTTCCATGTGAGCATTTTTCCGTGTGGGCTTTTTTCCGTGTGAGCATTTTTCCGTGTGAGCATTTTTCCGTGTGAGCATTTTTCCGCGTGAGCATTTTTCCGTGTGGGCTTTTTTCTGTGGGTATTTTTCCTGTGGGCTTTTTTCCTGTGGGTATTTTTCCTATGGGCTTTTTTCCTGTGGGCTTCTTTCCGGTCACCACATACATCATACACCCATTAATGTTATCCTCAGTAAATCTACCCGTTTACTCCTTAAACATGGCCTACTTAAAAAATAAAAAGGAAAAAAATAACAAACACGCACGCATTCTAACACAAAATAAACACTCAAGAATATCATGAAGGTGCTGCCGGTAAAGTACACCATTCAGTCGACATCATCGTTCAATACAAGCTTGGTAGATTTATACTCTTTCTTAAGACGACAATATATTAATTAAGTATTTATTCGCATACTTGTAACATCTGATAAATATGAGATAATATAAAATATTATTGTCGAATGAAGTATCAAATCTTAAATCAAGGTTATGCTTGAATAAAATTACATTATGTATTATATTAAGTTAAATGATTAATGTACATTTTGTTGTATGTATGTACATTTGTACATACAATAAAAGATTTTATACGTGTCTTGAACTTATGCGCACATTTAGGTACAGGTAAAAAGTAAACACTTATACAAGAAACAATTATACAGTGCTTGTCAAAAGTATGAACCGCGTGATTTATTTGCATTATATCAAAAATATGTCTTCAAAGTTCAATGGCAAATTCAAGCGTATCATTGAAAACAATTTTTAAAAATCTTTATTGTGACTTATAAAAATAACATTCGTGTATTTGGGAAAAGTTTTTTTGTTGTTGTTACAATTTGGCATAACTATATTGTGCAGTAAAACTAGTTTTCTTTTAAACTATTTTTTTAGTCTTATTTATTTTTTATAAATAACAATTTGAAATTGTTTACAATAACATTTGACTAATCCTATATATCGATATACTGAAACGAAAAAAAACTGATTTTCAAATGCTTACATATAGATTCATATACCTATACGTATCTTTATGCGATCATCTAATAACTATTTCTAACAATAATGATGAAACATGAATCATGACAACATAGGTAAGCATTAACTCGTTAATCCGTTAATCGTTAATTAACGAAGTTAACAAAGTGCTTAACGGATTAACTTTTAAGTTAACTCAAAAAAATGTTCCGTTAACTTTAGTCCGCTACATTGGTTGTTTGATGATAAGTATATACATAAGAAAGTTGTTGAAATAGCAAAAAAAGGTATTCAAATATTTTGGATGGTTAACTTTAACTTCCGTTAATATTTCGGTTAACTTTAACTTCCGTTAAATTTTCGAAATTTTAACGCTTTAACGATTAACGAAGTTAACTTTTTTATTAACTGATTAACGATTAACGAAGTTAACTTTTCGATTAACTGTGCCCACCTATGCATGGCAACACATTCAATATTAGTTTTATAGAACACATTGGTGTGATATTTAACTTCAATTATATAGTTTTAATATTATCATTTCGTTTCAAGAATAGGTATTTTACTGCATATTATAAAACAAATTATTTTACGGTAGACCGCATTTTAATGATTTCATAAATAATTCAAAACATTGTTCGTGGTATAGTAAAAATAATTTCAAACCACAAAGTACTAGCGTTTCTGTACACATATTATTATTGAGTTCATAAATCATGACTAAATCAATAAAAAAATGTTACTTGACTTCTGAATGTAAGTCGTATCATCAGATGATATTTTTTCTTGCGATAGTAAAAATACGCACCAAAAAAGCAGACAAAGTATATACTTGAAATGGTACTGATAGGTACGTAAAAGCAAAAATATGTATAGGTAAATTTTTCGAATCATTTATTGAATCAACTATTTTTTTAATTTTTAATGTACCCAATTGAGCAACGAGATAATTTTATAGTATATCCTTGATATTGCTTGTATCGAACTTATATAAATGTAGCTTATACTAGGTCACCGACCTAGTCATTGTCACTTTTTGTCTGTTTATATATTATGTAATAGACGCCGTAATATCAATGCTAACTACAAATCCAGTATTCTTGCATCAGGTCTAAGGTCGATCCTACTCAATACCTAATACATAGATACACTTGAATTTTTTAAAATATTTTATATGAATTGCATTCACAATAAATCTATATTTTCTTGATTTGCAACAACGCCTCGTTTAGTAAATTAGGTACTTATAAGTAAATGAAGAAAATGATTCAATATTTACAAAATACGTATCGTATACATATAGTACACACTACACGTATCTATATATTGTACAATTTAAGAGAATAAGGAAATCGAGACAGCTATAATATTATTGCCCTGACCACGTGCCCGAGCTTCAAGTTTGGTATCAATCGAAAGGTATCATCTTGAAGTAACTTTTCGAGGTTTCAATCCTCCCACTCCTTCACCCACGGTTTATAAGTTACCAACTAAACAATTATTTTATTTTATTTTAATAGCAAATATATTTTAATACCACCCACATAAAATTTTATCTTAATTAAAATATACTTATGAAATATTGATGTGTTGATGAGTTTTGATTGATTTATAATTTATATGTAACTAGCCGTCACCGGTGACTTCTTACGCGTAAATTCGTATTTTTTAATTTAATCAATTATCAAGATATAAAATAGCCTTCAGAATGCAAGCTATCTCCCTACCAAATTTCATCAAGATTAGCTTAACGGCTTAACCGTGAAAAAGGTAACAGATAAATTGGCAGGGTTATTTTCGTATTTATAATAGTATGATTTTTAAAACAGACACGTGAAATTTAAATACATAAATATATTTTATACTTTATAATATGTATTAAAGCAGTGAAGGAAAATTATTTTCTATAACAATAGTTTTAAAAGAATTGCAAATTGAGATGATTGATATGTAAATATTTATTTTTTTATTGTAAGGTCTAAAAATAATATATTTGTTTCAGATATATAATGGACTCTTCAGTTTGTACTCTACAGGCACTGCCTTTATCATCTGCCGCAGTGAGAATAACCGATGCTTACAAGCGGTATGGCAACCCGTCCAAAGGCAAGGTGGTTTTAGACCATCTAAACATGACCGTACCACGAGGAGTGATGTATGTTGTTAAATAATATATTAAACGCCTGAAATTATAATAATATAATATGACATAATTTCTCAAAAAATACTTTCATTTGAGCTTTACTTATTAGTATTAATATTTTTAGATATGGTTTATTAGGGGCTAGTGGATGTGGTAAGACAACTCTTCTAAGTTGTATTGTAGGAAGACGTGATCTAAACTCTGGCGATATCTGGGTACTTGGCGGTAAGCCAGGAACACGAGGAAGTGGAGTTCCTGGACCACGAGTTGGATACATGCCCCAGGAAGTCGCACTTGTGGGAGAATTTACTGTAAAGGGAGCTATTTACTACTTTGGTAAGTTATATAATTTTCGTTACTATAATATTGAACTGTTTTTGTAAAATTCTGTTATATTATATGTACACTCAGCGCTCTATCCATACACCTTCTCCCATCCCCACCATAATACATCCGTGCTTATTATATTTCTACGCGAAATTTAAATTCACTAATTAACGTTATAGTCGGCACAGGGGTGGATGCCCCTCTAACCATCGATCAATAGAATGATCGCATTACCAATGCCGTCGTATTATAGAGTGCTGAGAGTATAATGTGATTGTATGCACTTGTTATGGACACATCGGAATAATTTGCATTTTTTAATTTGGAAATAATGACATGTACTTTATTATTGGTAATATTTAACAAATTATTAATCTAATTATAAATTTTTTTAGAGAGTGTAGTATTTAAAGGATATCCGTCAGGTTTTAATAAATTATATAGAAAATTGGGAAATATGACAATGTGTAATATACACTCTATTACATAATGCTAATAATAACACAAAATATTTGTTTCTATTGTGAATGTACAGTGCACGGAATTCATGTTTTTTACATCATTATCAGAACTTAACATTGTTAAGTTCGTGTTCTATTGATGCAATTAATGAATACTTAAGGTTTGAAATTACGTCAATAACGGTCAGAATTTAAAATGCTATTCTATCCAACAGGCAATATATACGGTATGTCGAGTGAAAGATTACATGAACGGTTTCAGTTCTTGTCACGGTTGTTAGATCTACCACCTGCAGATCGACTTGTCAACCAGCTTAGCGGAGGCCAGCAGAGACGTGTTTCTTTTGCGTCAGCCTTGGTTCATGAGCCAGAGCTTCTGATTCTAGATGAGCCGACTGTTGGACTCGATCCAGTGCTCAGAGAAAAGTACATAAATTATTTTATTTTTTTTTTTTAATTAAAATATACTTTTACTAGTATAACGACATATCAAACTCGTTAAGCAAAAATGATAATAGTCCCCCTCAAAAATAATTTGTTTTTAATGCCATACTTACTGGAGTAATATAATTTAAATTTGATAAAAGGAGCTGTATTCAGTCTTTAATAATCTATGAAAAATGATTATTTGATTATAATTTCCAATTTTTGATTTTAGCCAAAAATTATAAAGTATTGATTTCCAAAATTAATCATATATTTTTTTTATTTTTCCAGTATGTGGAACCATTTAGTTGATTTAACTTCCAATCATAATGTAGCTGTGATAATTACAACCCACTATATTGAAGAAGCAAGACTTGCACATGCAGTAAGTAATTTTCTCATGAAATTTTCAAGTTATTGTAAATATTACAATACTATATCGGCTAATTTTTAGATTGGATTAATGCGAGGTGGACAGCTCCTAGCTGAAGATTCTCCATCACATTTGATGACAATGTTTGGTCGTGATACTCTTGAGGACGTTTTTTTGATTCTCAGTGAGAAACAGTCGCGAGGCGAAGTGGTTCAACAATTACAGGACGTAGAGTATCGTCGCGAAAAACTCAAACGCGAAGCTGAACTTGGCTCTAAAAATACCCTTGTATCCAGTACTGCCGATGTTACACAATTTAGTAGTACTACTGTAAGTAAACTACTTGTTGAGAATATAAATATTTTATATTTAATAATTTAAATAAAATAAATTATATTATCAATGCTGGATAACGTTAGTGTACTGTAAATAAAATTCCATAGTTCTAGAATAACTTAATTTGTAACAGTAATTTATTAAAATATTTCATTAATTTTCGGTTTATGTTTCGTTTAAAATATAACAATAAGGATAAAAGTCAAATTTTGTAAGGTCAATTACTAAATATAGGTAATAACAATAACAAATTAAAAATTTGTCGGTCGATAGTTTGATCGGTTTACCAGTTGACACGGATATAACTACTTATATGGAACAAACTTACTGATTTAAATCGGCCGAGTAAATAATCGAACGGGTTGGCCGATTCCCATTTGATTAGTTAATTAATAATTATCGGCCAACTAAAAGTTTGTAATTTGCGTGGGCTTAAATGATCCGGATAGTAGTTTTTATTTACTCTATCTATATTTTGGATTAAAATATGGGCCAAAACAAAAAGTTTTTAAATTTTGATACTAACAATATCAATTGTTGTTGCTATATTGAATTAATAAATTTGTTAAATTTATTTGAATTTCAGGCAATTACAAAAGACTTATCACTAGAAAAAAGAATAAAGAAAGCTGAACAAGTATTACATCCAGGAAGAATTAAGGCATTATTTACTAAAAATATGTTACAATTCACAAGACATCCTGGGTAAGACATCTTTAAAATAAATTTAAAGCGATCGAAAAAATATCATTAAAATTGTTTCAGTGGTTTAATATTCACGCTGTTATTTCCAATTATTGAAATCGTAGCGTTCTTTTCTGCAGTCGGTGGAGATCTAAATTACTTGAAAATGGCAATCGTTAATCATGAAAGCAACCAAATTAATTGTTATAACTACACCTCACAATACAAAACAGCAGTTTATGACCCTAGTAATTTTACTTGTAACCTGAATATGCTCAGTTGTAGATTTCTTAACAGTCTAAATGAAACAACCATAACTCAGGTACGATTGTAATATAAAACTTCTATTCTATATCTATGTATTATAATATTACTAAAATTCATTATATACTTCACAGGTTCATTATGATCATCTTGACCAAGCATTGGATTCTGTGAAAAACGGGCAAACAATAGGTGTAGTTTATTTTTCAGAGAACTTTACACAAGCGATGGAAGCTCGTAGAGAAGACGGTAGACATACTACAAACTATGATCTTAATTCCGCCGAGATTCAAGTTTATCTTGATATGGCAGGTATAAATTCAAATATTTTATTTTTTTTGCTGAATATAAAATTAATTTCGTTTTATTTATTTATTTAATTAGAACATACCAAAGCAAATACACTTAGAAAATATTTATTAGACAAATACATATCATTTTCTGAAGGGATGTTTAAAGACTGTAATGAACCGCCAAAGCTTGGTAGTATTCCTGTAAACTTTTTCGAACCTGTTTATGGAAAAAGTGATTATACTTACACGATTTTTACTGCACCAGGAATGATAGTAACGTGAGTATTTATAAATATTTTTATTTTTATTGAAGTAGGTAATATTTATAAGATATTAAAAATAAGACAATTTTTTATTTGTAATAATTAAAAAATTATTTTACAGAATGGTATTTTTCCTTGCCGCTATAATTACTTCTACAATAATCATCACGGACCGACTGGAAGGTACATGGGACAGATCAATGGTTGCTGGTATAACCACATCCGAACTGATGTTGACACATTTTGTTACACAGTTTACTGTAATGGCAGCTCAGAATTTCCTTGTATTATTGTTTTCATTGGTTATCTATGAGTTACCTTTGAAAGGAAGTGTATTAACAGTTCTATTTCTATTACTCCTTGAAGGACTCGCTGGTATGAGTTATGGTAAGAATTTTAAACATAATTTGTAGTGTTTATTATCTATACAGGGTGGCCCAAGTAAAACGAAACGGGTGCGCTTTTGGTCATTTAAAATAAGATTTTGAAAAAAGCTCGAACACGTCGATTTTGCTTTCTAGGGGGAAATCTTTTGCTATAAAATTTTTGGAAGAATCTTTTCAACCCTCAGCGCTATGAGCACAACCCTTAAAATTTTAAATAGCATGATAGGGCAAATGATACCTCATTTGAAAAGTTCTTTCATTCTAAATACGGTGCTATTTTATGTTTTCAAATCTGTTTAGTTTTAGTCAAGTTATTTACATTTTGAATTCCATAAATACAATGATTTTCTGATAAAAAAAAAACAAATATTTGCAACTAAAAGTTAAAATAAAGTAGGCTTATTTTCTTATCAAATAATTCAAAAACATCCAATTTAGACATTTATTGAATTAATTTAAAAAATTTAAAAATTTACCAACATCTAAAACATTAATTAATTCAATAAATGTACAAATTGGATGTTTTTGAATTATTTGATAAGAAAATAAGCCTACTCTGTTTTGACTTTTGGTTGTAAATATTTGTTTTTTGATCAGAAAATCATTGCATTTATGGAATTTAAAATTTAAATAACTTGACTAAAACTAAACAGATTTGAAAAAATCAAATAGCACCGTATTTAGAATGGAAAAACCTTTCAAATGAGGTATCACTTACCCTATCATGCTATTTAAAATTTTAAGGGTGGTACTCATAGCGCTGAGGGTTGAAAAGATTCTTCCAAAAATTTTATAGCAAAATCGACGTGTTCAAGCTTTTTTCAAAATCTTATTTTAAATGACCAAAAGCGCGCCCGTTTCGTTTTACTTGGGCCACCCTGTATAAATATCTATTCATGTGACAACCACGTTGTGTTCTATATTCAATTAATCAAATAATTATATTTATAATTATATATATTTTTGTAAGATGATGTAAACATTAAATTGGATAAATTTTTAAAGAGTATAAGAAAGTTATGTGGCAACAACGGCGTTTATTTTACTATCATTGTAGTGTACCTATATATTTTTATTTTTATAATTTTAAAAATATTAAATTAAAGTTAAACATTTTTGTTTGAAATAATATTCATTTCTTTATTAAAACAGGTTTTCTCACATCAGTTGTATCTTCATCCCATACAATGGCAAACTTCGCACTAACTGGAAGTTTTTATCCAATAATTCTTCTTTCTGGTAAGACATAAATTTTGATATTACATCCTTTAATAATTATTAATTGATTTATTAATTCAAAATAATGTATGCATTTTTAATATCCCAATGATACGCTGCTGACGTTTGAAATAAATTATTTCGTAGTTAAACGATACAGTTTAATTAGTGTGTTATATGCCCCTTCCTTTTCCTTATCTAATTATAAGATAAACATTTTACCTACCTATAATATATTGATACTCTCTTTTGTTTAGGTATGATGTGGCCAATTGAGAGTATGCCGACAGGGCTTATGTGGTTTTCACTCTGCCTCCCCTGTACATTTCCTATAATATCTTTACGTAATATAATGTTCAAAGGTTGGTTGTTCACGCACTGGAGCATATTTGGCGGATATCTAATTACATTTGGATGGATAGCGGTTTTCTGTATACTAAGCTTTTTCATACTCAGAAAAAGAATGTAATGTGTATAAGTATATAATTTAGTACATGTTCTGACCTTTACAAATTTAAATTAATTAGTAGTTCATTTACAAGAATATTTATTGTATTGATGTTAACAAATCTGACAAGAGTTGAATATGTTTATATTACAATTGAAACTAGATGTTACGGTTTTTCCGTGTATATCTATACCAAAAAACGTGATCACGGGATCAGTATTAAGTAATTGAAAACCCGTGTTTTAATATACGTGTAATTTTACATTTTAAACTCTGATTACAGGGCAATAATAAATATAGATTTAGCAAATAATTTCATAACGAACCCCACACTATTTTTTATGGAAAGTGGCTTTCGGCCATTTTTTTAAACTTTAGAAAGTTGTGTCTTGTACCCTTTCCAATTAAATAGTCAATGGGCACAAAACTATAAATACTCAGTAAAAATTCTACAGAGAGTATACCTGTAAGAATCAAAAAATAAAATTAATGGGTAATGGTCGCGGCTTCATTTGCTTCGACTATTATTACCCGCAAATTTGTTCGCGTCATATATGTATATAATAAGATGTATATGATTCGCATATTTTAAGTTAGGTAGTAGCTGTCAACCTTGAAGAAGAAGCATAAGATATGGTAGCACGTACAAATTTCACATACCCATTTTTTAGTAACTATAATTATTATTTTTTCGGGATATAAGGTAGCCAATATCTTTCCTTAGGATTTAGGATGCAGCTATCTCCGTGTCAAATTTCATCGAGATCGGTTGTTATGAAAAACAGACAGAAGAACAGACTTTTACATTTATAATATTAGTATGAATTAGTATCAAAATATAAATTGGCGTACGTGATATCAATAGAACGGATTCTGTTTTATCGATATTAACAAAAAAGAAAATAATAGAATATTTTTCGTCTACTCAAAAGTACACGTGAAAAAGTAACATCTAGTTAAAAAAAGGTGGTTATTATATAAAAATATACATTACATGTAATCACCTAAATAAAAATTAGTATATTTTTCATTTAGATACAATTGTAATTTATAATTTAATATTATGTATCATTAATTTATTTTTATCATAAAAATGGGATTACAACTATAACAGAAAAGAAGAGAACTAGTAAAACAAGTTCAATAACAACAGAATGTCCAGATTTTTCTGATAATTTATAACTTGTATTAATAAATTTTCATTGACATTTATTTTCTTTAAGCAGTTATTTGAAACAAAATATAGTAAAATATTTGAATTTATATTTCTTGATACAGTAATATGTGTATTAATACAGACATAAAATAAATATGTAGATATATACATTGTGTTAATTAGAATCATTCAAAATTGTAAATTAAAATTACTTTTTCTGATGTATCTAACTGATAGTGAGTATAATGTAACACTGAATATAGATATTATATAACAGTTTAAATGTGAGTCAATCAATTTTTTAAATATTCTATATTTAACAATCTATTAGTATAAAGTGACCAGACGTCTCGGATTGTGCGGGACAGTCCCGGATTTGAGTAGTCTGTCCCGCATAACAAATTGTCCCGGAAATCGTCTCGGATTAGACATTAACAACATTAATTATCATTATTGTGTGTTGTCTTGGTGAGGAGCAAAAAAAAAAAAGTTCTTCATAATTTGGACTAAAAAAAAAAAGGGTCTTCAGAATTTTAACACTAAAAAAAATATTTTATTTTATAAAAAAATAAATTATCAAAAAAACTTGTATGGGGGGGGGGGGGGTGTCCCGCAACAAGGTTTTAGAATTCTGGTCACTTTATATTATTATACATAGAGCATATATGTGTTATGTTATTTGTATTAGCAAAACATACTTTAATATTGTATATATCTGCATATTTACTTTTAGACAACACATACATTCATTCAATTTTTATATTTTTGGCTTTCAATAAAACTGAATAATACAAATATAATAGATATATGTACTCATGCAGAAATATGTAATATTAAAATACACGAGTACTAATAAGATTAAAATATTTTGTCTCTCTCAAAAAAATTAGCAGTAAGTATTAACCATATCAAATGACAGGATTAAAAATGTGTGATATCTGTAAACTTAATTTTTTGAGGTTTAAGTAATGTTATTTAGAATAATATAAGTAGTAATAGTTGTTAATTTATTTAAATTACTACAAAACACAATTTTAAATTAAAATAGACTTAAATTTTAATATTTTATGTAAATATATTATTTATAAAAATACGTTAAAAAGTATTTAATAAAAATATCTTATATACCTGTGTTTGTAATTTATTTTATTACATTTTACTCTAATTATAACTTTGCTGGAAAAAGGAAATCATAATATATTAATTTGTTAGTGTACAAGATACAGATACCTACTCGTATTTAACACGCTACGGGTAAATTATAGATACGAGTATAGTGGAGTCATATAACCTGAATTTTTCACTGAATAAAAAAAACTTTCCTTACATCGATTTATTTGTTTTAAAATGCGCAAGAGATCAAGATTAGTTAATATCTGAGTTTAAAAATAAATCTGTTTTCTGCGCGATTTCTGTTTGCGGATTGGTTTTTCATAAATATCTGTACTTCTACTTGATCAATATCAACCAAAAAAGTAGGATCACTCGTAAGGAACCGTTCTATTGATCTTTAGGGACGAAATACTATAACTTATATTCTAACCTGAAATAGTAATTACAAACTGCTCATATAACTATTGCCGATTTTTCATGCCCTTGTAAATGATATACCTATATTTATGTTTATCTGATTTTTTTATAATTTTCAGATTGTTGCTTTAAATACACTTTCCTCGATTAACTTTCATTATTGTTCAAAACAAATTACAAAATTCAAAATCTAGTTAAAAGACACGTGTTTGGAATAAGTTTAACAAACCTACTTTTAATATATTAATTAGTAGATCGCCCCACAAATTGAGAATTCTTCAGAATTCACCTGCTCAAATTAAAAAAAATCAATTAATTAAAAATCATTTGTATACTTGAAATCATTTTTTAAGTGATACCGGCAAACTCAATTTTTGAGGGTTTAAGTAAGATTATTTGGAATAATAGTTCTTATAATAATTTATTTAAATTACTATAAAGACAAACTTTAACATAAGTTGACTTAGATTACAATATTTTGTATTTTACATATACAATATTTACCTATACAAATACTTAAATATTTAATGAAAATATGTTATATATATACTTGTATGTATAATTTATTTAAATACATATGTACATTTTACTCCGATTCAGGTTTTACTGAAAAAAGAAAAGAAAACTATAATAATATATTAGTTTATTACTGTGCATATAGATAGCAAATATAATTAAAAATTTTGCTATGAATACATAAGAATATACTATTATGGTAAATTATGAATATGAAGATTCAGGTAGATTTTATATTTTTTGGTAATATTAAACATTTTACTTTTAATTTCACGTACATGTTAATAACTAAATGATGTATAACCTGTCACTGTATAGTATTAAACATAAATGGCGGTTCTTATTTTTTTTATTTAACGATTATTAATTTGGCTCAAATTTATGTTACTCATATTAAAAAATCGATATACATATATACCTACTATAATGAAACTTTCAAATTATTACATATCATATCACTTACATTATTTTCGCATTTAAATAGTTAATTTTACATACCTTTTTCTTCACAAGTACTACCATCAGATCGTAATACGAAATTCGCATTGCATTCACAATAATAACTTCCAATTTCATTTATACATATTTGTTCACATGGTCTGTTTCTTAAACACTCATCAATATCTAAAATATAAAACAGTATAAAATATGATGAAAATAAATCGTAATATCTTTTAGAATAAATGACTCATTTAGTTCCGAATCTACTTGAGATACCTAAACACCACAAAATTTTGCATTATGTCCAGAACTGTAGTTATGAATAAGTGCATGAAGTGCTATTTCAGGGCCTCACAAGGAAAAGAGCTTCACGAATTAGGTGTTGACAAAAAAAAAAACGTTTTCTCCGACTTGCCCGCTACAAAATGTATTATTATTTTTCAACCTAAGGCCTTTAGATGTCTAAACGGATATGAACACCTTATAAAATAAAAATATTATTCATTGATTGGAACTTTCTGATTTATTTAAATCCGATTTTTCCTATTAAGAGATTTTAAAATCTGATATAGAGAAATTGTGGTTTCTTAGTCATTAAAACTAAATAAGTATGTATATATACTTTAAGAACAATACCTATAACAATGTCACTCGACAATTATTTTTTTTTACTTCACAAATAGTCAGTCTGCACTAGTAGCCTATTTATTTAAAATACCTAATATACATATAGGGTGGGGCATTCAAAGTGTAACTGAATTTTATTTGGTTGATAGGGGGTTATCGAATATTAATAATATGTTTTATTTTAGTATGATCTTCAAAGTTATTTGAAGGTCAACATCATTTTTTTAATAAGAACGTGTTTCATTTAATAATCTTATTCATCGTCAACAAACACGAATTTTCCATTGAATTTTTTGTTGAACATCCTAAGTTTTCCAAGATATCTAAAAAAATAAATTCCAAAATCTATTTTGTTAGATACCTATCTTTAAGGTTGCCCAAAAAAACATTTTCAATGAAAAATTCCTGTTTGTTCACGTAGAATAATATTATTAAATGAAAATTATAGGTTCATACTTTAAAAAATTAAGTTGACCTTTAAATATCTTTGAAGGCCACACTAAAATAACAAATAAATATTATTATTCGATTACCCCTTAACAACCATACATTTTTTAGTTTGAACATTTTTTTCAAATATGCAGTAGTTCTGAGATAAAAATATGTAACACTTTAAATGCCCCACCCTGTATATGTTAAAACATACCATTACAATAATTGTTTACAGAATCTTTTCGGAATCCTTTTGGACAAGAACTTGATTTGGCTTTTATAATCTTTGCACCCATTTCGAAAAAGTATGGCTTTTCATAATTCGTTTTAAAATTTTTTATTCGTGACTTAGTCAATTTTTGAATTAGTGGTCTAAAAGAAGAACAGTTATGTTATACGTATAATTAGATGTTACAAAAATTTAAATAAGTGGGGTTTTTAACCCTGAGGTTAACATTAACATGTTATAAACTCCGATTTATAAAGGGGGGATCCTGCTTTATGAGGCCAAAACAAAGCGTTTTTTGGGGAATTTTTTTATGACAGAAAAAAATAAGCAAGTATAGCGAACTTTTCAGATTATTTTATTGCATATTTGAACGTTAAAAAAATTTTTTATTAAGACAAAAATATTCAAACGCAGCGAATTTATATGTAGATTTGTGCAAAGCCTTGCAATCGCAGTCTCCAATCGGCGGGAAAGATGAAGCTCGTAATTTTTGTCTGAGACAAAAAAACCAAAGTAAATTTTCATTTTTATATATTTTTCTTCTAGGTGAAAAAACCCAAAAAATTGTAAAATTAAAAAAAATCCGGTTTGAAAAAAAATGTCCTTTTTGCAAGAAAAAAAATCATTTCAACTTGCTAAAAAAGTTGTTTAGAATTTTATGAATCTTTTTAGTTCAAATAGAAGAGAATTTAAAACTGAAGACAACAGCTTTGGTTCATTTTAATTGGTCGTTTAGTTTTCTTGCAATCACGCTCGCCAGTAAGAAAAATGAAAAATTTAAAACTCGAGAAAACGCGTTTCAAAATTTACGGTATACCTGCTCGACACCCCACTGCGTTTAGTGCTATATCTTTGAAAATATTTCGAATTTGCCTATAAAACTTTACAGACATATTCTTAGATATATTAGGAAGAGATTTAAGCAATAAAAAAATGGATTTTTTGAGACTCATAAAGCAGGATACCCCCTTAAGTGAACTGTTTCTAAATATGGATATTGATTATTATAGCATACATTTTCATAATTAATAAAATATATAGTAAATATTTGAGAGTTACTAATGTACAAATATGTATTAATAAAATTTAAAAATAATTTGAATTTTTAATGAAGAGAAAATTTTAACTTGTTATAAGCTCCAATTTTATAAATGATCTGTTTATAAAAATGGCTATTGATTATATTTTCATAATCATTTTTAAAAATATAATAATTGACCATCATAATACATCTAATACATAATGTTTGTATCATTGGGATTAATTTTTTACTATATAATTAACATATTTTACTTACGGCGTAAATTTTTCAGATGGTGTATAAGTAGTTAAATGATTAGTATTGTATTCTATTTCGTATTTATTAATTTTAATATAATTTTTCGAATTAGAAAACATTTTACCAGATCCTATTAAGATATGCCTTTCTAAAATAAAAAAATAGTATGTTACGTCTTATCTATACTTCATTTATTGACTTCAAAACATACCGTCATTAACATTAAATTTAATTCTTGATGTATAGTCAGTAAACGGGAGATTTCCGTTTATTTCAACTTCAATTCTTAGAGATCTTTCACTATCTAATCCGTGACCCACTTGTTTTAAATGCAGTTTATGGTTATCACCTAAAAATTTAAATAAATAATAGAGTTAAACTTAACTTATACTCTTAAGTTCATTAAAAGTGTACAATTAAATATTAAAAATAAACATTTTTCATTATTAGTCGAAATAAAATTATATGAAAATATTTTTAAGTGGAATTTAATTAAAATATTTGAAGTATTTACATTTAAAAATTATTTAACGCAGTGCTCATTACTGTAACAAGATAACGGTAATATACATTTTTTAATGGAAGGCGCTGACTCTTGTATACTATGGAACATAACTTTATCTACCACAATTGTTACTTACCCGTTTGAAAAGTGATATTTGTATTAGTTTCGAAATATCCGTTAGTAATTGAAAATCCATTTAATGCTTCCTCAGCCTCCCAAGCTGAGCTCCAACTCGCACTTTGGAGCAAGAACGGTAAGTGAGGGAACCATTCTTTCTTTAAAAAAAGTAAGAAAATATGTGTTAGTAATTGAAAATCCATTTAATGCTTCCTCAGCCTCCCAAGCTGAGCTCCAACTCGCACTTTGGAGCAAGAACGGTAAGTGAGGGAACCATTCTTTCTTTAAAAAAAGTAAGAAAATATGTGTTTAGTACCATTAGGAACATTTGATTCTATGTTATCAAATCTTTCTTGTCTCAAATTGCGATGGGAACGATTAAAAATTTTCACACCTTACCTCTTTATCAATTATATCTCTTTCCATTTTTGTCACTATTGTAATTTTTTTTTTTGAAAGTTGTATCACTGGATTAACTTCCAAATATGTGTCAATGTTTATATCATTCAAAATGCCGTAAAAATGTATTGTAACTGATTTTGGCGGACATGGTTTTTTTTGGCACTCATTCCACTAAAAAATATTGATATATTTTAGAATGCTTTTTTTTATACGTTAAAGCTAATAAAAGAATGATTATAAAGAAGATATTAAATGTATTTAATTAAGTATTTTATTAATACTACGGTTTACCTCTACTATATCTCCAATGCAGTCCCTACCCCCATATTTTGGTTCTGGGTTTGTACATGTTCTTTTTCGTTTTACACTTCCAGTTCCACATGCAACTGAACAAACACCCCACTCACCCCATTCACTCCACCCACCATGAACTAAAACAATAAATATATAAACAAATTTTTACAAATGAAAGTATAACGTTTTTATACGGTTCTTAAAAATTAATAACTTACTCGGACACACTGGACCATTGCAAACTCGTACATTTTGAAATTGCCCTTCGCATTTTTTACCATTGAACGCTGGTGAAGGGTTATTACAAGAACGTTTTCTATATTGCACTCCCTTTTCACAGGTTGTTGAGCAAGTTGTCCAGTCACTCCACTCGGACCTATAGTATAGTGTATTATTTTATATTTACACTTTATTGTAAATGTACATGAATCAAATTGGAATAAACATAAACTTTGAATAAAAAATAAAATGCAAATCTTTTTGATACAGATTCTTATGGTCATTCTAAAATCGCATTTTTCAAATAGACTCATAAATAAGAATAAAAGTTATAACAATATTCAAACCGAAAATACATATAATTATACATATAACACATTTTTACAGTGAAACCTGTCTAAACTAGACCCTCTATATACCGGAAACATGGACAAACGGAAAATAAATTTTAGAAACTTCATAAAATAAAAAATTACGATTCATAATTAACTCTTTATAAGACGGAAACCTGTAAAAACGAAAAAAAAATATCGGAACGATCGGGTTCCATTTTAGGTAGGTTTTACATTTCGTATAACTCAAAAAACTAATTTCAATATAAAAATAAATATTATGAAAGATAGAAGGAAAGAGGGGTAAAAAACTTTATTCTCATACCATCCACCATCTATTGGACATCTTCTAATTATGCAACGATTGTTTTCGTATAACGGTCCGTTACAATCCCTACCATCATGTTGTGGTGGTGGATTCGTGCATGTTCTAGTGCGTTGTCTCCAACCATATCCACAAGATGTACTACATGTAGTCCATTCACTCCAATTGCTCAAACCACCATCAACTAAAGAGAAAGTTGTATATTAGAATTTCTGGATAATTGCATATTTATGTAAATAATCTTAATTTTAAATTGATAGATCTGCATTTTGACACAAAATCATCTTTTGATCTGTGAACGATCTTCGGAGATATTTGTAAATCGTTGAAGATCTTTGCAAGTCTCCGCAGATGAAAAACTAGTAAATAATATAATTTTATCTCAAAATACATATGTATGTATCAAGATCTGATTTTATCACTTTAGAATTAAAATGTTTTTTAAACTAATATAAAAAAATCCAAATTTTAATCTATTTACACTAAAAAACCAACTAATTACGTGTTACCAGGGCAAGGTTTGTCAAAACACCGTTGTCTCTCGTGGGTAGAACCAGGACAATCTTCCCCACCATGAGCTGGTTTTGGATTATTACATACACGAACTCGTTCTTTCATTCCATATCCACAAGTTTCTGAACAATGACTCCATTCGTACCAAGGAGACCTATAGTAAAAAAGATAAAATAATTGATATTTTGTTACGTTTATTTTTTTAACATACCATCCACCATTTATAGCACATGATTTCAAATTACATAATTGTAACTCATCCGAAGGTCCAATGCATTCCTTACCGCCATGAGCAGGTTTCGGTGAATTACAGTACCGAAAACGTGTTTGCTGCCCTTCATCGCAAGTTTTACTACAATCAGTCCATTCAGTCCATTTACTCCAGCCACCGTCAACTGAAGAGAATATCATTTTAAAAATATATTAAGTACTTTTTATAATATTAAACGATTTTTAATTTCAAAATGATCATAACAAATATATTTTATAGCCCATAAATTGAATGATACGTAAATATTTTTTTTAAAGTGCATAAAAAACTATTTGTTGGGTAAACCTTCAAAAAAAGCAGGAAAACAAACATCTACAAAACTCAGGAACGATACAATGTTCAAAAAATATTTCGTATTATAAAAAAAATATGGATGGGACTCCACTTAACTAGAGCTTTAAATTCACAAAAATTAGCTAAAATATTCTTACCAGGGCAAGGTTTATCAAAACACCGTTGTCTCTCAATAAGAGGTCCAGGACAAATTTTACCTCCATGAGCTGGTTTTGGATTGTTACATTCTCGAAGTCTTTCTCGCAGTCCATATCCACAGGTTACTGAACAACGACTCCATTCATTCCATGGTGACCTATAGAAGGATAATATAAATGCACGATTTCAGATAATACTATTTTATAAACTTACCAGCCACCATTTATAGCGCAAGGTTTTATATTACATAATTTTAATTCATAAGATGCTCCTACACAGTTTTTACCTCCATGGGCTGGTTTTGGTGAATTACAGTACCTAAGACGTCTTTGTTGTCCTGCATCGCAAGTTTTACTACATTCAGACCATTCAGTCCATGGACTCCAACCACCATCAACTACAATTTTAATATTTTTTTTATAATTAATTAAATTATCACTTAAAAATAATACATAAATATTTTTGTTAATACTTAAAAACTATTTGACAATTATTATTGCAATAAAAGCATTATTTATAATTATATTTTACCAGGACATGGATGTTCGTTACAATCGACAACTGCTTCATCACTACCAATACATTTTCCTTCAATGGCTGTTATAGAAGACGGTTTTAAACACATTCTGCTCCGTGTTTTTTTACCCCCACCACACGATACAGAACACTCAGTCCATTTTGACCAATCAGTCCTATATGATTGGTTGATAAAATAAACAGGATTAATATAAAGTAGGTAAATACATTATTAAAATAACAAAACAGCTTTATACAGCATATACATTATACATATGCATGGAAGTTGTTTTTGTGATATAGTGAAAAATAGCTGGCAATTACCCTTTATAATTGCACATATTAGTATATGTAGGTCCTCAGTTATTTTACTACAGCTTTTGATAAGTATTTTAAAATATAAGAAAACATTCCTATTAATTTAATTAATGGATATTTACCACTCGTATATGCACATTCTTGACATACAAGGTTCTGTTTCGTAAGGATCGCCTTCACATGTTCTTCCTCCTCCTTTTGGTTCAGGATTATTACATTCTCTTCCACGACTCTTCTCTCCAATTGCACAAGTTCTGGAACATGGAGTCCATTCTGTCCAATCACTCCATCCTCCATCAATCTGAATATTATTAAGAAAACGTAAATATTTAATTTAACATTTTGTAAAAATATAGAAGAAAGAGAAACAAACTTTTTAAAAGCAAATTTACATTGATTTATATTAATATTGTTCATGTATACACATTTTAATAAATAATAATAAAATTTTAATTCTTTTGCAGTAGATAAAAAGCACAAATTGTCAGATCAGTGTATCGTGGTAAACCCTACCTATGTAATGTAAAAAATATTAGTTCCGTTTTTATAGAAACGGATTGGAGTCGCTTCGATAATAAATGTAATAGAATATTAGGTTGTGATTGGGAAGCATCGATTGTAGGTTTTCGTATTTGAAAAAATTAATTATCACTATATATATATATATATTTTTTTTTAAAACCTGAATTGTCAAAATCAAGATTTAAGATTAGACATAAAAACAATTATTGTATAATGTTCTTAAAATATACTTATATATTTTAATATTTATATTTTTAAACTATAACTTGCAATTTAAAAAGTCTGTTACTCTGTTGCAGCCTGTAAAAAGGAAAATTGTTCATCTTAAAATTACCACAAAGTCAAATAGTTTTCTATTTACTTACTGTACACTCTTTCAAATTACACGTAGTACTTTCAGTATTAGAACCTGAACATTCGCCGTCAACTAAACTTTTCTCTTTTTCTTTGATGCGAGAAGGTAATATACAGTGTCTTGTTCTAGTCATAATGCCATCATCACAAGTCTTGGAACAACTGCTCCAAGATCCCCATGCAGTCCACTTTGGCTCTAAAATAAGAACATAATGCTCAAATCAAAGTTACTGCTCTACGAATTTGGTGTCAGTGGAGAAGTGTTTGTATTCGTGTATAAACATCGAGTGGATTAACTATCTGTACACAACCGCAAACTGCGTGTCCTTAATGTTGCCGCAAAATTAGCTAACAACCATGTATCGTATAGTGGTTGAGTTATTTATCTTGGCAAACTCGAATATTTAAAAAAAAATAAGCTTTTTTAAGAAACAAAGTTTCAAATCAATTTTTTACAGTTTGACTAGTGCCCGGTATTATAAAGAAATTGTATGCAACCAAATTTGCGATTTATTAAGAGAAAGATATACAGGATTCACTCAATACAAAAAGAAACGGGTATAACTTTATATAGCTATTATATACCCGTTTCTTTTTGTATTGAGTGAATCCTGTATATCTTTCTCTTAATAAATCGCAAATTTGCTAGCAAACAAATTTGCTTGCATGCAATTTCTTTATAATACCGGGCATAGGTATAACAATTTTTATAAAAATACATTTTTCCAAGCTTACAAAAAATCGCAAAAATGGGTCATTCTAAATCAACTCTATCAGACAAAAACGTTACTTTTGCGGATTTTCAGAATATTCACATATTGTTATGTTGTTAAACATGCTCAAAGAATAGAAGTTGTATTAATCATTTTGGCAAGAACAACCTATTTGGACATTTTGTCTGGTTTTAAGTAGAATAAATTTTTTTTTAAATTTGAAGATGTGGTCACGTTTTTTTAAAAATCTGGAAAAAAACAATAAAAATTCTTAGTATAAGAAAAACTTTTCTTCAATAAAAATTGTTCCCTTTTTTATGTAAAGTACGATTGAGTTTTTGCAAAAAAAGATTGATTACCATTTAAAAAAACTTGACCTTCAGATGACCTTGAAATCCTCCACTTAATTTAAAAATTATGGTACATTTATTTGAAACTTTTTTCTTAAGAATGGTTATTATTCAAGTAATTTGCGTTTACTATGATAAAAATTTCACCCTAAATAGAATTTAAATGCAATTTACATAATTTAAAAAACAGGCAATGTGTACCTGACACTTCAATTGTAATCTCTTTCACTCGAGACCCTTGACTGTTGGTTGCAGTACATGTGTATACTCCTGAGTCCATTGAAAGTGATTTGGGTATTACAACTTCTTTCCCTTCTTTATTTATTAGTGTCGTTGGAATGTATGATAAAGCAACCCCGTCTTTTTTCCAATCAATTGTCGGTTTAGGATTACCCGATACATCGCATTCTAGTACAGCCTTTTCTCCTATTTTAAGAACCTGGTGTTCTGGTTCAGGTTTTAGTATAGCAGGAGGGCCTATAAATGAAAGTAAAGTATGTATTGTATATATACTGTTGTGATAGTAAATCTCGCGATATGCATTATATTATCAATTATTTGGTAATATAATTTACTTTATTTCAGCTGTCTATTCTATTCTAATATAATATAATAATTTATTTTACCTTCAACAGTCACATGGTAAGTTCTTTTGGTTGATCCCATTTTATTAGAAGCTGAACAAATATAAGTACCACTATCTGTATATTCAGCAGAAGTGAAGACAAGTTTTTGATTCCTCTCTTCTTTAACAATCCTTGAGCTTGTTACAACTAGTGCGCCATTTAGATTCCACTGGATTGTTGGTTCCGTTCCAGTAACAAAACATTCCAAAACTGCTGGATCTTTGTATTTTACGACCAAATTAATGGTTTTGTGGCTATCTATGATTTTCGGCGGCTCTATAATTTTATTGAAATAATGTTATATAAGTTACAGTGTTATATATTGTATACGTTCAATTTAAAATACCTGGTGGTTGGGAATCTATTGAACCTTTAATTACTCTCTTTAACGGATGATTACTTAAGTCTTTACCATGCACCTAAAATGCGTTATCAAATAACATTTAGTAACATTATATATGTAATTACAATTTTCGAAATACCATAATTTTGAACAGATTTATTGTAGGTGGTGTAAAAGGTGGAATGACATATAGACCTGGAGTCGATGTTGGAGTGATACTAAATGTGCTATGCACTGAGCCATCTGTACCTAATATTTCAACTTTCTCCGGTATCCATCCTTTGAAAGGTGTAGGTTTGATGTAAAGATAATTAGGTACATCTGAAATACAAAGCATTTGGTATTTTTATTTGAATCATTAAAATTGATATTAATTTTATTATAACCTTTAACAGGTTTATCAAAAGTATCCTCTATAGACGTCACTGATTTCTGCGAAAATCCGAATTTGAAATTCATCTCACTCACTGCAGAAACCTGGACACTTGAATGAAGAGAATTTGCATTCACAGTACAAATCCATTTACCAACCATAGGAGAATCTATTTTAACTACCTAAAACCGTACACACAACTGAATGTTATAGTTTTTCTATTTTATTTTTCGGCGATTTAAAATAATAATAATACTAATTTATGTAAATGTTTCAATACCTTCGTACTATCTAATGACAACACTGATACCCCACTTTGTACATTGCCATTTGGATCTTTTATTTGAATTGAGGGATTTTTCCCTGTTACGACAACAGTCATTTTTCCAATGTCTTTATTAATATCTACAATTAATGTTGTTGATCGTCCACTGACTAGAGATTGAGAAATTATATAGACAGTCCTAGCATTCAAGGACTCTCTTACAAAATTGAGTACCTAATAATGGAATAATAGTTTTTAATAAATGTTTCTTTGAAGAACTGTTAGTTATACTTACTTCCTTGACTTCTGTTTTCTTTCCTAATTCAAAAAGCTCTCCTCCTGTACTTTTAGAAATCGTCACGTAGGGTGTAAATTGAGGATCTGATGGATTATTTGTACATTTTCCAGTTAGCACAAAGGTTACCTAGATATTAAATGTAAAATCATTTACCATTTACTGATGTATTTGGAAATTTAAATTTAAATATATACTTTTATATTTTGTACATACCTGACAATTTTTCTTAAGAGCTAAAGTATTTACTGCGGGAAAAATATGATGATCTTTAGCTGACGCATCTGTAAATACATAGATATATGACCCAGGTAGCGCTGCTTCCACGGCTTGTTTGATTCCACCCATTGCTAACTCTGGACAATCACCTCCCCCATGCACCCTTATTGCGTTTAATTTTTGGCGAAATAACGCAGTATCTTCAGTAATCAGTACCGGAGTTATACCTTAATTAAAATAATTGATATATAATAAACTAATATCAATACATTAACGATTTAAATAAGAACCTGGGTCGTTGAAAACGGATAGAATCCAGTTTTTTATAGGATTGTCACTACGGGAAAGGAACTCATCCATTATTTTCTGTGATCCAACTCTCACATCAGCGATATCGTCACCCATAGATCCAGTATCATCAATAACAAATGCAAGAGACACTTGTTTTCTAAATAGAAAACCAATAATAAATATACAATTATAAATAACAAATCTATTAAGATGTATGTACCTACATATTTTATTTTAATACAAGTTGAATAATTAATAAAATTGGGTGAGATAAAAAAATTATGATATAAAATATTCATCAATGTAACCTTGTATTACAAAAATATAGAATATTAATTAGCGCATATATACAAAAATGATATTAGTTTTATACTAGTCAAATTATTCACTCCATATATTTTTTTTTCAAACAATTTGATTGACAATTTAAAAATAACTGTTAAATGCATTTAATGTGCATGTTTATGTTATTACACTTTTTAAATAAAAACAAAAATATATTACAAAATGAAATTGTATGAAATACATTTAAAATAAGAATTATACAACATACATTAAAGTTATTTTAGCAGCACCATCTTCACATTGAACCGAATATAAAATTAAACAAATAATAATACATATATAGGCACTAACTTCTTTATTCATTTTCAACACTACTTAATAATCAACCACTTCATACTATTAAAATAAATTTATGATGCACTTATACTCGTATTTTCATCTTCAAACGTTCATTGCTGATATCGCAATATTGATAACTAATAATACACATAAATATTTTAAATTACAACTGATCCATAAAATGACCTTTAATATCAAATTAAAATTCGGATTTGACACAAAATATGATTAGTTTCTATTAATTTTTTATTTTATAAACAATTCTAATATCGTTATTATCATTCATTAGAAATCATTATGGAGTGGGCAAAATCGTGTTATGTAAAGGGCCTTATGGGTTAAAAAAAGACACCCAAGTACTGTAAACTGCGTTAAAACCATCCTTCCTTAATATATATAAAGCTCAACGTCTCTCTGTCTGTCTGTCTGTCTATCCGTTAGTGCGCTTATCACTCGAGAACCACTTATCCGATTTACGTGATTTTTTTTAATTCATAAGTACATTCTCTGGCCAAGTTATCCTTAATATATATAAAGCTCAACGTCTCTCTGTCTGTCTGTCTGTCTGTCCGTTAGTGCGCTTATCACTCGAGAACCACTTATCCGTTTTACGTGATTTTTTTTTAGTTCATAGGTACATTCTCTGGCCAGGTTATAGGCTATATTTTGTTATGTTAGGTAACATAACAACTAAGCAGTGACGATAATAGTAAATCAAGTCGGAAAAAAATTTACCGACGGCGCGCTGTTTTGCAATACGCTGCCTAAACCGTTGAATATAGAACAAAATAATGTATTAAAGAATTGTGTAGAATCAAAAGTGCTACAATAAAGTCTGCAACACTATATGTCTAACTTTTATATTTAAGCCACAATGACTGCTTTTATGTTACAAAGAAAACATAAAATATTTGGGTTATGTTTACATGGACTTATGACCTACAAAACGTTAATCCTTATCGAAATAAATGATTTCATCGTCATAAGTACTTAATGTAGATATAATTTGCCTTTTACAGAATTCAATTTGGTCTTTTGGTTTAGGAAATAACGTGAAATAAGTATATATATATATATATATATATATATATATATATATATATATATATATATATATATATATATATATATTTTGAATGTAGATATATGACCATTATAAATTATTTTCCTTCGAAATTATTGGGTTGTTTGGTCAAATCACCAAATCTTCTGAGTTAATCCATGTGAACAAAAATTATTATACAACAAAAATATTTTTTTCCAAATTAAAATCTCCCATAGACAAATTTAAACAATCAAATTTAATATACAATATCCCATGCTCTGACTGTGACAGGACCTACACCGGACAAACAAAACAATATCTAAATAAAAGAATAAATTCTCACAAATACGCCAAAGAAGAGACTGCACTAAAACAACACAGTATACAATATGGACATAAATTTGATTTTGAAAACACCAAAATTCTAAGTTATCAATCATCTTTAAAAAAACGACTTATTAGCGAATCAATCCAAATTCTAAAAGACCCCACAAGTATAAATTCTAGAACTAATATTGAATATCTAAAACAAGTTTACCAAAATCTTCTTAAAAAATAAAAATAGTAGCCAACTTTTAAAATTCAAAAATATATAGCGTCTCCTAGGTAGTTTAAAATTATCTTTGCTTTGTAAAAACAATTTTTTTGACATTTTTAATTTTTTAATGCATTTTTATAAATTGCTACAGCAAATAATTATATAAAACTTGTATATTATAATGTATTATTTAATTATTAATGGTGAGTTTGTTAAATATTATATAAATTATATTAGAATTAGAAATATGTATGTATATTAAAATCCTGATAATTGTCAACAGAATCAATCACTGATGAAGGAAATACATTTCCGAAAAGCGCTTATGCTTATTAAAATAATTAATTAAAAAAACTAAAGTGTTTTTTTATTTATTTCATTTGACCAAACAACCCAATAATTTCGAAGGAAAATATATATATATATATATATATATATATATATATATATATATATATATATATATATATATATATATATATATATATATATACAATAACATTATTCGTAACAATTCGCGCGAACTGCGACTATGTAGACGCTGCGCTGGGCAGAGGGGACAGGCCGGTATTCTTTTGGTTGTTAATTGTTTAAATTGTTTTCAATAATTCTCTTTTAAATAATCAACTATATATTTTTTTAATCCTAAACAATAATTCCGTAGTCCACGCGAGCGAAGCCGCGCGGGCCAAGCTAGTCTCTTTATGAAATATTCGGTGATACCAACATGAACAGTGCCCGTTTAAAGTAAGAAAACGCGCCTGTCACAAATCGCGAGAGACGATGAAGTGGTTCTCAGATAATGGGATTGAGCTCCTCTTTTGGCCTCCTCAATCATCGGACCTCAACCCCATTGAACATCTTTGGTCGATATTAAAGCACACGATTAGGGAACACCCAATCAAATCAAATAATAATATAAACAATATCTTGATTAAGGAGTGGCAAATAATTACTCAACAATAATGATGATGCTTAGTATCGAGTTAAAAAAAAAGAGTAACTACTGTTATCGTAACAAGAGGTACCTGTACAAAATATTAATTTATTATAATAAATATTTCCGTTATCATCAACTGGTATTATTTATTTAACCTGGGTGGCAAATACTTTAATTGGCTAAGGCTGTACATACATACGTATGCGTGCATTAATAGTTACATGTCTAAAAGGCACATAATAATGGTAGGGATACCATAGGGTAGTATCCTTGCAGAGCCCTATTATTTAATATTTTTATAAATGACCTTCCGAAAAGAATTACTAATAAACATAAAAATACATGCGAATTACATATATCTTAATCTTATTAAGCTAAACAAAATTTAAGCCACTACAAATAGTGAAACAAATGGTGTAGTGAAAAATATAAATTTAATAAATTCCATGTTAGCTAAATTCATTTAAATATTGATTCATATAGCGCCCTGTAGGTATTAATAGTTTATTTAAGTATAATATTTATGTTTTATTTCATAATTCGATCAGCGGCGTAACTATACCATCTGAGGCCGGTGGCAAATCCATCGGATGGGGCCCCCGCCCCGCTAATGTAAAAAAGTTTGCAGTTCTAGTTTCATTTTTATATATCACTAAGCAAAGTAGATATGTAAACTTACTAATAGTCGAGTCAATGAAGGTTTTTACTTCGGAACCCTCAGAAACAGCACCGATTTTTATGAATTTTTTTTTAAATGTTCGTTATACCATACTATTTGAAATCAGAAACATTCCAGCCGTCGGACTCAAAAAATTATTTTTTTTTGCTCAAAAAAAATGTATATAAATAAAATTTTTTTCGATGATAACTGAGCAAAAGTGTGTTTTTTTATAACTAAGTTGAATAAATATTATTTGAGGAAATGAGCAAAAAACATTTTTTAATTTTCATTGGCAAACGTTACTTTTCAATTATTTAAATAATTTGCATAATAAATTATCGTTGACATTTTGACGCAAAAATTCATAAATTAATATACATATTTAGAATTTATTGAATATTGATGAAATTTAGCAAAATCGTTCGAAATAGGTACCCTTATTTAATAGTAATAAATTTTAGAGCACGTTACTAGCATTAATAATCATTTTACAGCAAGTTTTGCTCCGAAATTTCGTATCCGCTCACGCCGCGAATAAAATAATAAACGTTTGCGGTTTTGCAAATAAAAAAAACAATTTTATCCAAAAAAAATGTAATTATTTGAGATGTATTTACCTAACGTTTCTGAAAGTTTTAGCCTCTAAGTTTATTATTTTCAACTCTAGAGCAGTTTATTCTTTAGATTTTTCGCGCGTCAACGGTAAGTTCGCTACTATGATTTTACTCTGTAAAAAATATTTATTGATTTTTTATAAAATTTTGCATAATTGTTCGAATTACTTTAATTTAGCAGTACACAATTTGAGAGCACGTCACTAACATTATTTATCATTTTACAACTACTTTTTCCTACGAAATTTAGTATCCGCTCGTGTCGCGTATAGACAATAAACGTTTGCCTTTTTGTAAATAAACAAACGATTTTTTCCAAGAAAATTGTACTTATTTGAGATGTATTTACCTAATGTTTTTGAAAGTTTTAGCCCTTTTGGTTAATTATTTTCAATTCTATAGCAGTATATTCCTCAGATTTTTCGCGCGTCAGCGGCACGTTCGTCGACAAGATCCTTTTACTCTGTTAAAAATATTTACTGAATTTTGATGAAATCTTACATAATTGTTTGAAATACTTTAATTTAGCAGTAAAAAAATTACGAGCACGTCACTAGCAATATTTTTCATTTTACAACTAGTTAGGCTACGAAATTTACTATCCGCTCGTGCCGCATATAAGACAATAAACGTTTCCCGTTTTGCTAATAAACAAACAATTTTGACAAAAAATATTATGCTTATTTAAAATACATTTACCTAATGTTTCTAAATTCTTTAGCCCTCTAGGTTCATTTTTTTAAATGGTACAATGTTATTTATTACAAAATTTTTGAGGAAAAATTGGGAAATTTCTGGAAAATTCCTGAAAATTTTTGTATAATTCAACTTTATTTGTGAATAGAAACACCGCGAATACACATTTCTATCAAAATGTTCAATAAATTTAGACAAAAATTTAAAAAAAAATTGGAAAATTTCGGGAAAATTCCTGGAAAATCCTTATTTTGACAAAGTATTCTTATTCAGCGACCCTCTAAACCCCTAAAGGTAAAAAAAATTCGTCGAAAATCGGACTTAATACATATATGAAACCAGTAAATTATACAAATTTTCAAAATTTGGGGGGGAGGGGTTATATCCGTCGACTAGAATGTTTCTGATTTCAAAAATAGTATAGTATAACGAACATTTAAAAAAAAATTCTATCAAAATCGGTGCTGTTTCTGAGGGTTCCGAAGTTTTAGCCATTTTCGAGCTTCATTGACTCGACTATAACAATTAAAACTATTGTGTGCATTTTTCGGTGAAATAAAGTAAAATTTATCCATGTAGTAAATTTTAATTTGAGGAACTTAGGCACTTAGGAGGTATTATATAAAAAAATTAACAAAATGTTTATTATTAAAAATCTTTTTTTCGAGCTTTCTGTTCAGCAAATGTGTCAATTACAACATCAAAGTTCAAATTACGAGCTATAGAATTTTAAAATAGCCAAGTTGCTTAGTCTTTCTTGTCCCATAGAATTTCTTAAATAAGTTTTTATTAATTTTATTAATAAATTTTATATTATTCTTGAATGTAGTATTTTTCGGCTTAAATCAAGTATATATGCTTATTTCAAAATAATTTTTTACTTGTTTCAAAAATAAAATTAGAGTTGTTTTAAAGCATATCGCAAAAATCCCGAAAATATATAAATTCAAGAATACTTTTCTAACAGTGTACCTAAGTTAAATTTATTAAATTCATAATTAATAAATTTTACAAAATTTCGTAAGAAATGTTAGGTTCCTCATTTGCTCACGGCCTCTCGGGCCAGAGGCCACCTCAGGCCGGGGGCCCGTGGCATTTTGCCCGCTCTGCCACCCTATTGTTACGCCACTGAATTCGATATGATTTTAGTTTCCTTTTTACAATATTTGCCCTTTATGTATGATTGTAAACGAATTGTATGTACTTAATTTAAATAAACAAGTACATAGTATTGAAGAAATTAGTTTTTTTTTTAACTATTAAATACACAGATAATATAAGATTCTTTTACATGTGGTATTAAAATAAACAAAATAACAAAAATGATAACAACATTCTAAAAATATTTATTTATTAATACCATAAATAAATACTATCTCTTTGACCTTGTATCCCAATTATGTTTATTCACTGTTAAGGGAATACCCATCACTTAAAATAAAATTTTTCCTACTGATTTCATGAAATTCCCTTATATCAGCGGTTCATGACCTAAACTTGTATAATATGTAATAAATTAATATAAATGTTTTAATTAGAGCTCATTCGTGACTAATGATTAGGCCAGCGATTCTCAACCTGTGGGGCGCGCCCCCTTAGGGGGGCGTGATAAAACTGAAAGGGGGGCGCGAGAATAACGAGAAAAAAATGAGAAAACATATTATTAAAAAATGTATTTATTTTACTCAAAGAAAAGCAATAAAATACATTCTGTCATAATAAAAAATAAAATACACGTTTACATTTACACTGATATAATAGACTTATAAATAGGATCAGTACTGCACGATGTATTTAATAATTAACTTATCAATTTTAAATTTCACACAAGATTGTTATTAGTGACTCCCTTGGGCTTGTCTTGCAGAGCAAAGTTTTTCGAAATAAGGTTTAATATTAGAAATTGACACTCAAAGCATTTTTTTTTTATATTTTGCTGAGATCTATTTTTCAGTGAAAATTTTTGTATGAGGGTGGGGGGAAGGGGGGCGCTATGAGAATTGTGATTGAAAATTGGGTCGAAAGTACTAAAAGGTTGAGAAACGCTGGATTAGTCTTAACAAAATTGTTTGAATATAAACTAAATTCTTTATTAAGGTATAGTTAAAAATTGCAAGTAAATTAAAAACGATTTCGTGAAGTTATGATGGAACACGATTGTGATGGATTTAAAAAAATTATAATCTTTTTTTACGTAGGTATATTGTGGAAGATACAGTAAGTAAAAAAATAATTTTTGATAAATAAATATGTAGGTACAATGGTACATATTAATATATTATATTTTTTCAAACTGTCCAAGCAAAAACTCGAACACATTATTCGATTTGTAATTGGCTAAAGTAAAGCCGTTTTTTTTTTTTTTGAAAATTACTATTTTGTAGTAAAAAAATATATCAAACAATTTTTTTTTCAAAGGCCGTTATTTTGTCAAAAATTAATTTTTTATCGCATATGGATAACGAACACCTCAGATATTGATTGTACCATGCAGAGATGATTTTTTATAGACTACCAGATAACAAATTGTTAGTAATTTGTTAATATTTTTCAACCAAAAGTGTGATCAAAGTTCAAAGTATCCTTCCTTCAATCCTCAAAAAAATAATTAAATCATTTTTTTATCGCAAAAGTCTTCAATTTTTCGTCACATCACAGTCGTGTTACCCCTTCGAATAGGTGAACAGGCAAAAAATAAAATTATTTTAAATAATTGATGCATGCATATATATTTGAAAAAATCTGATTACAAATAATTAAGTATTGAATTGTTAACATATTTTGATTTGAATTACATAATCATTATATTAAAAATTACACTATTCTAAGAAAACTATTATCAAAATTCTAATCTGTTTACTCCCCTTCCAATATTTCTCCACCTGAAATCATTTTAAAATGTTTTTTATTAATAATTTTTAAGTAGTTTAATTTCCACATAGTTTTAATTTTACCTGACTTGATACATTTGTAGCCATCCTCATCTAGTTCAAAATCATCATCACATTCGCAATGATAACCTCCAACATCATTGAAACACTGTTGTTCGCACGAATTAGTGGAATCACACTCGTCGATGTCTTACATAAAATAAAAATATTTGTTACTTTTATATTAAGAATTTCTTCCTTTTTGATTGATTAACCTGAACCCGTAACGATTTTCATATTTATTTTATAAATGAGGAGAACATTAATTTATACTGACCATTACAATAATTATTCTTGACATCCTTAGTAAATCCTTTTGGGCATGTAGACTCATTAATAATTGACACTTTCGTACCCATTCCCATTGAAATATCTTTTCCACTCTTACTATTAGTAACATTTGCTTTTAAGAATGACTGAACGAGTGGCCTGAAATTATAGGTACAGATAAAAGCTGTTCATTTCATTCAAACCATAATTTAATTTTATATTTTGACCTTACAATTTTGGAGAATCTGATGAATCGTAAGATGTTAAATGGGTAATGCTGTATTTAATTGGGACATCGTTAATATCAATATTTCCCTCACTTGATGAATATAATTTTCCTTCTCCTATTTGATAAAATTTCTCTAAAAAATAACGTTATTTTAATAATATGATACAATCATACAAAAAGATGATGCATTAAAAAATTATCAACAATTTGTATACCTGATAAAAATGGAAATACGAATTTCGTTCCATATTTTGCATCAGGGACATTTCCTTTTACAAATACACCTATTTTCAAACTTCCATTCGATACTCCAGAACCTCTTTGTTTTAAATTTAATGATTGACCTGTAAATTCAAAACGAAGTCAACATAAACATATTATATACAAGAGCTTTTATTAAATAAATCTTAATGTTTACCTGTATTAAAGTCAATATCTGTTTCCATATTGAAAACACCTCTCGTTATAGACAAACCGTTGAGAGCACCATTTTCTTCCCAAGCCAAATCCCAACCAACACTTTGTAACAATAGCGGTAGATGTGGAAACCAGTGATCCTGATATTTTTTTATTATTATCAATAAGTTAAAATTATAAATAATATTTATAGCCACATCCAAATTTTATATATGTATAAAAAAACTCACGGGATTATGTATAATATCTTTTGTTTTTACTTGGAAGCTAGATACTCCATCTTTCATAACAGGTATGATTTTGATGACTTCATCGAAACTTTCATCATTCAGCGTTCCATAGATATTAACTTCTATTTCTTTCGGTGGACAAATTTTAGGCATACATGATTTAGTCTACAAATATAAAAAAAATATTTACATTTAATTACATTTGAAACAAATATAATATTTACTTCGGAGGAATCTCCAGAACAATCCCTTCCACCATACTTCGGTGCAGGGTTGTCACATTTCCTGTTTCTTGTTACAAGTCCATATCCACAAGTGACACTGCATTCATTCCATGTACTCCAATTGCCCCATTGTCCGTGGACTTAGAATTAAAGAAAACATGTTTAGTTCTTGAAAATTTGTCAAGAATATAACTTATATTACAAAATATACATATTTCCCATTTTGAATAGTAAAAAACATACTTGGACAAGGTGGACCTGCACATTTTTCAACTTCCTGTCTTGCACCAACACAAGTTTTTCCTCCGGCTGATGGATTAATACAATATCTCCTTCTATATTTATTTCCTACTCCACAACTGACCGTGCAAGGTGACCATTCTTCCCAATTTGACCTACAATTGTTAACATTTTAACTAGCCCTTAATTACTCGCGTGAAATACCGTAACACAGTTACTCGCGCGGTGTATTTTATACACTACATAAAAAAGCTAGTTTTTGGGAATTTTGAAGGTATTATATTAATTTGTTTGCACAATTCATATTATGTACTATTTTTTTTTGAGGAACTAAGAATTTTTTTCTTAAAATTAACCCAACTAAAATTTAAGGATTAGAAAATAAATCTAACCAAAATAAATCTAAAAAAGTACACAAAACTGTTCAATATTCATCTTACAATAAATCAAACAACAAAAATTTGATTTTTTTTGGTAATTTTTTTAATTTTGCTCTTTTGATGTCTTCCATCAGCAGCATCACTAATGTCTTCAAAAACACGATTTTTCACTTAGGATGCTGCTATTTGTGCGTTTTACCACCTACATTTAGTAAGTAAAAAATTAATACAAACTGCTAAAATCCTAAAATTTTGACTGCCGGATTCCTATCACACTCTAGAATGACTAAACAAAAGTTAGATGGGGGTGTACACTGTACAGTCCCACAAAAATGTATGCATTTAGTAATCGCAGAAAATGCGTTACTGATGTACAAAATACACCAGCGTGAGTAATTAAGGGCTAATAGTTCAAATCGTATGCCTATTAATATTGAACTAAAAATCTAAATTTATATTTTAACGATATAAAACCTTGAATATTAGATATTTATATTAATAATTCTTACCATCCGACAGATTCATCACATTTCTTTAAGAAACACGTTTTTTTCATAGTTGATTTTCCTACGCATTTTTTGCCGCCATACATAGGCGCTGGTTTCGTACAACTTCTTTTGCGTTCTTTGGCTCCTAAACCACAAGGTTCACTACAAAGCGACCAACGACTCCAAGATGTCCAACCCCCATCAACTGTAACATAGGTATTTATAAATTTAATTATTAATGAAAGTTAACTTTCGATTTGATATAGTACTGTTTATATAACTTCTAGCAATATAAATATTTTACACATAAATAGATTACTTATATATTTATATTTTTTCGCTGTATTTTTTTTTACCTGGGCAATTTTGTACATTACAATTTTCCGTTTCTTTTGAATTGCCCATACAACTTCCACTTTCTTCATTTCCATCTTCTGGTATCAAACATGTCCTACTTCTAGTTTTTGTGCCTCCACCACATGTCTTTGTACATTCAGACCATTTTGTCCATTCATTCCTGTAAAAATTCTCATGTTTGACAACTTTTTTAATACTGTATCATTAAAATATTAAAATTTTTATAGATTTCAAGTAGTTTTTAATATAATGATTTAAAAATATCACAAATAATTCGTATATAATTTTATTAACATGTGTACTTAAAATTAATTACCATTTGTACACACAACGATCCAGTAAACAGTCTTCTATCATGATAGGTAAACCTTCACAATATTTTCCTTTGCCTTTAGGAGCAGGATTATTGCATTTTCGGGAACGTTCTTTCCAGCCTTTACCACAAGTTACAGAACATTGACTATATTCACTCCATTTGCTCCATCCTCCATCAACCTAAGCATTAGAAAAATGAAAAAATACAATGAAAGATTTAAAATATATTATTACATATATTCTTAAACACTCCATGTCAATATTTAAATCAGGAATTATTTTTATGAAAATTATTATTTAAATAAACAAAATGTTTGAGTATACGCACATTACAATCAGCTATTTTACACTCTGCTATTTCTTTATCAAACCCTGAGCATTCTTTAGAAGACAGACTTCTTTCGTTTTTCTTAGATGGTAAATAACACAATCTAGTTCTAGATTTAACACCTGCATCACATGTTGTAGAACATTGTGTCCATTCATCCCACTCGCTCCATTTTGGTTCTAAAACGCCAAATATATGTTTTATAATTTATATTATGATTTCTTATAGTAAAAATAGATAAGTTATTCGTAGCTATTTTAATTGATTAATACTTTTAATCATATTTTATTTTCAATTTATAACTACTCAACAATAACAAATGTAAGTTATTGATTATCGTATAAATATAATAATATTTTATTTATTTTGTAATGACATTACTCTTGAACGCATTACTAAATTATAATATGTTAAAATGTACATTACAGGTATTTCCCACTCTACGAACTCTAAGATTTACGCGTTTACTAGTGTATGTCTGCAAGCTCAACCATGTTTTTCCTTCTTTACTACCTCGTAAATACAGTAAATACTTATATTCACGAATTTATATGTACCTGATACTTCTAAAACCACTTTCTTCGTTTGACTTCCATGCTTGTTGTTAGCCGTACAGATATAAGTGCCAGAATCTTTTACAGCAGCTTTACTTATTAACACATTTCCTAGATTACTAGCAGTAATAACTCCATCTTTTTTCCATTCAATAGTTGGTTTAGGTTTACCATCTACATCACAAGTAAAAGATATTTTCTCTCCAACTTTTATTAAATGATACTCTGGAGTAGGATTCTTTATAACAGCTGGCCCTATAAACAACAGATTTGTATTCTCTTTCATAATTTACACAGATAAAAATATATATGTTATATAAGACATAATACCTTCGACTAAAACCTGGAAAATTTTTTTGGCAGATCCTAAATTATTTATAGCTGAACATTCATATGTACCACTATCTGAATATTCTGCTTTTGATATAACTACTATTTGGTTTCGATTTTCCTTTGAAACACGTTTATTATTGATAGACGCGAAAGTTGATTCACCCTTTTTCCAATGTATAATAGGTTTTGTACCCGTGACAAAACATTCCAAATTTATATTTTCATTTACCTTCACAGTAATTGTGACAGTTTTTTCATTATTTAATATTTTTATAGGCTCTAAAAAAAGTTTAATACAAAAATTAACATTTTACACATAAAATTTATATTCAAAATCATACCAGGTGGTTGAGTTTTTATTACACCCTTTGTAACTCTTTGTACTGGATTTCCTTTTGAATCTTTTCCAAATACCTAAAATTATTATAAAATTGTAATATTAAATACAAATAAAAATAAAAAGGTGCATAAATACATATATAAATTTCATACCACAACTCTAACTTCATTAGGCAGAATAAATTCTGGTGTTACAAATAATCCTGAAGTTCCAGTTGGTTTAACATTAGCTTTATGAATAATTTTTCCATCAAGTCCTATAACGTGCACTCTATCTGGTGTCCAAGTGTTTTTGGGTTTTGGTTCAATATAAATATAGTTATTTATGCCTAAAACAAAATTTAAACCATGTTTATTATTGTGATCGACATAAATTTAAATACTCAAAATCATTAATTAACTCTTTGAACGATTTACTCCTACCGGTACGATGAGACTCAGATTGAGTATCATCGTACGGATACGACTATACAACTTCGCCCGATTTGTTCGTTGATTTATAATGAAGGAAAAAATACATATTATATACTCCCAGATAGTATACACTAAAAAATTAACTCACTAATCAAAGAGTTGTATGGCAAAATTTCAAAACATATTTTTTTAATGTAAGGACAGCGGTTGTAATTAGAGATATATAGAAAAAAAATGTTGATTTACCTTCAACTGGTTTATCAAAAGTTTCAGATATTGAATTTACTGGACTCGGCGAGAATCCTATGTTGAAATCTATGTCACTATTTACAATTATTTGCCCTTCAGATAATATAGAATTTGCGCTGACAGTTATTATCCATTTTCCTACTATTGGATCGGGAACCGTTTTTACCTATAACAAATCCATGTCAAGTTATTATTTATGTATCGATTACACATATTATAATTATATAAATTTACTAAGCTTATACAATGAAAAAAATATAATTACTTTTGTGGTAGGTAAAGACATGATTGTCTGCCCTTCTATAGTTTTTCCAGTAGGATCTTTAATCACAATATTGGGACTTTGTCCTGTTACAACAACTATAAGTTTCGTTATGTCATCGTTAATATCAACTTCTAAGACTGTTGCAACACCTGGTTGAAGTTTTTGCTTTATAACATGCACATTTTTGGTGTCCAATGAATCTTTTACAAAATTCAACACCTGCAAGTATAAAAATAAACGAATATTTAATTGTGTGTAAATATTATTAAAATTAAATATAACATTGCATTTAATAATGTTTTATAAAATATAAATTATTAAGACCACTAAAATATAGTCTAAAAAAATGTACCTGTTGGACTTCTGTTTTTCGCCTTAGTTCAAATAATTCTCCTCCTGTAGCTTTTGCTAGAGATAAGTATGGAAGGAATAGAGGATCGTTAGGGTTTCTTGAACATTTTCCAGTTAATACAAACGTTATCTATAAAAAACATTTTTTTATAATCTTTATTTTAAAAAATAAATACGTTTTTATCAAATATAAATGTTGTCATAATATGCATTTATATATAAATATAATACTTTTACTTACTTGACAATCCTTTTTTACTGCTAATGCTTCAACATCTTTCGCAAGATTATAATCTTTAGCAGACGCATCTGTGAACACATAGATATAAGACCCAGGTAGCGCTGATTCCACAGCTTGTTTGATTCCACCTATTGATAACTCTGGACAATCACCACCTCTCTTCACGGTAATTTCATCAATTTTCTTTTTAAACAATTCTGTATCTTCGGTTACGAATACAGGTGGTATATCTATGAATAGAATATTGTGTAAAATTAAATGTTGCAAAAAAAAAATCGCAAAACAACAAATCGGTTTTCAAACCGAAATTTTTAATACGACTAACAATAAGTAGCTTTTCTATGATTTTTTCATTGAGTATTTTTTTTATTTAGTTGAACAATTTTTTACAAATATCTATTTTCCAATATCTATTAGCTCTTAGAAAAAAAAATAATCGAGAAAAAACATTAAAAATAGTACAATAAAGATTTTAAAATTGATGCAATAATAGTGATCACAAGCTTCAAAAAGATTATTGATGTGCAACATTTTACGATATGATAATTTGAATTATTGTATAATTTTTTTTAATAATTTAATTTTTCATGTTGAAAACAGTAATCAAAATTAGCATTAAATCGTCACTACCATATCAATTATTTTTTTATATTATTTATTAATTTTTGTTTATTATTGACCAATTAACCCATTCATTAATATTAATATATAATAATGGTCATTTATATGAATTCATATATGAATGAATATACCAAAGTTATTTCAATTCCCATTTTAAATAATATAGGGGAAACGGTATATTTATTGGCCACTTAAGAAAAAAACTCGAAAGAAACAAACGTTATTTCTTTAATATAAGTGATAAATAGAATACATGAACAATTGTAAATTGTACATGTATAATAATTTTTATTAAATTTTATAAAAAAAATGTATTGAGTTTTTTTACGTTCCACAGACTAGCTTTTTCGAAATATAACCGTAGTTAAAGGGATAAACAATCACAGAAAACTAGGCTATCATTCAAGGTTAGTAGATACACAGGTTGTACGTGGGGTAAGACATGAGAGGGGAGACCGCGTCATCATGAGGACCCCTCTAACGTTAAAAATAGTTGTCAAACTTTTTTTAATATATAGGGTCCTCAGGATAACGCGTTTCGCGCGGCCGCTGATTGGTCAAAAGTTATGGTACAACCTGTTCATTTACTAACCTTGGCTACCATTTTAGTAAACAAAAAATCTGAAAAGTGGCCAATCATTATCAGTAGCCAATAATTATACCGTTTCCCCTACTTACTTATCATATAAATTTTTCAAGAGAAATATGACGCAGACCTAATATAAGTATATAAATATCTAATAAAATCACCTGGATCATTGAAGACAGAGAGAATCCATGTTTTGATTGGATTATGTTCACGACTTAAAAATTCTTCCATAATTCTTCTAGTTCCAATTCTCACAGCCGCAATATCATTTCTCATAGATCCCGTGTTATCGATCACGAAAACCAATGAAACTTGTTTGCTTTTAAATAAATAGTTATAAAAAATTAAATAATTCAATCATATGTGTAGGTTTTATTTTTCAATAACTAATATTAATAAATCCATAATAATAACAACAAAATTACTTACATGATTTTAACATTTGTTTCATCTTGGGCATTACTACACAGAATAGTTAAACTTACAAAAAAATATAACCACACGCACTTCCCCATTTTAATTAACCTGGAGATAAATTGTTCTGCAATTAAGACTGAACTAGATTTTTTTCATGTTTCTAACTTAACTGAGAATTCTATTTGTTCACTTATAAGTTTTATAGTGATCCGATGTATTATCTCAACCGCAAAACCGATACAAATTACTTAACTAATTTAATTAAATTTTAATTAATAATGTATGTAAATTTTATTAGATTACACATTTTTAATTATTTTATCAAAATACTAAAATACAGATATATATTGACCTTTGAATTAAATATACTATTCTGTTTTTTACGACTTTTTAATAAGTAGATTTTATAATAATAAAACACTTTCTTAAACATTTTATTATTTAAGCCGATATAACCGTATATCTCTTTTATTATCACTAATACCAAAAATTATTATTATCACATTTATATTAATTTCAAAATAAGTTTAAGAGTATATATGTGAAAAAGTAGAATGATTCGTTTTATTTTATATTATTATACCGTAGAAACCATTAACATGTTGGTTGTAAAAAAAGGATAGTCGTAATAACCGGCAAAAATCCAATTATATGGAATTCAGTTGGACTTTTATTTTGAGTCGTTAAAACCGATTCGTCGTATTAACTGATGTCGTTATAACCGATTTCTACAGTATATACATATACGAGTACCTATGTACATATATAAATTACTAAACCACCGCGAATTTACGTTTTTAAGATTTTTTCTTCATTATTGTATCTTCTACTAACGTTTTTTAAATAAATAATTCTAATCATCAAGGTTTTTTAATGTTTGTATAAAATTAGTTACTTAAATAGATATAATATAACTTTTGATTCTAAATGTTTAATCTACTAACATCCGTTGTTCATTTCTATAGTTCCTGTAGATTAATTATTATGTATTTTTGAAGAATGATAATAAAATTACTTTTCTTTAATTATATTGAAAAGTTTTATGAGTAATTTTATTTTTGTAAAGTTAAATAGTTTTTTTTATATAATTTTATTAAACTCTACATACAGTAGAAACTGGTTATATACGCTCTTAAACCACTGTACGACGCGACGTATCGGTTTTAACGACTCAAAATAAAAGTCTAACTGAATCCCTTATAATTACATTTTTACCGGTTATTACGACTATCCGCTTTTTACGACCAATATGACCGGCTATAATTTTTAATATAATAATATAATGGCACCCTTAGGTACATTAACATTTTTACGATTACATTAATTATTCTACACAAATATACATACATGTACAATATTGTACAATAATGTACATATAACGCTCATGTTCTACTTGTTTTGAAAGTTAATCATTTAAATAAGTTTGTATGTACTTATAGGTCTTTTTTAGGTAAATTATATTTTATCATTATAGTTTGCACTAACGGTACAAAAATTGTATATTTTATATCAAACAAAATGAATTGAAAGTTAAGAAAGCTATGATATTTAGTTTAAAAAAACTGACACAATAAATTACATTTGAAATAAAACATTAATATTTGTCAAATACGTTGAACAATATATTTGTAACGAATAGTATATAAAGTACAAAAATAAAATCTAAGGTTAGAAAACAAAATATATGTAAGTAATTGGTACTTAATGAGTGTTCTTATTCTATATAAACTATACAAAAATTTGACGTTTAAATATCTATAGGTTTTAAAAACCCGTTCAACAAAATTATATTAAAATTAAAATATATATGTAGATTGTAGATATATGTGTGAATTTAAAAAAAAATATAAAAATTATTTTAATAATTATTTCACACGATAGCTGTTGGATGATCTCTGACGCTCTGCAATTACTGGACAGAGCCCAGGAGAGTGTATGGAGATGTTCGGACTCCGTATGGAGCACAAGTAAAGATTCTTACAAACTAGCCAACCAGGTCTGCTTTAGATGTAAATAGACTAATCATAATATATAATTAATGAATAAACTGTTATATGTTCTTCATATATATTAAATTAACAAGAAAATACTAAACGAAACCGATTCCTCATTTTTAGAATTTAATCAGAAGACAATTGCGTCTTGATAAATACTTCGATGCTCAGCGAAAAGAATATGTCCATACAAGGAAATTATCATTATCGAATGAACTTGAAAATGACAATTCAGATGTAAATGTATCAAATAAAGAGTGCTCAAATACCTCAAACAAAGTTGAAATAAAAGAAAATGAGAATCGTAGAGAATCTTCTGAATCGACCCAGTGCCCTTCTTGTAAATTAAATGAAAATAAAAGTATTAATGAAATTAAGGATATTAATACAACTCTTGGAAAAGGAAATCTGTGTAAAGAAATTGACAAATTGCTTGGCGATCAAGATGGAGAAAATAAAAACGCTAGAACTGATTTATTGTTGAAATCGATCGAAGAATTGACGTCAAATCAGATACCTGATGAAAATTTGAAACATCAAAAAGTACATCTAGAATGCAAAAATCTTTTAAAACCAACGGAAGTAGATTGCTCCAGACATATATCAATAAAAAATTACACAGGGAAAAAACATTATAACGGTAAAAAATTTCCTAATAAAAATAAATCGAATAATAAATATCACCAAAATGATGTTGAAAATAAAGATTATTTGACTCAAGTTTCTCCATATATCAATAATAATACAAATAAAATTGAACATAGAAAAAATAATGTAATAGCTGACAATAAAAAACATGATAATATTGCAGAAGAATCATCACTTCTTTCAAAATTTAAATCTAAGAAAGCTAAATTTGCACTTAAGCGACAGCAAAATAATCGTGATGTTGATATTTCAAAATCACAATCTAAAGTCAAAGTTAATCGAAACATTACCAGTGCATATAATAACGAAACACTAAATACAATTGATTGTTCGGTAGATATCAATAAGAGTAATATAAATAATCCGTTAACCCGTAATTGGGTATTAAATAACAAATCAAATTTTAATTCAAATTCAAAATTACATATAAATAAAAATGACTCTGAATGCAACGACAACAACGAAACAATGGAAACACAAAGTGAAGAAAAAGAATGTTGGGAAACTCAGGAAGTTGAAGAATTATTTAAGGAATATATAAAATGGGACCCTAAAGATGATATTAGGTTAACTTATGATTTTTAATATAAATAAACGTTGAATATATTTAATACTAACATTTAATTTTTTATTTTTTATTTATAGACAATCTCCGTTTATCAATCAAGATATATCTCCTGAAATTGTTGATGAAACCTATGAAAATTGGATAACATCCAACGCAGAATGTTGGCTCAAACAAACTCAATGGAAAGCAATTTTGTGGGAAAGTTATCCAGGAATGAGATATCTTATTGAAGACATAAACGATTTCGACTGGAGAACTGATTTTGGTATGTACACATACATTCACAAAGTTAAGTTGTATAAATATACGTTTAAACATGTTTTGAGCTTCAGCAGCAGTTAACAATGAAGATAATCAATTAGACGACGATACGGAAGAAGTGTATGAAGAAAAAATTATGTATAACTCACTAAAAAGAAAACTAACTTTATCTTCAGTAAAATCTATTTGGGATACTGTAAGTTAAAAATGATACACGAGTAATAATTATTTAGTACAATAATGTGAATTTTAATTTTAAAGAAACCACCAGTTCAAACATGGAAAATTCAACTAGAAGATGCTTATATTTTTAATGAATTTTTTGAAGAAAATAATATATTTAGACCTGCATGTTTTTCTTATACAAGATTTAAGGCAATGTTTATGGAATACGATCTAGAAAAAAAACATAACGAACAACATGCATCCAGTTTAGGTGAAAATTAATTCTACTTAAATATTATACTAGTAAGTATGTTACTAAAAAAATAGTTACTAAATGTATTTTATCATCTCTTATCAGATTACTGTTTTCTTTGTCTTCATTCCAAAGACCATCCGTTTTTAATGCACGAATGCAAATGTGAAAGCAACAATGGCGTTGATAGCAATTTAGTTTCAAAACCTCACATGTATAATTTGGATAACCCGTTTTCACAGTCAACATACAACTCTTCTCCTCGAAAAGTAAAAGTAAACAATGATCGAAAGTATGGAAGAAATTCAAGAAATGTAAATATTAGACCAGATTATGCTATTTTAACAAAATTGGATCAGAAAGCAGAAAAACTTATGAAAGTTTTATCCAAATTTAAAACAAAAATACCAGAAAGTTCCGAAAAAACATCTAAACAAGATATAGCTCGACTTAAGAAGGTTCAAATTTTAAAGAATAAAAAGAATATTTCAGAAAAAGAAACAGCTGATTCCAAGTCTTCGAGTAAGGGGTCATCTTCATTACCATCTTTTTGTGATAACAATAAAATGAAAAGTTGTTGGAAATCAACTGCTTATGGAACAAACAAACAACATACATCATCTAATTATTGTTGTAAGAATAATCGGTGTGATGGGACTACTAAGAAACCACAAAAAGTTAATGAAGCGTATTTTACAAATCCAAAACAAACTGAAGATCTTTCATACTTTAAACAATGGATGGAATGTGGAAATATATATAGGTGAAAACAGCAAAATAATATAATATACTTAATATCACTTTATTTAAAATTAATCTTAATAATATTTTTATACTACAAAGAAGAGACGACTTTGGAAATGTTAACAATTTTTTGGAACATTTGAGATTTTCATCATTTGGATTAAATAATACCATGAAATACAACCCAGAAACAAATTGTTCTTTCGATCCTAACTTGGCAGCTTACCTAACACTGATGAATAACGGACAGTATTACTACAAACATCCACAGGATGTAGCATTTCAGACAACTACTAACATTAACCAATGTAATGTTAACAATGTGTTACCTGTTGGCTTACCAATTATCAATAATACTTTAAGGAATGCATATCATACTGTCGTTCCAGGTTAAATATGTATTTATCATTATATGAAAGTAATTATTAAACACAACTAACAGATTATTATTATACTTTACCTTTTCTTCTGTATTTTTAACCACTAACCATTTTATGAAATAATATCATATTAAATGATTTTATACATTAGGATGTATTGGACAAATATCGTCATCAATTCCAAACGCACCAATTAGCACTGTTCCATTTCCTGTAATCTCCCCAGTAATGTTCAATCACCAAGAAATTCGGCAACAACATCTAATTACCGAAGTTGACATGCTAGAAACTGGTGCAGTTACTAAAAAAAGATTATATTCTGATGTATTGGCGGCAACAGGAAGTGGAAACACAACTGCAAAATGTTCCGAAACACTTGAGGAGAAATATGACCAGCTTGAACGTGAAGCTGAGGAACAGTATAGAACTGGTGGAAATGCGAGTGGGGTACAAAGTACTACAATAATTGCTAGATCTGAAGATAGCGTAATGCAGGCCAAGTTTCAAGTACGCTGTGTAATAATTTGATTAGTCAAAGACACATTTTGTTACAGTCATACATCTTTCTATAAGTATTTATCGGTTAACCTTAGTTCATGCAATAATATCTGACGAAATTTTAGACATCCTAAATCATAATGATAAGAATTATTAGATTTCAATACGTCAGAAAACTATTTGACGTCATGAAAAGTGCAAATAGGAATTAACATTACATACATAGTTATTCGGTATTTTTATGAAATGAATTAAAAAATATCCTTAATACCAGTAATCAAAATTCGTAATGTATGACGTCAGTACCTACTAATTATACGATTAATATTTAATAGTAATATAAAATACTCAATGTAAGGTATATAATAATAATGCATAACATTTACTACGTATGTGTAATTTATAAGCAAATCTAAGTCATTAAGGGTGCTAATTTAATATTGATTTTCATTATTAATACTTGTTTGATTGCTATTAAAAGATTATATTTTTATAGGAATTAGAACAACTTGCCATAGAGCAATATACAAAGAGTTGCAGTAGCTTCACATCGGCTATGAGTCCAGCTCATTTATCTGGTGAAAAATCACATATCAATTCTGCCGACATCAAGGATTGTAATTTTAATAGTGCGCATATTGTACCCGATAGCTCAGCGCACTTACCTAAAACGAGCGGTAAAATATCATAAATAACTTATTTACTAGCTAATATTTTATTTACTTTTCGTTATGTAAAAATTATTATTACAATAAATATTTAAATTTAAATTCTAGATACCGTAGAAACTAACCAAACTTCTATTGAACGTAAGCTGACATTAATTTCAGAAGAAAGTTTGAAAACTAAAGAAACGTTACATTCGCATTATGCCGACTACTCTAGTGATGATAGTCAACCCACAGAACATCAAGGTCCAGAAATTTGTGTGACTTTTCAAGGTTTTTGTTACATTCTATCATTCATCCAGAACCACTTTAAATATATTTTTTATTATAAAAAAATTAAATGTAATGTTAAATTAATAAAACACAACCTCATGTCGCCCGCCTAGTAAAATATCAGTAAATCAAAATGCCATTATTTTGGGTAACAATCGCTTAAATTCGATTTTACCCATATTTTACAACAATTATAATTGTAATATCAATCCTTTATTTCTTTTGGTGCATATGTTTTTGCTCTGATTCATAGTCTTTATTATCAGTTTATTTAACTATCTTTCTGAACAGAGTTGTATCAAGGTCTCATTGCACCCCTGTGACCTTTTTTATCATTTACCACAAAATTTTGGTACTTTAGATTATTAGATTATTAAGTAGAGCAAAATATAGTCATTTACGAATATAATTTAGTAACGCATGAAATTATTGTAGCCCCAAAAAAATCAAAATTATCTGCACTTGGTTTAATAAATATATCGGGCAATTATTCATGTACTTCTGAGGATATAGCAATGTATACTTCTCCACAAGATGATAGTGCTACTAAATTTTTGGTAAATTTAAATGATATTGAAGAAACTGAAAGAAACCCAAAACAAAATGAAACTTTAAATAATGCTAATCTTAAAGAAGAAAATCAACTGAAATTAAAAAGCAGAAAAAGTAGGAAAAAAAATGGGAAACAAAATAAGGATAACAACTGCGTGAATAATCAAAAAATGTAAATTCAATAAATTCGACTGAAAGCAAAAAAATTATATCATATAAAAAAATTATAAAAATATATATTTTAGATAATGTTTGTTGAGGGTGTGTACTGTTATGAATCGAAATTGTTCATATTTTTATTTTTAATAAAAAATTTCAAGGACTTTTCATACTAAATATATTTTAATAATTTTGCTTCTTCGCCAATATCGGAGAAGATTTGTGATCGTTTTTAATTTCCACTTGATTTTTCCGTTTCAGGTCAAAACAAACACTTTTCGTACCTAATATGTATGTATGTCTGTGTGTATACCTGCTTGTGTGTTTAACTTTACCGATATTAATGAAACGTGGTTATTTAGTTGAGTCTATGCAGCTTGTGGATGGCCCCATTAGACGAGTCGCTGGAAGGAAGTGAGGGCACAAAATTTGAGGGACAGTATTTTTTTTTCAGAATATACATATTTTGTAACCCTTTAGAAATAAGAAAGTGCAAGGTACTGTGGGAGATTCTGGTTCGGTCACTATTTATTGGTCATTCCATTACTTGATTATTTTTGATTTTCTTTATATTTTGTACACTGTTTACATTATTAATTCGCAGTCCAAAATACCTTCCAAAATATTTTAATAGATCTGGTTTAAGAGATACAGCCAGATTTAAAGGGTACGCGTTAACTCGGCGCATCCAACTCGGCAATGGTCAACTCGGCGACGGTCAACTCGGCGACGGTCAACTCGGCGCAGGTCAACTCGGCGAAGGCCAACTCGGCGACGGTCAACTCGGCGATAATAATAATTATCAGTAAAATTATTTTTAACTAGAATTTACCCGCGGCTTCACCCGCGTGTATTATGTATACATTTATTAATTAATCGGTCCCTATTTGAACGGGAGGGATGGGGTATGGATAAAAAAAGTTAATCCTTATTTTTTTCATCTACAATTTGTGACGATTTTTTTAAATTTGAAATCTAAATATTATAATTTGCAACAATCATTTTTTTAAATTAAACTCATTTTTCAGATTATACAAAATTCTGTTAAATAATGAATATAGCATATAATTTAATAATAGTTTCAAAAACATATTTAGGTTTTAAGAAATTTGGTGGCAAATTTTCTCATTGTCATAAAATAACAAATAACAAATGAAAAATGAATTATCAGTTGTTTTTTATTCAAATCAAACAATAAACTATTCCAGCTGCTTAATGTTTAATTGTTGACAACTCATCTGTAAAAAAATGACATTCAGATATAACAAACATTATAAAAATTGATAATTCTACCAATATATTTCTATTTTTTGGCAGAATTGCTGTCTATTTTTTTATTTTTTTATTTAAAAAATAAACATTCATTTTTTCCATTCATACCCCCATTCCCCCTGTTAAAATACGAGCCGATAAAACTATTTTATAGTTTTATACATGCGGGTGAAGCCGCGGGTAAATTCTAGTAAAAAAATATATATGTATTTACTAATAATTATTATTTCGCCGAGTTTACCGTCGCAGAGTTGACCATCGCCGAGTTGGATGCGCCGAGTTGACCTGTCCCGTTATTATACATAGCTGTAAATATCAAAAGAAAATAAATAATACATTATTAATTTAATCGATTGAAAACTTTATTTTGTATTACTAAAAATACATTACAAAATAATATATACCTATTAATTTCTCTATCGACTAAAACTAATACATGCACTCGCATAAAAACTAGATGATATTAACAAGAAAACAATATTCATAAACAATTCATTATTTGCGATTAACCAAAACACAGTTAATATTTACAAAACAACGTGTAGGTCGTAGACGAGGTATGTATATTTAAAATATGGATAATTTTATTTTTGCTAACATTGTAGCTTTTGTTTAATATTTATTTTTAAGTTATAATTAGAAAGTTTATGAACGTACATTATCAATTATCAAACTTGGCACTAAATTAATTAGTTTCCGTTTACATTAACAAAACGAAAATTAATTATAACACATATATAATTAGTTATTAATCAATTATTAGAAGTTAAATTAATTTGATTTTTTTTACTGTGGAAAACCAATATCTGTTGTTTGATAATGTACAATCGTTACTTTTGGCACAATTAAAATTAGAAAACCATATTGCATAAGTAATTAAGTGCTAGCGGCTAGAAAATGACTAAAAGAATATCTACTTATACATATAACGTATGTATGTATATCTATAAATGCTAAAATGTTGCCAATGCACTTGATTTATGGAAAACATTTATTTCTAAATTTTCAATTTGATAATTTATAAAACAACTCGATTGTCATTTACGATAATCAATAACTATATCTATTGAACTATTTAATGATTATCATATTAACTAAAATAATTAACTGATTCATTAAATATTATTTATTGTATTTCAAGGAGAATAAGAACAATCACTTGAATTACATAAAAATAAATCATTTTTTTAGCTAAAGTTAAGTTATGTAGACTTTTTATGAAAAATTAAAACAAAACACTCAATAATTTCCTATGTATGTATATATTTAGTTTTTAAGCTTTTATCAACAACCTATATATATTTTTATTTCATCAACTTGTTTTTAACTATAACAATATTTTTATTGTAAGTTGTTAACTGACAGAGATTAGGAACTTGTTATTGTAGGTACTGTTTTAATTATTTCAGCATACAAAGTATATCAACCTCATAATGAATTATTTTACCATTATTCACAAAATAAAATAATTTATATAATTTAATGAATAAGTTAATTATGTAATTTATTCATTTAAGGACTAACGTATTTGAGAACTGCAACTGTATAGATATATATATATATATATATATATATATATTTTATTTATTTTCTTTTTGATCATTTAAATCGTATGCACATATTTGTAGTACAAATATTACCTCTGTTATAATAGTTTTTAAAATATTTTTAAAACAACTGAATATCCGGTTCTCCCATAATAATTGTGATAATATATTTGCAATAAGTTTTAAAATGGGAGTGATAAAACTGTGAATTTATTATTTTTACAATACATTTAATAGTAACAAAAATTTTATTTTAAATTATTCGTATTGTGTTATACTATATAAATATATAGATTGTTAAGTGTTCTTAACATTGTTATATACATATGTATATAATTCAATATCTGTTATAATATAAACAATATTTATCACTTGAGAATAAAAACAGTATTCTTGTTATTTACACTTTACATGCCATATTGGGGTAATCAATTTCCAGTGACGAAGTTGGGGTTATTTTTGTTTAAAAACTCAATCTTTGATGGCGAAACCTGAATATTTGTGATGAAAAAGATACAATCTGTAAAGCGCATACGACAAGAGTATTACAAATAAATACAAAACAATATTATAAAATCGTGTCCTCTTATATGTAAATTTAAATTTGATGAACATTTTTTTTCTTTTTAATTAAAAATTATTCACAGTACGAATAATCTTCACATAATTTATAGATATTTTTATCGTATGCAGTCTACAGTTATTTATAAGTCATACTGCAACAACCAGTCTCCCGGGGGAAATTGGTGGTTATTGTAGATAAAAATAGAATTAAATTTACTGTAGACCACATATAACATGATTACCAATCATATAATATATGCACCCTGATTTGAGAAACAAATGTCCTTCCAAATTTCAATATTAAACAAGTGGACTTTTATTTTTGTATTATACTGAATTTATGATATTAAATTAAATAAATATACTAAAGGTTTTTTTTAATAATATTTTTGTATTAATTTTAACAAATCTTTGAATCGCGGCGATCTTATCTATAATCATATTTATTTCTTGAGATATTGTACTTAGTAAATAAATAAATATCAATTATAGCCATATTATATTCAAATGGTAAACATAAGTAACTAAATTTACCTACACGTAGCTGAAAGTTAATAAATAAGGCAATTTTAAGTTAACCTATGAATATAATGAGAATATGTAATTTTTAATTTATCATCAAAACAAAAATTAATTAACTCAATTAAACAATAATTATAATGTTTAAAATGCTATTAAAATATAAATTAGACTATAGTAAATAATAAATACAAAATATGTATAACAATAACAACAACTTTATTAATGTTTATATTATAATTATTGCTATAATTTTTTTAAAAGAGAGTAGCCAAATCTATTTTTTTATTTGCACTATATAAATTTTGTTCAATATACAAAATTGATTGTGAGAAACAAGTACATATCAGAATTAAAAATATTAAAAGTTATAAATGATTGTACAGAATTTCATTATTGTATTGTCCTTTACCTGAAATAATATTATTGCATTTCTTTTAATAAAACCGTCGCATTCGTTGAGAAAATAAATCAATCGATGCTTAAGAATAACGTACTCGTTTCTTATTTAATAAATAATCCTACATCCTTAAATGTGACACTGATAACATAGTAATACTTCATATACAAACTCTCTAGATATATGTATATGTATAAATAACAATATACATACATATAATTAACTATAACGTATGTATTTGCCGAAAGATTTCTACTGTAATACACACTTAAATATTTTTATATATATTCTTTAATATTTTATGCTGTGTAGAAAAAATTACAAAACTCATTTATCTTTTTCAAATTATTAATTTATTTGTTTACAAACGTATTATCTGATAATTTCGAACCATAGGGTGCAAAATTAACAAATAATTATCTCATAGTTTTCAATCCTGATTTATTATTTTGTAGTCTGTATAATCGTTATGAAATATATCGACAAACACTATTTATAATATAATATGTATAATATAGGATGAACAAAGATGCTACTTTTCTGTATTTTTGTATAGGCCTTGTGGAAACCATCCAAAATAGCCGAGAAAAAAATATAAATATGTATATGTATATGAATACATACCAATAAATATTATTTATAATTTAGCATCATAACCAATAAACTTCATAAAAATGATTTTTTTTTATTTTCTTGCATATATTGGCAGTATGTCCATGTATAGTATAAATAAATAATAAATGGAATCCGTGCAATATTTTAGTATTAGATATCCGAATTATGATTAAAAACTATTTTGCTTTATGTTTCCCTAAAATTAAACACTTTGTATTTGATTAAATGTTGATATATATGTATTTATTGTAAAGCTCGTGTTTATTTAACCGTTGCATGATGACCTCAAATCTCACAGAACCAACCGATTTTTCAAAATAACTTAGTGGTGGAGGGTACTAGACAATGCGTTCTTTTTATGAAATCAACCTTAGTTAGATAAAAGTTTTATTTTTATCTTTCATGAATCATGTTATCTTCTTTACCTTGATTAGTTACTGTTAATATTTTTACCAATTTCTAAAACACCACCTTACATCTAAATATATATGGATCTGACAGAATTGACGCCATCATTAATGTCATAAGATAGGACGCTACCTGTGTGGAGGGTCAAAATGAAAATTATACGATATCGATGAAATTGTATTGACACAGACATTATTTGCACTTATCCCATCGTGTTTCTAAATTTATGAAATTTAGGCCGTTTAGGTTAAAAATCCATGAAAAAAAATCATACTTGTTGGTTAAAAAGGATTGTTGAACGCGGTGATTGTTAAATATTTGTATCTTTGTGAAATATAAAAGTATTTATAATTTTTGTTACGTATTCGAATGTATTGTATTTCTATATTAAATACAAAACATAGATTCATTTAGACTTTTGAGTTTACAAACTACTGTTCAAAATGAGTGGTTTTTATCGTGTTTAATAATATATATTTTAAATATGTAAATATAAAAAAGTATTACATTTCCAAGATTCTTAACTCAACAGAAATGTGTATGTAAATATTATTCAAGCTCAGGAAAAGTCAACTATTATATTAATTAGTAAAATACATATTTATTGTCTGTTTCAAATAATTCGTTTTTCTTAAAAATTCGAATTAAATATTGATAAATTGTTTTTCCTGTTATTTTACATAACTGCAGGTAATATGGATAGTGCTAACAATAAGCAATAATATAATAATTGTTGATTACTTATGTGATATTTCATCTAATATGTATTTAAACCATTCATTTTGATTTCTGTTATGTGTATTTCTTCGCACTTTTGACGAAAATCGATTTAAAAGTCTTGTGATTTGATAAATGAACGAAAATTTTATATTTGTGATTAAATAATTAAATAAATATTCGTGGGTAGTTGATGATAGATATTTTAGAAAAGGATATAAAAACTAAAGATTTATCGCAAATATGAATATTCTGAAAACCTATTTATAGCCTATAGATTCCTAATGTGAATTTAAATTACAACTATGTATTTCAAATTTTCAATGTATTATAAATATTGCATTGAATTCAACAATTAAAATATATTTATTATTTTCGCATTTCAGGAAATTTGAAACATCTAATATAACATAACAAATTACTGATTCGGAGAGTAGATACTTTAATTTAATGTGTACCTACAATAAGTTCCGATAACATCAATAATGTTTTGAATGTGACCGAAGTCTAAAGTGGTAGGTAATGTTATTTCCTGTAATTCGAGTTATTGTGGTTAAAAATCGTATGCATTTTCAACTTTAAAGATATTAACATATTACTATTCTTAAATTGTTTTGAGCAAGCCTAACTAACTTAAGGCGTACAGCATATATTTGTTTTAATTAATTATTAATTGACTATATATCGATCGTTATACTATAATAGAAAATTAAAACACCTTCAATTTTTCCATGACATTTTTAAACCCTATTTCTAAGTAATTAGCATTTAAAGATAATTTTAACACCTCTAAAAGTATTACTGTTTTAAATATTTTTGTGCTTTGTATTTTTATTCATTTTTATAACAAAGTAATTTATATTTAAGTAAGTAGTTGTTGACATCTAATTTTTTCAGGAAGCGCTAAAGTCAATAGTTTCATGACTTTTTTTAAAGAAAGTGTATTTTATTTCAAATTCATATTAATGGTATGCATGATAGTACTTTTTAATCATCGTTACGTAAATTAATACAAATAAATTAACTGATAAATATAATCACAGCTTCTTAGGGGCTTTCAAGTTATTTTAAACTAAAAAAAATTATATAGATGTTTTTTTTAATTACTTCTTATAAACTATGTAATTTGATTTTAGTTTTATCGAAATAAAATTATGTCTTTGAAGAATTATTTATTTATTGTTATTATTGATACGTAAACAAAATCAAAATATATTCCAGCATTGATTATTATTATTGAAAAAGAATAAAATAACTTGAAATTTTCTTTTCAATACAGTTCATTTTATTAAATTCTGTCAATTTATTCACTTTATTCCCGCGTTTGTAATTGTAAAACTGTTTAAAAGTAGGTAATGTTTAAAAGTAACATTTATTTTAACAATAACATTAGAATGTAACATTGAAAACATAATTGGATGATTTCTTTTTTATTTACATAAAATAACAAAACTGACGGATAATGAATTATTTTTAGTTTAGAATAAATTGACTTATATTAATAACAACTTCAACTAGATATTTATTAATTTTTTAATTATTTAAACACGCAATAAAATTCAATATAATGTATCTATTTTAGTATGTAATCACCGTTTGTTTTGACAACTTTTTTATAAAAACAATTAAAGCAGACATTAAGGAAAGAAAATTTTAATGGATGGTTACAAAATACATATGTATAAAATGTTATTTTAATACATATTTATGCGTTATTATATGAATTATATTCATATAACTGTCAGCGTTCTTTAACATTTTGAATTAATCAAATTATTATTTTTTAAATTATTTATTTAGATTATTTTTTAATATATAACAACTGTATAGTAATAAAATCATATATATTATATATCAGTCACTAGTCAAGCTAAGCTCAAAGAACTAACATAAATTTAGATGACCAATAGGATTCGACCGAAGACAACGCAAAACGTGGTGCTAGCTGGAATTCATCACTAGCATATTTAATATGTATAATATATACATACTTTTGTTTTTGTAACCATGCTTTATACAGAGAAGAATACATCGCTTATTAAAAACAAAAAGATATTCGCACATTTAGTAACTCTACCATTTAAATGTATCACAACCCGATTAAAAACTGTTACCAGATATGAATTAATACACATAACTTATGTATGTACAATATCCACAGTTCAAATATAATATAATCATATGGATTGTTAACCCAATAACCATTCAAATGACAAAGTGACCAACTGTTTGTAGTAAGTTAATAATTACTGTTTTATTTTATTTTTATATTTTTACGAACAATTTCTAATGGTTCGAAAAATTATACCTATGACCGTTTTCTTCTTCTTTTTTAAAAAGCAAAAAAAAATTAATAAGATAGCATATTATGCTTCTACGTAAAAATAAACTTTAATAACAAAAAACATACTTGAATTCGCATTGTACATAACTATATTATTTTAAACAATCAAAATAAATACACGTATTTATTTCAGTAGTCAAGCTATCGTTTCAAATTAATATCTACTATTGTCACTTTTGATAGTTTTTAATGATAGTTTATAATAATTAAACAAGTGTTTGGAATCATCTAATGTAAGATAAGAATGTGTCCGTTTACTTAACTCCACAATCCATATAGTCATATTATTGGAAATTTAATGTCAATAAGCATAATTATTTTTGTTATACATTATATTTATCTCACTATATGCATCTATTTATAAATATACTCCAGGGTTAAGAGTTCATATTTTTTTATAAGATTTTAAAAGTGGTCTAACTAAAAGAATTACATGAAAAATTGTAACAAAAGTAGCGTATTTTTTACTATTTATAACTTATTTTCCATTTTCTAATAAAAATAGGAAATCATTAGATATTTTACTTCCTGTTTGATTATTTCACTAAACCATAAATTTAATTTATGCCGATTTTTATAATATATAAATCTAAAATAAGTGTTGTGTTGCAATGTGTATTAAATTTAATTATAATTAAAAAAATAATTAATTAGATTAGTATCATGTAGCAGAAGCAAATCAATTATTTTTAAAATAATTTCGACTAATTATTTATTTGTGTAGATTAATTTGTTATTTAATCAAATACCAATATAAATATTTTTTAATTAATTTTTGCGATAAAAAAATAATTATTAAAGCAAAAAAATAATTTATAATTATTTTGATTTAGATTAAAAATAAACTTTCACTTAAATTAATAAAAATTAAATAATATTGGTATCTTTTTTTGAAATAATAATGAAAAAATAAAATTTCGTTGCTTTAACTGAGTATTCAATTATTACAAATTGTAATGTAACTCGTGTAACGAGTTTTTAGGTCATTATCACATAATCACATACATAATAACAAACATCTTTGAAAGTTTATTTTACATATCTTGGTGACATTATGGACGTTTTTATACAACCCTTTATAATACAGTTAGAACTTTTTCTTTGTTTTTTTTACACGTGTGTATGTTAAAGATCATAATTAAAACATTCCATTTGCAAATCATTTTAATATTATTAATATATTTTGGATTCTTAAATTAAGAGTACATACATATGTATTAAAACATTTGTATTCGATGAAGAAATTATGTACGCTCCTATCGCATTTATTGCAATGCCTTGATTGTTTATATCTTGGGTATTTACTTATTTTATATTTGTTTGTTGTTAATCGACGATGTCCAACAAAACGACGTAATACAATTTTTTTTTTAACAGAACTATAATTTCAGTTAACGACTTAGTTACGACAATGTTAAGAAAAATTGGTCTTTTTATAAATAGAGTTAGGGTAGGTAATGATTTCACTGTTATTTAAAAATGTAAGAATGTTTTTCTCGTTGTCCTGTAAAAAAATGTGTTTTGAGAATAACTTATATTTGACTGGAGACACCGACGAAATAATAATAAAACGAAATGTAAATAGTTTATTTATTTTCTTAAATTATGAAATAATATTTATCCATTTATTAGGCATATAATATGTTGGTAGTGAGTACATAATAATGTACTGAAACTGAAATGAATACATAATAAGTGTAGGTACCTACACTTATTACCTATGTACATTTTTACAAAGAATAAGTTCTACATCTTTCATGTATACATAACTTTTTATTTTTTTTAATGTCACATCAAACTTCAAAATTAACATTTCGCCGATCGTTGTGAATAATTAAACATACAAAATGCTATCAACAGTTATTACAATTAAATAATAATTAAGGGCCTTTCGATTATCAACAACGACAAATATTAATAACATACGTATCGTGGTATTTTTACTAATTACAATAAACAAAATAAACCATACATTAGATATTATACTATATTTAATTCAGAAACATATAGGTATGTTTATTTATACCTACAACAATGGTAATGATAATTTCTAGACCAACAGAGATAAGTTGTTAATTGATAATTACTTTTTTTTCTACATAATATACTAGACTGCTCTATTGTTAACATTAACTTTGATTGGCTTTATAATTTATTAAATCACATGTTATCTACAAACGAATGCATTTTTGAACTATATTTTCAATTAACCACTTATTTCAAACATGTTTTATTATAAGACAGTTCGGATAAACAATCGAAGAGCCCTAGTTAACATGAATTCAATAAGTAAAATTCGAATTGAACAAAAACTTTGTCACAACTTATATTATTTCCCCCTATACAGACGTCTCTGTTTAACTCACAATACACTATTTATCTTTGTTTAACTCACACTCACTATGTTCGGTTGTCTTTTTCCATTTACAGAATTATTTTACATATGGGCGGGCCAATGAGTCACAGTCACTTTACAAATTGTCTGAATATTCACGATATTTTAAATAGGGCTGCATGAAAAATATTTTCCGTAACATTTTGTTTACTTCTAAATAATTTAAAAAAACATTTATGTAATAACACAGAACAAAATGTTTAGAGTAACAAAATCAAACCTTTATAATTAAATAACAAAGTTAATAAACTTAATTGTAAGCCTTCTTTAAATATTAAGTAATATTTTCTGGTGTATGAATAGGCAGCCTTAGTCACTCTACTGATTCAGTCGTCTGCCTCCATCCCGATCAGCTCTGCCTGAAGTCTACCATTGTGTCTACAGCACACAGTCAAACAGAGGATTCTCAAGGCGAGTCTGAATTGTGGGCTTAGCGCAATCAGGATCACAGCTTTCCAAAATGAGTTTAGTATACCGGCCCAGACGACGGCAAAATGCAAAAATGGTACCTAGAAAATATTTATTTACTTTTAAACATCAAACTAACGGAAAACAGCTATATTTCATTTAAAAGTTTACAGTTTATATATATAGTGTGATATTTTTTTATCAAAAAATTCCGCAAGTGTAAAGAAAACGTTTCCTATTAAACGGCATATTAGTCCAGTACACGAAGCAGTAAAATATGCCAAAATCTGAAATTTTAGGGGCAAGCAATGTTATGGTTGATTATTATAGATTTGGGTGCGGAGAATTAAAAAAAAATAACCCTGACTGGCGAAGAGTGGTGCAACAACCTTAAAAATGGGGTTGAAGTGTGAAACCCCCGTTCCAAGTGTATTTTCAATTTATCTCAAAATCTAAAGCGACAATTATGCATAAACTTAAAATTTGCGTTAAAAATGCATATTAGTAGGTATGTTTAAATCATTATTTACAAATTTATTTGAAAAAATTTAAATTTTTTTAAATTTTATGCAACTAAAATTCGGTGCATATTAGTGTGTAATTGCATCCGTTTTAGTGACTGAATATTTTTTGAGAGGAGCTCATTTTGTTTATATGTACAAATCAACAATTTAGTAAAAAAGGCAGTTTTCCAAAAATTTACGTCACTTACCCTTAAAATGAGCAATTTTCATTAGTTAAACAAACAATATTTAAAAAAATTATAGTTGATCATTATTCTTTGGAATTTTAGGAATAATTTGAGACCAATTTCAAGTAATTTGAATGATTATAACCAAAGTTATTAATTTTTAAACTATTTTCATCAAAAAGAAGCATTTTTACTTATATTAAACCTTGTAGAAAGAGTATTTTTTTATCAAAATCAGTATATGTGGTCTCAATCGATTCATCTCAATGTCCTCAACAAATAACAATCATAAAAATACCCCGTTGTCGCTTTAGATTTTGAGATAAATTGAAATTACACGGAAACGGGGGTTTCACACTTCAACCCCATTTTTAAGGGTGTTTCACCACTTTTCGCCAATCCGAGTTATTTTTTCGAATTCTCCGCACCCAAATCTACAAAAGTCAACCATAATATTGCTTGCCCCTAAAATTTTCTGTCATTATGCTTCCTTATATACTTACTTATATAGATTGATAAAACTTTTTAATTGATAAACATTTGAAATATTAAAATCAATCTAGTAAATTAGCCACCCGATTTTTTATGTACTTCTCAATAATCCAAATGATAATTTTTTAATCCATTCAGTAATATATCAATATCTACCTGTAATTTAGTAACAGTGCAGTGCTCGTAGAGCCTGACCGCAGCATAAGGTGTCCACGATGCGGCGAAAGCTAGCACTAGTATGAATGACATGACGTGACTGGGGTTCGCGAGGTTCTCCGCCAGGGCAGTCGCATACTCTTTGTCATGTATTGGTTCCCCGCTTCGTAGTCGTCTCATTGTTGTAAAGATGTACGTGTACGTATAGATGATTGTAATCAGACTCGGACCTAGAAACATGATGCTCTAATTTAATTATTTTCTCAAGATGAGAGAAGACCAGGTCTGATTGTTACAAAGAATGGACCCCTAATGAAACCTGACCCTCTATTAACACTCATTGTCAGTATACTTTTTAATTGAACTTCCACTAATCATTTTAAATTGGTTCTTAACTTTGCGAAGTTTTAAAACTGTAAAGATTGTGTGATCTAATATGTTCAAAAGTGTAATTCAAAAAAATAATCGACTAAATTAATAAACTATACGATACGGGACACTACTACGCGATGTTTGTCTCACACTTAACAAATTTTTTTATTATTAAATTATGTGTGTGTTTTTTTTTAATTATTAAATATGAAGATGAGATGAATATCATTACCCAGTAAAAATGTTATATTATATTCCATAAATAACATTTTTACTGGGCACTTATATATTATCGGTTGTCACAACATTTGTGAGAATATTTGCTACATGTAAGTTTAAAGTGAAAATACTTTACTTTAAGTTCTTCCCAATCCATAAGTTATAATAATACTTAATAAATGGTAAAGCATTGAACTTATTTTTCATATTTTATGTTTCAGTTACGAACCCTGTGTCAACCATTCCAAATACGGGGTAGGTTGTCACAATTTTTTTTATAATGAGAAATTATATCCGAAACATAATCAAAAAGGTACCTTCATTTTATTTTAATTTAAAATATTGAATAACTGTTTTTTAAATTAACTATGAAGGATTAAAATGATTGCCATATTAGAGTTAAAAATCTACCATATCTAAAAATGTGACGACAGATCAGATCTTTCTTACTTCACTGATACCAAAATCAGCAATTGTTTAAAACTTTGGCAATTCCTTATATATTTATATATCTGCTTACCCAGCACAAGAATGGCAATGGTGACGGAATACGCGGCCATATTTCCCCAGTCAAGCATGCAGACGTGTGAATCCCTATCGTAGACACCGCGCGTGAAGCCAAGCAGCGGCGGGCAGCAAAGCGTCGCAGCGGAGATCCATGTGAACGCCATCCAACACTGACACCTGGTACGCGTCTGCACGGTCTCATATCGCAGGGGTTTACGAGCTGCTAAATACCTGCAAAAAAGTATTGTGCATTTTTTTGTAGATCTCTTGCAAATATAAATGTATTTTATTTTTTAATAAAATAAATAAAATAAAAAAATGTTTATTTTAACATAAATTAATTGTATTATGTGGACTATAAAACATAATTAAACGATGTACATATTACTTGTAAATTAATATTTATTATCACGCATACTACATATTTTAATTTGTAACACACCTTTCATAGATTAATATATTGATTAATGAAAATTAAATAATACTGCTTAAATTCATGTTTCATGTTAGGTATGGAAATAACGTTACATATGGGAAATCAATTTAAAAAATATTTCATTAATTGAAAGCGTGAAAACTTTTAGCGGTGACCTGTATTTTGATCCCTGGGCCCATGTTTCATCTTTACATTATTTATTAATTAATATATTTGATGGATACGTATTTTAATTAACTGTTTCATCTGTCCACCATCAATAATTTAATATTATTACAAACTGTTGAAAGGGGTACCCATTAACTATGTATAATAGATATATTATAACAGCAGTAAATACCTATCAACGCTGATCCACATAAACGTATAGACGCTGATTGACCAAAGAGTAACCGCCAAGTAACCAATCAATCTGCAAGCAGTATCCCCTAGAGGCCAACCCCGAGCCACTGCAGCGTAAGCGCTGGATGGTACCACTATCAGTCCACATAACAAATCAGCTACGGCCAGAGATAGCAAGTACGTGTTGATCACCTCATGATTACCTAAAATAGTAGTTAAACACTGAGTTAGTAATTTGTTATAGATAGATATAATTTGTTATAGTTCGGTATAAAATAACGAATGATTTAAGTGAAAATTGAAAAATTGTCAATTTTGGACGGACTTAAAATACCGAATGTAATTAATTTTATTAATTTTCATTTTTAGAACCTTAATATGATATCCATTTAAATATTCATTAACAATCAACCATCTGTGCTTGTATTATGAGAAGTTTGGTAATCGATTACTTTTATAAGGTCATGAGAAAATAATGAAATATGATTTCCAGGCAAAGCAATATAAGGAGTTTGGAAAGAAGCCAAATATTACAAAGAAAATAATATCTGGTAAAAACTATTTAACCTCTAAATTATTTCAAACCTGTTGACTTACAATATTTTTAATTCATTTTTATACGATAGAATACGTATTTTTAGATCGGTGGCGGGAAACTTTTTTAAGTTGCGGGTTAATTGTGTCAAAATTTTAAAACATGTGCAGTTTTTCTGCTCTTGTTTTGGCGTATTAGTTGAATAACTTATTTTTAGTTAGACATAGGCGCAAAAAAATTATATTACTAATACTTTCATAGCTAATACTCGAAGGTTTAAAAATAAGAAAAGTTATCTTCCAGTTTCCAAACCATTGTCAAAGTTAAGAAAAAAAATTGTTATAGGTACTTGAAAATCTACTTAAAGTAGAACACATACTGGGTAATCAAATACTATGCCTCCATTTCGTGTCAATGGCTTCGCGGTTACATTATGATAAATTGTATAATAACGACAGTTAACATTTGGTATAAACATTATAGAACCAATTTTCATTTTTAAGTCCTCTAGATTATTGATAAATAAAAAATGTATAAAAAATGCACAGCCTGATATCATATAAGATATTGGCTTAGTTGTCTATTTTTTAATGATATAACACTAACCTCTGAAATTCATGTAGGTTGCAATAATGAGAATATTAACAATGACAATCGCAACGCCAGCTAGCAACATCAAGCCGGCTTGAGTGAGCGCCTCAACCGAAGCACTGTCGACGACGGCGTCCGTGTCGCCGATCTCCTCCGGCGTGACCGCGACGGCCGGCAGGATCATTGTGACGCCGGTCGTGACACAGCCTGCAGGCGCAGACGCTCCTGATGTTGACATCTCACTGTGGACATAGTGGCTAGCTCAGACACCCCGGGTGGATCTACCCAGTGCGTCTGCTGCACATCCATACCAAACGTATCTAAAGAATTCATGTCCCATTAAACACATTTACAAGTTTGTATTATAAGTTCTAGAACAAATACCCAATCATAAATCTTAAACAAAATATTTCTTTTCTGTGCTCAAAATAAAATAATACTGAAATAGGTACTTATTTTTGTTCAATTTTTGAAAAAAAAAATTATAGTATGAGTATAAAGTTATATTTATACCACTACACTATCTCAGATAGGTGAAATATTAAAGCAACTTTACTTGAAACTCATCTGGCATCAAATAGCAAATATATTGTATTAACATCCATAGTATGATGAAAATAATAACATTTGATAAGATGTAAACTTTTTGTACCTGTATTGGTATCTGTAAATATTTAATATAATAATATAAATAATAACTTATCCGAACATATGTTGCTATTTTTACAAAAATCAATTTCAGTATCTCGTGATAATCACATAGCAGCCTATCTGAGATATAAATCAATATTCAGTAGATAATATTAGTTACAGATTATATGGATAAAGGAATATTTATTCATAAAATTTATTTACTATAATAAAACTATCCTTAATAATGTTTAATTTTATTGTTGTAGTTAGTTTAAAAAGAAATAATTACAAATTAATGAGAAATTTCCTATGGATATAATAAATTTAAACTATACAATCTACGTATGTAAAGTACAAAAAAACGCTAATTAGTGTTCTCATAAATCCATTATAAAATGATTACGAGAGAAGACATTCTTGTAATTACGAGTTAAATAATTCATCAGGATACTTTGTTCTAAATTGACCAAAGTTACATGTCACGAACATCTTTGTTAAAAATAAATAATGGTATCATCCAACAGCAGAAATTCCGCTTTATGTATCTTTGAAAACATACAAACTTACTTAATTATTATATTGTATAGCATACATCGTTCAATACAATAAATATCATACACAAAAGTTTTTGTATACATAAATTATTAAATCCGCTTGATCTTAATTGCAGGTATTAAAATAATAATACATATAAAATAGCTCTACTTGACCTATATATTGAATATGTAAGCATTTATGTTAATGTATGAAAATCTATGAATGTACATACATGTTTTCACAGTTTTATAATCTCGACATATTCATGGCCAGCTCCACGACCCTAGTGAATCTCCCACGCTGATCAATAATCTAGTTCTTTCAGTGCATGTGCACTCTGAAGCGCAGAGGCAAAAGTGTTCTATGTTGCGACATGTTTAAAAAAGATACCTACTTAAAGTTTTATCGTATTTAAATAGTATCTATTTCGGCAGTTCAAAAACCGATCGATTTCCCTTTTATCTATTTTCTAATTTTCATACGAAGTACTTTTCAAAAATCAGTATATAACTATGGGGCTAGTTAAGAATTTGCGAAACCACCCCCAAGCACTATATTAGTAAAACAAAACTTAGTTATTTTTTCTGAATATAGGGGGAGCTTTTCGGTGGCACAAGGAACCCTTGCGTCGCTTCTGACAAAACTAAGGCTACACACAAGACAAGACTAAGTTCAGGTAAATTTCATCTCATCTGGTATATATAACTAACAGTCTCGTTCTGTTTTGGATTTTACAACAGACTATTAAACTGGTTTCATCTTATACATATGACCGAGACTGAAACATTGCTTATTGTTAGACTAAACAAAAATTATTTAAAATTTATATTTAAAGTTTCCTTTCAAATAGTACATGTTATTATTAAAAATATTATTTACATTTTATTATAGTGTCATCGGTGAACTTAGAATCATGTTGAAATACTGGTCAGATCAAAATTTGAGTTAGTCTCATCTGAGTCTCATCTCAAATCTTAAACTAGTTTTGTCTATATAGATCTCGTGAACGAAACCTATAAAAGTCTCACCTCAGCGTGGATCCTTACTCAAAACTAATTTCATTTTCAAAAAAAGTGTAAAAGATTTATTCAAACGTCTATTTTCAAACATTAAAGATATAATTTATTTCTATCTTGTATAAAATGAATCACCTAATAAATTTGTTATAAAAGATACAAACTTAAAACATTAGGTACTACCAACAATACATTTTACCAAAGTCTTATGATTACAATTTTTAAAGTCACTGCTTTTATGCGACATTCTCAAGAATTTCCATACTAAATATTAACCCGCAAGATCCAATAACAGATATGCGGTTGTTTTATCAAATTACATTTCATTACAGAAAGTTAATTTGGTGGTTAAATATAGACTCTCATAATATTAAAAATAATTTTGTTTACAAAATAACAATCCACCACTCTAACAATTAATTATTTATTTCATCATAATTACAGATATTAGAAAGAAAATTATAGGTAATGTAAAAATATTAGTAATAAAAAAATATAGGCATAAAATAAATTAAAAATTCTCTATATATATCAATCCACTATAAATTGAATGTGTAATATTTTCACTGAATATATAATATACCTAAGCAAAATATACTTATTGTATGATTGATGGTATCTTCTGTTAGATATAATAAAACTTCCACTATTATTATAAGCAAAAAGATGCAACATTCACCTACAAGCCAAGAGTTACACATGAATTTTATTTGTTGAAAAAATAAATAATTAAATAAGTAGTATATAAATATTTATTATAGTACTTACTATTAACTGGAACATTAATAAATTTATTTTAATTTTTTTATATAACAAAATATGTCATTATATCCTTAAACGTCTTTTTATAGCCGATGTTAGTAACAAACTAATAACATTTTACCAGAAATTGGCTAAAATACTAATTAAAAGTAGTCATTAAATGTAACATTCATATGTAATACAATAATAATTAATATGTGCTACAAATGACCTCAGACTTCTCTCTTCTTCCAATTAGATTCAATAAATGAAAATGACATGTCGTGTTTATGTATGGCTCTCATCAACATTCCAGAAATTAAATAAATAATAAACACGCAATCAACATTTGCTATGTTGAATGATTACAAAATTCAATAATTTATCGATAAGCTTATAAAAGGAGTTTTTAAAATATAAAGTTTGAATATTACGTAATTGTTTATATTCAATAAATATGATAATTTCTGATCTAAAGAATTCAATAAATCGATTCGTTGCTATCACGTGCCAGGGAGCACACTTTGTATACGTTTAATTAATGATGTATTAAGCTAAATTGAATTGTTATGTTCCACGATAATGTTTGATGAGAAAAAACCCGTTCCATATCGATTGCGAACATGTATAATTGTAAAATATTGATAGATAGTTATCATTCACAAATGTTTAAATGCTTTTTGGTATAAACGGAGTATTGCATTTATATAAAATTATGTTTGAATTAATATAAAAAAACTGTAAGATTTTTATCTCTACATCTACATCGATAGATGTCCTAATGACTAATTCATCAACACATAGCCCAAACGCTTGGACTTAGGAATGAGTATTTTTAGGTTTGTCTTCCTTTTATGACATAATCAACCACTAATATTTTTCAAAATTCAAACCTTAAGTGGGAGAAAGGGTGTTTAATCTATATCTATAAAATAGTTTGTCCTTAACCACTCACTTATATATCAACGTACAGTCCAAATACCTGGACATAGAAACGTGAAATTTCGTAGGTGCCTTCCTTTTACGATGTAAGCACCCACTAAGAAAGGATTTTTCGTAATTCAACCCCTACGGGGTTAAAACAGTTTATATAAAAAATATTTTTTTTGTTCGCATTTAATTGAACCTTATCGAACATACTCTATAATATAAATAATAAAACAATTATTTCAGCAATTCCCAAAATTTAACCCCTAAGGTGTTAGAGGGGTGGAAAAATTTGTAAAATATTTTTTTTTGTATTCACCGAATGAAATATGGCACAAGTAGGTACTCTACAAGACAAATAATAATCAGTTACGAAAATTCAACTCCTATGGGAATGGGGGATGGGGGGGGGGGTAAAATTTTGAAAAATTTATCTTCATAATTGTTCATGATATTAAAGTAAATTCGGGCAAATTACTATTCAATTAAAAATGAAAGAGGGACGGGGACGAGGATGAATTTATGTAGATATATTTATCTGCATTCCTGCTTTATTTATAAAAGTAAATTCGGGCAAAATAGTCATCTATTAAAATAAAAATTTCGACATTCAGCCCCTAATGGCGGGGGTAGACAGGGTCTGTGTTTTTGATATGTTTATCTGCATAGTTGCTTATGTTATAATGGTGGAGTCAAGCAAAATAATCTGCAATAAAAAAAATCGATATTCAACCCCTAATGGTGAGGGTAGACAGGGAGTTAGTTTTTATAAAATTAACTAAGATCCGAGATATTTACATTTTTTATAGGTAATGAATAAAAATCAATATAAAAAAAATGTAATATGTCATCCCCTATCACGTATAGATGGTTCTAATGTGTTTCGAAGCTTACGCGAGCGAAGCCGCGGAATTCCTCTAGTTACTGATATACTAAATAACCGATCTTAGTGGGATTTTCATTATTTCACAGTTTTTAAATGTACTATAAGTTGCATACTACGTCATATGGTACATACTATTTCAAAGAAGAGTAAAATAGATCGTTTAGCAAAATAACCAGAGCAGTAAAAAAATGTATGCGCACAATAGAGATTTCGAAAAAAATGCGGTTGAAACTTCGGGTAATAAGATATCATGCTTAAACCAGAAACAAATATTTATGCACACTTTTAAATATAAAATGCCGTTGTCAATTGATCGAATGTTGTTTATCATTTGTAATAACGTTTGCTCCAATCAAAATTGAGTAAACAATATTGCTTTCAATCGAAGAAAAGTAAACAGATCGACAATAAATACTTACTCCGGTGTTAAATAAATTACCCGAGTCATATTTAATGCAAGTTCGTTGTGGTACCAGTTCATATTCCGCACTGCGACAGACTGTTCTTAGGCTCAATTAGACTGTGACCTTTCGTACCGTCTCTGCTTTGTACGCTGCTAATCTGTTCCTACCGAAATTGATCGTCATGATTCTGATTACCTGAACTATTTACATAAATTGTTAATATAAATTATTCAAGTATTCTATTTAGATCAAACAAGATTATTGGCATTTTTACAGATATGGCAATATGTTATGCATGTTTACAATCAATAAGCATAGTAAATGTGAGCTAAAATTACAAAACGTTTATGTATTTAAAATATTTATAATACATTTTTTATAACGGTAGTCTTATGCTTATAGAATAGGATTAACCTACAGTTTATTAAACGATGTTAGCACATTTTTAATACCAGAAACATCTTTAAGGTTTCATATACATATAAAGTAGTAGTCTACTTATAACCCATACTAGTTCAGCAATTACTAAGAAATTATTGGGGCTAAACAAACACTTATGATTAAATATTATATCAAACATAAAAACATAGCGTTTTTCCACCATAAACAGATCGGGCAACAAAACGTAATAAGTAAGACAGTGATTATTAGAGTGTAAGTCGCGATGTCCTAGGGAGTCACATTAAGAGCAAGATATAGTGTTTTGGAAATTGATTAGCTTCTTTTTTGTATTTCTCATGAAATTATCATACTACTAAAACTTTTATTTTGTTTATGTTTTTCTCATGTAATGGATTAAGTAAAACCAGTAATGGTTACAAAATAATAATTAAATATCCAGTTTTGACACCCACTAGGTGATTGTCATCAAATTAATACTGTTTTACAGTTAAGTATCTATAGACTATGATTCAGTAATGGCAATAATCAAAAATTAACAAATATTTATAATTTAGTTCATTTAATTAAACAAGTGTCCAACACTGAGGTATGAACCAAGACCAATACCATATATTTCAAGATTTTTTGAAAAATCTGTTTTGAATTCCACTGATTTTTTTAATATTTAATCAGATCAATATGCTGAGAAATCAATACTATTGTAATTATTTTCGATTACAAACGAGCTCTTAATTATAAATATTGTTTAAATTAAAAATAGTAATAAATCGCTTCATTTGATATTTTACATAGCGTATGTATAAGAAAAGTATGTAGCCAATGAACTAAAACAACGGTCAGCAACCTACAACTCATTACATTGATTTAAAACGTCATTTTTACATTATATCATACCTACGATTTATTAAGTTTGAATCATAAAAACGGAAACAATGAAGAAAAACGGGTTTTCGCTGCTACCTATAATTATTTCTAAACATGTCACAACGGTTGCTGACCTCAGTAGAGCAATGATAACCGAACTTTTTATTTAAATTTTCTGCTGAGTAATTAATAATTCATTAATAAATATGAACTGAGCTACTCGTCTCGACTGGGTGATTGGGTAATTGAAAACATAGCTCCTAGTATTGTAGTTACTTGCGGGAGAGGTTCACCTATCTCTAAACCATAGGGTAAACTAACCAAATTCTGAGTAATGTTTTGTTTACATGTTTTGATACACAAATAAAATTAAGTATGCAATACAATGTCAACATTAGAGTAAAGTCCTAATTGTATTCATTCATAATTAAATTGCTACGACAATTGTGTACCTACTGAATAGAAGTGGTTACAACTAGTAAAACTATCGATATTATAATTACGGAATTGTATTCAACACAAAGTAACAAAAACAGCTGTTGTATGAATGTTTATAACGAATATTGGAAAGTTAGCGTGTTTCAAAAAAGTCAGTAAATTTTTGAAATCAATATATTTTATCACCTTGCCAAATCTAAACATAGGTTATATTAAAATTAAAGTTAAATTTAAAAATATACACTTATGATCAATTTATAGAAAGCTATCGATTTTCACTTGAAATAATTACAATTAATAATCATATGATCTATAAATACAAATCTATGAAGTAAAATAAACTAAACAATTGTACCTAATTCGTAATTCCCAAACAAACAATTGTCAATGATAGATGCAAACATATTTCGCTTTACTTTTCATTTTTGAGTACCACAGGATATGTATTAACCAAATGAAGAACATAATTATTTCAACTATCACGAAAAATATAAAATTAAAATATATATATATATATATATATAATATAATTGGTATATTAAATGTGTGATGATAAATATACTAAATGTGCGTTAAATTAGTCGAACGGTAACAAAAACGGCCGAATGAAAATATCCCTGTGCATGTGGTAGGATTATTTCTTGAATTTATCTATAACCAGACATGACTGGGGGGACTGGGAAGTATCCTGGGACAATCAAGACAAGAGACATGCAGTCACGAAGCCAAATAATTGTATGATAATGGTTTTAAACGATAAATACCAATATCTACATAGCTTATTAACGTTCATTAACAACAACCCTTTGTCCAATCAGTGTACGTACAGCCATACAAATGTCAAATATGTATATGGTACATAAATGGTACATGGATGTATGTCGATACCTACTACTGCACTTATGAATGACTGTACAATTATTATTATATCCAACTGCCTGTCAAAATTGAATATTACATTTTAGATAATCTATATCTATAAAAGAGTTTGTCCTTAACCACTCACTCACTCACTCATATATCAACGTACAGCCCAAACCCCTGGACCTAGAAACGTGAAATTTCGTAGGTATCTTCCTTTTATAATGTAAGCACCCACTAAGAAAGGATTTTTCGAAATTCAACCCCTACGGGGTTAAAACAGGGTGTCAAATTTTATATAAAAAAATATTTTTTTTGTTGGCATTTAATGGAAACATATCGAACATACTCTACAATATAAATAATGAAACAATTATTTCAGCATTTCCCGAAATTTAACCCCTAATGTGTTGGGGGGGGGGGGGGGGAATATGTAAAAAAAATATGAAACATGGCACAAGTAGGTACTCTACATGGGACGGGAACGAGGATGGATTTAGATATGTTTATCTGCATACCTGCTTCAGCTATAAAGGTAAATTAGGGCAAAGTAGTCATCTTTTAAAATAAAAATTTCGTCATTCAACCCCTAATGGCGGGGGTAGACATGTAGACAGGGTCTGTGTTTTTGATTTGTATATCTGCATAGCTGCTTAAGTTATAATGGTGAAGTCGAGGGTACACAGGGGGTGGGTTTTTGCAATTTTGAACTAACATCCGAGATATTTACGTTTTTATAGTTTATAATATTTTTTTTATACTTTTATAGTTAATGAATAAAAATCAATACAAAAAATTTAATGTGTCATAACCCCTATCACGTATGGAGGGTTCTAATTAGTTTCGAAGTTTACGCGAGCGAAGCCGCGGGATTCCGCTAGTTATAAAATAAATAAATTTAAATCGAATATGCTCAAGAGTGACACGATGTTATACGGAGGAAACTGCCTTTTTTAATCAATCCTATTGTTAGATAATATCTTTCTAAATGATATCATATCACGCTATTTCCTAAAATACTTGCATAAAAATGGAAAACTTATTTAGAGGATACATATTTATTCAGCTATGTTTTTTAATAAACAATCCTGAAAGAACATAAAATGATTAAACATTATTATTTATTTATATTTCCTCTACATATAAGCGCATAACATGTTGGTTCTAACCGGTTAAAGTAAATAAAGCTACATATGGCAGTTTTTTTATTTAGTACAATAATTTATAAAGTTTTTTATTATTACATTATCAAATGTAGCTATCAAACACGCGACATTGCTAACAACGTCATAGTTTTGTCGAGACAAGGGAAAAATGAAAGTTATGCTGTAATAAATATAGGTTTTATTCGTATCTAGATCGTTATTAGCTTGAAAATGCAACATTTGTGTAATTTTGGTCTCCAGTTTGTAAAAATACATTCAGTCAAGGGAGAGAGGTGCTATTTTTGGAATAAGAAAAGAAGTCTCACTTTTATCTATACATAATACATAATATATGTATGCTGTGTTTTTTTTATTATTATTAATAAAGGTTAGTATCCTATTTTTGTTTTACTATTGAGTTGGTAAATCAATATGGTTCTATTTTGGTGGCTGTTTTTCAGTTTTTATTACTTCTTTCTGCAATTTTGATAAATTTTTACGTAACGATTTTTTATATAACGTATTATAATTTTACTATAAATATTTTACCAATCCTACAATTAATATTTTTCAAGGAAATATTCGTAAAACATTGAACAGAGCTACCAAAATACTTCATCTTCTCATTTTAATATCTAATCAACTATTTTCGATAATGATTAAGAATATAAAATTAAATTATGAACTTATTTTTTTAAATAAAATACAGAAACTGATATTTTATTGCAACATATAATACGAGATACAATTCAAGAATGAATGTTGACTCTGTGCCTATCAGGACAGGATTAGACAAACATATCGACAAGGTTGAAGTTATTCCTAAAATGTATTCGTTATTAATTTTTTTTACAAAACCGCAATGACAAAAGACAATGCCACTTAACTGAATAAAGTATATACGTTATATTAGCTCCATAATAAATACAAATTTTACACATTTATTCCAAAATCCGATTTATGTTAACATGTTAATATGATATATGTATATCTTACATATCCAATCTTTTCATAAGATTATTGATAAATATTTTATAAATACTTTTATATCTATAGTATTGTCAACGTGTAAGATATTATATAAATATATGTAATATGTATATCTTATTAATTTATATAAATACTAGCGGAATCCCGCGGCTTCGCTCGCGTAAACTTCGAAACTAATTAGAAATCTCCATACGTGATAGGGGATGACATACTTTTTTTAATTTGATTTTTATTCATTACCTATCAAAACACAAATATCTCGGATTTTAGTTAAAAATTGTAAAAACTAAACAACTTCTACCCTCACCATTCGAGGTTGAATATCGAATTTTTTTATTGCAGATTATTTTGCCCGACTCAACCATTATAACGTAAGCAGCTATACAGATTAACATATCAAAAACACAGACCCTGTCTACACCCGCCATTAGGGGTTGAATGTCGAAATTTTTGTTTTAATAGATGACTATTTTGCCCGAATTTGCCTTTGTAAGTAAAGCAGGTATACAGACAAACAAATCTAAATCCATCCTCGTCCCCGTCCCATGCTATTAGGGCTTGAATATCGAACTTTTATTTTTAATTTAATATTAATTTGTCCGAATTAACTTTAATATCATCAACAATTATGAAGATAAATATATCAAAATTTTACTCCCATAATTTTACATTCCCATAAGGGTTGAATTTTCGTAAGTGATATTTGTCTTGTATAGTACATACCATGTTTCATTCGGTGAATACAAAAAAAAATATTTTCCAAATTTTTCCACCACCCTAACACCTTAGCGGTTAAATTTTGAGAAATGCTGAAATATTTCATTATTTATATTGTAGAGTATGTTCGATAAGTTTCAATTAAATGCGAACAAAAAAAATATATTTTTATATAAACTTTGACACCCTGTTTTAACCCCGTAGGGGTTGAATTTCGAAAAATCATTTCTTAGTGGGTGCTTACATCATAAAAGGAAGGCACCTACGAAATTTCACGTTTCTAGGTCCAGGGGTTTGGGCTGTACGTTGATATATGAGTGAGTGAGTGAATGAATGAGTGAGTGGTTAAAGACAAACTCTTTTATAGATATAGATTAAATTTATGGTCATAATTTATGACTACTGAAGTATTTATATTATTAGACGACGAATGAGATCCATTGCATGTTAGAACGAAAGGGCGTTACGTTTTGCTTTTATAACAGATATGATCGACAAAGAATGACCGCAGCTGTCAAATGGTAAAGGTTCGCTTAAACGATGAAATATTGAGAAAGGTCAAATTGATAATACAAATATTTACAAACAAATGTATGTTTGTAAACATTTATCAGCAATAATTATTAATAATTAGCAATAAACAAATGAAAATTAACAACTTATTACATAATAATAATCATAATATTATCTAGCCTATTTTCTTTGCAATGTTAAAAAATAACATTACATGTATCAACTTGATACATGTAATGTTCCAGATAAATAATATTAAAATGTACATTTGTAAGTTGTTTTCTTTAAATTGAACACCTACTTTTCAGTTGTTTGAAAAACATATTAGCTTACTATCAGATAATATTGTTACCATTTGTACTGTTTTCGCTATAAATATATTATACATGGTTGCAGTGATCAATGTTGTGCAATCGACGATAAAAGAGAACGGATAAATAATTATAACTTTACTATATGTAATAACTGTTTGTTAAAACTTACTTTTTTATGAATCATTAACGTTGATTTTACGTTGCTGCTTCCCCATCTAAATCTAGTTAGTAAAAAACAATGCACTCGATACACTTGAAGATTGTTATACAATTATAATAATATTCACTATTGCTTTTTTGAAATCCATATAGCATTCCACTGTCCAAGTTCACGAAATGAAATTATTAACAGTATCTCATAAATTGAAAACATTGTGATATTAAACCAATTTATCTCTATAATTTACATATATATTTATAATTAATTAATATCGTAGATCATAATAATATTAACATAGATTTTAATTCTGAATTTCTTTATTTATTTTGTGTACATTACTCACATGTAGATAAACTTGCATTTATATTTGTCGTAAATCATACAATTTTATTTTCTTTTCTGGTCAAACGACGTACTTACATAAATATAGTAAATTTATATCACCACTTATTTTCTCGATTATATAAATATTAATCCTCCCCTGAAGAATAAGTAAAACAATAAGATAGGACAGGGAGTTGTTTTTTTATTTGAGTAAAACAAGTTTTTTTAAGTATTTAATCTCATAGTAATACGTTTTAGTATATTTATCAAATAATTAATATTAGATTTATTGAACAGCAAAACTATTCTTACATGTAGGTAATGTCACTACTCAAAAATAAATATTTATTATTTGGATGCAATATTATCTTTTCTAAACAAAATAAATAGCTAAAGTTCAAAAACAACCCTTTCTTTCGTTTTGTATTAACGAGAATTAGCAAATAAAATAAACAATTATTTTGCTATCTTGGTTAAATAAAATTAATTGAACTGATATAAAAATACAATCAAGGTTTTCTTAAATAATTTTCGTCTCAAGGAAAGGGAAAAATGAAAAACACAAAAAAGAAAAACAGACCACATCCACAGATCCACAATATTAATTACATCATATTATATATTAAAATACTACTCATACGTACAAATGTTTAAACATTATTACATTAATATCGAAATAACATCAACGACAACATGAAAACGAGTCTCGAACGCGCACGCACAATGTACGAAAACGGCCCGGGCTGATGGTGAATTCGATTGTGTAGTCGCCCAGGCCATGGTCCGGCCACGCATGCGCACACTGGTGGCATATGACGTCACGCGCACGATTCATGGTGCAAACGGTACGGATGGGCGCCTCCACCATCGACGACGCGCGCCGCGATATCAATACACATGCACGGTGCGTTTCGATCATGTTGCACTGCTCGAATGGATCGTTACATCTATACGTAGCTGATGCCTAATACAAACATTGTTATGTTTTGTTATGGATTAAATCAGCAAAATCGAACAGATTTGTTAAGAACAAACATATTGAGACAAAAGTATGAAAAAGCCTACATTTTATCAATCAACAATTGATTATAAGAAATGTTAATTAATAATTAGTATTTATTTAAACACGGTACTTAAAAATATAAATGTAACAAATATAACTATCGTACAAGATGTTTATGATATATTATATTTCCTTACTATTAAAATTACTTATTTACAGGTTCATTAACTTACTTTCAGTAAGGATATATACATATTATTATAAAAAAAATGTTTTAATATTTTTTGAAATTTTCCAACTAAAACTGCTCCAATTCAAAACGAAACATTTTGTCCTACTTTGTTCTGTAACTGGAATATACAATTGGCCTACACCAATCAGAGCGTGAAATGCCTTCTGGCAGACTCCATTTTAACCTTGAAACTCTTCCGTATTTTCTTTGTTATAGACAAAGAAAATACTCGACAACATACTATAATAAAATGAAGTATATCAAACAAACGTGAATTGCATATATTTACTAATTTCATTGATAAATATTGAAATTAATTTATTACATAATTTCATATGCATATTACTTAAAAATAATAATCTTTAACTATAACGTAACGCATAAAATTAACTACACAACTAAACATAATAAACAAGAGCAAATTTCATATATCTATCAAAATTTTTTACAAATATATAAATAAAATAATAAATAATGTAGGGGTTGGGGTGCGAAGCACCCAGTGGTAGTCTCGAGATTCTAATATTAATATAGAACTCGGATAAAGATTTTTTTCTTCTTCTTGTTCTTCTTCATGATTATCTTACCTGTTGAGTTAATTTCTTCTTCGTAATTATGTGTTATTTGGAGAATATATTGTATGTGTATTAGGGAGCACAGGAATGCTAACGAAATGGGAGTTGCTGATGGACCGATCAAAAAGGGCAGATATAAAAAAAAATACGTATTTGTAAGTGATATAAATGTTTAAGGCCAAAACTAATCATTAATATTAATTTATAATTTTATATATTGAATTATATCATATTAAATTTTATTTTATCTTCAATATTCGTATCAATAAATATTTAGTGATATATGTATATATCACACAAACTAGAGTAATAGCGTATAAACAATTGTAAAGGAAATTAGTAGTATTAATAGTAGTCTTGAAAAATACCCATTGTTAATAAATACATTAGTTGCGGAACAAATAATATATCTAGGAAGTAAATTAAATAAAATTAACTCACAATCAGTTCAGCCAGTCAGCTTAATATCATTAATTCATTACTAACTCAATTTCAATGTGAACAAATAACTTCCATTCATAATGAATTGACATTCTCCACAGATGTGTTCACAAATATTCAAAAATCGATAGAATCTAATCATACAATGGATTGTCCAACACCAATACGATAAATTCAATTAAATAAAAATTCAGGACACGCCGTCGCTGTATAAATGTGTCAACACAATAGCCAGTGATGGTCAACAAATAGAAGCAAACCTACCATTAAAAGTTATGGATATACAATTTATAAAAATTTCAAATACATATAAATAGTTTTATAAATGATTATTTTTCAAAAAAATTCTTTGAAGAAAACATATTTATGATACCCCAGCTTTGAAGAACCATATCCAGCAGAATAATTTAAAAAATAAAACCAAAACTTTCGTAAATGTTTGTAAAATGAGGTCAATTTAAATTTTTCCAAGCTGATACCGGCTTAATGTTTTCGCGACAAGACTGTCCGAAATTTTACAATTTCAAGTTATTTAATCTATTATCCACACTCGGTTTTATTTTTATTCACTGTTTTTTATATTAGAGACAACTGTCGTAATAAAATAAGAAAATTTAAATCAAGATTTTAAAATATGAAACATATTTTATCTTCAATTTTTGAAACCAAAATTAGTTATGTCAAACCATCAGATTATTATATTTTGTACAGAATGATCAATATAAAACAAAAGCCTTTAAAAATAACTAACTTAACACACTTTTATAACACACTTTTCATACATTCTTTTTTAATTAAATTTATTTCTGAAACTGCACTCAACTTCATTACACAAACATTGTCTGTAAAATACTACTAATATCACAGGCCTGCGATGGTTTTCCCCTGAAAAATTAAAGTAGTAATTTCGATTGGTATTAGGTACTTAGCTATGAAAAAAAAATTGCATGTAAGTGAAGAACAGGGGGAACGATTTCACCAATACCTTAAAGTTATGGAGAACAGATATCAAGGAAGGTGGGATGTAAGCATGATTGCTGGATGTTAAAGAGAGATGCACCGAATCGTACCTACAAGAGAAAAAGATTGAACAGGAGTTTTGAAGAAATAAGAAAAAGATATCATATATATTTTTTGAGCCTTGAATCTTGTTTTAAACTAATATTGTTCGTTATGTAACTGAACATTCAATTTTAAATCATATAAATATGTTTTTTTTTTTCACATTAATGATTCAAATAACTGTAAATATATGAATCGTCTTTAAAAATAAATCCCGATGTGCTAAAAAACAGCGCTGTAAATTAATTAAACATACCTAAAAATTAAAAAAAATACATAATTATAATACATGATAAGAGGAAAAAAAGTTATTTTTCGCAGGCCTGTGTATTCTATTTTTCTTTACCATCGAGAATTAATTTCATTTATTGTGAGTAAAATCATCTATTGTACAAAACTATAAGTATATTTGATAGTTTTTAAATAAACTCGAATACACAGAAACAATAACAACAATTTAGGCTGATTATTATATATTTTTTTCCTTCGCCACCACTGCCGGCAACATCCAACCTTTTAGTAAACCCCGCAGTGCCACGCGTCCTCTCGCTGTTCCGCGAATCCAACTCCCGGGTGAGAGGGAAACAAATAGGTCAAGGGCGATGAGCGTGACCTAGATAGAGTAGGAAGGGTACGGAATACTCAACCCAATTCTGGTAAGAACCGTTCAATAATATACACGCAACAACAGACAATTGGATATTTTATTCAAAAAACGGTAATACAAATACGTATCTATAAAATTAAATATATTTAAACTAAATGTAATGTATAATGCATGGAATCAAATCTGACGTCACAATTTCGGAATCAGGTCAAGATTTTTAATAACCATAAAAAATGTTTGTACCTATTATACTATAATAATCCACTATGATCGTACAATTTTGACGTCAGATTCGGATTCAGCGCGTTAAAATATATAGAGATATGGTGGTCTGTATTATCTCAGTTGATAATTTTTTGTGAATTTTGTAATTAACAAATTATAAATCAATTGCCATAATTCATTAAATAATCCGTGTCTAGTTAATTTCTGTAAACAGACTAACATACGGGTACATGTGAGCAATTTAATTTCAAACAAATAAAATAAGTACCTATGGAACGTTTTTTTTTATTTACCAAAAACTTCTTTACTAATCAAATAGGCACAGTTAAACTTCTCGAACTTATGTAACAGCTATAGTATATTGATATACAGGGTGTCTTAATACCAGGGGACACCATGGGGATCTCGGAAACTATAAGAGATAGAGATTCGGTTAAATGAGAGAAAAGTTACCTTTAAGAGGGAACAGTTCAATGGTGCATTTACATTTTACAAAAATTTTCATAGCTTACTAGATATTAGCCAAAAACCATTTTACTCCGAAATCTTTCATCGTGAATATTTCTTAAGCGACTTGAAATTTAAAAAAATGTTTCAAATAAATGCTGTAGGGTTTAGTATTGTCTATTTAAAAATATTTTTTTAATTTCCAGAAATCTCATTGTTTTTGAGATATGATACTAACTTATGTTTTCTTAAATGGAAGCAATATTAAATTTTATAATTTTTGAACAGAAGATTTTATTACCTTTTCAATGATATGCAGCTTGATATACTTATTTTTCAAAATATCTCAAAATATGATGAAAAAGTACTTTTTATTTATTTAATACACTGGATCATCCTAAGATGGCTATGACAATTAACAATAAGATTAAAAAACAACTGAAAATTTACTTATTTATAAAAAGAAAACATATTTCTATTTATTAAATTACAAAATACCAGCCAAAGATGGCTATGGCTATCGACAACAATATATAAAAAAACAAGAAGCTATTTTATTTTTTTAAAAACACATTTTTTTATTTCCAATCAAAAATGGCTGTCAACAATGAGAATTTTAAATCAATTGAGAAATTATTATTTTGCATGTTTGTAAGAATACTAAAGAGTCTTATAAGTTAATTTTCAGTTGTTTTTTAATCTTATTGTTAATTGTCATAGCCATCTTAGGATGATCCAGTGTATTAAATAAATAAAAAGTACTTTTTCATCATATTTTGAGATATTTTGAAAAATAAGTATATCAAGCTGCATATCATTGAAAAGGTAATAAAATCTTCTGTTCAAAAATTATAAAATTTCATATTGCTTCCATTTAAGAAAACATAAGTTAGTATCATATCTCAAAAACAATGAGATTTCTGGAAATTAAAAAAATATTTTTAAATAGACAATACTAAACCCTACAGCATTTATTTGAAACATTTTTTTAAATTTCAAGTCTTTTAAGAAATATTCACGATGAAAGATTTCGGAGTAAAATGGTTTTTGGCTAATATCTAGTAAGCTATGAAAATTTTGTAAAATGTAAATGCACCATTGAACTGTTCCCTCTTAAAGGTAACTTTTCTCTCATTTAACCGAATCTCTATCTCTTATAGTTTCCGAGATCCCCATGGTGTCCCCTGGTATTTAGACATCCTGTATAGTTTTTTAGCGAAATCGTTATTTTGATAAGCAACTGGTTTATAGTAAAATGAGCTCAGTTAATTATTTTTAATTTTTTATTTATAATGAATAAAACCATTTGTAGGTACCAGATTATTTTCCATGTCATATTTTCTACACTTTACGAAAAATAGAAACACAAACCAGAATACACAAGATTATGAAAAAAATATGTATGATTCCAAGAACGATATCTCGAGTTATGAAGTCATTACCATAGAAATGAAAATAACACTTTTCCACAATTTCATCTTCTCTCGTTCGGTTCCAACTTCTATAACGTTCACAATACAAATAATATAATCCAACAGATATTAAGTTTGCGGAGTCTTAGAAAATGTAAAAAGAAAAACTTGATAGAATACAATAGCCATATACTATAATAGTTTATTAACTATTGTCAATTAATACATATTATTCAATTACAAAATAATTAAGAAATTCTAATTAATAATCATATTTTTCTAAACAACAATCAAATTTATTACAGAAACAAAAAATCGTTTCATTATAACGTTAATAAAAAAAATACATTATTTTATATCTAAAACTGAATATAACTATCTGTTGTTCTAAAAAAATGTTTTTATTAAAAACAAAGAATGCAAAATTCTCTATAAAATAAGCTATAGATATTTTTTATATCGTTGTTTTTTAACATAATATTGTACAAAAATTGTATAAAATCAATCATTTGTTGTTTAAGACTCATACTATGCAAAAATGGTTTATTTTACGTGGTTGTTGTAAGTAAATTGTGCAAAATAACGCATAAAACATTTTTATAGATAATTTTTACCATCTTTATTTCCAAACCATTTTGTGATAATAGGAAGATATAAGTTATATAATTTTAAAGAGTGTCAAAATTTCTGGTTAATTTTTAAATTCGTAATAAAACACATAAATAACTTTGAATATATAAATGATTTCATTTAAAATTAAATTGGAGATATGTTAGTTTAATAAACAAAAACGATATCCGATAAGTAACCTCATCTAGCTGTTCTGCATGCTTCCAATCTTTTGTTAAAAATGACGTTAATATTTGGTATTAATGCGGCTCATTAGCAGCCATTTCATTCAAATGTCCTCCTAAAGGTCATTGATGGTTTCAGAGTTTCAGGATTATCACAATATCTCGGTGGCCAACTATCAAATCGCTTACGTAAAATCGATTGTATCGTTAGATGTATAGGATGTGGCACCGATTTGTTGATATCGAATGTTCTGAACATTAATGCCTTCCAATTCGACTCATAAAAAGTTTCTAATCGAATAACTTCTCAACGAGGAGATGTTAATCGGTCGCCAAAATCATATTTTCTAATGCTTCTGGATTTCATTCTTTGGGGTTATTTTTGAGATTATTTAAAGAAAATAGCATACGCTAATGAGCCACAAACTATTAACGACCTGTAGAAAAACCTTTAATTACTACAAATGAGCCGCAGTACTGCCAAAAATATTATCGAAATTTATAAAAAAAGGATTGGAGCATACCGAACTATTACAGGAAGACATTTATAGGATATCATTTTTGATTATTCAATTTTCATGTCTCCATTATCATTTTAAATAAAAATATTTAAACATTATTTATTTATATTTTATTAAAAATTTAATAATTGACCCAAAACTGACACCTTTTAGTGTAGGTATATTACAATATTAAAATGTATAATTAAAACAATCAGTAGAAATCAATAGAAAAATAGACACCAACTAACCTATTATACATAAGTACAGTGTGTTGATAAAGTAAGGAACAAAATTCATAACTGCGTCATTTAATGTTTTCAAGCAAAACGCTCGGACACGTCGATTAGTATTTTTAGTTGCGGATTTTTTGACATAAGAAAGTTTTATACAGGGTGTCTCAAAAAGAACATACGCAGTCATAATTGATTTTTTTAAATGGAACACCCTATATATTATACCATTTTTGAATTATACAATAAATTCTGAACACTTTTTGTTCAACATACCATATCTCTAAAATCAACGGTTTATGGAATAATGACGTTTGAAATGTGTCTCAAGATGAATATATGCAGTCATCATTGATTTTTTTAAATGGAACTTCCTGTATATTATGCCATTTTTGAATTAAACGATGAATTCTGAACACTTTTTGTACAGCATACCACAGCTCTAAAATCAGTGGTTTTTGGAATAATGGCGTTAAAAATGTTATAAATAAATAAAAAATTAATGAACTTTAATAATAAAATATACAAAAGAAATAAAATTATTTCAAAAACCACTGATTTTAGAGCTGTGGTAAGTTGTACAAAAAGTGTTCAGAATTTACTGTACAATTCAAAAATGGCATAATATACAGGAAGTTCCATTTAAAAAAATCAATGATGACTGCATATATTCATCTTGAGACACATTTCAAACGTCATTATTCCATAAACCGTTGATTTTAGAGATATTGTATGTTGTACAAAAAGTGTTCAGAATTTATTGTATAATTCAAAAATGGTATAATATATAGGGTGTTCCATTTAAAAAAATCAATTATGACTGCGTATGTTCTTTTTGAGACACCCTGTATAAAACTTTCTTATGTCAAAAAATTCGCAACTAAAAATACTAATCGACGTGTCCGAGCGTTTTGCTTGAAAACATTAAATGACGCAATTATGAATTTTGTTCCTTACTTTATCAACACACTGTATATGTATATTATATATGTCCACATATTATGTTCATTGTAAGTTTATTTTCGTAATGAATGAAATACGCATTCATTCTATATCATAGAATATACTCTCAAGAACGGACAATCCCATGTTAAAAACCTGGTACAAAAAAACGGTGTCGCCATCTCTCGTCAAACGCAGCAACTAACCATTGCGGCTGCGGCGGCGTATATATAGATATATGTACAGTACACATATTATATTTTTTTATATACCTATTTGAATTAAATCTAATTATTTTCAGACAATTATAACTTATATTATAGAACATAATATAATATATAAAAAATATAAGTTATAAATGCATGAAAATAATTTAAAATGAAACAATATTTTCAGATTTAGTTATAATTTTTATTAACAATACTACTATAAATACATAAACGTTATATAATATTATACAGAGCTTATTATGTCAAAGTCATTAAATATAAGTTGAATATCACTGATATGTATTACATAAAAAAATTAATATAAATATTAATGCAAGTACACACAATAAATATCTCAATAAAATTTAAGTAAACCAATTACTAAATATTAATAATTAAATATACTCAGAGCTGTGTAGTACTTAAGTACTTTTTTGAGTAATTGTACTTGTACTTAAGTACATTTTTTTGAACTTATGTACAGTTCTGACTTTACTTATATGTATATACTGCAGTTTCAAAATATATATCTTGTAGCTTGTACAAATCATATCTGATAATCGATACTACTATATCAGTAAATATAATGAGTAATTATACATATAGTTGTATAAATACTTAATTATGTCTATATTTTAAGAGGAATCGGCATTAACATTATCCTCATGAAATATCAATCTCTGTTAACTTAGCTACTGTAGGAAATGCAACACATCCATGAAATTAAAAGGTACCAAAATTGATCCATTATTAAAAATACAAGTAATTTCAATCAACAATTATATTAAATTACCATAGAATGAGTTAATTAATTCTTTAATATTTAATAATAATAAATTATTTCTTAAAAATCTACAACCACCCACATAAAACACTCACATATATGTAATTTAGGTAGATACATTGATTTTATGTGTACGGCTTGTGATATACCAAACATTTACATACATACTATATATTAAATATGTATATAAGCAATATAAAATATACCTACTATCGTGTATTCCCACAATGTGTATATCATTGCTTCTTAATTCATATATATAATTTATAGGTAATATTTATGTAAAAATTAACTTTATTATTTACAAACCATAACTTGCCAACCCTTAGCTATGCTTCTGTTTGTCCCATCAAAAAAAAATATATATACTGTATATAAAAAATATAAAACAGCTAAAAATATAATGAATTACAAAAATTATTAGGTATTATATAGTCGTTATAGAATTTTTTATTAAGAAAATTGTCTAAACTGCAAACACACGAACAGGCAATAATTTGTTTATTCATTTAAAATCAGTGTCCAAGAAACTTCCCGATTTGGACAGATACTGTATTTTAATGTTTGATAAAATAGTCTTGATTTTAAAATAAATTCATTTGGTTATACTGCAGCTTATCATGCACTTTGTTTTCTGCTTCGAGGTAACAATATTCTATGTTCTATGCTATGTGTTGGAAGTTTTAATATTTTTTAATAAACGATAACATTTTGGATATATTTTGTACAATTTAATGGTAGATATAGTATTTTCTTTCAAAGTTCAATTATATTTTTTAGCTATAGATTTTTTTTTAATTGGGACATGATTAAAATCTAAATACCTTGTTCCGGTAAATCATTAATCCTCTGCTGAATATCTTGTTAATTCTTTTCAATTTTATTTCTAAATGACAATATAAGTTTCATCTATTTTCTTGCTGCTTTTTCTTCAGTTCATAACTTCTCCTTTCTGTGAAATATAAATTGATTATTAATTTAAATTTATAATATACAAAATTAAATACTGTGCTTAAATAATGTTTACCATTGAAATTCTGTGTTGTATTTTCCATGACTATAGCCGTTATAGCTAAATTACTTTATTTCTTTGCTGATTGAGGACAATGTTAATATTGATTCTTCGACATGTGTTACTTCAAAATGTTGTTTACAAATAACATTGTGTATTAAACTTCTTTCTGATAATTCTGGATTTTGATATTTCTTAACCGTATTGTATCTTTTTCTCTTCGTTATACAATGAAGATGAACATTCGGATTATACGTCTATGTTGTAATTTACAACTTCGTATTTTCATACAGAACTCCATTTTCTATAAGTAAGAAAATTACAGTTAAAATATCAAGTATTTATATTTATTCAAATATTAAACAGACTGAAAAAATAACATTTTTTATTCAGTTATTGAGTTATTTTTTATTAATTTATTATTATCATAAATAAATAAATCATATGGTATGTACTTACATTTATGAAGTTCTTGCAGTTATGTACCACATAAATGTATTTAATAGTTTTTAAGACATATTTATTAAAAACTAATTAACAAAATATGTAAACACATTGATTTGTATAACTATTTTTTATTATTTACTGATATTCTTTAAAATATTAAATGATTAACACAAATTACGACATAAATATTATGCACTCATTTGACAACCAACAATCATGGTTTATAATTTTTGAAGCTGATTGGTCCACGGGTGTTCAACTCAACGTTAAAAATTTTTGATCGCTATATGTGCTGCCACCTGGCGACTGTTGAACTAACTATACCATTCCGTAGCGCGAAATTCAAATCCCTTTTCATTCCAATATATATTTTGTATTATACTCAACAGTTTAGATGCAAAATATTGCAACTACAATAAAATATATCACCAAATATGATATAATTTATTGTAATTACAATATTTTGCATTTAAACTGTAAATCTGTAATGAAAATAATTGAAATAAAACAAAATATTTTTACAAATATTTATTATCATTTTTTTCTAGAAAGCATGCAAACATAAATATATTATATAAATTGGAAAAACAAAAAAAAATGTTAAATTAATTAAAAGATTAACTATAATTAATACAATATCTATCATATTTAATTAAGGTATTTCTCTGGAAGCAACAAGGTTTGATAAATGATAGAAAAAGATAAATATTGCATGATTTGTAAAATTTCTCAGAAAATTGAAAAAAATAACAGTGAGCTCAGATTTTATAAATAAATAACAGAGTAAAAGAAGTTCCATTAAAAATTCTGAAAACATTGCGAGTACAATTTCTATAGTTGCATTGTTAAATACATTTATTTTATTTTGATATCTTTTGCTCGTAGGTATTATATCATTTGAGGATTTTATTTGGAGCTTCTTTTACTCTTCTGTTATTTATTTACAAAATTTGGACGTACTCTTCAATTTAAAGCTCCTTTAGCACTAAATGCTCCTTTAAAGTAAATTTGGTGTATTACAAACGTGATTTAAATCAATATTTCAGCTCTCAATGAAAGATAGACATAATATACGTTGTAAAGAAATACTGCAGATAATTTAAAATCTATTTAATTAAATGTGTTATGCTTCGATCTGTTGATAATATGACAGTTAGTTAAAGGAGCATTTTGTTAAAGTTGATAATACTGGGCGTAAGGCCACAAAAAGATTTAATGGAAATCAGATTTAATCAAAACTGGATATTGTTCAGATTTTAATCAACATTGAAAGCGAAATATCAAATGAGATAATAAAATATGCTTAATCTTGGTAACAAGCATTGTGTACAAAATGTACACATACAATGTCTGTCATTACTAATAACACTGGTCCAGATATTATAGTTTTCTCAGAATTATTGTTGTCCGGTACATCATTCTGATGATGGGTCCTGATTAAGGCGTTTTCATTATCCTGACACCTGACGATTTAATCTCTTGCCAAACGTTCTTCACAGCTTGAATCGTTGCCCCACCATCCTTTGAGTGAAAGTGATCGATAGGAACTGTCATTCCGGTTAAAACTCCAATTTAGAAGATTCTGTTCTATCTGTCCAGAATCTGTTCATATAAAATAAAATTTAAAATTAGTGAACCATAAATATTGTTGTTTTAAAATGTTTTTATAAGAAATATCTATTATTTCAATATATTACTTTATGTTAACATACCTTCAATGTTCGGATTCTTCAGTAACAAAACAAGATAGAACATTCTGCCACTTTGGAGTCTTTTCTCTGCAGTTTATACTGTCGAACAGATCATTCATCATCTTCACAAATTCAGCGGGTGGCACTGTAATCATACAATGAATAGGTATATATGATTATATATTTATATTATAAATAAAACACATCACTAACATTTAAGTAATGTGTAAATACAAAAAATATATTTCAAAATGAAATTGTATTTCATAATTTTTATTAGTACTTATACTTTTTTTTATGATTATATGTAGGTATATTCAAAATAATGGTAAAAATCATATTAATTTTAATTTGTGGAATTTATTTGCACCATAAACTATCTTATTTGTTTTATTTCCTTTACTTTTTTGTTTCGTGCCCCTAAATCTTTATGCTTCATACATAAGAAACAATCATATTAAATTAAATATAAAACTATTTCAATGAAATTCAGTTATTTTCAACTTATGTATTTTTTTAATTTCAATATACATAATCAATTAAAATTCAAAATAAAGTTTTACTTACTGATATCCAAATTACGACGTAATGTATGACATTTTACTCCAATTTGTTCTTGATTAATTATACACACTTATTGTTAGCATAAATGTTTATTTTTATTAGCACTAAACTGATCAGACATACTTATTCAATTTAAAGTCGAAACCACAGAAAATACTGTCGAAACACAGTTAAAATAGTTTTTAGCACAAATACTTTTGCAAATGGCGTCAATGATTCTGAAATGTTCCTCTTACCGCTCGCCCTCCTCATCATAATGGTATGACTTTTTAATACTAGTGCTGCCATCTAGCACTTGTTGAACCTTACTAAGAACGACGTTTACATAAAGAAAAATTTCCTCATTCTCAGTCGGTAACAGTTGGACCCCCGTGGATTGGTCAATCCGTCAGCGAATAGATATGCGCTTGCGCATTAATAGATTCTGAGTTGCAAACCCTTGTGGGAGTCTTGTGGCGTCCTCTCTCGACAAACGCAGTGACTAATAATTATTTGTCGCAAAAAAGCCCATATGAATGTCACGGCACTGTTCTATATATAGACATTGATAAATTATTTAAAACTTTAGTTATTATATTTATTTTTTCAATTTTAATTATTAATTACAATCTCAATTTTTCATATTTAAGTAAACATTTCTGACACGCTATTGTTTAATTTTAAAACTAGATGAAAAAGTTTCTTAAAAATGTTAAACATCACTGCTCTGTACCAATTAACTCAACCTGCAAACTATTTCTTTGTCTTCTGTTATTATTAGAAACATCACCATACGAAAACAATTTTTGTCGATTTGAGACAATGTAAAGGAATAAATATACAAATGTTCCAACTCCTACAATACAAACAAGTGCCAACATTGCTCGGTGTTGGGCTTGCAGAAGACTTTTAACATTGAAATCATTTTCTTCGGATGAGTCAGATTCAAGTTTTACTGCAATCACATCCTGTTCTGGAATACAAACTATTCCATGTACGTTGTCAACGTGATAATGTTCAGTAGCGAATGATAAGAAATCGATCTGTAATAATAATAATTATTAATTGTATTAATAGTGTTATATACTTCATTTTCCTATTAAAAAAATATTAATGATAAATAAACGAAAAAGTAATGTGATCTTTTAAAATGTATCTAACATATTCGCACCTCCGCAAGAAAAGTGACACATGTCAAAAACATTAGATTGTTCAGAAGAGTAAAAATAAAAACTTCAAAATCTTTAATTAGATACAGATTGCAATGTTAAATCAAATCTAATTCTTGAAACACATGAATTTGTACATATGTATAATGTATAATTATAAGAACTTAACTTGTGGCACTTTTCCTGATTGAAGATTAATGTAATTGAGATTATAATGCGCACATAAAATGAAATTTGAAGAATTTGGAGTTGTTTCACTTTTCTTGCGGGGGTGCGATATGTATAAAGAAAATACCGGTCACATGATCAACTAAATTTGTTTGGAACAGATGAAAGTAAATGCTACATACTAGTAGTTACATGTGACTGCAGTCTAATGTCTGATATTACAGACAAGCTAGCAAAAAATTGCTAGTTTGCAAGCACATTCAAACTGGGTATTAATTTAATCTAACGAAGTTTTCGACATATATTTTCATGCGCAGAGTAAGTTGGTTTTTACTTTGTTTACTCAAGGTTAGTAAATACATTTCAGAAAATATACTTTACATATACCTTGATTTTTACTTACTATGCATGCATCTAACGGCTAAAAACCCAAGAGAACTGTCATATAAATTTAATACTCAGTTTAGAAGCACTTGCAAGCTAGCACATTTTGTTAGCTAGGCTGTAATACCGGACTGTTATAGCATAAACAATTACACAATTGCAAATCGAATTTTAATATAATTATCTTATTACCTTTTTTTCAAACATCACATCAAATATTCTTTTCAAAATTTTGCAGCCCCACATATTGTTGCTTATATTTAGGTGCTTCAAATTCCTTAAGTGAAACAAAATATCTTCTATTTCAAAGTACGTCAAATTATTGTTACTCATATCTAGAGAATTTAGTGATAGCATCGGATATAATGACTCCTTCGTAATTTTATACATTTGGTTATTAGAAACGTTTAATTTATTCATCATTTTTAGACCAGAAAATATACCAACATCCATTTCGCCAATTTGATTGTTAGCCACGTTCAGTGTTCGCAATGTTGGGGTGTTCTCAAACAATCCCACAGGTAAATACGTCAGATTATTATTTTGTAAATAAAGCTGTAACGTTCTACTTGTTTTTTCCAAACCTCTAAGTGAACTCGCGTCTAACTCCTTTATATTATTATAAGAAATATCAATCAACGATATCCTTTCTAAACCAATAAATACTTCGGCATTTAACATGGTTATCTTATTTTTACATAGATACAATTCTTCTAATGATTCTAGTCCGTAAAAACCTTCACTTTCTATTGTTTCAATTCCGTGATCAGTTAGATTTAGTCTATTTAGGGCCGGTATTATAAAGGCCAGATAACTTTTACTCTAGGAATAAATTTACTCATCTAATAGTTTACACATTCTATGGGGTTCCAAATAATGTGACAAATGTCATCGGAAATGTTTGTTGATTATGAATTTATCAGACAAAATAATATCAGTTATATAATAAAATAAAACTATAATAAGATTGTAAATATGTAAATGTTCTAAAAACATCTATTTAATTCAATATTACGGAAATTTATATAAAATTTTTACATTAGAAAATATTACAACACAACTAATTTCTTTATCTATGGACACAAATGTCAAACTTGTCAAACATATTTATAAGTTCATAACCTAAAACTCAAATGTATGTTTTTACAATATTTAAAATTCTCATGAATTCTGAATTTTATTGTACACTCGAAATGAAAGTTACATTTTTATGATATTATACAAAAGAATTGGTACATATTTTTCATTTTTAGATTGTGTACAAAACTTACTGAAGATTATTTAAGAAACACGTTAGATAAAATTTCAAACTAATATTTATGTAGTTAATCGCAACTTGAATGGATTATAAATCCATGACATATCGGTATCTTTTGGTTTGTAGTTTTGTCTATATTACTGTAATTTTTGATCTAAAGATGTACAATTTTTTCCCATATAAGCGCATCTTTGACTAGATAGTATCTTACAATCGCAGTTATAATTGACTTCGTATTACATTATTATTTCAAATTCGCTCATTTGTTACAATTAGAATCAAATTTAAAGAAACAGGTGTTATTTATTACCTTATATTCCATCCTTACAGATGTTACCGTAGAGCACAGCTTCGAAAATTAAATAAAAAGCGTAGATAGTTGTTCAAAAATTATTTATTAATTAAAACTATACATTACTTTTCAAAACAAGGTACAAGAAACAAAGTTATTTTTTATAAAACTGTCAATATATCTGGTTTTCAAAAAATATTTATACGTACCATTGAAACCGGCTATAATGACATCGGTTAATATGACGTATAGACGTATAGGTTATAACGACCCAAAATAAAAGTCCAGCTGAATTCCATATTGATGTATTTTTACCTGTTATTACGACTTTCTGCTTTTTCAACTTAATATGACCGGTCCCTTTGATATCGTTATAATCGGTTTCTACTGTATTTTCAAAGATCTTATTTCGAAACAATTACCTTTGTACGGTACCTACATATGAAAACATTAATCAAACAACAAAGTAATTTTGGTCTAGTTTATTGTATTTATTTGTTTGTACTTGAAATGAAAAATAATTGCTGTCCTCTTGCAATCAGAATTCTTCTGTTTCATTTTCTTTGAAAGTTTCATGTTTATACTCTATATACGCATATAAATGAACAGGTTTGTTTCTGAAAATTACAAATATATAAAACTACCATAAAAACGATATAATAAGCACAAATATTTATTAACTTACCATGATTTTTTTTAAAACACAATTTAAAATTACTGGAAATTACGTATGATTTAGGTTATGATTTTCTGTCAGATTTATTCTGCATGGTGTCACGTGACCAAAACTTAAGTAAATTTTATTCGTTTCGAATAGGTAGGAGTAAATTTACTTGGTTCATCTGGGGTTTTTTATAGTGATTTTGTTATTTTTATTCAGTATTTAGTAATTTTTTGTTGATAATGTTGAACTTGTCGACATCAGAATGAGATAAACTTATCTGTAGCAAGTGAAACAGCGATATTATTTTTGGTACCTAGCACTGTCGCTATTTAATAGTCTAGTAAACTTATCTGTCTTTTATAATACCGGCCCTTAGTGACGAAAGTCCGTTAAACATTTCTCTTTTTATGACAACTATTTTAAATCGAGGGATATTGAACTCTCCTGTTGACGTTAAGAATTTTTCATTTCTTACATTTGATAATCCATAAAAGCCATCTGGTTCTATCATATTGATTGGATTTTCACTTATATCAAAATGCGTTACGCTAGTTAAAAACTCGAATGTATTTGCTTTAAGCACTTTAATGTCATTATTTGATAAAATCAATTGCCGAACACGAATTCCATTAAACGCATTTAAATAGATCTGATTTATATGATTATTACTTAAATTTAATATTCTTACTTCACAATCGGAAAAAATTCCATTATCTAGTATTTCTATATTGTTGTGAGATAAATCTAATAAGAAAATGCTGACGGTATTAAATGCTGCAGGACATATCGTATTAATTTTATTATTTCGTAAATTGATCATAAATTCAGATATTTCAACAGGATATCCTTCTTCTACATTTTGAAACGTTCCGTGTTGTAGATCAGTTAAATTATTATCACTTAAATCGATTAAAATTAAATCGTACATATCTTTAAATACACCAGGTTTTATGGTCGTAAGACCAGTTCCTCGCAAAAGTATTTGTTTTATTAACCTTATATCAAACGCTTGAGGTTCAATATTGTGTATTGTATTTTCTGTGAAATTTAATAAAATTCCCTTCCTGTATAGTAAAAAAAATTTATATTATATACATTATACATACATGTATACAAATACATACATGTATACATACACAGGCTGTCCCGTAATCATATCGACAAACTTTCAGAACTTATCAAAGACATTAAAACAATAGCTTTTTTAAATAAACCTATATCCGCAAAACGAAAAGTGGGTTAATCAAAAGTTGTAAAGGGTGTAGCCAAGAGGCATCGAAACATTTTATGTTCAATACATGATTTTATGTTTCTATTTATTTTTATTTTTATCTCCTTAAAGGTCAACATTTAGAAAAATTTATAAATTATAAATAAAAATAATTTTGGTGATAATATTTAGTTTTTTAGTTGGGTACTTCTTTTACAAAATTAATACGTTGTTATACATTTTTTAGTCTTTATACCTATTGTTCGGTTAGTTCTAAAAACATTTTATGCTAAATTTTCTAAAAAGTGATTTAAAATAAACATAAACATTGAATGTTTGGTTGCCCTCTGGCACGGCGCAGAAATTATGGATTGTATGTATCCATTACAAATTTTGATCAGCATACTTTGAATATTCATTTCCTCAAGTTAAACAAAATTTCAAGCAAAAGACAAAATCCATTGCTTTTTTGCAGTTTTATTTATTTTACTCTACTGCTAAGGTGGTTCGTTTACAGACATGGATTTATTGACAAAAAGCGATTGTTTTAATGTCCTTGATAATTCCTGAAAGTTTGTCAGTATGTTTACGGACAGCCTGTATATAAATATATAGTATAAAATGAAGGGTACACGGGAAAAAGAAGCTAAGTCAATTTTTATTCAAATTAAGATAACAGCGCCATTTAGTGACAAATCTAGGTACCTTTCTAGCCACATAAGTAATAAGGAGAAAAACTTGCTTTTCGTAAAATAAAATTTTAAAGATATAATTTTTAGTGTAAAAGTATACAAGATACCAATCTTAAGACAGCGATAACTCAAAACTAGATTTTTTGACTTAGCTTCTTTTTCCCGTGTACCCTTCAAATGCTATCAGTAAATGCAGACTAACCTGAACATACGTAAGTATTCATTAAAATCCATTTCATACGAACCATTAATTATATTTAAAATTGTATTGTTTTTAAATGTGTACCACCTTATAGATGTACTAACTTGTAAAGAACTTATTGTATTATTATACAGTTCAATTGATCCAAAATTTATATTAATGTGGTCATACATGTCGAAGGAAAATGTTTCATCTATAGTATCATTAAGGAAACTATCTTTAATAATCAACTGGCGTTTCGTTGATAACGATTTGCTAAGACTGGATTTAATATCTTCAAGGGATATATTTCTGCAGACATACGTATCTGTAGAAGTTATGCATTTACCAATAATCCCACCTGGTGTTGGTGAACTTAAAGTATGGCTTGTTTGACTTATTATTAGTAATATAATAATCGAAAAAAATGTAATATTAACTGCCTCCATCTAAAAATAATTAATTATGTAAATTTTTATAAACAGTTTTTACCTACACACATACATACAAACATACAGTGCGTTCATGATGAAAGGAACAAATTCGTTTAAAATTCAGGTAATAATTTTGTGGAAAAACGCTCGGACCCGTCGATTAGTATTTTTAGTTGCGGATTTTTTGACATAAGAAAATTGTATACAGGGTGTCTCTAGAAGAACATATGCAGTCATTATTGTTTTTTTTTTAATGGAACAGCCTGTATTTTATGCTATTTTTGCATTGTGAGGTAAATTCTGAACACTTTTTGTACAACATACCATAGCTCTAAAATCAGTTGTTTTTGGAATATTTTTATTTCTTTTGTATGTTTTATTATTAAAGTTCTTTAATTTTTTGATTTATTAATCACATTTCAAACGTCATTATTCCAAAAACCGCTGATTTTAGAGCTATAATATGCTGTACAAAAAGTGTTTAGAATTTATCGTACATTTCAAAAATGGCATAATATATAAGTTGTTCCATGTATACAATTTTCTTATGTCAAAAAATCCGCAACTAAAATTACTAGTCGACGGGTCCGAGCGTTTTTCCACAAAACAATTGTTCCTTTCATCATATATGTATATTGTATATGTATGTGAAAGAGAAAATAATGTTCATAAAGTAGTTTTAAGTATTGTTATAAAAAAGTTTCAAGTAAAAACCAAATGCAATCATACTTTTTTATACAAATTTTATGAAATATTGAATGCAGCTGTTACTTTCTGTTCTAGTTAATTTCGAATATAACAACAATACTTATTATTTATTATTAAAAAATATATAAATATTAATACAAGCTCAGAAATACTAACTTAATAATATGGGTAATGGTGGATAATATAATAAGTACAGGTCTAATTGAACAAAATGAAAACTGGAATATTTTTAACCTTTTGTTATTTGATAAATTGTCATTCTCAATACTCGACGTCTTTTATACATATAGTATGTCGATTATTAAAAATGTTCCGAAAACTAGACTTATTGTGAGATAGTAAAATTGAAAAAAATATAAATATACGTTTTTTTAATAGTTAAAATTTACACATATAATAATAATTATAATGTTACTGTAAAAGTCCGAACTGAGGTAAATCCTAGAATTTACCCGTGAAACCTAGGTTTTACCAACTGTTAATGGTAAAAGTCCGAACTGGTCTGTGATTATCGTTTATTTCGGACTTTTACCATCATACATTCGGTAAAACCGAGGTTTTACCAAGAGACACGGTAAATGTTGAAAAATAGAGTAGGTATCAAAAATATGTTAAAAAAATATATAGAAAATCACAAATATTAAATTAGGCTAACAAAATATTGGGGCGAATGGGGATTAATCTAGTATAAAATACGGGGATTCAATCTCCGCCTTTGTTAGGTTATAACCAAACCAGAGATTGAATCCCCGTTTTTATACTAGATTAATCTCCTTTCGCCCCAATAGATTGCCCTAACCAAAGCGGAGATTGAATCCCCGTTTCTTATACTAGATTAATCCCCTTTCGCCCCAATAGATTGCCCTAACCAAGGCGGAGATTGAATCCCCGTATTTTATACTAGATTAATCCCCATTCGCCCCAATATTTTGTTAGCAAAATTTAATATTTGTGATTTTCTATATATTTTTTTAACATATTTTTGATACCTATATAGGTACTCTATTTTTCAACATTTACCGTGTCTCTTGGTAAAACCTCGGTTTTACCGAGTGTATGATGGTAAAAGTTCGAAATTCGGACTTTTACCATTAACAGTTGGTAAAACCTAGGTTTTACCTCAGTTCAGGCTTTTACAGTAACATATACACATAATTACTATGTGAAGTACAATTATTGAACACCACGCTATCACAGAATAAGCTTATAATTAGAATAAACAATATAGAAAACAAAATAAAGCATTGCAGTTTGAATCTACAATCTATCAAAATCAACTTTCTTTACTTAAAACTTAAGTTATATGACTTATGCTTTATGCTAAAATATACTTACTTTGTTATGTTGTTTACAAATATACTTGAGGATCGACGTTTTTTTCTTTAATCGATGTTATTCATTTATTGGAATTAAAACCCATAACTTTGGGGCAGTTATTACGATTCATTAATAAGAAAATATAAGTCAACACTTCTATGTATAAATATTTTATTGTTATAATATACTTATTGTTAGTTCTGTATATCTGCCACTGAATAAACGTAGAACAAAAATGCACTTACTTACGTCGTACATATGTACTATATATACACTGAAAAAAAGATTAGTTGGATGTACTTAAAATTACCTCATATCAAATTAATTTTAAAATCAACCGTCAATTTGGTTTAATTGACCAAAACTTGTTGAAATTATTTTGTAAATAAGAACAAATACTAATTTGAGACAATAAAAAATATTTTCAAGTGAGTTAAATACTTTTTAACAAAACTGTTTGGTCAGTGAGTTCCCACTTAGAGATTTTTAATTGTATATTATATAAATGAACTATCAATAATAAATGTTTAAAATTTTCTTAAACTATTCTATGTATCAACTATCAAAATGAAATTGATAAAGTTATAAAATAATCCAAAACATATTTTTATAATAATTAAATTTGTCACACTTGCTAATAACCTCATTTGATGTTAATGCTCAAAGTGGAGTACAAAATTATAACTGAACGTGTTTTCAATGATATCATTTAACTATTTTTTTCAGTGTAATATTATAAATAAAGGTTTTTTATCTCTATTGAGCAAATACATACTTACAAGCAACACAAAATTTACACATCTGCAATAATATCAATAGCAAATAAATAATATCGTTTCATTTTTACGCGCGCAAATTGATAAAAAATTCAGTTCTGATTTCTTACGCCAATGTCTCAAAAATGTTTATCATAAATACATGTTTACATACGCATATGTTTATTACGTGAGTGGTACACTGGGGTCTATACAACCCCAATTTTATAATTTAAAAACATCTCAGAAACTATTTTGAAAATAAAATACGCCATTTTATTTTGTTCAAAATGTAATGCATTCAAAAAATTTTATACTTAATGCTTTCACTTATAAAATTTCATAATGAAAATAAATCGCGATATTAAGAGTAAAACACCTAAATCTCTTTTAACATAAATGCAATAAAACAAATTATTTTACTTTTTCATTTACCTATAACTGTAGCATACAGTTATAAATATATATCATCAATTTAATACTACCCATTTGATTTTAAGAGTGACTGAAAAACACGAGTACTATTGTACATACATGGACAGTAAACCTTATACTATTGGTATAATATACTTACCTAATTGCTTGAATGACCGTTTACAACAACGTTTCTCAACCCAAACTGAACTGCAGACTAAAATATACTTTATAAGTACATAAATTGAAACTGAAATTTCGCCTTGATTTCGAATTTTATGCGACAGTCGCGTCTCGATCACGATCGAATAAAGCACTCTCGTCTTAGTCTCAATCTAGTTTCGAGACCGATACGAGATCATGTCTCATCTCGACATTAAGCCCTAATAATTATCAAACCAATTGAATTAATTATATTATAATTAATTCATTTTTTTACTATGTAAATCAATCAACATCTATCGCGACCTGGCGATTAAGAAAAAGTGGTTTATATCATAGACATAGAGATATAGACAGCGCATTCGTATTTAACATAATGGTGTAACATGGGTGTAACATTTGTTCTGTAAGTGAGAGAGAGATGCAAGGCGTTTGGAAAATAACATATATCATTTCCAAACATCTTCTGTCTCTCTCATTTGACACGGCTCTTTTTACGAGTCAGATGCGCTGTCCATTTCTTTATGTCTATGGTTTATATATTATATTACCTATAACCTATAACTAACAGATACACTTCATTGGTGAGAGCAAATACGTCATCTACGTTATAGTATATTGATTATAATTATTATGATATACATATATATCTCTTACAGTTTAAGCAGGCGTACAACTTTAATGGTCTATGATCAGTCCCTAAGATCGAAACTTTTAGCAATGATTTTTTTTAAATAGGACCATAATAAATTAAACTCATAATATCTACTTTTTATAAATTCAACCCTGTCTATCATTGAAAAAATTAGTTATTTGCACTTATATACTAATAGGTGTATTATATCTACATAATTCAATATAAACCAGTTTTATCGCTATTGATAAAATATAAGTAGCTGCAAATGTGCTAACAGTTAGCTAAAAATATAAATGTTTATCTTTATATTACATAAATAATATTTTCGCCGTCGATTGTACAGAAAACTGGTATAATAACGTTTCAATGACATTCAGTATTATGAAGATTTTGAATAGCAATCTCAAAAGATTGATTATAGGTTATAGGATGTATTTTTTAATACAAATCAATAAAAATTATTTATTTTATTAAATTGTAAAATTATAATGTCAAATATTAAACGTATTTCATAAAATTCCTTAACAATTACACTTGCTAAATTAATATATTTGTTACCGGCAAACTCCGATTTTAGGCAAAAAAATTATAATAACTGCATTTGAGAACAACTGGACAACCTCTGTGAATTCAATTTCCGAGAGAGATATCGGTTAAAACGGTGACTCAATTTCCGCCATAACAGACTAATTTTAAATAGTATTGAAATTCTAGTTTTGCCTAGATTCAGGTTTTACCAGTAACATATTTAAGCAGATATTTAGTTGTGAGATCCAAAACATTAATATTATATAGATGTAGCACTTTTCTCGTTATTTACATTATTATACAAATTTACACAACAAAAATTAACACCTAAAATCTAAAATCACGTTAACAACACCAAATATCACATATTACTGCTCTATACCAACTAACTCAACATGTGAATCATTTAAACCACTTGCTCGTCTTCTTTTCCTAGGCAATTCGCCACCAGAAAGGAGTTTTTGTCTATTGGAAACAACATAAAGAAGCAAAAAGGCAATGGTTCCAACTCCTACAATACAGACTAAGGCCAACAAAGCTCGGTGTTGCTCTTGTAAAATTCTTTCGACGTTAGATTCATCTTCTTCAGATGATTCAGATTCATATTCTGCTGTAATTGCTTCCTGTCCTGGAATACAGGTTACTCCGTGTACGTTGTCTAAATGATAATGCTCGGTAGCGGATGATAGGAAATCAATCTGAAATAATTATTATTATTATTAATCATTAATTGATTGTTATTTAATAGTAAGTAAGAAACACTGCACTCAGTAGAGGATGATAGGAAATCAATCTGGAATAATACGTATTATTATTATTAAATTGCACCAATTTAAATTCAATAACTAAGGCAAAGAAAGATAATATAAGTCATAAATATAAAACAAAATAAATATCAATTGTTTATATTGCCTTCAAAGATATTTAAGTGATAATTCATTCAAAGAAACGTTTGTTTAGAATCATCACCTCTCTTACAGATCAATCTCAATTGTAATTTAAGGCATATTTGCACATTATTAACTTTCAGCAGAAGCTTATATGTATAAAGGTCGAAACGCACTAGAGCGGCTCGACGCTTCACTACACTACACTACGCGTCGCAACAAAATATTCTATTTAATGTTTTAATGAACCTAGTCGCACATGGGCGACACTGCGCTGCACGGTGCGTTACGTGCGATTGGTTAAAAAAATGAAGTGTAGTGTAGTGAAGCGTCGCGCCGCTCTAGTGCGTTTCGACCTTAATATGTATATACATTGAAAATGACTAAAATGATTATTTATAAAAGATGGTTGCCACCAATTTTTGGTCATAGTTTCTCATAATGTACTAAGCTATCATAAAGTTGCCTAGTTTAAAAAATAATTCAAATTAAATTAACATTCAACTTACTTTTCTTTCAATCATCACATCTGTTATTATCTTCAATGTTTTACATCCCCACATATTATTATTGATATTGATCGACTTTAAATTCATTATATGAATCAATACATCTTCTATTTCAATGTATGTCAAATTATTGTTGCTAATATCTAAAACACCTAATGCCAACATAGGATATAATAATTCTTTCCTAATTTCATAAATTTGGTTATTTGAAACATTTAAATTATTCATCATTTTTAATCCCGAAAAAAGACCAACTTCCATTTCCGTAATTTGATTGTTAGCCACGTTCAGTTTTCGTAACGTTGGGGTGTTCTCAAACAACCCTACAGGCAAATATGACAGATTATTATTTTGTAAATTAAGCTGTAACATTCTACTTGTCTTTTCTAAGCCTCGAAGTGAACCAACATCTAATTCGTTTATATTGTTGTAAGAAAGGTCAATTGTGGCTATTGTTTGTAATCCTACAAATACTTCATAATTTAATATTGTTATGTTATTTTTACTTAGATACAGTTCTTCTAATGTATTGAGTCCATAAAAACCTTCACTTTCTATTGTTTCAATTCCATAATCTGTCAGATTTAGACTATTTAATGATGCAAGTCCATTAAACAGTTCTCTTTTTATAACAGGTATTCTAAATCTAGGAATTTTGAACACTCCTGTAGATGTTAAGAACTTTTCGTTTCTTACATTTGACAATCCATAAAAACCATTGGGTTCTATCATAACTATCGGATTTTCACTTATATCAAAATGCGATACAGTGTTTAAAAACTCAAACGTTTTCGCTTTGAGTACCTTTATTTTGTTATTTGATAAAATTAATTGCCTGATAAGAATTCCATTAAATGCTTCTGGCTGGATCCTTGATATATAATTATTACTTAAGTTCAGTATTTTCACTTGGGTATCAGAAAAAATTCCGTTATCTAATGTTTCTATATTATTCTGAGATAAATCTAATAACATTATATTTACGTTGTTGAATGCTTCAGGACTTATAATACTGATTTTATTATTTCTTAAATTGAGAATAAGTTCAAATATTCCAAAACTATATCGTTGTTTTAGAGTTTCAAACGTTCCGTATTGTAAGTCAGTTAAATTATTGTCACTTAAATCGATTAAACTTAAATCATACATATCTCGAAATACTCCAGGTTGTATACTGGTGAGACCCGTTCCTTGTAAATCAACTTCTTTAATTGAAGATAAATTAAATGCTTGTGGCTCCATATTTCTTATTGTGTTCCCTGTAAAATTCAATGAAATCGCCAACCTAAAACAAAACCATATTTTATTCTTATTGTAAAACAAATTAGTCAGTACAATGAAGATTAAATTAACAAAAAAGTATTTAATTTTATATAAAACTGTTATAATATTCATAGAATTTTTATATATTGCTATTTTTAAGATAGAAAGGATATATTAAGGTACAAACCTGTGTGCAAATATGCTGAACTGAGTAAAAGATACTTTAGGTGCTCCATGTTTGATATTTAAAATTGTATTATTATCAAAATGCAATCGTTTAAAACTTGTACTGACTTGAATAGAATTGAGTGTATTATTGTATAGTTTAACATGTTCGAATATGTTAAATTGATTCAAAAAAGCATCATCTATAACATCTTGAATATAACTATTTTTAATAATTATATCAAGATCTACAGATGGACCCATTGACTTGATACTAGATTTAATATCCTCCATAGATACATTTGAACAGACATAGGCAGATGTGGTTATGCATCTTTCAGTTGATAAACTTGATATTCTTTGGGTTACAATTAGTAATATAATAATCGACAAAAATACATTAATGACCTGCATCTGAAAAAAATGATTCATTGATTTAAATATAATATATTAAATATTAAAAAAGAATGTTTACATTGATTAAAAAATTATGATTTTTATTTTATCAAATCAAATATATTACGTAACATTTTAGATATTATATTACTAAGATTTGACCAGACTTTTCAGTATTATAAAGAAATTGAATAAAATTTGCTAGTTTTCCATTAAGTTATTACTGGTAAAGCATCGAGTCGATTTTTAGTTGATTGTAGTAGCCAAGTCTCACCCACAGCCATATTTTCTTATTTTATCAATCAATATTTTTAAATATATTTGATATTATTACATTATGTACAATTTTAATTTAATTTTTATACTTGCTAAAAATAATACGTACATAAATGAGTTTTTCAATAAATCGCGTCACCGCCAGTTTGGCTAAAAACGGAAACGCTGTCGAAACTCTTACTATCTCTAGTTTTCAAGTGCTTTGAACGGAGTATTAATTTAATAAAACACAATTGATGACTCCGACTATACAAGTTCCCGTATAGGAAACTACAAAGGGGCCAAGGCTTGCGCCAATTATTGCCGACACTGGGTCAAGATACAAATGATAACTTCGTTCAAAGCTCGGCCAAGGCTTGTCGACCAAGGCTTGTCGCACCAAGACTGGCCCAGCATTGGACCAATCTTGGGTATAGAATAGTTCGGTATTTAAAGGTTGTTCCAATCTTGGGTAATGGATAGGTGACCAAAGGTCGGTGTATGTAAGTTGGCCTAGACTGGGCCAATATTAAAAAGTCACACTTGACAACCCAATATTGGGCCAAGCTTGGACCCATCGTCAAGGCTGGCATTTCCTGTATAGGTTAACATATTTTTCATTTAAACGCTAAACTGTCAATAAACGTCATAGAAATGGCATATAAGTTTGATACTCCTTTCAAAGTAATTTTTTTATAATACCGGACATTAGATTCATTTTTTAATAATATAATGTAATTTACCTTTATTTTACTATATTTATATTCTGGGTATAATGGTATATTATATAAAAGTTATTTTAATTATTATTATACTGAAATAATGAATACAAATTGTGTCCTTTTCTTTTTTTATATTAGCTAATTTAAATTGTACATTTAGGATTAAATTAATGATTTGTTTATCTTCAAACATTTTTTGTAAAACACTTCTTATAAAGCCTATAAATATTAAATAAACTTTGAACTACAGGCCATGTGTTTGACGATACACTACTGATAATAATGTTATTTCTTATACAGTTCGTAGAAATGTGTACATAATATGAACAAATATGAAAACATATATACTTATAATTTTTTATATTTCAAATAAATATGTGCGTACCTATACGTGTATTCAATAAAATATGTAACTTTTTTATCTGATAATTTATAAATAAATATAAAACTGTATAAATGTTTTATTTTTATGGGTTTTATCCCACGTCGCAAATAAAACTCGATTAATATAATTTCGATAATAATTATATATCGCATATTATTTCTATTAACCTTACGTAACATGATTTTGTCAAAGTATGTATCAATTCCCAATATTTTTTTTATAATTAAAACTTTTGATTACAGATTGGTGTATAAAATAACAGCTACATTGTGCTTATCATATAAAACGATTTTTTTATGTCACTCTCAGTAAATATTTTTTTAAGTTATTATTTTACATCATAATATACCTATAAGTTATAAAATATAAAATGAACAGAAATGAAATTGCTGTAAAACATTTATTCATTTTTGAAAATATTTATATTGAAATAAATTAACTTTAATTAATAAATTATATTTTATTAGACATTTGAACACATGTATGTACATTATTATACAAAATATAAAATGCCAAAGGATACGTGTATAAAAATATATAGTAGGTTGGTACTTACTTTTTTATGTTATTTTGATCACCGTATCAGGTCCGTCCGTCACCGTTGCAGCACTGTCTGCAGCTATTGTCGTTTTCTGTGACCAGAACTGTGACTTTAAAACAACTACAAATGGTTTATCTACAGGTTATTCATAAAATAATCAGGGTTGACACTCATTGTAAATATTCTATACTGAAATTTTAGTTTTGTCAAAACAGATTATAATCTTTGAATACTAGTTGGCATTTGTTTTGTTAACACATTCTTATATTTGATATGATCTTTATCTCTTCTCTTATCGATAACTCCAGTCTAACATATTTTAAAACTATTTAACTAATTGTAAAATATACAAAAATATGTGTCATCTCATATAAACATTTGAAATATTATTTATACATTTCGAAAAAATACAATTTTTCAATAAATAAAATATATAGAAAAATTTTATTTAGTATATTATTTAGTATTAATATAAATTCTAATAACATACACATACGGGGCTTAACTTTTTTTTATCGTAATAAATAACTCAGGCTCCCAAAAAAAAGCAAGTATTCTTAACCAGACTTTGATTTTCTTACGCATTTTTAACTCACTGACTCCCAAAATTCTATTGTTAACAATTAAAAAAAAGTATATACTATTTATATATCTATTTTAAGAGTTCCCACGGAGTGACCAAATTTTATTAATAATTTTTGTAGATCAGACTATCTTCAATTTGAATTATTGTATCGCTATATGATTTTTGCCCTATATAGTTGTGATCGAAGCAAAAACCACACTATTATCTGGTCTACAAAAATAATTCATTTAATTTTGCAAAAAAATTATCACGGCCCGTATATAGAGGTTCTAAAAATTGATATATTTTGTTTTTATTTTTTAACAGAATCAGTGAGTTATTCTCCTGTAAAATTCGTTTTATTTGTAAACAAAATAAAGTTCGGTTAAAATACACAGAAAAAAAACTGTATTGGACCAAGAAAACCTTGTTTTGTATATAACGAAAACAATATTTTCTTAATATAAGAAACATTCTCTTAATCCAACTACGTTATTCCTTCGTTCAAGAGTACTATAGTTGGTTTAAGAGATTATTACTTATCTTAAGAAAATATTGTTTTCGTTATATACAAAACAAGGTTTACTTGGTTTGAGAAATCCTTTCTAACAGTGCACTCAAGCTTTTCTGTGGGATTATCAGACAATATATTCAACCCTGTTATAGAATAGTTATAAAATGCATAGTTTGCACATATACATATAATTAAATAACGTTTTATCACTGTTAATTAAATATGTATAACACTCGAATATTTTGGCGATTAAAATATGAATGTCTTTCTTTATATACATATTTTGACGGCTTAAATAGAATAATAAACAGTGATTCAAATTAAAAATATACTTATATTAATACGATTGATTAATCATTTATTAATAGCACAAAAATAATCGTTGTTTTTAAGAAAGGTCAATTCCTATCTTATTACAACCACATATAAGCAATACATTTATACATATATGGTTTAAAAACAATTGATTATTATGTCACACTTACAAACTACATAAAATTTTATTTTTGAATTTTAAGGGTAAATTATTTACTAGAAATTCACCTCAGCTTTGCCCATATTTATTTCCAACTTAAATCCTTTTTATATGAAAAAATCAATAATAAATTTTTCATAAGACGTGAATAATTCAATATTATTTAGTTTAAAATAACATCAGTACTACACATAACTTTTTTATATTTTCTTATAAGATTATAGCAATTGTAAATTTTTCTAATTGACCTAATTTAATGATCATATAACATAAACCAATTCTCTGATCTTTCGCATTATAACGATGAAAGTCAATAATTTTCATACCAAATTGGAACGGACAAAACTAACAGACTAATAGACCTATGGTGATATGTTTATAAATGTCTATATAAAGCAAAACGAATCACAATTAATTAATCTTCCAATTTCAGATTATCAATAGTAAACTAACGATTAACAGTCCGCATCTATTTTTGCTTTATGCAATCCATCAATAAACTACAGCAGCGAGAAAATAAGTTTGGAAACCACTGACCTACAGTATTAATATTAGTTATAACAGTGATAATTACAATAGTTCTATTTTTGAAATGACAATTTATCTATATCACCTTTTTTAAATACTTATGTATATTATCAACTGAATTTGAATTATTGATATAAAAATAATAATTTTTTTTAACTTAAATAAACACTTCGACTATTAAAGTTATCTAGTTATAAAATTAGTAAGTTAGCATTGTACTGTAACTATTTAACAATATATTTATTATATTCCAGTTTAGTATTGTTGGGTCGAAATTAGCATATAATATAATTTTAAATCATAAATTAATAATAACATTGATCGCTAATTTGATAAACTTTGAAGTTAAAAAAAAATTATCATTATTACAAAATAGCATGGTACTGAATTAATATTACAAAATATTGATTTATATGAATACGTTTTAAGACCTCTGGTCTCTATAATAACTGTCCATTAAAAATTCATAACACTGCTGCTACCAAATTCATTCATAATTGCAAAAGTATAATCTTCGACGTATTTATTTTAAATGCAAATTTTATTGCAGTTTAACATTTTTTGTCGCCGCAGGAAACTTTTTCATCGACATGAGGAGGGGCAAAGATGTAAGATGCACAAACCAAGAAAGGGGATATGACCAGTGGTCGCGCCAACCCTTCGCAGAAACCATTGTTCTTACTTATATCATTGTTCTAATAGATATGTGTATATTCTTATAAATTAAAATAATCTGGAATATTTATTGATTTAGTGAATGAAACTACAGTAATAGTGTAAAACTGTTAAATATTAAGAATTTAAGAAGAATTAAAAATTGCAGTGTCTTGGGAAAATAGAAAACAACACAAAATAAATTAAAATCTTTTTTTAATTCGTATCAGTTTATTTCTTATAATTTAATTAAACTTCTGTGATGTGTCGATCATTATTTTTCTTAGTTGTTTTATTTGCTACTGTTATGTGCATGCGACGTCAACATCGTCATATTATATCTCATTCGAATAGTTTTAGTAATGCCCACGTCTCCTCTAGAAATTTTCATTCAGGGTAAATATCTTAGATAATAAATTATATAAATATTGCTATTTTTCAGTTCAGATCACGATATTGTTTTATATTCAGAAAATAACTAGTGCTATTTATGCACGAAATATTTGTTACTGCAGAAACTATTTGTTGCAAAAAATACAACTCTTCTTTACAATACTATGTATTGTATATGCGCAAATCTGCATGTTCAGCTGGAAATTATAAATTAAATGCACTGCAATATGTAGATATAGATGAAAATAATTTATTAATTATACATTTAATCACATTTATTGCGACAATATAATTATACAGTGAAACTTGATTAAGCGGGACTTGGATAAATGAGAAACTTCTATAACTAGAATTTATATTGAGGTGCCGCATGCCGTGACATTACATTTGTATCTTTATAACTGGGTAAATATGACACCTCTTTAATTGAGATTCCGCAGTTATCCAGATTTCACTGAATTTTCACTGAAAATTTCATTATACCTATACATATTGATATTATCTTCACTTATGTTTATTTGTTTAAAATAATTTAGTATTCTAATTACAGTGAAACTTCGTTAGTAAATTTTTAAAGGGACTGAGTGGAAAACACATTATACTAACGAGAAAAACGTACTAAAAAATATTTTAACATGGGGTCTTCTGGAAGAATGTACTAGACCTAAAAATATACAATAGCAAAACGTAGGTACTAACGAGGTCCCACTGTATATAAAAATAACATACAGATTGGTTGTTCCAGCAGCTTCAAAGCATTAGGAGAACTGAAACAAGGGCTTTTTTATTGTCCCTTTTTTAACGCCACAAAAAGTATTAATTCATATACCATATGGCAATAAAACTAAAGCAAAAAGCATGAAAAATTGTATTTCTTGAATTTTCTGTAAAAAATTAAACCGTTTTTGAATTAATTGTTTTGTCTTTGTTAGTAGAGATAGATCTATAGTAAGAGTTGACAGTGTTGTCATTTTTAGCCAAACTTGCGCTGGCGGTGGCGCAATTTATTCAAAAATTCATTTATATATTATTTTTAGCAAGCATAAAAAAATAAATTAAAATTGAACATAATATAAGCACCTACATATGTATATGTGTATTTAATGATATCGATTGGATAAGTCAGAAAATATACTGCTGTGAGTGAGACTTGGACTAAAATCAACCAGGAATTGATTCGGGTTATCAAAACACTTATCGCTACTCGTTAGAAGTTATAATGCTTTACTTATATGTATATTATAATTAACACCGAGAGAAGAATGCATACTTTTGTATAAAAATATAATAAAAATTATTAATCGATTATGTTATTGCACTCTTCATTTTTGAAATTACCGTTTTTATTCTTTATTCTTTGTCCCAAGGTCATCCAGTAAACGAATCGCGAATCCGATGTAAAACAGCGAGTAGTCATTGTCGTCTGTGTATGCATTTGGTTCCTTTTGTATTATTACTAATGTGTTTATTGTGAGTAAACTTCTTTTTTTTCAACGCGTGATAATATGCGTAACAAGAACGTCTGTGCGAATGTATAAGAGTATTAACTGCGGTCGAAGAATTGTAGGACTTTAGAATAATATATTTACAATTTACATATCAAGGCACAAATAAATGATTAATAAATTAATGTTAATATTGGTATTACCATTACTTGAAAAAAAAAACGATTAATTTTTTTTATAGGAGTACCTAGGAATTAACAATAAATCGACTGTAAAATAAAAGTACCCACATTAACGTTTAATAAAACAGAACTAGGGTTTTACGTCTAAACAAAACTTTTCCGATTAAAAATCCACTGAATTTCGTAGCTAGTTTACACGTGCCCGCACGGGGTACGTATACATATAGTACAGGGTTATATGAACTATCCGGTCATGTCTGCTGCGAGTGCGTACCTATTGTACCTTGATGGGTGTATTTGTGTCTCTTGTGACTTGTGAACGCGTAAAAGTGTGCGTACCCCGTGCGGGTGTGTATGTACTAGCAAGTAAAAATGCATTACAGTTCTGCTATAATTTTGACGAGATGAGACAAAGACAATATCAACTTAAAAAGTTTCGTCGAAACTCGAAACACCAAAAAAAGATTAAACTAGACTGACTTTTTTATGAACTGCATTGTTTAGATTTTAGTAGACCCTAGAGGCTTAGAGATAATCAAAGTAAGAGTTCTAACAACTTTCAATCGATTTCTGATTGATAGTATTATAGTAGCCAAGTCTCACTAATAGCTGTATTTTCTGAAAATCAATCAATATAATTAATCATACTTCATGTAATATTTTGTTCAATTTTCATTTAATTTTTTTATGCTTACTAAAAATAATACTCAAATAAATTTTTGAATAAATCACTTCCCTGATGGTTTGGCTAAAAATGGCGACTTTAACATTTAGGAATCCAGGAATCCTTAATGTAAATTATTAACATTTGTTTTCAAACATTCTTACATACAAATTAATACAACCCACTGATTAATTATTATTATCAATAGTAATGTATGTCATTACTATATAGTGATACAATGATATTTTCACATGGTGCAGCGGTGTGTTTCTTCGCTTTATTTTGATACACAAATATAAATAAAATTAAAAAAACAATATATAAGTAGGTATGTACACAAAGGTATTTACGTACGTTTTGTCTATACCTTAAAAGTATAGTATCTTCGATTTGATAGTAATGGATATACGATTATTTACCTCTATGAAGTACAGATATGTGTATATACAAATTGAAATGTATAGTATTTAATTTAATAATATTTAGTAAATATTGATATACATATATACAATTATATATACAATATTTTATATATGTTTTACATATTTATTTTAAAAATATGATGAATATAATTTTTAATAAATAACTTTGAAAAACATGCAAAAATGTTACATGACTTTTAAACTGTTGCGCCCTATTAATTAAAATAGTAATAATAAAAGTATTACAAAATCATTGAATCATGTGAACTATCAATAAATTATATCGATAATTTCATGCGTATTCAAAAAAAATATTCTTTATAAAAAAATAAAAATATTATTTTTATATCGATCAGTACCTAAATTGTAGTTCATTTTATAATGCCGCTAGTATTATTCATCCCCTTTATCGTATTTTTAAATTAAACTTTTTACAAAAAATTAACGAGATACAACAGTTATGTTGTCTGTATAAAAATGCATATAATTATCGACGAGAGAAAAAAATTTGCGAACCAATGTTATTTATTAGGTATATGATTTTAAAATTGAGCAATCGCGTGTATAAATTTAATTCATTGGTTCTTAATAATCCTGTTTTAATATAAACCCATTTAAAATCTTGATACCAAACAATAAGAAAAATATGTACATAAATGTGTGTGGGTATATATGGAGATTAATATGTTACTGTGTTAAATTCAACAACCCCGTACTTACAGACAAACTGTGCCCACACAAACAGCTGGAACTGTGTTTTTTCGCATATTTTACAAGTCGCATAAAAGCAGTGAATAAATTCCAATGACATACATAATTTATTGTAAGAATCTTATTTGGTTCACATACCTATTGAATTATACGTATATAGGTATAGATAAAACAAGAATATACCAAATACAGTACGCCTCTGAATTAATGCAATAAGTTCTGTTTTCTTATCTTTCTTTACTGACAAGGGAACCTTTTCAGGTCGAAAATTCGTATCGAGTTTAAACTTTGTATATAGTTAGAGGAGGTCAAGGTAAGTAAGAAAAAAATTATCGTAGCTGCGGTAAAACGGTTTAAGGGGGTGAAACACCCCTATGAAAATGTGCAAAATAATCATATTTTTCAAATAACTCTCAAACTAATGAAGATTTTAAAAAACCTATAATGCCAACTTTTCATGATTTTTTATGCTCTTTCGAATGGCGATAGTCAAAATTCAAAAAAATAAAACCGTTAACCCCCACCTCCCACCCACCCCATTATTTATTACAGATTTTTTTTCTATTAACTCAAATTAATTGTAGTATACAATAGTAATCCAAATATATAAGACATATTTCACAAAAAAATTGTTTAACCCTTTCATCGTCACATTATCATATTTCGAAAAATATTAATTTAATTTTTTTATTACGTTAGCGATAAGAAAAGTATTGACTATAGTTGAGAAGTTACCAATTTAGAAGGATATTTACATTTCAGGACCCCTAGAATCCAGTAAAAAAAATTTAGCGCAAATTAGTCTAGAAAACGGCCGGTTAAAATCGTTATTAGTTATACGTTTGTTTGTTGTATTAGTCCGATTTACTTTATGTGAATTCAATGCAGCTTCAAATATGAATTAATTTTGAATTTTCTTCGAAACTAATAATAATAATAATATTATATTGATATAAATAAATCTTTAGTACAACATTTTCTTGATTTTTTAAACTCTTTCGAATGATTATAGTCGAAATTAATAACTCCGGTCGTTTTTGAAATCATTTGGTTAATTTGCCGGAAAACCACCGACTAACATTTGTCATTCGTATGTTTGGAATCTCATCAACATTTTCGACCGAAACCAATAATTTTCTCATCTTTAATAAGAAAAATAAAAATAAAAAAACTGTATTTTTTTAATTGCAATGAAAGGGTTAAAATATTTAAATGAAAATTTGTAGTTAAAATGGATTTAAATTACTTTTCTATAATATACTAAAATTTATTCAATAGAAATAAAAATTATAAATAATTTTTGGGGTGGGGGTTGACGGTTTCGTTTTTTCGAATTTCGACTATAACCATTCTAAAGAGTTTAAAAACTTAAGAAAATGTTGTACTAAATATTTATTTATATCGTTATTAGTTTCGAAGAAAATTCAAAATTAATTTACATAAAGTAAATCGGACTAATACAACAAACAAACGTATAACTAATAACGATTTTAACCGGTCGTTTTCTAGACTAACTTGCGCTAAAAAAATTTTTACTAGATTCTAGGGGTCCTGAAATGTAAATATCCTTCTAAATTGGTAACTTCTCAACTATAGTCAATACTTTTCTTATCGCTAACGTAATAAAAAAATTAAATTAATATTTTTCGAAATATGATAATGTGACGATGAAAGGGTTAAACAATTTTTTTGTGAAATATGTCTTATATATTTGGATTACTATTGTATACTACAATTAATTTGAGTTAATAGAAAAAAAAATCTGTAATAAATAATGGGGTGGGTGGGAGGTGGGGGTTAACGGTTTTATTTTTTTGAATTTTGACTATCGCCATTCGAAAGAGCATAAAAAATCATGAAATGTTGGCATTATAGGTTTTTTAAAATCTTCATTAGTTTGAGAGTTATTTGAAAAATATGATTACTTTGCACATTTTCATAGGGGTGTTTCACCCCCTTAAACCGTTTTACCGCAGCTACGATAATTTTTTTCTTACTTACCTTGACCTCCTCTATACTATATAACTATATACAAAGTTTAAACTCGATACGAATTTTCGACCTGAAAAGGTTCCCTTGTGAGTTGAATTTTAAAATAATTTCATATAACAGTTTCTAATGTAAATAATGTTTGCTCAAATCTGAAAACAAATATAAAGATAAAACTTCACAAGCCCCTAAATTATCAATACTTATGTGCATGTACATATAAAATACATATGTCTGCGTACAAATAAAATATTTTGGAATTTTTGAAATTACACGTGTGTAAGCAAAATAATTAATGTTGATGATTTAAAAAAATTGCTGTCTGTTTGTTTTGACTTGATTCAAATACCACTGAGCCGATTTTGATGTGACTATCACTGTTCTAAAACGTGAAACTCTATAATTAGTTTGTGGTTCCCAATGTGAGCGCGGTAGCGTCATTAATGAGTCACCAATATTATCCATCCCATTAATTTAATGTAAACAAATAAAATATTAATAAATAATTTTGCTCAGTAATGCTTTGATTTAGAGGAAGGTCACATGGAAAACCTTAGTTCAAAAAGGGCGCCGCAAATTGAAGAAGTAAGGGAACTACTAGTTAAGGCTATATGATAATTGAATCAGGAAAGATCTTTATCCAAATGATATTTAATTATAAAAATATCACATTTATATCTAAAAATGAGATCAGGCACGTAATAAGAAAAATATACAGTAAATATTTTCTACTAAAATTAAGAAAGGAATTTAATTCGAATAATAAACGAAATTCCAGCAATATACATTTAATATAATTTTTATTGCAGAGAATACTATACACCAACAAATATATTCAAGGGGAGAACAGCATACATTTGCTGTCCAAAATCTACTCATATTCACACTTTCCACAATTACGGATGCAACAGACGTGAAATAAAACGTATGTACATACATACATGTTATTTTGTTACAAGGGTAGGTTGATGGGAAATTCCCGCCAGAGCAAGGATTATTTGAGGAAATAAAATTATGTAAATATAAACCACAATGAAAATGTTTTAACATATATGATGCATGTTTATATAACTAATCAAACTGAACATTTGAGGCTAATATAAAATTCATTTTTAAATTACTACTATAGTCTATTTCATTTAAGTTTGCAGTGGTGGGCGGGGATTAGACGGTACGATTCACACAGGAACTATTTTATAGCTAACGGAAAAGTTTTTTCACTAGAAATTTATTAAATCTTAAACCTTTCAGTGAATTTTTTTCAAACTTTCACTGTATTTAGATTCATCCTTCATACAAAGTATAGGCTAAAATTTATTTTCAACACATATATAGTATTTATGCTGTGATTTTTTTGTTTGGCAAAATGGGAAATAACTCGCATTTTAATTTATTACTGATTGTTGTAAATACTCAATAGTGTTTTTTTTTCATGACGTCAGACGTGTAATTTTTTTAAAACCACGTGATTTTTGGCATATCTGAACTGTCATATAATTTTTGATGGAATTTACAAGAAATTAAATTCACCTTTGTGTCATAAATATTAGTTTTCTTATATCCTAATGTCAACTGTATATATACATACATTTGTAAAATAACTAATCTGACAGTTTGAATTTAATTGCAATTATTTCCAAGGCAACATGATGTATTGCATTAGTGAAAATTGTGTTATTGTGAATTTATCTGGCGTTTTGACCAATCAGGAGCGCGTATTATACTTCCTATGCTAGCTACCGCTGCAATCTTAAATGAAATAGACTATAGGTATATTAAAATAACTAAGTTGAGTATTTGTTTATCATAATATAAGAAAAAAAAACTTTTCTTGTGAGTTTTTATATTATTAAAGTTTCGTAATTTATAAGTGAAATACTTATCAGATAACTATTTAGCATTGTATATACAAAGAAAGATGTCGATATAGATTTTTGTTATAAAAATATCGGGACCCGGACAAAAGGCAGACATGGACAAAAGGCCGACAGTCAAAAGGCAGACTCCCAAAAGGCAGACATGGACAAAAGGCAGACAGACAAAAGGCAGACATGGACAAAAGGCAGACACCCAAAAGGCAGACATGGACAAAAGGCAGACAAGGACAAAAGGCAGACTTTTTTATATTAATTAATAATTTATTTGAGAGAGGAGGGTTTATGCAATATGCCCCTCCCTAGAAATAATATTGTATTATTTAAGTTACTTAAACGATATATTTTTTTGAGAAGTAGGGAGTATTTTATAAGCACCTCACCCCTTAAAGACATTATTACTTTTATAAATTTTTTGTCTGCCTTTTGCCTAAGTCTGCCTTTTGGGAGTCTGCCTTTTGTCCATGTCTGCCTTTTGTCCATGTCTGCCTTTCGGGATTCTGCCTTTTGTCCATGTCTACCTTTTGGGATTCTGCCTTTTGTCCTTGTCGGCCTTTTGTTCATGTCTGCCTTTTGTCCTTGTCTGCCTTTTGTCCATGTTTGCCTTTCGGGATTCTGCCTTTTGTCGTAGACCCAAAAATATCCTATTTATTAACTCTATTTCATTAGATAGTTTTTTAATTGATTAAGAATTAACAACATTTTCTAAACTGTAGGACTCTGGCTCTGCACATCATTTTGAAGGGTCAATAAAACTGGGTGTAATAGAAATGCAACAAAATATACATGGTTTTTGTCGAAAAGCTGCATTTTTAATGGCATTAATCCCCTAACAAAATAAAGAGTGGAATGTCTGTCAGAGCTACGTCAGTGGTACTGACATCCCTAGTTTGTTAAGTCTATTGAATACAATTTTTACAGTTAGTTACTACCGCTCGCGCTGTAAAGATTATAGTCATTAAGCTGTAGTATTTTAATTTTCATCAAGATTATCGGAGAAACACTTCCCACCAACCAAATGTTCTTCTTTGGAAAAGAATGTATCATCTATCAAAATTTCATAATAAACATTCCATTTTTGATCGATTAGATAGGGGTTAAATAATATTTTCAAAGTTTCAGATCTTCTTGTTAGTAAATGATTTATCAAAAAAGCCGCTATAGATCTTGAACTATTTATAAATTTTTGTTCTATGAAATATAATACTGAACATAATTTATTTTTCGTAGCATGTGAATGTGTAAATGGAGGAGTGTGTTCAGGACCAGCTCAGACATGTGTTTGCAGGGCCGGCTGGCAAGGCTCGCAATGTCATATTGATATCGATGAATGTGAAATTAATAAACCGTGTGATCAAATATGCAGTAACACACCTGGTAGTTACGAATGTTCCTGCAGGGCTGACTTTAATCTACGGTTGGATAAACATTCTTGTGAACATGCAGGTCAGTGCAGAATTAGAATTAGGATTTTTTATATATTAATTATTAATTTACAAATTGCAGATGGAGAAGGGCCAGCATTAGAAGCAAAAGATTTAGAATACGAAATTTTAGACAAAAGAGTTATTCATCTTGAAAAGGTTGTTAATTTTTGTTTACCTACAATTTATATTTATGTTTTCATGTTGTTTTTGGAGAAGTCATTGGCATCGTGATTTTTTTTACTATAAAAACCGGTTCCACTAAAAATAATTTGCAAATTAGGTACATTTTTTATTATTTCATATAATCAGTAAATTTTTTATGCAAAATTTACATATAGTGAAATGAAATTTACATATGAAATTGTGTATTGCCTTGTCATTATATTGATACATACCCTGCATGCATGTATTTTGAAAATCGTTAGTACCTACCTATATACACAAAATACACATAATATATGTATAACCTATAGCAGGTGTGACTTACAAGTTGATATTTAATATCAATCTATCTCAACGAATTTTAAAAAAATCTGTCTGAATAACACATTTATAAAAAATCTGTATTTGAAAATGAATAAATAACATTTTTCTATAAATACTTTTCTAATAATGTGCAAAAAAAATCGAAAGGTTTTATATTTAGGACTGCACACGGTCTCGTCTCGTACACGTGATTAATACCAAGTTTTCTCTCGGTCTCATGTGAATTATACCTATAATTAAATATATACAGGGTCCTCCAATAGTGCGTCCGGCATTGTTTTACGCCCAAACTATTGAATATAGAGAGTTAGGATAAAAATTTTACTATATATATCGACCCTAAAGATTTCAGGAAAATATTTTCAACCCCCTAAAACCGCTCCTTGGGGGGTAGTTTGAGGGGTACATGCCCGTTTCTCAGTAAAATCAAATGGAATGGTATATCAAAAAGTACATATTTGTAAAGATAATGAAAAAATTAGAAACTTTTGTAAAACAAAAATTTTCATACTTTCAATTGTTTAAAAAATATGGCGACTTGTTATCAAATTTTAGAGTTTTACTCAAAGTGCTCTAATTTCGTTAAATATTTATGGAATTTTATTATTATTTTAAATTTAGAAAGTAGAAATAATGAACTTTGTAAAGATGTATGATTATTTGAGATTTTAATAGTTCAAAGTGTCATACCCGACATACCAAAAATTGAAAAGTTCAATTAGGGATAATTCAAAATTTTTAAATACAATGGTATATCAATTAGTACTTTTTCTTAAAGAAGATATGTAAATAAACAGTTTTTGATAAAAAAAAATTAAAATTAAAATTTTAATTTTCAGTTTTCAATTTTAAAATTATAATTTTAAATTTTCTTAACAAAAGTTGTTTATTTACATATCCTTTTTAAGAAAAAGTACTAATTGATATACTGTTGTATTTGAAAATTTCGAATTATCCCTAGTTGAACTTTTAAATTTTTGATATATCACGTATGACACTTTAAACTATCAAAATCACAAATAGTCATACATCTTTACAAAATTCATTATTTCTACTTTCTAAATTTGAAAAAATAATAAAATTCCATTAATTTTTAACGAAATTAGAGCACTTTTAGTGAAACCCGAAAATTTGAGAAGAAGTCGCCATATTTTTTAAACAATTGAAAGTATGAAAATTTTTGTTTTACAAAAGATTCTTATTTTTTTATGATCTTTACAAATATGTACTTTTTGATATACCGTTCTATTTGATTTAATTGAGAAACGGGTATGTACCCCTCAAACTACCCCCCAAGGAGTAGTTTTAGGGGATTGAAAATATTTTTCTGAAATTCTTTAGGGTCAATATATATAATAAATTTTTTATCCTAAAACTCTATCTTCAATAGTTTGGGCGTAAAACAATGCCGGACACACTATTGGAGGACCCTGTATATATTATTATATATATATATATATATATATATATATATATATATATATATATATATATATATATATATATATATATATATATATATATATATATATAAATGAATAATAAATATTTTGATTTAATTATTCATTGTAAATTTTTAATAAATTATTAATAATCTTTTATAACCGAAAAATGTCGTATTGATCTCGTCTCGTTTAAATTTAAGGCACTCTCGTCCCGGCTTCGATCTCGTGCCAAGGCCAAGGTCGAGATGAGACAGAAAAAAATCTCGTCTCGGGGTGCAACCCTACATTATTATACACTACATTATTAATAAAATATGTGCATTTACTACAACAATAAAAATTAAATAGATTATTTTCATTGTATTTTTCATTTTTTAGATGGTAGGAAATACTAAGCAATTCGAAAACAATTTTTTATCTGTCAATCAGTTAAAAAGTAAAATGGATTTGTTTACAAAGCAAATTAATCATCTGAAATTAAAGTTAGAATCTATAGTAAGTATCTATTTTTTTAATTTAAGTATCTATAATTTAATTTCAAACTAATTAAATATTATTTTTAGAATTCATTACAAACATCGATTGAAGATATAAAAATTCGTTTGAAATATTTAGAAGGATGAAATACTGAAATACATATTTCATTATTTTTGTATTGAGAATATTTATGCTAAGCTTCAAGTAAATCCGACAAAAAAAATAACTTTTAACTTACACAAACTTTTACACCCCTTTTTACCCCCGTAGGGGTGAATTTCAAAAAATCATTTATTTCAGATCATATATTCACGTCAAGACGCTTTGATTGGTATATACCCCAATGAAATCAATAACATTTTTTATTTGCGAGATTTCGTGCAGTAAAAAAAGTATAACACGCACGAATGTACACACACACACACACACGTTTTTTCTGAAAATAGTGTAAAATGACTTTGAAACATAAAAATATGTTGACATTTTGTATTTCGATATTTGGAGTACACTCACACCTCTAAACAACGTTCTTCCTATTAACGTCCGCTCCGAGAAACGAATGGCCAACCGCTCCAGGTAACGACATTCCCCTATCCCTACCACAATACTACCGTGACTGCTATATTTCTGAGCGAAATTTAAATTCACCAATTAACGATCAAGGTGGTGGGTGCCCCTCTAACCGACGTTGTTAGGAGGTTTTGAATTACCGATGCCTACGTTGTTTAGAGGTTTGAGTGTAATTTGGACCGATTATAATAACTTCCTGTCGGGAAGTAAAAATTTTGTTTTGTGATTTTGTGATATTTTTATGATTTTTCATTATTTAATAAAGATATAAATAGTATTATAACTTGTTTACAAATTACTAGGAAGTCTTATTTGTAAATATGTATTTATTAACTTATTTTTTTTTTGTAATCATTGTGAGGGAGATTTGATTTTTCTATCACAAAAGATTGCCGAACCCTGATCTAGTAAATCCAAACGATTATTTTTTATCAGTGACGTAGCTAGAGGTTGGCTAAACCGGCCCCCGCCGAGGGCACAAGACTTATGGAGCACCAAAATGGTGCAGAAGAGAATAATAAGGATTAAACAATGATATGTCAACGAAAAAAAAACATTTTCATTGGTTAAACTATTAATATTTTAAAAAAAATCTAGTTGATCATTATTCTTTGGAACTTCAGGAACAATTTGAGGCCAATTACGATTTTAACAAAAATTATTAATTTTTAAACTATTTTCACCGAAATAAGCATTTTTACGTCTTTTATACCCTGTAGAAAAAGTTTTTTTGTCAATTTCAGTATATGTGGTCCCAATCGATTCGTCTACAGTCCCTGGCCATATAGCCGTTTAGGCAGTGGCGGATTTGCAGTCCTAGCCGCTCTAGGCCCCAGGCCATGTGCCGCCCCTTTCTCAGCACCCATCATTATAGACTTTATTCCCACTTTTAATTGATTCAGAAAATTGTTTAACTAAAAGCTAGTTTATAATACTTTCCGAGGTTTTAGGGATGATTGGACATTTAAATAAAACATTTAAAACGGTTTTAGGTACCTATATACCTATTCTTCCTAGATCACTTATATTAAACTAAACGTACGAACTATTTTATATGTACGATGTACGAAATTATTTATAGGTACTTTGATACGCAAAAATAGTGATTTAGGAAGATTATAATCATACGGTACGCGAGCCATTAAAATATTAAGATACTTTGCATTTGAGTTATTTCTTGTTAATCTTGTTATGATCAGTGATTTTTTTGGCACGATTTGCCGCCCTTAATATCTGGCCGCCCTAGGCCCGGGCCTACTGGGCCTTATGGCAAATCCGCCACTGCGTTTAGGTACTTAAAAAGTACCTATTGATTATACAAAAATAGTATATGTAGATAATACGCCATATACCTTTTTTGTTTAGAATTTTCTGCATAACTATTTTCCTCGAAAAAATATTCTTTTTTGAGATTTGCTAAAAACTAGAATTTGCCCACCTTTAACCCCCAAAAAACAATAACCTATGGCCCAAATTAACGGTACTTTTTAAGGTATGCATAGGAAATCAAAATAAAAGTCTCCACCAAAATCCAGCTTGGTCAGAATTTTTTCTTAGTTAAAATCTTTATTTCCTTCCTGAAATGGAAAGGTCAATTGAAAATTTCAAAATTTTGTTACCAAAGTTATGAACCATAACTTTAATGTACACTGTACATTATTATACTTACATACTTTCAAGTCATATACGGTTAGATGGCGCTAGTATACCAGAAAAAATGAGAAAAATCATAGACATAGAGATATAGACAGCGTATTCGTATTTAACATAATGGTGTAATATGGGTGTAACATATGTTCTGTAAGTGAGAGAGAGATGCATGTCGTTTGGAAAATTACATATATGATTTCCAAACATCTTCTGTCTCTCTCATTTGACACGGCTCTTTTTACGAGTCAGATGCGCTGTCCATTTCTTTATGTCTATGAGAAAAATTGAACTTTTATTGGACACTGCGGGTACGGGGCTCTGATTGGTCGTTCCATAGATAAAACATTTACATATCACATTTGTGTTCCTATTTTACTTCCTTTTGAAGTGTTGTCGTTAAGTTAAAAGGTTATCTAGAAACGTGCTGTGTTATATATTTTGGTATGTAAAAATTATTTATATTTATTATTATCTATCCATACTTTTTAAGAAACTATATAGTTATAATGGTAATGAAAACTATTATATTATTATAATTTATAAAATTATTTCTTTACAAATACATAATATCAAAATTCTCATTCGCTGAATGTCAGGGGTATTACCTTTGTTATGTGAGTTTAATATCTTACTACAATAAAATGCTTTACTGGCTTCATATAATCAATATTTAATTATTTGTTTGCATACATTTAAGTTCTTAGTGTGCTCCATAAGAGCGATACACTCCAAATGTGTATAATAAATTTATTTGTTGATTATACAATTTGGAAAAAATGTACCAAACATTATACCCTGTCTGTTTGTAACTAATTAAATATGAAAAAACATTGATCTAATATATTGACGACTAAAAATTTTTTAAAAAATTTCAATGGCTCGGTGAGCTCACCTTAAAAGTAATTCGACCCACTTCAAAAATATTTATCTATATCTATATGATACCTACAGGTATTTATTTATGATATTTCAATATTGAACTGTCATTGTCCTTGAAACATAAACGATAATATTTAAATAAGATAAATATGCTGTTATTAGAATTATGAAGTTTAAAAATGTTCCCCATAAGTACTTATGAAATATAGAAAGATAAAAATAAGGTTGGGTTTCAATTATGTGAACAGCTATACAAACAAGACCAACTGTTGTCAAGGGGAGATAATAAATTGTGAGAATATTTGGTTACTTTTTTAAGTGTGATTGTATTCTCGTTTAACCGATGTGCTACTCAAGATACAAATAAGTTGGTCATTTTGCAAAGTATTTATTTTTGCAAAATTTAGCAATAAATGTGTTAAATAGGCCTGTACTGTGTTCATATAAATTAAAATAAAATAAAATATTTTGCACATCATCTTTCCTAACTTGAAACTGTAATTTTAACAGTTGTTTAGTTTTTACAGATTTATATATTATATATACTAATAAGGTATAATATACATTGTATACTTTTTGTTTCAATGTCTGATTTATATCATTAAAAGTTAACTTCATCTGATCATACATATAGTAAATAATTTTAAATTTTCAGATTATATAAAAATGGCCAAAAGTTTACGAAGTAAGTGGCGCAGGAAATGCAGAGCCGTTAAAAGAGTGCGTTATGGGCAAAAAGAATTAGAACGTTTAAAGAAAACTCTTGGAATTGATGACTCTAAAGCAGTGGATGTAGCAATGAAAGAGGTATCTGATATTGTAACTGTTTCCAACATTACCTCACTAAAAACAAGATCTGCAACCAAAACAGTGGATGTAGAACCAATGGATGATAATTCTGTCAAACATTTTTACAATCCTAAAACAATGAAAGATCAATTTGGAAGTTATCCACCTTGGATGCACCAACGAAGGATAAACCGGAAAAGGAAACAAGGCATTCAAAAAACACAGAAAAGCAAATCGAAGAAAAAGAAGAAAAATTAATTGGTAATATAATCGTATGTATATTACTGACAAATAAATATGATCAATACATATTTTAGAAAAATTTCATTAAAATTTATAACAAAAATTTTATTTTAATAGTAACTGTTGTTTGTTTGCATCTTATTAGTTATTAGTTATATTTTATTTAACTTAAATTTAACACCTACAAGGCATATATATACACTAAACCCTTGCTAATCCAGCTATTTCTTGCACAAAAATGGATGGATTATAGAGCGTGTTGAATTACTGAAATATTATCTTAGTGATCAGGTACACGTAGTAATCCGACAGTCAACATGTGACAAGGCCAATAATTCCTTTCAATTTTTATATTTTATTGTATATTTTTATTTTGTATGACTCGTTCTAACATGTAAACATATACATATGTAATACTACATATATGGAGAATGCCGGACTGTTGAGTGGCCGAACTAACAAGGTTGGTTAGCTTAAGTAATGCTGCATGTATGCCATCATGATTAAGTTACGCCAAATTATTGAAAGACCGGATAAACGAGACTTTGGTGTATTATGCAAAATATCTGCTTTTTTAACTAACAACATTCTCAGTAGTGCATTATGGTGGTTGAGAGCTCAAGGCATAAAATAATTTTGGACCGGATTAAAAAAAATTATTTCATGATTCTTGAAGAAATAGATTTAAAAAAATCAGTTCATTGATTTTATTAAATCTGTTTCTTATTCAAACAATACACACTATCTCCATGTGAAATATCTTAACAAAAGAAAAAAAATTGTACAACTATTATTACATCTATTTCTGAATCGAATATAACGTTCTTTGTCTATAATGTTGTTTTTAACAATATCAACACCAGCACCATCTGTGTTACATACTTTAAAAAAAAACAATGAAGTTAAATGTTTTTAGTAACATTTAATAAATCTGTTTCTTATTCAACTAACACATGTACTGTCTCCGTACACAAAGGGAAAAAAAATTGTGACCATTATCATACCCACTTCTTGATCAAATAACACTTTATAATGTTTTTTTTTATATTAACACCAGTCCCATTTGTGATACATTTTTTAAGAAACCATAGAAGTTATAGTAATTATTGAATGTTCTTCTTATTTGACTAATACACGGACTATCTCTGTGTGAAAAATCAAAACAAAAAAATTAACTTTGTATAACCATTATTATATCTACTTCCTGATCGAGTTTTACTTTCTCTGTCTATAATGTTTTTTACAATGTCAACACCAGCCCCATTTGTGGTATATTTATAATCAACCACAGTCATTCTAGTAAATATTGAATGTTCTTCTTATTCAACTAATACACGGACTATCTCTGTGTGAAAAATCAAAACAAAATAATTAACTTTGTATAACCGTTATGATATCTACTTCTTGATCAAATAACACTTTCTCTGTCTGTAATGTTTTGTTTTTAACAATATCAACATCAGCCGCATTTGTGGTATATTTTTTAATGAACCACAGAAATTCTAATAAATATTTTATGTTCTTCTTATTCGACTAATGCACGGACTATCTCTGTGTGAAAAATCAAAACAATATAATTAGCTTTGTATAATTTTGTTTTCAGTAATATTAATACCAGCCTCATTTGTTTTACTCATCTGAACAATCCACAGAAGTTTTATATTGCTCTTAATATATGTAATTCTTATCTGAATAATGCATATTTTATACTATCTCTATTTAAAAAAATCTTAACTAATGAAAATTTGTTTAGCAATTTTGATCCAATTAACATTTTTTCTGACTAATGTTGTTTTCAATAATATTAACATCAGCCCCGTTTGTTTGACACCTGAACAAATAATGCACTTTAGTACGTGCATTATGTAAAAAATCAAGAAATTATTTTGTATATTATTATTTCTAATTTTTGGCTCAATTAACATTTATTTCTGTTTATTGTTGTTTTCAACAATGTTTACTCCAACTCCAGTTGTTTAATACTTTTGTACAAATCACTGATGGTTTTATATAGTTTTACTTTTTTTATAAATGTGCTTCTTATTCAAATGGATTTATTTCTATGTGAATTATCTTAACAAATGATGTCATAAAAAATTATTAATTTCTACTTTTTCGTCCAATTGACACTTTCTTTGTCTATAATGTTGTTTTCAACAATGTTCACGCCAGTTTGATACATTTGTTTAACACTTCTGAAAAAAGCACAGAAGTTTTAAATTGCTTTTAAAAAATGTGTTTCTTATTCCAATAATACATGTACTATCTCTGAGTGAAATATCTTAACTAGAGTACACTTTATATATTCATTATTATTTCTGCTTCTTAATCCAATAATACCTTCTCTGTTTATAATGTTGATTTTGAACAATGTCAACACCAGCCTGGCTGTTATACTTTCTAAGAACCTGATACAAACATACTGTGTTATCGTTCCAAGCAGTGCAATGTAAAACTATTAATTTTATTTCTACTAAACCTCTTACTGTGTCTGTATAACACTTGTTTTTATTAATTTTGTTATTGCTGATGCAGTAGAATAACTATATCAGTCGCTTTCAAAAAGCTATATGATGACAGTGATAATCTTTAAAAATTTATATATTTATATTCCGTTAGATTGTAATGATGCCTGCCTTTCTGTTCAATAATGCATTGACAATATCTGTGTGTCTATTAAATATCATAACAAAATGATGTTGTTATTGATGTCTGTTTTTATTTACAACAATACTATGCCTACGTACCACTTGACACCGAAATATTCTATATATCTGATTTCTCGTTGCTAATTCCTGCCTTTCTGTTCAATAATGCATTGACAATATCTGTGTGTCTCTTAAATATCATAACTAAATGATGTTATTATTGATGTCTGTTTTTATTTACAATTACAACAATACTATGCCTACATATGGTACCGAAATATTCTATATATCTGATTTCTCGTTGCTAATACCTGCCTTTAATGCAACAAATGATAATGATGATCCTTAAAAAGTTATATATTTATATTCCGTTAGATTGAAATGATGCCTGCCTTTCTGTTTAACAATACATTGACAATATCTGTGTGTCTTTTAAATATCATAACAAAATGATGTTATTATTGATGTCTGTTTTTATTTACAACAGTACTATGCCTACGTACCACTTGGCACCGAAAAATTCTATATATCCAATTTCTTGTTTCTAATACGTGCCCTTAATGCAACAACTGATGATGATGATGCTGATAATCGATAAAAAGTTACATATTTATATTCCATTAGATATTGATGATGTCTCTCTTTTTGTCTAACAACATATTGAATGTATCTGTGTCTTCTAAATGTCATAATGGAATGATGATAATTTAACAATTGAGATGATAATCCTTAAAAGGTTATATATTTATATTCCGTTAGATTGTATTACCTGCCTTTCTGTTCAACAATGCATTTACAATATCTGTGTGTCTTTTAAATCTCGTAACAATATGATTTTATTATTATGTTATTATTGATGTCTGTTTTTATTTACAACAAAACTACATTCCACTTGGCACCGAAATATTCTATCTGATTTCTCATTGCTAATACCTACCCTTAATGCAACAACTGATAATGATGATCCTAAAAAAGTTATATATTTATATTCCGTTAGATTGAAATGATGCCTGCCTTTCAGTTTAACAATACATTGACAATATCTGTGTGTCTTTTAAATATCATAACAAAATGATGTTATTATTAAGTTATTATTGATGTCTGTTTTTATTTACAGTACTATGCCTACGTTCCACTTGGCACCAAAATATTCTATTCTATATAGGTATATCTGATTTCTCGTTGCTAATACCTGCCCTTAATGTAACAACTGATGATGATAATGATAATCTTTAAAAAGTTATATATTTATATTCCGTTTGATATTGATGATGTCTCTTTTTTTGTCTTACAACATATTGACTGTATCTGTTTTTCTTCTAAATATCATAACAGAATGATAATAATTTAACAACTATTGATGATAATAATAATCCTTAAAAAGTTATATATTTATATTCTGTTAGATTGTATTGATGCCAGCCTTTCTGTTCAATAATGTATTGACAATATCTGTGTGTCTTTCAAATATCATAACAATATGATGTTGTTATTATGTTATTATTGATGTCTGTTTTTATTTACAATTACAGCAATACTATGCGTACATCCCACTTTGTACTGAAATATTCTATATATCTGATTTCTCGTTGCTAATACCTGCTTTTAATGCAACAACTGATAATGATGATCCTAAAAAAGTTATATATTTATATTTCGTTCGATTGTATTGATGCCTGCCTTTCTTTTCAATAATACATTGACAATATCTGTGTGTCTTTCAAATATCATAACAGTGTAATGATAATTTAACAACTGGTGATGATTTGATATTCCATAAAGAGTGGTATATTAATAATCCGTTAGATATTGAGGATGCCTTCCTTTTTGTCCAACAATCCATTGACTATATCTGTGTGTCTTTTAAATATAACAGAATAATATTATTATTATGTTATTATTTATATTTGTTTTTAACTACAACAATAATGCATATGTGCCACTTACAATTAGCACCAAAAAATTCTATATATCTGATTTCTCGTTGCTAATACCTGCCCTTAATGTAACAACTGATGATGATGATGATAATCCTTAAAAAGTTATATATTTATATTCCGTTTGATATAGATGATGTCTCTCTTTTTGTCTAACAACATATTGACTGTATCTGTTTATCTATAAATATCATAACAGAATGATGATAATTTAACAACTGTTGATGATAATGATAATCCTTAAAAGTTATATATTTATATACCGTTAGATTGTATTGATGCCAGCGTTTCTGTTCAATAATGCATTGACAATATCTGTGTGTCTTTCAAATATCATAACAATATGATGTTGTTATTATGTTATTATTGATGTCTGTTTTTATTTACAATTACAACAATACTATGCCTACATGCCACTTTGTACTAAAATATTCTATTTATCTGATTTCTCATTGCTAATACCTGCTTTTAATGCAACAACTGATAATGATGATCCTAAAAAAGTTATATATTTATATTTCGTTCGATTGTATCGATGCCTGCCTTTCTGTTCAATAATACATTGACAATATCTGTGTGTCTTTTAAATATCATAATAAAATGATGATAATTTAACAACTGATGATGATAATGATAATCCTTAAAATGTTATATATTTATATTCTGTTAGATTGTATTGATTCCAGCGTTTCTGTTCAACAATGCATTGACAATATCTGTGTGTCTTTTAAATATCATAACAAAATGATGTTATTATTGATGTCTTTTTTTATTTACAATACTATGCCTACATACCACTTGGCACAAGATTATTCTATTTTATATATGTATTCTGATTTCTCGTTGCTAATACCTGCTCTTAATGTAACAACTGATGATTCTGATAATGATAATCCATAAAAAGTTACATATTTATATTCCGTTAGATTGAAATGATGCCTGCCTTTCTGTTTAATAATACATTGACAATATCTGTGTGTCTTTTAAATATCATAACAAAATGATGATAATTTAACAACTGTTGATGATACTGATAATCCTTAAAAAGATACATATTTATATTCCGTTAGATTGTAATGATGCCTGCGTTTCTGTTCAACAATGCATTGACAATATCTGTGTGTCTTTTAAATATTATAACAATATGATGTTATTATTAAGTTATTATTGATGTCTGTTTTATTTACAATTACAACAATACTATGCCTACATGCCACTTCTTCTCGTTGCTAATACCTGCCTTAATGCAACAAATGATAATGATGATCCTTGAAAAAGTTATATATTTATAGATTGAAATGATGCCTGCCTTTCTGTGTAATAATACATTGACAATATCTGTGTGTCTTTTAAATATCATAACAATATGATGTTATTATTGATGTTTGTTTTTATTTACAATACTATGGCTACGTTCCACTGTGCACCAAAATATTCTATTCTATATATGTATATCTGATTTCTCGTTGCTAATACCTGCCCTTAATGTAACAACTGATGATGATGATGATAATGATAATCCTTAAAAAGTTATATATTTATATTCCGTTAGATTGTATTGATGCCAGCCTTTCTGTTCAATAATGCATTGACAATATCTGTGTGTCTTTCAAATATCATAACAATATGATGTTGTTATTATTGATGTCTGTTTTTATTTACAATTACAACAATACTATGCGTACATCCCACTTTGTACTGAAATATTCTATATATCTGATTTCTCGTTGCTAATACCTGCTTTTAATGCAACAACTGATAATGATGATCCTAAAAAAGTTATATATTTATATTTCGTTCGATTGTATTGATGCCTGCCTTTCTTTTCAATAATACATTGACAATATCTGTGTGTCTTTCAAATATCATAACAGTGTAATGATAATTTAACAACTGGTGATGATTTGATATTCCATAAAGAGTGGTATATTAATAATCCGTTAGATATTGAGGATGCCTTCCTTTTTGTCCAACAATGCATTGACTATATCTGTGTGTTTTTTAAATATAACAGAATAATATTAATTTTATGTTATTATTTATATTTGTTTTTAACTACAACAATAATGCCTATGTGCCACTTACAATTAGCACCAAAAAATTCTATATATCTGATTTCTTGTTGATAATACCTGCCCTTATGTCTCACACCTGATGATGATGATGATAATGATAATCCTTTAAAAGTATAGATTTTGATGTTGCTATTCTTTTTGTCTAACAACGCATTGACTGTATCTGTGTGTCTTCTCTAAATATCATAACAGAGTGATCATAATTTAACAGCTGGTGATGATAATGAAAGTTATATTTATATTTCATTAAATATTGATGATACCTCCCTTTTAGTTCAACAATGCATTGACTATATCTGTGTGTCCTCTAAATATCATAACAGAATAAAGATGTCATTAATGGTATTATTGATCTCTGTTTTTATTTACAGCAATACTTAATATGCCTGCGTGCTACTTACAATTAGCATCTAAAAATTATGTATATCTGGTTTCTTATTGCTAATGCCTGCCCTTATGTCTAACAATTGTTTTACTGTGTCTGTGACACTTCCAAATCAGACAATATTTATATTAGTTTATTTCTTTTAATATGTTTGTGTCTTCGTTCGAAGCAACACAATGTAGAGCTATATATGTATATTCCGCTGGCAGTCCCACTATAGCACCCCTCAAAAAAAACTATTGCATAATTTGTTGCTATTTTGTTGCTATTTTGTGCCACCAAGCCCGATTTTGTAACTTGCTCCATTCTCGAGAAAAATGGGGGGGGGCCAGCGTCAGTTCTCGCTAGCAGTCCGCTCAATTACTCCGTAACTAATAGAACTAGATAAAAAATCTTTGCAGGATATTTTGTTGCTAGTTGAGTACTTCCGGATACCAATAAAAAATTTACCCCCCCCCCCCCCCCAAAAAAAAATTTTTTTTTACAATAACAAATGAAAAAAATAATATTCAAACTTCTTATTTGTTGCATCCAGCACCCCCCCCCCCCAAAAAAAACATGCTCTGTCATATCTAAAAAGGAGAATAATAATCTTACTTGAAAAAGTAATATTCTAACTAGTTTTTAATTTGTTGCCGCGAGCACCCCCACAAAAAACCTTCATATTTACTTAAATATATTATTTTTTAATGTGTTAAAGCCCTAAAACATTTTGTTGCTCCCTCATTTTATTTAAAAAGTTAACATAAGTGCCATCATATGGAGTATAATAATCATACATGTTAAATTAATATTCAAACTAGTTTCTAATTTGTTGCAGCCAGCACCCCCCCAAAAATCGTTCATATTTCAGTTAATACATTGTCAGTTAATATTTTTGAGACCTAAAACATTTTTTTGCTCCGTCATTTTTTCTAAAAAGTTAAAATAAGTACCATTATATGGAGTATAATAATCTAACATGTTAAATTAATATTCAAACTAGTTTCTAATTTGTTGCAGCCAGCACCCCCCCAAAAAATCTTACTATTTACCTTAATATATTATTATTTAATATTTCTGAACCCTAAATAATTTTGTTGCTCCCTCATTTTATCTAAAAAGTTAACATAAGTGCAATCAGATGGAGTATAATAATCTTACATGTTAAATTAATATTCAAACTAATTTCTAATTTGTTGCCGCCGGCATCCCCCCAAAAAACCTTCATATTTACCTAAATATATTATTATTTTATATTTCTGAACCCTAAAACATTTTGATCCTCCCTCATTTTATCTAAGAAGTTGACATAAACGACATCATATGGGGTATAATAATCCAACATGAAAAATTAATATTAAATCCAGTTTTTAATTTGTTCAATTCAAGTATTAGCTATTTAAATATTGCACACTGTTTAGGAAATTAAAAATCTTTTAGAGAATGTCTTGAAAAAATTAAAAAATTCATGAGTAAGCCCAAAGTTGTAAAAAAGTACAATAAAATTTTATAAGAAGCTTCAAAATCATAAAATGATTCACCATCTGTGAACAAAAATATTAAAAAAAAATTAGCATTGCGATTTTCAACGAAAAAGTAAATAATTTTATGGAATAAACACATTAAATAATAATATATTAAGGTAAATATGAAGGTTTTTTGGGGGGTGCTGGGGACAACAAATTAGAAACTGCATGGTTTGAATAATAATTTTTTCATGTACTATTTTTATACTCCATATGATGGCGCGTATGTTAACTTTTTAGAAAAAATGACGGAGCAACAAAATGTTTTAGGGCTTAAACACATTTAATAATAATATGTTAAGGTAAATATGAAGGTTTTTTGGGGGGGTGCTGGCTGCAACAAATTAGAAACTAGTTTGAATATTAATTTAACATGTATGATTATTATACTCCATATGATACCGTTTATGTTAACTTTTTAGATATAATGAGGGGCAACAAAATATTTTAGGGCTTAAACACATTAAATATTAATATGTTAAGGTAAATATGAAGGTTTTTTGGGGGGGTGCTGGCTGCAACAAATTAGAAACTAGTTTGAATATTAATTTAACATGTATGATTATTATACTCCAAATGATGGCGCTTATGTGAAAAAATGACGGAGCAAAAAAGTCTCAAAATATTTACTGACAATGTATTAACTTAAATATGAACGATTTTTGGGAGGGGTGCTGGCTGCAACAAATTAGAAACTGGTTTGAATAAGAATATTTTCATGTACTATTTTTATACTCCATATGATGGCGCTTATGTTAACTTTTTAGAAAAAATGACGGAGCAACAAAATGTTTTAGGTTTTAAAAATATTAACTGACAATGTATTTACTTAAATATGAACGATTTTTGGGGGGGTGCTGGCTGTAACAAATTAGAAACTAGTTTGAATATTAATTTTTCATGTTGGATTATTATACTCCATATAATGGCACTTATTTTAACTTTTTAGAAAAAATGACGGAGCAAAAAAATGTTTTAGGTCTCAAAAATATTAACTGACAATGTATTAACTTAAATATGAACGATTTTGGGGGGGGGGGGGGGTGCTGGCTGCAACAAATTAGAAACTAGTTTGAATATTAATTTTTCATGTTGGTTTATTATACTCCATATAATGGCACATATTTTAACTTTTTAGAAAAAATGACGGAGCAACAAAATTTTTTAGGTCTTAAAAATATTAACTAACAATGTATTAACTTAAATATGAACGATTTTTGGGGGGGTGCTGGCTGCAACAAATTAGAAACTGGTTTGAATAATAAAATTTTCATATACTATTTTTATACTCCATATGATGGCGCTTATGTTAACTTTTTAGAAAAAATGACGGAGCAACAAAATGTTTTAGGTTTTAAAAATATTAACTGACAATGTATTTACTTAAATATGAACGATTTTTGGGGGGGTGCTGGCTGCAACAAATTAGAAATTAGTTTGAATATTAATTTTTCATGTTGGATTATTATACTCCATATGATGGCACTTATGTTAACTTTTTAAATAAAATGAGGGAGCAACAAAATTATTTAGGGTTCAGAAATATTAAATAATAATATATTAAGGTAAATATGAAGATTTTTTTGGGGGGGGGTGCTGGCTGCAACAAATTAGAAACTAGAATTAGTTTGAATATTAATTTAACATGTTAGATTATTATACTCCATATAATGGCACTTATTTTAACTTTTTAGAAAAAATGACGGAGCAAAAAAATGTTTTAGGTCTCAAAAATATTAACTGATAATGTATTCACTGAAATATGAACGATTTTTGGGGGGGGTGCTGGCTGCAACAAATAAGAAACTAGTTTGAATATTAATTTAACATGTATGTTTATTGTACTTTATATGATAGCGTTTATGTTAACTTTTTAGATAAAATGAGGGAGCAACAAAATGTTTTAGGGCTTAAACACACTAAATAATAATATGTTAAGGTAAATATGAAGGTTTTTTTGGGGGGGTGCTGGCTGCAACAAATTAGAAACTAGTTTGAATATTAATTTAACCTGTATGATTATTATACTCCATATGATGGCACTTATGTTAACTTTTTAAATAAAATGAGGGAGCAACAAAATGTTTTAGGGCTTTAGCACATTAAATAATAATATATTTAAGTAAATATGAAGGTTTTTTGTGGAGGTGCTCGCGGCAACAAATTAAAAACTAGTTAGAATATTACTTTTTCAAGTAAGATTATTATTCTCCTTTTTAGATAATATGACAGAGCATGTTTTTTTGGGGGGGGGGGGGGTGCTGGATGCAACAAATAAGAAGTTTGAATATTATTTTTTTCATTTGTTATTGTAAAAAAAAAAAAAACAAAAAAAAATTTTTTTTGGGGGGGGGGGGGGGTAAATTTTTTATTGGTATCCGGAAGTACTCAACTAGCAACAAAATATCCTGCAAAGATTTTTTATCTAGTTCTATTAGTTACGGAGTAATTGAGCGGACTGCTAGCGAGAACTGACGCTGGCCCCCCCCATTTTTCTCGAGAATGGAGCAAGTTACAAAATCGGGCTTGGTGGCACAAAATAGCAACAAAATAGCAACAAATTATGCAATAGGTTTTTTTGAGGGGTGCTATAGTGGGACTGCCAGCGGAATATACATGAGCTATATCTAGTCTTTGTTCATATTTACACCTGTATCTAACGACTGTTACAGTATTTGACTAATAAATCTTAGTCGTTACCAATCTAGTTATTTTTTAAAATAACATCGATAGCACACGGGTCACTCAACTACCATCTTTGCTCGCCACTACAGTATTGATCATAGCAATACGATTACCATTGGAAATACTACTAAAAAAAAGTAATACAACGCTGCTGATTGATATGTCCATGTGCCATCGATCTAATTTGTAAATATCTATATATTATGATTGCTTTGCATGCAATGGCATAGAGTGGGTGAATGATTTTGAATTGTCAATTTACATTGACATAGTATAAACTGTGGAAATATAATGTTGCTACTTATAGAATGCAGAGAGTAATAAAAATTATGTATTTAATTAATATGGATTATGTGTATACTCATAAAACATAATATTTCAAATATTTATTTTAATTTATTTTCTTAATGTATCAAATTGATTTAGAAACTAGGAAGGTTTCATTCTCCAATATTAATTATAATAATTAAAATTATGTATATTGAATATTATATTATTGATGACAGTTATTCCCATCATAATTGTAATATGTTAGTTGAGAAGAGACCTTATTTTTTGTCTTTATATTCATTAAATACTAATTTTATTATGAAAGATTTATTATATTATATAGTAATGTAAAATATGTAATGCATCTTTAGTATGCCTATCATGATTACTTATATGTATAATTATTTAATGCATGCTGCCAGAAAAACTTTCTTGTTACAATATATGTAATAAATAATACAGCATGTTGCATGTAATTTAAAAAAAAGTATTATATTTAATAAAAATCTCTCACATATTAAATTTAAAAGAAAAACAAGTGTGTGTGAAAATTGTATTTAAATATATTAATATTTATTTTTAAAATTGTTAGAATCATTGACTAAAAGTGTTTTTTTTTTTTTTTTTTTGTAACAGATTTTATAAATTCTGATTGCACATAGTAAGGGATTTTTATAGTTTTGCTTCTGCTACAAATTGTAAAGATTTAACAAGCATTTGTTCCTTATTATTTAAATCTATAATAACTGTTGGTTTAATTTTTGTTACATTTCAATACTAAACAATTTAGATAGAAATAATAAAATTGTTAGATTTGATTTTATGTTTTTTTTCTTCTAATCCTATTAGATTGCATATTTTAAACAATTCTTCCCAGGGATTTTTTCTAGGATGAGGCTATTTGCACAAACAGTATGTGCATGCAATTAGCTATTTGCACATACCGTATATGCATGCAATTGGCTATTTGTTATTTGCACATGCCGTATGTGCTATTGACTATTTGGACATACCACTAACCTAACGTACACTAACCTACCCTAACTTAATAACCTTACCTAATTTGGTACATATACAATATATGCAAATAACCAATGGCGTGCACATACTGTAAGTGCAAATAGCCACTTTCTGTTTTTAAGGTGTTGGAACTCTCTTCTTGTCAATCTTTTTACTAAAGAAAATTATATGCAAATAGAAATAACATTTAAATTAAATGATTAAAGCAGTTTTTCCTATACCACGACAAAAGGTGCAGGGACTGCAGGATAATAAATATAACCGTAACACCGTAAAACTTTTGACGTAAAAATAGCCCTGATTCTTCCTAATGTAACTATCCAAAATTTATTTTTTTAAATCTTAAAATATATATATATATATCCTATTTAGTTTTTCTGCCCCATCTGAGCACTAGGCAGATTTACATTTATTCATGTGTTGTACATTATGGAAAAAATAGTCCCAACTCTGATACCAGGGGATAAAGAGGTTTAATTCCTTAGTGAACAAGTAAAGAAAAAGTGTAATTTTTTATGGTGACAATCGATTATATAAGTCTTTGGGAACACATACAAATAGTTGTGCGAAAATTGCCGAAAATTAAGGTTCTACAAATTTTTTTATTGTAAATTAAAGGCGAGCATGATCCCCAACTTTAGAGGGCTATATCTTAAAAGTTTGAGTTTTTAGGACTTAGTGCCCATTGACACTTTTGATCTACTCATCAAGGACTATCAGAATCCAAAGTTTCAAAGAGTTTGACCGAAACCCCTTTCCCATAAGGATTCTGCGGGGCCCTTTCAGCAAAACGGTACTTTAAATCAAAAAGTTACAAGTAACATATTTTACATATTATTTCCTTCTTAGTTCGAGGATCCTGAAACATATTTGCTATAATCGGTGCAATATTTAGTACCGGAGATATACATTTTTTAAATTTGTTACAATCCTTTGCCACTGTAAATTGCGCCTGCCCACCTTTTATCCTCACTGCGCGTCTACCTGTGTTTTTTCGGTCATCTACAGATTAAATTCTATCTTACATCAAAAATTCAACAATGCTCAAATGGGACAATTTTCATTAAAAAAAATTGCATGTTTGAACGCATCTGCCGACCCCTTATACCCATTTTACGCATGTGCCTTTCCTTTTTCATCTACAGCTCAATAACTGCTATCCCTAAAATAATCAGCAATGCTCAAATCGGGCTGTTTTCAAAAAAAATATTGAATGCGTCTGCCTACCCCTTCTCCCCACCCAACATGTCCGCCCATTGCACTTTCACTATCTAACTTTTCATAAACTATCTCCCTGAACAAGTCATTTTATTTGTGCTCACATGGGGAAAAATACACTTTTTCTTTACAAGTTCACTAAGGAATTAAACCTCTTTATCCCCGGGTGTCGAGGTTGGGACTATTTTTCCCATAATTTACAACACATGAATAAATGTTTTCCGTAAATCTGCCTAGTGCTCAGCTGGGTGAGCTGGGGCAGAAAAATATGTCATCAGCTCTTAAACTAATTTACATTGGTGTTGGTGTAATTTATATATGTTTTATTTTATTTTTTAGAGGGAATACTAGATGAAATATAAGGTGGAGCCAAGAAATACCAGATTTATAATAACAATATGTTACTGTCAATGCACTCACGGTTAGAAGTACATACTGCACAATAAGAATATAATGTGCATTATTAAAGTTTAAAATATTAATTATAAAAGGTTATTTTTAATCTTTCCATGAATATGTACTTATCCATTCTAAACATCTGATTGTACACAATATTATGAAATAAAGTATTATCTATTGATAATATAAATATATGTAGAAATATTTTTTTTATAATTTGGTATTGTGTATTAATTAATTTACATATAAAAACATTTAATATTATACGACGTCGTCAAATTAAGCGGTTGAATTACCAACGACGTCGGTAATTCAAGCGATGAGTGTAAAAGTTTAATAGGCTTTACTTGGTACATATAAGACTGGTGTAACTCCTTTTAGGGTATCAGCTGTGGCACCCCCCCCCCACCTAATGATGCTACTGTCTTGTGATTTTCGATATAAAATACAGTTTGGTTGAAATTGTTATATGGACGAAGAATTATAATTCACCTCCACCAACAATAAGGTCTCGAATTCAAATTCCATTAAAAAGTATATATTCACACAAAAATAATAATTACAATCAAGGCTATTTACGAGTACGTATCAAAATTCATTACCTACATCAGCGGTTCTTAAACTGGGGTCCGCGGACCCCCGGGGGGCCGCCAAACTTTTACGGGGGGCCGTGAAACATTTTTGGCAAAATTTAATTTACATAGGGTACTTTTATAGTTCTATTTATCAGTGAATAATTAGTTTATAACGACCTTTTTTGTTTTTCTATCAGGGACGGGGGTCCCCGAAAAATAATTGTTCAAAAAAGGGGTCCCTAGCCCACATAAGTTTAAGAACCGCTGACCTACATGATTGCCCAAGGCGCCTATTTTGTTATGGTCTAGGAGCCCGTGAACGGCTACCTGTATGTATTTGACCAGACCTGAGTTTTTGTACGTTGAGGCCCCTATACCTACCATACATGAGTAGGGGACTCACTAAGCTCAAAGTGGTGGACGCGTCGAGCGCTCAGGTAAGACAGGTATCGATTTTTGGCAAATTTTAAATCCATTTGACCACGTCTGCCGTTTTCAAATTTGAATATATATTATTATTACTATTGGAAAATAAGAATGGCAGACCGTTATCGCGCGTTTTTCTTTGTGGCAGACAATTTTGAAAATGCTAAAAAAATAAAATTTTGAAAGTATTTGATCAGATCTGCCATTGATATATTTTATTTATTATAGTCTTAAAAACTTATATTGATCACGGCAGACGTCTACATTGCGTAAACACATCAACAAATAATAAAATCTTTGCTACTACCTGGTCAGATGTATATGTATTCCGTTCGCTGTTTTACATTAATGTAATTTACTTTATCACTGTATTTACAGAAATCAATATTTTTTTGTATTCTATATACTAAACTTCATTAGTTAGATGATAAAGAAGTAGATTTTTTATGGAAGAATCATAAATAATATGGTATAATGCTGATAAAAAAAATAATTCGATTACTCATTTCAATTTTTTTCTTATTATTTCGTTAAGACAAAATTGAAAAGTGTTAAATAAGTTAAAAAAATATATCATGCATGCATTACAATATATATATATATATATACAGGGTGTCCCATTTTAATCTATCACCCCCCCCCCCTAATTTTTTTATCTATCAATGAAATCAAAAAATGCTTCAAATAAAAGTTGTTTGGTTTTGAGGGGGACCCACAATGGCGTTATTAATTTTTTATTTTTTGGACGTCTTCATGCTTAAATAGGCCCAACTTTTTTTTTTCAAATGGAAACCTATATTTTTTATTATGGTATCTTATTGTTTGGAAAAAACAAGTAGCTTTTGTTTCAAAAATTTTTTTGTATTACTTCATTTTTTTTTAATATTCAACAAAATAATTTTAGATTTTAGAATTTTACTAATTTTTTACTCGAAACCCATCAACTTTAGAGGAAAAGTGTAAAAAACAAAAAATGTTTATTTTAATATAATATTTTTGCTTTAATATTTTGAAGAGCAATAGTTAACAAAAAATCCTGATTGATTTTCCTAGTTATATCATATTAAAATAAACATTATTATATATTAAAAAAAAATGAAGTAATACAAAAAAATTTTTGAAACAAAAGCTACTTGTTTTTTTCCAAACAATAAGATACCATAATAAAAAATATAGGTTTCCATTTGAAAAAAAAAAGTTGGGCCTATTTAAGCATGAAGACGTCCAAAAAATAAAAAATTAATAACGCCATTGTGGGTCCCCCTCAAAACCAAACAACTTTTATTTGAAGCATTTTTTGATTTCATTGATAGATAAAAAAATTAGGGGGGGGGGGGTGATAGATTAAAATGGGACACCCTGTATATAACGGTCTGCCATTCTTATTTTCCAATAGTAATAATAATATATATTCAAATTTGAAAACGGCAGACGTGGTCAAATGGATTTAAAATTTGCCAAAAATCGATACCTGTCTTACCTGAGCGCTCGACGCGTCCACCACTTTGAGCTTAGTGAGTCCCCTACTCATGTATGGTAGGTATAGGGGCCTCAACGTACAAAAACTCAGGTCTGGTCAAATACATACAGGTAGCCGTTCACGGGCTCCTAGACCATTATAGTTGATCCTGCTTCATTATTTCAGAAGTAAATCGCATTTTCTTTATTACCATTACGGAAGTCCTATAGATACTACGATAAGGTCACTGATTAGATAGATTATAAGTAATAATATAGAAGGAATCAATTCATTAGGAAATCTAACCTAAATCATAATTTATGTTTACGTGCAAAGCGTAAACTTGTTTATACATTCAGATCAAAACATTGGGTAAATGATTCTCGGTATCTTATTGTGAAAACAAAACTACGGGCGATCTCGGTCGCTTCGAGGAATTACTCTCGGAAGTTTAAATGATGTAACCACATTTTATTGTAATGTGGATAAAAATTATCTTCCTTGTGTCCATAAAAAGACAAACAATCATATAAGTGTCTGTTTAAATCTTCCATGAGAATCGCTATATTAATATAGAGACAGGGCCGCATCAGGTGTACACTTAACCAAAGAAAACATTAACAGATCTAATTGGATCTGAGCAAATCCACTTTTATATCCAATCAGATCTGAATAAAACAAATTACGGATCTGCTCAAATCTGGTTAGATCTGATGTCTCTTTAAATTAAAATTTTTTATATCCAATTGGATCCAATCAGATGTCAAATCAGATCTGATAAGATCCAATTTGATCGCTAGAGAAGCGTGTTTATTGTTTCTACAAAGGCAAGTAATGTTATAAAAAAATCGAATTAATATTAAATGACATGTTGTTCAGTAGAAACAACAAATTATTCTAGTGTTTTCAGAGTGTAATTTGGTGTAATAATTCACATTATATGATTATATTAAATTTGATCTAATTAGATCCAATTGGATCTGAATTTATTCTCAGATCTGATTGGATCCGATCAAATCCAATTGGATAAGCATTTTTACGTATCTGAAAAAATTGAATCCAATGGAAGGCATTCCTTCAAAATTTTAGTTATTCAGGTTCCAAAATACGTACTTAACACCCTTAACACCACCCGAAGCGAACAAAGAAGAATTTCGGCTTATGCATTTTTATAACAAAAATTTGTTATATATATTTTATCAACGTTTTTATCATCACATTTTGACGCTAGCTAAAATGTCAAACTGATTAATTTTCACGGTTTAAATTCTCGAGATCAACGCAGCGACGTTACAGCGATGTCTTACTTGCCGGCTTTGAAAATATTATGCATACTTTATTTCAATGGCGACATTACAATTAGACGCTGAAACCACAAGCTTTATACTCTTAAAAAAAGTTAATATACAGTATTTAAAAACGAGTGTTTATTTTACAGTAGAATACGTCAATTAACTGAATTATTCAAATGCATCTTTTAAAAAATGTTAGGAAAAGTTGATAACGTCTACATTGTATATTATTTCTTTTTTATTTAAAAGGTACATAAAAAACAAAATTTAAGAGCTTTTTATCATATTGTAATATAATATTTAACTGATTATCCGAAATACTTAATTAGTAGATAATCGACACTCTATTGTAGTTGTTTTTCAGTAGTGTCGAATTTTTTAAAAATACACTCTGTGTCTGATTCAAATTGAAAACATTTTCCTAAATACGTCATAATTTTATAAACTGATGAATAAATCGAGAATAAGGTAGGTAGTAAATTTTAATTAATTTTTATTATATTATTAATACATTTATAATATACTTTAGATACATACCTACACACTACACATACATGTATATAATTACAGTCTACTAATAAAGTTTTCCTGAAATTTTCTTTCAAAAATACATAAAAATGTCAAATATTTTTATTTTCGGTAATAATCTTAAGTCTGATATTTTTAAATATTTGATCAAGACCAAAACCAAACCAAATTCTGAAAGCACCAAATCATTATGAATTTAGTCCGGATTTTAGAGCAGTGGTAATTATATAATAATGATACCGTTTGATTTTGTTTTTGCCTGTATCAAGTTATTTATATTTCCGGATCATGAAGCATATAATAAGGATGGTGAACTATGTATCTCTGTAATACAATTTGTTGGGTCAAAATAAGACCCCCATGTTGGGTGTTCTCTCGTGTTTGGACCGAGGCGCAGTATTAAGGTGGCTACAGACGTAACTACATGCTTGACAACACCGCTTGATCAATCCGTTTGATCAAGCACGCACAATTTCGCTGCGCCACCACACGCACAAGCATATGCTTGTACAAGCGGCAGTTTGTTATCACATGTAGGGGAAAGCAGGTAGGATTCGTACACTTTTTACTCTGAGCCTTACAAAAAATAAACTATTAGCTATTACAAAATTATTTTAATACCGCTATGTTACCCATATATCTGGCTTTAATACTATGAAGTGTAGTTTTCATATAAAACAGCATGGGGAAGCTACGGCAATTTTCCTAAAAAATGAAAAACGTACGAAGGCACCCCATGCAGTCAAAGAAAATGCCATTTATTCAATGTATTAAATTCATTTATTGAGGTCAAAGTTAACACAGAATCGGCCTTCATGTAGTAATCTAACAATTATTGTATTTAAAGTACTTATAATTGCTTAAACATAAATATATAAGACTTTTAATTTAATTCTTGGCAAACAATCTTTTTGCAGCCACCTAAAACATAAAATAGAATTGTGTTTATCGTGAAATGTGAACAGAATTGCCTATAGTTACAAGTAGAGGTATTAGGTATCTAGTAGAGCAGGATTCGTACAATACGAATCCACCCCACTCATAACTGTACGAAGGTACCCCAACCCGAGAAATCAACAAATTAATTTGGAATAAAAATTACCGTTATAGTTACACTAAAATGACTATTTAAATATTAAACCAAGATTTTAAGGCATAAACTGTAATACATCACTTTTATAATTCGAGCATTACTTATACCAGCAAAGCGTGTTCAAAGATGAAAACTAAAAAAACTTAAGCAGAGCGAAAATACATATCGGCTTGCTCCATCGAAGCCGGTGGCCGTACTATCGGCCCGCCCCGCAGGTACCCTTTGCGTATGAGGGGGAGTCACCCATACAAACGCGAACATGTAAATGTATTAGATAGCATAGATATCATCACTGTACGAATGCTCCTTGTGTACGAATCCTACCTGCTTTCCCCTACAGCTGCACACAACAACGTTTGCTTGTACAAACATACACGTTCTTGGTACACACGTTGAGACCGCTTGTGCAATCGCGGATTGTACAAGCGGTATGATTAAAATTCAATCAATCTTCAAGCGGATTGTGCAATCATAATGCTTGAGCAAAATTACCACACACACGCTACAATATGCTTGATCCAACGGATTGATCAAGCGGTGTTGTCAAGCATGTAGTTACGTCTGTAGCCACCTTTAGTTGACTGCGCAACCATATAGTTCTGTGCGTACCGCAATGTACAAATTAACAGAGCGGTGACTGCGCAGAAAGTAAATTTGTTACTTCTGCGCAGAGTACCACTGCCCATTCCAGGTTCCGCTTTTCGGCCTACCCCTTCCACTTGAGTTTAACCTCCTTATTATATGCTTCATGTTCCGAACATTAAAAGTCAACTGCACTCTGTTTGAGGTCGTATATTTGTCCACTAATTTTCACAGGCGCCAAAAATAAAAATAACCAGTATCGGCAGGGTTTACATGAAAAATGCATAAAAAATGATTGAAACGTATTGAACTATTGATATATTATTAATATAATATATTTAAAAAAAAAGCCCCACCTAGTGGCGCGCCAACCCGAAGGTGCAAGGAGTGCACCCCACACGGGCGGCAAAAAGCCACCTCGTCAGTCGTTGTTTAATAATAATAATAATCATAAAAAACGTTTATCATGTTAATTAAATAATTGTGGATTGTAAAAAAAAAATATTTTTGTTTAAATGACGAAAATAAAATATGTACCTAGGTAATGTTAGATAATTATGGAAAATGCAGGTGGTATTTTAGAATGAGTATACCTACAATAAATTAATTATTTCTAAAGTCCAATTTTGCACGTAAATTTTAAAAACAAATGGACTGTATAAAACACGGGTCTTTCCCGATTATGCCATGAAATTGGGTTCTTTCCCGACGATTCGGTCAGTCCCTGGACTTCTAAAAAATTAGTGATCACTAATTTTTCACCATCGTTTTTGGGGGAATCCCCAAGAAACAATGCGAAGTTTTTTTTTTGTTGTCGACATACAAAAGGGCGACAAATAAAGTTTTGCATCCGGGCGGCAAATTTCGTTGGCGCGCCCTTGCCCCAACCTTATTGAGAAGCAAATAGACTACTAAATTTAATGAAAAAATAGCATTCCACTACTTATTTTTGGCACTACACCACTGCTTATTTTTTTGTTGATAAATTGTTTACATTTACATTTTTACTATAAACTATTCTGGTTTTTAATAGGAATTTTTCTATTTTATTTATTCGATTCATTTATAATTACAGTATGGAATATTTTAAATATAAAACTGTAACATGTGAATCAGGACCTTTATAAATATAACGAGAGGATCGTGTCCGTGTCCAATGCAGAATCGTGGGTAGATTTCGATCTAAAATAAACACATGTTCGCATAACCGGTTGTATGCATTCGGACAAAGGCGGCAGCAACATGGCGCTCTGCTACACTGGCGCCATCGAGATCGCGGGCGGACGAACTTCTAACTTAAAAAAACTTGAGTAACTACATATTACAATACATATATATAAATTGAGTCGCATAGACCTTTAGCAACTACGTATGAAGGCAGAAGTTGTAATCGCAATTACAGAAATATAAACACACATTATGTCACATCTGTTTTACAGTGCATTCTTTTATTCAGTGTCGTTTTAGTTTTGGGTATATGAAATTAATGAATGTGTTTAAAATTTATAATCATTTATATACTTATTGTTAATAATCTGGTTAGCTATGACTAAAATCAAGTGTCCGGTGTTCATATGAAGATATGATATGTATGATATTCAGATGTCTCAATTTATCGAGACTAGCCATCAATTAATCGTCAAATTACTAACCACCATTTAGTTAACCATAGTTTGAAAACGGATGATTAACTATATAATGATGTTTTTTATCTTTGCAGCTTGCTATTAAGGTCTTGGCGTCATAGGCGCCGACATTTCATTTTACCCATGGGGTTAGATTTTCATAACCAATGTTGAGTCCAGGGTGGTATTGAGCGAATTAGGGGGGTATATTAATATTAATTCAATTAAAAAAGTATACTGTGTATGAAGTAGGTAAATTAAATGATCAAATGTATAGAGTTAAAAAATAATTAAGCAAAGTTTGTTTGTTATTTGAAAGCTCAGGATTTCAACGTAAAAGTACATTTTTTTTATTTGAATTAAACATTTTTTTCGCAATTTTATTTAACATCTAAGAATATCATTTAGACTTTGCGAGCTTATATAGGGTTAACAAATCAACTTTTGATCAGAATATTTTGAACTGCCATTTTTCCAAAGTTACAAAAAAGTTCAACTAAAATGCAAAATGCTTTAACGCGAGGTCCTTTCTTTTCTGCTAATGCTAAAACGACTCGTTTGCAGATATGGATGATTTATTAACAAAATGCGATTGTTTTAATATCCTCGACAACTCCTGAAAGTTTGTCGGTATTTTTATCGGACATCTTGTAAATTTATCTACCTTTTTAGATCTGTTCTCAATAATTTTAGTGTGTTAGAATGTGATACCCAGGAAAGTATTTTAAATGTTTAAATTATAACTGTTTTATTTAAATATCAATAAACGTCAATACTTTAACGTATGTACCTATTTCATGAATAAATACAGATACATATCACCAGTATGAACCAAAGATCATTGTAGTTTTTTTTTACTTTTTTATATTTATCCCGGTGTCAGTGCACTATCTAACAACTTTAGGGTTGAAGACTAACTACAGCACTTCTTTGTTAAACTATGTATTCATTTCGTATAGGTAATTAGAGTATTTTTAAAAACCATGAAGCAGTTCTTAATTGCTACATGTGCGCAGACAACTGCAGAAATACTACGTCGAGAGTGGGTGTATCGTGATTTCAGTACACGACTAACACTGCAGTGGTTGCAGTTCTATAACGTTCTATCGACCGGCATCCTGAATTTGTTTTTATTTGATCCACAATCGTATATGAATTAAATTATAAATATTATAATAACTTTACATATAAACTTCAATCGACATAAATATTAAAGATAACTCAGCTTACATTTTCTGAAAGATTAGATACTTTAATATGATGCTCGTTTTATCGAATTTATACGTATATATAAATCGTTTTTATTTTAATTTCATCGCCGACGACTAATTGAATTAGTTTCTTCTGTCAGATATTATAAATAATTTTCTCTAGAGCAAAAGTTAAGCTAACTTTATCTACGAGGTGACCTTGCAGCATATGCCTTTTAGAAATCAGCGATTTAAAAGCAATGGCAGTAGGTGTACATCATAGAATGCATAGCATTTACAATATTAAATATTTATTACCACTGTTCTAAAATCTCGAGCAAATTCTTAATAAAACTAGTCCAAATAAATCGATAATGCATTCTGGTATTGAAAAAAAAACAGCACATTATTTAACTCGTTTTGTTATTGTCTTTTTTTGGGCATTTAGAAGAAACTAGGGCATAAAGAAACAATACAATCTAACTCGGAGCTTTTTTCAATTAAGCATTATACCTATTGAATATGTAAGTACCAATAATAGAGATCACGACCTTCACAACTGCCGGACCAAACATTGGAGAAAAATTTGCTCTAATTCATTTGATTTATAACTCAACATCTTTACCGTTTTGTTTTTTGTAGGGTCATTAGTTCGAAGTGAACTGGTTCCATTACATTGTATAGTTACACACGATAATGACCTTAGCAGTCAAGATGAATAAGCAATCATCAGTTCTCTCTCGGTCAATCAGGGACTCGTGACTGCAAACATCAAGATATTTTGCTGTTATTCAAATGCTTTTCAACTCTAATGAATGCTCGTTGACTGACTTTCTTCATCTGTACTATTGTTATGGTATTTGTCGATTCTGTCGATCTACCATTACTATGGGATGTACTAAACACATTAAAAACCCTCAACAAGGTTACACGATCCGGTTACTTTTGTTCTACATTTTGTTTTTGGATTAATTACATTTTTATCGTAAATAAACGTCGATACAATAAATACTTTACTCTCTAAAACAGTGGTACTAAATCTTTTTCTTATCATTTAATTTATATAGATAGGTACAATTTGAGGTACATATACCTTTAGTTCAGAACCACTGCTCTGAAATATTTTAATGTGCTAAAATCTTATATCTTTAAATATATCTTATATCTTAAAATATATATCTTTAAAAATTTCAAGAATTATTTATACAACAAAAAATATAAATATCTTATTTTTATCTGTCTCACAAAAACAAAGCTTTTTTTATTACGTACCCCATCGTTTCAAGAACTTCAGACCGACAGGCAGACAGACAGAGTTCAATTTTTTTTCATGATTACCTATTGTATCTACAGTACCTACATTTGATGTATGTATAAAAAAAATAATTAATTAAGAGAAACGGAGATTTTTTTATAATTAGAAAGAAAGAAAAATTAAATGTAGGTGTTAATTTGAACTATTATGTGTAAAAAAATGTTTTTCCATAAATTGGCTACGCCTAAAATTTATAAATTTTAAATCGGCTCGAGTCAAGTTAAGGGTTGAGAACCTCTGATATAGATGATGTCAATTCACTGACAGATATAAAAAATTCGGGTAATACAGTAGCAACCGGTTATAACGACATCGAAGGGACCGGTCATATTGGTCGTAAAAAGCGGATAGTCGTAATAATGCAATTATATGGAATTCAGTTGGACTTTTATTTTGAGTCGTTAAAACCAATACGTCATATTAACCAGTGTTGTTATAACCGATTTCTACTGTATTTATAATCCTTCGCTATCAAATTGAGTATCAAACGAAAACAATTTATATCATCTAGTCAAAACAGAAAGGGTAGATACTATATGCTTTCTATTTCTTTATTCTACCTTACAAAATTGTGTAATTTTCCATCTCTATGATTTCATCTGATGAAATGAAGAAAGTACCCCATCCACAGCATATTTTCTAAAAATCTGCTTAATTAATCTTGAAGCTATGTATTACGTAATCTAAATAAAAAGTGGATAAAATCTATAGTTTATGATTATAATAAGTAAATATAAATATTATATCAAAAATCTCATTATTATGGTTGCATTAATAAAGGGCCATTTTTTATTTTACAATTGTACTAATATTTTATGTTTTACTAGCTGTTACTCGCGACTTCGTCCGCGTGGAATTTGTATTTTTTTATCTTATCAATTTTTCGCCAAATTTCATCATGAACAAACAGCATTTAGTGTTATACATTTGACAATTATATGCTATATAATATGTGTAATAACATTGATGATTTATCATAATATTACAGTCAAAATAACTATGATATTCATGTATTAAATAAACAATATTACAATAAATAATATTTACGACTCAATGCAATGCAGTATTTTATAAAATAAAATATAAATTAACCATATCTACGAGATTTTATACAAAATTTGATATGTTTTAGTCGTTTCTATAATATCATAATATTAATAATAATAATTTTATTGAGTACATTAAAATCCAAGGCTAGTATATCGACAAATATGTCTTATTATTAAAAAATATATTATTTTATAAACTATAAAAGAACTTTCATTTTTAGTAATACAATAATATTAAAATGTTAACTATTAATCACGTTTTTATTCAAAACATGTATGTATTGCACATAATATGTATTACCTGTATATGTATATTAGGGTGGGTCAATTTTTTCACTCCATGGGCAATTCGCGATACTGGTACCTACTATGGGCCATAACAAGTATTTTTGCCAATGGAACCATACCTCTAAAATCATTTTCGAACTTGCCGAAATTTGTCTGAAGATATTTCAAAAATGCACGAAAACGCCCCCTGGCGGCAGTCAAAAATAAAAATAAATGTGAAAAATGGATTTCCCGACCCAAAAAACCCCCGTATACACATTTTCAATATTTTTTTTAAATGAACTAAATAGATCGATTTTTGAGTATTTTGGAAAATATCTTCAGACAAATTTCGGCAAGCTCGAAAATGATTTTAGAGGTATGGTTCCATTGGCAAAAATACTTATTATGGCCCATAGTACCAGAATCGCGAGTTGCCCATAGAGATTTTTTCGGCCCCATATAATTTGACCCACCCTAATGTATATCCATTTTCTTTACAAATTATTACTCTAATTTCTATATTATTCAGATATATTACTCTCGTTCACGTTATGGTCACATTTACAGTATACGTATCTATATAGAACTCTGTCTAAAAAGTTGAAGAATTATATGAGAATTAAATATAATTGCAGATCCACTACATTTGAATTATAAAAGTTAGAGAAAACCGAAAGAAAACATACAACAGATTACGTTTGTATACAAAACAACGCGTCATATTTTTCTTTACTGCTTACATACATTATTTAATACATTTCGTTAGTGAAAGCCAACACAAACATGGTAAAAGCGACGCCCGCGCCGCGTCGCACGCCTTTTATAATCTGTAACGAGTTAGGTATCTATTAAAATTAAATGTACATAATAATATGAAGATAAATGCTGTCACGTATCACTAGACTTTTTTGTATGTGAAACTTACTAAAACCTTCATAATTTCCATAGACATAGTTTTGGTCCAGGCGATCCATTTTTTACATTTTTACATTACATTTTCCTTCTGACAGGATAGCTTATGTTACTTTTAGAATCCCAAAGAGTACTTCAATGAAGAATTCAATATAACTCACAATTTATGCCTTTTTTATATTTTATACACATTTGTAGCAAACATTATATTATTTTATTATACCCGATTTCTTGAATATGCAAAGCATGCATCTAAAAATCCGAAACTACATACTTGCCATATTTAAGACATATTATTATAATAACCTCATAACTATCTACTGCATACACACTAAATAGTATCTTGAGCCGACCCTGACCTCGTGTTTATTTAAAAATATATTGTACCAACATAATTTAACCGGTTGAAATGTCATTTATGTACACATTCAGAAAGAAAATAATATTCATCTCTTTGTTACGTATTTCCCGATTGAAAGTGGCGATGACGGATCGAAGATAAGCTGGTTTGGTTGGCGATCTGCTTTCGACACAGTGGGTCCGGGTGAAAGCGGCCATGGGTCACCACCGCCGGGGTCACGAACCAGCGTCCCATCCATTGTCAACTCACATATTGACGTAACAACGAATCCGTTGTTCTTATTTTCGTTTTCACTTTCTCGTTAACGGAAATAGAAATGATAAATACCTTAACTATTCTTGACTCCTGTGTACAAGTCTTATCATGATGATCATGAACATTTGATACTGATCAATAGTTGTATACATTGAAATCCAGTGGAACATTTATTTATGCTCATTTGCAACGTATTAGTCATTAAGGTTAACTTATAGATAGTTATGTTAATATAGTTGATATTAATTAAAGTTAAGCAATAGTTAATTAATATAGATACTAATAAATAAAATTACCATTCAATGTTTTAATAATTACTTAATTTAATCTTAAACTGTTTTAGCAATATTTCTATACTTTTTTATCATTTCCTACGATATAAATAGTAAAAAAATAATATTAATTTATTAATCAATATATAACAATATACTATGGCTAGGCCATAAAATGCACACCCCTTAAACATAAAAAAATGTATTAACTTATAATATCAAATAAATACGGTACAGGTACAATATAATTGGTGAAACTTAAAAGGATGTTTGAAAAAAAGATTGGAGTTAATTAATATTATATAAATATATAATATGAAGTTTATCACTCATTAAGATTTTTTAGAAAATCAACAATGAATCTTGATATCAATCGATTATTACCTTTTTTTATTTAAATTTAGGATGTATTGTAATAAAACAACAATCATTTTAATTTACAATTTTTATATAACATATTTTTTTTGTAAAATGTATAAAGTAAATAAATTAATTAATATCTAATAATAATTAAAAAGATAAAAACATCCACATATTGCAGCGATAACAGCTGTGTTCACCTGATGTCTAGCATTTAAAATGAAACAACAATGTAACGTTTATAGGTTATATGACGTATATAATATATTTGTTTTAAAAATGCAAACTTACCAGATTTTATCTTGATTAAAAAGATTGATTGGCTTTGAATAAAATAATTAAAATACAGCACGTATCGATGTACATTTGTACATGTATTTATATATTAATTAACACAATATAATAATTATGGAATTTGAAGTGACATATGAAGAAATAGCGCCTACTACTATTAATAAATTATAAATAGCAACTACTCTATTTGTAAAAAAATTTCTTGTCAAAATATGAATTTTTGTTTAAATAAACTGCAAATTTCGTTACTTCTAGTTATCCAATTTTGTTGAGTTTTAATAGGGTTCTATTCTGATAATAGATGAAGTGAATTCAAAAGGATTGGTGCAAATTTAATTCGAATTGTGACCTGTAGTTCGGCGTTTCTATCAAAAAAGCGGGTTATATCGACAAATTGAACTTTATTTATATTTTTATAACCGAAAATTAAAACCGATCGATATTAAACTAAGCAAAAATGGAGACTGTAATGTTTTCTATCAGAAAATGTAAAAATGTAAGTGAGATACTGAAGAAATTTAAGATATAATACTCATTTTATCAATTTATATACGAAAAAATTTTTTAGGACGAGAGTAGAACACACTTCCAAGCAGAGCCTGCTTGGGGTGTGCAATATGAATTTAATATTAGTATGTTAGGAACATTCAATAATATTGCAAAACATTGTACCAACATAAATATTCATTTTTGCATATCATATATCAATAATAGATGTAGAGAAATACACATTGTAATTTTATTTCTATTAAACTATAAATAAATTATTGTAACTGAATTAATCAGCACTTTATGTTGGTTTTTAATTAATATAATAAATAAGAAAAATGCAACATCAAATAAACATCTATATAGATTATTATATTGTAGATGTGTAGGTAGATTTACTATTTTAATTGTAATTTTTTTACTTTATTAAAACTACCTACTTCCATAGGCGCCGACTTTTCAATTAACCTGGGGGGGGGCGAGATTTTCATAATTTGGGGGGAGGGGTGCAAAAAATTTCCTTAAAAAATGTGCAATATCCAACTTTCGTAATAATGACAAAAATTTCAGAAACGCAACTAATAACGTGAAAAAAAAATTTTTTTTCATCAAATTATTGTAGTTTCGATAAAAATCGATCAAACTTTAATTATTTGAAATAATTGAAAAGTGGACATTTATATTTCATTTACAGAGGCTCATGAAACGTAAACGACGATTTTAGCTGAAAATATAGTAAAGTGTGGAAAAGTCGTAGAATTTTTTTAAAGCTGTTGATCTAACTAAGCTTTGTAAAGAAAATAAAAGATGTTTTAGTATTAATTTCTTTTTTGAAGAAATTTTTAGTGATCATTTTTACTCAAGTGACAAGTATTTGAATATTTACACCTTTTTTTAAAGTAAAAATCTTATTGACAAAAGTATCTTTAATTTAAAAGAAACTAGAGTTCAGCTGCATAGGGGGGGCGAAGCCCCCCTGGTATAATATCTGGGGGGGCGATCGCCCCCCCCCCCCCGTTGTCGGCGCCGGTGCCTACTTCAATAAGTGATAAATTCAGTTATTTATAAATTTATAATATTGTTTTTGTATGATGTTATTACTAAATATATTGGTGATATATTATTTTAATATGAGTGGGTTAGCTTTTTTATTAGTAGTGTCCGACCGAACATTCGGCTTCGGCTTCGGCTTCGGCCACCTTCGGCCAAAATTTCACCTTCGGCTGAATAATCGGCTTCGGCCAAATTTGGGCCAAAGGTTTGGCCGAAGCCGAAGGTTGAATTATATAGTATAATATTGTACAGTAAAGTCTTTTTATATGCGGTAAGTACGTTCCACAGAAAACCGTATATAAAATACTAGCGGAATCCCGCGGCTTTGCTCGCGTAAAATTCGAAACTAATTAGAACCCTGCATACGTGATAGGGGATGACATATTACAAATTTTGATATTGATTTATATTCATTACCTTTATAGGGTTTTTTTTTATAAAAACGTAAATATCTCGGATCTTAGTTAAAAATTGTAAAAACTAACCCCCTGTCTACCCTCGCCAGTAGGGGTTGAATATCGAATTTTTTTATTGAAGATTATTTTGCCCGACTCCACCATTATAACGTAAGCAGCTAGGCAGATAAACATATTAAAAAAACAGTTATGAAGATAAATATATCAAAATTTTACCCCCCCCCCCCTCATTCCCGTAGAGATGGAATTTTCGAAACTGATATTTGTCTTGTAGAATACCTACTTGAGCCATGTTTCATTCGGTGAATACCAAAAAAAATGTTTTACACATTTTTTCACCCCCCTAACACCTTAGGGGTTAAATTTTGGGAAATGCTGAAATAATCGTTTCATTATTTATACTGTAGAGATTGTTCGATAAGTTTCAATTGAATGCGAATTAAAAAAAATCTTTTTTTATATAAACTTTGACACCCTGTTTTAACCCCGTAGGGGTTGAATTTCGAAAAATCCTTTCTTAGTGGGTGCTTACATCGTAAAAGGAAGGCACCTACGAAATTTCACGTTTCTAGGTCCAGGGGTTTGGGCTGTACGTTGATATATGAGTGAGTGAGTGAGTGAGTGAATGAGTGGTTAAGGACAAACTCTTTTATAGATATAGATTACACAAAAAAGACATAGCGCACGTTATAAAGTTAGAGATAGATACATAAATACACTAAAATGCAAAATTAACGGATCAATAAATTTTTCAAATATTTTTAGGTATTTTTAAATAGCTGGATCTCCGCGAAAAATGGTCGTAGAAGAGTTTAAAAAAAACTATTTTAAAGCTTGAACGTTCTAGTTTTTCAATCATTTATTGAAAATTTTATTAACCTCCTTTTTTAAGATGAATTTTTTTTTAAATTATATTAATTTTGAGAGGCTCTACAGGACATGCAATTTTTTTTTGGTCATATTAAATAAAGGACTGTTGTAAATCCGACTTTTTTCCAGGGGTTACGATTAAATCTTCGAGTTAGTTTAACTCTCGAATAACTCACGATCGAAACGAGTATCGATACCTGTAAGAGCAGAAGATAGGAGAGTAAATATATTTGTGCTCTTCAACGATTTAATCTTTCGAGGATTAAATCCTTAGTAGGAACCTTTTAGTTTTGCTCCTCTATGGATTTACTCTACGTACCAACCGTCTACCTGCGATCGCACTGTATGCGGCTCTTGCTTAGTATTCATTACCAACAGAGTTTTATTTGAATGAATCGCTAAAAGATTAAATCTTTAGAGAGTTAAACATCGATGATTTATATACTTTTACTCCTTATAAGAACCCGCTCTTCGAATGTGCAAAATTTATTAGTAATTAGTAGTTCAACGAAATCAAAAAGTTGAAAAATTATAATATATGTAGAGAACAGAATAATATATCTACATAAATATTTATATTTTATTTATTTATAAAATATTTTTTTATTAATATTAAGGTCAAACTAAATTTTGTTTAATTTAATTATAAATTAAAATTTAAAACACCAGTGTTTTTATTTCATAATTTAAGCTTATATTTCTTATCTTTATCTACTTAATCTATTTCATAGACACGGTTATAAACAAGTAAAATGTGATAGTAATATAAAAGTAATTCAATACCGTTTTCAAAAAGTTTTTTTATAATAATATACGCATAAAAAATAAAAATAATATAATTGAAAACAATATATACAAAATATAAACTCTCAAGGTTTTACTTATGAGTTAAACTATAGTGCAAACTCACTCCAAGGTTTAACTCAAGGAGCGATTCAGTAAAGATTTCTTCTGGCTGAATCGCTCGAGGATTTAATCCTCATAGACTGGTTTAGGTTTCGCTCCTGAGTTCATTCGGTCGAGTATAGTACATTAGAATTTTACTACGATTCAATCCTTGCTAGAACGATGCATGTTCTCATCGTCATCGAAACTATGCTCGTCGATAATGAAAACGCTCGCTCTCAGATTTAAAGTAAAGGAAGATTTAATCTTCAGATCTCAACCCCTGCTTTTTTCTTTAATTTAATTAATATCAAAGAATTGGCAAGGACAAAATATTTTTACGATTTTTTAAATTTTTAATGACAAAACGTTTACATATTTGAATTCCTTTAACTGACAGCTTTTATTTGATAGGTACCCCACTTGAATTTGGATAAAATATCGTACCGCATAAAAAGATACGCTTAAAAAGAGACTCGACTGTATACTCGTATTCTTATATAGATATTTAGAAGTGAAGAGTAAAAAAAGATCATTCATTATTCATTTAAAAACAATTTGTGAAAAAAAATTATAATTAAAGGCGAAAAAAAAACCTTCGGCTTCGGCCGAAGGTTACAAGAAAAGCAGAAGTTCGGCTTCGGCTTCGGCTTCGGCCAAAAACTGACCTTCGGTCGGACACTATTTATTAGTCTATTAAAAAGAAAATAATTTTTGTTTTGTTTTCTTTAAATATAAACATATTTTATTATAAATAATGTTTGACTACAATGCATACATATTATAATGCTTGAGATTTATTTCCTATTTTTACATTCAGAATAGCCAATAAAAAATTTGAATTCAAAATTTATTATAAAATACTTTTTTTCATGCCACAAATAGAACGTTCGTTTAACTTGTAATGGCAAAAAATACATTTACCTCGGGTTGCACAATTCAAAATAATTCACGATTAGTTAATCAGTTGTTTTCAATCAATGATTAATATTTATTCTCAATTTATAAATGAACAATTCACTAAATATTACGATTTTTTACCTTATAATATGTAGGTATCATAACCGTGATTGTTTTATAGAATTGACGTGATACTAATGCTTTGAAAACAACTGATTAACTAATCGAGAATTATTTTGCTTTGTGCAACCCGAAGTCTAAATTTATTATAATAATTTATAATGAATATATTTACGTATTATATATTACTGTACATATTTTGTTTATAAGCTTCGACAAGCGATCCGATGGATGACACTGTTTTTACATTTTAATGACCAGTTTAAATGTACGGATGATTTAGCGATGCGCTACCTTATACCCCATTGGTTCCAATCGCAGTCGCTGTGATTCTCGTTGGCAAGGGCAACGACAGCTCCAAGGACGGACGTACGGACTCAAGTATATCACTTCCTACAACATACACATACATATACCTATACATTCACACATACTATCGCGGTGCTAACAACTAAACTTATACGTATAGGTACACTAGTATAAACATTGTACTTGTTTTATATTATGTTTTCATAATGTAGTCTAATATTTTTATCATGATAAACAATAGGAAATAAAGTTTGCTTTAAAAATTTTATTTGAACTAAGCCAAAAAGATTAAATTAACAAATAGGTAGGTAGTTTACAAAATCGATATTAAATAGAAAAATATTTACGAGCAGACTGCAGATATTAAAATAAATGTTTCCTGACAATTATGAAGAACTCAAATACCAAAATTACTCAATTAACGAAAACTATAATTTTGACAACTGAGCCTGTCAAATATACAGGATATTAAAAAGTACCGAAACCTAATATGTTTCAACAAGCTATTATCAATAGATATTTTTACTGTACATACTGCTTTATATATACAGGATGAGTCATATCAGGTGGAACAAACTTGAACTGTTCATATAAACATGTGTCCGGAAACTCTTTGTTAGGGAGCTACAGACACCCAAAGATTGAGCTTAAAATTAGTTTTTATTTAATATCTGGAGTACTCATTGTGATACGATACAGTTATGAGATTTGATATCCAGTTTAGTATTAAAACGTGATATCGATTTCCATTATTAAACAATAATAATTTAGATCAGGAGTTTATAGGGCCATTGGACCCTTTGATTTTTACCTACTATTTTTATGTTCTTATTTTTTTCCTATATTTGTCATACTATGCTACAAAATACACAAAAATATATTTTGTTAATTTATCATAAGATCAACCGTTTACAAGAAATACTTTGATAAAGATAGTATTGCAGACATTAACTTAATACAGATGCTTCAAATTACACAAAATAAATTAATATTCTTGTTCTAGGATTCAAATAAGAAAAAAGTTTATGTAAATATTAGTCTTAAAATGAGTCCTTATAGAACTATAGCCAGTTGTATTACTGTAATACGTAAGTTTACTAATTAGACTAAATAATGATACTTAAAAATTGTTATCTGATGATAAAGATGCATAGTTGATTTAAATAAGTATTGTTTGATAATGGAAATCTATAACACGTATTAATACTAAACTGAATAACAAATTTCATAACTGTATCACAATAGGTTATCCAGATATTAAATAAAAACTAATTTTAGGCAAAATGTCTGTAGCTCCCTCACGCAGAGTTTCCAGACACATGTTTATATGAACATTTTTGTTTAAAATATTTTTTTCGATCAACTGCTCAAGTTTGCTCGACCTGATATGACTCAACTTGTGTATGCTTACATCTTCTGGACATTTGTTTCGCTTCTGAAAAAGACCACGAGATGTTGGTTGAAACTTCAAGTGCCGTTAAAGTGCAATGTTTATAATGTTAAAAAACCGCGAAAGTATATAGTGCAGGTGCCAAAGGAAGTTGAGTATGCAAAATGTGAGAACCGGCAACTATGCTCAAATTCATTTACCTGTGACAACAAACAAACAAAAAAACATGTTGCCGGCAGCATTGTTGGTCCCTTTCCCTTTTCCCTTCCATTCTTGTACGTCTTGTATAGAGAAAATAAAGGGTACTTTTTAGAATATGTTAAGGGAATCAAAATAAAAGTCTCCACCAAAATCCAGCTTGGTCGGAATTTTTTCATAGTAAAAACGTCTATTCCCTGGACTATTAACGGGATGGAGTGTAAAAAATAAATGGACCAATAAACGTCTTGGTAACATCCAGAATCATAATCTGCAAGCTTTTTTAAGTTCAAAACTATGCTCAGAATGCGGTCCTCATATTTTGCACACTCAACTCCATCCAGCGCCCGGTCTAATACGTTCAAAAATATAATGAAATTATACATATTCAATTAGATTCTTTGAAAAAAAACAAGCACTTTCAAATTGGGTAGAAAACCTATAGGGTAGTTCTTTTGAAATTATAATAAAGTATTTGATATGTTTCTCGCATACGCGGTAAGTAAACATGATATGAAAATTATCTAGTACGATCAGTCACCAACTGTGTTATATTAAGTTGAAATATCATTGATCTTAATTCCAAAACAAATCCATAGATAATATTATTATCACAGAATTAATACTCCGTTAGCTCCTTAATAATACCGGACATAAGAAACAACAGTTTCTCCGTTTTCCAGTAGTTCATATATTATAATTATGTTGGTTTTTTTTTCTAGAAAAGTAAGTTTTTTAAGGAATACTGCACGTTCACATATATTGAATGTAATTGAATATATATCACTATATGTGTTTGCAATGTTCTGATATGTGCATTGTGTATCTATCTATAATAATACGACAATAAAACAACAGTGCCAATGAAAATACTCGTTGCAAAAGGACGTCCAGTGCAGTGTTGTAAATCGGAATTCTTCAGTTTTTAATATAGTTTAATCAATGTTTTACGACTATGATGATTCATTGAAATATCGGCATTCAAAAAAACTAAGTGGTTGACGTTGTTCTTTACATTTATTATCAATGAAAACAATAAAAAAACTATCATTATATAAGACAGTGGTCCCCAACCTTTTTATACCTAAGAGCATATTCTAGAATACTGGTCGGGCGGCGGGCACCATTTATTTTTTCAAGGTGCCTGAATCAAAATCGCGATTTTGATTCAGGCACTCTGGCGTTTCTCACGCCTAAACTAACTTTTTGATGTAAAATTTTGTAATCTACAAAAAGGCATTTTTTCATATATTTCTTAGTTCCTACGTAAGCTGTGACTAGTAAAAAATGCTATTCTTAAAACTTTGATCTTTGTTTATATATTGTGCAATGTTTGATATACCAATGTTTTTTATTAACAAATCTGCATCAACCAAATATTTTTAATTTATCTTTAGAATTAATGTAAGTGATTTTTGTAATTGCGTATAACTAGAAAAAGATTAAATGGTTATATATTTTTCTGGCTGTACTTTACGGTACCTATACGTTAAATTTGAAAAAAATAAATGTAAAATGATATAATATATTTATACACAAATATTTTTTCAAATTAATACGCTGTTATTGAAAACTTAATTTTTTTATCGTTCACAGTCAGCGGCGGGCACACGTAAAACGCTCGGCGGGCACAATGGTGCCCGCGGGCATAGGGTTGGGGACCACTGATATAAGACCTTGATTCTCAAACAGTGCTGCAGATGAACTAATACTGATATTTTTTTACCATCAATACAAAAAAAATATTTTAATTAATGTTAAGAGTGCATATTATCTTTTGTATACGAACCGTTTAGTAAAGAAAATAATTAATAAATTCAACAAATATAAGACAAAAAAATATTTTTTTACAAAGAAAATAAAGACTCATACTATTCAAAATAAAATATTTATGATTTTTTTGCATGAAATATGTTCTTCAATACTCCGGTAACAAAATTGACAAATCGACAAAAAGTGTACATATGTAATATTACACAATTTTTAACCTGTGTACTTTAAATTATATGATTTCAAAACAAAACATATATTTTTAATTGCTTTTTGTGGGATGCACATTAGGTGTGTTTTATTAACGATCTAATGTAACCTGAAGGATACTCAAAACAATCACGCGATTTTAATTTCAGCTTGACTAAAGAACAATTCGAGTTGACGAGTGGGTGGACATTGATTCTCAGCAGCCTTCTAGATCATTGTAGCACTGAGAAAGTATTCTTGAATATTTGTTGTTATTTATATATAAATATAAAATATTATATTTATAGTATGTTATTTCTGTCGGAAGCTGACACTAGGTTTTTTTATATCATCTAAAAGAGTTTTAGTCATTGTGCTAAAATTTTTCCCTAGAATTTATCCAAAAATAAAATATCTGTTCCTTAAACTTCTGATGCCGAAATTCGGCGCTGAACAATTTTTTTTATACATTTCTATTAATTTCTTCACTATTGATGATACTGAAAATATACATGCTTTTTGTTTTTATCATATCAAATACAACAAAAAACTTTTCTTTCGGTAAAGTAAATACACATTTCATACTTATGCAATTTTATTTTTTATTTTATTTAAAAATACTTGTAATTTTATCACATAGACCTTGGGTTGCATAAAGCAAAATAATCCACGATTAGTTAATTGGTTGTTTTAAAACCATTATTACGACAATTTCAAAAAAAAACAATCACGGTTATGATACATTTTATAAGGAAAACAATAATCATATTTAGTGAATTGTTCATTTACAAATTGAGATTAAGTTTAGAATTAACATTAATCATGGGTTGAAAACAACCGATTAACTAATCGTGGATTATTTTGCTTTATACAACCCAAGGGAAGTCTTTGTTATGTTTGAATTAAAGTTTGAATACCAATGAAGTAATTTTATTATATTACACATTTGTTTGTAAGATTGGTTACAAATAGTCAAGGTTTTTCCATAAAAAATAAATATAACATTTATGACGTTTTATAAATATTAACTCATTTGCGAAATATATTTTATTATTTTTATTATTTAATTTCATAAAATGTAATGAAAAACAATATATTATATTTATTAATAACTATTTATACAAATATATGAAACTGACTAACTCAGCTTTTTTCGATGATTTAATTTTTGTAACCAAAATATTTTTATGATTTTGAAATGTATCTATACTTTTACTGTTTATTTCTTTTAATTGCTAAATTATAGAATTTATGTATTATAATTGTAAATACGAAAAGGGTTATTTTATCTGTTTTCCAATTTTACTCGCTGTGATTTTTTAATCAATATTAATAGGTATGTATATGTATAAATATAGTCTATTGCTTACATCGTTTTATAAATACATCTATTTTCGTAGTTTTTAAAAAACGGTACCTCTGTTCTGACACGAAAACTACTGAATCGATTTTTATGGAACTTTCACCGAAAGTTTAAAAATAGTTTAAGCTATATATGATAATTGTTTTCCTGTAGGCTTGTATACAAAAAATTCACTATTGATATTTTTTAATAAAAAAAATCAATGTATGTCTAGTTCCTCCTGTAGATTGAAATTAAATATTTTCATATTCTCATGAGAAAATTTTTAATAATAAAAATTATATTAAATTACACTAACTTTATTTGTAAATAAATAATAAACATAACAATATAATAATATTTAACAAATAAAATAATTTAGAGAATACGACCCCAACTTGAAGTAAGAAAAAGATGTCATGGGTGGGAGAGAGAAAGGGCGTGTTCTCTGATACCACTAATTGGTTTCTCATGATTGTTTATATTGATGGAAAATTGCAAAATGATTACATTGATTAGAAATGTAATTTGTATATACGCCTCTATTATTTTATGTTTAAATGATTTTCCAACTTCAAAACTAGCATTCAATGATTGGCTTGTAGAAAACGCGTGGAAGTAATATTGATATATTTAAAGAATTTAAACACGCAAAATCTATTAGAATAAATACAATATTATTCATTTATCCAACTGACTTTTAATCTCTAGCAGTTTAATCATTAATTAAATACACCTTGTCATTTATAATAATTTTTATACTATAATTATACCTTTCTTGTATAATACAGTTTTCCGTATCATTAAATAATATTTTATAAGTTAATAACTGAAATAGGCTGAACTAAAACAAAAACACTAAAAAAATAAACAAACTTTAATTTCCGAAAATATAATTCTGGATATTCCAAATTTAAATTTTAAAACATTTGAGACCCTCATAAAAAGTACTTAAATTGAATCATATATTATTACACCAGCCTATTACAAACACCAGTGTTTAATACCTACATATAATTAATAATCGAGTATCTCACTTTCGTAGAAAATCAGCTACCAAATAAGAATTGTTATTATCGAGAAAAAAATTGTTTCTTATAAAATCAGAATCGATAACTAAAATATGACCTACTTGCATTTTCATTTCCCTCAACAAACACCAGTTGTTTCATCGAAAACCTAAAAGAAATATAAAATTTAATGATTCAATGTTCATATTTAAATTAATATCTTCTTTATATAACCTACATAACATTTTTCTCTGAACCTCAATAGTTTCGTAACAATCGCTTAATTAGGGCAATAAAACGTATCAAAAATACAACAATAAAATTGTTATGGTCGGATATAAGCATAAAATTTCTCTCTTGCTTGTAAACAAAATGTGATTTATTTAACTTTCGATTATTCTCAACATAAAATATATAGGATCATTACTGAGATGATATTTTATTTCAAAACTTTAAAAATAAAATTGTATAATACAAATTTTATTTGTAAAGACACTTGCGGATATGGTGTAACATTCGGATTTGTACAGATTTCAATTAATTAATAAAAGAAAATTGTACAATATTAAACAAAAAAGGAAGAGAAATCTTGTTGATTGATTTTATCAATAAATATTACCTATATATTATTTAAAAGGTAACCAGGAATATTATAAGTATATACTTACATTTACTCACTATAGTCACTAGTCACTATTTACTATTATCTTCTTCTTAGTGTTCGCAGTGCCAAACGAAACACTTATGGAATCATTTATGGTATCTGTCCGTCACAGGCGTTTTTTTTAGAAACTATTCGACGTAAAAATTTTAAAATTAGCACAAGTAGTAATCCAATAATAATTATAGACGTGAAGTATGAAAAGTTGAATTTTCATTCTGCAGGTTAATTTCAGAGGGTAAATTTGGAAATGGAAAAAAATTCAAGAGCATCTTGTAGGATGTCAAATAAAAGCTTCTTAAGGCACGAATTCAACAATATGATATTGTTATATTTTTCAATCTTTTTTGGGAAAAATGCTGTCCATAAAAAGGATCGCTCAAAAAAATTTTACATTGAAAATTTGGTGAAATTCTAACGAGGAAGCACTGTATAATCACATGGCAAGTGTTTTTTTATATAAACTATCTTATATACCTAACCAGGGATCAACAAATCCGAGTACTTTTGGATTTTAGTAAAATTATTCTTAGAAATGTATATTTAATCTAAAAAGCCTTTATATAATAATACTGTATACCTGGAGTTTGTGCTGAAATTAAAAATAATTTCATTTTTGAGGCGGACCTGTACCGTTTTTGCCTAAAAAATAAAATTCGCTACGATTTGCTGTGCCCTGTATACAACAATAGGGAAATCACATACAGTTTATTTTTTCGATGGAGAATGTGGTATTTTTACAAAAATATATTCTTAATTTTTAATTTTGCTAAAACCGAACAATTTATCTATTAATATATCAATAAATTTTGTTTAAATGACATCAATAAACCAGGATCTCTACACAGAATCTGCATGATATGCGGGTAGTGAAACAATCAATCAAAAGTTGACACATTATTAACTAAGAACATCATAAATTTCAATAAATAACCTTAACCTATTTTCAGTTATGAAACAGGAATGACCAAAAAGTTAAATATTCAAAAATTAATAAATTATATTCTTTTATCTCTGCATCGTTTACTTATATAAGTTGTACAAAGTATAAAATCAATTTAAAAATATTTGTGATTTTATATCTAATTTTATCTTTATTTTTGACAATATGCCTATTTTTTACTGCAAAAACATTATAAATAAATTGGTATTTATATTTTTATGTTTATTATATCAATAAAATTAAAAATCAATATTAAAGTTATTATTAAAATAAGTAGGTAATTGATTTTGTAATTTATTTTCAACATTTAAATATAAAATATTAGGTATCTGCTTGCAAATTTATCCGTAAAACTGTTAATTGTTAAGAAATTAATTCGTGTATAGTTGATTTGCGATCATTATTTACTGCATTTAACTAATTTTGATGGCATTTATAATACTTAGGTACTCGTTTTTGTGCATTATATAAAAAATGTTTACAAAATAATATTTATTCCACTAGTTATAGCTGAAACCAACACTCTGTTGTATATTTAACTTTAATCACGTTCAATATGTGTACATTTTTTTTTAAATTAAGTCGTACAATCATATCCTCAAAACAACAATATAGGTTCTCATAGAATAAGTAACAATTGAAAAATCCCAATAAATTTAAAGTATTATACATATATATTAGCCCTTTTAAACCGAATAACTCTTGTTTTGCTAAAGCACCCACCGATATACGTATGTAATATGTATGTAAATGTTCATTAATGTGAGTACAATGCGATAAAAGCTCTGGGCGAGCAGGTAGTGTATTATGTTAACAAAAAGTTTGTATTTTTTTATATTAAAGAACACCAAAATTTTTTCCTAGCTAGACTTTTGATAATAACATTTTTTCTACAAAAAAAATTGATAGTTTCCAACATAATTGCAAAAAACTTAATTTTAGCCCCTTTCACCCAATATACAAAATTTTGAGGGTGTGCTATTGGTGTAGACTTTTGGCCCACACTAAAATATTGCTTATATGTATTTTCTCCTTTCATATTCTAATTTTACTGGGCTATATGCACCGAAATATGAGCTTATTATACTTTCCAAAACTCGGATTATCTGAAATTTTAGACACTGAAGATTTACTTACAATTAGTATGATCTTTTTTTATATTAACCTTGAGTTTGTTAATTTTGAACTTAATAATAAAAAAAACTTGGATTTATATTTATTATATTTATATTATTATTATTATATTTATATATTTATTATATTTATTAGAAGTTTTGTTTAATATTTGTTTAATATTTGTTTTTAAGGCTAATGTCATATTATTTTATCCGTAAAAGTACCTACTGGTATACCATACTATATTTTTTTATGTAATGTTTCATTTAACTTATTATAATTTGTTAACAAACCATTACGATAAATGAAAATAAACAATAAAGTAAATTATTTTTGTTAAAAAAATAATGAATGAATATTTCTACATAAGTATCGGAAAAGTGTAATTAAAATAATGAATCTCGTCTTTTTAATTCATGTTTATTAAACTATTTTATAACACAATGGGATTTCAGTATATTCTCCTCATTTTATACATTTATTAGTGTTTTATAGCGAATTAAATAACTATTAATGTTCTTTAATAATTCAGTTTGATACAAAGAATTGAATTCGAGATAAACATAGAGCTTTTATAGCTCGTACAATTAGTGATGGCATTGTTTACACGCTTTGTATAGTAAATTCGAACAAATTGAACAACCAAAATACTCAATCATAAAAAGTATACTAATTACATTTTTCAATGATAGTTAATACTTTTTTTAATTAACTACAATTTGTTAAATCTAATGAAATTTTATGAATAACCATTTCAAAAAAATTTTATGGAAAATTTCATCACATTTTAAATACCACTTGAAGATAATTTAGACAATGTGCATAATATGTATATCTATGTAAATCTGTATTTTGATTTTACGAGTTTGTAGATACATCGTTTTAGCAGTTTTTTGTTAATTTTAAAAAAAAATATGTGTGTCTGTTTGTTCTAAACCGAGGCGAAAATTAACATACCGAATTTGATGGGATTTTTACCGTTTGAAAGCCTAAGACTCCAGGATTAGTTTAAACTAATAGATATTTTCTAATAAAAATGCCTATACTATAAATGTAATAAAAAAATCAATTTATATTGAAAAAATTTCATACTATGAAAAAAATTACAATTTGTATTTTTTCTAATAAAAATGTACAAATTTAAAAAAAATCAATGTTACTTGAAATTATGAATAATTAGGTCAGGCACGTATAAAAAATATTGATCATTAATATTGTTTTAATAAAAATGTATAAACATAATTTGATTTGAACATTAAAGCTGTCAATGTCACGGGAAATTGCTAGTCATTAAATTTATGTTTTAAAATTAAAAATGATCAACGCCACAATCTGTTATAAAATCAATTAAATCTAATTTTTCAAATAACTATGGGAAATAAATATTGAACAACTTTTATAATGTTTTAAAAGGTTCCTATAAAAACTGGAGTATTTATTAAATCGAATAAATTAGGATATTTTCCGCATTCATTAAATACTTTTAATTTATATAATTTATCGAATTTGACTTATATTTCATGAAAAAATAAAGGCGTGTTGATAAAATTGGCATATGCCTACACACAACTCTCGCTCACACGTGATTTGCAGTACATTGTAACTTGTAACAAAACAGTTGATTGAAAATATACGCAATTATATTTTTATCTTATGTTAATTTCACGAATGTAAACGTTTTGCTTCATGACAATTTCGGAATGTAAATTTCTATAAATAAATATTTTAATTATATATAAATTCACGTTTAAAATGCACCAAATATATTTGAGTTATTTTTAAAATAAATTACATAAAAATATTGATTTACGCAAATTAACAAGTGATAAAGATTTCACATGAAATAATAAAACTTCAATTTTGAAATAAAAAAATTCGTTTCAAATTATTAAAAATACATTGTTTAATGCAATATCATTTTTCTATTTAAACGTGTAAAAAAATATTTATTACTCCATTAGAATAAAATAAAACCAATTAATATAATTAACAGCTATAATAGTACCCCGTATGACGTATGCAGTTGCACATTAAAATAATACCGTTAAGTACAAACATAATAATTATTATTAATATTTAGTAGTCAAAGATTATTATTATTATTCATATTTTCTTTGTATATTCTTATACCCAAACTATCAATAGTAATCAAAATTAATTAGCATTTCTTCTAAGAACATTTCACGTTGGGATTATTTTTATTTAAAAATTTTCAAACTATTTAATTTTATTATTATTTTTTCATTCATTCTGCAAAAATTCCATCTTGCATTCACAAAAAGGACAAAATACAGGACGTGTTGTAAATGAACAGGATCTTAAACAAACATATCCTCTTTAAAGGACCCTCATAATTCCAACAGGTAAAATGAACATCGCAAATATAAATGCATAGGCGCCAACAGTCAAATTAAACCGTTTAGAAATAATTTCATTTTTATACCTATAAATGGTAACTAACTACCTACATATAAATATTACATTATTTGCTTATTATAACTGCAAAAAAATGATTATATGATCACCTTATATGAATTTTTAATTTTTGGATATAATCATAAAAATAGGTACGTGTATGATTTTTACATTTCTTTATTAGTCTCCTCTGAAATGATATTTTGTATAAAATGAAAAAAATGTAAATATCCTTATAAATCATCAATTTAATTTTTGTTAAATTTACAATTTTTGCACTATATTATTGCCCAAACTCAGAAGGGTAGCTAAGGTTCCTTGTACCCTCGGCAAGAACCCGTATATTAAAAAAAAATCTTTTATATAGGACAATCTCCATTGGGACCTTCTTCCCCAGCGGGGGCATTAAAAACACCTCTGCCCAAACTATAATGTACCTATTGAAAAATTTCACTAGTTGCAAAAACCGACTACACAGAAAAAAACTGTATTATACCAAGAAAACCTTGTTTTGTATATAACGAAAACAATATTTTCCTAATATAAGAAACATACTCTTAATCCAACTACGTTATTCCTTTCTACCAGTGTACACTGGTAAAAAGGAATTCTCAAACCAAGTAAACCTTGTTTTGTATATAACGAAAACAATATTTTCTTAAGATAAGCAATCTTAAGAAAATATTGTTTTCGTTATATACAAAACAAGGTTTACTTGGTTTTGAGAATTCCTTTTTACCAGTGTACACTGGTAGAAAGGAATAACGTAGTTGGATTAAGAGTATGTTTCTTATATTAAGAAAATATTGTTTTCGTTATATACAAAACAAGGTTTTCTTGGTCCAATACAGTTTTTTTTCTGTGTATACTTTCCTCCTCATTTTGATAAAAGTAAGTTAAAAATAAAATGCATAGGTATTACGCAAAACTTATTTTTTTAAATTAACTTGTGACTTTTCATAAAATAACATTCATATATTGTATCATATTTATTCTAAATAAAATTATTAAATCAGAATTTCTGTTCTGAATAATAAAATCCTTGGAACAAATGATATTATTTCAATGGTTGTTACAAAAATTACAAAAATTTATTAACTTACAAACACATGTTAAATTGAACCGAACTATTTTCTTTGGTTCGGATTGTGAATTAAATAGAAAATATAATGGGGCATTTGGTTTAAGTAAATGAAATCAATTTGTATAACTAAATTGAACACTTGATCCCCTTGTTAACATTTTAACGCGGCTCCTATTGCTACACGAAATCAAAATCCAATTTGTTCATTGGTAAACATGTACAAGTGTGACCTAAAATATCTGCACCTAAAAGACTTTTTGTTATCCGATATTTATTATATTGCATTTTCAATACATGATTTTTTTAAGTGCTAATTTATAAATTTCGAATTACGTGAGAATGTTTATTTTTTCAACTGATTTTGTTTAATTTCTATTATATTTTATTTTACAAAAACAAATGCCTTTTAGTGTATTTTTCCACTTACTTTTTACACATTTAGGTAAATTTCTTTTATTTCTTCACTTTATTTATTCGAGTATAATAGAAAAACCGTTCACCACATTTAAACAAAGTGAAATGACATGACATGACCCCAAAAACTACCTTATTGACACCCGTCCTTTTTTAAACTAGCAACCTGCCCGCGGATTCACCCGCGTTGTTTTTATGAACATTTATATAATTTATAAAATGTAATGTATTCAGACAAAAGAGACAAAACGGGGTTTTTGACAAAATAGCAACAAACCCTATACATTTTTAACTAAAAAGTGTTTTTAAAACAGCAACTCGCCGTGGCATAATACCATTTTACTGTTAATCAGAAACAATTTTTTACCTGCTATTAAAAAAAAACTTTGAAAAATTACTTTCCACGTGAAAATTATATTATCTGAAATTCACCTTATACACCATATGCATATGTATAAGCAGTTATACAGATAAAAGTATAAATTAAAATAAAGTTTAACACCCTTGCTCCTTCAGGGTTGAATTTCAGAAAATCCTATCTTGTTGGTTGCAAAAAAGAAAGGCCTAAAATTTCACGTTTCTAGATCGAAGGGTTTCTGCTGAATGTAGATGAATCAGTCACTCTGGGCTTTTTCCTTTCAAATTTTCAACCATATACGAGTTATCGTATATTTACATTATTAAAAAAAATACGTTCTTTATAAAATATCCTAAGTACAGCCCTATATGTGCAGTTGTTCACCCACAGTTTGTGGTTACTGAGATGTGTGTATGTGAGTGAAACAGAGATATCGTATATTACCGGTGTTATAGGTGCAACAGAGATAATGACAAGATTTAACAAATTCACAAAAGACGCTGAGCTGGCTTGCATACTTAAACCGAGGTTGGCCAAACGTGATTGTTATGCCATCACGGATCTAAGTCTATTTTTGCCATTTTTGATTTTATTATAATAATCAAAAGTTATATTTACATATCTTTATCGTTTTATTATTTAAATAAAAACACTTAATATTGGGATGAAGTTTTAATTTTTTTAAACAAATACTTTTTTTATAAGTAAGTTTTTTTTTATCTAGAAGATTCCTTTTACTGTTAACCAAATATATACAAGAGCAAAACTATAACAACAAACAAACTTATTAAAATATAAAATAATAGAATAATTAAAACAAAACTTTAAACGATGGAAGTAAAGAATAATCAAATGTATTGTTTTGTTCCTAAATACCTAAATACTAAGGAAATGTAAAAAAATATGTATTATTGTAAATTTTTACAGATTTAAAACAATAGATCGCAAAAATATATTTACTGTATGACCTTTAAATCGCGCGGTGACATTTATTCAAAATTCATCATAACAATATTTTATATTGTATTGTTTATGGTTAAAAATATATCTTTAACAACCTTAACAAATTATATCAATGTAACAATTGCTGAGAAACAATAAGGAAAGAATGTCTTCTAGACAAATCGTCCATAAAACATTTTAGTTATACAGGGTGATTCAGCACTGCCGTGCCAAACTTAAACCGTAGATTAAGAAAAATATTTTAAGCAAAAAACTTCTAATGAACATGTGTCCGGAAATTTTTCGTGAGGGAACTACAGGCCTCCAAAGATTTTACTTATAATGAGTTTTTATTTAATATCTAGAGAACCCTTTGTGATAAAATTATGAAATTTGGTATTCTGTTTAGTATTAATAAGTGTTGTCGATTACTCATATTAACTAGTTATAATTTAGACTAGAGATGTATGGGGTCAGTGGGCCCATGGATTTTAATTTAGTATTTTTTGTTCTTTAATATTTTTATAAAGTTGGGCACTTATTTAAGGTTATATGATACAAAATACACAAAAACATACTTTACTTATTTGTCATAGGATAAACCGTTTTCGAGGAATATCGATGGAAAAGAAATTATGCAGAATTTAACTTAATACGGATGCTTCAAATTACAAATAATAAATTTATATTCTTGTTCTATGATAAAAATTAAGACAAAAAGTTAACATAAGTATACCTCAAAAAATGCATCCTTATCAACAAATAGCCATTTTTAGTTTCGTTTTTTAGTCAAATTATTAAAGTACATAATACAGTATAACAACTGGCTATAGATCTTAGAGGATTCATATTAGGAGGTTTCTTTATATGAACTTTTTTTCCTACCTTTAATCATAGAACAAGAATATAAATTTATTTTTTGTAATCTGGAGCATCCGTATTAAGTTAAATTCTGCATGCTTTCTTTTCTATCGATATTACTCGAAAACGGTTTATCCTATGACAAATAAGCAAAGTATATTTTTACGTATTTTGTGTCATATAACCTTAAATAAGTACTCAACTTTATAAAAAAATTAAAGAACAAAAAATACTAGATAAAAATTGATGGGCCCACAGGCCCCATACATCCCCGGTCTAAATTATAATTGTTTAGTATGAGAAATCGATAACACTTATTATTACTAAACAGAATACCAAATTTCATAATTTTATCAAAAAGGGTTATCCAGATATTAAATAAAAATTCATTTTGATGAAAATCTTTGGTGGGCTGTAGTTCCCTAACCAAAAATTTCCGGACACATGTTTATTGGAAGTTTTTTGCTTAAAATATTTTTCTCAATCTATGGTTTAAGTTTGGCACGACAGTGCTGAATCACCCTGTATGTATTTCTACGGCGTATGTTAATTAATCGATACATTTATTAAATTAGATGAAAATAATTAATTTAATGTTAATACACGTACATGTAAGTTGCTTGTAGTCTTTAGTTTAATTACAATAATAAATTATTCATTGATGCTTATTTAAAATAAATGATACACAAAAACTAGCATAATAAATTCTGGAATGTTATATCGCCAACACTAATAAATTGATATTTTTTATGATTAAAACGAAATAGTCAATTTACTATCATAAATAAGCCAGTATAGGAAAATTTAAATAATATGTTTCTAAAACCTACTATAGATATTTTTATCAACAAGAATTGAAAAGAAGCCAACAAAATTGTATTCTGAATACGCACCAGTTTTTCATTATAAAAGAATTACTATACGTATATTATAAGTCTCTCACGTATAAAGTTTAAACACGTCAACGTGAATACACCTAAACACCCTTACAACTTTCAAAGGGGTTGCGACAGATTAATAAAATATGTACCTAATGAGAATAGCATGTGTACATATTGTACATAGACATTATTACACATTGATTTTTACTCGTACTTATTTTGATTACATGCACTATTGAATTTGATTTGAAACTTGAGTACAGGCGCGTATTCATTGTATGAGGTTAGGTGATGCAGTATTTTCAAACACTCATATAATTTAATATTTATTATAAGCTTCAAAGTACATTTCTTACATGGAGATAATTTCACAAATTATTTTTTTATTCATTTTAAAAAATCGTTTCTTTTTTAACAAACAGTTTTCCGTCTCTTGAAAACATTCATTTACAATTAATATTTAATCATATTTTTGTAATATTGTCATTTAATAATTAATAAATGCACAGTTAATGCACATATTGTTAAAATTTAATCGGGTTTACAAATTAAATAATATCATGTAAGTCAGTATTACCATGCTTTATTAATTTTATTCGACTCTCCCATAAAAAATTTCAAAAAAGAAAAGAAAAATAAGTAGATATATATGTATAGTACTTACCTACACTTCTAAATTTTCAAAATAAGTTTCTGAATAAAAAATACATAAACATATCGATTATACTATTATTCACAATAGTAAATTCATTAGAACAATTTGAACTTATTACTATGTATATTACAACCATTATACAAAAACAATCAATCGAAAAATTCAAAAGAGATTTATAGGAGACCAATTAATGTCCTGTATTATAAATAGTTTGCTCGTGATCAAAACTAAACCAAAATATTTCTACGAGAAATTATTTTCAGTGCGATTGACAACTGTGTTAAGTAGTGTCTTCATAGACCAAATCCATATATGGGTAAGAGAAGCCAATACCCTGTAAAATGATTTTTTTATATAATATCGAGCATAAGAGATGAATTAATAAATAATGTTTTTTTCATAAAAAATAATTCACTAATTTAATATTCTAATAAGGAGAAAAAATTAACAAAACGTGAAAGTTATTAACTTGGTACTATAGTATTTTCATTTAACCCTTAGCTGCGACTGTGGGGTACCAGGCGTCCCACATTTTTTCAACTTTAATGTAAGCTGTTTAAATTTTACAAGGTTTTAAATTTTTTTTAAATATTAAATATTATACTTATAAGAGGAATTTTATTGAATTAAAATATTCAATAGCTTACGAGTAGTTAGTATTTTAGTGTCTGGGATACGAAGTGATCCCATTGTAGCAGGTATGTTATTCTGGAGAAGTGAAGTAGTTAAGGGTTAAAACTATTTAAACTACAAACACAGGTAAAACTTAAATATAACCGTAAACTAACGTTTTCTGGTGGGGAAAGAAGCCAGAGCGAAAATATACTTTTAGAAAAGATGGAGTTCGTAAAACCTTACGAATCCTTACGTGGAGTTAGGGGGTGGGTCCAAAGCGTTATTTACATATGATGTTTTTTCTAATTAACCATTTAAAAATAAATTTAAAAACCTTGCGTAAGAAAAAGAAGAGGGTCATTACGTAATTAATGAATTCTCCTTAAAGTAACTTCATACGTTTAAGGTAACGTTAAGAGTAGCCCCCATTTTTTTATTAGAGATATCCTTGTTTTATTATTATTTTTAATAATCTTTTCCCTTTTTAAAGGTAAGTGCAATAATAATATAAATTCTTCAAAGGTAAAATAAAAAACATTTTTTTCTACGCAGCCTGAATCGAGTATTTACATTTTTTTACTGCAATTACGGCCCTTAAAATTTTTTTTTTCGAAAGTACTTCTCAAATAATAAAATAATAAGAGACGCACTTAATCATTTCTGCTTATGAACATTTCGCATATACACATAGGGGTAAGTAACGACTTGTGCATTGTGCAGCCCTGTCTCGGCGTGTGATGCGGGGGTCGGGCGGTGGCCGCAAACCTGCTCGGACGAGAGTGTCTTGACTCGCGTTGACCGCTGTCGAGGAACCAACCAGCCACCAGACCGCTGGCTGTGTCTTTCTCAGTCTCGCCACAGTTGTCACGCGGCCTGCACGCTACTCTGTCCGCGTGTGTGTTTGTGAGTGGTGTGCGTGAATGTGCGTAACACACAAGGATGGTGCTAGTTTATTTATTATTGTATTCAAGTGGTGATTGAGTTTTTGTTGTTTATCATTGTTATTGTTTTCTGTTTATTGGATGGAGAGTTGTTATACCGATCGGGAACAAAAGTTTGTATACATTTTTATTACTTTATTATAAATTGTTTATTATATCTGGACCGTTCATATTCCAAATGACTGGCATAAAAAATGCAATAACATTTTAAATTTCATTTATTTCCCATTGAATAAAAAGTTAAGTTAATCTTTTTGGCTTCTGAACAGTCCAAATATTTAATGATATAGTGTAAATGGTGTTTAAAGTTATTCAAATATTTTATGCATATAATGTGCCTATACATAATTATAAAAAAATGTATAATCTATAAAGATATCTAAAACATACTCATAGACGTCATAGACAAATGATCCTTTGGACATAAAATAAACTGCTATGTATACCTGAGACTGGATACATTGATATTGAATATAACCAAGAATTTGTTTTGTTTAGAACATCCACTGATAATTTAAACGGATATTCGACATTCTTGTCACACCTGACTCGTACTTCTCCAGGCATAAAACATTTCATAGAATCTGCTATTATTTTATGATTGATAATGCCTAATTGTGACCACTACGCTAAATTTTCTTTGGATAATAATACCTTCTGAAGATGATATTGCATAAACATATTATGTATAATTATAGACTTGAATTTTCTAAGGAAAGTGGTTTAGAAAAAATAAAAATAATAATAATTTGAACAACAATGAAAACCACGTGGGTATTTTATTATCAGTTATTCAAAAGAGATGGGTTAGATTATATTCTAACCAACCCATTTTCTACGTATATAATTATCTTGAAGATATTAATTTTTTACAGTGGGGTAGCGGTAATTAGGCCCCCGTGATACATACATCTGTACTCTGTACGTATGTTATTAATAATTTATATTTAATTGTAAACAATAACAAACTGTTTGATTACAGACTATTCCACTCGAAAAAATTCTCAAGTATAAGAGGTACTCTACAATTAGGCAACTTTGATAATTGAACACTAGCATACAAACCAAATTCCCAATTACTTCAACCTCCCTATATTTTAAAAAAATTATAAAGTAACCATGGTATCAAAGTGTGCAAAATTGGGAGATACAATAATAATAATAATATTAATAATAATACAATGTATATGGTAGATATTTAGATATATAAAATAGATAGATATATATCATTTCAATCCCAATAAAGGATAACACCCAAACCCTCATTTTGCTACACCTATGAAAGTAATATTAAATTCATATAGATTGGAATTTGTATGAGATAACATTTCTTGAAACATTAAACATTATTTAAATTTCAAATGTTATCATATATAATATAAAAATAACCTTAATTAGTAAATCCTTAGTTATAATTAAAATTATATTCTAAGCATTATTGTCTATTATAATGCAATATATTTTATGGACGTACATTTTATATAATAAATAATTATATTACCTATACACCTTGATAAGAAACAAACATATAGTTTTTGTATGCTTTATACCCCATAGCATTATATTTAAAATAAACGATAATAAATCATAACATAATAATATCTCTAAAGGAAGTAGGTACATTTTCTATAAAATAAAATTTAAATGTTTAGTGACTGGTGTACGGGACAAACGATATTAATAAAATTATAACACTTTGTAGTTTTGTATGTATATTTATTTATTGTTGAAAGTACAATGATGATTGTTGTAAGTTGATGTAATGTTTGGTAATGTAGCGAGCGCGAGAGTACTGCAGCGAGATGTTTACTGTCTTAAGAGCGAAGACCAACTATCTGTTTTAGAAAATGAACTATCCTGTCTTAGGATCGGTAGACAAGGATAGCGATAGATATTTAGAGAAGGGGAACATACCGCGTGAACTTGAAATTGGAAAAAACCCAAAGAAAGGGTCGGGCGGCTTGTCTTTGATTACTGTAATACTGCACTTAAGGTAAATTAGACGATAAGCCGACCGGAAATACCCAAGCGTACGTGTTACTAATAAACTACAGAGGATTAAGAAAGATTAAAGAATTTGCTGAAAAATGTAAAAGTCTAGACACGTTGTAAAAGTAAATAATATTGTCGACAAACTGTCATAAAGGAATAAAAATAGTACGAAATATTAAAAATAAAATTTAAGAAATTTGAACGTGTGAGATGTCGCGAATGTCGCTACAGTACCCCCCTGCCAGTGATTTAAATCACGAAAAATCTATCTGTAGACGGTCCGTGAAGCGGACGCGTCTACCTGACGGTATTCGTCGTCCTCCGTCTGGCTGAATTTCGGGCCGGTGGGCGGGAAAGACTGGAGCTCTTGATGCGTCGTCTGTTTCTTTATTGCGTTCTTCGTCGTTGATTGCGTATTTGTTCGTTCGATAATCTGAGTGCTTGTTGGTTTGTTTGTTGGTCGATTGTCCAGGTGTAGTGATGATGACTGATGGAGCCATAGCGAGATAGTACGGCGTATGCGTTATGAATTGAGTCACGATGAGCTTGTTCGCAAAAGCCTGGGTTGCGTGTACGACGGTGGTTGCGTCGTAGTCGTGGGTCACGATTCGAGTGACTGCAACAACCTCGGCGGCGTGTGCGGCGACGGATGCATCGTAGTCGTGGGTCACGATTCGGGTGACTGCAACAACCTCGGCGGCGTGTGCGGCGATGGATGCATCGTAAACGTGGGTCACGAATCGGGTGACTGCAACAACCTCGGCGGCGCGTGCAGCGATGGATGCATCGTAGTCGTGTGTAATCAGAGAATGGTGTACCTGGTTGTTTGGTGAACTGCGTTTGGTGTATCGTCTGGTCGTGTTGCTTGGAAGCTTGAGAAGTACCTCGATATGTGGCGATGAACCAGAGGCGACCGTGACTGTTAGGACTTGAAACTCAGTCATCTCCAATTGAGAGGTGATATGGGTGAGTAGGTCCAGGAGTCGGTGATTCCGCTTGTCCAATTGTGATAACCAGAGATGTTTTTGAACTCTTGAGACTTGAAACTCAGTCACCTGTCCTTGCGAGGTGATATGGGTAGGTAAGTCTGTGAGTCGTTGTTTTCGCGTGTTCACTGGAATTGCGTCTTGGTAGTCGTGTTCGTGATGATGGTGTGGCGCGATGTCGAAGGGCAGGTGTCGTTTTCGCCATTAATGACTGCCCGTTGTAGTGCCACTTATGAGTCATGGCCGTAAAATTGTTGTATCGAACTTGTTGTTAAGCACTTTGTTGCAGTTTCCGCGAGAGCACTCACTATTGTTTCTGATGCCATATCGTTGTTCATCTCGCTTGTCACTTGGTCGATGGCACGAAACACCGTTTAAAAAAAATTGTCAGTTGCACTATAGTTTGAGTTTGTTGAATGCACAAGTCACTTTTTTATTGTCACTGTCACTATGTAGGTATCACTTCGGTCGCGAAAAAATTACATAGGACGCGGACAAATTACGTCGGGGTCACCACTTTAGTGACTGGTGTACGGGACAAACGATATTAATAAAATTATAACACTTTGTAGTTTTGTATGTATATTTATTTATTGTTGAAAGTACAATGATGATTGTTGTAAGTTGATGTAATGTTTGGTAATGTAGCGAGCGCGAGAGTACTGCAGCGAGATGTTTACTGTCTTAAGAGCGAAGACCAACTATCTGTTTTAGAAAATGAACTATCCTGTCTTAGGATCGGTAGACAAGGATAGCGATAGATATTTAGAGAAGGGGAACATACCGCGTGAACTTGAAATTGGAAAAAACCCAAAGAAAGGGTCGGGCGGCTTGTCTTTGATTACTGTAATACTGCACTTAAGGTAAATTAGACGATAAGCCGACCGGAAATACCCAAGCGTACGTGTTACTAATAAACTACAGAGGATTAAGAAAGATTAAAGAATTTGCTGAAAAATGTAAAAGTCTAGACACGTTGTAAAAGTAAATAATATTGTCGACAAACTGTCATAAAGGAATAAAAATAGTACGAAATATTAAAAATAAAATTTAAGAAATTTGAACGTGTGAGATGTCGCGAATGTCGCTACAAATGAAGAAATAAAAAACGACCTTTTAAAATTTAACTTTGAAATTAAAAACATTAAGTTAAGAAAATTTCAATTTAACCTGGATGATATTCTTTTATATCAGGTCTTCAAATGTACAATGTTTTTACTTGTTTCACACAAATTATTTAAGTTTTGAATTTAAATTCAACTCTGAGAATTCGAACCAATGTATGAAAATGCATGAATATAAATCGCTGTATGAATTATACATGAAGTAGTTATCATGGCATTGCTGAATTTTTTTATTTACGAATCCCCCGACGTATGTTTATAATTTAACTACATTTTGCTAAAGTATATTTAATGTCTAGTTTATTAACATATTATAGCTCTTTTGAATGTACCTATTAATTCCTAAGTTTTAGAACCACTGATTGTATTAAATTACCTACCTGTTGAACAGCATATGAGTTAATATAATTCAATCATACAGATAATGTAGACAAGAATACAAAGAATTCGATTTCCATGTCCAATAAGTTAATACCCAATAAAACATATTGAAAAACAAATCAAAAGAACACATATTCATTGCATAAAATAAAAGAAACAAAGCGTAGGTAGGTATATCTTGTTATACATTCCAACTCTACAAAACAATATTTATATCTTTTTTATAGTATTAGTGATTAGGTATTTATTTTACATTCTAGACAAATTAACGTTACAGTAAATGCTGTGACATGCTTAAATTTCAATTGAGCTATGGCATTCATCATTAATCGAGTATACATATTTATGTTCATAATGCTATTGTTTTTTTTATTATCGTCCAATTTAATTTTTAAGTTGCAAAAGTCTTTATTATGAATCAATTTTTCATCTTTGATTAAACAAATGTTCCTACAAGCATATTTATTTTAAACATACATGCCACAAGGCATGTGCAACAATAAAAAATGTATTTTTTAAAATTACTATGTTCACAGAATTATATGCTAGTGAAAATTTAAGTTGCACATGATTAGAAACAGAATCATGTGTAAGTTCAATTTTTACCTGCATATGATTCTGTTTTTTATATAAAAATGAGAATTCATACGAGACCAAAACAAGTCTCGGTCTCATTTACACGAATCAGTACTATAGTTTAAATTTTGTTTCTAGACAGAACTGTCAATTGTACATCCGAGACAACACTTACTTATATCTCGTATATAGGTGCAAAGTATGTAGCTATAACAGGTATTAACCCCATAATAATATTGTTAGTATGAAGAGGTTTAAAATTATTTTTTTTGTTATTAATGGAGATTATTTTCAATTACAAGGTCTTGAAATTTCATCTGGCAGTTATATTATATGTTATTTATGAATTTAGTAAATATTTAACCACAAAAACACCCACCTGCATATCACCGGAAGGCGGGGGGAAGGGTGAGCAAAGAAATCTCAAATGGCACATGGGGTTGAGTGAGGACTCGTTCGAAAGGGCTATCCGAGACAAAAATAACGTGGGATCGACGAGGTCTCTACGATTTTTTTTTAGTTATAATCATTTAAAAATTTCTCTTGCGATTAGGTTAAATGCATTTTCAAAAATGTTATAACGTGAAAAAAAAAACAGTTTCAGTTGAAAAATTGATGTTTATCAACAAGTCGTGTCATCATTGTGTCAAAAAATTCAACTTTTCTGGGTTTTTTTTCATATTTTTGTTCATTTTCAAAAATATACTAAAATGAAAAAACAGAAGGGTGACATTTTTTGACACAATGATGACACGACTTACTGATAAACGTCAGTTTTTCAACTGAAACTGTGTGGGTGCTTTTGTGGTTAAATAATAGATTTGGTGATCCCATTGTACCTCTATAAATTTCAATCCCATATTTCAATCCATTGAAAAGTTATTTAGGTGGCCCCGAGCTTTAGGAAGGCACTTTATAATATAGATAACTTAATTCGGTAATATGTAGATTCCCATATTAACCTGAAGAATATTCTTTATAATATCGGACACATATAAATTACATTTGTATTTACAACAAAACATATGTAAATAGTTTTAACTAATTACATTATGCGACGTATCAACTATATCACAAAGCAAGGTATCTAATCTATACATATATCAGTATACATATTCGATTAAACAATGTAGTTTTCTTTTTAATTGCATTACTTTTATCCCTATACATATTAAAACCACTCGTGTAGAAAATCAATCCCCTGTAGTAATCATAAATACCTCTGTGAAATCATAAATGCAAATAATTAAGATAGCGCATCGTTAATTAGATTTTCATGTAATAAATTATACCTACATATTTTCATTTGTGTACAAAACAAAATGAACATTTTTTTATTAATGTGACAACTGGCTTCGGTTAAATCGATCGTAAATATTTTATAGATTATTTGTAGTTTGAATTAACTTGGTATTCTTGGCTTTATTCCGTTATGAAGATAATTATAACTATTCAACGCCACTATTTGATTTTATTTATTATTTAGTTTGAATAGGCGATTTCCTCAATTTTGTGTAAAATATTTTCTTTTGTATACATTTTTTTCTTTATAAAAATATATTAAATGCTTATTATAAGTGTTATCTATCCAACAATATACCGATTCTGAAAAAAGTTTTGTATTTATCTTATTGTTATAGTATTTTATTTGCTATGATAATGATTTTTTTGTATAATATAATAATACATTTTTTTATTAATTCCATAGATAAATTTCATATTATATAGCTTATGTAATATTTATTTAATAAATATGCACAGCAAGTAAATAAGTGACAGTAATTAATGAAAAAATAAATTAAAATGAATTGATGATAAAATTAAACATATTCACAATTTTTAAAACTATTGTTTAATATCGTGTGTAATTTGAAATTATTAATAAATTAAAAATAATAATTTATTAAATGTAGTTTTAAAGATATTCCAGGAAAATAAAATATACAAAACAAAATAATAGGCATATAAAATAATTTTTATAATTAAAAAAAATCTTATATTTTTTTATTATATTAATTAATATAACTGAATATTAAGAATTATATAAACCTTTTATTAAAAATACAAAAATCAATAAATCAATTTCTTACTATTGTTTATAAATAGCTAAGAATCAATAAAGTTAAATTAATTGATCATAAAAATAAATTTTAATTCAATTATTTCACTGTCTATTAATAACACACTGTTATAATATTATGGTTTATTAAAATAGGTGTTAGTTTTCAATAATAAAACAATCGTTTTATAAAAAAATGTGCTATACTCAAAAAACATTGGCTTATACATATACTGGGTGTTCACAAAGATTCACAATAAAACGTTACGAATAATTATTTTGAAACATAGGTATGTACACTGCTTATCACTATTACTGGGACACTTTTTCAATGCAACATAGTTTTGTTAAAAATTGAAAAATGTCATATTGATATGAAAATTCAGATAAATCATTAATGCGGCATTATATCAAAAGGAATTACAGCTTTGTCCATTCATCAATAGGGGGTGTGCAACCCTTAGAGTGGTGATAAAGCATTCCATTAATTTTGACAAGCAGTGTATTCAATATGTTAGGTACATTCATATAGATAAAATTATTTTTATAAAGATAGAATAGAGAAGTGAATCTTTTTTTATCTAAAATTTATAATGAGACTTAATACTTCATATTAAAATATAAATATAAATTTCTGTAGTACTGTTATAAAATTCCTAATGCTTATTTGAATTTGTTTTATTGCACTGAAATGAGAACCAGCCCATTAATGTTTTAAAGTATCATATTGCAAACGGCAATTTTCAAATTTCCAATTTGTAATTTGTTACATCATCATTATGACGAAATATCGAATGTTTCAATTTATATTGTTCATCCAATGATTCGTGTAATAGAGTCAATACTTAACAAATTAATATTTGCAAGTGACCGTACTTAGTCAATTTTTCAGCTGAATTAGCTAATTTTTACGTTTACTACTCGTAAAGTCGTTAACTTTAATCACTTTGTGCTGATAAAGTGTTTTAATTATATTATTAAAAATTGTTAATACCTAAAGTTTGTACAATGCACTTTTTAAGACCAAACGCAAAAATATATGTAACTTAATAATAATAATATAGTAATAGATGTTTATATAAAACAAATTCATAATTATACTTAATAATATCACACGAGCTTATAATTTATTCCTCCTACCTTGATTATATCAAACAATATCAAGTCTTCTGTCACCAATAAATTTTTATAACAATCAATCAATGTTTAAGTTCAAACAAATTAGGTTTTAAAAAAAGATTTCTAAACCTCTAAAACTCGTTGCTATAAATAATCGATATTAATGTACAAATCTATAGGTCCTGTCCTGTCTATACAATGTATTTTCTTTTAGTCTACGTAGCCTTGTCTATCCGTCTAGTTGTTGGTTTGTTTCGACGAAAACTACTAAACTGATTTTGATGAAGGTTTTCATTGTTCGAAAGTCTAAACATTAAAATTATTTTAGAATATTTAATTTATACACAACAGGAGACATAAATTAATAGTTTGTAATAAAAAATACAAATATGTAATGAAAACTTAAAGATAGTTGTGATGTTGGCGTAATTTAGCCAATATTTGTGGTATATTGATTAATTACTCCAGGAACGTATTTAAAAGAAACACAATTGATATTATGTAAGGGGTTTCTACGTTTTTATAGGAATCAATCGCGCAGCCATTCACCAATTTTAAAATAAACACAGGCAACCCGTTGGAAAATTCTTTTCATAAAATTAATTCAAATAGAAGTTTTGTATAAAATATATAGCAATATTCTCATAATAAACGCAATTTATAAGATACATATTTTATTTCTAATACGTTTGATTCTCTTACTAAACGAACAGTGGGCAGAACATATTGTATATAGTACATACATTATGACATCATACATATGTATGTATGTTTCAAATCAAAATTAAATAATTTCGTAACACATTTCTTGATGTTATTTTCAAAATATTTTACGTCCAATTAAACAAAGTATATATTATATATACATAAAATTATTAAGTAAATTTTCAGTTTCATTAAATGTATAATATATTATTCAATATAAATTAATTATTATTAAATTGTACAACATTACTGTAGATGTTATTATATAAATTAACAATTATTTACAGCATTTCGCAGTTGATATGTATGAAGTTGCAAAAATTGTGCATTTGTTTTAACATGTGCTGAAATCTGAAATGTTGACTATTTTCCAAATGTATCAAATTACTGTAAAGTAAATAAAATTTTTATGTAAATAAATACTAAAATAAACATACAACGATGAAATAATATATTTAACGGATTCAGTGATGTAAGAAAATATTTTTTTGATATTATTTATAATATAAATATTGTTTTAATTTACTGTAATCTGTAATCATTCAAATATGTGCAATAGACGTAATCAAGCATATTTATAATTTTCCGAACACGTGTGTATTATACAAATAACTATTATTTATTTGTTATCACTACCTTCGCCATCATTTCAGTTTTGTTTATTTCCTATTTTTTTAAATATGGTTTACAGAAATCGGTTTAAAAAATGGTCTAAAGCTTTTTAATAGATTTCTATGGATTTTGATTCGTGTAGAAACATAAAAAAATCATAGACTAACAATAAGTGCATAACACAGCTGTCAATTGCATTGAAAATACTTAGAGTAGAATGATTTTGGTCGAGACGAAATTCTTTTTAATTACAAGCATTATAAAGTAAATTTAAAAAAATTATATCGTCCTTAATTATTGTATTTAATAAATATAGGTATTAACTTGCATACATGCTGCCATTTACCTTATTTCTAAAATAAATAACAATTATTATTACGTATTAGTGGAAATATTTAATCAGCATACTGAATGCATGAAGAAGACATTATTCAAGATACATTTTTCACTAATGGACTAATGTGAAACTGTTATTTCTAGGTACAGTACATATTATTCTTTATGTAATTGAAATAACATATTATAATTATAAATGCATATATTAAATATAATGTTGTATGTAAATACGTTTCCTATATAATATAAACTCATACAATATGTGTTTATTTTAATATTTTCATTCATTTTTAAATATATCAAAATTACTTAGCTTGGAAGTTATACAATATTTACAAGAATCATAAAAATTTGCCAACTGCGGTATGTTTAATTATGCTTTGTTATGTCTAGAATCTAGAGCAAATATATTCCGGTTTAAAAAATCAATTTTCAGTATTTATAGGATCTATTATGGTGAATTGCATGCATAAATTCTAAAACTAATCACGATTAGTAAATCTTCCGTTTACAAACCGTGGTTACGATTAAGATTAGAACTAATGTTAATCATGATATTGGTGTATGCATATGTTTAATTGTAATAAATACAAAACAAATTTAAAAATAATATATGTACAATGTACATACATACTGTTTGTCTTAATTTTAGTAAGTAATAATTAATAATTTGCTCGCAAGTAAAAAAAATGTAAAAACTTTTTACGGGGTACCAAGTTAAATTATATTGTTTATAAATTGCTAAAATCAATAGACAATAAACAACTACCAATTATACTGGAAATATTCGTATTTGTATGTGTTTATACTCGTAAACAAAACAATTTTTATATTTATAATTAATTGATGTATAAAAGTTGCATATCCACTTGAAAATCGCTATTTTTTGATATTAATTATAGAGAAATAATACAATATTTTGGATTAAACGCATCAAACCAATGCTCTAGTTATTTGGCGGGTAGGCGTCTAATAGAAGTTTCCACTGCAAGTTAAACACTCATACTACATATTCACGTGTAAATTTGTATAACGTTAGGTATTTTTAAAAAGCTATAAAATTAGGTTTCGTTGAACAATACTCTTCATGGTTGTAAGTTTATGCCGTTTCATATTTCATAGCCGATCATAAAAATGTCCGCCACTTGATGAATACAAATAAGTTTTTTTTAGGTTTCATATTTTTGAAAATAATACAACATAAATTGTATTTTTATGTTAGCATTGATAAAGTTGTAATGTAAATTTCCAACGAGTAAATTGTATTGAATCAATGAACTTATTTTATGTATTTTATGTATACGTTCCACGAAAAATATGTGAAATTAAAGTCATGATAAATAGATCAAATATAAAACCGTCATAATTTTGGCAAATAACACAGTGTGGAGATGTCGCCAATTTCACATTTTGACGTTTGTATTCTCATAGTCTTCATAGTGACGTTTCAACGTCATGTTATTTTCCAAGGCTTTATGGTTTAAAATCCATAGAAAACATACATAACTCAACTGTCAAATATAAATTGGTGTTTCAAACAAAGTCTTAATTTTAATTCTATACTTGGAGAAATCAATTATTCATAATTCCAGGTGTAAAATATGTACATACGCACTAAAAAATCCAAATTATAAGTTTATATTTTATAATTTAAAAATAAAATTTTAATTTAATACAAATACATGGTAAATTAAATTTCAATATTACCACTTCAAACTATATAAATATAAATTAAAATATATTTACATTTATAATCATTGAGTTGTCTGATTGAAAAATATGAGTCACACACTGTATACATAAATTCCAATTTCACTTTAGGAAATACAATAATGGTCCAGGTTCACAAACGTGGTCATAAATACGTTCCTACAATTTGTTCTGCACTAAACATTTGTTTCGCTGAACCGGTGAAAACATTTTTTATCTTTTTCTCTTGACCTTAAAATATATTTTTGAAAAAGTGTGAAATTTCAGAATACAAAAGTTTTAACAGTCATTAAAAAAATGTTTGTACAAAATAAATTTCAATGGTATGTACTATTATTAAATCTATTTTAAATATTTACATTATAAATTTATTTTTAAGTAATTTGAATTAAATAAATGAATAAAAGTTATATCTGATCATGTCTTAATTTTGACAAATGTAAATTCAAGCAACATGAATACCGAAGAATTTTCTGGGAAAAGAATGTTACCAAGCATCACGATAGATATGCTTCGGTGATTATAAGATAAAAAGTTTACTGTGTATTTATCTTTTTAATACTGTTTATTTTCAATGTATTCATTCATTTAATTTTTTCACATTTAGTCAATATTCCCCATATTATATTATTATTTAAACTTACTAATTCATTATAAAAATATACGATTTTACATAGGTATACATTTTGTTAATATATTTCTTATTCAAAGAGTTTTATATAAATTTCTTTTTATATTGAATACAAAACATAATGATAATTATAATAATACCATAATAATTACTGATAATATCCATTAAATGCATCAATTTAACCCAATATTGTTAGCTTTGATTTGAATTACAACTATAATATTGAAATTATGTTAGAAATACATATGTATTAGTTAGAAAGATTTTGGTTTAACATTAAGTGATGATTTATAAATATAATGCGCTGTGTACACCGAAAAAACAAAACAGAAACATGGTATCTTTAAAATATTTCGTATTTAAAAATGTATAGGGTTTATTGCTTTTTTGTCAAAAAAACACCGAGTTTGTTTTGTTTTTTCGGTGTAAACACCGCATAATATTTAATACCGCTATTTTAATTTAACAATGATTATTGGTACCTATTATCAAAATTGGCATTTCGAATAACTATAAATAAATTTATGGTTGACACCCAAGTGTCTTATATAAATAGTTACAGAATATAACAATGTCCTTATCTTATTTATTTTTAGAAATGTTCTTATTTATAATCTGGGCAATCAAAAAAGATTTATTACTAAATGAGTAAAAATAGGAATGGTGATAATGAGATACTATTTTTGGGAAAATTGTATGGTTGCTGAAATGTATTTACAATTAATCTGAAAATGCGGACCAATTAACTGAAATATTTCTAAATTTTTATTTAATCCAAAAAACTGGTTTCGGTTATCTATGCTTTGCAATACGCAAATTTATAAATAGGTATATTTATGTGTATGTAATAAAGAAAAAAAAGTATTGGTAATTAGGAATAAGTACCTATGTATAATAAACATCTTTGTTACAAAAAAATTTAATTAATCATCATAAAAAAATTATTAAAATATGCCGACAAACCATAAATTTTGTATATAGGTACACATATCTACGAGTACATTCTACAAATTATTATATGTAAATACAAACACATTAGATTAAAAAAATATATACATATGTCGATATTTTTATTTTTATACAAAAAATGTTATTGTTTATTAGATAGATATATTTATTATAATTTATTCTGTATTACTTTGTCGCAGTAATCTTCTGATGTCGTTTCGTTTCATTATTAATAATATTTCAGCGAATTACTCGTATCACCCATTATTGAGCATCGCAATTCATCATGTAGCATACAACTAAAACCAAACAAAAAATTATAAATTTAAAAATCATTTTCAAATTTATTTTCGATACATTTATTAACTTGAACTAGAATAATCTACTGTGTATACTTATATTATACATATACAATATTTGGTTCCATATTATCGAAAATTTATATTCTGTTAGTTTCTGGAAGTAGTGATACTTAGATACTAAAAAATAAGTGCATCTCCTACAAATTGATATTCATATATTCCAACTAAAATTAATAAAATGCAAAATGATTGAAACACAATTATCGACGGTTGACCACTAAACCGGCCCTGTCTGATACACACAATGTACCGTTCCTCCGGAACGCCCGGGGCTTCCTTGCAGTGGTACTAACCATCGTGAGTGCACGAAAACTTGCGGTCTGTAACCGAATGCCCCTCATTGTTACACACAAAACCTATACCAGGCCATTTACTGTAATTGTTATTCAAAACCCTATCGTATCCTGTAAACATTTTATTAAACTATATTTGTTTGAATTCAGTAAAAGGAATGAAACATTTAATCGTGACGATATTGTCAACACAAAACTTGAAGTTTCGTCGAGTGTCGGTTTAAAGGCATTATCAATAATTAGTGAAAAATTTACTATCTGGTATTAACCTTTTCAGTCAAATTAATTAATATAAAATATGTAAGATTTGATATATTTAAAAAAAATCACACGAGACCGAAGCGAGACTTATTTCCCGCATCTTTTGTAACTCTACATTTAATAAATGTTATAATCAATTAACGACAACTGGCAGTTGTAATCATGCAACAAAATGAAATTCGACATTCAACAAATTGCATCGTGTCTTTTAAGGGCTACTTGTTCACTTTTTTTAAAAAACCTTTTTTGGTATACTTTAGTAAATATGAATTTTTTGCAAATAAAATCCATTAACTTAATTCACAACTTCAAATGTTTAATGCGAATTTTAGTTATTGATATATGTCACAAAATTAGTTTTATTCTTACTATTTTATTTTGATATTTGTAAAAGAAAGGAGGAAACGTATTAAATATTTACACAAGCACATACATATTAGTTAAAACTATTTTTGTATTTTGCAATAATGTAGTCACGAAGGAATTTAAATAGAATTAATTATATCATATCTATATTCAGAACAAAGAAAGGCAATTTTCTTCGAAATAAATTTTATTCCATCCATAAAAATGCAATTGTATATATCTTCATTTTTTTATGTTAACAAACATAAATACATATACATATATATGTGCTTGTTATTCATTTAAAGTAAATATTGGTATACAGTAAATACGTTAAGTCAGATGAATAATCATTCGAGTTAAAAATAAATAAATCATTTTAAGATTATAAAATTTTGCTCTTTAGGTTTACATTCAATATACTTATCCTAGTATAATCAAATAAGATCATTTTTAAACCATAATGTAAAATAATCATTGTAGTTTCAGCACCAAAAAGTTCCTCAAGCTAAACCGCAAAATAGATAAAGACAACAAATTTTTATTTGCCAAATATATCATTAAAACACATTAAATATGTAACATTTATTTGTATCTTTAAAAATTGTTAATTATAGTTTGTTTCAATTCGTTGCATTTTCACTGCATTTATTAATTAATTTGTTTCATTAATTTTATAAAATGAACAACTATAGTAAAGTTTCCAAATATAAATAAAAAACGATGATTCCACCTCTGTGCTGTCTAATTAATGCCACAACCTATGATATTTTATTTGTAAATTTGAATCATCAAACAAATTAGCCTATAAATAAAGAAGCTGGAGCGGCCTTGACGCAATTCTCTTAATTACTGAAGGTTCAAGGGAGTTCTATGGCGGCGACACCTATCGACTTTTTTGTATAATTAAACACATTTCATATTAATTCTATTCACATACTTAAATTTTAGAACTTTAAACGATTTTTCGATGATGTTGATTAATAAAAGTTATATCATTGATATTTTTAGCCTACAATAGAACTTGGACTCAATAACCTTCATTGAATCGTTAGTTACATATTGAATATTTTAAATTCAGGTTTTGTTGTTTTGTTTTCATATTGTAAAGAAGATATTTAATGTCTAGTACAGCTATTGTTTTTTATCATTACATATTTTCATGGTAAGTTCATTTAATGCAATATATTGCATTTTTTTTATTTTTCATTCATTGCATTGCAGAATCTTTTGTGTGAGTGTGTCACAAATTGATGATAATATTTATGATTTAAATAATAAAAATAAGATATAAATTATCTACAGAATTATTACTTAATTATATCGAATTATTATATGGATTACATTATCTTACCTACATACAAACAATTAAATATTTTATCTTTTATTGATCCATAAAAATGATATGTATTTTCAATTTAAATCACTGTTTTTTGTTTAAAACATCTTATGAAAATATTAATTGAATATGGATTTTGGACTACATACCTTCGAATTTGCATAGTCCAGAAACTATTATGTAATTACGTTTATAAAATCATAAATCTCAATACATAGTGTCCTATGACGCATGTAAATTACGAATCCTTTTTATTTATACATGTGTATATCTTATAATGCCTATTTTAAATGTTTTATTTATGTCTCGTTTCGTGACGTAATTCCATAATGAAATTTCTATTTATGTATAAAAAAAGTAAAAAAAATCCATAACGTGTGCGGCATAAATTGTTTGAAATATTATTATATGACAGATGTAATCTTTTTTATTATTATTTTGGGCTGTGATATTTTTGCGATTACTCCTATATATAATCGTATTTGTCGTGCACAGTGTTGGTATAGAAGCGGCTCAATTCTCACAAGAGGTGATGCAAACACCGCTAGAGACCTGATTCACACGCTAGCTCAGCAACTACCACAATACAAAAGACTTCTACGAATAATGGCGAGGAGTTAAACAAATAGATAGTGTAATATTTACAAGATAAATAATATTTTCGGCATATTTAATTATGCTTAAGAACTAGATATTCGAATTTTTGCATTTCAAGATACTCAAAACATATTGCATAGTTTTCAATATATCTATTTTTTCCATGCAAACCAACATAAAAAATTGATCCATACAGATAAAAATACTCTGCTTTGGCGACATACCTAGTAGTCTGGAGCTATAAATATAATTTATTTATAAAAGTTTTTGTTATTAGGGATTATAATTATAAATTTACCAACTTTTTTCAATTACCGGTCGGTAAATCGGTGAATGAAAACCAGTTTACCAGTTTTTTTTTGACTGCAGAATTTGAATTAAAAATTATATTTTTGTTTAAAAAATATAATTTTACATATAATATATGAGAAAAAGTATAGACACGACCTTTTTTCACTCCTCGCAACGTGAAACCGTTTTTCAAATAGCAATAAGTATATCGTCATATATAATTTATTGAAATACCGGTAAAAATTTAAGTGTATTTTCGCAATTTATCGGTAAACCTGTTGTCCAATCCCTCTGTTATATACATACATAGTTTCATTTTAGGAACCTAAATTTCAAGTCATTTTGATTGATAATTATGTATTTTTCAAGTAAATTCCTGTATAGATGAAAATCGCCAGTATATTGAATAAAGTTTTATTTAACAATTATACTTTTCAGAATAATAGTTATTTTATTATTTGTGTTTTTGATGTACTTTGCTAAGAGGTATTTCCCGATGAGCAACTAGGTTCACTATATAATAGAACAAGATAGCATTTCGTGAAATTTCTCTGAAAAACGAAAACAAAAAGCATTTAAGCTCAATTTTATCAATATATAAATAAATATTATAAGAAGCTCACAAACAGTGAATTATTTCAGGATTTTTAATTGTGCTTCTTACAATCTTTTTTTCCGAAATTGATTAACATGATATTTGAAACTTTAACACATAAGACTAAACTTACATACATTAGACTATAAAATATATAGTTTGAAATAGTTCCAACATTTTTGTATGATTTATAGTACCAAAGTACTATGACGTCAAATATAAGACATTTTTTCTAATAATAAGATATTTTCTGTTTAATATTCAATGCAAATTTAGTTTTATGAAAAATTTATAGAAAAATGAGATTTTTAATAATTTCTTAACTTTGATATGATTTATATATTTTTTTTATATATATACAGCAAATATTACAAAATAGTTTATTTTAAAACCCATTCAACCTATACCATATCGAATAGAATATTTTTATAATTAAATCTAATAATAATCTTGTAGTAAAAATTGAATATACAGTTTTATGAAATATCTACAAATTAAAAACTATTCCGTATCATTTGAATAATGTCAATCGCAATTATTATTATCAAGTTACGTTCGTTTTTATTTTTGGTAACTGTAATTAATGGAAAAGATTTTTAAAAGGAAACATTAGTACTGATAATGAACAGTTATAATTTGTGAATTCTGATAAAACCTTCATCATGTCATGATTTTTTTTTTTCATATCAGTACTCATCTCAACCAAAAATAACAAAATATTATACTCATTTTTTGTAAACTTATATAAAAATACAAATATTTAATCTAGGTTTTGCATAAATAATACACAATTTTATAAAATATTAAAAACTAAAAGTGATAAAACACATGTTCAAATAATTTTATTTAATTATATTATTTTATATTACCTTGCTTTGTTAATTTACGGTTGATTTTAAAATTAATTATTTCATTATACCTAATAATAATTATTATTAACTAATTATTAATTTTTTCGCATTTAAAAAAAATAGACTGCAAACTAAATAGCCATTTTTATTTATTATTTATTTTATTGTTATTTTATGCATTCGTTATATTCACCCATATTATCTTGAAAAGTTGAAATATAAATAAACAAAAACTAGTATTAAAATTAGTATTACAAAAATTCAAAACTTATTATTATAAATAAAAAATTGTTAAATTGACGATTTCGCATCCTGTGAAATGATTGCATATAATTCTTCATAAATGGAATATCTTAGAAGATATTATTTTTTATATAACATGCGTTGTTCTTGAGGTTTAAAAAATGGAAATACGCCTCTCTATTTAGACCCGACTGAAATAATAAAAAAATCATTCAAATTCTTTCTGTGCGGTTCATGAGTTATGGATTTAGGAGACACACAAGTGATAATTTTAAAATCAGAGAATAAAAATATCATGCTTTCAGAAATTATTACACAGATTATTCCTATTTTCTAAATATGGCGAGAAATATGGAGAAGTTATTTAATTTACTTAGATAAATCTGATATCTAAACTCTTGGTTAGGTAGATTTCGTAAATCAGTTATATAAGGAGTGGATTTAACATGAATATAATTATGCACGACAATATTTAAAACATATTTCCAATTTTTGACGGTTCTCGCATCTGCAACTAAATATCGACCACGCTACGTCCCGTTGTACAAGTATCAGTGAAGTTATTTGTTTTGGCCTCGGGGCGGACACGTCTAAGCTCCGTTGCTGCTCCAATCGGCAGCGCCAACTAGATACTACTGTGTTCTCGAACTTAATTGTTTCTATAGCGCTTAAAAAAATAACAAGCTTCTATCAAATAACTGATTTCAAATTCATGTACACATATGTAGTTTGTTGTTCAATTTAAATAAATTATATGTATAACTACATGTGTTTTATTAGCAAAGATTGTATTTTTTGCCGATTAAGTTTTTAGTACGCCATCACCATTTGGTTCTTTAAGTAGGAAATGTTTATTTCTTATTCAAAATTGGTTTTAAAGGCTACAGTTTTTGTATATTTAATTATATAACTAAAAATATTTAATTGCATACAACTGTTGGGAATTAAATTTATGGTGTGACAAGCACATCATTTTGTTATATCGATATTCTAAAATACAGTGAAACGTCTGTCTATACGGTTACTAAAAAAATTATTAACTTACTTATGGAAGTGATTTTTTTGTAGAGAAATTAAACTTCAATAAAAGTAATGTTTGGTTCCATTAAATAAGGAAAGGGTCGTGTAGGAGAAATGGCCAGTTCGAGAAGTTTCACCATAATAATAATGTTTACAGCATCGTAAATTATTTTATTATTTTGATATTCAGGTTTATTTTGGGCGTAACCAACCACGGCAAAAATATATAAAAAAAATCTTATTTAGTTCATTGAATTTTTCCTTGATATTAAATATTTTAATATCCTTATGTCCTAAAATTTTAATTTTTTTTACTAAATTGGCTCAGCGATTGAAAGCTGACTGATAACAAAAGATTGTAAAAAAATAAATTTAATAAGGACCAATCGATTTATTTGCGAAGCTATTAATTATATCAATAAAATATCTTAATAATATAATTAAAGTACAGTGGTCCAATCCAAGCGTATTTTGGCAATCATTTACTTTTTTCTTCTTGATGACTTCAGTTAAACAGCACGAACATTTTTCAGAATGACGTATATGTAGGTCATATTAAAGATAATAATATTTTGCTGGATAAAAAATTAAGTTAAAAACTAACATAAAGATAAATAATAGGAAAAATAAGCAGGGAGTCGAACCGGTGCTATTTCCCGAACCGGTTCGGTTCCGGTTCACACAGAAAATAAAGTTCCGGTTTTCGTTCCGGTTCAATTTTTTATTTTTTTATTATTTCGGTTACCGGTTCAATGTACCTCCGAACCGGTTCGAACCGGTTTTTTTTTAATTTTTTTTTTGTAAATTATTCAAATATATGTAATAATTTTAATTAAATTATAATTAAACCTACCCTATAATTTTTGAATTAAATTTACTTTCCAATTTTGTGTATACTGTATGTATCAATACTTTTATGGCTTGTTTTCTTTATTTGTATTAATTTTAAAAAATGTGGTTATGCCGGAATAATAAAATTGCTGACAATTCATATTTGGATTATGCTCAATGAAATTTAAATTTAACGTGTATTTTAATAACAATTTTCATGTATTTCTGAAAATACCATTTTTCTCTCAATCTTTCCCATTTTTTTTTGTACATTACCTTTATGACTTTTTCTGATAGCAGGCCAATTTTTAAAGATGAACAAAGAGTGTTTTTTTATTAATTTATAAATTCCGCAGAAAAATCGAAATTTGTTATTAATTTACTAATATATAAGCACAGCTACATTTGGGTCAGTCCGCGGTAATCGATACCATATAGTTAAAAATATATTTTACGAAAATAAATACTAAAATATAAAATTAACAGGCTATTTAACATCAATTTTCATAAACCAAAAGAAAATTAGAAAAATTTTAGTTAATTTTCAAAATATTTCAAAAATTTCCAAAAAAATTCAAAAAGGACAACAAATAAGGTGAAATCACAACAACTTACTTAAGAATAAGTGACGATCGTGGCAAACTATTAAGTCTTTGACAATTACATATCAAAGGTGACGTTTGACCAAATTAAAAAAAATTACCCTCACCAAAAATAATGACTAAGGGTGACCACATTTATTATAAATTTAATGAGTATATTGATGTATTTGATAAATAATTGCTATAAGTATTAGTTAATAATATCAATAACGTCAATAAGCAATTAAACACACAAATAGTATTCTTATTGTACCTATCCTTTAATTCAACGTGTCACACCCGTCACAATGTTTGTTGAGTAATAACCAGGTAAATAGATTACATATTTACCTGATGCTCTTGTTTTACTAAAAAATAATTTATTCGTAACATAATAAAGTACGATTATTATAAAGTAATTTCAATATTTTCGCTAAACTTTTGAGACTTTGAATAGAGGCTGCAAGACTTGCAATAGTTGGCATCACACCCGTCACAGGGCTTTGAACGCTGACATTTTTTTTGTAAAATAACCGTAGACCTTTTATTCTTTCAATATATGTACATTAGGGTGGGTCAAATTGTATGGGGCCGAAAAAATCTCTATGGGCAACTCGCGATTCTGGTACTATGGGCCATAACAAGTATTTTTGCCAATGGAACCATACCTCTAAAATCATTTTCGAGCTTGCCGAAATTTGTCTGAAGATATTTTCCAAAATCCACAAAAATACACGAAAACGCCCCCTGGCGGCAGTCAAAAATAAAAATAAATGTGAAAAATGGATTTCCCGACCCAAAAAACTCCGGTATACACATTTTCAATAATTGTACATTCGAAATGCACTAAATAGATCAATTTTTGAGTATTTTTGAAAATATCTTCAGACAAATTTCGGCACGCTCGAAAATGATTTTAGAGGTATGGTTTCATTGGCAAAAATACTTGTAATGGCCCATAGTACCAGTATCGCAAGTTACCCATGGAGTGAAAATAATGGACCCACCATAATGTACATGTAGGTATTACATTAAGATCTGCAGAAAAATGGTGAAACCATGTTATTAACTAGTATTATTTAGAAATTATGAACTCCAATCCGAGTTGAAATATCACACCCGTCACCGCGGACTGACCCATTTGTCAGTGGTGCCAATTATAAGTAATTGCAAAAATTATTTTACAATTGAAACAGAATAATAAATATATTTGTATAAATACATTTGCAATGAAAAATTAAACTTCATTGAACCGGTAAAATTAAACTTTATTGAACCGGTAACCGAAAGTTTGTTTTTCGGTTCGGCTCCGGTTCAGGTTCAACGTCATGTTTAAAATTTCGGTTCAGGTTCAGTTCCGGTTCGTCCAAAAATTTCGTTCCGGAACCGGTTTTCGGTTCGGGTTCGGGTTCGGTTCGACTCCCTGAAAATAAGACATTTTGACGATATTTAATCAACTAAGGAATTCGCAATGGTTAATACTTAAAACTATATAACTACGTCATTATAGTTATTATTTAATTGCTTTTAATTAATTGAGAATTAATTTACTTTATTGTTATATATATGTTTGATCTTTTCATACAGTAAAAAAAACAGTTTTATAACGTCATAACTATATAGTCATGAAGAAGAGGAAAAATAAAAACTGTAATAATATGCTTCATTTTCCCATTAAACTTAATTTATACGTATTTTTAATAAAGTCGATATATACCCTAATAAATCATCCTATGTGACTAAATCTGTATATGCAATCAAAAGTACGCATACGGTTAATTAAAATTATGTTTCCGTTTCGCCCATAAATACTTGTACACCCGTTTACAAAAAAGACAACATTTACGAATATATTTATCCCATCTGTTCCTGATTGTACAGCGACAAATAAATCAGGATTCCAGTTTGAATATCCCGTTGGCTGTGAACAATGAAACTCACTGCTGCGAACACACCAGATATCACAGGTTTGCTGGCATCTAGCAAGCGTTGGTTTCGGAGATTAAAATATTGATGATGTTGTTTAATGTCCGCCGTCTGAGATGTTATACACAAGAATAACGGACCGATCGGCAACACACATGTGTGTGCGTGTGTGTGTGTGTGTGTGTGTGTGTGCATGTCTGTGTTCGTTATTAAAGCGAACTAGCCTGCAGTTAAAATGCAATAATACCTTATTTTATATTTTGTTAAATGTGAATGTATATGTATATGTTACCTATACGAGAATTGAAAACATAATATTACTTACTAATAGTTTATATGCAGGGGCGTTACCACCATGGTTTTATGGGTAAAACAAAATAACATCTCGAGACACATGCTCGACAAATTATTGAATTATTTTTCTTAATTAATATCTTAAAATAAGAAGATCAGCTTTTAGATTTGTAAATATTTAAACAAACTTCGAGATGCCAGATTTAAACAAAATTATTTTAAATTATGTTCTTGAAATAAATATTAGCTTCTGCAAGTCAAGGGCAACTATAATGAAATATTTTTTATGAATAACAATATAAAACTAAGAATAGACCATGTCTGTTTGGTCATTATCTCGGCTAACGATTTATCTTATGTTGCAATGTATCTTCAGAACTCTTGTGCTTACACCTTAATCATTTAATCATGTTTGTAATTGCAATTTTTGCAAATCGCCTGTAGTTAGTATAGTTACTACTAATTGCTTCTTATCAATCGACCAAACTACACAGAAAAAAAACTGTATTGGACCAAGAAAACCTTGTTTCGTATATAACGAAAACAATATTTTCTTAATATAAGAAACATACTCTTAATCCAACTATGTTATTCCTTCGTTCAAGAATACTATAGTTGGTTTAAGAGATTATTGCTTATCTTAAGAAAATATTGTTTTTGTTATATACAAAACAAGGTCTACTTGGTTTGAGAAATCCTTTCTACCAGTGTATTTCATATTTAATGTGACTCTTTTCAACAAGAGTCAACATTAATGTTGATTCTTATAGCTTCGGTGTAGGCAGAACTTAAGATAATTCCACTTTTATTTCTGAACACCTAAACTACATACAACATGAAAATGTATTCGTATTTAACACTTATTATGAAGATTTTCACACCAATTTAAAACATGCGATACCTCCAATCTAGGAAATAAATATCACATATTGTAATAAACATATTTTTGAATATTTTATGTAGGTATACCAAAAATCAATAACTATGTAATATACTCTACTTTTCTATAAATATAAATATAAAAGAGTACATGTAAAAATTGAAAACCAGAACACCGCAACACGACCGCGTTAAAAATCGCTTACAAGTGCGAACTAAAATAAATCTAATGAGACATATTTGTTCTGTTGCATGTACACATTTGCTGTTACACTTTATGCCATTAATTTCAATTAGATTTATACGATATATCGTAACACAAGAGTACTGGTTTGTGATATTTGTACCAGGGCCACATTGCGCCGGAGAAATGCCAGAGACAATGCCCCGCCCCCGCCAGTTAGGGCGACCTTCATCTGTAGTGAAGACAAAGACTGCTTTGCTCTCTTTCTCCAACATGCAAATAACGGTTCGGGGTCCGGTATAGTAAGGTCTTATTATATCCGTATCGATATTTCGATTTATCACTCGAGTATGAAATCGTTGCCCATACATGCTGTAACTGGGGTTGGAACAGAAACAAGATTACATTTTTTAAGATACATATCACATAGTTTAATATAATTTATTGATAAATATTTTAATAATGAGAAATATACAAGTGGTTTACAATATCAATGCATCAATAATAAACCAAACAGTAAAAATGTGGTTTATAATGAGTCTACACCAGCGATCTCCAATTCATTGATCGCGAGTAGCTCTCATAGAAATACATAGTTTTACTGAAAATCTAATATTTTAATTTCTTTTCCTAATACTAATCAACACGTGAATTGATAAAAATCTTTTAATCGGTAGATATGATACCTTGGGTTGCATAAAGCAAAAATAACCACGATTAGTTAATCAGTTGTTTTCAATCCATGATTAATGTTAATTCTAAACTTAATCTCAATTTGTAAATGAACAATAGGCTATTTGACAACATTGAAAATATACTACAAATTGTGGTCATCCTATCAGATAATAGCATAAAAGAACATATTTCACTTTATTTTAAAATAAATTATGTATATTTTTTGCAAATTACACGAAAAAAAAATATAATAATTTTTGAAATTTTATCTATGACGGGAACGCTATGTGATTGGTTGCAGCTCTAGTGACGTCACACGCAAGTTGAGTTCGCGTTTTATGCTTTCTGTGTATTATATCAAAGTATTATATTCGATTTTTCAGCTATTTTGAAGCAGTTTTTAGATAAATTTTATTACTAGTGGCATAAATACCTATTCGTTTCGAATTTCAAAATGGAATTAAATTTTGTGCGAGCTGATTATAGCAACCTATCTAAGGTAGACGCTTTTATGGTTGCACTTTTTTTAAGAATAACGCTGATTACTGTGCTGCGGAACTTAAAAATGTGAAAACAGCAGTGTAAGTACCACATAAAACATTTGAAATCCTATATGCCGCAAGATTAAGCTATATTAAGAGGTTAGGTACCTATTAAAGATGTTGGTTAATACTGAGTGTACCGGTGGCCGCTGTCAGAATTGTCAAAAATCACGTGTATAGTAGTATAGTTATTCAGAAAAGATGTTATTTCGTTTTATAAGAACCGATATTTTTAGCTACTATCTAGTTAAATATTACTTATATCAAAGTGATCTTCACACATAAAAACATTTGTATTCAATAAAATACTCGTTGGATCTTTTCAATTATTGTAACCACATTTTTCGTCTTTTGGGATTCTTTGGAACAGAAACAAACAGTTTGTGTGGACTTTTTATAGACGTATTTATACATTGTGGCACTACACACCATTATACACCATTCTATCCACTAAATTTGAAGATGAAATCCACTTCAGATGCACTGTTTTATTAAGGCAATGACTTATTTACTTGCGTGTGACGTCACACGCACCATATGACCAGCGCCATGATAGAAACAGCGTTTCTGACGCAGTTTTGAAAATTTAAACTTTAACATTGATTTTTATTGATAATACAGTAGATCTCCCCGAAATATCAATGTAGTGTGCTTATTATGTAATAAAGAATAATTTAAAAATATTTTCTAAAATTAGTCAAATAGCCTATTCACTAAATATGATATTTTTTTTACCTTATAAAATGTACCACAATCGTGTTTGTTTTTTAGAATTGACGTAATAATGCTTTTAAACAACTGATTACTAATCGTGATTAATTTTGCTTTGCGCAACCCAATGATATACTATTAATTTAAATTATATTATTTAGTCTATAATAATTTAAATTATTTAGTCTGGAGTCACTAAAGTTCTACAAATAATTATGCATGTCACACATTTGAAAATAGCCCTGACTACCGAGAAAATACAAAGGGTACATATGTAGTACTACATAATAATCATTATCATTTTACTTCAATTTCTCATATAGCTGAGACAATATTCTTCCACTCAACATTATCCTCTGTCATTCAATTGAACCTCTCGCATATTATTTTTATTAAACAAGTAGGAAAAATATTGGAAATAAAAACAAGTAAAATATTAACTTATTTTTCAATTTCAATATTAGCATATTTACATCGTCACTTTATAGCGTTATGTCCCTGCTTGCCCCTCTTTCTGTACAAGTAGTATTTCTCTTACATTAAATATAACCAGTACCTATAAATTTTCAATAAAGGTTATTTGTATTTAAAAGTATATACCTGTAATATATACACTGATTTAATTTTCTAAAGTTTCTGCTTTCCCGTTTTATCTATAATCCTTTTTATCTTACACGTGAATAGAAAACATACCGAAACCAAACACATTAAGTATAGATAATACACAACAATAAATCATATCAAGTAGGCTATTCATACTGGTGCAATAACAACAACAGCCATTGTCAACTTCAACATGGCGACGAATGGCTATCTGCGATCAGATCAGGTTGGTGAGCAAGATCCCGGTGGGTGTGTGTACGTATGTGTATGTGTGTCGGACAAATTCAATTATGAAACATATTTAGGTATTATTTATTGTTTGCATATGCGCGTAGGCAGATACGTAGCAAAACAAAAGATTGAGGTTATGTGATTTGGCGCTTTCCAGAGATCGAAGAATATACATATAGTATATTCTGATTTAAATTGTTTGATAGAAGAGGCGAGGTTTTAGATCATGCGGATTAATCAGTTCATACAATAGACATATTATATTTATGGAAGTAGTTTTGCTTAGTTACAAATAATCTAAATTAATACAGTGCAACGTGACAATTTTTACATTAATGCAAATAGTTTTAAGCTTAATGCTTGAAAAACCAGATTATTGTACAATGCCTATAGTGCAGTATCTACTGGTTTTAAATGTTCTGCACGCATAAAAATTTTATTTAACGTTTTCATCCAACAATATAATTTAAAGAGAAATAATAATACACTTAGTTGGATTAAGATTATATTCTTATATTTACTGATTAACTCGTATCTGTGTTCTTATATACCTACAACTTACTAACTTATTAAAATTTACTATAAGAATATTATAGTGTTTTTATATAATATAAATTAAGATAATATATATTATATATTAAAATCATTGTTTACTGCCACGTGTATGTTCATAAATTTTAGTTAATATGTCAACATTTATACATACTGATATAAACTCTTGTACCAGAAAAAAAAACAATTTTTTGCGTTTTAATTGAATATGAAACTCAATGATACGTTAAACAAATTTCAATATATTTTTTTAATTAAGTACTTTTGGAATCATGTAGTATTTTCCGCATTACATACAACAATACTTACGTATTAGACGTATTTAGATTTATATGTACTGGAAAATTTGACGACCCAAACTTAAGAAAAGTGTAAATAGTAGTAAATACCTAGATAAAGAGACGAAATTGATATATTAAAAAATTATTTACAAAAATAATGATTAAAATTGAACCCGTCATTCCTTAAAGTGTAATTTAAACAAAATTAAATAAATATCTTGAGATGAAAGGCAAAACCTTTGAATATTTTAATTTTACTACCATTTATGTACATTAAAAAAATATAAAATTTGAACATTCAGTTTACAGACAACTATTTTTATTATAAATGATTTTATATTTATTAAAATATAGTTTCTTTTGTTTATCCGTAGAAATAAATCTTTCATATAGATTTATAAATTTAAAAAAATCGGGAGAATTTTATCTCTATCAGTTGTTATAAAAACCTTGCACTCCTAGATAAAATTAAAATTCGGCGCCTATGGAACCAATACATTACAAACAAGTAGGCAATTGTTTATTTCTATGTATTGTGCAACTAGCTCATACTCACATACTCCAAATAATTTCAAGAGATCCGTGTGCATGCCAAGTACATATTAATTACCACAGTCCAGAAGCCGGATGGTGTGTTTGAATCTCCCACAGGTTGTTAACAACCACTAATATTTCAGAGTTGTGTTTACACAGACAAACAGACTGGACAAGACTCTTCGGACGGCCCGGGGTCGTGGGAATTGTAAACCTCTCGCAGGGTACGCGAGCCCCGTAGCGATCTATCGACAAGAATTCAGATACAACACATTTGTGCGTGTGGGATTGTCTTGTGAAAGGACTATTGTTTACTTAGGATTAGAGAAAATATGCTGTTGATAATCGATTTGGTTTCTAAGAGAAAGATACGTTTAAATTTTGTTTTATTTTTGAGGAATGTCATTCTTTGTATAAAAAGTACCTATCTTAATTAACAATAATGTATTATTAAAAAAAAAACTTATTAATATTACAAATTCAGATTAATTACATAAAATTACTCGAGATTTCAATCAATCATATTTGACCTAATTAATTATAACCTTTAAAAGATAGGTATATATTTTAATATCTATGTAGATATTTGTCTTATAATCAATAAAAGAACATAACTCTTCTGAAAGCTCTATGTAAATATTTTGGGGCTACATATACGTCGTTTTACAGGAAATATAATTAGTTTTAAAAATCACATATCTGTTTATTTATTCCATCTTGAAAAGGAAACTACTAAATCTATTTAATTAAAATAAAATATACTTATAGAGTAACCGATTTAACATGAATATCAAGCCAATAAAAAATAGGACGAAAAAAATGAAAAGGTTTTTATTCCTAATATTACAATAGATAAATTAATAACATTAATATTATTATAGTATTAAATATATGTAAAATGTACATAACTTGTTTGTAGAAGTATATTAAATGAGCAACATTTAAATTACTTCAACAAATATCAATAAAGTTAATAACACAACACATTTAAGTCGGTATATATGGAATAGTACTGGATGATTAATATACTTTTCATACTATTTGTTTACCACGATTCTAGTTAATTATTACACTTCATAGCCATATAATACCTCATAGTCCATAATACCCGCAACCACGTGTATTCAAAAAAATTACTATCGCCGAGGCAATAAATATTACGTGGATTAAAACCACTGTTCATACGGCCAACCCTTGTACCTACATGTTTAAACAACAATATAATAAATTTAAACAATTTAATACAATAAAAAACTTTACTAACTTCATTTAACAAAAATAATCAAAAATGGCAAATTTCCTTAAGTTGCCCTCAATGACATACCAGTACTACAAACACTGTCATGTCAACTGACGCAGTTATTTAGAAGTGTAAGCTTAGATACATATTAATGTTGTCTTTAAAAAAATGTAAAATTGGGTAAAAAAGGAGGTGTCCATATTATCCTCTGGTCCATATATACCGACTTTACTCTAAATATTAAGAATACTGATATTACATGGTTATTGTCATGTAATAATATAGTATCTATGGAGAGTTGTTTAAGAAACATTCTAAATATTTTTAATAGGGAATTAATTAATTAAACTAAAACACGAATTTGCACTATAAACGTAACAATAAAAACAGAGAGTAAATCTTGTGAAATACAACAAAAAGTTAATGCTCTTAATTGACTAGGTTCATAAAGCAAACAAAGTAAAAAAATAATTTCCTTAAAAAGAAACAACAACAAAATGAAAACCTACTCAGGTACAAAATTTCGCGGTGATACAATTTATTTTCGGGCACAATTAATATCAGTTAATATTCGTTTTTTTATCCCTCACTGTTTAACCGGTTCTTATTGACCGCATGCAGCGCTGCTGGCTCAGTCCACTGTCGATGTCTCTCATCTTCTTTCTCCTTTGCTCGAATTCTGGGGAAGTATTCTTCAATTTGCTCAGTGATTTTTGTATATATCAAATGCTTCTAGTCCAACTTGTAAGTTAGTTTTTCTAATCGATATTTTTCTATGACTAATAATTGTTTTAAATTATAAAAAACTGCACATTACAAAAGTTTCAAATATTACAAAATGTAAAACATGAAGCATAAAATCACGATACAGTAGAATACCAATTATTCCACCTAATCGAAAGCGAAGGTCACATAAACAAAATTATGGATAAGAAAAGATTTAACAAATTTTCATAATGAAAATTCTAACTTACTTAATGGACCCGTTTCTTCAGTTAGTGTATCTAAAAATTAAATAATAAATGAGACGTTAAATAAAGCAGAATAACTGGAATATTTGTATAAACAAAAATATTTACTGTAAATGTAATATTATTATGGAATTAGTTATCATAATACAGAGTCTAAATAATACGAGCCTCGTGTTTGTATCTTTATCGTCCGTTGCAATCGCCAAGTCGGTAACACTGTAGCAACAAACTGCCTCTCCCCTCCTGTTTCATGCTCGTGTAAAACCGGAAACCGGCTAAAGATGAACTTGAAGTGAGTTTTATTTACAAATCGAAAGAAAAAATATACAAGCAAATTTTATTTCTTTTTGTACCTTCATTGATCATTACACCAATTCTTAATTTCATTATTATACCTACTGAATTTTATTATGCTTTTATAAATTGCTTGAATTCAAACTATTTATGTATATCGGATACTCTTTATTTTTTTAATTTTGTTTCTCAACAAACATGTATTCTTTTACCTATATTGTATCTGTTATGACATAAACAGTAAATATACTATATAATTAATTCTTTAAAAAAATATCAGTATGTTTACTTTTACGAATTACTGCTGGAGTAATCAAGCAATTTGTATCTATAAAAAATGTTGATATGTATGTATGTATATATGTATGTATGCGTATATGTATATGTATGTGTATATGTATGTATCAACCTAAACAAATATAATTTTTGAGTTTTTAATACAGTTTCAATTAAAATGAAGCTTACCACATTATAAAAAAATAGTTCAGAGCTATTAAAAGTTTATTAAAACTATAATTTAACAAAATTTCTTTCCTGTGAAAATCTCTTTGAAGTTTGGTTGAATATTAAATGGTAATACAAAATATTTTTTTTTCTTTGCGTGCATCAAAAACGATGTATCTATATTATATCTCGAAATGAGCTATGTGTGGTTTGATATATTTAGATACTACAAAACAGTGTCCACTTTTATTTCGTATTATTTGACAAATATATTTAGAAAATAATCACTAAATAAAAACTTATCATATTCAGTGGCGTAGATAGCTAGACTCATAGAAGGGGTTGATCCCCTTAATCCCGACCCTAACTACACCACTGATCATATTACAATTTTTAGTAGTATTTCACAAATAACACCGTGCAATATGTACGCGAATTATACCTAACAAGTATGTAGATTAACTTTTTTTTCTTAGAAATATTTAAAATAGAATATTATCATATCAAAAAAATATAATTAATATACGTGTTCGTTTGCGTGTCCTCAGCAGGATGCGAACCCCTACAACTTGTTCAATTACTTCCTCTAAACAACACCTGCGTCCCTGTAAAGGTGCTTTAATCACTCGTACGTCTTCGTATGTAAATGGAGCTACATATGTCTATACATTGTGTTAAAATTTAACTTAAAATTTGGATAATATGACCTTTAATCAAGTATTGACATTATGTATATCAATTTACCACAAAGTAGCAGTATTAGTTACTCATTGTTGAAGTTATTCTTATAAAGAAAACGTTTATGACTGGGTTTAACCCCAATGTAATCGGGTTTCTCAAATACCAGTTCGCCCATGGTGTTGAAATATAAATATCAAAACGGATTTAATCAAATCAATACACGGGAAAAAATATAAATAACTGCAAAATGTTACTGAAAGAGTGAAGTTAACAATGATTTATTTAAAATTAACTAAAAACTTCATGTTAAAGAAAAATTAGTAGGTATATCAAAAAATTCAAAATATTATGAATTAATAAGTAAGCAAAACAAGATAACAGATACATATTTGTATATTTTTGTTGTTTTCATTGTCAATAATTAATTTCATTACTTATTATTCGTCTATACTTATAGAATAAATAAATATAAAAGTTTAACTTTTTCTAGAAACCTTTTTGGCATGATATTTTTTGCTTGCACCTACATGTATCGAATGTTCACGAATTTTTCTTTACACTCGGAAATATCTTCGGCAATAAATAACAACTGACATACACACAAAAGTGCACCGACGCATTTATGAAGGTCGAGTGAAGGTCATTTCACCGCGACAACAATAGGGTAGTTTTTGTTGCCAAATTCTTGGACAAGTAATAGTCCGTTCATTGGACCGTGTGTCCAGCCAGACTGATCGGTCACTTTGTAACATTTTGTGAGGGGTGAGAAGGACGGAATACCAACCATAACTGCCTGGGTGGGCAGATGTCATAGCTTTTGTCAAATCTGCGAAGGGTTATGTTAGTTTTGTTTTTAAAACTTTATCTTATCTTTTTAAAAGGATCAAAAAATGTTAAGGTAAATTTTAAATCTCCTTGTTTTTTTTATAAATTTATTTTTTATTTATAATATGTAAGTGATGATAATTTTGCTTCCTCGCCATATAAGGGAAGCTATGTGATCATTTCTGATTAACCCCCTGAATCTTTGTCTCACGCATAACTCATGAACCACTGAATCAATATTAATGAAACTTGTTTTATTGGTTCTTTTTTTAAACATCTCAAGAACAACGCGTGTAACGTGGAAATTTTATAGAATCTTTTTTGTAGATAACTAAATTTTCTCTTTTCATTACATACAACTTTTATAGTAGGTAAATATTCCTTAGGAAGATTACATATTCTTGCTCCTAAAATTCTAGCCATCTTTGATATTGTTTTGATTAAAAATTAAATGTAATTTTTGACTATGCATAGCAGACAAAATAAATTTAGAAAATATTAAACAGGCACGTATTAAGAAAAATAAAATTTATTATTTTCTGAAATAAATGTATAAAAAAAACTACCAATAGTAGTTTATCAGAATACTTTATATTCACTTTTTTATTAACTCCTTTCAGTGAATTTAGCACAAAAAAGCACTGTGCAATCACTTGGTAGACGGTAATCAATGAATGGTAGATAAAAATTAAAGAAAGACGATCAATTCTTTGAATTAAAATAAAATTAATAATGATTTAATTATTTTTTAGATTTTGATTTAATAATTTTAGTTCTCAATAAAAATAGTAGTAGTTTTTACCTGAGAACATTCTTAAATTAGTGCATGTATGTTTTATATTTTAATATTATTATTTTATACACATAATGTACATAGTACAAATACAAGTAGTAAATTAATTTGCTTTTGTCTGAAAGGAAAACTACATAAATCCTTGCATTAATTAATAAATATAATATTCCAAATTTTTAATGAAGCGAATTATGTTTATGTATATATTAATACAAAAGGTAATAAAGTTAATGTTAAAGATATGCGTGTGTTTATTTTATAATAAAAATATATAGCCATGGTATGATAGTTATTATACATTCTCGATATATTTTCTATTATTATCGTATTGTTATAATATACTTTTTTTGGTTATAAGTGCCGGTTAAATTAATATTATGAACACTACATTAATTTAAAATTGCAAAATGTGTCTCGTATAAATAATAATAATGAAGCCATTTTATTGGCATACGAGTTTTTCTAACAAAAGAAAAGCCATAATAATAAAAAAGACTACATTATAAATATGCAGATATGAAAAAATAAAATTACTTTAAATAAAATGTAATATAAATAATACTTGCCTATATTTACCTTATCTTATTTCATAAAAAAACAAACACAAATTAATTCGATGTTTTGAATTAGTTGAGTTTTTCTTCATTAGGCTTTCGTAGTCGTAGTTCTGTTTAAACTAATTGTAAGTTTCCGGGCTGTTATCCACGTTGTATTTTTAACTTGACGATTTTTTTACTCTCATGTCAAGTCTTCTTCAGTTTCAGAAACACTAAAGACTAACTCCGACGTAACCAGACCGGAAACAAAGGTTCATGTAATCATGTTTCTTGTCATAGTTTTTCATAATCCCCTTATTTTTTTATTTCTAATGTGGTTAATTGTGGTTTAATGTAAATAACTTGTATTTACTTGTAACACACAGTTTAGCATATGAATGACGCTACAACTATTGTTAAAATTCATATTAAATTCAATAATATCAATATGTAAAAAAACAATCTGCCAAATAAATGCAGTGTTTTCTTGTGTTAAATTCACCAAAGGTAGTTAATTAATTATCGAACAATTTTAATAATATCCTATATAGATTACCTATTCTGATTAACTGCCATTTGATTTGTATACAATTTTTCATAATACATGCTCTGATTATTATTTTTATACATTATATATAAAATAGTTTTTTAACAATTTCAATCTTAATTCGTCATATCGAAATTTAATATTTCAACAATAATGAAACAATTGATGATGATCTGAATTTTAGAAAGCAGAAGGAAATTAAAAAAAAATTTACTAACGTAAACTATGTCCTTCGGATATGGCGAGGAAACAAAATTAATTCAGACATAACGTTATAAAATATTTGAACCACTTTATATACATAATACATATACGTAGATAGTACATAATAATATGTATATTGATTTTAGATAGGTACATACGTATACAATATTTGAATGGGATTGAGATTAAAAAAAAATCGTATATATAAGATTAAAAATATATAAAAAAATATATAACAATAAGATACGCCATTGTTTGACCTTTTGCTGTTTAATATTTATTGAAATTATGTCGTTCTTTGCTATCAAGTTCTCTTTACAATACTTTGTTATTATATCTATCTATATTGATTATATATGTATATATGCATGTTCGCAAAAATAACGGTTTAATGAAAACAATAAAAAATCAATTTTCTATGTAACTATATTTTTCAAAATCTCATAATTTTTTATGTCCACATTATGAAAATAAGTATAATCGAAACATAGTAATAAAACAACATAAAAATGCTATCAATTTAAATTGAAAATTTATGGGGTTAATTTTGTCGTAATTATAATGTAAAACAGGTATACCTATCAAAATCAGTATCAGTATTGTTACAAAAATATAAAAGTTTTTTTATATATAGAATTAATATCGTATGTATATCGATCAGTAGATAGGTTAGTGCGATTAGATTGCTATATTAATAGATTTTTTAACTAAAAACTGGTTGATAATTGTTTTCTAATGGTGATGTGTTAACGATTTAGCAGTAATTGGAGCAATAATTAAACTTAAAATTTCAAGGTGAGTCAACATCTTTAGCATTGTGTTTCTAACATAAATGTATGTTGAAAATTGCAACTTGTAAGTTAAAAATGTAGTTTTTTATCCTTAATATAATCTTGAAAATATTTTTAGAGAAACATGATGATATCGCAGAACTAACCGTTCAATGAATTGTTCTGTACGATAGTTTTTACTTCTGAACACGTGTGGATTATTAATGTCCGTCGGTATTGAAAAAATTCAACGGCTGTTGCCAAAACACACAGAGCCGATCGGCTGTTGATTTATATTTATAGGTTGCATGGAATGTCGGCAGCTCGGTTTCTTTTCCAGTTGCATCAATTTCTCAAGGCTCCAAGGGTGTAAGCCGCAGTGACTCAACTTTAGCTGAGTCACTGGCTACCTTTAGTCACCACCACCGAGACAATATATCACGTTAGTTTTTATATTTATAAAATTAAAATTTGATAATACACCTGTACTTCGCAGGATACATTCTTGATTAAAATTAGAAGAAACGGCTCAGTATTTTTCTTGGAATCTTTCTCTATATCTTGAATTGTAATCCAGAATCACGATTATTTAAGTATGGTTAAAAATAAAACTTTATTAGATAGGTACCTATAAAAAAGTATACATGTTAAAAGATAAAAACATTTAATATTTTTGAATATTTTTATTAGGTACATAAACTATAAAAATATTGAAAAAAATGTGGATTTTTATCAAAATAAGTATTTTTCTTTATTGACCAATTCAGAATAAAAACATTTTAAAAACTCTATATTTTTTTTATAAATAGACACATGGAATTCAAAAAGAGATACAAAAATCTTTTTCAGCTAATTAAAACAAAATAATTGAAAAACTACTTGTTTTTTTCTGAAAAGTGCTTCACTAATCATGAACATTTTGATCGAAACTAACAAGTTGGTTAAAACATATAGTACTTAAATAAATCGTTTTATTAAAAAAATGATACCTGCCATGGGATTTTTTTATACGTAATACTGACAGTGAACAGTGTACGTGATTCTTATTTTATTGAAACATATTTGTGATAAACTTTAATAAAAGATAGAATAAAATGAATGGGACATAAACTATACATAGTATTATTCTCTACATTATGTATCAAAAGAATTTTTCTGAACATAGTTACTAAACCGAAAACGGATGTTTACTGTTGGCAATTTTTGAATTTTCGAATTATTTTTGAAATAAGAAAAAAATGTTTTAGATGTAAAATGTCGAGTATGTTATTATCTATAATTTATTCCCCATATATTTTTTCCAACATTTATGATTTACTTATACTATATGTAAGTATATTGCATATACACGAGTATAAGGAAGTAAAAATCACAAATTAAAAATAATTTGTCTTAAGTGATGGCACAGTACTTCCTCGTGCTAATTCTGCAAAGCAAGATATATCTTTATAAAAGATTATTTAATTTTAAAAGTTATATTGACCTTTTATAGAAAAATTAATACTCTACCAAAAATATTCACAGGCGTCAATCTTCAAATATTAAAAAAAAATTATCAAAATTCACTCTTTTTAGTGTATATTTATAGAACAATTAGTGCTAAAATCCGAATATATATTCTGATATTTACATTTTATAGTAAATCAATGTTTTTAAATTTCAGAAGCATAAAAGGTGTGTATACAATATATAGGACTAAACGCATTCTACCTATATCAATATTCCTTTGTTTTTCTTTGTTGTAATACTTGCGTGATTAACAATTACCTACTGATCACACGTGCAACATTTGTTTTAACACATGTTCCTTATCGAAGGATATTTTCACCGAGCGCTTCCAGGTGGTTTTGAATTCTTGGCCGAAGCCGTTGAAGCTCTCACAACACGAGGTCACGGCTAAAGTCGCGTCAATACACAATGTCTAATTGATTTATCGACTACATGATAAGGCGATTTTTTTTAATATGAGATCATTGATTAATTTTTCAAAATCTTATAACACTAAGAAAAAAATGTTAATTCGTTCAATGAACACAATTATTTTATATTTTTTAAGCTATAAAATGTTTTACACAATATTAACTTTTGGTCAGTTTGTTTCGAGTTTCGACTTGATACAAAAATTACTGAACCGATTTTGATGAGACTTTCATTGTTCGAACCCCTTACGATCCTATCATTAATTTTAGTTATAAGATTGAACTGAGGCAGACCTGCACTAAAAAAATATGAAAATGAATTAAATTAACTTAACCAACAATTTTATTAAATAATTAAATCTTCAAATTTTGAAATAAACATAATAACTGATGAATAATATTTTTTTGGAAATTAGTATTGTAAAACTCGATTGTTTTTGAAGCAAATTATTTTTGTTTTTGTATTAATTAACCATAAATTAACGGTACCTTTGTGTATTGAGGTATGTTTTATTTTGAAATGAAAATAATACAGTAAATAATGCTAATGCATTGATATATATGTACGTACATATGTGTAACAGTATATAGTTGAACATAAAAAATGATATATGGTAGTTTATAAACGGTAAAATTCAAGTTTCTATTCAAATAATAGAAACTTTATTTTCACGGGAGTTGAAAATGGAAAACAATACATATTAGTGATTTAATTTAATACATTTGCTTGTTTAGAAAATAATCCTCTTAGGTAAAAACAAAAATAATAATCCATGTCAGCATTTTAGAAAATAGATTTATACGGTATTAAGTTTAATTTTAAGCTTGTTGAAGGAATGACTTAATTATTTTTTACCAAACAAAAATTGTATTTTATAAATATGGTATTGCGTAAAAAACAAACATCCTAGAAGAATTTTTAAATAAACAATTGTTTATAAAGAATTCCTTACAAATATATAATCCGTTTATCAAATATTGACATAAATATCACAATGAAAAATATGCAAGTTTATATTTACAAGGTTATTTGTTGACAAAGGCTGTGTTTTCTAATATTTGTTTCAGTTGCATTAAAATGTGCATGTCTTTAAAAAATGTATTTAATATATTTAATAAAGAAAATTATATCCAATATTTAAAACACTGTTTTATTTGTTTATTTTAATCAGTTATATGTATCAAAATTGAAGTGATTAATTCTATAAAACATTAATTTATTGTTTGTAAAGCACATTAATGTACATAAATTACAAACCGATAACAAATTAAAATTATGTTCAATTCAGTGTGTTTTAAAATAATACAAGAAAGAAATTTGTTTGTGGTGAAATATTGGATAAATATGGCAGTATTAGTTTGTTATTTTACTTATATTTATTTATTTATTGTTTCAGATTACAGGATACTACAGCAATCACTGTGGACCCTCGCCTACCACCGATGGAGTTTGTTCGAGCGATAGCTGTTTGACCTTATCGATTGACCCAAACGGTGTTTGACAGAAAGTAGGTGAGAATGTAATACGAGCTGATACTAACAAAGATGTATTAAAAACACATAACAAACAACACACACGCATAGTGGCGGCAACTGTCGGAAAACATTTATGTACACATGTGTATGTGAGTTCGCATTGAAAAAAATAATTAATATAATTATCTATTGACTTTATGGTAAATTTAGAAAGGAATGGTAAAATTAGGTAGTTATTTACATTGAAGTGTATTATTTGTTGTTAGAAAATCAAAGAGGTAAATTTTTAATTGTAGTTAATATTTTCTAATGTTTATTTTAATTAGTTCATGAATCCAAATAAAGTATGACAGTATTCATACATATACGGAAAGGGAATAGAAAAGCGGAAATACTGATCTTAAACGTCGCTAATAACATCTCACCGTTTATTATTTGTTATATTGACGTGTTTTTATTCAAATTAATTTAGCTACTGTTAATGTCTGTTAAGGTTAAGAGTAATATTTTAGAGTAGTTAAATATTTGTTTTATCAAATTGCTTCCTCGCAGTATCGAAGATACGAGAAGCTTTGTGATCGTTTTAAAACGAGCAAAAAATGTGTTCTCCGATTTTAAAAATTTTACCGGATCTATCCGTTTCAGGTCAAGATAAACACTTTTTGTTCCGTGTCTGTTTGTCTGGTTGTGTGTCTGCCTGTCTCCCAATCCTTGTCACGTTTGTTGAAAAATATTCCTTTACAAAGATTTATCTCAATTTGCTTTAAAAAAATCGTCATTTGTTTTTTAAAATTGCTATTTACTTTGACATATTAAATGTCATTTTGACGTTTATAATGTCATTTTGACATTTGTATTGCAGAAAAATAATGATTTTGATTGAAATTGTCAAAAAATTCAAAATATAAGACATAATAACGAGGTGCGTATAAAGAAAAATGTCGAATTAATATTTTTTATTAAAATTGTATGAAAATTAAATGGTTAACCAATGACAGGCAGTTCATCTGAATACTTTATCGGTTTTTATTTAAATTGTTCAATAATTAACTACATTTGATGAATTTAGCACGAGGAAGCACTGTGCATTTACTTGGCAGATGTTTGTTTTTCTTCAACATTGTTTCCAAATAATATTTTATATTACATCATCATCTAAACATCTTGCTACCTCCATCCTCTAACACGTTATACAGTAAGAAAATTAGACTAATATTCTGAGCTAGGGGGGCAGATCCTATTATTATAGCACGCCACTGCCCCCACTTCTGCATTAATAATAGATAATTAGTTGTTAAAAGTATATTTAATATTTCTAATATACTATTCAAAACTGTAAGTTCTAGTACATATTTATGTATATAGTATGTATAGTATATTTATGTATGTATAAAGTTATGTTAGACATGTACACAAAAGTAACTTGCTGTTGCACGTATATACCTTTGTTTTTCTAATTATATGTTGCAAGCTATACGGTAAAATTAACGTAAGTATTAAGAAACATTTGTTTATTATGTGTGGAATAACTTCTTAAAATCACATTCATAAACAACTGGAAAAGCTTTATTCGGTATGCAAAAGATAAAAATTAGCATACTCGGAGGTTGTACAATTTTAACATTTATTAATCGTTAGAGATGTTATCATAGAATCAGATATTAAAATATTAACTCCTATAAAGTTTGCAATAACCACCACTGTTTGGTTACGTATTTCCACGGTGTCGACGCTAAGAAGATTATTGTTAAGGTTTATTTCACTCTATTTCATGTCTTTCTCCTACTCACGCCTGATAAAAATCGTAACGTGGTGAATATAATACAAAATAATATCGGATATTATATCTTAATGCGATTGAACTAAAACTGAGTAAATTATTTCATTAATAATAGTTGCGTAACTATTGTTTAGTTGGCGTTAAATAGGATTAGAAATGTCATTCAATTTTTGTTTCTATTCTTTAAATTGAACGTACAAATAATTTAATAGTTCAGGCAACATTTATAAATATAAATATGCATTAACCTATATTACAGTTCGATTTCCTAATACCTTTAATATTACTCATTCAAAATAATTAATAATGTTGTATTATATTTTTGCTATCAGAGAACAACACGCCTTATTTATAACAGAAATGCATTTTAGACTGTTAAGCATGCATGCACGCTGATTAATATTAATTAGTCACAAACAAAAAATGAGAAACTCGCCATCCCTGTTTTATAAATGTCAATGCACCTTCAAACATCTTACATAAAATTTACATTTATAATTAATACAATTTTGCGTATTTTATCTAAAAAATATCCTTGATATTTTTTGTACAAAATTATTAATGCTATTTATTTCGAATTAAATACTAATATAACTAAAGATTAACAATGCACATTTTTATTACAAGCATTCTTCAGTAATTGCCTTAGAGCTGTTACACAAAATAATACAACATTGTTTTGTTTGTGCATTTAAAAATAATCAGATTACTAACGGTGCACGTTTTAAACTGCAACGCGAAAAATAAACTACGAGTATGACTCACACGTCAGTGTACTGAGGCAAGGACGTCAATAAACACATACGCTACAAGTAAGTGGCAGTGTGTGAAGAGAATCACATGTGTAAACAGAAATATAATACAGTACATTCTCAATTATCAGAAATAATATAAAAACATAATATTGAGATATCTAATTCTTATATTTACCTGCCTTTCTCCTACTAAATATTATTAATAATGTAATTCTTAAGTTATGATATAGTACCTATATGTTATATATAATATGCATATTTATAAATATAATATAATTAATCTATCTACACATGGGCTGATTAAGCAAGGACAGGGGCATCCAGGCGACAGAACCTAAGGGGCGACAACTAGATCTTGGGCGCATAACTGATTTTTTTAATTCGAGTTTTTATTTTTCGCATAATAAATAATATATGTAACAATATATTATCTGCTCTCTTTTGAAATTATAACCTCCAAATTTATCAAATTATGTTATTAGTATCAGTCATGTGAATTTCCAAATGAATCATTTGTCAACAATCAACATAAACTGGTAGCACATATAGAAGAAATTAGACATAAATTAAGTACTTAATAACCCCTTTCCCATAAGGATTCTGCGGAGTCCTTTCAGTCTCCCCCGTTTTGCAACAAATTGAAGATTTCGAAAAATATACGAGAGATTTTGGTCCAATTAACTGAAATCAGTTCCATCGGGTACGGAATGTATGTATATATCTGTTTTACTGTACAATACATAAATATAATATTCAAATTACTATTATACCTATTCATCAGAAGCAATTTAACTTTGTATTTGTCTTCACTTACAAAATGTACATATAGTAAACGTCTTCCATAGTTAGATACATGAAGTCACTGCCCCGGTACACACCCTTAAAACCGGAACTGATTACAGTTATCTTAAGTAATTAGTAATTGTATGAATTTTCCCAGCTGTTCGTTGAATCTATATACGTATATAATATAGGTAGTATGTAGTATGTATAAAATAAAACATAGAAACTTATGTTAAGTAGGTATAAAGAATTTGCTCTCGAGCAAAAGTGATGCTAACACTATCTGTGAAATGTCAAATCGTTACGTATTTGCTCGAGATTTTACATAAATAATAATATGTATATGTTTATATTATGATGTATACCTATCACCACTCGTTTTAAACCGCTTATTTCTTCTAAACGCGTATGCATCAAGGTCATTCATACATATCATATCATTGATTTTACCTGTCAGTGGGCTGTCATCTAGATTTTATAATGATCTAACTAAATAAATCCTACTGTATCACGATTTTTATTGAAATAAACAATTAATAAGACAGTTTGAGACACCCATAATAATACTCAATTAATTGATAAACACATTGTCAAAATAACAATCAATTCGATCACGGAATATTCATCAATGGTTGCATTGTAAATGCAGGTAACAATACTCATTATTAAGTATTTTATTTTTCATGAGTTGTCAATAAAACGTACATGTCTTGTTTAATCAGGAAATAACAATGTTTAAGATATATATTACTATAATAAATAAGAATGTACAATGTACATACATGTATGTATATTTATATTCTATGTAGTTTCATTGCACATTATCAAAAAAGGTCACTCGTTTCTGAAGCAAGGCCATTGCTTTAACTTCTTTGCGGATCTGATATATTTGTGAGATTAAATGAGTACCTGCAATGTAATTAATACTTGTACGTTGTACAAAAGTTTAGGAAGTACGTTTTATAATTATATGATCATTGTAACGATATGTTTTTAGACTTAAATTATTTTTGTTTCCTTTCTTGTTTTTATGTAATATGTAATTGCATGCTTGTAATGTAGAACAAATGTATTTCTATTAAGTATATAGCGTAAGAAATATTTTGTTAGTTTTGAGATAGTGCGACTTTTATTTTTTTATGTGACAGGCGAATATGTGACGCAATTTACTGATTATTTTTTTGCAATAAATTTTGTTAGTTTCATAATATCTATTCTATATGTTATATTCAAATTAATGATAGATATTGAATTCAGTTTTTGTTTAGAACAATAATAGAAATTACTCTGCACTCTTGTATATGTGGGATACTTGTTTGTATAAACCAAATTGTTACAGAATAATATCATATGTTGACAAACACTCCCCATACCTTTCACTCCTCTTTAGATTATTCTGAAATGTCTTATATGACGTGTCTTATTTTACATATACTGTACACTGTACTGTACACCCATATCATATAAAATCTACTATATACATCATATTTAACAATTCTTGTTACGATAACAATTTATCTGAAATTCAATTTTACGAGAAAAACTTCTATTAAAAAACTAATCATAAAACATAACATAGATTACAAACTTCAGCTATGGCAAACGTAATATAGTATGCCATCTGGCTAATTTAAATTATATAATCGGGCTAGATTCACTGTCTATTCATCAAAATACCACAGATTACCCGCGAGCTACTTTATGGTAGGATATCGTTTTGGTTTAGATGTTATCAAATAGGTACAATCATTATACTTTAATTAAAGCCAAATCTCTTTTCTTATATTATAAATGTTTATGAAACATGTAACTGTCAGCTTCATCTTCAAATATTAGTCGTTAAAACATTTGCGTCAAAATGTTAACAACCTATATGAACAAGGAAGCTTAGTTCTCAATAAAAAGGTTTTCATCGATTTAAAAAAAATTCAATACCTTCCACTTGTTCAGATAACAGTCCTACGACCTGATGTTAGTATTTAGATCCCAATAAGGCAAATCATCACTCGTTACAGTACTTAAAATTACTGCCATTGTCTATTCTCTCACGGAAGAACATTTGCATGATTCTGTGTATGTGTAGGCGTGGTGTTGCATAAATCGTGACGTCACGACGTGGCCGACTGGATCTACTTTCACGCGTGTGCGTGCGTGTTATATATATAAATATTATTCTCAAACTTTTTTTAGAATCTTTTCCAAAGTAAAAACTATATTAAGGATATAAAATTTAAGATTCCTTAAAAGAGCACCAAAGTAGATTTTTTTCCATAAAAAATCATGCATTTTAAAATGTATTGGTTCTCTTTTGACGCATTTGAGAACCAATAGTGTATATTGTTTGTATAAAAAATTTAAGACAATTTTGCTTGATCATAGATTTTCAGTTTTAAAACATGATTTATTTAACTAAATTTAGTTAGTTATTTTATAACAATATATAAACTTGTAACATATATACAGGTCCCGCATTATCTTTATCCGGCCCTGATATTTTGATTTCATACCAATCCACGTTTTTATCCATTGTAGGCGTACAACGTTTCAGATAGTCATCACTATCTATCTCTACGTGTAAATTCGTATCATTTAACACGAAATATTATTTTGTTAATTAAGTAAAATGAATTTAAATTCCAAGATGTTTTTGCAATTTGAATTCTGATCTAGCTTATTTATAGCGAGTGTTAAATTTCCACGTTTTGTATTACAACGTTTTCCATTTAATTCTCATCTTTACCGGTTACTTATAACCATAAAAATTAATATGTTGTGCGCGCAAAAGTATAACCATAAAAACGGTGTACAATAGAGGAAAAAAACTATATAATTTATACATAATCAGTTCCATGCGAATTATATTCATAACTGATGCATTTTAATAGGTATATGCACATTAAATAGTAAAACAATTGCTGAGAAGATGATTCTAGTTAATGTTTTGTTAATGAGAAATATCAGGGTCGTGTTAACGACTAAGTAAATATTTTATGAATTTAATTAGTTCAAATAAATATGTATGACTAGCGGTTCATCCGCGGCTTCGCCTGCGTTATTTTCGTAGTTATGACATTTTTCATTTATAAAATTATAAAATACCGGTTGTTTATGTTAGTCTGGAACAATTGTGCACCCTTATTTGTGTTAAACATTTTAAAAACTCGTAATACACGTGTATTTTTATTTTAATAGAAGAAGAAAAAACGTTACACACCCCTTCTCATTGAATGCTTGCATAAAAGGACATCCATATACAGTAGAAACCGGTTATAACGACATCGGTTAATACGACTTATCGGTTGAAACGACTCAAAATAAAAGTCCAACTGAATCCCATATAATTGCATTTTTACCGGTTATTACGACTATTCGCTTTTTACGACCTATATGACCGGTTCCTTCGATGTCGTTATAACCGGTTTCTACTGTATTTTCATTTTTTCAGGGTCTTGGGTAGGTCATTGATGAGTCAATAACTCAGGAAAGGACATATCTTTATATATGTATTCAGTATTGTACCTATAACTTATCATGAAAATGAAATAATTATACATTCTAGAATACAAATAGGTCATTTTATATAACAAAAATAAAAATAAAATGTCATAATATGATAACACATTTCAAGATCCACAAACAAAAAAGCTTTTTTCTGTAATTAAATAATTTATATTAAATATAAGTATTTGTATTGTATGGAATATTATTATATACAATATATGTACAATAATATACATCCTACATACTAATACTTTCTTATCTTGTATTCTTGTATATATTGCCAAAAATATAGTTATTTATTCATGTAAATTTAAGTACAAGAACTAATATTTATATACTTTAATAAGTATTTGTTTTATAGTTAGATACTTCAAGTAATATTTTCTACCAGTAAATACTCGGAGCTTGATTATTATTTTTAATTTTATACACACCTCTGTATTAACTATAAGTCATGCAAAAATTACCTCTACTAAACATACATTAATGTACGTACATACATATACATACTCGTACTTAGCCAGGAAGGAAACTGTTATAAAAACCAACGTAACTGTTTAAAAAGTGCACGAGTTAAACTGGGTTTACTGTATATATTATGGCAAAGAAAAACCAATTGTAACTTTATGAATAGCTCGGTTAGGCAATGATTGGCATAGTTAAACATCACACTGAACTCTTTTGGTTCACGATCTTTTGTATATTTTTTTCTACGGGGTTATTACACGGGCTTATCAAATTCTGTATGTTTAGAATTAATTAATGGTGTAACTGTAAATTAATTATATATTATACGGATGTTATGTTCTTGTCAACGGCATTTTTATAATTTGTTTAAAATTATCGGTTCTCGATCTATTAAGATCATGATGACAAAATAAAAGTCATTGAAAGTTATACGTTAAAATGTTGGCTAGTTATACAAATATATTAATTAAAAGTCGTTTTAAAACACATTTTTATCTTCTTATAATATTTTTTTGTTGCGTAATTGTTTTGTTCTTCCTTGTTAAGTTTAATTTATTTATAATTTTTACAATGCATCGTTAAGAATAACATTCCGAACAGAGTTAAGAATAATGTTTAATAGTCGGATAATAATTCATAATAAGAATATTTTTATTTTTAAAACTTACATAAACATACGCAAGGTGAACGAAAATATTCATGGCGAGATATTTTTTTATTTTTTTAATAGCTTCGACAAATTAAATGTTATATGATAAATGTGTAAATAAACCAGTTCAAAAAATGCATTTATTATTTTTAATATAATTTTATCGAGAATTTATTTAATAAATAAGTTGAAATTAAAAATGTTTACATCTATGGGAAAAATACACTTTTTCATTTTTCCTCGCCTTAAAGATGGGTAATTAAATGATGAATGCTTTAAAAAAATACCTGCATCAGGTATTTTTTTTAAAAACAAAATACATTTTATATTAATGGTCAATATTCCGAACAGAGTAACCTTAATTCACCCTTAAAAAAATCAAAGTCAATCTCGTTTTTTAATTATTTAGCAATATATAACTATTGAAGATAATGAATTTATGTTTTTGCTAGAGCAAGGAGGTGACATTGAACCCCTACACAAACACTGACATACGAACATACGCACACGCTCAGGTTCATTGTCTGTGGAATGTACAGCACCAGGTGTTAATTGGTTTGACTTAAAGTCAGCCACACAAATGCGGTAACTTCCGGTACGCGTGCACCGGTTTAACAATCAGCAAATGATATGTGATATCTAACTATGTACATATTATCATTCTTATCTGATTTTTATATACCACTATTTCAAAAAATGTTTTTTAAAAGCTATACCGGGTGTCCCAGATAACTTTTCCAGCATGGGGATATCAGTATCTATAAGAGATGCAGGTTTGGTTAAATGAGATGAATTATTTGTAAGAAAGGGGCGAGTACTACTACACAAAAAATATTCATAATTCTATGTGGTTTAGGCGGTATACCCAAAAAAACTGAAAATTCTGAATTTCTTTAAATGGCTATAACTTTTTTGTCAAAGTAGATAGGTACTTTTTGTAGACGGTTTCTCAAAGTACTTTTTTGTGTAGAATCGATTGGTGTATTTAGATTTTTTATATCACTTTTAGTTTCCGAGTTACAAGCCCTAACTTTAGTTTTTCTTATGGACCACTAAGCTGGTTATAACATATTTGAACGTGTTTTTTACTCTACTTTACAACGATATGTCACATGCCATACTTATTGTCAAAAAAAAAATATATAATGTATTTTTTTTTAAAGTTAATTGTTTTCAAATAGTCATTTGTTATTTTGACTGTTGTTATTGTGATTTTTGTTTACAATTTTTGTTTTTCATGGCTCACTTAAATGTCTGTAATAAAATACTTAATAAATATCACTAGCATTTTGTACATCGACTTATTTTCAATAATAAGTATGGCATGTGACATATCGTTGTAAGGTAGAGTAAAAAATACGTTCAAATATGCCATAGCCAGCTTAGTGGTACATAAGAAAAACTAAAGTTAAGGCTCATAACTCGGAAACTAAAAGTGATATAAAAAATCTAAATACACCAATCGATTCTACACAAAAAAGTGCTTTGAGAAACCGTATACAAAAAGTACCTATCTACTTTGACAAAAAAGTTATAGCCATTTAAAGAAATTCAGAATTTTCAGATTTTTGGGTATACCGCCTAAACCACATAGAATTATGAATATTTTTTTGTGTAGTAATACTCACCCCTTTCTTACAAATAATTCATCTCATTTAACCAAACCTGTATCTCTTATAGATACTGAGATCCCCATGCTGGAAAAGTTATCTGAGACACCCGGTATATCGTTAAATTGACATGTTTGACGCATACCACATCAAAAACGCCCCAATCCTCAGAATTTTCGAAAATAAAGTTTGTAGGTTACGCCAAAATTAATCCACTCGCGAAGTTTCAGAGGAGTATATTTTAATTAAATAAAAGGTGGGACCGAGGACTATACTTAATAGTAAAAAAATGATGTGCGTGCAAAATATTTTAACCCATCTTAAGAAAGCGTTGTAAATCTTGGTAGATCACGTATCTTAGAATGAAGAATTTAAACCGACAACCATTGATTTATGATAAATGTATCGATATCTTTTATTTATAATAGTTATACCCATTATAAAACATTTTATGTCTATCTTTGATATACAATACTTGTTAAAAGTTTTATTATGTCAAAATTTTATTTTATGTAACATATATTTATCATTTCAGACTCGTATTGTCAGTTATATTTAAACAATCACATCATCTCGACCAAAAAGGAATCGAATAAGCTATTGATATAACTATATCTATTAATATTTTTTATTTATTTTAATCAACATTGATTATATCATCAGACTATTTTTACAATCATATTGCCCGCTCATGTAGACCGAATCGGTAGAATGGCATTAACTGGTCGGGTCTGGTGTATCACCCACGCCCTCCAGATACCATACACATTCACTATTCACGTGGTCAACTCAATGCGATTAAGAAAATTCCATATGCCACCTCATGGTTCAAATATTGTTTTGTACTGCAGAGAATCTTTGTTAATTGATTTATTTTTAATGCACTTAAACCGTCAACACGTATGCGATATTTTTAATTCTAAACTGTAGTTTTATAAACATATAAGTACCTATATGTATATTTTTTTAAATTATTATTATCGCTTGTGTATTATTTATATTCTAATCGAAAATGAATACAATACAAAAGTGGAGGTCACTGACAGTTTTATGCCAGAAATTATAGAGATATTGCTCCCAAGAAAAAGCAAATGACAATCTATTTACGAGCTACCCAATTGTCGATTGTGTTGACAGAATAAAGATACTCTGTGTTATACTGTCCATAGACTGTAAGCTGTATTGAAACTGTCTTGCCATATACAACATAAAACAACTGTCAATCGCAACTTGAAAAGAGATTTTGATTTGATTTTACTTGGGAGCAATGTCTTCAAAATACGTTTTATTTGGTTTAGAAGATTAATGCCCAGAATTATAAATAAATTGCTATCTACCTAACTGTTATTTTTGAAACTACTTTGCTAAAATCTATAGATAACAAAATATAACTATCAATGGTATTCGTAAAGGAACTTACATATTTTAATTGGTTTTTGCTTGAGCATTAGTTTTGGGTGGTTTAAAAGATGAATGCCCTATATTATAAAAAAATTATTTAAACTAGTAATGCTGAACCATTTTGCACCTTAACATTTCTTTATGAATGAACAGCTTTTTAGATCGTTCATTTAGTAGGTATATTTGATATTTCTCGACATTCAATATGTAATTATGTAGTTTTTTTCTGTTCTTGAGTTTGTATGAAAATTGGTTAACTCGTATTATCAGTAATCAAAAACTTTAAATAATTATTTTTATTATTCTTCAACTAAAGAAAAACTTATATAAACTGGGTTCCTTCTACGTTTTTTTACAGAAAGGCGCATGTTCACTCATTCCTGTTTAAATGAGGACAAGTATATCCAAAAACATTTTATATCTTTTTCTTTTGACACGACTTTCGAGCCATCAGATGCGCATCCATGCTCTATGTCTATGTCTACGAGGTACATATGTGTTATGTTTTCTATGGATTTCAACAATCTAGTATTAAAAATTGTACAAAGACCATAACATCCCCACTTTGTAACGCGTGTCTTTCTGCAGAATGCTAGCATAGTAATTAAAAAACTGCAGAAAGTACGTTTTAATACTATAATTATACGTAAGGAACTGTTATTATTCTTGGAAGGCACTGCTGTTACGCCGCGGCCATGGCTCTATATAAGTAGCCGCTATATAATACATTAATATATATACAATTAAATTATTTCATCAAACACATTATATTAAAATAGTTTTCTGCAAATGCCAATCACCAATTTTTTGTGTTGCAGCTCTTTTTTTTAACAAAAAAATATATATTTATAAGATTTATTAATACCGAACCTGGCATTTTTTTTTTAAATTTCATATAGGTACACCTACTCTAGTTTATTTTAAGTTCAGTTTTAATTTTGCTTAAAACCTCACCGCAACCCCCTGCGGAGAGCTGTCAGACTTATATATAATTGATTAGCAATTGTAGGTGATATCAGTAAAAAAAACGCTATCGAAAAATAAAATTCAAAATAAAAATGCAAATACATTTTCATTGTAACATATCAATAAATATTTTTAATAATTAACAAATATTCAGGCCAAATTTCTACACTACAAAATGTATAAAACCTTAATATAATCCGTATACACAAACAAAACCTTCAAGTTTTTCAAACACAAAACATAATTTATTTTCATATAATTTGCATAATACAATACGATTATTGTCGGATATTTTACAGTAAATTCAAGTATTAAAAGTAGGTAAGGTAAGTAGTGTACATTTCTGTCGTGACATTGCGTAACTGCTGGCGGCCGCCGCGCTTCTTTGTCCGGCTCAGATTTACCACGTGGATTACGACTCTACAATGTTGCTGTCAGAGATATCTTCGCGTTGCCCAATAGTTCGAAAACACGGCTTGATTCGCGTCAGTAATTTTATAAACTCTTTATAATCTAATCGATGTCCGTGAGTCATTTTGTTTATTTTTATCTTTCTACTCGACGAAAAAATGTTGTTTTTGTGTTGAAAGATACAATAAATCGGATCTTTTTTTATTCCTGAGTATAAGCATTGTCTTATTATTCTTGACGAATATTTCGTAATAATAGCTATATACACGACTCTTCATATATAGTTTAGAATCTTTAGAACTTTTCCCAAAAAGTTACTTGAAAGTAAAACAGTTTGTAGATTAACAAACAAATAAAACTTTTTATTAATTTATATTGTAGAATGAACCTACTAAAGAAACTATACTTTTCTCGCTATCGAGACGAGATCGAGACGAATATGCCCTAATAAGGAATGAGACATTTTGGCGAGACGATATTAACTTTAATTATAAGCTTCTTCGAGAATCTCGGTTTTAAAAGGTTATCTAATGATTTATTTTTTTTCAATAATTAAAGTAACATAAAATGAATCAAAATTAATACGTATAAAACAATTTCTAAAAAATTTACAGAATATCGCGAAACGAAATGACTTCAATTTTAACGAGACAGGAACAAGACGAGACTGCCACTTGTAAAATTCGAAATCGAGACTAGCCTTTAGTTCGAAAAACGTTTCGCCTTATCTTGTGTGCAGTCATAATAAAAACAAAAAAATGTGTAATAATAAACACTACAATAAATTAGCACTGTGTTACACATTTTTCATAACCTTATTTAGTAAAGTAGCTAGTCTCTTTTACATATACATACGTATTTAAAAAAAATTGAATAATAAATATAAATTTCAATCAATATCACAATAGGCGATCATATTGACAGTAGATTAATAATATATTTATCTATTAAATTAATCGTTCCATTGCTTCCTATACGTCATCGATGATTATATAAGAACTTTATTTCATGTTGAAATTTTCGTTAAAATGTTTCGAAAACAAAACAAAAAAACGCAAACTGCAATACTTATAAACGGTTTATTGGTAAACAATAGCTGTTCTTACTAAGGAGTTCAATTTGTTACATTATATTCATAATAATAAGGAAATAATATTACAATGGCCCGGTTAGATTAAAATATTACTTATTATTTTCCAATAAAAAAACATCTTTTGAATATAGAATAATGGGCGAATTTCAGGACGATATATTGACACTGTTGAAAAAAAGTTATTTCAAATCCTTATCTGTTTTTTAATTATTCATTTCATATCATTCATATATGTACCTACATGTATACCTACTTATACACGATAATCATTTCACAATTGTATTTTCGTAAATATTTACATAGGCGTGGAAAGAATGCACATTGATTCTTGATTATTTATTATAATGAATTCTTACACTAATATGCCCACACTGTAATTATATTAAAGTATTCCATAAATTAAACTTATCAAAATACAATCAAATTATAAACATTCATTGATGGTTTTTTTCTTTCTTATGTATGTATTAAAATTTTGAATATGAGATAATATAAATAATATGTGTTTCCAAAATTAATGTAGGATATTACCAATGTGTCAACGGGAAATGTTATAAGCGGAAATGTAAACTAAATTCTATAGATATTTGTGCGTATTGACTTTAGTAATAAAATTTGTCAAATGTCATCAATATGAATGTTTCCTATAAATGCAATGTAATTATGGTTTTATGACGCCATGTACAGTTCCGTTCAGCCTTTATTAAGATTGAGGCTTTAACTAAAATATAAAATATGGTAATTAATTAATTGATTTGTCTGACCAAAATGTGGTAAATTTGAAAATATCTGTCTTAAAAAACTAAGATTTCTTCGAAAAGCAAATGCTATCGAACCTCGATGCACCACTAATAACCAAGTCCAATATTACGTACCATACCCAATATTAGGCTTGGCATATAATTTCAATAAATGTTTTCTGCAAGTACATTTTTTACTCTCGTGTATGTACTCGTATATAAAGGTAAACATTTATAATTTATTTAATTATTTTTCACAAATTTGTAATGTGAATGGAATAGTTACAATATCTTATGTTATGCACTGGTAGAAACGTTGACTTTTTAAATTGTGTAGCTATCTTAATCCACACTTCCGTTATTGTTTTCGTGATTTTATTGTTATATTGAAATACTGTAATACGTCAATTCGTTATTACTCAACAGCATAGGTGGGCATTAACTCGTTAATCCGTTAATCGTTAATTAACGAAGTTAACAAAATGCTTAACGGATTAACTTTTAAGTTAACTCAAAAAAATGTTAACGCTTTTGTTAACTTCCGTTAAATTTTACTTCCGTTAACTTCAGTCCGTTACATTGGTTGTTTGATAAAAAGTACATAAGAAAGTTGTCGAAATAGAAAAAAAGGTCTTCAAATGATTTTTTAACTTTTAACGGTTAACTTTCGTTAAATTTTCAGTTACTTCAGTTAACTTTAACTTCCGTTAAATTTTCGGAATTTTAACGCTTTAACGATTAACGAAGTTAACTTTTTTATTAACGAATTAACGATTAACGAAGTTAACTTTTCGATTAACTGTGCCCACCTATGCTCAACAGCTTACAACTTTCCTAAATAATAAAATTGATGGAAATCATTTAATCAATAAACTTTACTTGCCTTTTGCTGCATTAAAGCATCTTATTTAATACTATGACGTCATCGATACCTCTTCATTTCCGATGGAAAAATTAATCTATAGGATTGCTCGACGAGATGAAAGTGCCTTTAATTTGAACGAGACGAGATCGGAATGATACATGTAACTATTATTTATAAGTCTCGTTGAGAGTCTCAGTTTTAAAAGATAATTAATAATAATAATAATTTAAAATATTTTTTTTAAATAATCACTCAGTTACGTGTACAAAACGAGATCGGCTCGATTATCTTTTTCGAAACGAAATCAAGATGAGATGGTTTCAATTTTCACGGGATTTCAGTTCCATAAACCCAAACTCTCTTATCTTATATATGCAGCCTTAGAAATCTTTCGGTTTTTTAATTTTTATTTCAATTACATTGAAATACAAATTATAATCCAAAATAAATTAATGGATTATTATTATTGAAAAAATAGGCAATTTTTAAAGTTCTCTATAATTATATTAAAAATAACCGCACATAATTTAATAAAAAACATAAGAATACAATCAATTTTTGTAAATTTTCAGTGGGTGCATATTTAAATTAAATCTGCTATTACCACTGAAAAGCGTAAATTTAGAAATTTATACTGGATATTGTTTCTTTAATTTGATTTTTTCGACAGAGCTATTTTAGATTAAGTAAAAATCGTTTATTTTCAAATAAAACTGTGGAAAAATCGGATATAAATTATTAAAATATATACTTACTTACTTTGAAACAGAAACGCTTTCAAATGTTATTAAGAGATTTTGTCTAAAAAAAACGCTTAAATCTCATGCACCTTGACCAATACTAACTTTATAATCCCATAACTTTATATAAAAAATAATTAAATGTCAATTTGCAAAAATACCTGATAAGTAGTTTAAAATTTTTATTAATTTTTGTACCTATTTAACATTTTTTACTAATATTATTTTAATCCATTATATTTGTTTTGATGAGTTTATAATCTGTATTAAGATATTTTACATATAATTTGACCTAACCAATTTTACTTTCGTTTTATTTATATATTCATTGCTCTCAAATAATATGAACATTAAACTAAATCAAAACTCAAGCATTCTTAATGATTCGATAGTAATTGATGAGACTCGACGTGCACTTAAAAAACATCATTAAAAAAAAAAAAAAAAGAGGTTTTACTATATACCAAATACAAAATTTTATAAACCGGATGCATATTGGAATCTCCCCTGACTCCAGAGAAAGTCACCACTGTTCCTGATTGTGTCCCTCTCTGTCCAATACACGTCACATACATATAAGCACATAACTGCTGTCTTTCTCATGTTCACACACTTCAACAAAACGAACGAAGACAAGGTCGAACATAAACCTGATTTTAATTTTATGTAACTTTTTGTGCGTGTGCGTATGTGTATGTGTGTGCATCTGTCGTAATTAGACGCACTGGTTTGTGCCCTGATAGACAGCTACCGGCTTCTTCACACGATGAAGAAGAAATATTCGAATTAAGTGCCCATTTATTAATTGTTCGTCAACCTTTACATGAAGACATTCTATTTATTTTTATTTTTAAAATTGTATTTTCTTAAATTACAGTTTACTTTTGTAGATTTTTTTAACTTTCTAATTAAACTCAATTAACTTAAATATAATAATTTAAAATCATATAACTTTTTTATTGAAATTATCAGATTTTTTTGTAAAGACATAACAATAATTTATGGATTTTCTAGCACAATATAACAATAGAAATTTAATTTAACGCATGTAAGTATGTAAATTCGGTACATGAATGCAAACTATATAAAATTTTCAAATATTCTATTATCATTAACTTTTTATATACAGGGCTAGTCAAAAGTAAGGACTCGGCGATTTATTTGCGTAACTACTTAAGTATTCTAAATGTTCAACGAAAAATCCAAGTACATATTTCCGATAGTTATTTGTCTTTTTTAATAATATGTAAGTTAATTCTTAATCATCAAAAAATAGCTTAAAAAACTTAAAAAGTTTTATTATCACATTCATCTTCAATAAATATTCTCAATGCATTCTTTGTTAATATTTATTATTTATTTTTTTATAATACTTATATTTCTTCAATGTTATATTTTAAAGTTTGTAAAAAAAGAACTGATTTTTGCGATGTTTTTTTACTATTGAATCGTTTTATTCATTTAAAAAGCATTTTAATATAATTGATATTATTATTATTTGACTAACCCTGTATGTACTTAAACTTACCATTCTTTTAAATTCCTAAATTCAATGAAAATTGATATACTTATACATATATTACACATTTCCACATCATTAATCTTAATCTCTAAATACTTTTACACATTTTGTAACTACCTTATAATAAAACTCATTATTCATTAAACAATAATATAATTTATTTACAATCGAATTCATAAATGGATTAGTTATATTTACTCATTTTTTAACTTGAGGCATTGAAATACAAGAATACAACGTTGAATATAAAATCATATAATTTTTTCGTTCTCAAAAATAACCACTATGTTCGTAGCGATCAATGACGTGCCATAATTCGTTTGTCATGGTATATCTGAAACATATAAAATATATTATCAGTACTGATTAATATCATAAATTTACATATTTTATTCCGGTTAGATATCCTTTAGAGCAAGAAGATATATTTAAACGTTTAACTTAATACTTATTCTCTCTAGTTAGTTCATACGAGTAGCTATTTTTAAATAATTGAAAAAATCAGTAAGGAATATTTTTATAATTAAAATCCCTCCCATATCGAACGCTTAGTTAATCTTAATAACTATTAAAATATAGATATTAAATACGTGTTCTGTATAAATAGTTATAAAAACTTAATTTAATATAAAATTAAACTGCGTGCTAGTAAAATTAATTATTTTTATTAAAACGGAATAAAATTTCGTAAATTACTATAAGGATATTATTTTTTAATTCCACGTTTATTATTAAAAACAAAAACTAATATTTTTATCCATATAATCTTTGACTTTATAAATATAAAAATTATAAATACACTGATAAAAAATTATTTTCAAATTAAATTAATTTTTTTTAATTAATGGCATTTCTTCCCAGCCAAATAGCCAGAAAATTCGTTATAATTATCCAGAACTAAATAATTATATACATAGAGATATTATTGTAAAGAAAAATTTAAAATATTGTTATTGAATTTAGTGTGTGTAAATTATTTTAATTATTTATTAACTATCAAGAACTAAATACGGTAATTATTTGATTGGTATATAAACTATAAACTACATAATATAAAAAAAATTATAAGAAAATATTCTAAAAATAGATATTTCATTTACATTATTTACAGCAGTTTTACTTACACATATCTAGAAATTATAAAGTGTTCATATATTATTTGAAAAAGTTAAAAAGTACTTACAGAAATTCATTTTCTATGGGATTTGCATAAATATTCAAGAGGAACGTTACAAGTATACCGATTAATAACATTAAACATGTTATCGTTGCAATCCACGGATTCACTCCTGTGTAATCATCACTGAAACATTTTTATCATGTTTTAATTCATAATAAGAATATCATTGCAGTGTCGTTCTGATGAAAACGTAATTTTCAATGAGGGCAAGAAAACTGTTTAAAAACTTTCAGTCCAATTTTATTTCTAATTTTACAATTAGTTATTTTTGGGTTCTATCTTATCACGCAAGAAGTTTCCCCCTAACAATTAAAAAATATATTATGGATATTTACCTTGGCATAGTGTAACCACTTACACACATACCGATCATACACAAGTACAATGTAACACCAATGGCAACATGTAAATCTCTAACAACACTTTGTATCTTCTGCCGTCTTTTGTACAGTATAACCGTGTATATTCCAATCAAACACTGAAAAAACCACTTGAAAAATTATCGAAAATTCTACATTTATACGTGAATCATAGAAATGGAAACTAAAAAATTTTTTAAATCATATTTGCTTCACAACAAGTAGGTATCTATTACAGTGCTTCAATTTTTTAACAGCTCTCTAGTATAAAATCAGAAAATTCACGGTACATTATATTTTTTTAAGGACGCTAAATCTGAAAGTCTTGAATTGAGTACACTAAATTCGTTACTTAATTAATAATTTCGCGACATCATTGTAGCACCGTTTGAAAACTACATAATCTAACAGTAAAACTCTGAAACAAGGAAGGATATATGTAGGACTCATAACTTACTATCTATTTAAGCTAATATGGATCTTAAAATAAATATCAGTTGTTTGATACTTAAATTAATTAATAATAAATGTTTCGCATTGCCTTTTATTTATTTAGAAACTTTAGAAAAATCGAACTCATGTCAGTTAAAATTTAAGCAGATTAGGCATATTATAAATATTCAAACGACGTCTATGGTAAATATAGGTACATGGAATATGACATTTGATAAAAAAACGTCGCCATCGTTTTAGGTCACAATTTCGTATAAAGACTATGTAATTTGTTGTTAATCCATAAGCATTCCTAATCTAATGTTAAATTACAGAGAACTGACGTTTCTAATACCGTTTTTGAGTCAGTAATTATTTTTTACAATAATTTATTGTTCTTTTTTTATATAACGAAAATTTGTGAGATGTAGGTACCACTAATAATATAAATTATAAGATATCTACATATTTTTTTAAGACAAGAATATGTCCGAAGTCCAAACGTTCTTCTAATGGTTAATTTACATACATTTACAGATAAAATCATATAAATATTAATAAAATTATTTTACCTCGATAATAATTGCAAACAGTATAGCTATACCATTCCAAGAGTGTGTACGTTTCCATGCCGATACAGGAAATGTAAACGCGCTCCCAATAACACCGAACAAACCCACTCCCAAAATGGCCAGAGACATAAGACCATGAAGAAATGTTACAAACGAATAATTCCAGGATCGAAATATATTAAACAGTAACATGCCTATAAAAAATAACTATTATAAGGAGAAGGTAATAATTCAAACAATCAATATTAGCCTAAGTACCTGTTGAAGGAGGAGTCAGTATTTTTCTAAAAGTATTCAATAATAAATTAGCAATTAATACTGGAGATATATTAGGGTTTTTATTTTCAATAAACATCACTAACTTAAGGTGCAGATACACAGAAGGAACATTTCAATTTGCGGTTCATTTATTTTTTATGTCTTTTATCAACTATAGTTAAAAATTGATTTAATTGAAACAATTGTTTTATATTTAAAACTAAGACAATCAGCAATACTCTCGTGTAAATAAAGATGATATCATCTCGTTATCATCTTGTTAAAATTCAAGTGGTCTCGTGTCATCGAAATTTAAGCCAACTTCATCTAAATCTCGATCTTGATTCGAGACCGAGAAGTGTCGCGTATCGACATGCAACCCTATAGCGGAAACTACGTAGTCGCATCAATTATTGTTTCTGCTTCCTATTTACGCATAATAAATAGGGTTTTCAGTTTATTCCAGCAACAATAAAAAAACCGCGATTACCAGAAACAGCTAAAGTCTTCCTTATAAATTAATGTTAGTTTAGTATATAAATACAAAGTTTATACTTGTTAGCAAGATTTTCATTGATTTGGAAATAAATAGCAGCATTTGTCAAAAAAAAATGCTCATTGCTCCTTCAGTATAACTACACTTATAATAATGTATCAATAATATATGTTTTAATTATTTTTAGCTTATTATTACAAAAGAACCCACAAGGTACTGCTAGTACTTCTTACAACTATAAATATAAATGAAATAATTACAAATCCCTGTGGCTGCAAACATTGTGGTAACCATTATAGTTGAATGTAACTTCGCAGTTATTGAAACACTTCCCCCTACTTGAAATGTCCAAATGACATGAAAACCTAAGGTTAATAAAATCAAAAGCAATGTGAAATACATTACACATCTTTGAATGTTTCCAAAAAATTCATATCTTTGACGTTGACTGAAATACCAAATTAAATTAACAGTTGAGTAAAAACACTTCAAAATTATTTTATTTTCTTACCTAACACATACATTACAATTAGCCGGTGGCCCTGTCAAAGATATGGAAGCTAAAAAGAACATATAAGAATGATAAAATCAATAAACATACGTATTACATCTATAATTACTAATTTTATATATCTACAAATTATGAATGGTACATACATAAATATATGTATAAAGTAGTAGTTATTTTTTGAGCTACAAACATGTTAATTTAGTTGAAACTTACATGGAACATAACCAGCTAAAGAACTCATGATGTATATAATTCTTCAGATATAATTTTATAAATTTAAAGAATCAAACTTGATGTCATACAAACTTTTTAATTTAGTATTGGTACGCAAAATATTTTAATAGTGATACACTTGTCAATTTTGACAAATTGTTACTAAGGTTTCAGAATTTTTTACCCGACTACGCAATACCAAAAGAGGGAGTTATTAAATTTTGGTATAATTAGGTATTAGAACCTATAATTGAATAGATTATTACTTTTTTACTCATTTAGGTCAGTGGTTCTAAATCAGAGCTACATAAGCTATATCAAAACTAAAAATTTAACGTTCTTTCCATTATTTCTTTAATAATATTTTAGAGTTCACTGAAATAAACACATATATTATATATAGGTAATAACAGATTGGAGATTCACTAATACAGATAACTTGTGATTTTTCACCTCCCATAAAGATCATAAATGTTATTGTATTTATAGTATAAACAAACACACCATGTTAATAATATCCCATAAAATAAACAATTTACAATACCGTGAAATCGACCAACAATCGTATAGCTAAAGGTGTATTTACACGGGTCGATTTCCGCCGTGCGACTAGTCGCCTACCAAATCGCTTGACTAGGCCGCACAGCAACACCATTTTCACAGTCGATAAAAATTGCATGCGATTAGTTCATTTGTTTGAAAATGTTGACCAGAACAGATGAACGAAAACACCTTCATACGGCGAGCGATCGCTTGCGACTGATCATTTTCACGGTCGATTTAAGTCACCCGTCGCATGCGGCCTGTCGCCGTACGGCAAAAGTCGAAAGATGGTCTACTTTGACGCTTTCGATTTTAGTCACTTGCGGCCTTGTCGAATTGCTATTTACACGGTCGATTTTCGCCGTGCGGCCTAGTCGTTCGGCGAAAATCGACCCGTGTAAACCCGGCATAACTCTTGACTCCTACACTTTTAATTTTAAATCGGTGCAGCGTGAGCGCTGCCATCTGGCGGTAAATACAAAGCGCTGTCATAGTTCCACGGCCGCCTTCATTTATTCGCGAATGACAAATAGCTTACCCTTATTTATAAAACATACTGTCTAGATGTATTTTAAAAAGTGTATTTATTGCACTCCATCATGCAACACAATAACTTCAATTAAGATACATTAATCTCTTTTGATAGTTTTATGGTCATTTACTTATACATACGGATAGTTAAAAAATACATAAATCACAAAAACTTTGTTCTTCGTGGTTTTAAAATCTGGAGATCGTTAGAACCGTTTAGTAAACTACATCAAAATACAATTATAATTTTAACAATATTTCTTTTTAATTCCTAAGTGGTTATCTTCAATAAAAACAAAAATCCCGTGATTTTGAAAATCTCGCCGAACGGGTGAAATGAAAAGTCTATGCATGGCCACAATATTTTTTTTGAACCTTTTATGATTCTTATATATTAAAAGGGCCCCCTAAAATGTCATTGCGGATCCCAAAGGATCCACTAGCTATATAGATTGAATAACGCTGATATATAAATGATAAAAATAGGAATATATTATACTATAATATTCAAGTAAATATGTATGTTATTGTCTTTACTAAATACTTCATATAGAATACATTATATTATGCAGATTAAAGATACCATTTTCTCATCGCGTCATTATGATCTAAAAAATATGACACAATTAAACTTCAAATTACATTATAAATTTAAAGGCGAGCATTACATGTCATTGTCATATACGAATTGTTTAGTCTACGACAATAAGACGTTTTCCCATCGTATTTAACATTTTTCCGCATTTTCGCATTCGACGCATGACGAATGCAGCAACTTCGAGGTCGGCGTGATGGAGTGGAACAAGAGCTGCGTGAATAAATACAAAACTTGGCGGATTCTCGTGGGAAATCAACGTCTTAATTTCTTCATACAAAAGTGCTCGACATTGTAATGAGCTGCATAGATTTATTACATTTTTAAGAAACTGGTTTATAAATATTATTCATCCAACAATTTAATATCTGAAGGAATATGTAATTGTAATAAATTTCATATTCAGATCATCAAGAATAAAACACAACTTATCATGTTCTTTGTTCAGACTTAATATCCAACATTACTCATTACACACCCCGTAACTTTCAACAATTAAAGACATAAAAACAAAATTCTACTGATAGTTCACTCATTAATAACACTTTTTGATAATTTTATAGTGAAATAGTAGGTACCATCTACTTGAAAAGAATTGTTTTTCTTAATAGATTGCCAGAAAATCATAGATACAGGATTATTGTTAATTTGTTCGCAAAAAATTAAAATTATTTTTGTATTTTCTTAAAATTAATTCAACTTAAGTGATGTATTATATTATAGCATCAAAATCATTTAAAAAACCACACGGGCTTAAATTTTTACAAATCGAAACCTGCTATTTTTTCCATATACAATAAATTCATTAAAAACATTTGTCCTAATCAATTATCATATAATTATAGGTACATATGTACATATTTTATAAATTTAATCTAGAGTTAGTTTACTTGGGTTACTTTTAAATGTAATATATCTATGTGAGTAATCTTACTTATTAAAGTATATGTATCATATATTATAGAAACATGTGCACAGTGTACGTATGTATATAATATACGTGATTCCGCAGGAATCCTTAGTATTTAGATCACTGCATATTTACTATAGAATTATATATTACGTAATACGACTTAATGTCTTTACTTATATCTTTTAAACAAATAAATATAACCTTTTGTATTTCACGTGTATTATACATAAAACGAGTATATACAATAAATGCATACATCTATACTTATGTACATAACAAACGACATGTTAACGTACTAACGCCATCTCTTGGTGGTCTGCTCTATCCACTTGTTACTTACAACTATAGCAGAACTAACTCGGCATGTTTGAACAATACAATATTTAAATATTTATTTACTCCAACATGGCTTGTAAGACAATACGGTAAAGTTAACGTACAAACTGAACAAACACACATAAGCAACAGAATGCAACTGTGCACGGCCCTTGATCAGAGGCCCTAAACATTTACATAACTGTAATCCACTTGGCATAAATTAAAACGTTATATTAGTTATTTAATGCAAGTATGATGTTAATTTTATGCAGGGGTCGGTAACCTGTCCTGACTGAAATACTATTTGTAAATTATATACATATAGTCATATCTTAAAATTACTATAGTCCTAGACGCAGGCTGTAACTCAAAAATGTTATTTTATGTTATGCTGATCGAGCATATTCATGACACTAAAAAAACTACGAAAAAAAGATGCAAGTTTGGAGAAGGGTGGTGATTGAAAATGTACGTAACTCCGAAGCGACGTAATTGTAAGTCAAAGAACAATAGTTTAAGATATTTTAATAATAATGTAGGGACGCAGATCACCTATATAGGTATAGTATCCTACTACTAAATAAGAAATTAAGAAAATTTATAATCTTATAATCAAAAGCATACTGTTCTTTTTTTAAGAACGTATACAAATATTGATAAAAATATAAAAATTCGTAAAAAAAATCGTACTGGCTCCTTAATAATTTGTAAGCGAAAAACGGAAAAACTATAGTTTTTAAGTCTATTTTCAAATGCTTGTAACTTGGTAAAAAATTAACTTTTTTCAAAACTTTTTTATTCTTCAATGGAGCAAATTTATTCTACTTTATGATGGTCTAATTCGTTCCTCAATATCTCTTCATTTTTTAACTTTTTATGTAATTATATAAATCTTGAAAAAAAACTGCATATTTTGACACTTGACGTGGAGTGCATTTATGTAGAAAATGAAATTTTAAAATAACCTTTTTGTAGAGAAAAAAAATGTGACGAAAATTCGCAAAGGTATTACAGTTTTAGTGAAAATCAGGAAAAAATAATTCAAATGAATATAGCCGGAGTAATTTTGGTGGTAATTCTTTTAGATTATCTATTGTAATGAAAGACTTTTGATGAATTTCATAACAAAATTCTAACATTAAACAGAGTGTAAAAGTCAAGTAAATAAACAGTAAAACTATACCAAACAGAACATACCTTAAAAATTACATTTCAGGTGACCCGAGCTAAAGTTCATATTGACAAGACATACTCTTTAAAATGCATTTTTATTTTTTCTAATCGGACTATATTACGCGAAGATATTCAACTTTGATGTCTTAACATCAGAAAACTTAAAAAAATTACAAATTGGCTATTTTTTAGGTGTCCCCTTAATTAATGTGTTGAGTATAGATGCATTATTTTTCTGAACTGTTTGTTTTGTGCAGTTAATCGTTGTAGCTTCTGAGAGAGTCAATGTTGTCTCGAGCTTATGGTTTACTAATGATAATTTAAAACTAAAGCATACTCACAAAAACATTGAGTTTAAAACACAATAGATCTTTACGAATTGTACTTTCAAACGTCATATCATTTAAATTATTCGTAGCTCAATTTATTTTCCATAATAATCTGACTCAGTCAGTATAAATCAACATAATTTTTAAGAAAAAAATATTGAAACGACCAGTAGAAAATATATTGCTCAAGCATTTATCGTCATTCTATTGTTTTATTTAACAGTCATACAATTCATGAAATGACCAATAATGATAAATAGAAATTAATAAATTAATAACAATAGTATAATTTCTCGGTTAAACTATACAAATATTTTAAATATAATAAATAAGTCGTGACTTTATTCTTATACTTTTATTAAAAGGGTCACCTAAAAATACAAATATAAATCGTATGTTCATTGTACTCAATTATTAGACTAATGCTTATAACAATGTTTCTTTAAATTTATTGATATAAAAATGACTTAATATAGGTAGGTCGGTATATTTTGCTATTTTATATTAATCTTTTTATTATACCGTATAAATATATTTCAACACATTTAGGTAGTGAAACATTGTTTTACAAATTACAATGTTTCAAAATGTGTTTATATGAACTTATATGTATAGTGGACCCATTATGAAAAAAATCATTTCAAACATTTAATTTAATTCTTATATTTATCTACAACTAGCTGTAACTCGCGATTTCATCCGCGTGGAATTTGTATTTTTTATCTTATCAAATACAAAGTAGCTTATGTCCCTCCCTCAGGATGCAAGTTATCTCTTTGCCAAATTTCATCTAGATCGGTTCAACGGTTTAACCGTAAAAAGTAACAAATAGATAGACAAAGAGACAGAGTTAGGTATTTTCACATTTATAATTTAGTATGGTTTAGATTTATATCATATTATTATGTCAACATGTTTATATTTTTAACGGAAAAAATACTGAAAACAAAACTCAAAATTGTAATTATTTTATTTTCAGTACTTAGTACCACTTACTAGCTCATGGATTTAAATTCACAGTGACTTATTTGAAACGTGCTCAAACAAGATACATTAAAATATTCTGCATTCGGTCACTTTCTGACTTTCTGTAGTTCTTATTCAGTTAGTATAGGTATCATCAATTTACTATTATCAGTACCAGGAGTACCAACATATACTTAAAATCTTCTTGAACTTTAGCTGAAAATTAAAACAACACAGCTATTTCCGCAATATTTATAAATGACATTTTTAGTTTCGATACATAAGTTCGCGCTCCCTCATAAAATTATTTTATAGATGCATAATAGTGACCCTATCGGTACAACTTAAATTAACGCATTTAATACCCTATATTTTTAATATTTCAAGATATATTCATATCTTTAAAAATTTATTTTGATATTTATGATTCAACTCGAAGACAAAATTTAAAACTAAAGGTAGATGTGGGTCACGATTCTATTAAAAAAATGTACTGAGAGGTTTATCGTATATATAATAAAATTAACAGGAAATCAATTATTTGCAGAGATATACTTTAAATAATATTATTATTAGTTTTAGATATTTAATTATTTTTGCTTTATATTTTTTGCACGAAGCGATCGCTTTTCCAATATACGTATCAATTATATACAAAACTGTGTTAGTGTTTCCGAACAAATGACTATCTCATACGTGGGTATCAATGACATATGGTTTGCATATTTATATGCATACATGAGTTGTACGCATTTGGCATGGAAAAATGTCAGGTTTAATAATAGCGCCTACCAATCGTAGAAATTCATAACACAAATGTCATTATAATTACTCTATTATTATTACACTTTTTGCACTACTGACATCTATGTATATTATTGTATATTTATATCTAGATTAGCTATTATTTCACTTAAATTGTTTTAAGGTGTACATTGTACATATATTATTAGAAATACTAGAGGTTTTATACATTTATGTGTACAATACATTATACATACATAAATTTCTAATTCAATGAAAATTTGTTTAAATTAATTTATCATTAAAAATTATGCATACTCTATTTTTAAAGTTTTATATAGAACAGTGGAATGTACATACGTAAGTGCTACCTACCTATTTAAATATAATTTATGGTGTTTTTTTTAATTTATTGACTATAGACTAAATATTAATGGAATGATTCCGAAAGGATATCAAATTTATTTATAATTCGTCGATAGTCTCGCAGTATTTCAGATCGATTTTTGGTTCCTTACTGATTGAAACCATCTATTCTTACATTTAAGAATGAGAATAAATATAAATTAATTGGTCATCTATGCCAGGTCACGATCTGGCTCAATTAAAAAAGTAATTATTACTGTCATACTTTTACTATAAAATTTGTAAGTCAATTACGTTGAAAAATTCTGAAAAACTAAATTTCATATAATTTTTTTAAACGCAAAAAATATTAATATGTAGAACTATATGTAGGTACAATATCATCAAAATAATAAAATAAAACCTAACTTGTTTGTTTTTTTATGGGATAACATATATATGTATAAAATACCTGATCATTTTATATTATATAACTAGCCTAATACAATGCAAAACCTACAAAACGTAATACCTTATACCGTGATCGAGGTCCAGACGGATCTCAGGCTGTGCGCTCTTAGAACCAGTTTTTCGCGACAAAGTCACAATACCACCACCACGACTGCTGCTGTTGCTATCGCTCAACAGAACACAACATATTGCACAATGAGCTCGCGAGCGAGAACCTTTTGTTTGTTGATATACCTATATACGTTATAAAAATGTGATCTACTTCGTGTGAACGCTTTTTGTCCTAACATCTGATAATATAGCGTTACGGAAATTGACAGGTCCACGTCTTGTTAAGCGTTCTGGAATTTGATGTATAAGTAATCATGTCGTATGCGGTCTACAAGAGATTGAGTCTCCAGATTAAGTGCTGGAGATTTATTATCATTAGTGACTGACCGAACATTCAGGTACAGCCACATTCAACCAAAAAAGTTCCTTTGACTTTGGTAAATTTATAAAAACGAAGTTTATAACAATATGAAATTTGGATATAACGTATATACAATTTTTAATGTATATAATTTTAAAACGTTAAATATATAAAAGTTGATTGTTAAGTAAATACATATGTTACTTTTAAGTGCACATATATTTTTTAAATTGTATCACTTTTTTACATTTACAGATCCCGTTAAATTAACGAATATTATTCCCAAAATATTATAGATTAAAATCGTGTAAAATTTTAAAAGCCAAAACTAGAAATTCTGTAATGTAATTTTAGCGGATGCCATCAAAAACCAGTCAAACAAGAAGGGGCTTCAATTTCTAGTGCTAATAGCGATGGGCGTCTATTTAATAGCTACAGGAAATTTAAATTCATAAAATTATATAATATGAAGATTAGCAGAGATAATCGCGTTACCAACAAAACAACAACAAAGTGTCTTGAACCCAAGAAGCAAGAAAAAATATTGGAAACCGTTTTTATGACATTCGTTCGATTCGATTGGTTTTTTATGAGGTGTTTTATTAAATAGTTAAAAACGTATGGTTTTTCCTACTATTTTACATGTTATCTTAATTATTTCTATATTAAAATTTGTATATTTTGTCAATGCAGCACCTTAGAAATCCTAATTTCTAACAGCGGGGCGCAGGGAATAAATACCCTCTTCATAAATCAACAAATAGCAGAATGTGCATTAAATATTTAAAAAAAGTTTTAATTCGTAATTGAAATATTACCTTTACACCTCTAAATAAATTTATATAAATTATAATAACACAAAACGCCCGCGCCGGCTCTAAACAGTAATTTATTCAATTGTTTTCGATAATTTTACCTATACCCCACCAATATAAAACTCCCCTTCCTTAACATAAAACTATTGTTCTGATTGGATTTCAGTTCCGAATGAACTGCAATGCACAAGACTACTTTGTTGCAGAACGATTTGCGGTGGTCTTCAGCATTCCTTTCATTGTGCCTCCCCTCCTGCGCTTTACCTCTCCTGGCCCCTTCCGGATAAATCAAGCAGCAATCGTAACTGGACATTGCATTCCAACTGTGACATAAACAACAACGCAACAATGACATTAACAACGGCCAACTCGATTGCGAAACCCGCGTGGTGTTCCAGCCCTAACCGCTCGTTCAAATCACTTACTTATATTATTGCTTTCGCACTTAAGTACTGATTAGACAAATAAATTAATTTCTTTGTTCTTTTTAAGTAGTAGCTCTGTTGTTTAAAATTAATTATACGTATTTTTACATGGCCTATATTTTCAGGATGGTCCAACAAAGACTGAAGGTTTTCTTTTGTTTATAAAATTAACTTTTTGTTTTACAATTTTTAAACAAGAATACTTGCGAGATTTATCATAAATACATTGTGTCATACAGAAAATGTATGAAAATAATTGAGTTTTATTTTATTTTTATTGAAAAATCAATAACTCAAATATATCGGAAATACTGTGAAATAACAAAACTTTGCGGATACGTCAATGGTTAAACCTTTATTCAAAAGATAGTTTTTAATATTTTCGTCTATCTTTCTGTTTGTTTATTCCAATTTGACAAAAAGCTACTGCAGAACTGAATTTGATAGGACTTTGTTGATGTAATAAAGTAAAAAATGTATTAAATTAGGTCAGGCAATTATAAATTAAAATTTATAATTGACAGTTTATAATTAAACAAATATATATATGTATAAAATGAAAAATACAAAAACAAAGGTATTTCCAGTGTTGATGTAATAAAATCAAAAATTAAAATTGAATAATAAGATCAGGCACGTATTAAAAAAATACGCAATTTATATTTTAAATGTGTAAAAATGAAAAGGATTCTCAAAAATATTGTGTATTTATTGATTTTAATAGATTTACAAAATCATTCGAGTATTAATAAATAAATCGACTTCAATGCCTATTTATAATGAAAGCAATAAAGCATTATTTTTGGTACTTTTACTTATACAAAACGGAAGCTCATTTAATAAACACTTTTAATCAAATATTGTTCATTGAAATAAAAAAAAATTATAAATTTATTAACATCCGCTCTATTAGTTTTCTAATTTTTATTGAAGTCATTATTCATTTTCGTTTATTTTAATTTGTTTATCGTTGATTGCAATCATATTATTATTATGAGTAGGTAAGAGTAAATATTGGAACTCATCATAAATTGTCATTATTATTAATAGACTTATTTATTTTATTAATAGCGAACCTATCCGCTATATTTATTATAATTAATATATTGCGTGTTCTAAATTACAGATAATTTATTAATTATCATTTTAATAATTTCTGCAGTCTATCTTAAATATTAAAAATAATCTTCAACAACTTGTACATATTTCTCATTATTTTCACACACAGCTGCTGATTTATAGTGGCAAAAATAAATTAAAATCAATCACTCGTAATTCAAAATACATAAATCAAGCAAACGTATTGCAAAAATAAATCAGTAAGGTTGTCTACCTCAATTCACGATGCAATGCCCCCTACTGTTCAATACGGATGACTTTACCCTACTCCGGCGCGACACGCACTCTCGAAACAAAACTCATTGTGGTCATAAGTAGGGCCTCATCAAGGTCGCCAGACCCTACCTTGATTGCACTTATATCCACTAATCGGGACGACTTGTCAGATAGAAACGTGCTTTACAGTATAAAGTATGTGAGAGCTTAGTAATTTTTAATTATTTTTTTATTCGATAATAATCTTGGATTTTTATGTTTATGTAGTACTTAATATATAATGTTGTTATAACAATATTTACTACTTTCTTTTTCTTTATCGTAAATGAAACAATTTACATATATATAAAAATGAATTTTATCAAGGATAATGTTTATGTTATTTTAAGATTTCTATAAGAGGCCGAAATATCATTATAGTTATATTACATCCAATAAGCATACATATTTTATCGATAACATGTAGATAATATTTTTCATTATTCATTAGTGTTATTACCAAAAAATATTGAAAACATAAAACTAATAAAATGGATAAAAAAATCAATCTTGCTCTAATATTTTGTCTACGATATATCAGTATTGAAATTATTAACCCTTTGAACACTGTTGACTGGTTTTCCGGCCTAATAATAATAATTTAGTACATCCGAATGACCGGTATACTGGCTTCTGTATCTGCTGAACTCTGGCGATATCCTTTTTAATAATATTTATTTTTCTATAATAAAGTATTATATAAAATAAAATAACATTGCTTTCTTCATAACATCAGAGGGGGGGGGACGCTGCACCCCCCCCCCAGTCCAGGACCTCAGGTTAATCGCAAAAACTAGCCTTAAAATATTCGTTATGTACCTATGTCCTATAGCTTAAAATGTATTAAAATTTCAAATAATTTCCAGGACGAATCGTTTAAAAAGTCTATCGTTACAATAGTGTAGTGCGTAAATTACCTAATTTCATTTCACAATTATAGTTTTTTAAATAGTTATTAACACTTATTATATCTTAGTAATAACGACCTAGTAATTAATATTGTAATTAGCATACTTAATCATCAGATTCTGATTTTTTTTTTGTTTACATTAGGTACTGTAACATATTTTATGTAGTAAGCAATTTCTTGAAATTATATTTGAAATTTTAATACGTCAAACTAGATTATATACATATAATAGTAACAAATATTTTACGACTATAAGTTTCTATAATTTATAGTTTTTTGCAACAGTAATGTTGCAAAATAGAATAGAAGAGTTTTTTTAACATCCGGTATATATACACTTGAAGAACTAATTCCTTTTTGACTTTTATGTTTATGTACAACCAAGAAACTTATGTTATTAACAGGGCTGTGGAGTCAGTACAAAACCGTTAACTCCCAAGTCCTATTTTTCTATTGTCCAAAATAAAAATAAAAATTCAAAGTTACAAAACCTTTTTTTTAATGGGACATGCTATTTGTATAAATGTTATATATATTATAAACGTATAATTATTATTTATTGTGTTATTTCCATTTATTGATTTAAAAAATAGTATAATCTTCAAAAACAAATATAAGCATACAAAAACATTATTTCATTAACAGAGTTATGACTCTGACTCCACAGCCCTGGTTATTAGACACCACAACCTACACCAGACGTGAATGACTGGCGGGATTAGGATATTACCCGCGAGGCGACCAGGGCAGGCAACATTCACAAATCGAGAAACTATTATACGCGGGAAACTAAATTTTAATTAAAAATAATTTAAGCTTTTGATGCTAACATTGAATTGAGCCACTTATTTTTTTCTACATAATTTAATCATTTACACCTTGGAAAATGGATAAATCAATTTAATATGGACGAAAGGTCACAATGAAGAAAAAGACAATGATTTTGTGGATGAAATGGCAAATTTAGCGAGGATTCACGGGAAAGAAAACAGTTATAAAACCCCATACCGAGATCACTTCCCGGAACTGAAACGTAGAATGTTGAAAACATGGAAAAGAGATTGGAAAGAATCGAGCAAAACAAGAGGTGCACGGTATGCACAAATACAAGGAAACATCCCCAGTACACCGTGGTTTACCAAACAAAAACTTTCAAGACAACACATAACATCAATTTCAAGACTAAAATTTGGCCATGCATGCTACCCCCAACATTTAAAAAAACTAAAGAGAGTTGACACAGATCCATTGGGGATATCGATCATATCTTCCTTAAATGTAAAAACTACAAAAAAGAGATAGAGGAATGTAAACTTCAACTTAAAAAAATTAATATAGAACCCTGTTCGATGGAGATCATTCTACAAGACCCTAAAATATACAAAGCTATAAACAAGTTTATCAAATTAACAAAAATTAGAATTTAAAGAGGTTGTTCCCAGTGTGTATTCCTCACCAAAAATCCGACCATAATGTTTGTTTAACCTGCCTTGAGCGGCCCAGTGGCAACTTCACAATCCTATCTTGTGTCCCCGTGTTTAGAAAATAAGAAAAAATGGAAACGGAAAAGAAAACACACACAAAAAAAAATTATAAATAAAAAATAAAAATAAGGTACCGATAGCGGTAATTAGAGACGTTGCGCCATGCTTATGAGGGTTAAATCCAGTCCGCCCGCTTCTGATATTTATACACAGATGTGGGTGTGCAATGACCAGTGCAGTGGAGGTGTACAGAAAGCAGATGACCTGTGAATTGTTCCCGTAACAATCGTTGTAGAATGTCTTCATAAATCTAGACAAGAACACCCACAATAGAAACTATATACATATATTTAACAATACCTATAAATAGCTTTATTAGATTTTTATTATTTTCGTGAATCAAAAGTACGTTGTACGTTACATGCTTTTACAGTTACAATAATCTATTGATTGTAATATCTTTAAGTGATAAAGTTGCGATTGACGTTTCGCGAACTATTAGTTAAATGTATAGTTTCAAAAAACTGCGCAAAACTTGGCGAAACGAGTCAATGACCCTACACCACGTTATTCACAATAACTGGTAAACCAATCTGTCTAATCTTTTTTATAAAAAGTTAGACGGGGTGAAACATTGCCTCAGACGTTTCAAAGATATTCTATAATATTTTATACATTATTTGAAAGCAAATAGCAATTCACAATAAGTACCTATAAATACCTATATACAAATATATATATAATTATTCCACATTTTATTAAACATATATTATAATGATATAGCCTGAAAACTATGAAAATAATTGATTTAAAAAAAAGTTGTATTTTCAAAATCTTTTAATTGAGTATTATTATTCATTATTACAAAAAAGTGCCTTAAACTAAGATATAATCCTTGTTTCATATATACGAAAACAATATTTTCTTAAAATTATATATAATATAATCTTAATCCAACAACTATTGTTTCTCTTTAAAATAATGAAACGAATAAATTCTCTATTTAAAAAAATTAATTTCTCTTGCTTTAAGCAAATTTTTTTAAGCGTAAGGTACTCAAACCCACAATATAAATTATGTATTTTAATTTTTATACTGATTAAATATTTAAAAAATATATATCTTCCTATTAATTCTGTTAATATGTTCTTTGCAATAACGTGTAATAATAAATAAACTATTAACACTCGTATAAACAATCATTTAGCACTTGGCATATAATCAATTAGTAAATATGTATATTCAAAGATAAAAAAAATCACACTTTCATTAACTGGATATTCATATCTGTTTATAGGTACTTGTCCATAAAATGGTTCTTTTTGTAAAATGTACATATACATATATATATATATGTTTGAACATAAATATAAATGAACAATATATTATAAAGTTCAAAAGCAGTGTATAAATATTACTAAATATTATGTGTATTGTATACATTGCATGTCGACCTCTTTGAACTCTTGAGCTTTTAATACTCAAGACAAAAACTCCGTTCAAATTAATTGTTTGCGTTATTTTTTGCTAATTCTTCTCTATGAAAAACCTGTTGGATATAATATTCATACTCTTATTTATTTTAAAACCATGTTCGCCTGTTGAAATAAATATTAATAAATGTATTTATATACAAATTTTTGAATTAACATTATCTAATTTGAATAGTATGTCAATATAATCCGTGTAAACTCAGACCATAGATTTTTTATCGCGTTGCATAAAATAGTATTTAGTAGTGATTTATTAGCAATCAATATTTAAAGTAATTTTGATGCATAATCTTGCACGGATTCATTTGTATTATAGGGTCGATAGTAAATTTAATGAGACTTTGCTCAAAACGTGTTTTAGATGGACTAAATTAATATAATATTACTGTGTTTCACAAACTATGGATCACGAATATACCAAAATTTATGTTTTCACATTTGTATTATTCGCCGACTTATTTTCTACTCACAAGAAAAAGTCCTCAACTTTATCACTGATTTATATGCAGGTTTATTTACTGTGTCGCAACTAAAAACATAAAACAAAATTATTTTAACTTTTTTAATACTGTTATATTTAAAGGAAATGGAATAATATAAACTAATATATTTGTGTTTTATTAATTGCTCTACAATTATTAATTCTGAAGATGACATACATATTTCTTTATAATCATGCTCCTGAGTACCTATAATACCCTCTAGTACCAAGTACCGGAAAAGACGTAGTTCTGTTCAAAAAATATTATTGACAAACTAAAATTTAAATATATTCGTTACACGAGAAATCTTAATTTTAATATTTATAATATATACCCCCGTCTTAAAGTTAACAAACTTTTAAATTGTGTTATTGTCATCACCAAAAACATATCATTATTATATAGATTTTGAATCTAAATCGGTAAGTCACTTGAGAATCATCTCTTGAAAAACGAATTATATAGTTTCTTCATAAAAGTTTGATGCAACGATTCATTGCGCGTTGTACACGTTTATACATATTTAATTTGAAATAACTGTCAAATAACTTACAATTAGACAAGAGCCGTGTAATAATTGCAAAACTGTTTATGATAATAACTATTTAATAGGTACCTATTACTTATTATCTCCAGATTTATATCATTGTAACAAAACATTAATTCAAGAACGCGTCAACCAATAAAATTATTTAAATATTTTATCTTTATTATTTTTTTTTATAAATTACGATACTTTTTTATATTGTATTGATTTTTGCATTTTTCTTACATATTCGAAAAAATACCTGATTAAATATTCAAAAATATAATTTTAGTTTATTGTTAGTGTTAGTTTACATCATATAGTAAATATGTAATAGTTTAGTTTTAATATTTTATTATTTATAGTAGACTTTTAAATTATATAAATATTAAAATAATGAACAATTGGAATTTGTTGATACACGTTACATTTTTATCAAATGTATTACTATTTGTGTTGATAAGCATTTACATCATAATATATTTAAAAAAATGCATATGATATTTTGTATACTACGTAGTACATTGAGAAATGTATTTAAAATATATATATTTCGTATGCGATAAATATTAACTTCCCTCCCACACAACTCAGAACAGTTGCAACTTAAAGAATAAAAGGTCATGTTTTATAAATTAATAATTCACAGATTACATACTGTGAAATTCAATATAGAAAATTCAAAGAATGAATGAAGATGAAAAATCGTATTTAATTTTCAATTACTAAGAACTTTTTGTTTGTTGACAAGATAACTTGTGATATGTATATTAAAAGTTATCATATACCAGAAATGTATGTTTAATGTTTTTATTCAAATTTCGATATGAAGGTATGCTTTGAAACTTATAAAAATTTTGTGTAATTACTTATTTTTTCAACTTTTTAATAATCAAACATTAACAATATCTTTCTTTTTACCTCTATATAATGACGGTATTATCGAAAAATATGATCTTGTTAAAAATCAACGCATTTTTTTATTATAGAGCACCGAATTGTGATAGAGAATATATCAAGCAATAATAATCAGAGATGAAACTAAAGAGATATATTTTTAGCTGAAACCACAAGCTTTAAAATAATACCAAACAAATATATCTACCAAATTTTTAACTCCATATACACACTCTTAAAGTTAAGACTTTTTTTACTATGGTCGATATATATAAAGAGAAAAATCAATAAAAAGAGATAGAAATAATAAATAATAAATATTTGAGTTATAAAAAAAAAATTATATCTCATTCCGATAATTTTAACTATACAAAGCTACATATAATAATAAATTCAAAGCGGGCCGGATACAATTAACTCACGGGTGTTGGTTTACCCATCACTGATATAAAAACTAAAATATATACATAAACAACACAACTCAGTTGAAAAAATATCGAAAAAAATGTGTGGTTTGATTTGATTGCAAATTCATTATAAAAATAACTGGCAATAATTATAAATCGACCTTTATCATACAGATTAAATTTTAAACATCAGTGCTGGCTATAAATATCAATCCATCAAACAGTATCAATTTCATAATAGTTATTATATTCCTGGACGACCATTAAAATTGCAAAAGAACAAGCGAAATAACTTCTGAATATACACCAATTATAAATAGTACCTGTTTTACATATAAGCATTATTGTGTATACATACATTTACTGTATATAACCAATATATGATTGTATGTATGTGCCTGTACTTACATTACGTAGGTATCAGTCAATTACCTATATCATTCAATTTAATATTACTTGTGTGTATGTGTTAGCGCGTAGCACTCGTTATATACGTCAGATGTGACGAAATGGTAAAGATTGTATTGTGATCAACTTCGCTACCTGCGATCAATTAACAATTACTATATTGAGCTATGCCACTCAGGGGTGGTAATTGCTAAACACTAAAACACAACTCAGTCAATTAAAATATACTTTATCGCAGATTATCGCCTGAGATGGCAATATAAAATATATACTTTAAAGTTAAATTTAAATTTAATTATGATAGTCTGTATATTTTTTGTTTTAACTCTTTATGTGAATATTATGTTTTGTAATTTCAATGATCCAACATAATAGACTAATTAGTAAATGCTGCCATGGGTGCCACGGGACTTTCTTATATGGTTTTGTACGAGTCTAATCTTCTGAAAATAAACCACTTATACGTTTTAGATTTCTTTTTCTAGAGACAAAAGATGAGAATTAGGTAAATCTCATCTTGTATTTTGTAATCAGCAGTCTCGTTTCGATTGAATGTCACCGAGACCGATACGATACTGAGAGACTCGGTCTCGTGTAAATTACATTTTTATATGAAGAAACTTAATTTTTACATTTAACAATTTTACCATTCATTTTATTAAAACAAATAAAAATATTATTTAAAATATTTACATCTTACAATCATCAACGAACCTATTATCTATAACAGCGATTTCCAAACTGCGAGGCGCGCCTCCTTGGAGAGGCGCAGACTAGTGCAAGGGGAGGCGCGAAAAGTTTAACAGAAGTGTAAGTTTCATAACATAACATTAAGATTAAATATTAAAAATATATAGTTTTTTTATAAATAAATTGAATATTACTTTTTTAAATATATTATATGTTCCTAAAAGGCACGTTACTGTTTTGTTTTAGACTGACAATTATTAAAAACGAAAAACTGATAGAAATACTTATGTAATACTTCGAACAAAAAGTTCAGAGTGAACCCAGTTTTGGTTGAATCGAAGTGAAGAATATAATACTTTTTATTTTTTGTATTAAAACATTTTATACTTTTTAAAAATGTGTCTATTATTTTTTTAAATAAAAGGGGGGGAGGCAAGATTACATTTTTTTAAGGGAGGCGCAGTTACATAAAGTTTGGAAACCACTGATCTATAATCTATATTAAAGGTAGATAATTAGACAATCCCTTAAAAGTAGCCCATATAGTCGAAACTTTTGATATCATCTCGGTTTCGGCTCGTGGTTTTCTGCTTAGATCCTCAAAACAAATTATTTAATCATAGTGTTATTTAAATAAGTAAGTGTTAACAGCCGATTTATTTTCCGTTATGAAATTATATATACATAAACTAATTTTATTTGGCATTTAATCAATAAATAATTTAACACAATCTCAGCATGACTCGAAAATTTTACAACCACGTAAATATTAGTTACTGAAAGTTTCAAATTTCTTTTTCAATATCGATCAGACAGAAGGCAATTAATTTTAATCCGATATTCTATGACGTAATCGTACGAACAGACGAGACCATTGGCTGAATTGTTTCCAAAATAAATTTATTGTGCGTTTCTTCACGCCAAACAATTACAATTAAAACTTATCGCGTTATTTTTCTTCTCTTTTTACAATAACTGAAACTAGACGATAGAAATTCTGTTAATATTGTTTATTATTTATTCTGATATTTCAGTCATTCTCATTTCGTCAGAACAATTGCTCGGAATATGAATATCAGTATGTAATATGTGTTTATTTTAATTCGATAAAAAGAACTACATAAAAAAATTAAGTGACTGACATGTGCGTTTGATTTTGACTCATGAAAAATAAAATTTTGTAAGTTTGTGCAGTATTTTATATTTATTACGTTCTCAGAAATTTCATTCATCTTTATCATTTTGGTATTATTTTTTATTCTTGCTTAATGTATTGCCTAGAACGTATTAGACATACATATATGTCGATGACCGTCATCTTAGATTGTCATATTTCCAATCTTTACCTACATAATATACATATAATAATAATATAATATGTACATTTTGTACATAGAGGTATTATTTAAGTCTATGTTGTCCTATAATAGTATTGCCTTTCACCACAATTAAGAGGTCTGTAATTAAGTTCACATTTTGTCGATTTGCTTATGTTAGTTCCCGACTAGTTGAAGTACTTTTTAGACAAAGAATCAATCGTCAAATATTTCTTTTATTTGCCAAAGAAATTTTAATTACATTCTTATTCAATTGCATGTCGATATCAATTAAGTTTATTTTCAAACTGGTAAAAAACATTAAAAGTTTTACATTGATTATTAATAAGGGGTCATCCAAAATTATTACGTCACACGTTAAGGTGGTGGGTAGATCTACAAAGTGTGACGTGGTGTGTCAAGGGTGGGAGACACAAGCTTCAAAACAATGAATTTTGTATGAATTTTTATATGAAATTTCAAATAAATTTATTTTACAATAATATAGAATGCTACAAAGTAATTTATACCACGAAACACAAGTCAATATTTCAACAAGGAAGAGATCACACGAATGTGACAAATTGTGACAAACCCGGGGAGATCAATCAGAAATTGCCTTTATAATTTTGGCAACTAAACCCCTCGTATCTCATACTAGCGGGATTCCGCGGCTTCGCTCGCGTAAACTTCGAAACTAATTAGAACCCTCCATACGTGATAGGGGATGGCATATTTTTTATATTGATTTTTATTCATTACTATAAAAAAACGTAAAAGTCTCGGATTTTAGTTAAAAATTGTAAAAACTAACCCTCGCCATTAGGGGTTGAATATCGAGTTTTTTATTGCAGATTATTTTACCCGACTCCACTATTATAACGTAAGCAGTTATACAGATAAACATATAAAAAACACAGACCGTGTCTACCCCCGCCATTAGGGGTTGAATGTCGAAATTTTTATTTTAATAGATGACTACTTATCAGGAACTATAGAACTATGCTGGATGCTAGCAGAACTGAAGTTTATTTTTGAGATGCTAACAATTGAGATGCTTCACATACGTCCTTATGTATGTCCTTATGTATGTGAATTAGCATCTCAATTGTTAGCATCTCAAAAATAAACTTCAGTTCTGCTAGCATCCAGCATAGTTCTATAGTTCCTGATAAGTTTTAACAATAGTTCCGTTGATTTTCCCATAAAAAAAATTGTTTCAAATTGAGATGCTAACTTCGCGCAACATCTCATAGCATCTCAGCGGAATTCGACGATTTAATTTCGAAATAGTATAATTCCGAAGAGTTCCACAGTCTGTATGCGTCTTGTCAATAGTTTTGTGTTTTAACCCCGTAGGGGTTGAATTTCGAAAAATCCTTTCTTAGTGAGTGCTTACATCATAAAAGGAAGGCACCTACGAAATTTCACTTTCTAGGTCTAGGGGTTTGGGCTGTACGTTGATATGAGTAAGTGAGTGAATGAATGAGTGAGTGAGTGGTTAAGGACAAACTCTTTTATAAGTATAGATTATTCAAAATTTAATAAGGTAGAAATGTATCAATCAAATATGCGATAAATTTTTCATTCAAAAATATGACGAAACAATGACGAAAAACGATACTGCGGTAATTGTTTTTAACATTCCATGCATTTTTTGGCAGTATGATGATAACATTTCAAGTTACTAAAATGTTATTACTACTAACGATAACGTCATAATATATTTTTGAAAAATAATAATTAGCTGAAGTATATATTTTTTGAAACAGTAAAAATGTCAATAATTAGTACCAATTTTTAGCATATCATTTTTAAAATTGAATTTCAATAGTAAACTAGCTAAATTCAATACCTTCATGAATGCATTTAACATTTTATATACCTACATTTAATCATTACATTAAATTATGTTTCTAGTTATTAGTTCTTAATTAAATAACAATAATAGTTAACATTGTCTAATAACTTTAAAAGAGACCTACTGACCCTACTGAGCTCAAAAAACAAAATTATTTTACATACAAAAATAATAATAGTTTAGTAAAATACATTTCATGTTTTGTTCATTATAAAGAAATCTGTTTTAAATATGCATATTAAAGTAATATGCATCTATTTAACCAAAATGAAATAATAATAATACATATATTTAGTAAATAAAACTAAAAATGAAATATTAATGTTAGTAAAACTTATTATTTATACGAGCTATTTCAATTTTTATTAAATACTTACGTATTCCTGTAAAAAATAACAATGTTACTGTTTTATTGTATTTTAAAATAATATAAACAATGCAAAAATAATCAGGTTCACAAGTTTTTTGTGGATATAATAATGTAAATAATTTTATTTCTTGTATATTATATATTGATAAAATTTATATAAAAATTCATATTTAATAAAAACAATCAAATACTTCTAGTCAATCAGTATGACCTAAAAAATAATTGTTGTTTTTATGATCTTATAATCGATATAAAGAATTTGGTCTGAAGCTTTTCTGCGGCCCTTCCGATGTTGCATAAATATATTAGAAAATATACATTTTGTATTAACGTATAAATCTGCATTTAATTATATTTAAAAAAATTATAAAAATTCTCGTTGAACCAATATTGCTGACAGATTTTTTAAACCTATGTATATACAAAGAGTATGAAGTAATATTTAACATTTCATTTGCCCATTAAATGATGTATAGGATCAACTCCAAAAAATACAAATATAATTAATAGACCTTCAATCAATTACACTAATTACAGAATTTAAACAAATAAAACGTTTGGAACCAATGATAAACAGAAATTTTGCTGAAAATAAAATTTACAAATGTTTGAATGTTTGCTATTTTCATTTCTTATCGTAAATAAACAATTTGGCTTGGGTATAGCATTTATTAATTACTTAAAATTAGTATAAAAAGGTGGTTTAAAGCAATGGTTATTAATGTACACCATACAAATAATAGCAAAATTATTACCACTGCTCTAAGATCCAAACCATGATCCAACCCAAAATTACAATTTGACATCCTGTAGAAAACGTTTCGTTATGTATGTACGTTTTCATACCAGGCATTAACATCTGATAAAGTAAATTCAAATTGAAATAGTAGCATTATTCGTGTGTTAAGAATCATTCTCAAGATAAAATGAAGTTAAAAGGAAATGTTTAGTTGTATTAAGTCATTCGATTTTCATGAATCCTCCTGCTCAATCAAACTGTTATCTTATAATCTTTAATGTTGGTATCAGTATCAAATTAAATAATCTATATTTAAACAATCTGATACTGTTGTGTGTGGATTTTTCCCACCAGTTAATTGAGTTTTGTCTCACATTAAATTGGCAGCGCTGTCTACGTACACTTTTTATGATTGATAAGTCTACAAATATTTTCTTAATTACAATAATACAAGTTTTTATGTACATATCAAAATCATGTTATCTCTGAATCGAGATACATTTTTAATTCATTTTTTTATAACGGCGATAAAAATAATAATAATAATATTATAAAAAAAATCGACAAGAATCGATTCAGAAAACTACACAATAATTAGTGAGTTGGAATTAAAAACAGTTGTTACTGTCGATATCGGCGATAGTGAATGAGTTGTTTTTTTATATAACCACTAGCTTAAAACAGAGATGTACTTAAACTTATTTCAAATGTATTACATAATATCGTAATAAACTATAATAAAAAAAATTCCCTTATTGTAACTAATTTATGGTTTGAAAAAATGAAGAGTTAGTAGTTAATGATTTATTTTCAAATGCTCAATCATTATAAATGTAAGTATTAGTGAATTCGTTTATATGTATTGTTTGCTCATTTTTCTCATAAATTATTTCTATTAAATAATAATAATTTTTAAAATACAATGCTGATCAGTTATAAATTATAATAACACCTACAAGTGCAACTAATTATAATTACAATGTGAAGTAATAGTAATATTGAATTTCAAATATAAATATGATTAAATATCGTGTATTTTTAACGCCTCATTTCAACTTTAATATCATGGATTTTATACTTCTTTATATTAAATTAATGTAGTTAGCTATTTAAAAATGATTTCCTTTATCAAGCTTATTAACTACTTTAACATTTCATTAAACATCAATTAGATGATTATATAACTCATACATTGTTGTCTTGTTATACTCCTAGCTAGATTTAGGACAATACACCTACTATTAACAACATAATAAGTTAATGTCCTATTTTGTCAGATATGGGGGTAAAAGGTACAAATGACATGTACCTATAGAAGTATAAAAAAAATCTTCGGTTTCAACATAAAACTCACCGGACCGACAACTTCAGTAAATTTAGAAAATCAATTTGATACGAAGTTATTATTTTCATTAATTATTATTTTATTTATCCAACCTACGCTTGCTAATATATGTATTTTTTTTTATTCTCAGCAATCCTACTTACAAAAAACTTAACTTGTAAATAGAATAAATATTAATTAATTTGTATAAATAAAATGCGGCTCTGAACTGATCGACTGACCGGTCCTTCTTGTGTTTCGCAGATCACTGCTCACCACCGATGGCTCGACCACATTCTTCAGCGGTACGCTGCAACATCATCTACAAGAGAACAAAAACCAGCCGATGTCTACCATTTACAACAGCCAAGTCATGATTCCCCCTACAACCAATACAACAACCAGACAGATGCAGCAACAGCAAACGTCATCTAGCGGCCGAGCGTCGATTTATACCCATCTTCAGAACCAATCCGGTTTGAATTTCGCTCCACAGTCGCAACGTGGCGACACTATACATAAATCAAATACTAGCAACAATGGATCTATCGATCGACAAGATTATGAGGTATATTTTTTTATTTTGAAATTTATTTACCATTAAAAACTATTTTAACTTCAATCTACAACTCAAAAATTATTAACTTATTAATAAATAATTTTTTTAAATCATAAAATTATAAGTATATATTTTTTATTATTCTAACAGCTTATTGACGATGATTCTGTACCACCTGAACCTCCAGTACGGGACGCCTCAAGTCTTAGAAGTATTAAATACGGTCCTGGACACGAAAAGTTCCCTTCGTGGCCGATGGCTGCCGGAGCAGATACTCCAGTTCCTTTACGAGGACCTCCAAGCGGTGGATCACAACGATCTAAATCTTGGACCGACCAAACAAATTATCCCAAAGAAAAAATCGTCAATTATACTAGACCTTACATGAAAAGACCTCATTCTGCATTCTCACAAAAGGTATAATATAATTAGATATGTTGGAAGTTAATAGAATTCTTTTCTTCCCAGAAATCAATTTTAGTTTAAAAAATTATATCGGCCTCCTTTCTTAATTTAAAACATAAGTCTTAGAACAAAAAATTACTTTATAAATAAATATTATAGTTTTCATAATCTGTTTTATGACTATCTCTTTAATAACATTATATTATTTCAGAAATTAAAAACAGTGTTGGAACGTTGTGAGAAACCTGCTGTATCAGATACTACTGAACCACCCAGATACGATATGGATGAATTATACTTACCTCGGGTTGATCGTGAAGGAAAACCAGTAGGGGATGCAGAATACACAATACCTTCTCCTCCAGAAAGAGATATAGATAGTGTTAAGTCTCAACTTGATGTTGAACAGGCTTGTCTTACACAGGCTGATTTAGAGGAATATGGAAGGTTAGTTTTTTACACAAACTGTTAATTATTGTTTATATATTTCATTTATACTTTATCAAAATGTGATTTTAATAATCAGTTTAAAAAGTTATACTTTAACATCAATCTTAATGCCTACCTCCTTACATCATTAATATCTAATAATGAAAACATTTGTTTAGAATGTACGAAATACAGCATCAAAAGCAAGGATCGTATGCCCAGTCTGAAGGATATTACAGTTATGTATCAAGTGTAGAATCCGTATCTACCCCATTTCTAGATCGATTACGTCGAGATAGTGAAGGGCAACATTTACAACAGTTAAGAAATTGGACAGAGGCATCAGGTATGTTATAATTTAATATAATTTTGAAAATCATATGTTAATATATAAAATTTTTAACAGATAAAGACAGCACCGAAAATTCTTCAAGCACTAGATCTCGTGAAGGACGAGACAGTGTTGTTACTACAACAAGTAGCAGTGCATCTTCAAGTGAAACATTACGCTGGCACGGTTCACTCAGTGATGTCTCTGTAGCTAGCGGTAGTAACTGTGCGGGTAAGTGATTCTTGTTACATTTATTTTAAATATAAATGATTTCAAAAAACTAAATTAAATGTTCTGTTTTATGCAGGAGGTCCACCAACGCGACAATTGATAGCACATAGTGCAAGAGTTACTGCTCCTCAACGTCACCATTCAGAGAGCGTTTTATACATGTCTCAACAACAACAGCAGCATAGAGATGAATCAGATAATGAATGGAAAGAACGGGAAACACGTAACAATCAAAGAAATAATGAAAAACTAAAATTATTTCCAGTCAACACCTATACAGTACAACCTTCATCAAAAAATAATCATAGGTATGTAATTAACTCTATTATGTTATTATTATCATCTACATAAAATTTTTTGTATAATATTTTGAATTTATTACAGGCCAATCATTTCACAACCAATGTCACAGTCTAACTTCTCTGTGGCTGAACGTGTGTCTGAATTAGAACAACGGGGGAGTCGTACGCATGATCCTGCCCTCAGAGCTTTACAAAAACAAGCACTTCTTTCGTTTTACGAACGACAAGTTTGTGGTTCTAACGGTAACATTAGTAGTGCTTCCTCAACATCCTGGCGTTCGGAACCTCAGTTAGCTCAACCATTACATAGAGCTCCAATGCCTCCACCTAGACCCAAAGGTATAACTTCACGCAGAGCATCATCTGCATCAGACTATGCAAAAGCACTTGGAGGTACTGCAGCATGGCGGGATGGGATTAGCTCAAGTGATGGAAATAAAGGTAATTTATATATTTATTGCCTGTTTTAGCCTTCTAGGTACTGAACTATTTAATCTAGAATGCTGAGAATTAGCATAATTATAGTTAACAGTAGACTGATAACAGACCTGAATTATATAAAAATAAAATTTTAAGATTTTGGCGTTTTTTGAAGGGGGCAAATAAGTTACTAAAGAAAAAAAAAATTCTATCCATACCCGGTAAGCTGAGTATCAAATAAAAGATGTTTTGTTTTGATTAAAATTTTATAAAAATCTTACCGAGTTGACAATTTAAAAAAAATCAAACCCATATATTTTTCTCAAAATTTGGTTTAAGTTATTTCAATACCACAACAACCATTAATTATTTTTTTCATTTTCATACAATTATCGTATGGTGTTATTCTAGGATCTTAGATTTTTAAACAATGAAAGTTCTATCAAAATCAGTTCAGTTGTTTTTGCGTCAAGTCAAAACAAACAAATAGCTAGACAGACAAAAAAATGTTAAACTCTCAAAATGGTTTATATTGCCTATAAAATGATATCATAGGGTAAAAAATCTAAATATTTACATTATAGAGCGCCTACAGATTTATATATTGGTTATTATGAATGCATTTTTAACTTTATGTTATTGTTTTAGGAAAAACTGAACCTACAGTTAGACATCAACACAGTAACAGTTGTGGTTCTTTATCAAGTGATCTTCTGGGACCTGTAATATTAGGGCCAGCAATATCAGTTGATGATTGGGTACCAGAACGTCCACCCAAGAAACCTCATCTGAGAGCCACATATGGAGGCAGAGCTCCAAGTCCTGAATTACCTCCACCACCACCTCCTGTGCCGGCAGTTGGTGAGGTTATTGATTGTGATGAACCTCTACCACCTCCTCCTACTGAACTAGAAGTAATTCCTGACTGGACTGAAACAAAGAAAAGTGAAGAATTAACAGATAGCTATACCAACGCTGACAAGATAGAAACTTTCAAAGTTAGTCAAAAAAGTGAATTCCCTAAACCTTCAACAAATTACAAAAGATATTTAGATGATTCCACAAGGTTTGATTATTATTCTGATAGAGAATCTACTACTTCTTCTTGCCATTCTAAAGTTTCATCTGAAATTGTAAGAACTGCCTATTATAAAAAAGATCAAAATTATAAAAATACTAAGATCTCTAATCACACCAGACAGGCTTCTGACAGGTTAGAAGATCCTGAACCTTTGTTATACTCACATTCAAGACAAAATTCGGAAGTAATTGATTCGAACTTTCATGAATATGATCCTAGAAGTAAAGGTTCTTTACACAAAAAGCAATTTGCAGTACCTCAAGAAGAAGTGAGACATTCTGATCAAGAAAAATTACGCCAGAGTGCATATGGAAGACAAAATAAAGAAAACTACAATCAAGAAATTGCTGTACCTCCCAGACAAAGATCTAATTCGGTTTTGGTTGGAAGTTGTGGAGCAGATAGAAGGGCGAATTTTTTAAGATCTGTTTCAAATGATAGTGGTCAATCTGCTGCCTCATACAGAGCCAGTATGAGGGCAATAAGTGCTCAAAAACTAACTAATGATGGGCATAGATATTTTACATCGAATAATATAAATCGTAACAATGAAACAATGTTAAATCATTTAAAAAATAAAACTGATGCAAGATCTGATATTAATCAAATACAACGTTATCAAGAGAAACAAAATGCTATAAAATCAGATGTGGAAAAAAATAAAACGTATCAACCCAGGTGTTTAAATCCCCAAGAAAATAACCAGTTTGCTCAAGAAACACCTCCACCTCTTCATCCCAGAGTTTCAAAGCCAGATACAAAAACGTAAGTTTTTATTTTATTTTTTTATTATAATGTAAATTTTACGGTTGTTTTTTAATTCAGATTACATGGTTTATAAAACTATGGGATATAAAATGTGGTTTAATATGAGAATAGTACTGTAACTTTGCATTTATGTCCAATCAGCCATAGATGCAAACCATTCACCTAGTTTATTTTTGTAAAAGAAAGTCGTAACTGATAATGTCTTTCCACTTGACAAATCATAGACAATAAGTCATTATAACACAGAGGATTCATTTTTATGTTGCATCTACAAAAAAACAACATATTCATCGACTTTCCGTAAATAACAATTAATATAATATTTAAGAAACTTATGAAAAAAGGAGCGGTAATTCTAAATTAAGTAGTTAAAATAAAATTATAAATAACAAAATAATTTACAAACGTATTTTTTGCATATGCAAAGCATATCAAAATAATGTATTGTGTAGCAGTGTTTCAATATGAAATTAAAAATTAATTACTTATATAATATCTTTTATCAGATATCATTAAAATTATTAATTGTATTTCTCTTAAAATAATTTATGATTATTGAGAAAAATATACAGGCTGGCCCAAGTAAAACGAAACGGGCGTGCTTTTGGTCATTTAAAATAAGATTTTGAAAAACAGCTCGAACACGACGATTTTGCTTTCAAGGGGGACATATTTTGCTATAAAATTTTTGGAAGAATCTTTTCAACCCTTAGCGCTATGAGCACAACCCTTAAAATTTTAAATAGCATGATAGGGTATGTGATACCTCATTTGAAAGGTTTTTTCATTCTAAATACGGTGCTTTTTGATTTTTTCAAATCTGTTTAGTTTTTATCAAGTTATTAACATTTTGAATTCCATAAATACAATGATTTTCTGATCAAAAAACAAATATTTACAACTAAAAGTCAAAACAAAGTAGGCTTATTTTCTTATCAAATAATTTAAAAACATCCAATTTGGACATTTATTGAATTAATTAAAAAAATTAAAAAATTTAATTAAAAAAATTACTAACATTAATTAATTCAATAAATGTCCAAATTGGATGTTTTTGAATTATTTGATAAAAAAAAGCCTACTCTGTTTTGACTTTTAGTTATAAATATTTGTTTTTTGATCAGAAAATCATTGTATTTATGGAATTCAAAATGTTAATAACTTGATAAAAACTAAACAGATTTGAAAAAATCAAAAAGCACCGTATTTAGAATGAAAAAACCTTTCAAATGAGGTATCACATACCCTATCATGCTATTTAAAATTTTAAGGGTTGTGCTCATAGCGCTGAGGGTTGAAAAGATTCTTCCAAAAATTTTATAGCAAAAGATGTCCCCCTTGAAAGCAAAATCGTCGTGTTCGAGCTGTTTTTCAAAATCTTATTTTAAATGACCAAAAGCACGCCCGTTTCGTTTTACTTGGGCCATCCTGTATATTAATAATATTTGCTCTATCCTGTTTTTGTAGCAAATTAAAAAATGCATTACATATTCAATAAATTCTAAACATTTATACTTATGTAATTACATAATTAGGTTTACCAAATCACACTTTTCGATAAAACAAATACAACAATAATAAATCCCAATTGTTGCAATTCCAAAACCTTATGTGACCAGTCCATTACCCGCTGTAATTGAGGAAGTACCTGTAATTGTTACCTGTAATTTTTACAACAGATTTTTTCTATTGATGAAACCGTAATTACTGTTTGCAGTTGATGGATTAATTAACGTCTTAGAACAAAGGTTTTAGCCAACATTAGAGAGTTTTGGTGCAACTGTATGTACCAAAACAAAAAACATTTACCATAATCACGATAATATGTTAGAATAATTTCACGTATATACACCGAATACTTAATTTAAGTATGTAAACATTTCCTTATAAAATTATCTTCATGTGAATTCTGAACAATGTGATGCTACAACACTTAATTACATAATTTAATTTAAAATAACAATAATATAATATGTCGAGGAAAAAGAGGCAATGTTAAAAGTTCTGTATAATTTTAATAAGAGCTCTCAATTAATAAAACAAAATTTTTATAAAGTTTAATATCATTACTTTGCAAATTGGTGTTTAAGTTAAGAAACAAAAAATAATTTTTTTTAAATTCTAGAGAAAATGTGTTTAGTACAATCAAAGCGTCATTTAACCGTGCATTTTGGGTAGGCAGCATTTTTTTTAGGTGGGTTCGTAGAGGGATCATCCGTGATTCTAAAACTCATTTTTCGGAATTCCGAAAGATATTGTTTTTCCGGAAAATAAGGGTACAATTAGTTTTTTTTATTTATCTCCATAACAGTCAGCTTAACAAAAATTTTCTAAGAAGCATTTTTGAAGGTAATCACAAAATATCTATAACTTTTATTCTCAATATGTTGGCGTAACATTAAAAATAAAAGTGTTATGAGCAAAAAAGGATAAAAAATAGAGGATGAAAATCTTTAAGGCAAGATAACTATTGTATTTTTAGTCCTACAAAAAAAAATACTTCTGGCCTTTTTTGTAGAACGTTTCTTAACAAAAAATGCATGATTGCCTTATTTTTTACGACGCTTTGACTGTACTAATTGATGAAATTTGAAAACGTTTTTGCTTCAAAATGATTAAACTTGATATTCGATTTTTTATCCCGAAAAAAATTGTTTCTATATCTACTTATTTCTATGAATACTGTGATCCTTTAATTTGTTTGATGGGTATAAAATTTTCTAATAATAATTTCCGAACAACCTATATATAATGCTATAGAGTATAGTATAATAAAGAAGATAGAAATCGCATGTTTTTTTTAAATAAAACAAATCATAACTTTCAATGTGTGTGCGTATAGGAAATATTACAGTATTCGAAGAACACCTGCTTTATTATTTTCTTACTACCGCTATGAACTAGTAGACTCAACGAGCGTCATATTGCATTTAAGGTCATCTAATCAACGTTATATTAAATAAAATTTCACAATATAATAAACGATTTGACACCGTAAATCAGCAGTTACAAACCTGAGGGTACAAAACTACAAACTGGGTTGATTGATTATGAGTGAGTTTCTTTTTAATAGGTAAATCGATTTTCACTAAATCTGTATATATGTATAGTAATGTATATATGTACGAGTAGGTACTCCATCTTTGTAAATGTTACAAGAAGAACTTAATATATTTTTAATTGACTTATTCCAAATAATACATGCATGCCATGTATACATTTAGATCTGGAAAGATAAACTCTGTAGCTTATCCAAACCAAATCATGCGCGAAATTTGTGTTACAAAAAAATTAAAATAATATTTGTCTCTCGAGTTGTGTGCATGGTCCCTACATGGGCCCCTGGGCTATGGAGGGCACAAAAAAGTAATTCAAACTTGTCTATGATTTTTTTTTTATTATTAAAAAATACTGTAATAATAATACATTTGCTTAGGGGGCCCGCCAACAATTCCATCCTAGGGGAATGTATACTATGTACATATATTAATCATTTTTATTATATTTTTACTTTTTTACATACCTATTACCTATATATCAAAAAAATATAGTAAAAAATAATATTTTATAAAAATTTTCAAAAACAATTAATACAAATACAAAACATGTTTTTTCATCCTCTTCATCTGTAAAAGTAACTTTTTCTTATATGTATTAGTCCAGTGCCAATCCGACTTTTTGAGGCCAAAAAACAGGAAAATTCTCTACAAGATAGCGATGGTGGGAATCGTTGCTAAAGATGATTACAAAAAGAGGAGAAAAAATGCACCTCTGCACATGTAGCGGTTTCGAAGGGGGGTGGTTTTTAAGGGTTGAAAATGGTTTTTTGCGTTTTCCGACGAAGTGCGACTTTCTATCAAAAAATGGTCTACAGTAAAGTTGTAGATAAAAAATAAATCTACAATTTTGTTTCAAACCAATTTACAACATAACCTCAAATTTTCCGAGATAATGGCGAAATATCGTTTTTTTGAATTTTCGAGTTTTTTATATCAAAAAAAACTTCAAAATACTTGAAATTTTCATGAAATGTATGTTTTGAAGTCCTTTAATTTTACCGATCTGTTCGGAATTTTAAAGTTAAATATTACCTGAAATATTAACGTTTTCCGAAAAAAATGAAATTTTTTCAATCGAAAAATTGATCGTAGAAATTTTCGATTTTTTAACTTTTAGGGGGCTCAATTTTTTCGTATTGAGTCGAACTTTAAGATAGATAAAAAATTAAAATACCTTTACGTTTAAAAAATTTGTGAAAAATTAAAAAAACCAAAAGTAGCGATTTGTAAAAAACGCAATTATATTTTTAAATCACTATAAAAATTTTGTACTAATCATTCAATTTTTGTGCTAAAATACAAGAATAAAATATATTTAATTTTATAAATGGATAATTTACGAAAAAAAATGTAATACAGTGTAAATTGATAGGAATAGGATGCTGTAAATAAGTAATTAAAAAATTTTAACATAAAAATAAAATAACTTTATTAAAAATAAAATAATAGTATATAAATTTTCTGTAAAATTAATATAAGTACTATGTAATGGAACTTTCTTTTATTTTTTAGAACAAAGTAATTTTAAATATATGTAAAAAAAATGTCAATTTATAATGCTTTTACGATTTATTACCGAAAAATTACTTATTTACAGCATCCTATTCCTATCAATTTACACTGTATTACATTTTTTTTTCGTAAATTATCCATTTATAAAATTAAATATATTTTATTCTTGTATTTTAGCACAAAAATTGAATGATTAGTACAAAATTTTTATAGTGATTTAAAAATATAATTGCGTTTTTTACAAATCGCTACTTTTGGTTTTTTTAATTTTTCACAAATTTTTTAAATGTAAAGGTATTTTAATTTTTTATCTATCTTAAAGTTCGACTTAATACGAAAAAATTGAGCCCCCTAAAAGTTAAAAAATCGAAAATTTCTACGATCAATTTTTCGATTGAAAAAATTTCATTTTTTTCGGAAAACGTTAATATTTCAGGTAATATTTAACTTTAAAATTCCGAACAGATCGGTAAAATTAAAGGACTTCAAAACATACATTTCATGAAAATGTCAAGTATTTTGAAGTTTTTTTTGATATAAAAAACTCGAAAATTCAAAAAAACGGTATTTCGCCATTATCTCGGAAAATTTGAGGTTATGTTGTAAATTGGTTTGAAACAAAATTGTAGATTTATTTTTTATCTACAACTTTACTGTAGACCATTTTTTGATAGAAAGTCGCACTTCGTCGGAAAACGCAAAAAACCATTTTCAACCCTTAAAAACCACCCCCTTCGAAACCGCTACATGTGCAGAGGTGAATTTTTTCCCCTCTTTTTGTAATCATCTTTAGCAACGATTCCCACCATCGCTATCCTGTAGAGAATTTTTTTTCTCCTCAAAGGCTTTGGCACTGGCCTAGTATGTGCAATTTACTAGTATGTTGATTCCACCTATCAATTGTTAATTGATGCTGTCAAATTAAATAATTATTCATATTTACTGCGATGTTTTTATGATATTTTCTGAAAAACATCCGCTGGTAAGGAAATGGCCGACCTTCGCATACTAATAGACACATCTTAAGACAATTTTTTTATTAAAAAAATTAAGTAATTATGTAAATCAATTTATTTTCAACGTACGGCAAATATGCATATTTTAGGTAAAAATATATTTTTTTACTCATACCTATATAATAAGTATACCTTTATACTGATTGTAAAATTATTTATTAACTTTATTTCGGGTTTCACATGAGACAAGATTTGATTTGTTTTAGGTAGGTCTCGTTTCAGTTTTGTAACTAACAACAAATAGATATTTGTGTATCTAGGGCGTAAAGTGGCTGTTTTTCGCACGAGTGGGAATATTTGTTAATCGAGGCGCTAGCCGAGATTAACAATCACACGAGTGCGAAAAACGCACTTTACACCCGAGGTGCACACAATATTTTTTCTATAACCTTATTATAATATTAATAATAATGTAATATGATTTTTTAATTAAATAATAATAACTTGTCATATTAATTATCAATATTGAAATTTAAATCAAGTACTTAAATTTTGAAAAAACAAATGAATATTGTTATTGTTTGACATTTATATTCATATTATTTGTGGATTATTTTCACTCACGTATTTTATTCTGTGATTTTATTATTGTAATTTTATAATAATATGGATAATATGGAAAGTGATAATGAAAATTGCATGCCGCCGGAAATATCGGAAGCTGCAAAATCGGTAATTTCAAATCTACTACCGACAAAATCCAAATTTATATATGAAAATGTATGTGTTACTGTTACTATAGAAACACTTTTACGCTCGCCGTGCGTAAAAGTACTACTTTACGCACTGAAATGACAAAGAAAAAGCCTACTTTTTAACACGGTTGTAGAAAAAATACTTTTTCATATCACATGCATAGAAACAACTAGTTTTGAACCCTGTTTTGACAGTCGAAACAAGACAATTTCAGACTAATGCGATTGCAGAAACAAAGAAACAACGTTGTTTCTGCCCGGCACATTCATTTATTTATTATTTATTTCAAGTCTGTCAGAATCGCATTTGTAATAAACAAAAGCGGATCTTATTTCTGAATTATTCTATTATTAAAATAGTATAAGATATTACTGCGCTATTTGTCTGAAATAGTCTTACTTCGACTAGCTACAGAAATCAAAACTCGTTGTTTCAATGCATGCGATATGAAAAATAGCGTGTGTGGCACGGGATGAAACAAAAACGATTTCAGACCAGGGCGATGACAGCCCTCGCTTCGCTCGGGCAGTCAACTCTCGCCCTCGTCAGAAATCGTCTTGTTTCAACCCTTGCTACACAATATACTATTTCCTTTCTCGTATGTATTTTAATGATAATAAAATGACACGGACCGCAAAGTAGACGGGCCTCGCACGATAGGGCTACGGAAAGCCAAAAAAAAATACGCATACGCATAAAAAAATACACAAATAAATTAATAAAAATCTTATTTAAGAAGCACTATGTCACAAATCCGTCGTTTTAAGGCCATGTGGGCCCTGGATGTACTTACTGTTAGTATAAAACATGAATCTACTTAAAATAATATTAATTTTGACGAAATAATTTCGTCAAAAACAAGACGTGATTTATAGATAATTCTAAATTTGTAGGAGGCCTCCGAAACAATTTTACGGTTGGGCCCCCGTAAAATTGCTATTAATATATGGTTTAATAATCAAAATTGCGTATTATTTTTAGGTACAATCAAATTATCTAATCCGGTACTGTGTACTTGTAATATCATACTACCTTAAATAAGTATCACGCGAACTGTTCTACCTATACCATTTCAAAACAAAGACAATTTTGTCTTCACAAAACACCATGGTATTTAGAGTATACATACAAAAACACACACATACACACAATGCGTTAATGTTTGTTCTTTAGCTCTTCACCGGAAATGCAAGAAGGGGACCGGAAACAAACGTTCACCTTGCTAAGGTCGCGGTCGTCTTGGCTAGCCGAGCACAACAGTTCAGTGGTTAGCGTAATGTAACAGTGGCAAAATCACCCGCTGGTTAACGTTACTAATTGTACGTTAGATAGTAGGCGCTATTGTTTTATTGTGTACCCGTATGTACGTGTTCTTTTTGCTGTCAATTCTATACGATATCAAGTAATTATCAGAGCAATATGTTTTTTCGTATTATTTGATATCATTGAAGTAAATTTCTACCCCCGTAGTGCAGAAAATGTATCACCAAGTACACAGGTAGAAAGGATTTCTCAAACCAAGTAAACCTTGTTTTGTATATAACGAAAACAATATTTTCTTAAGATAAGCAATAATCTCTTAAACCAACTATAGTATAATTGAACGAAGGAATAACGTAGTTGGATTAAGAGTATGTTTCTTATATTAAGAAAATATTGTTTTCGTTATATAAAAAACTAGGTTTTCTTGGTCCAATACAGTTTTTTTTCTGTGTAGAGGTCTAACATTTAAAGATATAAATAATACAAGTTACTCACGTACCTTGTATATTTCAAATAATATTACCATTTAAAGCATAGTCACGTACCCCTTAATACTGTAGGCGTATAGCTTCTATAGTCTGGGATCTACAGATTTATTCATTGCAAGAATCCTCAATTTTTTTTTAATATTTGCCACTAATTGTGGCAAATATTAACATTGACCTCGTTTAGTGTTGATTTCAGGAGAAAGGGGTGTAAGAGCATCCCTTCCTTGACCAAAACAGCAAAAATTTACTATTTTGCATATTTTAGGAATGCCATTTATAAAAGCATAAAAACAAAAGTTATTGATTGCAATTTATTGTATATTTTTTTCACATTCTGCTAGCCAACACCGATAAGGATTTTGACATCCTTCAACCTATTAGTATAGACAACGTTCAATAATTAAAAAAAAGAAAATCGAGTCATTTATAACCCATTATAAATGTACCTATTTGAAATGTAATTTAAAATCTCCCCGCCATTCTGAAATTGTCATCACCTAAAAATTCTGTTCCGAAAATAAAATAAAAAACAGTAAAACAAGACCATGGTCTCTCTCTGTAACTGTAGAAATGTGAATCAATTAGACGCCACTGACTTTATCCTTTGTAAATCTTCTATTATTTATGAAATACTGTTACTTACATAAAATACATATAAATGTTAGTACACTCAAAGGGGAAACGAAGCGGAATGAAGTTTAGTGTATTGACCCTTTGTAGGAGTAATTATTTATATACATAATTTAGGAACATTATACAATCATTTTAATATAAAACAGTTCAGTGAAAGCGTCTGAGTTTTCGAAAAATTTTTATTTTGATTCTTTTTTAATAAATTTTTCAGTAGAGCGAATTGTATTATAATATGTTTTCATTTTTCATATCTGTATAAATGAAGTGGTACTATCTACTAATAACTCATCTTGAAAACAAATAAAACCTAATATTATGTTTATATTTAACAAATCTTATACCAAGAAACGGTAAACTATACATGTACGATGTACTTATCAACAACAGGTGATCTCATAGATTAATAAGCAAATCTTTATTTAAATACTTCAAATAAAATAATGATATCATTCTTATTTGTACAATTCTCACAAATCAATGTTAAAAAGTATGCCTGTTTTAGCAGACACAACCTCGATAGATTAAAATACAAATAATTCGTTTATTAGTTTACATACACATGTACATAAAATTGATAAACGGCCGAAGAAATTATCGACAAGTGGTTAGGTAAATATTTGTAATTAGTTATAAGTAACCAGATAAAAATCGTATGTATCCACATACAATTAATTAAAACATGTTTTAATTATTATTAGAGGTGCAATAAAACTTTTTGCAATACTTTTTATGTTATCTAAGTAATATCGCATATGAGAATGTTATTATTATTAATTATTAAATCATTAATGTATTCATTACTAGTATTACTACATTAATTTTAATTACATTAGAATATAAATAACCATAATTAAAATGTGCATATTAAATTTATTTAAGAAATATAAAGATTTTCGCTTTTTAAACTAATTGTAAAATATATCATATTACACATCAAAATTTCTATTTTATAACTAGTTCTTAATAGGAAAATAAATCTTGTCAAATAAAAATAAAATACTTGTCGATTAGGTACATAATTTATAAGTTTGAATGAATTTTTTTTTCAAAGCATCATAAATTTAATTTTTCTTGCAAATTTCTCTAACAATACCATGCCGATGCCATGTTTTTAATTTTTATCTCGCTATTTAAAAGATACGTGAATTAACCTTATCGAAAATATGGCTTCAAATAAAGTGATTACTTTTTTTATACTGACAGGAAATAAGTACGTTAACCGCTATTGAAACAAAAATATCAATTACTTACCTAACGTTATTATATTTGTGCTTAACGTTCATTAAAAAAAACACAAATTTTCAGTACATTTTTCAAAGAAACGGAAACGGTTTCTTAAATACGACAAAAATTCTACATTAATATTTTAATTACATTTTTACATAATATGTGAGAATCGATCATAAAAAATATTATTTAATCATTTTTAAAAATTCAATCTCCAATAATGTGTTCGTTATGTTTTTTTAATAACATTGTTAGTGTGGAACGTCACCACATATGTTTGATTTCTCTCGGGGCCCCTTTCACTGGTAGATATATTAGCAGCAGTTTATCCTACTACAAAATGTTTATTAACTCTTGAATCTTTGTCTGGCATAAGTTATTACTTATCACTGTTTCACTCTTTAGTTGATAGTATCTACGTATATAATATGATATTTTTAAAAGTTTTAATAAATCGATCATAAACTAACAATGCGTTAAATATAGAAGTCAAAATGAAATCCATGTTTATCTATTTTCTAATAATTAATACTAAAGTAAGTACGTAGTAAATTAGGGCCATTTTTACAAAAATTTAATATTTCATTCAAAATATAAAAATATTAATTTTCTTGGATGCATTTAGATCAGTGTTTTAAAACTGTAGTTACAACCCACTGGTGGGTCATTGTAAGTACTTGACTGTTTTGTGGACACCGGTTACAGTTTTTTATCGCAATAAAAATATTGGTATGCAGTGGCGTAACGATCGAGGGGGTTAGTTGTGGTTACACTACTCTCTAAAACTGAATTAGTGAGAAAATATGGAATACCACCATGAATTCCGATTATTCACTACTTGAATTTTCGAAATAAGAATAAATGCCGTAATGTCGCCACTTCATTAGTGACTAATTCAAATAGCGAAATAATTACCTGAACTAATTCATTTTTAGGGAGTATATAATATCTATATATTAAACACTATATAATCTGTAAACGCCCCACCCTGAAAAAATCTGGTTAGGGTTGAAATAGGACAGCGGTTAACAAACTGTCGATCGCGAGCTACACTCGTCTCTCCGAACAACGTCGGCATCGGTAAATCAGAATCTCCTAACAACGTCGGCTAGAGGTGTCCCCAATATCGTGCCGACTTTAACGTTAAATGGTGAATTTAAATTTCACGCAGAATTATAGCAGTCACGGTTGTATTGTGGTAGTGATAGGGGAATGTCGTTACATAGAGCGGTTGGCCATTTGTTTCTCGGAGCGGATGTTAATAGGATGGACGTTGTTTGGAGATTCGAGTGTATTAGTAATTCGTGTGAGAATTATTTTTACTAGAAATCTAATCTTATAATTTTTTTGAAAAATGTTTTAAGCTAAATTTTTCAAAATTATTTTTTGCTTTTGAGTAATCCACATATTTACTAAACATGTATATACCCCCAAAGAACCTTAATGTTATAAAATAAATAAATTTTAACATTAGATAACTATGTCAATTTACATTTCATTAAAAATTCATTTTTCTTGTCATTTTATAAATCATATAACAATCCAAAATAAACCACAAGATAATTTGTTCATTGAGTAATCTTATACATTTACTACAATACAATTACATTTACACGTGACATGACAATACAACTGAGTCAAGGATCCCATCACTAATGAATAGTTTACCAACACGAGCGAGCCGAGCAGTGGGAGTGTAATAGTGTGCTTGTCTCCCGTCAGATGTCTTGTTTCTTCTGTACGTTACACACCTTTCTAGCGGCAGTTATGTTTTGGCTTACCGTTACTGGAGTCCGTACTGTACTGTCGTGTGTGCAATATTTGAAATAAGTTGGACAACATGGTGACATTTCTTTCTAAATATTTGTATATATTGTGCAATTCGGTCTTGAACTGTGAAAATAGTTTATGAAAACATTATTATCATTGTTAAAAAACATTTTTTCTTGTGTGTAGTGTTTTGTGTTGCAAATTTTTAATGTAAATGTGTGTTTATACAAATTGTCAAAATGGTTTTTGGTAGCAACAATAAGTTTAGAATACCGAGGTAATATAATCTTTAACTTTATAAATGTATCGTTAAATAATTTACAATCATAACGTTTTTGTATACCAAAAAAAATCAAGTAAAAACATAATATTTATTATTCAACACCTAGCAAACATTATTTAGAAATTAAGAGAGTTTAGTAAAAAATAATAATTTCTTTAAAATATAGGTATCATTGTTATTGTATTATTCATTAAAAACTGGTTAGTTTATTATTGATAAATATCATAAAAATAATTGAATAATATTATAAATAAAATATGTAAATATTATATTCGATTACATGATTAATTATGTGTAAATCATCTCTATTAATTAATTAAATTAATGATAACTTTCTTTTTAAATTTTTTGAAAATTGAAATTGAATTGAAAACGATAGTGACACAAAAATTTTATTTATTGCATTGTATCATTAGTTAAATGACACTTCAAAATTTCCAAGCATGACAATTTTAAATTGTTTTGTATTGAACTGAAAAGCTGTAACTTGTTTTGACCAACTTTTTTATTTAATTTTAATTTTTATACTAATATAAAAGTAAGATTTAAGTATTATTTTTACAACGATATTATCATTTGCCATGTACATAAATATAGTATTTACAATAATTCGTTTTATACGTACCTATGTATTTTTAAAACAAAATTAATATTCACCCCGTTAAACCACTAACCCTCATTAAAAAAAAAAACATGCAATGCTCTATCAAAATATAGTAACAGAAAACTAACAGCACCCCCAATGAAAATCGAAGAAAAAAATCCCCCCCCCCCCCCGCCCATATTATCGAGAACCTTTTTTTAGTCTCCATGTAATTTGTTACGCCTTATAAAATTCATATACCCTATTTTGGAGCCCCTCTAGATCTTGCGTCCTCCGCGGGGGCCAGTTTCACCAGCCCCCTAGTTACTGAGAATCAAATAAACAATAAATTTACACAAAGACTACAAGGTGGCTGGACTGGCAAGAAGTCAGGGTCCCCGGGATTTGGGGTACCCGCAACAGGTACCTAATAACCTTTTTTGGTCACCTTATCCCTTAATAAGTTGCTACGTTTTTTAGTGACCCTAAAGTAGTTACGCCACTGGATTGACATATTTTTTATTATTAACGTTAAATTATTTTAGTAAAATGGTTTAGGTTTTTGTATGCTTATGATATTTTTCAGCAGATTTTAAAGGCTGGAAAGAACGACAACTTTTATAAGAAAATTATGTTTAATAATATGATTTAACTCATTTTGAGATTTTATGAACTATTTTTTCATTAATAAAGTACTTTTCTACCGAAATTACCAAATCAATCATTTTAGAAAATTAATAAGTATGCCCGGTATTAAAAAAAAGAATTTGCTTCTAAACAAAAGCAAATCAAAATCTTACTACGTCTAATACGCATATACTTCCACGATTCAGTACGATTGATAATTGTGTAATTAATGTTGTCTTTGGATTTTAGCAATTTAGTTTCTATAGACATAGGCCAAACCGTAAAATAATCAATACCCTATTGAAAAAAGTTTTTAGTTTATTTTTACATGAGGGAAGAGAATTATCTCGTTAATTCGTGAATCCTACTGTCAAATCCCTTGGCAACTACTGTAGACTTAAATGAAATAGATTATAGAGATATCATAACGGACTTATTTCAAGAAATAATCAAAACAAAACTTTAGAATAATATTTTTCAGAAACTACATACATTAAGTCTAACCATTAAGTATTTCCCTTATTTTATTTTTCTGAGGAAGTATAAAGACCTAAACAAAAAATCGACACTATAATTGTCAATACATGAACGTCTGGTATGGCAATTTTAATTTTTTATATAATCTACTAAATTTTAACTGCGTGCATATGAAAATTAAAATAAAACATAATAATTTTCCAACTTAAGAAACATGAAGGTAACATGCTGATATGAAAATTTTGTTTTAAATTTAGGTACTGGAAAATTTAAGAAATTCTGGGTTCCTTAAATTAAATATCTTTATACACATATGAGAGTATGACGTCTTAAGAAGTATCTATGAGGTTATTTGAGGAACCTCTTGATGTATCATGTATCATAATTTATATCTGACATAAATAATAATACAGATACTACGTGTGTATGTATTTTATAATTTGCATTGAGTTAATTGCATGTGGAATGGTTACGTGTTATACGTACTACACCGCTAATAATTATATTATATACTTGTACAAATAGAAAGTGTTTTGTATGTTTGTAAAACAGTTTTTTAATACAACAATTAAAATATAGATACATACATATGTACTTATCACGAAATGGTTGCTTTCAAGGAAAATACGTATATCTATTCAAAAATATAATGTAATTAATATCTTGATAAAAACATATTTTAATGATGCTATTTTGTAGAAATATTCACACCTAAATGAAAAGTTTTCTTGTATAAAATTTCACATAATAACACGAGATGTTAATTATTTTTCATCGAATATTTGCCCTAACAAATAGATAATTGAATATGGCTAAAATAATATGCGTGTAATTATAGATGCTGCTGAAATATTAATTGTTATTTCTATCATAACACATATTATTTATGCTACATACCTACTTTTTATTTTGACTATAACCTCAAAAATTAGAACGTAAAAATTGAATTCAAAATAATGACATTAATCAGTTTTTAAATCATAAATAACATCAACTACCTATACGACATAAAAATAATTTTTCGTGTAAGATATGGATATTGCTTTCTCACCATATCCAAAGAATAGGAGAAGTTATGTGATCTTTTTTGATTGTAGAAAAAAAGTTTTCTTCAATTTCAAAATTTTCACTTGATCTTTCCGTTTCAGATCAAGACAATTTTTTGTATTTCTTTCTACTCCCCGGATAAGTTAGGCGTCACACGCCTAACTTATGAACCACTAAACCGATATTGTCTCTTGATAGTAGATAATCCCATATAAAAATCATCAAAATCGTGTTGAAGGGGTGAGGCGGTATCTTAAACTTAAATTTTCTATAAAAAAGGTTATTACAATATTAGTTTAACGGAAAACGTAATCATTATTTATTAAAATTCTTCGATTATAATTAACTTATATTTGATGAATTGAGCAATCACTTGGCAGATGTTTTTGGGGTGCAAAATGTAATATTCAAACAAGCCATCTGCCACTAAATATATATAGTGTACTTGACATATGTTTACATAAGTACATATGCATTAGTTTTGGGTACTTGTCATGGATGTAAGCACAGTATTTTTATAATTATTGAAGAATTATTTTTATCTTTCAGTAACAATTTAGCTTTCAGTAACTTTTGTAATGTTATATTTTTTTATTAATTTGGTTAATGAATAAATTTTCTGAAATCATTAATTATTCGTTTGTTCAGATTTAATTTTGGTAAATATAGTCTGTCTTCTTTTTTTACTTTTAAAATATTAGACCCAATACATTTTATTTTTCCTACGACTTATGCCCGGTATTATCAACTAATTTAAAGCTCCTTTAGCGCTAAATGCTCCTTTAAAGTTTTGGTATATTACAAACGTGATTTAAATCAATATTTAAGCTCTCAATGAATAATAGACATAATATACAATGCAAAGAAATACTGCAGATATTTTAAAATTTATTTAATTAAATGTATTATGGTTGGATCTGTTGATAATATGACAGTTAGTTACAGGAGCATTTAGTTAAAGTTGATAATACTGGGCGTTAGTCTATAAACACAAAAATTTGAATATCTCGAAACTGAATTATTATTTTTCTATCAAAAACTAATAAGTACCCTACGATGTTTTTCAATCCTAAATATATTTTATTTTTGGTGTTAGTCGAATTGACCTCTAACAAATGTATTTTGTGTATAATAGAGAAACATTGTACCTAATCAGTATAATTAATTCTGTTACAACTGCCATAAGAAATCCAACTTTAGATAATAAATAATAAATTTTAATTTGAACAATACATAAATAAATCAATAACAATGTTATATATTTTAACTGTCCTTGATATGCTCTTAAAATAACACTCATTAATGTCGAAATATTAATGTAATGCATTTTATGTATAATTGCTTTTTTCAACAGTTGAATTTGTCATCAACGCTTAATAATTTTCAATTAACATATTGTTTATATGTTTACCAAGCGCTAATATTTAAATTTTACTTTATTACAGCCGAAAATACTTTATATGCATAAAATTTATTTATTTATATTTACATAACTACCTACTTGGTATCTTATTAAAATTATACTAAAATTATGAACTTATTTATATACCTACCTAATTTAAAATTCTAATCAGAAACGTTAAAGGAAGTAGTGACAAGTTTTTGTTGAAATTTTTCGTTTTTATGTGGTCAGATATTTTGTAAATATTCAGTCACGTGTCATATTATGCAGTCGAGGAAAAATGGTAATACACAATAATATACATTAAGTTATGAAGTAATTTGTGTTGGTTTTGTTTTTTAACAGAACCGTTTTTAACACTAGGCAACTCCCCAGAATGGAATTATTATTTTTAATAAACATACAACTTTTAAGAAGTTTGCTTACATTAACGAGTGAGCTCGAGTGATGCTGTAGGGGTAATAATCTCAATCCATATAAATTTAAATTAGTGTTTCATATCAATTCACCCACTTATTCGTATAATTTTATCATTTTTCGAGTCATTTTCAAGTAAAAAAATAATTACTTTTCAAACATTACTTTTTGTTTACTTATTTATTTTGATAAATGATTTTTGTAGAATCATCATGACTCAATGATTTTTCTATTTCCTCATATTTTATTTTTATATGAATAAAAGTAGACAAAAATCAATGTCCAACGGTCAAATAAAACTATTTCGTCTTAAGTCTTGGCATCTTAGGACGTCGCGCCGACCGCGCTGGCCGCTCCGGCCGCCAGACACGCAATACAGTTTGTGTTTTTTTAACCTTGAAAATAATATACACACATCAGTATTGCGTGTCTGGCGGACGGTGCGGCCAGCGCGGTCGGCGCGACGTCCTAAGATGCCAAGACTTTACACCTTTAAGTTATTTAACTTTAATCAAAAATTAATATATTAAATTGGGTGAGATTTTTTTTCCAAAAGGCAGGCTTCCAATGAAATGATGTTGTTTTTTATCGTTTATTTATTTACAGAAATTTATATCTTGAATTGATGTAAACACATATTAGGTAGCATCATAATTGCAAAATGTTAATATTACAATACAAGTAACGGAATTGACATGGAATACCTCTTATAATAATATATACATATGCTTATCAACTTACTCCCACTTACCCGTTGAATTTCCTTTTAGTAGAACATTGATTTTGAATCTAGATTAGTCATTTTTTAATGTAATAGGTACATATTAATATGTAATTAAAACATAAAATATCAGCTGATTATTCAGTAGTATAATTAGGACGTACGGCGTTCCGGTGAACTATGGTCAATTTCGATCACTGGTAGATTAGAAATAAACTTTTTAGTAGTAATTATTTAACAGTGACTGGAAATTGCGAATAGTTTTAGTACACAATTAAATTTCGAAATTTAGTTCATGTAAATAAAATTGTAGTATTGGTTAAGGTGTGGATATTAATTATATGTGTAGTAATATGCAATTTTATACGGCAATTACAATTATTATTAGCAAAATATTTAACCTACAGGCAAATATATACCAATAAATATACCATTAAAAACATTATGCAGTTTTAATTAATTTTTTAGTTCTGTTTGAATACCTTAATACAATTATACATAATTTATTCCTAAGTTACTTTTTCACACATCTTGTGTATCATGTCTCATCTCGTCTCGTTTCGTTTGAATTTTAAATAATTTTTTTCAATGGCGTTACTTATTATGCAGTCAGTTCTATATCTAGACGTGGATTACTGAGAGGATAGAGATGTGCCTCGGGGCGATCGAAACAGGAGACGTTCACAAAACCCATGAAACATTAATAGACTCTAGGATCGCACGATAGAAATCTTGTTTGAGTGCACAGCCCTAATCTTGAGGGGATTTTTCACCGTGATTTCCCACTGAATTCATAAGGTTTCTTTTCCATGGCTGTATGAGTTTATATAATACGTTTATATAGTTATGAAATGCAGCAATGCTTTAATACGATTGCTTGTTTTTAATTCAGGGCGTATAGCTGTGTGATGTATTAATAAAATAGAAAACTATACGTGTTTAGAGTGTAAAGTATTTGATGATTCATATATTTCAAACTATTTTCAACATTTTAATAGATGCACAAATAAATATAATTAAGATATATTAATTGTTCAAATAATTTCTAGGCCAAATATTAATGTCCGTGATTATGGGTGTGCTGGTAGTCGTATATGCTTAAATATTTTGTATTACAAATGGTATACTCAAATTTTGTTTCTCGGTAAAAAAAAATAGAACAATTATTCAATAGACAAAATACTAGGTTCGTCCCTGGTACCAAAATTCTAATTTCTTAATATAGTAATAATGGCACTAGTTCATTTTTTATACATATACCTACATATAGCTAATCCGCTAATTTTTTGTCTTAAGCGACGAATATGGACATGTTCAAAAATATTTTACACCAATTCATATTACATCAGATATCTAATATCAGATAATTAACATCTCAAATCTTACTTCAACTTTCCAAAAATCCATATCCAAAAAATCACAATGTCCTTGAGACAGAATAATTTGTAAACAGATGTTTCTCCCCCAATCTACGTTCACATAAGTCTGAAAATAGACCCTTTATACTTGGGGTTCGGCCCCTGTGTTCGCAAACTTCCTGCATACAAGGAAGTGCGTGCACGGCACGCGAACATCTGAGAGAGCAGGTGATGTAGTTAATTGTAGTACCGTCTTTATCACTCAAACGCACGTGTGAATGCAATACAAATGGGCATATGGAAATCACGAGTGTTATGTATTCCTAGTATATGTTTTGACATTTTCATAAAAATAAATTGTTAGTATTAACAATAAGTAGCGTAAAAGCCACAGAAGGGTTTAAAATAATTATAACTTTTAATTTGCTATTTTTAATTCAAAATATATTCCACTGTATGATTACCATTCAATCACTCATTTTTTGCCAGCAAACAAAACTTGAGTATACAACGTAATCTAAGTATTCACCACACCCTCTCTTTAAGATATCTCCAAAAGGAAATAATCTGGAGCTGTTAAATCCGGCACACGGAGAAGCCAGTTAAATTCATTTCTGAAAATGAGACGTTGTCAGGGTGTAATATTTCACACGTAGTCGAAAATAATCTCCATTAATTAAATTTTACTATTTTGAATTTTTTTATTCAATTTTTTCTTTAAATTATTTTAATTCCCTTTGTAACTTTTACGGCATACTGTGTTATGGTGCTTTGAAATGGTAGTTCTCTTAACAGTTTTTCCTATGTGTATCCAGGAGTTTACACGATCAGTTTTGTTCTCATTGTCAGTCCTTCGGTTCAGTCCGAGTTGCATTTTATTTAACTAATTTTCCATATTTTAATTTTCATGACCCAAAAATCGAGAGAAATGTTTTCATCACTTTTTATTGGTGTTATATCATTTATATAGTTTAATAAATAATGAAACCAAAAATTTCATAATTTTAATAACTTCTTTAGTAACACTCTAAATACATCAAGCAAAAATACTATACAAACTAATAAAACGTCGAAAAAAAACGAAACTTCTAAATAAATTCACGTGCAACGTTTACCTTATTATTAACTCAAACCATGTATTGTACAAGAAACAAAAAATGGTCCAATTTAAATCAGTGAAAAAGTGTCGTTATGTAATACAAGGCTAAGCCAGTCACGTTTAGTTACACACACATAGTGGGTGTTCAGGTCACGTGGCTGGGGGCCTCCGGGGCCCGAAAAATTGCCCGCTTGGATCGTATAAAAACTAACATATTAATAGCTTTTTAATTTATTGTCAGATATAATCAACTTTCGGTAGCATACATTCCGGTGGCAAGTTTTTAGAATGTGTTTACAATTATTTGTGTTATGATTGAGAGAATGGATATTTTGTTAAATGGTTTGATCTTATTGCAGATATATCGTATTGTCAGTAGCGTTCGTTATGTTTCCATAAAATGCAATCTAATCGATATTATTAGTATACCTACTTGTGCATATTTAACAGAAAATGGTTATTTGGAATATTATTATTTATAAATAATAATGGGATCTGAGAATCTAACTAAACGATATTACTTCATTAAAGTTTAATTTGGAATTTTAAATAGGAATTATATATCCGTCAGAGTTATACATATGTATCTAAATATATATAATAAAATAATAATGATAATTAGATTATGATAAGTAATTAAAATTATGTACATATTTACAATAGATATACATATGTATGTAATAATTTCACTTTTTTGTACTTTGCAATTCAAAGAATTTTATTATTTATTACCTTATTTATGTCATAATGTAATTAAATCAAGGAAAATACATAATTCTTATCTATATATGAAATTCCAATCAATAATATTCAGTTTCATCGTCTGTAATAAATTCTATTACTGTAATTTTTTCTGCTATTTAATTTTATTGGTTATTTCCAATAGTATGATATTTGATCACTATAATATTTTGGATGGTCATTATAACTGAGGCTTCAAATTTACTACACCAATTATTTTATGTTTGAATGTTTTTGTTTAATGCGAAGCGGTATTGCTAATTCAACTTTATTTTATGTGTATCCAATCATAATATAAACCTCCTAATTTTTAAAAACGATCTTATAACCGAATAAGTCGTCGAATTATTTTTGAAACGGTAAAAAGAAAAAAAATATTTTAGATAAAAACTATAGAGAATATTATCTATCATTTATATACCAGAAATATTTATTTTATATAATTAGAAATACGTATACTGCACACTCACAATCAGTAGGTACAATGTACAAGTCTCGTGGCGCCCATGGCAACTTTTTAAATTTTATTTAAAAATGCTTTGAAAATATAAGAAATTACTGTATTTCGTTCAACTTAAAATAAAAAGAAACAATTTTTCGCTTCATTGAATATGCTTCCTCGCAATTAATAAGACGCACCCCAATTTTCAACCTTATTTTTCATAAATTATGTCCATCGTTCAGCCGAATGAATATTAAAATATCGCCATATGCCATATATGCATTAATACATGATATGATATTGGCGTTTGCACAATACACATAGATAAACACATTGCAACAAATAGTTACAATTTTACACCACAATCGATCATGGGTTTGTATCGACGGACGTGGGAAACGCAAAAGTGACGTAACAACATCCATATACTTTCACAGCTATCTTCGATACAGTTCTGTCTCCCACACCGCCTGCGCCCGCCCGCCCTCCACCTGGACGGTTTTTGTTTTTGAATGTGGGGCATCCAGCTGCCGAGTTAGATAACATGGCACACTTTAATCAATAGCCAACATAATTATTATTGCTGAAATGAAATATATGTGTTTGTTTGATAAGCTAACGGTAAATTGCCGATATGGTATAATTGCGTGTTGACAAAATTGAACTGCTCTTGTTATTAATTTGAAATAAAATAATACCAGACGTGAAGTAAGTAGTTTATGTACTAGGATGTTTTCTTTACAAATGTGGTACTGTGTATTGCTAAGAAATATGGTACATTTTTGAAAGCGCAAATCCGCTATTAAAAGATGTTAAAATTACTTGAAAATTATATGTTGTGTAGGTATATTGTTATTGTCAGAAGAAAGGTCATTTACCAAACAATAGACTAAAAAGGATCACCAGAAAGTTTAACTAAAATTGAAATGACGGTTATGACTTTACGCCAAGAACATATCGAGACCGTCTTAAATTTTGACGGGATCAAGTCTCAATTTTACGTAATTATCAATAACGATTAATATTTCAATAACAGATTCGTATATGACTTATAAACAATGTTTGAATGGATAAAATTGAATTACATGCTATAAGTGAAAAATGAGACCGAAACTATGTATGTTTTCTCGAGGAAATAACAGACTTTCAATTGTAAAATAAATAACCGATATGAGACAGTAAGTCATACATCCGAAATAAGATACCTAAATCTTGTTATTGTCACATGTAAAACCCTTACAACAAAAAACCGCTGTAAACATTAAAAATATATATTTTGTGATAAAAATTACATTACTAACTTTTGGAGTGAATTGGGGAGAATCTTTGACCCAAATACTCGAATCTTCAGGACCAAGTGTCCCCCTACTTAAAAAAATCCTGTATTAATAATGAGAACCAAATTAGTTGCGTGCTACATACAATTTCATAATAGCATAGAAAATATAAAATATTGCAAGAAACGGAATAAAATCACAAGAGCTCGTATTACCTTTTAAGCATCGACTCCAATCAGCCGCATAAAGATTTAAAAGATTTCTTACATCACGCGGCGACCTCGAAAAGAAAGAACTGTATCTCTCCTACCTTCATAACAACTGTAACAAACGACTATAACTACAATCCGGTTCAAATCGCGAAGCTGAATCTACAACATAGTTATATTATCATCGTTATTATTATTGTTGTTTTTCCAGCGCAAACATCCACCTCCTGCTGAACTGTGGGACGCCACTGTCCCCACTTAACGTCCGTAACGGTGAACCCAGACCTGACCTCTTGCGGAACCTATGCAAACTAATATGTGCTTAATCTAATACACTTTTGTTCTTTGTTGTGTTGTAGTATTTGGGTGTTCTCTATTAATTTTGATTATGTAAGTTATGAGGTTTCCGCAGTGATTAATGTTTTTAAATTACAGAGCTGGCTCAAGTTTTTCGACCGTTCAAAAGTAGTCGTCTCAATAACTGTTGATAATAATCGTTCACTAATTTATCCTTTTTTACTTCCTAAAGTAATTTCCTAAAATGTCCCCCTGCAGAATCTTGCTTCCTAAAATTCTTACCACTGTAAATTGTTTCGATACACGTATTTTTTACATTTCTATGTCATTTTTGATATATGTAGGTATAGATATATAGGAGTAGTTTCAGAATTGCTTCTGAAGAAGACTCAAACGTCAATAATACGACAACGTGGACAACAGCTCGAAAAGTTAGCTCTCAAGTGGAGAGTTCATCTGACTCATTTTAAATTTTAAAAAAATGCTAAATAAAATAATTCTCAAGTGGTAACCTCATTAATAACAACAAAAACACAATAACTTTTTTTTAAGTTGAACTCTACACAGTAATGAGGAAAAAAAACTAATTGTCTTCCGGTGCACCCAATTTCTCAAATGATTATAGAAAGTAATGCAAATTTCATAGAAAGACGTGTTGCGAAAAAATACTGTCCTTAAAAAAAATACGATACCTTAGGCACGTGGCTTATGATATCTTAATTCGACCCTGATAATCGTGTTGGCAATTTATGTAACGTATTTTTTATAGCACATTTAAAGCTTCAGTATATCTATTACAGTATATTTTAATCTCCTTCAGGTATGCATTATTTTTAAGATTAAATGCAATATTGATCTGCTTTTATATAAAAAAAAAACACATTGCCAAATTATTGCAGTTATCCTCGCCAAACTATATACTAAATTCAGCAAAAGATAGTTCATTATCGAAGAGTTTTAATAAATATCGATAAAGGATAAAGCATTATAATGTCTATTTGCTGTTTTCTTTATATATTTCGTACATCCTTGAAACATTAATTATTGGTATTACTACATTAACGAGACGATTAAAAATAATTTCATGAATGAAATGTAATATTTAAACTACAGTAGACGTTCCATACTGTGAATCAGTTTTTTCGATCAATCGAAAGATGTTCGACGCGCGAGCGGGGCTTTTCGAGAAATGGAAATTTCACAGTATGGAAGGTACTGTACTCAAATAAGTTTACTATATGGAACGTTTACTGTATTAACATATACTTTTAAAAACTGCAAATTCTTTATAAGGAATATTTTACTGCACCAGTTTAAGTAAAAGATCAAGAAGTAGAAATTTTAAAATCGGAGACCAACATTTTTCTTCTTTCAAAAATGATTACTTAACTTCCTTCTATCGTTAATACCACGAAGAAGCAATATTATAACTCAAGAATATACAAAAAATATTAACAGTAAATATTTATCCACTAATCTACTACAAATATCTTAATGGTTAGTTTGACAAAATTCTACCTCAAATCTAGTTTAGTCGTTTTTGTGATAGTATTTAATGGAGTTTTTTAATTCTTCGGCAATTTAAAATGTTAGCGCATGAGAGCAGACACGCTTCGTTATTACGACAAGCAATAGGTCAAATTGCAAACAAACCTGTGTCCCGTTTTCTAGTCTAGAGAACGATTTACTCTTAAATATATAGAATTATGTGCATCGATTTTTGGTGTGCATAAAATTAGAGAAGTAAATTATTGAAATAATCGTGTTATTTAAATTATTATTAAATTGAATAATGTATTGATAATAAAAGAAAGAATACAATATAAATAATAATTATCACTAACTGAATATTTTGGCTGATAGACGCATAATCATTTACTATTACTTTATTCAGCGAGCTCAAAAAATAAATTTGTACTAAATCAATCACATTAAAATAAAAAGTGAATTTTTTATGCATACTTTCTGTTTTTGCAAATATATTATTTATACTTGTTAAATTAATAGGTTACAATAAATGACTAGCATTATACATACATCAATAATATAGAAATTTCGATTTCTACAATTACTTCAGTGGTTTCTCTAATGAAGACGTACAATTGTCAATTATCAACATACATACATTCTCATATATTATAGATTTTGCTCTAGTTTTTTTTTGTCATTTCCCCGAGGGGCGATGTGATATTATTTATTTCAGTGAAAACGCCGGTTCTCAGAGGAAGTACAAATGAAAGTTTTTAATTCGTTACAAATAAAAATCCATATTACTATAAAAATTTTCAAGGTTGGCAAACCGGTTATTTTTTAAACTTTGTTTTATTTAATAACGTTTTCTTTTCATTCAGTAGCTAGGCTATATGATATTTTGTATTTCGTGTGTAAGTGCGAATCGTTAATTATAGTTTTAAAGTAGATCTGTTTTATTTTAACGAGTAAAGAATTCGTCTGTTGTGCTATTTTTGATTTTGTCGATTTCAAGGTTAAAAAATCTGGAATGCAGTATTGTGTTTGAACGAACAGCTATTTATTGGGTTGAATGTCATAGGTTCATCTATATATACCTAATTTTCGTTATAATCCTTTTAACCAATATTTTTTTTATATAGACATACGTTTTATTTGATAAAGGTAGTTACGTCATTGCAAATATTTAATTCAATATAAATCCATGGCTTCAGAGCCGCAATCTATGCGTTATTTTGACAGTTTGCATGCGCAGCTACTGATAAAATCAAAAATAAGATCAGATTTTTTCAATTAGTCCCCTCTCGTGTCAGTTTTTGGAACTGAAGTCTCGTCTCGATCTCGAATTTTACAACTGACATTGTATTTAATAGTTCTAGCTTAGTTTATTTCAATGATTTTTAGTTTATACTCTCTAAAATTGAATCAATGAATAGTCACTGATTATCAGTGACTATGGACTACTCTGCACTGTGAAATAGTAAAAATTACACCACTCCTAATCAGTGGATCATTGTTAATATGACCAAAATCACTGGTTGATCAGTGAAAACTGGTATAGATCTCAGACCACTGATTTTCAGTTACTTTTACGTTCACTGAAGGAACCAGTGGAATTCTCACTGATTCAGTTTAGAAAGTATAGAGATAGTATTCTGAAAATGTATTATTTTGGGACGTTATAAATTTAAAGACGAAAATAGTTAGTATTTTTTTACAATTCTTACCAGAGTTGATAGTTTTATTTTGGCTCTTACTAACAAATGTTAGTTTGGCACCCGTAAATATAATAACGAAATTTTCCAAAAAAAAGTGTACATACGACTTTAGTCATAAATCTCATCAAGAATCTCGGTTTTAAAATAATGTTTAAAAGATAAAATTGAGTTACAAAAAAAAATCAAAATTCGTACAAAATCAAGCCTTATCTCAGTTTCATCTCGATCACGTGTACTAGACGATACTGAGACTACGTTGTTACGATAATGTCATTTTTACCGGTACTATTTTTATGATAATTCAAATCCAACAAATATTTCAGCACATATGTAAATATTAATATAAATTGTAGCTAGAACATAAATTATAATCACTTAATATAGATTAATTTATATACTGTTATATTTTCCATATCTCAATCTTGTTTGACAGTCGCTATTTAAAATTTTTTAATACATGGAAATAACTGTACAAGAAATCGAAAATAAACGCATAACAATTTTCAGTATGTATCAGGTAGCAAAGGTGTGGCTTGAGGCACATTGACACTCGCGAGTTGACGAACCGAATCGGCATTATTATTATCTGTTTCAATGTTTTTCCCACATGTTGCCGCGATGATTACGAATGCGGCGAATTTGTTTTTAAAGAGCATGAGTTGCATAATAATTATAGCAAAACAACCAATGAATCACCTGGAGTGTGTGCGTGTATGTGTTTTATTTATTGTTTTCATTGTTTTAGAATCGATGGATTAACATAAACATAAGAAATCGTCATGTTTATTTGCAATCTTTCTACTTTTTTGTTTGTTTTGAATAAGTATGTGCGAGTATGTTAAGAGATATTAAAAAAAGTATGAAAACAATTGAGGGGATATAGTCAATTGCGTATCATCTTTGTCTGGTGCCTATAGAACTCCAAGAGCCCATATTTTTTTCATATTCATTAATTTTATTTATGTTTTTAAGTAGCCAGTATTTTAAACATAATTTCGGTTTACAATCAGGTTATATTATTTTCTTACCGTTTAACTGTAATTTTTACACTTTTTTTCAAAAGGAAAAGTCTCCATACTCTATATAATAATCTAATAATAAAAAGTGTAATTAATATGTGTCCGTAAATCAATTCTTCCAAAGAATCAATTTAATTGTATAAATATCCAAGTATCGTCATTTTAAGGGCGTAGGGATAGGTACAGCATATACTAAAATAACTAAAAATACGAACAAACTATTCCAGCAATATGAATGATTTCGAATCTTGGATAGGGCATCACACGAAACTGAAACTAGAGTTATATTCTCGACGAGACAGAATAATTTAAATTACGTGAATTTGTAAAAAAAAAATAGGTGGTCTCATTTTGCAAAACTGCCGGTAGCATCTTGTAAAATATTACATCGATACCTATTCGAAAAATCCATAAAACGGTTTGTGGATTCATGTTGCTAAGACTTTTTATAACTTATTTTAGTCAATACTATACAGGATCCTCCAATAGTGCGTCCGGCATTGTTTTACGCCCAAACTATTGAAGATAGAGTTTTAGGATAAAAAATTTAGTATATATATTGACCCTACAGAATTTCAGGAAAATATTTTCAACCTCCTAAAACCGCTCCTTGGGGGTAGTTTGAGGGGTACATGCCCGTTTCTCAGTAAAATCAAATGGGATGGTATATCAAAAAGTACATATTTGTAAAGATCATAAAAAATAAGAAACTTCCATAAAACAAAAATTTTCATACTTTCAATTGTTTAAAAAATATGGCGACTTGTTCGCAAATTTTAGGGTTTTACTAAAAGTGCTCTAATTTCGCTAAATATTAATGGAATTTTATTATTTTTTTAAATCCAGAAAGAAGAAATAATGAACTTTGTAAAAATGAATGATTATTTGAGATTTTAATAGTTTAAAGTGTCATACTCGACATACCAAAAATTGAAAAGTTCAATTAGGGATAATTCAAAATTTTTATATACAATGGTATATCAATTAGTACTTTTTCTTAAAGAAGATATGTAAATAAACAACTTTTGATAAAAAAATTAAAAATTTTAATTTTCAGTTTTCAATTTTAAAATTATAATTTTAAATTTTCTTAACAAAAGTTTTTTATTTACATATCCTTTTTAAGAAAAAGTACTAATTGATATACCGTTGTATTTGAAAATTTCGAATTATCCCTAGTTGAACTTTTGAATTTTTGGTATATTGCGTATGACACTTTAAACTATCAAAATCACAAATAGTTATACATCTTTACAAAGTTAATTATTTCTAATTTCTAAATTTGAAAAAATAATAAAATTCCATTAATATTTAACGAAATTAGAGCACTTTTAGTGAAACCCTAAAATTTGAGAACAAGTCGCCATATTTTTTAAACAATTGGAGGACTCTGTATATGCATAGGTGGGCACAGTTAATCAAAAAGTTAACTTCGTTAATCGTTAACTCGTTAATAAAAAAATTAACTTCGTTAATCGTTAAAACGTTAAAGTTAACCGAAAATTTAACGAATGTTAAAGTTAACCGAAAATTTAACGAAAGTTAAAGTTAACCGTTAAAACTGTTAAAAGTTAACCATCCAAAATGTTTGAAGACTTTTTTTTTGCTATTTCGACAACTTTCTTATGTACTTGTCATCAAACAACCAATGTAACGGACGGAAGTTAACAAAAGCATTAACATTTTTTTTTAGTTAACTTAAAAGTTAATCCGTTAAGCATTTTGTTAACTTCGTTAATTAACGATTATCGGATTATCGAGTTAATGCCCACCTATGTATATATATGTATAGTATACCTATATAAATACACATAAAATAAACAATTACAAATATAAACGGATAATTGTTAACAACGCCTTTAATGTTTAATATTAGTACCTATAGGTATAGTCGGGAACTATAGTTCGAAATGAGTCCAATAATAAAATCATTTTTTTATTTGGTTCAGTAATCGATATCATAAACATAAATAAATTAAAGTATGTTTTTTTTAGTATTTATAATTCATGAAATTATTTTTACATACACTTTCTAATTGATTGAAATATTGTGATGTGTATATACAGGTACATAGGACAAATTAAGTATCTGAATACTAAGATCTAATTTAATCTTAATTTCATACACGTATATAATATTATTTTAATTAGAGTAATTCACGGTAAGGCTTTGCCTTGGGGCTTCAACCTCAAAATAGCCTCCAAAATTTCAGTGAATTAAAAATAATTTTTTTAAATGATGATGTAATTAATTAACAATTACCTGCATAATTATATAGTAATATTTTTAATATCTACTATTATTATTAACACACATAACATTTAAATTGTAATGCAATATTCTTATTTTCTGTATAAAATGACCTTTAAAATTGTATATAATATTAACAATTAAAAGGATATATTCATTGAGTACCTTATATTTATAATGATAATTCAAACGTTCAATTGATACAGTCATATGAACCAAAGTTCACTACGGTACATAAGGATTTCAATGTTATTTCAGAGACATTCAAATATTGAGGTACTGGCATCAGTCTTGGCCGCTTTGAGAGCAAAGTATACTGTTTTGTGGGATTAGTGGGCTTCTTTTTGTAATTCTTATGAACTCATGTTACTTATAAAATAAGTACCTCTTTCTTAACCTTTAGAGGACGGGAGTGGTCGAAATATCGATCAGCAACTTAGTCGGGTACGCCACTGGAGAAATTAATTGATATAATGTACAAATTTAGTAAATAAAAAAAGGTCGATTTCAACGTAAAAATCCCCGTCCTCTAAAGGTTAAATAAATAATTAAAACACTAATAAGGTGGGTGAACCATGGAAGACCATGCTCCTTGTAAGGCTATTTATTAAAAAATCGTAGTTATTGCCATACGATGACAAATTCCTTCTACTCACACTAACATCCATCGAACTCAAGAACACAGACGCAGCGGCGAGTCATTCAGGCCGCTATTTTGTTTGTGCCGTCCCATCCTTTATTGACTTCAGTCGTCGAGGTTAAAATTATAGTACGCGCTCACAGCAAAACGTAACTTTTCAAGTAAATAAACTATTATTTTCTTTAATTTTTTTTAATGAAATGCCTTTTTATGTAGTTAGATAATAAACAGATATTTTGATTGTCACAACGTTAGTTTTAAGTTAAAACTTTATATTGGCCTTGTAAGGAGCCGTGTTCCTTGCAAGGCCATTTGGAAGAGTTTAATAAAACTTAGAATTAATAATAAATGATCATTAACTCTGTATTAAAAAAATGTTTTATAGGTTACAGAATAAATCAAAGTGTTACTTAATATTTTTTTTTCATTTACCCAGTAAATAAAGGAATAATAACAGTGTATTCCTTAAAGTGGTCTTTCCATGGTCCACCCACCTTAATTAGTTTAAATGTCTACCATATTGACATCCATTGATCGATTGTCATCAAATTAAGCTGTTTTACAAGCTAATTCAGTAATAAATATAATAATCAAATATCGATTAATATTTCTAATTTAATTAAACAAGATTTCAACGCTGGGGTATGGTACAACACTGGTACCTAAATTTTTTCTTATAAAAGTGACGCTCGATCAAAATTTAATTTCACCAAAAAAATTTCTTATAATGCATGTAAATCTCATAAAATCCAAGGTACATACTTAGAGATTTGTCATAATACTTATAAAATATTACAGATATAGTTCTTATTTTATTTTTTCTTAACAGATTTTATGTAATATGATAATATACATGTAATTGTCTACAAGGTTGCAGTCATAAGTTATATAATAAATATATAAAAATAAAGTTAATTAGAAGAAAATAAATAACAAACTATGATAATACATAATCTACATATAATTCATTGTTCCGCAAATTAAACATGATCATAACATATCATTTATAAAAATACAATTAAGTGCATGCTATTTAATATTGTTATATAATCATAAATAAGATGTTCACTTTTAAAAATTGTAACGAATCGAAAGTTGCATGTTTTTATCGTATATCATTTTAATTTTTTTATAACGACAATATGACTGATTCCTGTCATAAATCAAAGGTTGTATGTTATAAAGTTTTTTTTAGATTGTTACTGATTTTATTGTAAATTGATTTTTTTTGTTAAATGTAAAAATATCTTTAAATTTTCACATGTTTGTGTAAATATTAAATAGATTACTGAAAATTGAAATAGTATATAGGTATACTAATATTAATAGTAGTGTCTATAGTGTAACAATTATATCGAAAAAATATTGTTTATTTTGTGATTTAAGAAAGTTAACATAGTTTCTATTTCAATTTAATTTTATTACGGGTAAACGATAACGAGGGTAATAAATCATTATCGCACATTAAATTTAATATCATCTTTTTATCGATCGACAGTGCCTTTATATTATTATACACACTTGTGTAACCTCGTTTTCGAGTGCATTAAGAATAAAATCATAAAATACATATAATGCTGTCAAGGGGCGGATTAAAACAATTTTTCAGTCTAGAAATAAAAAAAATCGACCCTGTTCAATGTCAGAATGAACGTATAAAATTTAATTCGCACGGGATCGAGACATCTAAAATCAACTTTCGTCTCGTCTCGTGCGAAGCCCTGCTCAGAGACGTAGATAGGGGTTAGCAAAACTGGTCCCTGCCGGGGGCAGACCTAGGAAAGAGCAAAAAAAACAACCAAAAAGAAGACGTCGACGCGACAGTAGTAAATGATGACCAAAGAAGGGCCTCAGTAATTGAACATAAGTTCAAAGGTGCTTATAATGTACTAGCACCAGTCTTATTTCATTACTTGATTAATTAAACAATTTTCAAAAATATATTTCATCTATGCATGAGTCATTTTGGCTTCTGAACAAGTAATTACAAGAATATGTACTTCTACTACGACCCTATACAATTTTTATTAACTTTGAACTATAGACCTAAATAAACGTTAACATTAAATTACAAAAAACAACAAAGAAAATTTAACGATTATTCTACGCAATAAACACGTGTGGACGCCCGCACCTCGCGTTGAATGTCCTAAAAACTAATTTACATATAATCTACACATATACACTCATATATCGCGGGTTATACGGCTGACTCATATCTACAGTTTTCATGTGATGACAGCGGTCTCTAACAACGGACGGTCCGAGAACGAAATCTATGAAAATGCGGAATAATTAATACGGAATAGTATGTATATTTAGACATTAATGTAATATCAATGAGTAATATTTTCAATGATGTGATGTCATTCTATGTTATTGTAATGTATTCCCGTAAGACAAAACTCAAGGAAATATAATATAAATATGTACTAGAGGAATTTCAAAACATAAGTGTTATAGACGTAATAAATATATTGTTTTTAAATAACTATTGTTTAAATTTTTTGCATCAACTAGAGTTCCGCGTTTCGATATTTGTTATAGCATAACAAATTAATTTATAAAACTAGTTCCCTTTTTATATTAATTTGTATAAGATAAGCAATAATCTCTTAAGGGAGTATCCTGCTTTATGAGGTCAAAAATAAGCGTTTTTTGGGGAATTTTTTTTAGGATAGAAAAAATAAGCTAGTGTAGCAAACTTTTCAGATTATTTTTTTGCATATTTGAACGTTAAAAAAATTATTAAGACAAAAATATTCAAACGCAACCAATTTACATGAAATTTTGTACAACGCCTTGTAATCGCAGTCTCCAATCGGCGGGAAAGATGAAGCTCGTAATTTTTGTCTGAGACAAAAAAACCAAAGTAAGTTTTATGAACTAATAAAACCCAAAAAAATTTAAAATTAAAAAACAATTCAGGTTTGAAAAAAGTGCTTTTTGCATGAAAAAAAATCATTTCAACTTGCTAAAAAAGTTGTTTAGAATTTTTTCATGAATCTTTTTAGTTCATATAGAAAAGAATTTAAAACTGAAGACAACAAGCTTTGGTTCATTTTGATTGGTCGTTTAGTTTTCTTGCAATCACACCCGCCAATTTAGAAAAATGATAAAAATTAAAACTCGAAAAAACACGCTTCAAAGTTTACGGTCAGAAAAAGCAGTTAAACGGAGAGGAAATATATCATTATAATTTGTACTATAGCTTGACCCGGCGCTTATACAAATTCAAAATATTGTTTTAGACGATAATTGAACCTTTTCATGTAGGTACATTGTTCGGATTTATTCGACCGAGGGGAGAAGCGAGTGCTCAAAATGCCCGAGCGCTTGTATACCTTCTGGACACCCCACTGCGATTAGTGCTATATTTTTGAAAATATTTCGAATTTGCCTATAAAACTTTACAGACATATTCTTAGATATATTAGGAAGAGATTTAAGCAATACAAAAAAATTGATTTTTTGAGACTCATAAAGCAGGACACTCCCTTAAACCAACTATAGTATTCTTGAACGAAGGAATAACGTAATTGGATTAAGAGTATGTTTCTTATATTAAGAAAATATTGTTTTCGTTATATACAAAACAAAGTTTTCTTGGTCCAATACAGTTTTTTTCTGTGCATATTAAATTCATGTTCGTGATCGTACGTGATGGTGATTTTTTTTTACAATCGTGCGTTATCGTGAGCAAAAAATACTTACGCGCTCAGCTCTAATGTCAATATCTAGAACCGTGATAATAGTATATCTATAGCATAATTTGTATTATATTTAAATTTTATCAACACGCGGGCTTAATGTGAAATATATTACCTACAAAATAATAATCGTAGCGCATGCGATTAAATACAAAAGTATGCTTTTACCTGCATCGTTATATTATCAATTTTTCTCGTATATTGCGGTAGACATGTTAAAAATATTGGGTACTACTGGTTAAAATGTTTACTGTAAGCCACATGTAGGTATACATGTGTTCAAATGTACCCATGTCCCCAGGTGATAAGTGTGTCCATGATTCTTTGTGTTTCATTATTATTGCACAAAATAATCACAAAGCATTTTACAGTCTATTCATGTAATATTTTAGATGAATCACTTTTTTGTATAGCACACGTTTAAAATGTTTACTTAAATATTTGAATTTAAAAAGTTTTTGTTCATAAAGTTATTTTAAAAAATATTGAGCTGGTACCAAATACCTAATAATAAATATAAGTAGGATTTTAAATAAATATATTAAAAGAAATACATAAACTTTGTTTTTATTTTGTCAATAGAAAACAAAAAATAAAAAAATGGATAATTTGTTTTATTTATTGAATACATAGAATCATAAGTTTCACAATTTAACTGTGCCATAGCTACATCTCATATTATATTATACTTAGACATGAACACAAGAACAAAATAAGTAATAAATTATACAATCTAATCAAAAACATACATAGATTACTAGCAATTTTCAAATACGTATTTTTTATAATACACCTATTTTTCATATTCATCATATCAAACATTAGTTATACAGTAAAAAGTATCACTAGGGTGATTCAGTTCAAAATCGATGTAGATCATGTGTAGATCACTTATCAATCAATTATGTGACACTTATCAAGTTTGGTTGACAATTTTTTGTTTTCAAAATGTAATCTTGAAGTAAACCTATTAATGACTTCATTAAAACAATTACTTAATCGTTATTTATTTTGGTGATCGCAATAAAAATTTGTATACAAATTACAGAGACTTATCGAATAATGTTCGGTATAGCTAAGCTTACGCTATCTGCGAGATATTAAATATAAATGACAACCCACTGACAGTGGTATAGTAATGATCTTAACGCATGAGCGTTTAGTAAGAATAAGCTGTTCAAAAGCAGTATTGACAATTGTAATTCATATAACGCATACTATTTTACATTATTATACATTTATTACCACTACTCTAGAATCCCAAACAAATTAATAACAATTTAACACCCCACAGACACCGTTAGCGCCGTTAACTTAGTTTTAATTAAAACTTATCGAAAATGGCGCTTAACGCGCAAATTCCCAATTGAAATTCTTCTGTATTATATTACGTAACCGTGCAAATTGTTAAAAGAAACTTTTAATTTCGTTTTCGTTTCATTAGTATTCCTCAATTTCAAAAACATAAGAACATAAAACTGTTGGACAATTTGAACAATCTAAAAATTTCTAAATGTTGCAAACATTCATTCCATCAATCAATCACAGAATGAATATTCAAGTAAAAGTCTTGAATTCGGTAATGTCAACAACAGTGAAACCTCGTAACGCGTGTATTCAAATTAAGAAGTAGTGATACAGTTATTGATCTTAAACATTCGACAGTGAAATCTTAAACGCCAGTGATAACAACACGTCTCGAAATTGAGGTCATTATGACAATTAATATTCAAATATACTTTGAGTATACTCCGTAACTAGGAGTGTAAAATATGTTAATAGTTTATTTTATGTTAAACAAGTTTCAAACTTATACTCCCTTAATATAAGTTACGTTTTAATGTTTCTTCCATGAATGTTTCTTCTTATCATACATAGACTGAGACCATACTCATACCTGTTCATCTTACCTTGCTTCTTTCTTCCCAGTATGTTATTCATAGGCACCCTTTATTTTTAAATCGAACGGCATTAATAATTTTATAGTTGATTAAACAAGGTGGTGTATTTATAATTTCGACTTGACAATTATTTTTATGGTAAATAATTAAAACCAGTTACATTACGCACTAAAAAAAACTTTATTTATTAATTGAATTAATTGAATATAAATTTGTATTGTTATTATATTATTATATATTATTATAATATTATAATATTATAATAATATTATAATATTATATTATATTATTATTGAAGAATAATATTTTGTTTTGCAAAACTCAATTATTTTTTTTTTATAAAAGTAATTTTAGTTCTTGAAGTAAAAAATTAAATTCTTAATTTCACCTTTTAATTATGTGATTGGATATCCCTGAGTAAAGAGATTTTTTCATAAATTAATTTTACATTAATGAAGCGTTGCTAAACAAAATTAAAAATTCAAGGTTTCACTTTTAGCACTGTGAGACAACAATCGAGCGACACTTGTTAGATATTTGTTTTAATCAAAACTAATAATCATATATAATGTTGTTAGAAGAAAGTTTGTGGTTTCATCAGGTGTATATGTAAATTATACAACATTTGAAATAGTTAAAAAAAATTCCACTTACAACAGGTTAATTTAATGAATTATTGCAATTGATTAAATTCGGAAATGAAATATTGAAGTAATTAGATATATAAACAAATGTATGAATCATACATTGTATATTGTATATACTGGCTGATTAATTTGTATATGATACATATGGGAATAAAAATACAGTAGAATGTATTTATTCACACATGCATTCAAATATACCAAATTATCTCCACGAAAATATAAATTTTATAAATTGTCCGGATGGATATACAAAAATGCAATCATACTTATATGAAATAATACATTATTTTTTTCTCTGACGTGCGTCACATTTGTCTTAACTGTTTGTAAAAGTTTCACTCAAATCAATTTAGAATTTTACGTTAACTAACTTTTTTCTCTGTATTATATTAGATTAGATGATCGTTATATTTTCTGCAATTTATTCTAAAAAAATCAATTATTTTGTCTTATTAAGGTGGTCCCATTTATCTATCATTGGTATTGGTACTATTGATCAAATTGATATTACTAAATAAAATATGTAATAAAGTATCTATAAACAACTTTTTGCTTTATTTCATGTCGACAAAAACCATACCAAAAGTTATAATACGTATTGTTTGATATACCTACAAGTAATAATAAATTAAAAAGTAATAATATGTTGTATTGTAAATTGTAATGACTTCATTGTATTGTTTGTATAAAATATGTATTTTTTATAAGTAGGTACTGTACAAAATAAGATAAAAAATGGGAAAATTGAAACTGAATAATAATAGAAAAGAATTAATGAAATACGTATCTATGTTCTTACTTTTCATATTACACAGGTAGAAAAGTTTACTTGAGCCAAGTAACCTTAATATGGATCTTGGTTTCTGGGTGTAAACCGCGTCAATTTGGTCGTGTTATCTGCCAACGTTTCGTCACACATTGCAGTGGACATCTTGCACTTTTTGAAGAGTCCTGAAGTGCACTTTTTGAAAAGCCCTGAAGATGTCCACTGCAATGTGTGACGAAACGTTGGCCGATAACACGACCAAATTGACGCGGTTTACACCCAGAAACCAAGATCCATATCAAGATCACCGCGGAAGCCTCAAGACTTGTATAATATTTTCTTAAGATAAGAAATATATTCTTAAACCAACTATAGTATTCTTGGACGAAGAAATAATGTAGTTGGATTAAGAGTACTTTTCTTATATTAAGAAAATATTGTTTTCGTTATATATAACGAAAACAATATTATAATATTATAATATATATATAACGAAAACAATATTTTTGTATATATACAAAACAAGATTTTCTTGGTATAATGTAGTTTTTTTTGTATGTACCTTAAAAAAGCAAAAGCTTTAATACCTAGTATTAAAATAATAATAATAGATTTAATAGATCAATAATATTATGCTTCTACAACACGTAATTATTTTTTCAAAATACTAGCATAATTCACACATCACTTCAACACGTCTATTTTACATATGTTCAAAAAACCTTTGACCGCTGAATGCATACACACTATACAAGCATGCATACATTTTAATCAAACTACAATCATGGCCCATACATACGAGTTCATGTTTCGAAGAGAAATTATCTTGGCGCAGATTGTCGTGTCACTTTCTTCTGTTGTAAGTTTGGTTAGATGCTGTGATCACTTTCTTCATATCTCGCCTCTGAATAACGTCGTGTGTTTGTGCAATTAACGTGAGATTATCTCCATCGTCCCTGTAAGATTAACCCGTGATATCATTGATGACATTTGAATTACATGATTTACAATTATTTAGATTTTTATAGATAAAAATACATCAGACGTAACTATAGCAGCTATATGAGCTTAAGATTTAAGATCTTACATAAATGACAATTATTTTTGACATATAAAAAAAGTCTTATAAATATAACTTCGTTATTTTTTTAAATGGAATTTTTATAAGATATGAGTCTTTCGCGGTGATTTTTAATTGATTCTTGTCTTCTGGTTAAATGCTATATTGCTTTGATCGTTATCTATTTTAAGTATATATTATTTCTCCATATGTAAATGTAAAAAAAAAATTATACATTTTTATTTTTATTGACATTTTGAAGCAGTGGCGTAGATAGGGGGGGTTAAGGGGATCAATCCCCCCCCCCATGAGTTCATATTTTATACTTTTCAACATATAAAAGATGATTTAATACTGTCATATCCCCCCATGACTCTGACTTCGGTTGAAATGACCACCCCCCCCCCCCCCCCCATCGCAAAAAGCTATCTACGCCACTGTTTTGAAGCTGGAGTCAAATACTAATTTGGAAAGCCGTAGATATCGAAAACTCTGTTTTTTATAGAAATTGTGATATTTACATATAGTACGAATTAAAAAAATACTTTAGGTAAAAGTTATAAAGAATAATATTACTTATCTATAAAGTACGCTGTACCTATGTACTATGTACGTCTATTAATTTTCTTAGAAAACAATCAATTTTTAATTATAACAAAAAAATATTTATAATAAAAGTTGTAGAGAACATTATTTTCTATAATTTATTCCCAATTATTTTAATTTTTTTGTATCTCATTATTACAGATCCACAAATTATGTTCCAATGTCGACAAAAATCAGTAAAAAAAATATGAGTTCATATTTCTGCAATATTATTAAATTGATTCTGTTCTGATTAAATCTATTTTTAGGGTTCCGTATTTAAAATAACTTAACTCAAAATATTAGGATGTCGATACCATTGTTTTTGTCAAAAATTTTTATTAGAGTTAAAGACACGCTAACGTTTCAAAGGTCATCAACGCACAGGGTAACCGGTGATCGCATGGAAAGTAAAAAAAATTTAACATAAACATTCTAATTCGAAATGTCACAGCAGCGAATGGACGGACGCACGGGAAAACGACTAGTATCGTGTTTATATTTTCACTTTTTTACAAAATACCAAACATTCCAACATGTGCTTGTTCAATACTGATCAATGTTTTAATCATATGTAATACCTATATAATTATTTTTCATATTATTATATAATAATAATAATAATATTTGTATTGATTTTGATCAATACAAATTGATATAAACAGTACGTCAACAATTACATTTAATGTTTATCATTCCATAATTATAATTGTCGTATTGTTTATTAGTTTTATAATTTCACCATAGTACCTCTAACCATAGGCGCCGATTCCGAGGGGGAAGAGATCAAGTTGGTATCAAAATACTTAATGTAAAAATATACGTACCTATTTATTTGTTTATAAAATCTTAAGAAACATCAATTTTCTCAACTATGTGACACTTATTTATGTGTATACTTGCACTGTTGCCAAAAGCATAAAAAATAATCCATAACGTATACCAACGGTGCGTAACCGCCGGCCCGCGGGCCAGCTCCGGTCCGCAAAAAGTTCTGACCCGGCCCGTAACATCATTAGAAGAAATAATAAATAAATATTTTCAAAAACATAAATTTAAAAAATAGGATTCGGTTAGTACCTAACATAAGGAAAAAGGAAAGTTGTACAGTTTAATTTGACCTGTGTTATACAAAAGGTTGCCCAGATTGCCCACCCCTGCAGTGCCATAACTAGAAGCTCGGGGGCCCCCGCTGAAAACTGATGACCTTTTTTTCGTTAACACCTACCTATTTTTACATCTTATTAATTTTAAGCTTTTTACACTGCTACTGCTGTGGGGGGCCCCATCCTCGGAGGCCCCGGGGCACTGTCCGGGTGGTAGTTACGGCGTTTCACCCCTGATATATACTACCAACGCCGTAACTACCACCGGGGCCCCCAAGATAAGGGGCCCCCACAGCAGCGTAAAAAAGTGACAATTAATAAGATGCAAAAATAGGTACTTAGGTGTCAACGGAAAAAAAAGTCTTAAAAAAATGAGTGTGACATTTGTACGCGTGATAGGTAATCTGAAGAGCTCAAATGCCTTCCCTGTAAACTTATGGCTACTTAATTTTTTTAATTGAAAGATGTTTATTTTCAATCAATCAATTGTAGTAAAATTCTTTGAAAGATAGCAAAAACCTACTTACTAAAATATTCGATAAATCTAAAAATAAAAAAAATAACATACATTTTCCATATAATTGGTACGAAATATAGGTGTCAATTTTAAGAGAGAAGAAAAAAGCTCCTCTTGACTAATTCAATTATAAGCAAAAATTCCATGTTATTTTTAACCTTTCTTGGAATGTCTAAATCGGCGCGTATGACACGAACTTAATTTATTTACATAAATATATTAAATATTAATAAAATGTATATTTGTTACAGGAGTCAATCAAAATCTTCATATCTTGCGTCATATCGGCGATTTAGCGGAAATATTGGTCCAGCTGAGGGAGATGGCAGTTACAAGCGAATGACATCACCAGAACTGGCATTAGATTGTGCTACCCTTGAATGTGAACGTACCCCAGCTCACTGTCACACGTTGTCATCTTCTGACTGCAATAATGGTGGACTATTGCAACGACTGGGTTTTGCTGAACTGCGACGTGCTGCAGCACAACACAAAAAAGTTGTTAACAACAAGACAATGGCACCAGTCCCCAAATATAACTTACCTGATGTTCTACCTGCTGAAGCCAAAACTCAACCTCCTAGATCTCTATCATTATCTCCTGATACCTCGCCAAGTAATAGTTTAAAGAAAAAGCTCCATTCTATGTATCCTACATCACCTACAAATAATTTGAAAATGTCCCCAACATCACATGAAGCATATATACCTATTTCAAGATATACTCCACCTTCTTCACCGTTGAAAACATCTCCTACGTCTGAAAAGCCACCTGCAATATCACCCAGATATACTCCTCTAACACCATCTCCTACTTCATCAGTTCCACTGAATATTGGACATACCCCGACAACAAAACCTGCACCCTCTTCTCTTACTAACCCTGTAAAAACATCACCCACGTTACATGATATGGTCATTCTTCCATCCAAACACACTATTGGTAATAAACCGAACCAATCTCCTAATGCTTCACCACGTAACTCAACAACACCTACACAAGTTGTGTTTCCTCTTGTACGAAAACAAGAACAAAATCCTGAAAATGACACAACCGATTTGCAAAGATCACCTAGTGATAAAAAATCACCTAAACATAGTTTTAGACGATCTCCAAAACGTGCATCAAGAGGTTCTAAGCGTAGATTGTCAAGTCCACCTTCAGAAAAAGTCATATATGATAGTCAGGAAACTGAAAAAAATGAACCAACAGTTACTGAAACTATACAAAGGCTTAGTTTGTCAAAAGATGTTGACACTAATACAGTTATCTCGAGTGACACCAATAATTCTTTGGAAAATAGTAATAATGAAAACAGTAAAAATGATAGTGATGAAAAGAAAAGTCCAACTTCATATGTGGTCAGTCGAGGGATTGAAACAAATGATGGTAGCTTGTCCCCTAAAGTCATTGAAAGCCTGCAACTTATACAAAGGACAGAAGTAGTTTTAAGAGTGAATGCTTGTATGTTAGATGCAGCCTCGCAAACTGATTTAAATGTTGAAGATTCATGTAGTGGTCGACAACCTACACCAGAAGATCTTGAATGTGATAGGTTATCAGCAGATCTTATTAAACAGCTACCGCCTACAGACCAACTCAAATGTATTTTAGGTAAATATTTACACATTTTAATATCCTGCTGTCTATCTATGTATCTCTAATGAAATGTTTATTGCAGCACCGTCCACTAATCATAAAAAATCATCTGACTATGTAAGTGATTTGTACAAACCAGAAGTTATTTCACGCTCAAGACCCACTCCTAGCAGTTCTCCATCTGCATTTGTTTCCAAAAATTGCACAAATGGGTAAATAAGGTTTTATTATTAAATTTATGTACATTTAAATTAAGTTTATTACATTTTTGAGGTGTATTTATCAAATATTTATTTATTTTAGGGTATCAACTTCTACGACTGTTTCATGTACATCAAGTGATTTCCCTAGTCCTTTATCCCCAACGTCAACATATTTTACGACGTCTGAGTCGAAAGCTAAGTTCCTGACAATTTATAAACGTGATGTTAAGCAACACAGTTCCTCAAATTATACATCTACATTGCAAGATGCAACTGATTTAAACAAGAAAAAGGTATGTCTTACAAATTTACAATAACTAATAATTTGTTATAAAACATTTTGCATAACTTAAATAACTTTTTTTAAAGGAGGAATTGGTAGAACGTCTAAGTAAGAAATTAGAGGTGTTACGCGGCGAGCAAGTGATTGTATCAGAAGAAGAGCGTCTGAACGATTCTCTTGGAAACCGTGTTTGTGAACGATTGTCAGTCTCAGGTGGAGCTGCACCACATGAATTAGCAAAGTACCAACTACATGTAGAAGAAGTTGGTAAAATAACCAGCTTATTGCTTGGTTTATCAGGGAGACTTGCTCGAGCACATAATGCATTAACAGAGCTACCACCAGAACATTCTGATAAGGTTTGTATATTTTACATTAAAATATTTTTACATATTTGTTGTCATATTTTATCTAGTAGCTAAAATGTTAACTGTAACACTTAATAACAATTTTATAAAATTAATTTTACAGAAAACACTTGAAGCAAAACGCAACAAGCTTGAAGAACAACTAAAAGAAGCAAAGCAATTAAAGAAGAGCATAGACAAACGCAGTACTTGTGTCTCAAATATATTGCGCAAATATCTTAATGGTGATGAATACGCAGACTATGATCATTATATAAACATGAAGGCAAAGCTTATTGTCGATGCTCGAGAGATTGCTGATAAAATTGAACTGGGAGAGGAGCAATTATTGGCACTTAAAGAAACATTATGTGAGATATCTAACACGTAATTATTGACTTTTGTTATAACCATTTGATTTTTTTATATTGATAAACAAAAAATTATTGGTTCAGAAAGAAGATTATTGCAATAATTACAATAGGTATTTATAAAATAAATCTATAATGTAAATATGAAATGCCTATTATTGCTTAATACTCAAAATGAGTTGCTGGGTGCCTAGTCTTTATAATCTGTGCTTTTTCTTTAATTAATAATGTGTAATGTAACTATAAATAAATATTCATTAGTTACTGAGACTGTATGTGTGAATATGTTTTAATCACTGTCAAATAAACATCGATAGTTTTTATTTTATTTTATTTATTTTTCTTTTGTGAGAAAGTCTGTATCAAAATTTGTTGACCTTTGGTTTTATATTAGTCAAAATATTTAACATTATATGGAAAATTTAAAATTGTTTTTATTTTTCTCTTACCACTTGATAAATTATTTTTCAAGAGGTTAAGATGAAGAATTGAATATTAGATTATTTAGCCAAATGAAAATGTTTAATTAAATTTGATTTATTATAAATTAATTATTTAAAAGTGATAAGATATTTAAAAATACATATAGATTATATTATATACTTCCATAGACATTTATGATTTATATTTAAATACTTAATAATTATTACAATTTCATATAAGTAATTTTGTAAATTTTTAGCCATAAAATAAGCCATACTGGATATATTTTGATAATGTTTCAGTGACTTAATTATAAGTAGATAGAAATAAATTAACGATTACTTTATGCATGTAAATATAATTGTACTTAAGGTAATTTAAGATTATGAAAATACTGGTTGATTTTTAAAATATTTAATCGAAAAATATAAGTACTTTTTAATCGAATAAATATGAAACATATACAAAATTATTTTTAGATTCGTTTTAAAAAATCATTAATTATTTTAAAAATCTATAGTAGACTTAAAATTTATTTAAAATGTGATGGTCATAAATTTATTAATACATCGTCCTATCAAAAGTATTTATGCATATATTATGTCAGTTAAAAATGTAAAATATGATGTAAAGTGAAAATATTAGGAATAGATAGCCATTCTTTTTGTATTTTGTATATACTAGTCTAGTGATGTATTTGTAAAATCTTATAAATACATATATGTATATATGTGCATGTGTGCATATAGCATATGTGTGTATACATATACATATGTATGTATGTATACATTCACAAACATAAATGGTGCTCTGGAAATGAACAATTATCGATTTTTTCTTTTTATGATTACACAATATGCTTATGTAATTGTTAGATTAGTCATTTTTCAAACTGTCATTTTATTGTAAAGCAGCGCATTTACCTGCTGGCAAGTAATAAAAAATATATATTGAATTATATATTGACTTTTATTTAAATCATTTTCAGTTTCAAAATGCAACATCATCCTGAGATGTATGTAGGTATGATATATGATTAGGGTTGCCATCAGTCCTCCGTTGTGTCAGAGGTTTTTAAGAAGTTTACCTACGTAAAAAGTTCATCAAAATTATTTTTAAAAAAGTCACTATTTAAAAAAAAATCTAAAAAAGGTCTTCAACATCTAAAAATCTAATTCGACATACCTACACTTTTTTATTTTTTTCAATTTGTCCTCTTTTTTTTTAGTTAACTAATCCTCTTTTCATACCTTAAGCTTCTGGCAACCACATATAAATATGATCTAATTTATTGGATCATGAGTATGATACTATGATTATATACTGTATACTAATATTATAAGTAGATATTTTTCCATACCAAAATCGGAAAAAAGAAACACCCATGAAATTAGCACTGTATCTGTCTAATTACTGATGTTATGACCTAAAAAATTAAGTGAACCAATAATGGTGGTGGCTACTAATCAGATCAAATTGGATCTATTCATATCTGATTGGATATAAAATTGGATCTACTCTGATTTGATATAAAATTGGATCTACTCTGATCCAATTAACAAAAGGGCATTGCTATTAAGTGTTATACAGGGTCCTCCAATAGTGTGTCCGGCATTGTTTTACGCCCAAACTATTGAAGATAGAGAGTTAGGATAAAAATTTTACTATATATATCGACCCTAAAGAATTTCAGGAAAATATTTTCAACCCCCTAAAACCGCTCCTTGGGGGTAGTTTGAGGGGCACATGCCCGTTTCTCAGTAAAATCAAATGGAATGGTATATCAAAAAGTACATATTTGTAAAGATAATGAAAAAATAAGAACCTTTCGTAAAACAAAAATTTTCATACTTTCAATCGTTTAAAAAATATGGCGACTTGTTATCAAATTTTAGAGTTTTACTCAAAGTGCTCTAATTTCGTTAAATATTTATGAAATTTTATTATTATTTTATATTTAGAAAGTAGAAATAATGAACTTTGTAAAGATGTATGATTATTTGAGATTTTAATAGTTTAAAGTGTCATACTCGACATACCAAAAATTGAAAAGTTCAATTAGGGATAATTCAAAATTTTTAAATACAATGGTATATCAATTAGTACTTTTTCTTAAAGAAGATATGTAAATAAACAGTTTTTGATAAAAAAAATTAAAATTAAAAATTTTAATTTTCAGTTTCCAATTTTAAAATTATAATTTTAAATTTAAAATTTTCTTAACAAAAGTTGTTTATTTACATATCCTTTTTAAGAAAAAGTACTAATTGATACACCGTTGTATTTGAAAATTTCGAATAATCCTTAGTTGAACTTTTGAATTTTTGATATATCGCGTATGACACTTTAAACTATTAAAATCACAAATAGTCATACATCTTTACAAAGTTCATTATTTTTACTTTCTAAATTTGAAAAAATAATAAAATTCCATTAATTTTTAACGAAATTAGACCACTTTTAGTGAAACCCTAAAATTTGAGAACAAGTCGCCATATTTTTTAAACAATTGAAAGTATGAAAATTTTTGTTTTACAAAAGTTTCTTATTTTTTTATGATCTTTACAAATATGTACTTTTTGATATACCATTCCATTTGATTTAACTGAGAAACGGGTATGTACCCCTCAAACTACCCCCCAAGGAGCGGTTTTAGGGGGTTGAAAATATTTTCCTGAAATTCTTTGGGGTCGATATATATAATAAATTTGTTATCCTAAAACTCTATCTTCAATAGTTTGGGCGTAAAACAATGCAGGACACACTATTGGAGGACCCTGTATATTTTAGTTTGCCAATAACTAATTTTACCATTACAAATTACAAAGAATGCCTGAAAATAGTTTTTTGATCTTCTACTATATAGATGAACTAATATTTTCTATAGTCCTTTTATTTTTTAAAACTAGTTTCTTCCATATGATAAATCAAATCGCCTTAATGCCTAGCAATCAAAGGTGAACTACATTAGGTTTAAAAAATATTAAATAAATAGTTTATACATATTTTTGTTTATTACTTATCTTTATTTACAGGTATAAAAATAACAAAAGTCACAGTCCAAATAAATAAATGAATAAACAGTAACAGACTGCAATTTTTATCCACCACATATCAATTTTTAATGTGGCTTTCAACATCAATATAATCAATCTAATTTTTTTTAAATAACAGTCTGTCGCTGTTCATATATTATAAATAAAATGAATATGAATTAAACTCAAAAATATTATAAAATGTTAAGAGTGCATACATTAATTACGTAAGGATATTGATTTTTAAAATTTTGACTCCGGCTCTTTTTGTAAAATTAATTACTCCTTTTATGTAAGATTTCATATAATTTACTTCGGTTTCATGTATAAAAATTAATATCAGTATTCAATGTTAATTAACACATATTAACAGTAACATAATTCCAATAATAGTGAGAAAATCAGAATTACTAGTAACTTCAATATGCGGAAAAGCATAAAATAAAACAATTAAATAAAATAAAACGGGCAAGTACGTGTTGGGCACGCACATGATAGGGTTCCGTAGTCATTCTCACTACGATTTATAAAAAAAGTATTTTTCAAAATTTTCGTGACTGAAGGGTTAAAATCAAAAAGTCATTTGACTTTTATTATTGCATTTTAGGAGACCTATCAAATGACACCCCACTCAATGGGGTAAATGAAAAAAATGTGAGTTCACTTTTCAATCTATGGAAAGGGGGTCCAAAATATTTTTGACAATGTTCGTTATAATTTTCTGTGAAAGTACTAATTAAAAGCTACATTCTGAATTTTTTTCAGATTTTTTGAATCGATAGTTTAGAAAATAGAGGGGGGGGGACGCTCTGACAGTGACATTAAAAAGCAAATATATCGCGACTGAAGTGTTAAAATCAAAAAGTTATTTGACGTTTTTTATTGCATTTTAGAAGACCTATTAAATGACACCCCACTCAATGGGGTAAGTGGGGAAAAAAATGATAGTTCACTTTTCAGTCTATAGAAGGGGGGTTCAAAATATTTTTGAGAATGTTCGTTATAATTTTCAGTGAAAGTACTAATTAAAAGCTACATTCTGGAATTTTTTCAGATTTTTTAAATTTATAGTTCAGAAAATAGAGGGGGGGGGACGCTTTTTTAACGACTTTGGAGAGCAAATACATCGTGATTAAAGGGTTAAAATCATGTTGCATTTTAGGAGACCTTTCTAACGACACCCCACTCAATGATGTAGGTGAAAATTATTTTTTGAAAACACTTTTCATTTTATGAAAGGGGGGTCTAAAAAATTTTTATTTTCAAAAATCTTATCATTTTTGTTTTTGGGTCATTAATCTACGACCGTATACCAAATTTCATCTTATTATCTCAAAATTTTTGAAGACGGGCGGACATGGAGAAACTATAAGGGTTCCTAGTTTTCTACGGAACCCTAAAAAGAAAACTTACATAAATAACACTTTGGTTCCCCTTACTCCCAAAGCCTTACGTAATTAACGGATGCTCTGTAAATATTACGAGATAGAAAAAACGACCATTTATCAGTTTTTAAATAAAATACCGACCATTTTGCTTTGTTTCTTAACCTGGATAGTACGAGAAAAAAACTTGTTTATTTCTGAAATTTTAATAGAGAATTAAGAAAGAAACATGTGCACAAAAAATTAATGCAATAGAATTTAAAACAAAAAGAATATTGATGAAACAATAAGAAACATAAAAAGTTTGGATATACAGTAGAAACCGGTTATAACGACATCGAAGGGACCGGTCAAATTAGGTTCTAAAATACAATTATATGGGATTCAGTTGGACTTTTAATTTGAGTCGTTATAACCGGTTTCTACTGTATTTAAAAATATTTGAAAAATAATTGACTGAAGTAGGTGTTGCAATATTGCAATGGTCTTATCCAGGTTAACAACTGCTATACTAATCAAATATTTAGATATCAAAATTGATAAATCAACAGGTCATATTAGCATCTGAATGATTCATATTATTATATAAAATTCACAGATTGTTCTAATTTTTTTATCTATTTTTACTTAAATTTGTATCGATGTCATTTTATGCTGTAAAATAGATTTTACTCACTATTTTCTTTTTTACAATAATATAGTAAAAATATTTAAAACAAAGATTTTCAACTGAAATATTATTAGTCGAGTCAATGAAGCTCGAAAATGGCTAAAACTTCGGAACCCTCAGAAACAGCACCGATTTTGATAGAATTTTTTTTTAAATGTTCGTTATACCATACTATTTAAAATCAGAAACATTCTAGTCGTCGGATTTAACCCCTCCCCCCCAAATTTTGAAAATTTGTATAATTTACTGGTTTTATATATTAAGTTCGATTTTCGACGAAATTTTTTTACCTATAGGGGTTTAGAGGGTCGCTGAGTAAGAATACTTTGTCAAAATAAGGATTTTCCGGGAATTTTCCCGAAATTTTCCAATTTTTTTTTTAATTTTTGTCTAAATTTATTGAAAATTTTGATAGAAATGTGTATTCGCGGTGTTTCTTTTCACAAATAAAGTTGAATTATACAAAAATTTTTAGGAATTTTCCAGAAATTTCCCAATTTTTCCTCAAAAATTTTGAATTTGTAATAAATAACATTGTACCATTTAAAAAAATGAACCTAGAGGGCTAAAAATTTTAGAAACATTAGGTAAATGTATTATAAATAAGCATAATATTTTTTGTCAAAATTGTTTGTTTATTAGCAAAACGGGAAACGTTTATTGTCTTATATGCGGCACGAGCGGATAGTAAATTTCGTAGCCTAACTAGTTGTAGAATGAAAAATATTGCCAGTGACGTGCTCGTAATTTTTTTACTGCTAAATTAAAGTATTTCAAACAATTATGTAAGATTTCATCAAAATTCAGTAAATATTTTTAACAGAGTAAAAGAATCTTGTCGACGAACGTGCCGCTGACGCGCGAAAAATCTGAGGAATATACTGCTATAGAATTGAAAATAATTAACCAAAAAGGCTAAAACTTTCAAAAACATTAGGTAAATACATCTCAAATAAGTACAATTTTTTTGGAAAAAATTGTTTGTTTATTTGCAAAAAGGCAAACGTTTATTGTCTATACGCGACACGAGCGAATACTAAATTTCGTAGGAAAACTTGCTGTAAAATGATTATTAATGCAAGTAATGTGCTCTAAAATTTACTAGTCTTAAATAAGGGTATTTCGAACAATTTTGCTAAATTTCATCAATATTCAATAAATTCTAAATATGTATATTAATTTATGAATTTTTGCGTCAAAATGTCAATGATAATTTATTAAGCCAATTATTTAAATAATTGAAAAGTAACGTTTGCCAATAAAAATTAAAAAAATTTTTTTGCTCATTTCCTCAAATAATATTTATTAAACTAAGTTATAACAAACAAACACACTTTTGCTCAGTTATCATCGAAAATTTTTTTATTTATATACATTTTTTTTGAGCAAAAAAACTATTTTTTTGAGTCCGACGGCTGGAATGTTTCTGATTTCAAATAGTATGGTATAACGAACATTTAAAAAAAAATTCATTAAAAGCGGTGCTGTTTCTGAGGGTTCCGAAGTAAAAACCTTCATTGACTCGACTATATCATTACTAGAAAAACTTCAATATTAAATGTAAAATAAAATCGTTTCATATTGCATATAGTACGTTACGATAAAATTAATATTACTTTGAAAAATATCGAAACCAAATTATTCACCTAATAAGAAGTTTCCTATAAATAAATTTATATACAGATAACTTTTCTACGTTCTAACATAGAAAAATATAATTTTTTATTTATGAAATTTAAATGTACTTTAAACTCATTGTCAGTTTTTCATATATTTAGATTTTTAGATAAAATAATAATATCGTCTAAAATTTTAAATTATATTTTTTAATAAATAAAAATATCTGTAATAAGAATTCATATAATATTACTAATAGACAATCACAATATATAATTAATTGAGATAATATGTGTATATTATATATGCATAAATAATAAATGTAGAATGAATATGGTTGTTTTATATAATTACAGGCACACAAAAAAAAGGTAAAGAACTTTTTCAGAGATCTTATTAATTTTGAGGCGCTGAATTCCATTTTGAAGTCAAAATAGCACCTTAACCTAATTTTTATATACTCGAAAAATAGGTTTTTCGAGGTTATTTTCAAAATGAATCGGACAAGATGCTATATTGATTTCAAATTCAGATTCAATACCTCAAAACACGTAGAAGTACAATGGTCTCCAAAAAATTTATGTGGCTGTGTTATTATCAATAATGCTTTTTTTTTAGCACATATACAAGTATATTATATGATTTATAAATAATGGTTATACAACTAACAGAATTATTTTTATATGAGATTCTAAAACCAATATATACAGGCTCACTGGAGCAATATTATTTTACTTTCGTTTCAGTTTTTTTTTTTTTTTTAGTTTAATACAATGTTAAAAGAATATGATTGATGTCATGCCTCATAGCCTATAGAGCTAATAATGTTGAGAGCCGACTGAGATGTCTCATGGCGATTCATTTTAAAATAGGATGTTCATCAGTCATTGTATTATGTAGGTACAAATATTTTATAATTGATTTTGAAAACCAAAAAGTTAGAGTAGCTACGAGCTACAAATTATAAAAAGAAACTAAACAGATTTCTCTATCTCCTAGTTTGCTCTACTTTATTCATTTCCATATTTTGTGGAAGATAAGAATGTATAATACATAGTTCTTTCACATCAAAGATGATTAGATCACAAAGTCTAATAACACAGTCATACAACAGTCTCGTGTACTTTTAACATAACCTGCACTTGCGATATGAAAAAATGATGTGAATGATGCTGAAAAGAGTACTTAGCTTTCGTGATCTGATTTTGAAAAGTTGTTCAACTATGATATCATACTATGTTGACGATTTTGGTCAAGTGAAAGAAATGATGAACATACTCACCTATCGTATATTACTTCATGAAGTACAAATCAAAACCAAAAAGAAAATACATTCAAAAATAAGTCGTATTTACACACGCAAAATTTCAAGAGATTTATTATAACATATAGCTATCCAATCTGGCTGCGTAGCTCCCCACTGTATTTGATTAACCTCCCCTTCGGCAGCCGTGTACGCAAGTATTGGATCTTCAATAGCTCTTGGCATTTGCTGTATATCCCATATAAGTGCTTGGTGATCATCAGCAGCTGTACAAATATGACAAGAAGAATGTGGTGCCCAAGCTATTCCATTAACGCACGCTCTGTGATTGTTTAGTCTTGCGACAGGTGTGCAAGGTACACGGACATCGAGTATTATTACTTCACAAGCATCCATCGCTACCGTTGCTAAATAATTTGGATCTTGTTTATTCCATGCGAGACGTAATAAAGGCGTATGGGTAGGGTCCTAAAAAAAGTTTTTATAAATATGAATACATGCCTATATATTATTTATTATTGAAACAAATTATAATTATTGATAAAAACAAAGAAAACTAACAGAGGCATAGATAGAAAAAACTATTAACTTACCTCATAAATGATAGTTGAGTGTTCTAAATGTCTCAAATCAAACATTCTGACTGATCCATCGGCACCGACAGAAGCAAACATATCACGTCCACCTCCTGCGCGTGAGAATGCTATATCATATACTTCTTTATCGTGAGCAATCAGCTGTGTCTTAACATGACCAGATACACAACCAGCTGTTCTTCCTAATATCTGACCTGTTTCAAGACCCCAAATTGTACATGTTGTATCTATACTAGATGTTCCAACAAGGTTCGGATCTACTTCATTCCAATCAAAACTTGTAAGTGGTGCACAGAAATCTGAGTTTTTGTTATTGTTTAAAACACATTCTAAACGTGTTTCTGAATCCATTGCTCGCCATATGCGTAAATAATCACCACTAGAATGATGAATAAAATTTAAATGACAATGATTTAATCATGATTACATAAGATAAATTATTTACCTTGTAGCTAGTAAGTCTGGAAAGATTCCTTTACTATCTGGAATCCACATAATTTTGGTTGTGGGATATGGATGGTCAAAGGTGCTTTTTGGTACAAACTCACTGCTATCTTCATCGAGTACAACGATTTGTACCTAAAATTTGTTTTTATTTGCATTAATTAAACAACATATTTAAATAATGTATATACTATTAATACATACCTTATTATTATACTCTTCTACAAAACTACCAAGAGCTAATCGAAATCTTTTATCTGGTCGGACAGACCAGTTCATACTATATAAAGGCCATGGAGCAACGTATTTATAAATCTCTTTTCGTTTTCCTCCAACAACACTTGATCCATGTGGAACAGACATCCTTAAATATTTTTAGTCAACATTAAACACATATTCTCTTTATAAAACACATAATTATATAATTATTCAGAGTTCAATTAAAATATATACCTGACAATTTAATAAAAAAAAATGTTCTGTTATATATTAAAATATTTAATATAATATAATTAATTAATGTATGCTTAATTTAGTTATATAATCAGCAATAACTATAAAATTCTTAATAAAGAATACGAAATGAAAACAAACTCATAACCTACGCGGCGACGACATTTATCATAGAGAATAAAGATATATAACAGTACACTTTAAGGGTGTTTGACTATAGAATATTATCAATTATTATATTATGTATCAATTTTCAGTAATATAAAGCCTATTACCTTCTCATTAATTTGTAAATTTATAAAAATGCAGGTTTTATACAATGAATTACTTGTAGGAATGCTTTACATAAAAAAACTTGTTTTATATTATTTTTTATAGTACTGTATGTATTTATGTATAGTTGTACTGCATGAACGTGGCATGAACTGAATAACACTCCAGTACAATTCTCATCTCACATTTATTTTGCTCGTTTGTGCATTTGCCATGTGCTGGTGCTTTGAAAATTTTGAAATTTGAGTGTGTTTATGTGGTATTTATATTTTAAACACATTTTAAATATTAAATAGAAATTACGTGGTATTTAGTGAATTGTATTCTTTAATAAAGATAAACATATTTTATTTTATATTAATACATTAATTGGTTTAAAAAATGGCTAAAAATAATAAACATAAAAAGAAATTAAAATCAGAAAGATCGAAAGTTAAAATAAAAGCAAAGAAACTTGCAAAACCAAGTAACATTACTGATACTAATTTCAAAGTAAAAAAAATTGTAATTCAAGAACAACTTAAAACACCACTGGAAAATGATATTCTTAGCAAGCGAAAGTTAAATATCAAGGTAAAAAAATCTTGATTCATATAGGGTTGCCAGTAGCTCAAGGTGGGAAAAGAGGACTCGTTCATTAAAAAAAGAGGACAAATTGAAAAAAGTGGATGTTGTACCAATTAGATTTTTATTTCTAATGCCATTCAAAATATACTGAAGACCTTTTTTTTATTGCTTCTAACCCGAAATTTTTAACTGTTAGTACTCTTGATAACATTTTTTTATGTAGGTAAACTTTTTAAAAAACCCGGATACATTTGAAAAATCACCCCGGACGTCCTTAAAAAGAGGACACTGTCTGGAGAAAAAAGGACGAATGGCAACCCTAGATTCATATAACTGTAATATGTGATCGTAAAAAAAATATTTAATTTTAGGAATTATTACGGCGCTTACAACATCATAATGTTTTATCTCGTAAAGAAGCATTATTAGAATTGAGAGAGTTAATACTTACTCACAAATCTATTGTAACAATAAATTTGAAATCTTTACTCGAAGGTTTATCACCATTAATACTTGATGAAGAAAAATCTGTACGCAGAGAAACTCTTAAAGTATTAATAACTCTAACTAATGCTGTAAGTTCTTTAAAAACAGTGACTTTTATTGGTAATTTTTTCATCAAAATAAATCTATTCACAGATTTCGATAAACCAACTGTCACCTTTATTTGATGTGCCTTGTTCATATCTTCGTTGTGCAATGACTCATATTGATGTAGCTATTAGAGAAGATAGTTTACTATATCTTGATGTATTTTTGTCTGTAACTCCAATGTTGGTGGCACAAAACGCTCATAATATTTTTCCTGTATTCATTGGTCTAGTATCAGACTTACGATCTGAATCAAAACCAGGCCGAATGCTTACTGTAAACTTGCAAAGCAAGCAAACAATGGTAATGTTTTAAGCCTTGCCATCTTACAAAAACGCTGTGATGTGGCCAGGGCTGTGGAGTCGGAGTCGGAGTTTTAGTAATTTTGGGTGGAGTCGGAGTCGGTAAAAAGATACCGACTCCGACTCCTTTAATTAAATAATGGTTTTTACTTCTTTACACATTTAATATTTTTTGTTCGTTTTGAATTTTGAAGTACAATATGATTTGAAATTTTCAATTCTGGCCGTAACCAGAATCACCGTACGTCACTCAAAAAAATTTTGCCCGAAAACAATTTAAAAAAAAAATAAAATTGTACAGTAAAGAGTCGGAGTCGGAGTCGGACATTAGAAAAATACAGGAGTCGGAGTCGTAGGTTTTTGTACCGACTCCACAGCCCTGGATGTGGCACAACGATCTGTTTCATGTTATTAAATACAGAATGTAACATATGCCATCCATATTTAATAACATGAAACAGATTTTCAAGGTTGATGCATTGTGTCAGTGTTTTTGAAAGATGCCTAGACTTTAGTGTTTCTTTTTTATATTAAAATATATAAACGAAAATAATTTTATTCAATAAAGTACAGCTAAAATTCTAAATTATTCCATAGGTAAAATGGCGAATGAATGTCTTAGAACGACTATCATCAATCTTTTCTGCTATTTACAAAAACGAAAAAGACAAACAAATAAATAACAACACTCTAAATAAAAAAAACACTACAGAACATCATTTGTATGAAAAAAATATTTCAATCTACAAGTCGAATATTCTGGAACCTTTTGATGTGTTTGATATTTTAAAAACAGCAAATGAAATTAATTATAATGAATATGCAGATATTATATTACCACTGCTTTTCGAGACTTGGCTAGAAGTTTGTCCGGAGAATCAACAGTTTCCAGCTAAAATTCATGGTATATATTAATGAAATATTACATGAATCAAACTTCTTTTAAAAAATATGTATTTTGTTTGTTTTTTTCAGATATAAAACTTCCAACAGAATCTTGGACTCTATTAAAACATATTATTGATATACTACATCTATTTTGGAATTTAATAAATATATCAAATAATAATATAAATATATTTTTAAATAAATATAGACAAAAAATTTTCAATCATTTTGTAAACCGATTTCCCTATCACAGATCAGATGTTCGTAATATGAGACAAAAAGATATATTAGCTACAGATTTAAATTATGATACACTCTGTAAACGAGAAAACATTCTTATTGTGTATTTATATTTTTTATTTTCAAATAATATCCAAGGAGAAATTAATAATGATATTTTGAATTATTTAAAAGGTAAGTCAAACGCATAGCTACAGAGAGTGCGCAATTGTAGCCAAATATTACAAGTTACATTTGTGTACAGCCCAAACCCCTGGACCTAGAAACGTGAAATTTTAGGAAAGTCTTCCTTTTATGATGTAAGCACCCACTAAGAAGGGATTTTTGTATGGAAACAAAATTTTTTTAGTCGGATTTACTTGAAACTTTGTATAAATACTCTACAATACAAAATTCAACCCCTAAGGGGTTGTAAGAGGATAGAAAAGTTTGTATTTGTACGAGAAAAATATTTTTTTGGTTGGAATTATTTGAAACTTAGCATGCATACTCTACAATAGAAATAATAATAATCCGGCGGGCAAAATACCATGAGGGTTGGAAGTTGAAGGATTTGAAGGAAAAACAACCCCGCATTGAAGTTGAGATATTTACGGTTTTATATAATAAATTAAAAGCAAATATCACATATAAAGGGTTGTAATTAGTTTCATTTGATCCAGCAAGAAAATATTACATTAGTAAGTCACCAACATGAAATAATATTATTTGTGCTGACAACATTAAAAATGTATACAACGTAGATGAAACTGTAGGCAATTTTCGCTAGTAATATATATTTTGTAAAACATGAAGTAATGATTTTTTAAATGGTTTACAATTGTCAAAAGGTTGAAGTGCTCATACATTGGTGCCAAGAGTTATTGCTATGTCACTGAATTAATTATATTAATATTTTTTTTATTTCAGATGCACTGATATCATGGGAAGCAAATGAGGAATTAGAGAAAATTTTATACTCGATATTAAAAACTATTTTTGAAAGAGATAATAAATATTGGAAACAAAATGAAAAAAAATTATTAGATTGTCTTGATTCTCTTATTTGGTGTTATCATCACAAAAATGTCAGTGAATATTATCAATCCAAAATATTAGCCTTAATTTGTGATGTTATTAATAAAAGAAAAATTAATGGGTAAATAATTCATGATTTTACTTATTTTAAATACTATTTAAAAAATAATAAATTTATATTGTTTCTCTTTGTAGATATGAAATTTTTTTATTCGGACTAGTAGACAAATTACATTCGGTAAAAATTCCAAATGGATTAATTGATGTTGTTATCGATTTATGTAAAAGAAAAAATAATACAGTGAAAAAATCATTAAGTAATAATGTGAAAAATATATTTGGTATGTTTTTTAACAAACTCATTCCTACATGTTTTATATATAGCGGAAATCGTTTAACACAAAACTTAAGGGAGATAAATATTTTTCGTTTTAAAATAATTATACAAAAAAAAACAGCATAATACATAAGGACCACACAATTTATTAACACAGCAAGTTATATTACTTCATCACAAAAAAAACACACAATATATTAATAAAAACAATATTAACTCTGATAATTTAAAAATAGTCTGATATTTTTTATGGCACTGTGTTTTCTAACTTCTAATTTTGTATCTACTAATTGTTCAGTACTGTCTATTATTTCCCAGTAATTGAGAAAAGAATCAAACAGAATGAAATACCATTATGTTTTATTCCGGAACATGAACGTAAAAGATATAACAAATTTCAATCTGAATGACGTTTACCGGATTCAAACGGAATCAATATGAAAATTGACAACTAAAAAAACTAAAGCAATGTGGGTTGGCAACACTGCAAACTTGAAAGTAATAAACAATAATTGAACAAAAATCTCCAAAAATTGCGTTACGTAATACTTGAACGCTCCCTTATATATTTTTTAAAAATTATACATACCTAAAGTTTATGGCTCAACAGTGTCATAAACAGTAAAACAAATTATAACATGTGGCAATATATTTATGTTAAGCGGTTTTTGTTTCATGTTAAAAGAAAAAAATGAATGTAATTACATAGCATTTTACAGATTTCTACTGTAATTATTATATATATATTTATTTTTGTTGTAGATAACTTATATGTTAAACTAGATGACAGAAAAAAAATATTGCAGTTAATACAACTTCTTTACTGGCTTCCTGGTATTCATCAAAATGAATTAAATCAAATAGAAAGTCAAATAATAATGACAAAAGATAGTATTGTTAACCAAGCTTTTTGTGATTGGAAAGCGTTTAAAAATAACTAATACTTGATGAAAATATTTTAATAAAATTTAATGTTTGGTCGTAATGTTTTACTCGTTTTACTTATATATAAACTGACATAAACCCAGAAATAGTCCTAGACAAATTTACTTAAATTCCTATTTAAAGAAATAAGTGAAAATTATTTATGATAATATAATCCAGGTTGAGGATTCAAATTAAAGGGTATTTCTCATTAAATAAATTATCCCATCACATTCCATTTCAAATCATTTTAATTTAATTAAATATATGTAATAATGAATATACGCTTAAATATCAAATGCTAAAATCACCACGAATGTTATCATAAAAACACTACTAATACAATGAACGTATACACATCTCCACTTGAATACAGCGAGCAAATAATCCTTTTTGATCACATACAATTTACAGACAAGCTTTGAAAAATGTTCGGAGAAAAGTACTGACTAGTTAAATATTACTTTGCACACTCAGAGTAAAATACTCAAATTAAGATAAGGTTTAAGTTGAAATCCGACAGTATTTATAACTCTACTTATTTCTGAAATGGGAAAGTAATTTTAAAATACACTAAAAAAATGTTTTAAGAATTGATTTATTAAAGTCAATGGATGTAACTTGATCATCATTACTACATAATATAATTCAGATAATACATTAAAAATAATAAATGAAGATAATTTTAGAAAAACAGAAACATAAATTTTATATAAAATTATACAAATGTACTCGTATATTATTATTTTGGAAATAACATTGTATTTTTTGGTACGAATACCAGTTTTATCTATCAATTTCCTACTGTTGTCCTAGAACAGGCTGTTTTAGGTTTGTTAAGTTAGAAATGCTTGAAGGAGATGATGAATTTCTAGCACTGGCTTGATCATTTAAGTGTTTCTCCACCTATCAAATAAAAAATAAACATATATTTTCTGTTTTAAATAATTTACTAGTTAAAAAGAATCTCCTATTATTTGTGTTAACTTACATTAACAATCTTGCTCAAATATCTTTCATGTACCATTCTCAGTAACTTAGAGATAGATGTATTATATAAATTCATTTTATATTAATCACTACTTATGTGTACACTAAATGCTATAATTACAACTATGTAGTATGTTAAACAATATCGTATTATGATAATATATAGACAGCTTCATATTAATCTGCTCAGACAAGACATTTAAGGGTTTATATTTTTTGAAAGACACTTACTACTTTTTTGATATAAGTATATTCCTTACTCGCTTCATTACCCCTTATATCTTTAACTCCATATGGAGGGCTAATAATAACATCCTCCTGCCAAACAACAATATCTGAACCTCGCCACGAAACCTAAAATGTACATAAAGATTTAAATTCCTTTCATCTTGTGTACAAAATCATTTTTTCTAATAACTTTAACCAATGAACACTACACTATGTAAATCACTTGCTTTCACCATACATGGATTAGCGTAACCCAGTAATTTCAATTGCTTGAATCTCGGGATCTAATGGACCAATTTTTAAGTTTTTTTTTTTTGTAATCGATATGCCAGACAGTAAGGGAAATAAATACGTAGATAAGAAAGTCATAAAACTTCCCACACTTAGAAGGAAGAAAAAAAAAATCTGGTATTGAATATAAAGTACTGAAAATAATTATGTATAAAATCCTCCAAAAAAGTTCTGACTTCAAAGAACTGAACAGAAGAAAATTTACATATTTCTGAATGAAAATTATTTATAAAAACATCAAATATATAGGGTGACCATATTTCTCTTAATATAATACAGGACAGGAAACAGGATGGAATAACTGTTTTTTTGATAAAAACTAAATAAAATTTATTTTATAAAACATAGTGACTTCATTCTTTTTTATCATTTGGTCACTCTACAAAAATTACTATTGTGCAACACACAAATAACTGTAACGACCTTCTATTTAACGACCGCTTCATATGACAGACCCACTGCTTTATATAGTGACCGTTTTCCATGTGGGCGAAGCGACATGTCGTTATATAGAGCGGTTGAATTACCGATGCCGTATATAGAGCAATGATTGTACTTAAAATTACTTTTGGAGTATGAAGCTTTTACTGCAGTGCCGGATTTACCAATAAGCAAAAGAAGCAACTGCTTAGGGCACCCGACCGTAGGGGGCACCATGTGGGGGCATCAGCGTAAAATTGTGAGAAATGGGAATGAAAAAAAAGGTCTTCAGAATTTGAACGACTAAAAAAAAAGGTTGTCAAAATTACAAAAGGGGGGCCTTTACATGATTAGTGCTTAGGGCATCACATAGGGTAAATCGGGCACTGCTTTACTGATGTTATTATCCAACTGATTATGAGTTAGTGTAACAGGGTGGCCAGTATTTCTCTGGAACAAATTTCCCTGACTTTTCCCGGTTTTCCAGGAGAATTTTTACCGTTTTTCCCTGTTTTTTACAATTAAAATTTTGATAAAAAACCTAAAAAAAAAGGTCCCATAGATAAAATTTTGAAATTTTTGCAGAATTTGCATTTTTCCCTGACTTCCAACCAAATTCCCTGACTTTTCCCGATATAGAAAAATTCCCTGACTTTTCCCGGTTTTCCAGAAACTGACCACCCTGTGTAATCTATATAACTTGCCCACTTTCGTGCTTAGCTATTTTATGATCACTAAAGTCACTATGTAGCGGGAATACATAACTTTTTTGGCTCACAACCCAGACCCTCCAGTCTAGACCATTTGAGAAGGACGCATATTCTCCAAACAAACTGAGTTAATGTAATCGAGTATGGTGTTCAAGTGTTTAGTATGTATAAAATTCTAGGTAGGTAAACACTTGATGTATTTTACATAATTTTGATATCTACATACCTCTTTAATAGTTTTTGCAATCTGCATAAATAATTGTTGTCCTTCCTCGCTAACACCAGCGCTCAAAGCGCTTACTAACCTACGTTTCTCATCAACTTGATTACGAACACGAGTGTTTAACTAAAATTTTTGTAAAACTAATATCATCTTAGATAAATTAAAAAGCAAATATTTAGGCACAATATGTGTATTTGCTGTATACCATATAATATATAAATAGTGGGTACTTGTCTTTTATATCCTTGGCATTTGCAGACATGCATATCTCATGTGTATGTTTGATCAGCACCAATGCAAGTAGAGTGTGTACCATCTATTTCAATATTTTTAAATAGTAATTATACATATTCGGTAAAACAGTAGTCCTGCTAAATGTGCAAGACAAAGATTTAATATAATTAAACTGATCATAACGCTTCAACAATAAAAAAACAAAGTTAATACATTTTCTATTTTCAGCGGGACAACTAGATCCCGACCTCTCTTCAAAACAATTAAATTTTTGCTTTATGCATAGTTTTTAATACACTGTTACAGTTTTAGAAAATAGCAACCAAATATGCAATAATGAATACTTAAACTAAAAATAAATACTTTACTCACATTGGCACTAATCAAATTTTATAATACATGAGACCTAGAGACATGCCTCACTAGGGCCCATGATAGAGATGCCAGTTGCGAGGCCATGGTTTCTCTTGGCATTTGTGTGACCCCAAAAAGATAAACCAAAAGAAAATGCCAAGCTGTAAGGACGCACGAAAATTGAATAATGATAAGCGCAAAAATGAACATGTAAAAGACTGCAGTTATTTTGTACTTACATCAGAAAAGGATACATAATAAAAATAAATTGTGGCCACATTTCATAGAATATGAAATTAAACTATTTTTTCTGGAATATTTAGTTTTTTTCATCCAAAAATTTTTAAATTATCATTAAAATATTAGACAGAGAAACTATCTCAAATCGATGGTCTATTTTCAATTAACAAAATAAATCTTTTGGTGCCTAAATCTAAAGTATCTAGCACAGATTGACGTCGCAACCAAACAGAGTGGTACGTGGTGTTTAGCTTGGCATCACTTTGTAGCGCTTTCGAGTTGGCCGTGCCACCAGGTGGCAGCCTAGTCAAGTACCTTTCATGAGATTACCACGCCATGGCATTCTAGTGAGGTATGGCTCTTACACACCTACAAATGACGGAGATATAACAGAAGTACCAAATAAATTACCCGCTGCAAATTAAGTGATAGAGGTGCCTCCGGTATGATATTTCCTTCCTTTTTCACTTGAACATCGCTTACTAGAGACAAATTAACAATATGTACATCATTTAAGTTTATATTTCCACATGCAGATGGACATTCTGTGATACTATTAAGGAATGTTATTATTTTCAATGGTAATGTTTTACAGTAATCTATTAGCTTTAATGCAAGTTCCCATTCAAACAAAAAGATGAACTATTGACGTACACAGTACGTTGAACCAACATTACCGTGTAATATACGAAAAATTCACAAAAAAAAAGAGGTTTCTTAAATATTACATTATTTTTGAGTGTAAATAGATTTATAACATAACAAAACAGAAATGTAAAAATAGGTTATAATTAGCTAAGTAGACGTGTAGTTTGTGAAAAGGATACTTAAAATAAGCATTTTCGTTTGCGGATCAAATGCAACGACTTCTCCCTCAATATCTTGATTGTAACATGTTTTACAAGTAACAACAGAGCCTAATGTAAAGCAATCTCCAACCATTTGCTTACAACTTGAAGCAGCCATTGAAAAATTATATTATCGTTTCACGTGTGTATAATATCCGCGGAGTTTTACAAATATACTTTCTCTTTCTGATATGTCTTCAAATAATTGTAATAATTTTAAGTAATTTTCTTATTTCTGTTCTTTTTTACAGTACAATATGAGAAATTGACAATGTTCACGCATGCGTGTTTAATGTGTTTGACATTGTTAAAGGTTAAACACCTTGAAGAATTTTTAAAAATTATTTTGAATGCAAAATAAAGTACTACTTATAACTTTTTAATCATTTGCTACATCTTATTTCTTCAATATGCAATTAAATTGTAAACAATAAAAGAATAAAAAATATTTACTTATTTAAAATTAAAATCAGCGCTAAAACAGCCATTGAAAGGACTACCAACGCTATAAAATTAATACACTATGTATCAAATGTAAAATGCGGATAGTGACATTGGTGACATTCATGACATTTCTACACAAACAATAAAATTAAAAAACATCTTATAATTATAGAAAAAGAACTTAAAGTGTTAATAACATATACAAGAAGATGAATTATGAACAAAGTACGCAGTTTTTGCCTGGAGATCCACAGTTAGTCGATCATATAGTAGGTGAATTAAAATTTCAAGGTATTTTTGATCAGTTTCGAAGAGAATGCATTTCTGATGTTGACACAAAGCCTGCTTATCAAAATCTACGACAAAGAGTTGAAGGAAATGTATCAGGATTTTTGAACAAACAGAAATGGAGTTCCGATCTTAACAAAAATCACTTAAGAGAAATGTTGCGACGCAACATTCAAGAGTAAGTAATTTTATAAATGTTACGATACTAAATATTACTTACTATTATTTTAATAATATTGGTTAATTAATCGTTTTAGATCAGGATACTTAGAAACAGGAGTTGAAAGGATTGTAGATCAAGTTGTAAATCCAAAAATTAATACAGTGTTTTATTCACAAGTTGAAGATGTAGTTTATAAATACTTAGGTATTAGTAAGCCCGAAAAAAGCAAATCACCAAAGTATTCACTAACAATCAACACACTTGATTTACTACCAACTGATTTAGATCCCATTTCACCAGCATCTGATAAAAGTCACAATAAATCTGCAACAAAATTAGAAGAAAGTGTAGAATCTGAAAAGTTAGACGACAGTTTTAAAATGGATGAAGACGAATCACCACCATTTGAGCCTTTAGATGATACTAAAGATTTTGTAATGCAACAAGACGAAAATTCCATGGATTCAAATTTATCTGGTTTTTCAGATCTAACAAGTCATCATTCGAATCATAGCTGTGAAAATTTCAAAGTTCAACCACCAGATGTATCAAATCAAGATTCTCAACTATCAAGAGTTAGTTCCAATAGCAGATTGTCAATTATTACATCTGATAGCAAGTGTGAAAATAGTGCAAAATTATCTGAAGAAGACAATGCATTACAAATTGATGAAAATCCTAATTCTCAATCTTTAGAAATTAAAGAAGAAGATGGAGTTAAGTCAGATGACAGTGATAATGCAGTAAATGGAAATGATAAAGTTGAGTTTTCTGAAATTAAACAAGAACTAGTAGATACTAAAGAAAAATTACAAAATGATGCACCATCAGAAAATATTGAAAATAATTTATTGGTTTCATGTCATGTTGAAAATAAAACAAGTAATGAATATCCAAAAGAATCTTTAAATAATTATGAAAAAATAGAAAAATCAAATGAATGTGCAGAAAAAGAAAATGATGTTGAAATAAATACAGAAGATTTGAACACAAATCCAGAGAAAAATTGTGAAGAATCTATTGATAAAATTTCAGAGAAAATTGACGAACAATGTAAAGAGAAAGAATCTGATAAAAGTAACAAAAAAACTGATGACTTTGATAAAACTAACAAAAAAGCTGATGAAAAGTATAACAGTAAACATGATAGTAGACGATCCGAAAAGAAAAAATATAGAGATGATAAGGAAAGAAAAAATGACAAAAAAAATAAAGACAGGCGTAGTAGTAATAGTCGTGATCATGATAAGAATAGAGATAAACATGAATCCAGAACAAGTAGAGATGAAAATAAAAGAAGTAGTGATGCATATAAATCTGAAAAAGATCAAAGTAAAGATAGAAAAAATGAAAAATCTAGACACGAGAGATCAAAATCTAATGATCATAAATCAAAAAGTCGAGATAAAGATAAAAAAAGTAACGATAAAGAATATAAATCAAAAGAAGAAAAATCAAAAGATAAAGAGAGTTCTAGCAAGAAATACAGAGATGATAAATACCACAGCAGCAGTTCAAAATATAATTCAAAAAAAGATTATGGTGAAAAGAATGATAAAGTTAAATCCAAGGATTTATCTAAATGTTTATCAGAACATAAGTCAAAAACAGGTGAATCAAAAACAAAATCTGAAGAATCATCAGATAACAAAGATACATCTAAATACAAGAAAGAATCGGAAGGAAAAAAAGAAGATTCATCAAAAAGTAATTCTCATAAGTCGAGTCGCAATAACAAAGAATCAAAGAAAGAAATCAAAGATGATCATTTTAGCTCAAAAGAGAAAAATTCTGACGATCGAAGATCAACAGATAGAGATTCTAATGATGGTGGAACAAGTACCCAAAAACAAAATCCATCTGGTAGTAGTCAATATCAATCATCCACCAAATCATCAAATGAAACTAGCCCAATCATATCAGGTAGTTCACGTTCCGGTGATTCTTCAAGCCAATCTGATCACCTTATGTTTGTCGATTTATTCCAAACCAAATTAGGTACGTTTTATAAGCTTTCGTTATTTTGTATTGAATAAATACTGCATGTTTTTCTAGATGAAGCAAATGAAATAATGAAATCTCCTAAGAAGATATCTCATACAGAGAAAATTGAACAAGACCATTTTACAAATTTATTAATACCTTCTCCTGAAAATATTACAGATAAAACAAGTGATGATGAATGTACAATGAAAGATACAATAGTAAATTCAACTCAGAAAAGAAGTATAAGTGAAACAGATGTAACTGATGAACCAACAAGTTTTAATGAAAAAAATGAAATTTCTATTTCAATAAAGAAACCTCGATTTGCTTCAAATATTTTTGAAGCACGTAAACTTATGAAAATACGAAAAAAGATGCACAAAATGGAACAAAGGAAACTAGAGGAGGTAAAAAACTAATGAAATTAATCAGTGAGATTTATGTTGGCTTGGTTTCAGGACTAGTGTCCATGTAAAACTATGCTAGTTTTATTACTTGATGTTTTACTCATGGTGAAATCTTCAGAAGTGATTTGTAAACTGACATTCTAAAAAAGACAACCCTTTAAATAAAATAATACAAAAACATTTACTACAGCATATATGTATTGTTTTCATTTTCCAGTCAATCACACGACATTTAAATTAGTATAAAAATGTTTATATTTAAAATAATATTGATGAATTGTTTAGTAATAACAGTTTTCTAAAGTATATCAAAAACACGTCTATAAATGAATATTATCACTTAACTTCAAACAACAAATGTTTTAATTTGATGTTTAATAAGTTTATTTGCTTTGTTTACAGAAACATTTAAAAGAAACCCAGATATATAAGGACAACAATACAGATTCAAGTTTAGTAGAAATCAATATACCTAACATTGTAGAAGAAATTAATAAATCTGAAAAATCTACACAACCAGATAAATGTGAATCTGCTGATACAACCATTACTGATGAAACTAATAAAGATGAAAATTCAACAATAAATAAAGAAGAAGTGCCTGAAACTTTATCTGTTTCCGTAATAAGTAAAGAGCGATGGGATGCAATTGAAGCAAAATTAAACCAATCAAATTTGCTTAACATTGATTATGAGTCATATGGATATGATAATGAGACAACTCCTACTAAGAGTCCATCAAAAATTATTTATTCAGATGACGAGGAAGATTGTTTATATTTCAATCCAAAATCTAGTCCAGCAACTGAAAGATATTTAAAACGTATAGCAACTTTACAAAAACTAGGTCCAGATGTTAGTGTGTCAAAAATGCTGTTAGAAGTGGAAAAAAATCAGGCAACTGATACTAAAGTTGATAGAAGATCACGTAAACCAAACACAAAATATTTAGCAGATTTTGATATTGAAACAGAAGATATTATCGAAACTAAACCCGAAACAAAGTTGTCTAAATCACCTAACAAAAAAAAAAATATTGATATTGATAATTCTGAAAACATTTCCAATGATAATAATAATGTGAAGACAGATATTCATTTAAAAAGTGAGTAAGAAACTGATAATTTCTTAAAAATATATTTGACACTTGTATTAATTAATATTTATTTTAACAGAAATTGCAAATGAAAAATCTACAATAAGTTCTGTAAGCCCGTTGTCTTCCAATAATGATTTAACTAAACAACGTCTAGCAATCAAACCAGTGAGAAGCGCTACTAAAAATCGCAAGAAAAAGAAATCTGAACAGACTACAACTGGTAAATTATACTAACTTTAATAATCTGTTTTAGATTTTTATATATATTTATTTTTAGCACTTGACACAAGTTTAAATGAATCATTTTTTCTTCCACCAAGTCCTGAAAGTGATGTATCTGCTTCTTCAGCTGATCTTAAGACAACTGCAAATAAAAGAAAAATATCAGATCCTGAAGTTGTTATACCAAAACAAAATAAACCTGAAAGAGGTATCATTTTAATATTATTACATATAATGTTTTTATATACCTATAATAAATTGATGTATTAAATAACAAATTCAAAATAAATTTATTGTCTTTTTTATCAACAGCAACACGGTCTTCCAAGACAGCCACACAAAGATATTCAAGTGATGATCTTTATAAACCAAGACCCTTATTTGCAAGCAGTAGAAGATCAAGAGGATTATCTAGTAATTCAACAACATTAAAATAACTTATATGCCTTACAATAAGTTAACATATAATCAGTTATAAATAAAATATATTTATTATATTAAGGATGTATAAGGTGTCATTTTTTACACCTGTTTAAGTTTATAAGCATGAATTACAATGCAATGTGGATATAAACTGGACTACCATATTTGAACTGGTTCAACTTGTTAAAAATACCTGTAACGTAACTATGTATTATTATAACGATTATCATTATTACTGTATCTTCAAAAAATATTTACTGCATGGGGTACATACAATTTTCAGGTATTTTTGTTTTATGCAGTCTACTATTGTTTATGTCATATAGTCAGGATTGTGGAGTTGGTACAAAAACCTACGACTCCGACTCCTCTATATTTTTACTGTCCGACTCTGACTTATGCTCTTTTACTATACATCAGAATATATTCTCTTTCAATAATAATAATAAGTGTGTAAAAAACATTGTTTAATTAATGGAATCGGAGTCGGTACCTCTCTACTGACTCCAACTCAACCCAAAATTGCTCCAATTCCACAGCTTTGCATATATCTGGTATTATTTAAAAAAAGGGGGATTCAATTTCCAGTAGACAACATTCAATGTAAATATCTAAATTTAATGATATGAAAATAAAATATCTTCTCAGATTTTTTTTAATAATTGAAAACATTTAAGTTAAATTAAGATATAGGTATATTTGGTGAAATGACATAATTAAACGAGGTAGTTAATAAAGAATAAATCATTTTTATAGTAATATAAGTAATGCCATTAGCAATGTATGTAATTTGATATAAAAATATATAATTTTATAATATACAATTTAAATATTTTAATGCTTAAAAGTTATTGAAATAGAAATTTGAAGTTTTTTTTTAATGTCGATCAGGGCGATTCCTGTAGGCCTAATCTTTTGTGGCAAAGCTGGGGGTTATTTTAGTTTGAAATAAGAACCCATCTCTCCCACAACAAAATATTTTTAAATAGTTGACAAAAAATATTACCAGTATTATGTTTAGTAATACTTGTAATATTTAATCCTAGATGGTCACTGTGGGATCTGTTTTTATATTTTCAGAAAGTATTCATTATGGTAGGCTTGTCCAACCCGCGGGCCGCATGCGGCCCCCGAGTACTCTTTGTGCAGCCCGCATAAGATTAAAAAAAAAAAAGTAATAAAAATAATTTTTAATGAAATTAGGTTTTTGTTAAAGTATAAATACAGAGATAAATAGATCAATTATAACATTTTGAAGTTAACGAAATAAAAAAGTCTTAAAATTTTTGTAAGGCCCTTAAAAAAATTTTGCGCTATTTTTTTGCACTCTACGGTCCACGAAGGTCAAAAGGTTGGACACCTATGCATTATGGCATCCTAATATACGCAAAACAGAATATTTTCATAAAAATTCAAACAAATTTCCATTTGAACATCTTTACTAAATCCGTTAGTAATGAATATGTACTTATTTTTGCGGAAGCACTCTTAAGATATTTGATGAGTGTTGTTACATCAAATATCCCATTATACAGGATGTTTCCAGAATCAAGTGATCATTGTTAACTTTGTTATTATTGGAGCTAGAAGATCAGTTAAATGGGCAAAGAATCAGTATTTTTTTCGGGGATGATTAGTAAGGTGACTAGACTTCAGATTATGTAAACCCTGACTTTAGATTACACCAACCCTGACAAACCCTGAGAAAAAAAAATTGCCCGCGTTAATACATGAAGACTTTCTTTTTTTAATATACATACCTATCAAATTTTTGGTTTTGTGAGATGAAATTGAAGACCTTTTTTCGCAAACATTACTGTTATGCCCTTTTTTTAGTTCTCATTTTTACCAAAAAATTTTGAGATCCACAAGAAAGGTTCTGAGACATTTTTCCGTAATTAATTGTCGCTACAAAAGCCGTAACAGGTAAGTAAATAAATGCTTTCTTTTACATTTTTTTGTACATCCTGGAAAAAATACTTATACTTTGCCCATTTAACTGATCTTTTAGCTCCAATAATAACAATGTTAGCAATGATCACTTGATTCTGGTAAACACCCTGTATAGAATTTATTTTTGTAATGAAGATTATGTAAAAAATTAACATGTTTATAGAAATTAAAATACTAATACATTTGTTTTATTAGTAATTGGTTAGTAAATGTGTTAGACAAAGTGCCAATATATCTAGAATTTCTTATATTGTGTTTTAAATTCTTTTTGAAATAATAGGTTTTTAAATTAAACTTATCATTCAATAAAATGTAAATTTATTAAGTAACAATAAATAGAGTTACACATTTAGCACAAAACTAGATCTATTATTATTGTTTTTCTTTATTTTCTTCTTCCTCCTCTCGATTCTTATTCGGATCATCTGGCTTCATTGCTGGGAACAGTAGCACCTCCTAAAAGATGTATATAACAATAAATATGTTAATGCAATCGATAATGTAACAAATATACCTTAATATTATTATTGTCGGTTAAAAACATTGTAAGTCTATCAATACCAAGTCCCCAACCAGCTGTCGGAGGTAAACCATACTCTAATGCCACACAAAAATTCTCATCAACCATTTGTGCTTCATCATCGCCAGCTGCTTTATCTTTAGCCTGTTGTTCAAACCTTTCTCTTTGTACAACAGGATCATTTAATTCTGTATAAGCATTGCACAGTTCTTTATGCATTACAAACAATTCAAACCTCTCTGTAAGACCTTCGTGTGTTCTATGCCACTAAAAATAAAAATAATTATTTTTGTTGTTTGGCTGTAGTATTTTAATTATCAGAGAGTTAAATTAAGAAATTTTAAAGGCATATTGGCTAAAACAAGTAAGAGTTGTATCATCGTGGGTCTGTAAACTAATCCTAGACAAGAGCCAGTGGCGAACGCAGGGGGGGTTGGGGGGTTCAAACCCCCCCTTAAATGTCTCAGAAAAAATAGTCATTTGAAAATACCGCCATGCTTATAGTTTTGGCAGATCTATAAGTTTGAGCGCCGACAAAAATTGGTACTCCTGAATGTGCATGTGTATCCTAAACACATGCAACACTCATGAATATTTTCATTTGAACCCTCCCGAAAAAAATTCCTGCGTTCACCCCTGACAAGAGCGATTCAGAATTCTGGGAAGTTAAATTAGTTTATTGTATTATAGGTAATTAAGTATTTGGTCATTAGTTTTAAAATAACTTACTTTAGCTAAAGGACTCATAAACTGAGGATGATCTGTTATAAATGTTGGATTAAGAATTTTTTCCTCAAGAAACTCTCCAACAAGTTTGTCCAGCAACCTTGCGGCTGTTCTTGGAGATGGACATTCAACATTATGTTTAACACATAAGTTATCTACAAACTGCGTTCCTGCAGGAGTTGCAAGTTCTATTGCTGATGGAAATTTGATATTTAATTCTTTTTCAAGTGAAGATATCATTGGAAGCCGTTTGAATGGTGGAGTAAAGTCTATATCTACAGCCTCTCCTTCTGGACCATCAGGGTGGTACTGTATTTTATAAGTACCATAAATGTTCTTTACCATACCTAAAGATAAGAAAATTAATCGTTTGACAACAAGATGATATTATTAATCAAATACCTGATATCATCTCTTCAGTCAATTGCATGAGATCATTGTAATCTGCATACGCCATATAAAATTCACATGTTGTAAATTCAGGATTGTGCGTCATGTCAATTCCTTCATTACGAAACAGCCTTCCTATTTCATAAACACGATCAATACCTCCAACTATCAGCATCTTATGATACAATTCAGGTGCTATCCGTAAAAACAGATCCATGTTGAGTTCATTGTGGTGTGTGACAAAAGGCTTGGCACAAGCGCCACCTGCGATCATGTTCATTATTGGTGTTTCCACTTCAAGAAATCCGTGTCCATCCAAAAATTTGCGTACGTATGATATTATCCGAGAGCGGACATAAAAAATTTGCCGAACACGATCATTGAGAATTAAATCAAGATAACGTTGCCTAAACCTTGTTTCTTTGTCTTTCAAACCAAAATGTAAGTGTGGTAACATGTGTAAGCATGGAGCAAGTAGATTAATGCGTTTAGGGATGATTGAAAGTTCACCTTTTTTTGTTTTTCCTGGACGGCCTATAAGAATTTATAATTTACAACATTAATATTTTCACTATCATTTTTCAATATATAGATTTTACTGACCTACACAGCCAACAATATCTCCTCGTCTAAGTTTCTCCAAATCTGTTTGAAATGTTTCTTCAGACTCGTACATTTTAGCATTTGCCATTACTTGGAGTTTTACACCTTCACCTCTCAAATCATAAAATATTAATTTAGCTCCTGATTCACGTATAGCATGAATACGTCCTGAAACACTAACAATTTCATCTTCTAAAACTTGTCCGTCGGCAAGATTTCCATATTTTTCCAAGAAATCTTGTAATGATATTGATACATTAAATTTATGAGGATACGGATTTTGATTTGTTTGCTTCAATTGAGCAACAGCAAGTGATCTTAAGCGGAAAAATTCATTAGGGGATATTTCTTCTTCTGTTAGTTTTTTAACTGGTACTTCTTTAACAGGCGCCGCAGCTGCTTTATCGGCTTTCTCTTTGGCTTTTTGTTCAGCTTTTAAACGACGTTTCAGTTCGCTATTTAAAAATAATATTAGTATTTTTAAATTTACATTCATTGCATCATCTCAAAATAAAAAGTTACCTTTTAGCGAAATTCCTACTATATACATATATTCCTCTACTATTAGACAATCTTATAGAACTTTGAACACAAAAAATAGTTTTTAAAAATATTTTAATATTTGCCATAACTTTAATTTACAAAAAACCCATAATACTGACTAAAAATATTTGAGGTAACCTCAATAAGCAGATCCAAATTTTAACATTTAATTAATAACATACCTCTTTGATATCTTCTCTGTATCAGTCATTGTTAAATAAATAACTTAAAATTAGGTTTAATAGTGAATATTGCAAAATTTATTACAAAAACTTTGAACACGTTTTCAAATTTTTAACTTCCTTATGAGTACAGTCGATATTTCAGTATTCTGCACAGAATAATAAAGGACGCCATTTTAGAACCTCCAGCGCCAGCGACTCCAACGGGTCCTCCAACTATGCTCCACAGCTTCAATGCCTCCAAACCTCCAATAGCTCCAGTTTCATCAATAATTGTTAAAGTTAAATTTAAAACAAATCAATTTTTTGAAAACAGCAGATTACTAATTATATAGTTTAGTTAATTTACAATTATACTTCTCATATTCATAAAAGATAATCATATAATAATTAATTTAAACAAATTTATTGTGTTCAATTTATATAATTAAATATATAAAATAAATAAAATTGTTATGCACATACATAGTATAAATATAATACGGTAAACATGATTTTCCCAAAACCAAAATATATTATAAAATTATTTTAAGCTGTAGGTGCCCTTTGTTATATATAACTTTCGTAACAACATAATATATAATTAACATTAATTCTTTTAAAATTAACTATGAGTGAGCCCTTTAGTAAAAATTTCAAAGCTCACCCCTGTTTGTACATGATCTACTCATGCATGCACCCATAATATTCTATTATTTCTATTAAAATGTATATATAGACAATCATTATCATTTATACATAATATGAGTGAAGGCTGAAAAGTTCTCGGTCTGCGGAACTTCTCATTATTATAATTGCTTGTGCTATAGGCCACTAGTTGCTAACTCTTTTGAAGTATATAGCCCAAAATCAGTTCGTCAGCAGTAAAAATGAAAAAGTCTTCATTTTTCATCTCACAAAACAACAAATTTGAAAAGTAAATAAAAAAAAGGGATTTTTTTTGTCAGAGTTTACATAATCTAAAATCAGGGCTTACATAATCTGAAATAAGGTCTATGGTCTCAAGTAATTAAATGTTATATGACACCATCATCGTCATCGTAACACTTTACCAAAATGGAGTACCACGCATTCAGTTCCTGACCAAAAACGGGAAACGTCAAGAAAAGTTTTTGAGACAATGTCTATTATTTACAGAGAATCTGTGCTTTCTTATTCCACAGACAAAAAACAGAGTCGACTCCATTATTATTACCATGATCGATGAAAATATCTAAAAAGTTAAAAATTTGGTTTTGGAGGATTGCAGAGATAAGATGTGGCAAAATAAAGGCCTGCCTTGGCACCCCCACCTCAAAAATATATTGTGAGTTGAGAGGATCGTCTTCAATTGATTCTCTTCCTTGTTGAAACCGCATCGTTTCCATTTTTTGATTATGGAATAAGACAGTCAATATTCTTCGTAAACCACAGACACTTTTTCATAAGCATTTTTTGGTGCTATTCCGTTTTTGATCAAAAACTGAATAACGGTGTGTTTCTCCATTTTTGTAAGATACAATGATAAGTCAGACATGGTGCAATTTATTGTTTAATTACTTATTAAGACGTAAGTGCACGAATGATCTGATTTTTGGGCTATATACTTTTAAAGAGTTGTGAAGCTAGTGATCTGTAGCACAAACAGTTATGATAACAAAAAGTATTTTAGCCCTAGAACTTTTCAGCCTCCTCTCATATGTATTTTTTTCTTCAGAGTTTTGGCGTTAGGGTGAGCCCCGTACAGCCACGACTATTATGTATTTATTGTCTATATATTGGAATTTATATACATAATATACTAGTAGTGACGTTAAATATAATAAATAAAAACAATTATTTGGCGTTTAGATATATATACATATATATATATATATATTATAAAAATAAATCGGGATAATATGGTCTATTATACAATAGTGCACCCAGAAATTATTCTCGGAAGGTGTTTCTATTTTTTTTTAACTAAATATACTCGTAATTTTTATTTATGTTGTTATTACTAACATCATTTTTATGCTGTTGTCCATGTTGTATTTTCTTACTTAACGCTTCAACTCTCATGTCAGAGTTTTCTTCAGATACACTTTTGAAGAAGACTCCAACATGAGAGATGAAACATCAAGTGAGAAAATATATATGACATCGTGGACAACAGCCTGAAAATTTATTCATATGGGTAATGACCACGAAAGACTACATTAAAAAATATATAATGTATATTAGCAAATTTGGGGGGTTCTGAACCCTAAACACGACCTCCCACGACATGGGTGTGTCACAGTTTATATATATTTATATATAATATATTTCAATTTTGTAAATATGTATGTACGCAGCTATTCCAAATATAGTACTATCTGTACGCCTATTCTATACATATAGTCACCGATATATTGTTATGGATAACATTTTGTTTGATCAGTAGGAACAAAAGAACTTGTAATCATTTTCATATCTGCTAGGTTTTTTTTGATTTTGTTTAGTACTTCTTCTTTTGGGAATTGTTCTCTTGTAAAAATCCACATATATTCTGTAAAGTGATAATTATACATATAATACAAACACATTTAAAGTTTCTTTTTATCATACGTGTGTTGAAGAAATAACCGTCTTTACAAGTCCATAAAACCAAATGAGAATTATAATCTACATCAATAACATTGTAAAATTTTTCTTCATTAGTTAAACCGCTAACGTCTAAAATGGATGTAGCATTTCCATCTGAATCCAAAACTAATTTAGCAACTCCAAATATAGATTGTCTACGAGCCAATCTAAAAAACAACAGTATTTTATCTTTTTTGATCTTTTTATTAAAATAATTTTTATAAGTAGATTTGTTACGATCAATACTTACATCTCATTATATCCTGTGCTATTCATTATCACTGAATTATTTCCAGCCGAAGTAATAGTTAATTTGACACAATCTAAGCTAGCTTGAAGTAAATGAAAATATTTTTCTTGTTCCCACCATATTCCTATGCTCTGACAAACAAATTGAAATATAGATAAATACAAATAAATTTGTTCTAATTACATAAATTACAGATATTTATGCTTCCAAATTTTTTGTCCTTGTTCATACACGGGAGCTTCTCTTAATCACATAAGGATGATTTTAAAAATTATCGACTCCCTCTGCCAGCCCCTTTGTAAGGGTCCGTAAATATAAGGTGACCCCTCCCCTCTCATTACATAAGATTTTTTTAATATATGTATAAGAGAAATACCTTAAGTAAGTAATATTTTGACCCCCCCCTCACCCTATCAGTTACGTTTCTCGAGCCAAGAGACATTCAAGATATGCTGATGAATAGGATTCTATCCATTGCTAAAGCAACGGACCTGTTCAACGAGTGAAAAAGTCTTAGAAACCTCAACAGGAGCACAATGGGCCCTAGTGGCCTAAGTGCTGGAGTCTCGCTCCCTCTACCCTCCCTCCTACAATTATCATCATCATCCCTAATGTAATTAATGGACGCTTCCTAAAAAAAACATAAATATGTAATATGTGTACAGACAAAATGTTGCAGTTAAGCCATTGATTGAATGTAAGCGCAACATCATTTGAGAGCAACTATTATTCTATTGTACATTTTTAAATTTTAGTATTATTAATTTATGTAAGATGTGATTTTAAAAATGTGCCCAAAAAAATTTACTTTAAAATTAAATTAAATTTACTTTCTCACAATTCGCTATTTCCATAGGTGGGCACAGTTAATCGAAAAGTTAACTTCGTTAATCGTTAATCCGTTAATAAAAAAGTTAACTTCGTTAACCGTTAAAGCGTTAAAATTCCGAAAATGTAACGGAAGTTAAAGTTAACCGAAAATTCGAAAATTTAACGAAAGTTAAAGTTAATCCGTTAAAACGTTAACCATCCAAAATTTTTGTAGACTTTTTTTTTTAGCTATTTCGATAACTTTGTTATGTACTTTTCATCAAACATCCAATGTAACGGACTAAAGTTAACGGAAGTTAACAAAAGCGTTAACATTTTTTTGAGTTAACTTAAAAGTTAATCCGTTAACCATTTTGTTAGCTTCGTTAATTAACGATTAACGGATTAACGAGTTAATGCCCACCTATGGCTATTTCACATATTTCTTAACACACATGAATAAATTCTTCGGAATTAGAAAAATTCAACCAAATATAATGAAATTCAATTAATGATCCCAGAAAAACCAAAAATTCATAAAATTTTATCAAAATTGGTGAGGTACTCGGTACACCTCATTATGTTCCCTAGTAAGTCCACTATTTCGGTTAAGTAAGTATAATATACATATAGGTTGTCTCAGATCGACTGGATTTGTTTACCACCACGGTTATAGTTTAGTAGTAATAATTGCCCAGGAAGAAATGAACAGATCTAATTGAATCTGATCAGATCCAATTTTATATCCAATTAGATCTAATCAGATCTGAAAAAAAATTATGGATCTGCTTAGATCTACTTGGATCTGGTTAGATCTGATGACACTTTTGATGAAAATTTTTTATATACAATTTGATCTGATTGGATCCAAAAACCCGCAAATTACCTCTCGCCAGAGAAGCATGTTTCCAGTTTGTCTAAAGGTAGGTATATAGGTAATGTTATAAAAAAATTTTCTTATTAATATTAAATGATAAGTTAGTCAGTATAAAAAATTATTATTTAATGATAATTGCAGCCAATTTTCAGATCCAATTGGATGATTATTATTATAACAGGAGCACAATGGGCCCTAGTGGCCTAAGTGCTGGAGTCTCGCTCCCCCTACCCTCCCTCCTACAATTATCATCATCATCCCTAATGTAATTAATGGACGCTTCCTAAAAAAAACATAAATATGTAATATGTGTACAGACAAAATGTTGCAGTTAAGCCATTGATTGAATGTAAGCGCAACATCATTTGAGAGCAACTATTATTCTATTGTACATTTTTAAATTTTAGTATTATTAATTTATGTAAGATGTGGTTTTAAAAATGTACCCAAAAAAATTTACTTTAAAATTAAATTAAATTTACTTTCTCACAATTCGCTATTTCCATAGGTGGGCACAGTTAATCGAAAAGTTAACTTCGTTAATCGTTAATCCGTTAATAAAAAAGTTAACTTCGTTAACCGTTAAAGCGTTAAAATTCCGAAAATGTAACGGAAGTTAAAGTTAACCGAAAATTTAACGAAAGTTAAAGTTAATCCGTTAAAACGTTAACCATCCAAAATTTTTGTAGACTTTTTTTTTAGCTATTTCGATAACTTTGTTATGTACTTTTCATCAAACATCCAATGTAACGGACTAAAGTTAACGGAAGTTAACAAAAGCGTTAACATTTTTTTGAGTTAACTTAAAAGTTAATCCGTTAACCATTTTGTTAGCTTCGTTAATTAACGATTAACGGATTAACGAGTTAATGCCCACCTATGGCTATTTCACATATTTCTTAACACACATGAATAAATTCTTCGGAATTAGAAAAATTCAACCAAATATAATGAAATTCAATTAATGATCCCAGAAAAACCAAAAATTCATAAAATTTTATCAAAATTGGTGAGGTACTCGGTACACCTCATTATGTTCCCTAGTAAGTCCACTATTTCGGTTAAGTAAGTATAATATACATATAGGTTGTCTCAGATCGACTGGATTTGTTTACCACCACGGTTATAGTTTAGTAGTAATAATTGCCCAGGAAGAAATGAACAGATCTAATTGAATCTGATCAGATCCAATTTTATATCCAATTAGATCTAATCAGATCTGAAAAAAAATTATGGATCTGCTTAGATCTACTTGGATCTGATTAGATCTGATGACACTTTTGATGAAAATTTTTTATATACAATTTGATCTGATTGGATCCAAAAACCCGCAAATTACCTCTCGCCAGAGAAGCATGTTTCCAGTTTTTCTAAAGGTAGGTATATAGGTAATGTTATAAAAAAATTTTCTTATTAATATTAAATGATAAGTTAGTCAGTATAAAAAATTATTATTTAATGATAATTGCAGCCAATTTTCAGATCCAATTGGATGATTGGATCCGATCAGATCCAATTGGATAAGCATTTTACGGATCTGAAAAAAATTTCAATTCAATTGGAACTGATCATATTTTTCCTAGGTGTATAAGATAAAAATATAATAATTAAAAATCTTAGTTTCTTCCCAGAATAAAAATTATTAGATCCAATTGGGTCCAAATTTTTTGAGATCCATAAAATGGTTATCCAATTGGATCTGATCGAATTCGATCAGATCCAATGTGATCTTACCAAATCTGAATTAGAGAATAATTTGTTGTTTTTTATATTGACTCCCTGTTTTCGAGTCAGATGCGCGGTCCATGCTCTATGTATATGTCTATGACCTGGTGCATCATTTGCATACAAAATTGTCTATCCCTATTATTCCCTATAACCATTCTTTACTCCGGTTCACTCCGGTTTCACCACCCCCTATAATAGTAACGCATCTGGGTACTATAAACTATTTTATTATTTGTTCTGTTATCTGTGCTATAATAAACTATACCTAATTATAAAAACATAGGAATATTTTATGTTAACATGTATTTAATAGAAAAGTGAAAGTATAAAATTGTAACAATTACTGTACCAACATTTCATGACATTAATGTGGTGGGATACATAGACATAAAGAAATGGACAGCGCATCTGACTCGTAAAAAGAGCCGTGTCAAATGAGAGAGACAGAAGATGTTTGGAAATCATATATGTTATTTTCCAAACGACATGCATCTCTCTCTCACTTACAGAACATATGTTACACCCATATTACACCATTATGTTAAATACGAATGCGCTGTCCATTTCTCTATGTCTATGGTGGGATAAAATAATTTTAAGAAATGAAAACTTGAAAACTATGGCGTATAACGCGCGCTTCATACATTAGTTAACATTAGTGATTAAAAAAATCCCGCCAATAATGGAAAGGCGCTGATGTACACAATGGCGTCACTAGGGTTGGTGTCGTTGGTGTCACCCAGTGCGGTAAATCATGGTGTCACCCCCTGAGCAGTTCAATTCTGATGACCGTTTTTTTTTTTTTAGTCATTACCAAAAATGGTGTCACCCCTTGTGAGATGGTGTCACCCCCTGAGCGCACAGTTAAGTTCTGATTACCTTTTTTTTTTAGTCATTACCAAAAAATATAATAGAATACTAGTACTAAAGTGATGTTTTACATTTGGGTGTCACCCCTTGTGATGGTGTCACCCGGTGCGGTCCGCACCCCCCGCACCCCCCTAGTGACGCCACTGGATGTACATAGACATGATTTGTAATATAGTACTCTCAGTAATTAAAAGGAAATAAATTTTGTCGTTTCATTTCGGCTGTAAGATTCCGTTCACAGAACACACAGTATATATTCTGTGATTCCGTACGCCGCCAATAATTTAATTATGTTCAATTGATGAAACATATAATAAGGAGGTTAAGGTTAAACTCGAGTAGAAGAGGTAGGCCGAAAAGCGGAACCAAGCGGAACCTGGAATGGGCGGTTCGCATTTGTCGGACCTCTGTGCAGAAGTAAGAAATTTACTTTGTGCGCAGTCACCGCTCTGTTCATTTGTACTGATTTGTACATTACGGTACGCGTACAACTATACGGTAGCGCAGTCAACTACTGTGCAGCGGTCCGATCACGAGAGACCACCCAGCTTGGGGGTCATATTTTAACTCAACAAATTGTATTACAGACATACAGAGTTCACCCTCCTTATTAAATGCTTTATGGAATCCGGTAAACGTCATTCAGATTGAAAATTTGCTATATCTTTTACGTTCAGATTCCGGAATAAAACAGAATGGTATTTCATTCCGTTTGATTCTTTTCTCAATTACTGGGCTAGTACATAAATTAATTTATAAGGTAATATATACTTCACAGCGTATAAGGCGGGAGAAATATTAATGAAAATAAGTATACAATGAATGTAATCACAGTAATGAGTAATGATTAATCTCAAATTTTAAAATGAAGGTGCCTTTTCATGTGACGCTCGACGCTGCGTCAAATCTAGTCAAGTGACCGATTTTGAATTTTGGACTTTAGCTGTTAACTACTGTTTGACGTTTAAGTGTGAAACAACCAATAAATTACGTTCAGTTATTAAAAATTGATTTACATTTCATTATATACTATTTGTAAAGACGTAAACTCACAAAACAAACAAGATTACACAAAATATCAAAACTACTGTCATTAGGTGTCACGTGATTTCTAGCGTCAAGCAGTATGAGCTCAACCGTTAAGCTTTTTTCACTTGTCGTTGACCAATAGCAAGCATTCAAAATTCAAAATCAGTTACGTGACTAGATTTGACGCAGCGTCACATGAAAAGACACCTTGACGCACAATAATGTGATTGAAATTCAAATATGTATGTAGTCGTTTTTCAAAATACTTAACCGTTATTTTAGTTTTTAAATCTCTGTGGGTCCACAAGATGGCGGAAAATTTAAAAGCGGATATACCAGATATACGCGTATATTCGTTATATTTTATAAAATCTCCTAACGCGTTGGTGAAACCTGCCTAAAACGGAACGCGTCGTTCCGGTATTTTTTCTGTGTTCACAGGTTTCCGTCTTACAAAGAGCGTTGTTTTATAACAAAATATGTAATTCCGTTCCGAAATCTATTTTTCGTTTGTCCAGATTTTCTTTATATAGAGGGTCCGATTTAGGTAGGTTTCATTGCATAATATAAAAAATGTATGTTATTAAAAATAATTAGTTACTTACTTTTGTTAAGTCAAAATTTTGAACACTATTTACTGTGGGGCAAGTACCTGGGCCAGACACTTGCGCTGTACATAATATATTATTCTGATTAAAAAATATTATAACGACTGCAAAATAATTTAAAAATTGTACGAACATAGTTTTTTTATTATTATTTAACACGTATAATATACACAAGACACAACTAATATATATACTTATTAAAAAAGTTTAAATGTAAAGTTGGATATATGTATTTATGTATATATACACGTTTAGTACGTGCGTTGACATATTAAAGAACTTATTTGAATCATAATGTTAATAAAATATAGTAAAATAAATATTTTTTATTACTGATATTAAGTTATGAATTAATGAACTGAATAAATCCAGTACAGTGATACCTATAGAAATATCATATCATAAAATAAAGATTGAATTGCAATAATAAAAAAAATTACAGTAACACTTTATATTATTATACCTTACAAAAATGTTTAGAAGCACTGCGATAAATCAAATAACGTCCGTCCCGGGCAAATGTATTCACGTCATCTATGACTATGATGCAAGCTTCATAGGGTGTTTCGGGCGTTTCGGGTGTTTCCAGAAAAAATATGATAACGTGAATTTTGAATACATTCTATATGGGATTTTAGAAATATTTAATTTAGCTATAATTACATTAAATTTGAATGTATCATCCTACATATTCGTGTATTTATTGATTTTAAATAACAATATATATAATTAATATTTTTTATTTTAATAAGCTAGCCAAGCTAGCAATTTAACATTGAAAAAATTTAAATCAATTTGTATAAAAATGTAGTTTAGGAACGTAACGAATATTTGAATGATTTGAATTAAATAGAACTGATTTAACCGTTTTGAGTTTCCCACTAAAATGAGTCCCTATACATAAACAGTTAATCTGTGTTCCGTCAGATGTCATGTCATATATTTGTGTTGTGAACATAACCTGGTAGTAGAAAGAAAAGTGCTATTTTGTGATCGCATCGTTAATATTTTACAAATGTGAATGTGTACGTTAATAAATACAATCAAAAGTTAACAACGTTGTGTACATGTAAATGTTTATAACTAAGGGATAAATAGATGTGGACATCGACCTAAATATGAACTTGGTAAATATCATAATGTAAAATAAGACGCCATTATGAATACTCCAAATGATAAGGTCAGAAGGAGTACTTTTAATTAATTTTATTTGTTTGAGCAAGTAAAAAACAACTTGATACTAATACAAATCATCGATGTTGATATGTTTAAATAATTCGTTACATATTTATTGTTTATTTTTTTATGCATCAATGTTGAATGACTCACTGAGAGGTCAATTTAGCTACATCTGGCTGAAATGACCAATTTCGTTATTAAACAGAGCATCTATACTTACTAAAAATGCTTTTTGTTTTTATTACAGTATTGACAATGCTATGGAGCCAACAAGTAAATGTAAGTATTTATTGTGTGTTATGAAATTATGTTAATAACATGTCAAATGATTCTTGTAGCAAACAAATGGTTTCCGAGTAGTGTTAAATATATCAGGAACCAATCGTTGACCTTAGAGAATTTCCAAAATGAGTGTCGAAGATTCATCATTTGCAATAGAAGACCGGAGAGGGCCCATAATTTAGTTAGAAATTTGAATCAACGATTACTGTAAGTAAATTTTTAAATGAATTATTGTGTACATTCATTGTTTATGTATCAATGTAGATATATTTGTTTAAATAGTTCCTGACTAAAATGTAGGTTCTATTTATGAAAAGCGAGTTGTATACATATACATAGTAGTGTATAAATATTTATAATATTTATACAGTAGAGTACTGCGGGTATTATACAGGAACTTGAACTGAAAATAAAATTTTAATTAATACGGAGTACATAGGTGGCCGCTGTCAGAAATGTCAAAAATCACGTATATAGTTATTCAAAATAGAGTTGATGCTCTGATAATATACACGTTAACTGTTAACTTGGTTAGGGCAATCTATTGGGGTGAAATCAGGTTGGTAAGTTTCTGTTAAAAACGGGGATTCAATCTCCGCTGCAACGAACTGTTATTAAATAAAAATATCAAATAACATAAAAACGTAAAATGGTAAAAATGTTCAACTCGCGCATGCGTGTCAATTCTATTCTGAATATGGTTTTTGATCATTTTGACAGCGGCCACCCATGTACTCAATATTAAACAAAAATTTTATATAAATACACCAAATCGACTGGCGTAAACCTGTTCAATTCACTATGACAGTTATTTTTATAAAATTATATGCAGGAACAATAAAAAAAAAAGTGGATTGCTCTATACTATAGTATCATATGACAGTATAAAAGTTTTTTGTGGGGGTTCCAACTAGCTGTTTTTGACAGATATAAAAAAGTGTATACATGTACCTATGAAGAATAGAGACAGGAGTATAAACTATGTATCTCTGTAATATGTATCACAATATGACCCTCGAAGTGAGTGGTCTCTCGTGCTGGATCGCTGTGCAGTAGTTGACTGCACATCCGTATAGTTGTGTATGTACCGCAAGGAACAGAGTGGGGAGTGGTCCAAAAAATGCCCACTTCTAGTTCCATTTTTTCGACATACCCCCTCCACTCAAGTTTATACTCTTGTCTCTTATCTTCATGCATGTATCAAAATTAATAACTAACCAATAATTTTGAAGGCGAAGCTGGGGGTTATTTTAGTTCAAAACAGGGACTCAATCTTTGCTGTAATGAAATGTTGTTTCTAAATACTAGACACTTGACCCACATTGTCACAATATCAGTACATGTGTACATTTACAAGTTTGTACCCTTTTTTTTATATTCTATTAATTACAAATTGAAAACTAGAATCAATTTGGTTGAATTGAACCGGTTATCAAATCATATTGATTTCAAAATACAGTAAAATCTAATTATTGTCCGCATCGCTATTGTCCGTTCATTGTTATTATTTAATTGCTTACCACTTTCTGATTTTTTGTCGACCTAATCTGCAAGTTCTATTCTTTATATAGAAGTGATAGTTTGTAATCTACGTAATAACCGACCTCACAATAATAAAATCTGCTGTCAAAGCACACGTCTCATTTTTATATGTATTCTGCACATATGTATACGTATGAAATCTATCCACGCGAGGGAATAAAATTCGGAGTGAGAAAAAAATGCAGGGAGACATTATTGAGGTATGGTTGACCCGACCAGCGGACAATAATACTGTATTGAAATGAAATAAGAATCTGGACAGCAACTAAAATTTCAAATTATGAACCAAGTTATGGTTTGAGTCCCTTGTATTATTTTTGGCAAATATTGTATAAATGGGCAGCACTATAATTTAATTACAATCGAAACCGGTTATAATGACATCAATTAATACAACATATCGGTTTTAACGACTCAAAATAAAAGTCCTGCTTTTACAACCTAATAGGACTGGTCCCCTCGATGCCATTATAACTGATTTCAACTGTATACTTAAAAAGCTACCATTTTTTTTTGTAAATGCTGTTTTTACAAACGTTAAAATAATAAAAATCATATTTCTTGGTATTTTATAATAGGTGTTGTTAACAATTATTTAAACATAGTGCTTGTACATTTTTAATAATTTTCACTTACTTCTCTAGCAGCGGTTGAAGTTTCTTTGAAAAAATGAAACTACAGGATGAAATTGAAAAAATGAATGCTTATTTTTTATATTTAATTATTTATATTAATCCAAGTTGATTTTTTTCATAAATATTTTAGAAATATGCGTAATTCATACTTTGTTATCAGAATTAATTAATAATTAAAATTTAAAATATCTATATCAAGAAAAAGCAAGAAAGAAGAATGAAGATATTTAGAAGAATGAAGAAAGAAGATTTTCAAAAACATTTTTTTCTAATTAAAAATCATAATTTTTTTACGTAAATTGCATATTTCATATAATTTTTCCTTACAATTTCAATATTTTTAATAAATTAATAATTACAAAATATTTTGAAACGCCGTTAGTTTACTTCATTTTGAAGATGTCATTAATAATTCGGTATATATTTTTGAGAAGAATATGAATAACAACAATAAATGCATTACAGAAATATAGAACAAGAAATTCAAGAAGGACTAGTGCAACCAACACAAGCAGTAAAAGATGCAGCGCTTGATCAGATACATCAGTTACTTGCTGATATTAATGAGCAATTTGAAAAAGAGGTAATATTTATTGTAATTCTCTATACCAGTGGTGTCAAACCCATGAACCTAATTCAGTCTAAAAGGTCTGCTGACTGCAGCTCCCTTTTCCGTCATTAAAATTTTTCTTACAGATAAAAACAAGAAAATTTTCAATGAGCAAAAAAACATTTTATGTATATTCAAAATAACATTTAAATTTGACATTTATAATTTACATTAAAAAAATAACATTCGGCATCTTTTGCGAGAAACTATTTATATTTCTATAATTTGCATTGTTTAAAACTTTTATATCATTTTTAGGGTTCCGTAGAAAACTAGGAACCCTTATAGTTTCTCCATGTCCGTCCGTCCGTCTTCAAAAATTTTGAGATAATAAGATGAAATTTGGTATACGGCCGTAGATTGATGACCCAAAAACAGAAATGATAAGATTTTTGAAAATAAAAATTTTTTAGACCCCCCTTTCATAAAATGAAAAGTGTTTTCAAAAAAAAAAATTCACCTACACCATTGAGTGGGGTGTCGTTAGAAAGGTCTCCTAAAATGCAACAAAAAATGTAACAGAAATTTTTAATTTTAACCCTTCGATCACGATGTATTTTCTCTCCAAAGTCATTAAAAAAGCGTCCCCCCCCTCTATTTTCTAAACTATCAATTTAAAAAATCTGAAAAAATTTCAGAACGTAGATTTTAATTAGTACTTTCACTGAAAATTATAACGAACATTGTCAAAAATATTTTGGACCCCCCTTTCATAGACTGAAAATTGAACTTACATATTTTTCCCCACTTACCCTATTGAGTGGGGTGTCATTTAATAGGTCTCATAAAATGCAATAAAAAACGTCAAATAACTTTTTGATTTTAACCCTTCAGTCGCGATATATTTGCTTTTTAATGTCACTGTCAGAGCGTCCCCCCCCCTCTATTTTCTAAACTATTGATTCAAAAAATCTGAAAAAAATTCAGAATGTAGCTTTTAATTAGTACTTTCACTGAAAATTATAACGAACATTGTCAAAAATATTTTGGACCCCCTTTTCATAGATTGAAAAGTGAACTCACATTTTTTTCATTTACCCCATTGAGTGGGGTGTCATTTGATAGGTCTCCTAAAATGCAATAATAAAAGTCAAATAACTTTTTGATTTTAACCCTTCAGTCACGAAAATTTTGAAAAATACTTTTTATAAATCATAGTGAGAATGACTACGGAACCCTATCATGTGCGTGCCCAACACGCACTTGCCCGTTTTATTATATTCCATATTATTTTAATAAAATAATCAACAGCAATTTTCGGATTACAAACTGCATTCTAGGATAGAACGGGCTGCGTGTTTGACACCACTGCTTTGTACCATAATTACTTGAATTTAACAGGCAGTCTATTAATTTGTGCTTTGGCACTTCATGTTTAGATCGTATGAAAGAAATGTTTTTTTGTACTGAATTTATGTTGATAGTTTAAAGTGGACACTAACAAGGTGATAAAATGTAAGGTTATTATACTTTACTACTTAACTCGAGATTGGTCGCGCATTTAAATTCTTAAACAGTTGCAGTGTGGTCATTTTGACTGGATAAAATATTCTATTGTAAAAATTTGGTAGAATCTTAAATGTACGCGATCGTGTATGAAAGTAAATCAATAACTTTTGCATCTCCTTATTTCATGTGCTTCTTATTAAAATTGTTCCAATTTATCGTACACTCTATACATATATGTGCAATATGTGTCACGAGTGTGACTTATTGTGCGTGAGTATAATAATTTAATTAATTAATTTACTATTATTTGTTTACTTACAATAAGACCTAATATCAACTATAAAATTGTTGGCATCGTTGGTTGAGCGCAACTTACATTCATGAGCTAATGCCAATCATTTGCCACCAACAACGTATCCTTCACTCATTATCAGTCAGTCTGTAACGTATTCGCGGTTGATACAGTTACTTTATTTATTCTCATTGTTGATATAAATTTTTTTGTTTGACATGAGAATAGTGACTGAAAATAAAGACTCATTTGACACTTACCAAGTATTTAGGCCTATACTTCAATTAATTTTGCAAACTAATTGCAAATAGTAAAGGCATTGAGAATTCCTTTCCTCCAAATTTTATGTTGATTTTGAAGAGGTAGATACAATTAAGGACTAATTTTTATTTTGAAGTGAAAATATTTATTTGCACGGTAGGAAGGGAAATTTGTCTGCACAGTGGTATGATATTAGGAAATATGTTACAAGTTTAAAATATTCAATCCGTATTGGTTAGTTTCAGTTTATTGAGTAGCAACACTAGCAACTGATGTCACGCATACTCTTGTGACTTTGAATGAGTGTTTTGGCAGGAAATTTTTCATTTGAATAGAAAAAGATTATTTTTAGCGTTTTCCAGCATTATTTTGGAAAAAGAAACAAAAAAAAGAGTCTTTTATATACATACATACAATTTACAATATATTTTAAAATTTAGTCCAAATACCTATAATAATAAATGTTTGCAAAAGTATATATCTAACGTATATAACAATATTATAATGCGGGCAATGTCATACTCCATTTTCAACTTCCATTATCTCAGTAACAGCATAAACTATATAAAATCCGTTTTCAGATTAAATTGTATATTTATCACTGATCATTTTACATCACAGCACGAGTGCCTAGCACTAAATTTTTTTACTAATATCTCTTTTTACACAGTAGATACGTTTCAACGAATAGCAAAACCGTGTAAAAAAAATAGTCAAATCGAAGATTCTATATTATGTTTTTCATAAATTTTTTTTTTAATTTTTTTTTTGGTATTTGTCCTTCTTTGTGGATGGTATTATTTCAAATTTGTGTAAAAAAGACCGTATAAAAAAAAAGTTGGGTGTAATAGAATGAACCTAAGAAATTCTATTTTGATAACTGCTATGCTGATTTGTTTGACATAATAATAGTCACAACAGTATTTCCTCTTTGAAATACATTTTGGTACTAATTAGCTTATGCGTGATATTGAAATTTTGTATTAATATTTGTAATTATTCTATGGCTATTGTATGGTTGTCTGCAGTCATTACTAACCACAAGTAATCACTAAAAGTGGGTCGCGTATGATCAATTCTCAAATATGCGATTCATCTGAGTTAGGTTTAAGATTATATTATCTTCATTGTTTACCACATATTTAACTGAAAATGTAGTAAAACTGCCCACCTTTTTATACAACCCCTTCCATAAAATGACCAGTTAATATAATTCGACATCCAAACACTTCTATGACATTTTTGTCTTATTGAATGACTTAAAAAGGTCATTTGAACTTACTGAAAAAAAAATATATATACATATACGGTAGAAAACGGTTATAACGACATCGATTAATTCGACGTATCGGTTTTAACGACGCAAAATAAAAGTCTAACTGAATTCCATATAATTGTATTTTACCTGTTATTACGACTATCCGCTTTTTACGACCAATATGACCGGTCCCTTCGATGTCGTTATAACCGGTTTCTACAGTATATATATTTTTACCCCCCCCCCCAACAATTTCCAGTATTCTGGCCTGTGATAGAATGTAAAGGCACTGTTGTGAGCCATGACATGATTATTTTATTTTCGAGTGCAAAGGGTTAATGATAGATAAAAATGAATGTAAATAAATTTTAAATGAGTAGGTACATTTTAATATATTAACACATGAAAAACGGGGGCAACCTTTTGCAAAATATGTCCGTTTTGAAACTAATTAGATTAAAACATTAGACTTTCACAAGGAGACTGCGAAGAACTGTGAATATAACATATGGTACATTTATTATTATTACAAAAAAATTAAAGGGCCATGGGTTATCATTTTGATTTGCAAGGGAGACGCGACAAAATTTTAAGAAGAACTGCTGTACAAGATAGTGTAAAATTATTTAACTATGTGTTTTGAAGTAGTGTTACAAAGAACTAGGTTAAAATTTTATCAAAATTAACTAAATTTATTTGCAGTTGCTGGAAACGGATAGATTACATGCTGAGTTGATGACAGATGCATTGGCGACTGCCGTCCAGCTCGAGCTGAGGTTTAACTCAGCTCGAGATAAAATGACGGAAGTCGCCAAACGAGCTCTTGTCTATCTGCACATCATGCTTGCTGGCAGGCCGAGACATATGATGACTACTCTGCTCAAAATCAAACTACCACCTAAGAGTGACAGAGAAGGGCACATAATTTATCATATATTTAAGTAAGTTTTCAGTTTTAAATTAAAAATCAATGTGCATTTGTAATTTATTTTTTCATATTATTTCCAGAAAAATTCTATGGAATATAAAGGCATATGATTATGAAGCTGAATTATTTACCGTTGCTGCACTAGCATACAAGCGATGGTTAAATTTAACTAAAGTTTTGATAAACCTTAACATCAGAGAAGAAAGCAAGAAACACTGGAGGGAGGTGTGCGATGAAATATATAATAGAGCCTTCACTCAGTTACCGTTGCTCAGTAATAATATTGCTGATTTAAGGTATTCATAAATTTTTATTTCTACCTGGTTTCAAAGAAATTTGGAGTGATTGCAAATACAGTAGGGTCTCTTTTTACGTGGTAGATACGTTCCACAACAAACCGCATATAAAAAAATCACACAAAAAAAATACATTGCTTACATTGTAAAATTAGGGATACATTTCTTAATTTTCTAAAACCAAATCATTCGATTTAAATAGGCCAAAAATCACAAAAATAAGTTGCCAAGTAAATGCACAGTGCTTCCTCATGCTAAATTCACAGTTAATTATCAAACAATTTTAATAAACAACTACTGTATATCCAATACTTCTTATGTTATTTTGATGTAAAAAATCCAGAAATCAATATATTAGTTTTTGAGATAACCGGTTAGTGTCCTGAGCTGACAGACAGATGCACAGACTATTATAATTTTAGTATGTTTGTAATCAGGACAACCTACTCTTTCAAATTCCAGTAAAAGAAAATATCGATTTGTATTCATAAATCAGTTTTTTTTAACCTATTTCTGGTAGAACTGGAAGTCAGATTGAAACGAAATATTAGAACTTATAATTTCTGATGTTATAGGGTCAACTGGGGTAAAAGTGAAACAAAATACAAATCTCATTTTTTTTGGCAGTTAACGATACAAATTCCTATTTTAATTTTTTCTACTAGATGTGCCTATGAATAACCCTTTCAAATACCTTCGTCATTTGAACTGTACCATACAATACAGATTTAAAAAATGAAAAATGTGTGTTTCATTTTTAACCTCTAATTTGGGAAAAAGTGAAACAGGTAAGGGTAAAAATGAAACAGGCTTCTAACTTTCATATAATGCGTTATATTTATATTTGTTGGGTAAAAATGAAATAAGTGGGAAAAACTGCATAGGAAACATGTGTCGCACCTTGCTAGGTTATAAATGTCTAACCAGCAGGTAATGAAATATATTTAAAGGTTATGGAAATTACAATAAAACTTAGAATATGCTTGCGAATAATGTATTTTTTTAAAAAGAATATCCGTTCTTGCTAATATATCACATACAATGTGTACTCTTAATATCATCCTAAATACATCTGCAAAGTTTGAAAAATATCAGATAAATATTTAAACCAAAAATGATTTTTTTTTTAAATAATGGGGTAAAAGTGAAACATTTTTTTGTGCTCTTTTAACTGTTTTTAATCTCTTGCATTGCATAAAAAACATCGATTTTCAAAACATACAAATTGTTCCATAGACCCCTGATGTACTATTGACTATTGACCCCTTTCAAACTTCCATAGGACGGGAATTCCGGTACACCCTTATTTAGGACCTTTTTAACGTAATTTCGTGGCATTTTGAAGACTGCAACCAAAATGATGCATCCACTCTGAAATCTGCACTCAAACTGACTTTAACTGTAACATGTGTGACTTGTCCAGACTTGCAAAAACTGGTTCAGATTATCCCCGGCTGTGTTTCATATTTTCCCATATTTCTGTTTCACTTTTTCCCGAATTTTTAAATCTTAATTAGATGGAACATACTTATCGAAAAATTAAAAGAAAAACTACAAAGGCAACTTTGATTTATTTTCTTTGTGGCATATCAATGTGAAATTTGTAACTTTATTTTATACCTGAGTTATGCAGAAAGTAATGTGCAAAGAATTAAAATTTAATTCACACGTTTTCCCATCGTCTAACAGAAAAGTCTGTAGGGGGGACATATCACTTACTAGGCGATTTATATTTTCAGATTGCTTTAACAAATCTTTAAAGATCATGTCAGTTTTTATAATTCTTCTGTAAAGAAATTAGTTTTTTAGTTAGAAGCTTGTTTCACTTTTATCCCTTTTTTTTCGTGTTTCATATTTACCCCAGTTGACCCTAGTTAGGATTTTTATTATAACTAATAAGGAATTTTTTTTTAATAAATAAGTAATAATAACTATTTAATTCCACAGGTACCAGAGATGCTTTAGTCCTAAGTTAAATTTTCCTGTAAAAGATGTAAGGAAGGTTATAATGAAAGCAAGTTATCCTGTTTCACAAGTTTATGAACTGATAATGAAAATAAACTTTAAGGAGAACCGGTTTATAAATAACAAATTAAAACAGAATACCATATCCACAGTAAGTATTTATTTACATTAAATTAACTCATATAATACCAGTACTATAGCAATAAGATTGTAATAATATTTGTCTTTTTTAGACACAGGACGTCCACGCTAAAGTACCGAGGCCGGCTTCAGTTACAACCGAAGTGATTCTTGTTTCTGACGATGAAGAAGTTGTTATTGTAGATGATGTACCTGAGATTTTGGATTTAACAAGACATAGTGATAGTGAAATAAGTGATAAATTAAGTGCGCTGCCACCCATGACTGTAAATTCATGTAAATCAAGTAACAGTGTTAGTAAATCCACTCAGGAGCAAATGTGTAGTGTTGATAGTGCAGCAAGATTGTTGAACATTTCAAATGTTAGCATAGAAAACAAAACTGTGGTAAAAACATTGAAAAGTTTTGAAGAAGATTGTGCTAAGAAAAGAAGATTGTCGTTAAAAGAAACTACCAATCATGATAATGAAGAAGAGTTAATTAATGATAATCTAGTGAATACTAAAGACCAAAATGTAGATGTTGTGGTTTTAGATAATTCTTTAGAACAAAATGCCACTTGTAATAAAGAAGAAGTTATAAATATTACTACAGAAATATTTGAACATGGAAGAACAGAAGAACAGTTGTTAAATATTTCATTAGAAGAAAAAAGCTTTAAATGTGAGAAAATTCTTACTAATGCAGACATTCTTAAAGATGAAAAACAGAAAATTGTATCAGAAAAATCTAGAAGTGATACTACAGAAATATTTGAATGTGAAAGAACTGAAGAACAGTTTTTAAATTTTTCATTAGAAGAAACTAACTGTAATAGTGAGAAAATTTGTAGTAAAACAGAAAACATAGATGTTCTTAGAGAAGAAGAACAGAAAATTGTATCAGACAAATCTATAAGTGATACTACTGAAGTATTTGAACATAAAAGAACTGAAGAACAGTTGTTAAATATTTCGATAGAAGAAACGAACTGTAATAGTGAGAAAATTCTTAGTAATACAGAAAACATAGATGTTCGTAGACAAGAAGAAGAGAAAATTGTATCAGAAGAATCAAAAAGTAACACTACAGAAATATTTGAACATAAAAGAACAGAAGAACAGTTCTTAAATATTTTGTTAAAAAACGATAACGGTGAGAAAAATCATAGTAACGATAAAGGAAAGAATATATCAGAAAAAACAATTTCTGTTGAAAAAGAAGGTTTAAATCATCAAAATATTCAGAAGAGACTACCTAGTATTTCTTCAAATATAGATGAAGATAAAAAATCATGTTCAACTAAAAAATTGAAAGATTTAGATTATAAAAGAGAACAAAGATTATTTAATATTGAAAAAAGAAATGAAACCAGTTTATTTGATTCTTCAAAAGAAAATAAAGAATATTACAATGAAAGAATGTCACACGATTCTTTACAAGAAAGATTACAGAAAAATAACGAAGATGAGAGTGAACATTGTAATCACAAAATAAACAGTTACAATGAAGAAAATAATTCACGGTTATCTGAATCATTAACTGTTTATAAAAAAATTAATATATCTAAAGATTCTTCTGAGGAATTAGGAGATCACAATAATGAAAGATTATTAAAAGATTCAGAAAGCACAGATAGATTATTTGCTGGTTTGGAAAAAATAACAGATTGTAACAATATAATAGACACATCAATAGAAAATGTGACACCTCAAAGTTTTTCAAGTAATTTGTCAGAAAATATCCAAAATGAGTTTTCTAAGAATTGTCAGTTTCATACAACAGATCGCGATATGCTTTTTAAATATATGGATTCGATTTCAGAAGAACTGCAGACAAATGTACGTGTACTTAAAAATTCTAATTTATGTCAGGCTGCTAACAACATAAATAATACAAACATAAAAGTTGACTCTAAACAGCAGATAGATCATTTAATTGTTGAAGAACTTACAAAAAATGATACTGATGATGTTTCAAATGAAACTGATTATGACAATGACCCAAATATACTTCAGATAGAACAACAGAATACAGAACAATCAGATACTATTGGTGGATGTGATGCTGAACTATCATTACAAAAAAATAATTTGCAAATAGAGTTTTTAAGTAAAACTAGCTCTATTGCATCACAGCAACCAAATGTTGTTAACGTTGAAAATGAAGAAAACAATTTAACTGTTGACAATGTAGAAGAATTACCTGAAAGTGTTACTGCGGTTGAATTAAATGAAATTAAATGTAATACAAGTACATCACAGGACGAATGTTCGAATGAACAACTTACATATAATATTGAATGTGATTCAACAAATAATTCAGATATAATGAAATATGTTGTATCTGAGCAAATTAATGTTAATGTTGATAGCAATTCTGATATTAATGTTAAAAATAAATCTGATATTTTTACATCGAAGAAAATAAATGAAGGTAGTTTTCAAGAATATCTTCACAAACACAGATTATCAAGTGAAGAGAAATATAAAAATGATGAAAATGTAGTTACAGAGATAACTGATTCTAATGAAAGAATTGATATTGTGTACAGTGAAATACTATCTACTTTTCAAGAAACACAAGAAAATGCTGTAACCAGACAAAATGAAACTTTATTATCAGTTATAGAAGAAGAAGTTATTACAATTGAAGTTCCAGAAGAAAATAACGAAGTAGAAATTACAACTCATTTTGAATGTCCAGAAGATAATGATGATGTATCTTCAAATGAAAATACAAATGATTTTGTCAGTATAGTTGAAGAATCAAATGTTGAAAGTACATCAGAAATGTGTATAGAGAACTGTAACCAAATGGAAGAATTAATTGAAATCATGAAAAATATTTCAATAAAAGATGTTTATAATGATTTAATACATTCGGAATGTATTGTTGAAAATTTGAATGAAAATAATGAAAATGTCAATGCAATTGATGTAGAGCAGTATGAAAAAAGTAATGTATTGAATATTGATAAAAATGAAGGAAATACAGATGATTTAAAAATAGAAACGAAAGATGAAAACTCATGGAAAGATAATATACCAGAAATAATACAAGATACAAGAAGAAATGTAACAACAGAAGTCACAGCTATATCTGAAGAAGTGGAAGAAAAGTCAGTGGACAAAAACAGTTGCCATTTCGTAACAAATACAATTATAACAGAACAAGAAAAAACTAGTGATGACAATGAGAAAAATAAGATAATAGAAGAAAGATTAAATTCAGAAGAAATATTCAAAACTAAGGATGATTGTGAAATTAAAGAAAATGTTAACATAACAGAAGGGCTACATGAATGTACTATTAATGAAAATTTAATGGAAGAATCGATAGAGGATAAAGGTGGAGGCAGAATGACGGAAGATTTAATAGAAACAAACACAGTTGAAATTTGTAGTACTAAAAATATAGAAGTAAAAAATACTGATGTAATAATAGTTAAGGAAAATATAGAAATTAATAACGACATAAAATCAATTGAAAACGGACGTTCATTTGGTAACTTTAAAAAAGAATCTGATTTTACAATAAACGATACTTCAGAAAAACAAAATAACATTTCTGAATCTATCAATGCAAATATTCTAATTGTGAATTTGACGAAAACATCACCGAGTAATCATACCGAATATTCCGAAAGTAATTCAAAAGTTTCTATGCATTCACAAATAAACTGTGATTCGTCACCAACGGAATCAGGGTATTTAAGTGATACAGATTGTCCGAGAATTATTTCAGATACTGAAAGATATGAAGATGAATTTAAAGAAACTGATAAATCTTATTCAGGTTGTATGTCAGAAACTTCAAACGACTTCAGTGTGAATAAAATATGTGGAGACACAGTTACAAAAAATGATTTTATGTTTGTTTTAGAGGAGAAAACATTAAACATATCCGATAAAAATAAAAATATTATTTGTAAAGGAAATAATTATTGTTTAAAACAGGAAAATTTAAACAAAGAATGTGAAGAAAAATCTTCAGATGTCAATACAATTTTAACTTACGATGCTCCAATAGATTTACATTGTTCAACTGTTGAGGAAACTGTTACAACTGGTAATTCTATAGTGCATGATAATGATAATCTATATAAAAGTAATATTCTTTGTGACGAAAATCCTGTAAGTTCAATTGAAAAAGTCAAAAATGATGAAAATGTACATATTGTCAACAATGAAGACAACATTACTAAATTATCTGAAGATAATAATTTAGGTGAATTAAAAGATGATAATATGAAATCTAAAGTCGTGCATTTATTAGAAGATAGTTGTATTATTTCATCTAATAAAAAAGAGGATAAGTTATATTCAAATGAAAAATTATCCTCAACAACTGATAAGAAAAAAATTCCTAATGATAAACCAGAAAATAGTTTAAAAATCATACCAGAATTAAAATCAGAAAATAGTCTGGATATTCTTGCAAGTTGTGCAATAAAATGTATAGAAAAAAATCAAGATTCATTTAGTTGTGAAAGTTTTAATGAAACTCATGTTTGTATACAAGAAAATCAAACTGAAATTGAAGATTTATTGAAATCTACTGAAAAGATTGTTGATAGTAAAGAAAATTGTTATCTAGAAACAAAGAATGATTTAACAATAAACTATAATGCAAAGAATTCATTAAAAACATTGGCCAGTAAAAAGTATTATGACGAAAGCAAATATTCAACAAATGAAAATGATACAGATAAAAAATTAAATCAAAATCAATCAAATTTAGAAGATAATTTAATGAACAATGACTACGTAATTAATTTAACTCCACCTTATTCACATACTGATGTAATGCAAAAACCGGTTCAAAACAGTCTCTTGGCAATGATGCCAATTCTTGGTGTGCAAACTCCTCCTGATGTTAGTGAAGATAATTATATTAATGAAAAGGAAACCATAATCATTGCAACTGATAAGTACGAATTAGTGTCAGATCCAGAAGATGGTGAAATAAATATTGACCAGAATAAAGTTAAAAGAAAAATAACATCTGAAAATGTAATAGATTTGAATTTAGATAAAAAGAATAATTGTTTATCAGAAGTTACAGTCAAATCCGAAGAAATAAGAAATAAGAAACATAAAAGCCATGATCGAGGTGATAAACATGAGAGGATTTCTAGAAAGAACGAAATCAAAGTTACTAGAGCTAATGTAATCTTATCTAAATTGGATGTTTCTAAAAAAGAAAATAATAAAGAAATGGAAAATAAACACACAACAAAAACAATTAATAATAAAAAACCACATAAAGAAAATAACATACATCAAATTAAAGAAAATAAAAATTCATCAACTAGTAAGTTACAGTATAGTGAAACTATTTCAGAAAACTTAAATAGTGCTATGAATAATGCAACTAAATCATGTAAAGATTTCAACAAGTTAGAAAATAAAAACATGTTTGATACAAAAAGTGCCGCCTGTGTAGAAAAAGCAAAAACATCAAATAAACATATAAACTCAAAACTAACATCAGAAAAGGTTTCAAAATATCAAGATACAGAAAAGAAAATACAAAAAGCAGAAGAACTTTTAATTGATACTAAATTAAACTCAAAACTCACTAAAGATAAATCAGAAAATTATTATCTTGAGAAGAAAAAAGAAAATGTGAAGTTATCTAAAACAGTTGAATCACTAAAAATAGAACCAGTAGAAATAATAAATGTAGATAAATATTCTCAATCTAAAGAAAAATATGAAAAAACACATTTAAAACATTTTGAAAATAATAAAAAAAAATCAAATGTGGTTCAAGACAGTTTAAAAGAGTTAAGAAAACCAAAAAATCAATTAAAATATAAAAACATTGTAGAAAAAGATCCACTGAGTCTTTCTTCTGAAGAATCTGAAAAATATGATGAATGTAAAAATGTCAATGAAAATAAATGTATTTCAATACAAAACAAAGATTATTCAAAATATAGTACCAGAAAAATAAATTGTAAATCTAGCAAGAATACTAAAATAGAAGATAAAAAGTACTCTTTAAACTTATCATCAAATATAGAACGTTCAGTAAAATTAGAAAAGATAAATAAATCAGAGAAAAATCAAAGATTTAGAGAACCATATTTTATTGATCCTTCTAGACTTTCTTCTGATGACACTGGAGAATTTTCTGATAATGATAATATAAAACAAAAAAAATTACCTGTTATTAAAATAAAAGTTGGGAAGAATACTCGACGGATTATTTCTAAGTTTGATCGAAATTCAGATCACTTTGATAGTGATCACGAAAAGAAAAAAATTAAATATGAAAATGTGAAGAAAATACGTAAAAAGAAAAAGAAGAGATATCACAAAGATGCAGAATTAGAAAAAACAGAAAGTATTATAATTAATCATTTAGAAAAACTACGTAGAAAAGATAGAACTAGAAAATCCAATTTATTAACATTTGATGAACCTGAAGTAAAATCATTTTGTGTAAAAAATGAGCCGATTTCAATTAAAGAAGATACAATTAATAAAAAATTAAAAGACAACCTATCTGAAAACAATCAAACATTATCAAAATCAAATAAGAGCAATCTACAAAGTATAAAATCAAGTTCTGACAATGACATTAGAAAAAATACAAAGAAAAGTATCTACCTGGAAAAGTCTGTGGACATTTTAAAAACACAGATAACAAATCATGTAGAAAATCTTAAGAAACATAATAGCGAAGACAAAAGTACAGAAATCAAATTCAATTCAAAAAAAGCAAATGAAAAATATAATTCACTAGAAATATCTCAGAAATCCCTTTTTTCATATAAAGATGATAAAAATCTTGTTGAAGATAGTAAAACTATTACTTCTAAAATTGTAGAAACTAAAAAAGATTCAGATAATCAATTAGTTTCAGAAAGCAATGAGGTTAGTAAGAATACAATAGAAACCAAATGTGAAATATCTATTAATACTAAAAAACAAGATAAAGTTTTGAAGAATAGCAGTGAAACTTATACAGACCAATGTTTGGAAGAAGTTAAAAAAATTAAACCAGTGAAATTAACATTAGATGTTAGTAACAATAAACTAGATATCTCCAAGAAAAATAAAGATACGAGACAAGTTGAGTTAAATAATTTAAAATTAAATGAAGATAGTAATGAAAGTTCACGTAAAAACAAAAAATACGATACTCAAGATAATGCAGAAAAGAAAGAAGTATTGAAAGATAATTTAGAACCCTGTAAAACTATAGAAATAATCCAAGAACTTTTAAATGATGGAAATCCAATGAAAAATGATAATGAATTAATTTGTCTTAAAAATGAAAACATAGAGATTTTAAAAACTGAACATGATAAAAGATCACATTCAAAAAGAAGAAAAGAAACTAAAAATATTGATAAAATTGACAAATTGAAAAAATCGAAGGAATCTGCTGAAAAATTAGGATTGTGTGCTGAATTTTCTGAAGATATAAATTCAAAGTTGAGTGATATAACACCTGTACAAGAAATAAAACCATGTTCTTACATAAAGGAGACTTCTGACAATTTAGAATCAAATATAACAAATTTAAGTTCTGATTTCAATAACGGTAATAGTTCCGATGTACTAATTGATAAGAAGCAGTCAAGTGTTTTAGAAAAAAATAATGAGCTTGATGTAAAAAATGAATTGATTTCATGTAAAGAAGATACAATTATTACAAAGCTAAAAGAAACCCAGTTGGCAAGTCAAACTTTAATTAAATCAAATAAGAATCAACAGCAAATTATAAAATCTAATGATATTGGAAAGAATTCAAAGAAAAATGAACTTCCGGAAGAGTTTGTTAGTAAAGAAATATTAATTACAGATATAAAATTGTCAACAGATCATGTAGAAAGTCTTAAGTCACATAACGATAAAGATGTAGAACAATGTATAGATAACAAATACTGTTCAAAGGAAGAAAATGAAAAATATAATTCACCAGAAGTATCTCAGAAATCTATTTTGTATAAAGATGATCAAAATATTCTTGAAAATAGCAAAACTTTTACTGCTCATATAGATTATTCAAAAGAACATTTAGAAAACCTATTTGTTTCAGAAAATAATGAGAATAAAATCATAGCTAATTGTGAAATACCTAATGATACCAAAAAACAAGATAATATATTGATAAACAACCCTGAAATTTATACAAATAAATGTTTAGAAAAAGTTAAAAAAATAAATCCTATCAAATCAGAAGATGATAACGATAAACAGGAAATATCCAATAAAAATAAAGATTTAAGACAAATTGAATTAAATAATTTAAATCTTATTGAAACGAGTAATGACAGTACATGTAAAAACAAAAAATATGATATTCAAGATAATGCAGAAAGGAAAGAAGATTTGAATGTTAAATCTGACTTTTACAAAAATATAGAAACAATTCAAGAACTTTTGAATGATGAAAATCTTTTGAAAAACGATGATTTAATTTCTTTAAAAAATAAAAACGTAGAAGTTTTAAGAACTGAACACGACAAGAAAACTGATTTGAAAAAAATAAAAGAAACTGAAATTATTGATCAACTGAAAAAATGTAAGAAATCCAATGAAGATAGTATTATTAAAACACCTATAGAAAGTAAATTTAAACCATTTTTTTCTATAAATGATACTTCTGACAACATAGAACCAAATGTGATAAATTTAAATTCTGATACCAATAAAGTTAATAGTTCTGATTTATCCATTGATAATAAACAGTCAAGTATTACATTAGAAAAAAATAAGGAGTTTGAAAATGAAATGAAAGAAAAATTGAACAAAAATAATTCATTGGAAAATAAAGAAGAAAATATATCTTTGGAATCAAGAAACATTCAACAAATTTATAATGTTTGCACTAATTTGGAAGTAAAAGGAAAAAGAAAATCATCAGTTTCAATTGAAAACACAAATGTTAAACGTATAAAGTATGAACACATTACCAAAACAGCAAAAACAAATAAACCGGGTTATGAAAGTACTGTGAATAATATTACTATAAATTCAAATACTTGTCTTTCAATGCCTATTTTAGATGATGATTTTACAATAGATAGTAATACAAGTCAGTGTTCAAATGCATTACAAAATCATGAAAATTCAAATATAACAAGTAATGAAAATATATTTGAAACTGTACCATCAAAGCAAAGTAAAAAATCTAAATCCAAGACTCCTAAAACTTACGAAGTAAGAAGTAAAAAACAGTTGAAAAAAGAAATAAATGAAAGTAATACCGATTGTAATTCTGGTGAACAAATTGGTAAAAGAAGAAAAACTTCTTTTGATCCTACTAATAGTAAAGAACTAACATCCAATCCAAATGTTGAGAAATTGGAATCAGTAGAAAGCATAAATGCAAACGTCAATCAAGAGGAGATATCTATTGAAATTGATTCAAAAAATGATTCATTGGAAAATATACCTCTAGAATTAAACTCAGACATAATAACAAAATACATAATAAAAAATGAATCCAAGAACAGATATGATCCAGTTTGGGCATCTACAAGTAGTGAAATTCCAAATTATGATGGAGAACAGTAAGTTGAAATATATTTGTTTTACTATAATTACTATAAGTACATTTATTTTAGATTAACTAATGTTTCTGTTATTCCTTTTAGGAATATAAATATTTTTGAAGTAAATAATGCTTCTGAGGCTAATCAGTTATCTGAACAAAATGTTGAAGAGCACATTGGATATGAACCCTATGCTACTAACATCGATTATGAACTGGAATTAAATTTGGATGAAATTGTGGAGAAGAAGGTATGTATAATGTAAAATATTGATTAATTTACAAACAAAAATATTTTGTTGTTTTTCTCATTAAGAATTAATAAATATTTGTTTGTGGATTGGTTCTAAAGTTTTTAATTTATAAAATCATAATAGAAATGCATTATTTAGATTTTATTTTATTTTTAGAATGTAGTCAACATGCCAACTGACATAAGTTTTGTACTGCCGGAAGAAAATGAAACAGTATTATCAATGGACATGATGGAAGATATACAGAGTTCTGTTATAAATTATGATGTAAATCCAAAGACCATTACATTTGATGAAATGTTGAAAACAGATGAAGAATTTGATACAGGGTTTATTGCTGAAAACATTAACAAAACTATTCTAAACAATCATAAACAGAAATATAATTCTATTAGAGGTTTTTCTTCAGATAATATGATTAGATGACATAAACCCAAATCTTATTTACGTAACAGAAAATGTAAAGAACAAAAATCTAAAGATTCAACCGATAAATATTCAATTTATGAATTTGAATGAAACGTACCACTATCTAGAGAAATATGTTATTAAAGGATGGCCACAAGTCTGGAAAAGTCATGACATTTTGGAAAGGGCATGAAAATTATCTAACAGTTAAAGAATATTAAAATTTACATCAAACTATTATCATGCTAATTTTCTTAAAATAACAAAATACTATTTGCTACTTAATGGGAATGGAGAAAAGAATAAAAAAAATTTACTGCATAAGTCATGAATTTTCCAGACATTTGTGACTATTCTGTATTTACTAGGGACTCAAATTGGATTAATTAGTGTATGCTACCAAATTGATAACTGAAATTTAAATTGTTTGTTTCTGCAGTTTGAGTCCCTAGTATTTAAATTAAAAATCCACTTTTATGAAATACACTTTATTTGAAGTATAAATAAATGAAAAAAATGATACTTAATTAACCATATTAATTGAATTATTTATATTTTCTCATAATATTTCTCAGGAATTTGTATTTGCATTTTATGTATATATTGTAAACGCACGTTATTAATATTTAAAATAAAAAAATTTATTTAAATCTAAATATCATGTTGATGTATTAATTATACTAAATTTGTCATTTTAAAGGCAAAATTAATAAGGTTATTAAGTTACAACAATACATTATACATTTAATTCTGCATTGCTAACTTTTGTAAGGTTACTTGCTGTTTGTCGATATTTCATATTTAAAACTAGCACCAGCAGCATCTAGGTTTTCTACTACGCCTTTTTATCACACGATATTAGTTTTTTTCAAAAATGATTTTTCTTTAATCTTCTAATGTCAAATATAATTATTTATTTCCCTTTTTTTATTAATATTTTAATGGTAAAAAACATGCATGCCTTAAAAATTATTAAAAATATCTGGGGGGGGGGGGGGGGGGGGTATATGATGGATATGACTATATGAGTGTTATTAGCACATTTTTAAGATCTTTAATGATCAACCATTTTTTTAACTTCGTAAGTCATGTGAGTTGATGAATTTTGTAATGGTTTCATCTGATTTAATTTCATAACAGATAAAAGTGTATTATTTGATGTGATGAATATTCAAAGTATTTTATTTGTGTATAAACTTGTCAAATAATAATGCCTAGTTTCTAGCGTGAAATTAATTAAGATGATACTGTTATGAAATGGGTAAATTCACATAATTTATGAGTATTACACAATCAATGCCTTTATCTATCTACTTAATATTATTGTTATACTTATATTACACTCTTTCAAAAAAATTTCCTTAACATTTATTACAAGGAGTGAGTTTTTTTTCAATGTTTTGTTTGGGAACTTTCATATAGAAAAAAAAAAATAATAGATCAAATTATTTTTCACCAAAATATATAATATGTAGAAAATAACAGAAAAAATGAATCTATATTATTATAAATACGGTGCTGCAATGAATAAATACTATTATGTATATTAGCATTGAGACATTCCTCTTCATCAGTGCTTCTTAAACGTTGCGGCCCCCTTGCAGCTCATATTGATAACTCACGGCCCCCCTTTTTTTGTTTTTTTGAAACCCAGATGGGTTAAAAAAATTGTTTTGTTTTATTAATGAGATAATTTAAGCAAGTGCATATATGAATATTTAAACTTATTTATCGATAGTAAATTTATTTTTTATATTTACGGTTCTTCACGGTCCCCCTGTGGGAAGGCCACTGCTCTAACATCACATAATTTTTATATATGAATTAAAATTTAAGAGTGTATGAAAGTGGATTTTTGATTTTTATTATGTAAATCAAAAAAAACCTTAAATTTAAATTTTGACTGCAATTAATTTTGTCGATCCACAGTAAATTCAATAAAGCCGTTTAATAGTTAATGTGTTATTGTTATACAGAAAGTTTTGATGGATAAACAAATTATTTGTGTTTATAAGCATTGTTTGTTCTTTTATTAATAATGTATTGGCTATTAAATAGTGTTTTCTTCACTGCCTTTTTTATAATGTGGTTCACAATTATTTATGCATGATAGATTGAATTAAATTTAAAATATTGTGTTATGAAAGTGTGAACTTATAAATGAATGAGAACTGATGTGTTTTATTATTTACAATATTGATTAGAAAAGTGTTTATAGTGAAATTTGATTGCTTACAATTTTTAATATACACTAATGATAAATTTAAAGGATATTTGTTGTTTGTATGAAATTATTTAAAGGTATGTTAAAAACTTTGAAATCTGTGTTTGCTTAAATAATTAAACTGCAAAATGTAAATAATAAAACATGCGTATTAACACTTAAATTTGAGCTGAAAATACATGCTGCACTTTTGTAGGATGAATGGTAGATGACTATACTTTATTTCGGGTGCTGAAGTCATGAAATAAATAGTTTTTATTTTAGTTTATTTGATATATTCGTAATTTTTATATTTTATATGTACTAAAAAAATAATTATCAACGTAATTAATAATTTATTGATAAACTTTTGTTCAATAGATATATTGGTATATTAAGAAAAAATGCTCGAGACTATGTGCTCATATTTTTACTTAAATGAATTGTATAGAATTAATTATATATAATTATATTGTTATGTATAATTAATTGTTAATGAGTATAATAATGGTTTTAGATTATTTTTTAGCCCTTTTAGTAATTTTATGATATGTGTCTATGTATACATGTATCACCTTGTCTGTTAATTTTAGTCAAAATACTATTAAGAAAGCATTTGATATAGATTAAAAACGATCTCTCATAGTTTGTATTTTTTAAATGTTAATTCATTGAATTATTTATCGCATGACTAAGTACAATTTATTTTATAGATTTATAACAGTTTTTAAATATATTATATTCAGTGTTTGAATTGAATGTTTTATTAAGGTAAATGCTAATGGGATGTATTTGATTTTTAACAACGGCAGAAATGAATTCAAGTTGAGCACTGTTATACTTTTATTCATAACAGCAATAAAATAAAGGATTTTATGTTTAAGTCATTCTACAATGACATGACAATAAAGATGATTTCTTATGCATCTATAATACACAAATGGATACTCTTTCCTACTTTTATAAGTATTAAACCTGGGCAAATAACACAGCATTTAAACATCGCCGCATTGATTTTGAGAATTCATACCGTGTAAATGAATGAAGCTGATACATTAGCCAGCATCGGGTTTTAACACTGACTAAAGTGCCAGTCTTATTGAATTTCAAGTTGTTTCAATACTGTGAATTTGTCCAGGCTTTAAAATATTAAATTTCTTAGTTATTTTTATTGCTATGTCATTGTATTGTTATATTCTAATTATTTTTATTTATTTGTGTATACATAATATAATCATAGTAGACTATTGTTGATTAAAATAATTGTACAAATAATGTAACATATAGAATTGTATATTAAGTATATAAGTTGTATATATTTGTATATGATAAAATTGTAATAAAATATGTATATTATTTATTATTAAATTGTTTAATTTTATGATAAAGAATATAAAAATTAGTTATAAACATATAATATAATTAATAAGTTAATATTTTTATTTGTCTTGATTTTCCCTGAATAAGTTGTATTTTAACTTAGGAAAATGCTTATTATTGTTTTATAAATGTTGTCTACTTTTTGTCCATAACTACTGGAAGTGAAAAAGTCATGTAAAACGTTAAATAATTAAGATTTTTAAGTATTTTCGGATGAAAAAAATTTGATTTTTGGAGAGCAGAGTGAAACAAAACATTTTCACGAGTTGAAAAGAGAAACATTCTCCCTCATCAAAGCATATAAATATTTTAAATATCATATATCTAATACTCCCAAGGTTAGTACATAATACACAGGTTACCTAATCAGCTTGGGCACCCCAGAGCAGAGCCGGCCTTTGCAAGCTCGGGCCCCGGGCGAAATATTTTTTTGCCGCCCTCCCGACCTTTGAAGACCTTTTTTTTTGGTTGACTCGAATATATAGTTAATTTCTACCGTAAAAAATCTGATGAGCTTTTTTTTTTCGTTGTTGCATCTTTTCTTATTTTTTTTATGTTTTTCACTTCTTGCCGCCCCTGCTACCTTGGCGCTCCGGGCGGTTGCCCAGGATCGCCCCCCCCCCCCTAAAGCCGCCACTGCCCCAGATGACGTGTTACGAACCAAGGTATATAAAGACAAGTAGCCTCAACAGCTCATTGACCAATCAGCGATCGCGCGGGAATTGACGTCACCACGAAGACATATTCAAATGTTATAAATGTATAATAGAATATCAATTTTCAAAAAAATCCTTTATTTATTACTGTTTTCGTATTTTTGATATTTTAACAACACATCAAATGAAAGAAATACAAATTCGAAATTGCAAAATCATTAAAAGCTGTCAGAATCTTTATGTCTATGGTCAGAATCACAAAACGTGTTGCCATTTTAAAAATCATAAAAATGACGCTTCTCAAGGAGACCAAATTGTCTGAAACAGCTTCTTTATGATTTTGCAGTATCGAATTTGTACTTCTTTGATTGTATGTGTTCATAAAAATATCAAAAATACATAAACAAGAATAAATAAAGGATTTTTTGTAATTTATATTCAATTATACATTTATAACATTTGAATATGTCTTCGTGGTCTTCGTGGTGATGTCAATTCCCGCGCCATCGCTGATTGGTCAAGGAGCTGATGTGGCTACCGTGGCGTACCGTGGCTACCTTGATTTATATCTATGCTTTATATAATTCTATAAGCCCACAGAATTATAAGTCTATGATTGTAAGGTTGGAAATGTTGGGAACTGCTGTCGCTGCTGTCTTCTTCAGTTTTGTTGGTTATAAATATATGTCAATTAGATTGATAGTTTACTTACAAATGTTAAGAAAATATTAATTTGATTATTATAGAAATAGTTTTTCAAAATGATTTTAATCATATTCGAGAATTTTAAAACTCAAAAATATCTTTACGAATGTGATATAAGCTGTAATCTACAATTTTTTTAAAACAGATAGTGTATTTTCTTGTAGATATGTTTTCTGGAAGAATATTAATTTCTCTCAAATAAATAAAATATGTGAATCATGCAAGCTAAAAAACGTTATTTGCTTGTGTTCTTGTCGTGCGCATTCCTTGCGTACTGCTATTTTGGTGGATATCGTTTGAAAAGTAAAAATATAGAAATCGTTTTAGATAAATTGAATTCGTATACTAATTCGAATTTCGATGAATTTGAGTTTGAAGAGTGGAATATCAAAACACCTCCAGATGGTTTTGTCAAGAATTGTCGTATGGAAACCTGTTTTGATTTTACACGATGTTCCAAAGATGATTTCAAAGTATATGTTTATCCAATTAATAACATAGATAGATTAGTACCTCCTACTATAAGTACTTCATACCAAAAAATATTAAATGTTCTTTTTGAGTCACGCTACATCACGACCGATCCTACAAAAGCTTGTTTATTTGTACTTTCCATGGATACATTGGATCGTGATCCTCTGTCTGCTGATTATGTTCATAACATTCCTGCAATGCTGCAACGACTGCCTCTCTGGAATAATGGCCTGAACCATGTAATTTTTAATCTATATTCTGGAACGTGGCCAGATTATGCAGAAGATAGTTTAGGTTTTGATCCAGGCTTAGCAATACTAGCAAAAGCAAGCATATCAAATAGTAAACTACGACCAGGATTTGATATAAGCATTCCTTTATTTCATAAAATGCACCCAGAAAAAGGTGGTGATGTTAATTTAGATCAAGGCAATAGGTTTCCGGTTGATAAAAAGTTTCTGCTAGCTTTCAAAGGTAAAAGATACGTCCATGGAATTGGTTCTGAAACTCGTAACGCTTTGTATCACTTACATAATGATCATGATCTTGTGATGGTAACAACTTGTCGTCATGGAAAAAGTTGGAAAGATCTTAAAGATGAAAGGTAAATTATTTTTTATTTTTGTTCAGAGGCACTCATTTTATTTGATTTGTATTATTTTGAATGTACTATATGATTTGTTTTCTATTAGGTGTGATGAAGATAATTTAGAATATGATCGATATGATTACGAGCTATTATTACGCAACAGCACGTTTTGTCTCGTGCCCCGGGGTCGTCGACTTGGTTCGTTTCGCTTTCTGGAAGCTCTACAAGCGGGATGTGTACCAGTTGTATTGTCAAATGACTGGGCGCTTCCATTTGGTCAGGTAATAATTAGAAAAATAATAAAATAATAAATGGGTTCATTTTCACTTGAAGTAAGATCTGTCACATGTTCATGGCAGTAAACCATGTAAGTCTAACAATACTACGTGCTGAAAAAAGAGCTTAATCAGAAATATTTATATGTTTCAAGTTTTCATTATTACTGGTTTCCAAACATAAGTTTTATTGAACCTATTTGCTCTTTCATACTTAAATCTATTAATATTGTATTTACTACATTATAATTGTTTTGTTTAGGTTTTAGACTGGAACAAAGCTGTACTGTGGGCAGATGAACGCTTATTACTACAAGTTCCTGATATTGTAAGATCTATTAGTCAAGATGAAATATTTTCTCGTCGTCAACAAACTCAACTTCTTTGGGATCGGTACTTTTCATCCATAGAGAAAATAATTTTTACAACATTAGAAATAATTCGTGAGCGAATCCCAGGTCAGAAAGTTCGCGACGGTTTGGTGTGGAATTCTCACCCTGGTGGACTTGTGACACTTCCGTATTTTTCAGATTCGTGGCGTAATTATCCATTTTTTCTCAAAGACTTAGGCACAAATATAGGTGATAAATTCACTTGTGTTATATATTGCCAATTAGGTTTAACTATGACACAAACGTCCTCCTTATATAAATTAGTAAAGAATGTTTCTAAAAGTAAATACGTATCTAGAATAATAATCGTATGGTACAGCGAAAAACCGCCGCCACCTCGGAGCCGCTGGCCATTTATCCCACCGCACATACCTCTAAATATTCTTCGAGCTCATCAATTGTCGAAAGCCAGACCCGGTATATCTTTGAGATTTTATTCTCACCCGTTGATTAAAACGGCAGGCGTGTTATCGTTAGACGAAGACTCTCTGTTAAGTACGGACGAAATAGATTTTGCATTCAGCGTGTGGCAAGAATTCCCAGAAAGAATTGTTGGTTATCCTGCAAGATCACACTATTGGGATGATTCTAAAGGATCATGGGGGTACACGTCCAAGTGGACAAATGAATATTCTATTGTGCTTACGGGGGCAGCGTTTTATCACAGATACTATAACGTCCTGTATTCAGACTGGTTGAATCCTTTGTTGCACAAAACAGTAGAGCAGAGTCAAAACTGCGAAGACATTCTTATGAATTTTCTTGTTAGTCATGTAACTCGTTTACCTCCTATTAAAGTAACGCAACGTAAACAATATAAGGAATCGTCGGGAGCAAGGTCTCCCTGGAATGATCCCGATCACTTTGTTCAACGGCAAACTTGTCTCAATACTTTTGCTGCAGTGTTCGGGTACATGCCACTTGTACGTTCCAATTTAAGACTGGATCCTGTGCTTTTTAAAGATTCTGTTTCTAATCTTAGGAAGAAATATCGTAAAATAGAACTGATCGGAAGCTAGTTAGTGCAATAAAAAGATTGTAATTATACATATTATATTAATTTATACATAATGTTGAATGTAAATATAAAGTTTATTTGCTGTCGGTTTATTTTTACAGAAGTATGTTAATTAAATATATTATCAGTTTTATGGGTATCCTATCAATAATAATTAAATGTAGGATAATGATTAGTGCAGAGACTTTAACTAAATATATACATTTTAACCACAAGAAAACAATGTCACTTGACATGTGTTTTGACTTTACAAAAAGACTTCTTGTAAAGTCAAAACACATGTCAAGTGACATTGTTTTCTTATGGTTAAGGTATATACGTATATTAAGTTCTAGTAACTAAAAAATTACAGTTTCTCTGTTAGTGAGTTTTATAAATATTTCTAAAATTTCAACATTATAATAATTTATATAACACGATCGTGGTGACATGATACTTTTACATATTTTATGTACGTTGAATGGTTTTTTAGTACATATTTTTTAAATACATTTATGTATTTATTTATTAAGAGGGATGGCCACTGTGACGGGTAAAAAAATTGTCAATGTTTGGGAATTTTTTTCACAGATATAACTAAATATTTTTGAATCAGGTAAAGGACATTTTACTAAGTATATATTCAACTTATTTAATATCAATTTTTTTGAAAAATATTAAATATTTACAAAGTTATTTGCCTCGATGTGACGACCAAAAAAAATTTTGTTCTCTATGGTCGACTCGAAATTTCGAGAAGGGTTGTATGAAAAAAATAAATAAAAATGTTGTCAATATCTATATGAATGTAGCTATCGTTGCACGTAGGCGTTTTTTTTTATTTTATTTTTTCACAAAATGGCGATCGTTTGAAATTTTTTGTCATTTTTAAGACCTATTTTTTGTCATTAGAGCGGTTTTAAAAATAGTAATTATCAAAATTTCAAAAATCGGCTACGTGCAACGATAGCTACTACAATTACGAAAATTATTAAAAAAAAATAATAGAAATCGGTTCATTAGTCTTTGAGGAATCGTGTCGGTCGAAAAATGTCATTCCGAGATAAACGTGTTTAATGTTTTTGTTATGTCATAACCGGCAGTGCTACCTCGTCTCACTAAATTGACTGTAACTCCGTCAATTTTCAAAATTTTAACTCAATTTTTTGTATACATATTTATGAGTATGTAAACTTTAAAAAAATCTAAGAAAAAAAATATTTTTTTTTCTGTCACAGTGGCCATCCCCCTTAAGATTCATTAGAATAAAAATTGTTATTGTATTGTATGAATTAAGAACATCCTTTATTTATATTTATTATGTTACGTTCAGACTGGCTGAGGGGAGTACCAAAAATTCTATAAAATAACAAAATAAAGTAACAGATCAGATTGTTTGTTGAATGTTTTGAGGGTCTGGACAAGGTATTAGAAGTAATTAATTTTAAGAAACAAAAATTGTCCATTACCAAAGAAATAAGCTTGCAGCAAAAAACATAAAAAAATATGTTTACATTGATATAAATTTTCTAGTGAAACTAATTTTGAATTTTTATATATTCCTTTTATTTGTACTTAACGATTATATTTTATATTAGTTTAATTTAAAAAAATACATATACTGTTTTGTAGAAGTAATTTTTACATTAAAAACGTTACAAACATTAACATATCTTTAACAATATGTCGTAGGAAAAACTTTTTATCTATAACGTTATACTTACAACATCGAATATATCTTTTAATAATAATTTAAGACATATCATTATTATACAAAAAAAATAATAGTATTTTACATTTTGACAATAATGATTTTGATTGTTGATATATCATTTTTACATCACATAATAATTATATAACAGTTTTAATTTAGAACACAACTAATCTAATGTAATAAATGTAATAGAATTTTCTACGTCTTATGTAGGCTTGTAAATATGTACGTAAATAATATTTTGTTCAGATTGTTTTTATATATTTTTATTTATAAATATATTATTTATGGTATACCTTGGAAAAAATAATTTAGATCTAAGAAACAAAGAAAGCTTAGTTAAATTTGAGATCTACATAGATCAAATTATATTTGTGTAGATAATTTTTTTTTCAAAATTTAGATGTACAACTCATCTGTACATCTAAATTTTTAACTTGAGGCTGCAAAATATCTGGAAAATAAAGATTTTCATGGAAAATGTTTGGTACAAAAGTTTCAAGATAAGGAGGGCGAAAACCAATGGAGGTAAAAATTTTGACCTTTGAGGTTTCAAGGTCATTGTGAATTCAATTCGATTTTTCAAATAAAAATCTTTAATTACTTTTTTGCAGTTTCTTTTTTTGCAGAAAAATTTTTTTTATCTGATTTTTTTAAATGTAAATTTGTTTTAACATTAACATTAAAAAGAATTGTTTTAGTGTTCAAAAAATCTCGAATTATTCTCGAATAGGTTCTAGATGTTAAAGAAAAAATAAAAGAACAATAAGTTTTTATAATCTCTTTTTCCTGCAAAATAGAAATCTGCAAAAAATAGATTTCCATTTGAAAATATGACCTTGAAACCTCCAAATGCAATTTTTTTTACCTCCATTGATTTTCTCCGTCCTAATCTCGAAATTTTTGTACCAAACATGTTTCCATGAAATTCCTTATTTTTCCAGATAGGTATTTTAGTCTCAATTTAAAAAAAAACTCACTTGGTATACAGATTTATACAGATCTAAATTTTGGGATATTGAGATTGTATTTGATCTACGTAGATTAAATTTATTATTTCCTGGGTATAAGTTGATAAAATGTTTAATATGTGGTTCTAATGATGAAATGGAATTTTTATATCATTGTAAGGTATTTAGAGGAATTATGCTTCTGTATTAGTCAATAACAGCGTGAATGTGTGAATGTTTTGTAAAATAAATAAAATATGTATGTGTGTATCATACAAAACAAGTGTCAGTAATATTTTATTGTACTTATTGTATATATTTTATTGAATAAAATGTTATATTAAATCATTTTTAATAGATTTTAAAATCGTGTTTTTGTATTATTTTTAATTCAAAACAGTTTAACGTACTCAGTTTTGTGTAGTAGACGGAGAGACAGTAATATTTTATTAGATATTTTGTCATAAAATATTCTTAAGTAATATTTTATTAGATATTTTATATCAGCTCCAGGGGTTACATAGGAATATTTTATTAGAACTATTGTGGTCGGCTCCGCTACCCATGCCCCCTTTTAACGTTCTAAGGTACTGAAGAATATTTTATTAATCTTTTGTGTGGGGATCCGCCCCTCAAGCCTCCCTTTAACACCAGGAGTAACAAAAAATATTTTATTAGATATTTTGTGAGAAGTGGCTATGCCCCCTGCCCCATTTATGTACCTGCGTTAGTAACTTAGGAATATTTTATTAAATGGTGTGGGAGGGGGGCTCCATATAGAGCATATACCTACTAGAGGCAGCCTTTCCGTCCACCGTGCGAGAGAGAAAGCGCCATAACGCTACATTCTTTTTCTCTTTCTCCGCGTGCTGATTAGTCGGTGGGGAGAGGCAAGTGCTTCCCGCTATTACCGTTACCAATCAGCACGCTAAGCGAGAGAGAAAGGATGTAGCGTTATTGCGCATTCTCTCTCGCACACTTGTTTTGCATGGCTGAGCGGCAAGGCTGACTCTAGTAGGTATATGCTCTATGGGTTTGGACAACCCGAGTCCCGCGGGCCGCATGCGGCCCGCGAATACTTTTTGTGCAGCCCACATCAGATTTATAAAAAATAACTTAACTTAAATAAATCTATAAATTAAAGAATTTTTTTTCGTAAATTATCTATATTTATTAAATTGAATATATTTTATTCTTGTATTTTAGCACAAAAATTTCATGATAAGTAAAATTTTTTTAATGTGATTGAAAAATAAAATTGCGTTTTTCACAAATTTTTGGATTTTCTAATTTTTCACATGGTTTTTAAATGTAAAGGTATTTTAATTTTTTATCTATCATAAAGTTCGACTCAAGACGAAAAAAATGAGCTCCTGAAAAGTTCAAAAGTCGAAAATTTCTACGATCAATTTTTCGATTGAAACAATTTCATTTTTTTTTTTCGAAAAACGTTAATATTTCAGGAAATATTTAACTTTGAAATTCCGACGGATCGGTAAAATTAAAGGACTTCAAAACATATATTTCATGAAAATTTAAAGTATTTTGAAATTTTTTTCGACATAAAAAACTCGAAAATTTAAAAAAAACGGGTTTTCGCCATTATCCTGGAAAGTTTGAAGTTATGTTGTAAATTTATTTGGAACAAAATTGTAGATTTATTTATTATCTATACAACTTTACTGTAGACCATTTTTTGATTAGAAGTCATACTTGGTCGGAAATCGCAAAAAAACATTTTCAACCCTTAAAAACCGCTTCATGTGCACGGGTGCATTTTTTTCCTCTATTTGAAATTATTTTTAGCAACGATTCCCACTATCGCTATCCTGTAGAGAATTTTTTTTCTCCTAAAAGGCTTTGGCACTGGGCTATTACCCCGGACACGTTTTAAAAACCCCGGACGCCCTTAAAAAGAAGAAGGACACTGTCCGGGAAAAAGAGGACGGATGGCAAGCCCAGGGCCGCGCCGACCCTCGGCAGCGCCTGTGTGCGAAACCTATGAAGCGCCTTTTTATTAAAAGTTCCGAAAAAACTATAAGGACTCTTTTAATTTGCTCTATCTATCTTTAAAAAAATTATACATAAGATGAAATTTGATATACGGGCAAAGATTAATGACCCAAAAACAAAAACGATGAGATTTTAAAAAAAATGTTTTAATCAATCAATTACGATGTATTTGCTCTTCAAAAAATCTGAAAAAATTCCAGAATTTACCTTTCAATCAGCACATTCAATTAAAATTATAACGAACACTATCAAAATTATTTAAGATTCAATTCCCATAGACCGAAAAGTGTAGGTACTCGCATTTTTTTATTGACTTACCCCATTGAGTGGGGTAAGTGAAAAAAAGATTGGGCTTCTAAAATGCAACAAAAATCGCAATTGACATTTTGCAACAAAAAATGTGAAAGGACTTATTTATTTGCTGTTCAATGTCATTATCAGAGCTCCCCCCCATCTAATTTATAAACTATCCAGAATGTAACAAAAATAGTTTATGAAAAATTTTCAAAATAATCTTTTTTAAATCGTAGTGAAATGACTACCGAACCCTAGCATGTGCGAAGATAAATGACGTTCCACTTCCAGAAAAAGAAAACGCGAATTAAATTACTTAATTTTTTAAAGTAATAATAAATATAGTATGAGACGCTCAGGGCCAAAACAGACTAACTAAAAAATTCCCAAACAGAAAAATAGGTTTTAATAAATGAGGTTTTATTAACTTGTGTAATTTTTGCCGTATAGCTTTATTGCATTTGATAGGACTTTTTTGTTCACTTTTGGTGAGATGCAATAGCTGAATACTATACACCAGTTACACCACGCTTCTAAAACTAAGTTTCTAAAACTAATTCTGGCCTACTTTTTGTGAATATCTTGTAAGGAAGAAATGTTTGTGGCTCTCGCTTAGGCCATTTTAGTTTCTTAAAAATTGAAAATTCTGGCTCATAGTTGAGTGCAGGTAATATTGTATCAGTGTTAATTTAGAAAACGACCTTTCTGCATTTGCTACTACAACTTTTCACCACATTATTGTTTAATTTAAAAAAAAGTTCGATGCGATATAATGTTTTCTTCTATTTCTTTCGATTAATTTTTTATTTTAATGATTTGCGCTGGTATTTTATTAAACTCAAAAGGCGCCTCGCGGCGCCCCTGATGCCCTGGCGCCTGTGTGCGCCGCACACTTCGCACATATGGGCGGCGCGGCCCTGGGCAAGCCTAAGTAGATTGTATTTATTTGTGCATGTAAACTTTTCTTTATTATTAATTAATTAATTATCTCAGTAGTCGTGTCATAATTGATCTTTTATGCTTAACTATGCTGAATTATCATTATTTATTTATCATAATTATTTGATAAGAAAAACTATTTTTTTCGTGAGTTTTATGTATCCCCCCACTATACGGTAGTATATCAAATGTTTATTTATTTATTTCACGGCCGCATTTTTTAATATGTCAGTGCCGTGTCTGATTCGATATTAGCAAGTGAAAGTTACAGAACGACAGCTGCAATAGCGTTTCATTGTTATCATCAGTATAATGTTATTTACATATATTTAGTAACAAAACAAACAGTAAAAAATGAAGCTTATATGTAAGTAAACATAGTTAATTATTTATAATAAATTTCAAGTTTTATTTGAGTTTGTATATAAATAAATAAAATGTTTTATTATGTATAGCGAAAATTTAACCTTCTACGCATACATACCTACATATTTATATAATTGAGCTGTTTTTCAAGTACCTACCTTAAATGAATTATTAAAAGTGATCTTAAAATTTGATACGTACTTGGTAAATAATAATTATTTTCTGAAATTCTTAATACTTATTAGTAAGTTATTAATTGTTTATATATAATTTATAGAAAATACTTTGAACTGATCATTTTATTTTATTTACATTTATAATGACTTTAATATTTGGATATTTTCTATATTTATGACATTATCTATAAGTAATAAAAACGGTAACCAATTTCTCAAAATCATAAATATACAAAAGTTTTTAAATCAAAAATTCCTACGCGGATTCACAAATATTTTGAATACCTATATGGAATTTGAACAAAAACTTCGTAATGATAACGGAATCCAGTCGTAAGTCGAGGAGTACCTAAAATTATTTTTTCTTTAGGTACTGCACAAAGTAACTTGTAGAACAACACATTTAAATTTTAGAGCTGTGCAAACGAGCTAGAGCTGCACATTACGATAACCCCTGACAGTTCGGTTACGGCTTAGGTTCAGATCTATGATTTTTATTGAGAAATTAATTATTGCTGATTAATAATAAATTTAATTAACTTAACAATTGATGACACACATATTATTGTTTAAAAATCCATTAATTAATAATGTCATCATAATTCTTATTTTAAATTAGGATGTATAAGTATAATCTTGTAATTTATTATTAGTAAATGATTGTACGAGTATTATAATAGTACCTATGTATTAGAGCTGGGCGCGTGAGTAATTTTTGCTCACGATCACGAACGCTCACGAGAAAAATTTTTTTAGTCACGCCCGCTCACTCACGGTCTCAGAAATAAAAATCACGATCACGCACGCTCACGAATTGTATTTTTTACTCACGCCCGATCACGCACGGCGGGTCACGGTCGTCAAAAATGTACTCACGCACGGTCACGCACGATTGTTTTATTGTAACGATCACGCACGCTCACGATCCAATATTTGAAAATCGCTCACGCTCACGCGGGTCACGGCCGTGACCCGGCGTGACCCGAAGAATTCACGGCCCGCGCCCAGCTCTACTATGTATACTGAGTGCCGGATTAAAGAAGGTTGCGATCCGGGCTTGAATGTTACTTATGCTCTCCCTCTTTTCCTGGTGGCACGTTAAGAAATATATACAAGTTTTTTTGCGAAATAAAAAAAATGCTTTTAAAGTTAATGCAACAACTTCTACAATGAAATTATTTGAAGAGCAAAAAGAAAAGGTCTTCAATTTTTTTACTTCTAGCATATTGCATGGGCCCCTCTTAGTGCTAGAAAACCGGAGCTGACCCTTCGGCCCCTCTATTTTCGCTATTGATGCATATTAATGTATATCTATTTCAATTTTAAAAATATAATATATTAAACAATATAGTACGTAGATACATTAAAGTTAGTTGTATATAAATGTGCCAATAAAATGTAGTTTTATTTATTTTTAAGGTTAACATTATTATTTATATAACAAATATTTTTCTTTTGATTGTTCCAACCCCTCTATGGAAGCGTCACTGAAGGAATGATTGTGTAATGGGAAACGTATTAAATACCTATATAAAATAAATTTAAAAAAATCGGCTGGAGTTCTGAAAACCAAAACCCTCCGATTGGCTTCAAATTCTTACCAAATACTCCATTATGCACTAGATTTGGATGGTGATACCTGAAAAGATTTTTGGCGACTCAAAGAGGACGGGGGTGAATTTTTTGTGTGTGTCAAATGTTAATATTATACTTATATATTAACATCTATATAAATTTATATACATTCAAGTAACAAATGAAAAAAAATATACATGTGGACACGTTAACTATCTTTGGTTAAGGCAAAATACTGGGGCAAAAAGAGATTAGTTTAGTTCAAAAGAGGAAATTCAATCTCCGCTTTGGTTAGGGCTATCTATTGGGTTGAGAGAAATTTGATTAGTCTTGGTTAGGTTGAGATTAACATGGATTCAATATTTCAATCTCCACCGCAACGAACTATAGACTTAATTATTTAAAAACAGTTCCTTGTGGCGGAGATAGATTTCATGTTAACCCCAACCTACTAACCAATTTTTTTAGCACAATAGATTGTCTTAACAAAAGCAAAGATTGAATTCTCATTTTTAAACTAAATTAACTTCTTTACACCCCAATATATTACCGTAACCAAAGTTTTCTTTAGAAAAAAATGGAAACATCCTCCCCTACACCCCACTTTCTCTGCTCTATATTGTGTATTTCTAAAGAATCAAGGTTTTTTTGATACAATGTCTCAAATGTATACCTATTACATGTTAATAATTTATTGCAATAATTTTACAAACTATTTTATTATTCTTTTCATATACAAACATGTGGTCGAGAAAGGGGGTGGAGGTGTTAGTAATTTATACGTAGTTAATCTAGATAAATACCAAATTAAACAAAAAAGGTTATCATCACGATTTTAAGCTATCATAAAAAAAAATCTCCCCTTTCGGGTTGAATCGCCAAAAACTCCTTTAGGTACTTTTTGTTTAGGTGTAGTTGAATGTTTTTGTAAAGTTACAAGTGATTCTGAGGGCTCCGATTTTCGGAACTCCAGCCAAAAATTCCCCCCCCCCCCATACCAAAAACAATAGCAACATCTTTTTTCATCTAAAATGTTCACTTGTACAGAATTTTAGTTTTCTTTACGATGTAAACTTTTTGGATTCAACAATACTAGTGAAATTTGTAAAAAATAAATAATAAGCATTTACAAAAATTATGTAATAGCGTAAGATAGAAGATTGGTATAGGTACACTTACAATTAGATAAATTATTTACCTAAACTATTAGTTTGTATTGACACTTATCTACCTGCATGTATTTACTTATACATTATTGATATTATTGATAATCATCCGTTTTCGTAACAGAACATAGCACTTATATACATATTTACATAAATATTTATTAAAAGTTGTTAATTGTAATTATTTTAATTTTTCAGTAAATTTGTTATTACCAATATTCTACCGATCCTTAAAATTTTTAAAATATAAAAACTATAAAAATATTATCATAATTTTAAAAGTAATAAATATTGGGAGAAAAACTTTCTATTGAATGTAGCATACTACAGATACGTTTTCTAATTTTTATTTGTATTTATTTTTTGTATACCCACTACTGACATGCGTGAGATAGTTTTATGGTTCTGTGAGTTAAATATAGATTGTAGTATGTGCATGTACTGTACACTGTACGTACAGCTATGCATGGATGCAGAGTTACGTCAGAGTGTCGTATGATTCTGTGGTCGTATGTTCTTTACCATGAATCATGATTTTCTGGTTGGATATATTATAATGTGTATACTATGTATTTATAATAATATTTGATTTCATTAATAAAATTAGAATAATTAAATAATGTGTGAGTAAATTAATAATATATAGATACCTACTATTTAAATTATAGTTTTTTTATGAATGAATAACGTGAAATAAAACATGTTAAAGGCAGTGCAGTGGACTTAGATGTTCATATTATCATATAAGTATTAAACATACTACTGTATGTTTAATATATATGTACTTTTATTATTTACTACTACATAATGTGATTATGCAGTGAGATTATAAAATTTTTTTGTATTTTTAATATATTTTTATTTAGAATTATAGGTAAAAAATAATAAGGCGTATGTGTATCTTTAATTTTTATTAATATTTTTTAATAAGTTATTAATTTTTAGTTCAATTTGAATATAGTTGCATAGTTATAAAACAAACAAATGTTTATATTTTGAACAAATAAAAAATCGAAATTAAAGTAAAATTGTCTTATACCTGTATTATAAAAATTTAGCTCGAGTGCAAAAGCTAATTAGCTTTTGGCTAACGCTACCTATCTGTGATGTTTCAAATCGTTATGAATTTAAATTATTCGAGAAATAATTATAAAAAAATAATTTACATTAAATTATAAACAATCACTTATGTCGGGTACTATAAAGAATTAACTCTAGAGCAAAAGTTAAGCTAACGCTATCTGCGAGGTGTCAAATCAACATTAATTTGCTCGGGATCTTACAATTATACAAGTGGTAATAAATAACTAGCAAAATATGTATGGTAGATGTTCATGCATGTGTAATTGCTTGTACATATATCTTAATAAGAAAGACAGATACCTATATAATAATGTAAATACTAAGCATATTATGACGTACATCTGTCACTACTGCTTGTAGATAGCTGATTTCTACATAACAAACATGCATCAAGGTAATTAATATAAACTAAATTGTCAGTGGGTTGTCATTTATATATACAGGGTGTCCCAGGACTGTGTCAAAGCTCAATATTTCATTTAATATAATGAATTGGAAGAAAACTTTAAATGCAAAAGTTGTCAGGCTAGAGGGGCGCATAATTTAAAAATAGTTACATTTATACAGAGTGTCCCATAACTGCGTTACAAACCAAAGTTATATTTTTTTAAATACAAACTATATATTTTTATTTGATTATCTAAAAGCATTCATTTTTCTGAGTATTTTGATGTATCAAGTATGGGATTATACAGAGGGGTTTAGAAATAACGACCAATTTTGTAAGAAAATAGGAACATTTTCAACACCTTGTAATTTTCTAATTACAACAAAAAAATGTATTCTCTGCTGAAAGCTGTTTTGGTATATTCTCTATTATTGCGATATTACGTTAAACACTTACAACATTGTATTATTTGTACAGGGTGTGTCAAAACACTGAACCTAGTTTTTTTCAGAATTTTCAAAAGGAACATCCTATATATTTTTACATTTTCGAATTGCCTGTTCAATTCTCAACACATTTTACAAACCATGTTCTATACCTAAATCCAGCCGTTAATAAGTTATTAATTTTATTTTAAATCTTAAGATGTTTTATAAAAACAATACAACTTTATTATAATCAATAAAACAGTTCGCTTAAAAATAATTTAACAAACTAATAGAACGTACAAACTTTAACAATATAAAAATTTAATTATTTTATGGAATATAATAAAGTTGTATTGTTTTTAAAAAAATCTTAAGATTTTAATATAAAATTAATACCTTATTAATGGCTGGATTTAGGTATAGAACATGGTTTGTAAAATGTGTTGAGAATTGAAATGGCAATTCGAAATTATAAAAATATATAGGGTGTTCCATTTGAAAATTTTGAAAAAAACTAAGTTCAGTGTTTTGATACACCCTGTACAAATAAAACGATTGTGTAAATGTTTGACATAATATCGCAATAATAGAGAATATGCCAAAACTACTTCAAACAGAAAACAAATTTTTTTTGATGTAATTAGAAAATTACAAGGCGTTGAAAATGTTCCTATTTTCTTACAAAATTGGTCATTATTTCTAAACCCCTCTGTATAATTCCATACTTGATACATCAAAATACCCAGAAAAATGAATGCTTTTAGATTATCAAATAAAAATATATAGTTTGTATTTAAAAAAACATAACTTTGGTTTGTAACGCAGTTATGGGACACTCTGTATAAATGTAACTATTTTTAAATTATGCTGCTCCTTTAGCCTGACAACTTTTGCATTTAAAGTTTTCTTCCAATTCTTATATTAAATGAAATATTGAGCTTTGACACAGTCCTGGGACACCCTGTATATTTTTTCTCTGAGTTTTGGCGTTAGGGTGAGCCTCGTACAGCCACGACTATGATTTACTATTTTTATATTGATTAGAGTAAGTACTGTTTCATTTATATTTAATACCACGCAGATAACGTTACCCTAAGCTAACTTTTGATCGAGAGTGAATTATTTATAATACCGGACATAATAAAAGTTAAATACTTAAAATATATTTATTTTTCAGCTATAGCGATTCCGAAATCCAATGGAAAAGTAAGTCAGAATGACCAAACATCGAATATTTCTAATAAAGTTGATGTGGAGAAAAATGATTCCGAAAACAAAGACTTATGCGCGTTTAATTATAAATACATTGGAGGTTTGATATTCGCAATAGTTTGCGTTCTGTTTTCAGCGCTAGATGTTGGATCTGACATTTATCTCGGATATATTTATTTTGTAAATAATCAGTATTGGCATGGCGGATTAACACTGCTTTTTGTTTATGTGGCTTCATTTGCTAATGTTTGCGAATTTTATAGAAGGTGAGTTCCAGAAGAATTATATTAATAATACAGTTCGTCATCAAGATAAATATTAAGTATACTATTTTGTAGTATTATATAGTATTCAAAAGAAAAACAGGTCTGTTAATTGTATCGATGTTAGAAATATGAATATTTTGTGAGAGATTTTCCGTTTTCCAAATATACCCTTGGAATTTTATTACGTTACAGTTAAAACTGTAGTTTTTAAGACCCGTGAAGGCTCTCAAAGTCGATATACATTTTTTATATTTTTTGACGATAGTAAACATTTTTGGTGGATTAGCAAGCTTTTTTGTTGTCAAATTCACGTAAATACGGAAGAAAAAAATAGTCCGGTTAAAAATCAGGGGTTATTTTAGTATGTACATAGTTGTAGCTTGTTTCTGCAAAAGTGCAGTTTTAAAAGCCAATTTTTGTAGTTGAAAATTATAAATGTAGAGCAAAAAAGGTCGTTGCAACTGAAACACATAAATATACTACTACAAGGCACATCCAGAAAAATTATAATAAGAAAGCAAAAAAAATAATAAGGAAAATGTGCAGTTGTAATTTTTTTTAAATAACCCCTGTGTTAAGAATACATGACTTTTATCTTGTGGGGCTGTATAATTTATAAAAATAATTTAGTTTACTTTTAGGAAAACGTTCAATAACCAAAAAAATTGGGTAAGATGGATAAGTTTGTCATTGATGTTCATTACATCAACTCCTGCAGTTATTATGGGTGGAATGGATTTTTGGACCAAATTGAAACGGAAGGAGAGCTCTACTTCAAATGAAACGTTGAATAAACTTAGATATCACGAAGCTTGTGTGGAGGCAGCTCCTCAACTCATTTTGCAGATCAGTGTTTTGTTAAACAATCTCCACGAATTAGAAAACTTCAATGTTTCGTTATTTGGTAAGTTCTTTAAATTTTTAAATTAATTGGTCATTAATTATAGGTAATGTATTTATTTTTTGTTTCAGTTTTAGTACAAAGAATTTCTATTTTATCATCTTTCGTTATTATTACTCTAGCATTTGGTAGAGTAGAAATTGTAGGCGTTGAAGGAATATGCAAGAAATTCTTATTTTATTTATCGATGTTTTTAACAATAGGTAAGATGCATTTATTAAAAATGATAGGAATTATATACACAGTTATTTTATTGTAACATTAACTGCCTCACTCTAGTTCCTGGGAAATATACATTCAAATACACTGCATTGTACACAATAAAACACATAAAAACATACAAAATAAGAACTGTTTCACAAAATTTCATTTAAACAAATAAAGGATTTCTTTTGATAATAATGTTAATGAATTTATACAAATATAAATATTTTTTATTTTTTTAATACTTTTGGTAATTTAATCTATTTTAATTTTTTTTAAATTGAACCAATGAGAAATATACTGTGATATGTTAAACATATGCATTTCACTGTTTTGAATGTAACTGTTATTGCATATTGTATCTCTGGTGATACATATGAAAATCTGTTCATATCTAATATGTATAGGTATTTCAAATTTTATATTTTTTTAAATTATTTTTCCTTTCGAAAAATATTTTTTTCAATCATACAGGCTGTCCCAACACTGTGTCAAAGTTCAATATTTCATTTATTATAACAAATGGAAGAAAACTTTAAATGCATAAGTTGTCAGGAAGTCCCATAAGTACGTTAAAATTAAAAATTATAGTTTATTGAATACAAATTGTATTTTTCAATTGATAAGTCTAAAAGTATTCATTTTTTGGGTATTTTAATATAAGCACGTGTGGGGTTATACTGAGCGGTTTAGGAATTATGACTATTTTTGTAAGAAAGTTGGTATATTTTCATAATTATAAAACACCTTGTAATTTTCTAATTACAAAAAAAATGTTCTCTGTATGTAAAGTAATCTTGACATATGCTCTATTATTGCGATATTACATCAAACATTTACAAAATTGTGTTCTTTATATAGGCTGTATCAAAACTCTGAATCTAATTTTTTTCAAAATTTTCAAATGCAATACCCTATATATTTTCACATTTTCGAATTACCTATCCAATTCTAAACACTACACCTAAATCCAGCCGTGAAAGAGTTATTTGAAGATGTATTTTAATAATAAACCTAATATTAAAATATAATATTAAACCTATTTGTCACGTGATTGAAAATACGTCTAGCAGAACTGCCACTGGTATGACGTAGTTACTTTCTAAAAACTTCAGAATATTCGATCAGAATACCACGTGACTGAATGCGCGTTTTGGCGTATATGAGTAAAAATAAAAATAAAATTTTAAAATAACTATATTGAAAACGTTTTTATTTTACAGGTCCAAGAATACTCGCACTCGCAATTCTTTTCAATCTGTACCCCCTGTACACATTGCCCGTTTTATTTATTCCAGTTGTCGTCCACGTACTTTTGTATTATTTACTAGAAGGTGAGAAAAACTGGACTCTGTTAAGCTTTGTCCCATTGGCAAGCTTAATCTTCACATGGTTACCACTAGCGGTAACCAACAAGTGGTACCAAATACTTCCTTACAGTGTTTGCGTAGTTATTCAGAACCTTACTGCATCCGTTTTATGGATTACAGAGAAAAAAGATAGTTTTTTGTACGAATTATTACCTGTGATATGTTTGTATCCTTACATTGTTGGTATTTTGTTATCAAGTTTGTTTTTCGATCGTATAAAAAAATAAAGATTCGAATTTGTTTTGTATATCTTTGTTTTATTTATTTTTACTGATTGTTTTTAAATAAGTATTTTCACAAAAAAGAGAACTTTAAAAAATAAGATTGCAGAATAGCGATATATATAAATAATATAACAATATCTTTAAACTTAACTATCATATATAAAGTGAAAAGTAAATGTTTGTTTTAAAGATTGTATTTTTTGTTAAAGGTTGTTAAAGGTTAGTGCATTTTCAATACAATTTTCATCAAACTGACACAATAAAACAAAATAGTTTTTATTTAAATAGATATCAGGCATGGGCGTACCCAACATTTTGTTCAGGGGGAGGGCAGTTTTTTTTAATAAAAACCTATTTAGTCGGCGTGTTTCACCAAGGACTCCGCAAAAATAGGGGGGGGGGTCGAACAGATGGGTAATTAACCTTTTTAGATATGGAAGTCCAAAAAAATGTTGTGTACTGTCCTTATAAATGGGCATTATTGTAAATAAACATTGAGTCATTTTTCCATTTTTTCTTAAATATTTTATCGTTTCTGTGCTAAGCTGTTGCAACTTTTAACTATCTCTAAATGCATAAGTAAGAACCAAAAATATTAACTTTTTCATTTCTTCTTGAATTTTGGTCACAAACTTTTTTTCAATCGTAAATTTATATTTATCATATAGAAGACAAAATCATCTAAAAAAATGTATGCTCTACCTAAATGAGCAGTCGGTTTTAGTGGGTTTCATTCAATCTATTTTTGTTCTATTTTAGGTAAAAAATCGATCTAATTTGATTGGTCTATAACTCGACAAATATACCATATTAATAGTTTAAATGTGAAAAAATAAAATTAACATAACATGCTAATATTAAAGAAAAAATAAAAATTCCTATTTTTGTTCATTTCTCAAAAAAATCAATTTTTCACAATACAAAAAGGTCCTTTATGTAAAATATAATATTCTTGGCACCTCTCTGTACCTTGGTATTCGTTGCATCTTAAAACTTTTTAATCTTATAACGTACATATGTCTTAATTATTTAAATGATTTTGATGATTGTTATTTCTATCTCATTATTAAATTTCGTCTTAACGTTAATAAAATAAATAAAAAAGTAATGACTTATATCATATTTACCTATTAGGTTGCCGACCCCTAATATAAATAATGCGTATTTTATATTTTTACATGTATGATTAATACTATTTGAATATAATGATATTAAATATATGTTTACTTAAATTGTCAAGTACTTATATAGGTCCCACTGAATAAATTATCTTTGCAAATGTACTACAGATATTTTGTGTAAATATTGTGATATAAAGTCTAGAGATACGGAATGATTATTACAATTTTGATCAATATTATGTTATTGTTTTTTATAATCCGAGGAACGTACTGGAAAATATTTTGGATTCAATAAATTTATAAAATATAGAATATAAAAAAATATTTATCTATGAATAAAAATACTTTATAATTTAAGTAATAGGTGCATTGTGAATTTCAAATACTAAGTAATAGAACTTTAGCTTTAACTACTTTTAATGATAGCAAAAGTGCCGATTTTTGAAGTCAAAGCAGCGACGATACAGCGCTTTCTTATTTGCCAAGGCTTAGAGGTAAAATAATATAGCGTTTCTTAAGATTAATTCATTTTTTCTGGAAAATAAGTAGGTTCTGTCTATTATAATTATCTCTTTCAAATAGCTTTAACTATCGTTTTTTAGTTGATATAGTGTAAAAATCAACTTATTTTTAGATACTGCCGACTTTTATATCTTTCCATTTACACCGCCCCTGTGTATATTTGAAGTATTAATATTTAATATTTCTATATTAGGTATTAATTGTATATTAGCGTTTACAATTAGATTGCTTAATCATTGTATGTCAGATGTATAGGTAAGTGTTTATTATTTATTTATTATGTATACAACTTTTATGTATTTATTCTTATTTTGTTATTTTTCCAAAAGTGTATAAAATATAATTTCATAATTTAAATAGTAGTACGAATAATTATAATTGCCAATATAAAACATTCGTTTTTATTAGTTTTTGGAGAACCCATTCATTTTTTCGACTCATATTGTCTGTCACCTATACTGCTTGAATGGGTTAGGATGACAAATTATTGTTTCAGTGGGAGAATTTATAATTAAATATCTAAATAAAAAATGATTTGCATATATTTATAAGATATTATGATGATCTGTCACTGAGAATTTCGTGCCCTGACTTCGATAATTTGAATTTTTTTTTCAACATTTGTTTTCGGGGGATATACATAAACAGGGTGAGTAAAATATGAAATATTGCCCATATTTTCTGAAGTATTCATTATGTAAAAAAATATCTTAGTACTTAAAATAGTAAATTAAAATTTCTCAATTTTAAATGCTGTTTTACATCCAAAATTTCACTTAATTTTACTTTTACCATAAATGGTTGTGTAAAGGTATAGGTAATGAAGACTAAATTACAAATTGGTTCAAAAATTTGCATTGAATACGACTGTAAATTTTATTATTTTTTCTCGATATTAAAAAAAATGTATACTATAAAATTATGAAATAATGTGATTATTGAAAGAAGTTTCATTAAAACAAAAGCATACGTTTATTATTTTGATTCTTCGATATTTTTTTGTTGGATATCATAAAACAAAAAAAGATCAAACTAATTAATTCTTGGAATTTGGGGCCTATTGCACCTATTGGGTAATCCACATACATAGGCTTAAAAACATCATTTATTGCATAATATCATGTAATAATTGTGTGGGAAAAGTAATCAATAATTTCAATAAGATTATATTTATTGATGCAAATGTATATATCTGTATATTTTAATTACAGGAGCAAAATATAATTTAGAATCAGTGTAAATCAAACATGCTTGAAAAAAACGGCATAAAAAATAACGATAGAGATATATTTCTATCAAAATGTGAATTTGGAGGTTTGGTTTGGTCAATAGCTTGTGTTATATTGTCAGCAGTAGATGTTGGATCTGGCATGTATCTTGGCTGTCTTTATTTTTTAAACGATCAGTACTTGTATAGCGGATTAACGTTTACTTTTGTTTATCTGGCATCATTAACCAACCTTTGCGAATTATATAGAACGTGAGTATCTCAAAATATAAAGTACTAAGTTATTCAAGAGTCTCAGTGACTAAAACAATTAATTATATTATGTATCTATGTAAAACAGATAGACTTGAATATGTTTTATAAACAAATTAAGTTAATTAGAGACGAGATTATAGTATTTGTTCTTTTTTTAACTAACAGTTTCATTTCATACTGAGAAATACAATAAACAAAAACCGATATTCCTTGCTATATTATTTATTTGATCATAATTACCTTGATCTTCTTTTAAAGAAAATTGTATGCGATTTTAAAAAGTATTTAACATCGTATTTTCAATGAAAAACGTGAAAAACTGTGGAAAATTTAACCTGAAAGTACGTTGCATTTTGATGGAGGTACACAGAACCGGGCTTTGCCGAATATTGAATATTCGGTTTGTATTTTCGCGAATATTCTAAGTACAAACATGTATTTTTACTTTCTTATACCAATGTATATGAAATATACATATAGTATAAGTAAGTATAGTAAACGCGATTTTTTTCGAAATCCGGTTTTTGATGGAATTATTAATTTTGACCTTCCCTGAATCCATTCTGACTATTTTCGCCATGATGTCTGTGTGTCTGTCTGTCGGTCTGTCTGTCTGTCGGTCTGTCTGTCTGTCGGTCTGTCTGTCTGTAGACGCTGTAACTCAAATACGACAAATCGTAGAAAGGTGGAATTTTATACTTAAGATTGATTTTTGCCTGGGAAGAAAACCTCCTATTTTTGAAAACGATCATTCAACCGGAAACGGATGTTTACCTACATCGATTTTTGAATTTTTCGAATTACACTGAAACAGTGCGAATTAGAGAAAAATGGCCAAGTTGAAAATTGTAGGTAATATTATTATCTATAATTTATGTTCTATTCATTTTTTCGAAAAAAACAAATTTAATTTTTTTTTTTTACTAAGTATTCGATTTTAAGTACATTTCAAATGGTTCATAACAGAGAAGAAATATCTGCCATGAGTGTCATGGGACTTTCTTATACGTATTACAGAGACTGTACGTGTTTGCCATAGGTACCATGGGCCTTTCTTATACGTAATACTGAGAATAAACACTGTATACTCTAATTCATTTAGTTTGCAGTGGTCGTCGTGCGACTTGACGGTATTAGTCGTGATCCGTACGGTCAAAGCACCCAGCAACCAGTATAGATTATTCTAAATAATGATTTTAAAAAAAATATTTCTGGCTAAATCATAAGTGTTGGAAAAAAATGTATGGGGAATAAATTATAGATAATAACATACTCGACATTTTTTATCTAAAACATTTTTGTCTTATTTCAAAAAATTCAAAAAATTACAAGAGTAACCATCCGTTTCCGGTTTAGTGATCATTTTAAAAATAAGGTGGTTGTCTTCCCAGATGAAAGATTATTATAAATATAAAATTACACCCTTCCATCATCAGTCGTTTAGGAGTTATGGGTATTTTTACTTTCTTATACCAATGTATATGAAATATACATATAGTATAAGTATAGTAAACGCGATTTTTTTCGAAATCCGGTTTTTGATGGAATTATTAATTTTGACCTTCCCTGAATCCATTCTGACTATTTTCGCCATGATGTCTGTGTGTCTGTCGGTCTGTCTGTCGGTCTGTCTGTCGGTCTGTCTGTCGGTCTGTCTGTCGGTCTGTCTGTCGGTCTGTCTGTCTGTAGACGCTGTAACTCAAATACGACAAATCGTAGAAAGGTGATATTTTATACTTAAGATTGATTTTTGCCTGGGAAGAAAACCTCCTATTTTTGAAAACGATCATTCAACCGAAAACGGATGTTTACCTACATCGATTTTTGAATTTTTCGAATTACACTGAAACAGTGCGAATTAGAGAAAAATGGCCAAGTTGAAAATTGTAGGTAATATTATTATCTATAATTTATGTTCTATTCATTTTTTCGAAAAAAACAAATTTATTTTTTTTTTTTTTTACTAAGTATTCGATTTTAAGTACATTTCAAATGGCCCGAGTAAAAATTTTTATATATAATTGTATATAATTATATACAATTATATCGGAGATTTGGCCCGATATAATTGTATATAATTATATATAATTGTATATAATTATATACAATTATATATAATTGTATATATATAATAAATATATATATTGTATATAATTATATATAATTATATACAATTGTATATAATTATATATATATCTATATAATTATATAAAATTGTATATAAATATTTTTTAATCTATTATACATCCTGGAGTCCCCCCCCCCCTAAACGGTCAATTATTGTAAATTTTTATTTCAACAATATGGGCCTCAAATATTACTTAATACGCATCTAGATTATTTTTTTTAAAATGATTCAATAATATCCGAGTACTTTATATATGTAATAGTTATATATACTATCTGCTAAAAAGAGCTGTGATTTACTGTGTAATTAATACATTCCCGTTTAGGGGGGGGGGGGGACTCCAGGATGTATAATCGATTTAAAAATATTTATATACAATTTTATATAATTATATATAATTGTATATAATTATATAGTTATATATATATATATAATTATATATAATTATATACAATTATATACATTTCTATATAATTATATACAATTATATATAATTGTATATAATTATATACAATTATATCGGGCCAAATCTCCGATATAATTGTATATAATTATATATAATTATATACAATTATATATAAAAATTTTTACTCGGGGGTTCATAACAGAGAAGAAATATCTGCCATGAGTGTCATGGGACTTTCTTATACGTATTACAGAGACTGTACGTGTTTGCCATAGGTACCATGGGCCTTTCTTATACGTAATACTGAGAATAAACACTGTATACTCTAATTCATTTAGTTTGCAGTGGTCGTCGTGCGACATGACGGTATTAGTCGTGATCCGTACGGTCAAAGCACCCAGCAACCAGTATAGATTATTCTAAATAATGATTTTAAAAAAAATATTTCTGGCTAAATCATAAGTGTTGGAAAAAAATGTATGGGGAATAAATTATAGATAGTAACATACTCGATATTTTTTAACTTCTTTATAAATGACATGTTTCACACTGTATAAACAGTCTATATGAAATAAAACCTATCTATCTATCTATCTATCTATCTATAACATTTTTGTCTTATTTCAAAAAATTAAAAAAATTACATGAGTAAACATCCGTTTCCATTTTATTGTTAGTAATTATGTTTAACAAAATTCGTTCGATACATAATGTATAAAATAATATTTCTATAGTTTATGTCTCATTCATTTTACTCTATCTTTTATTAGTTTGTTAGAAATATCCTTCACTAAAATAAAAATCACGTACACTATTCACTGTCATTATTACGTATAAGAAAGTCCTGTGGCACACGGCAGATTATTATAAATAAAAATTAAAAACAAACTCTAATTTTTCCTAAAAAAATTTCCTTTTAAAAAATATTATTAAAAATATAATTATATTTAAAGTCTAGGTTTTGAGTAGAACCAAAAATAAAATTTAAACCAATTTTGTATCAGTTTTGGAACGAAACCGAGAAAAGTCGTTCCTTTGCTATTATTTTACAAATTGAAAATTGCTCAACTTTTAAATGGAGCTATCGTAAGATTTTTTAAATTAATGGAGGGTTGTCTATGAAACCTGGTGGTCTCTTTAGACAGCTTGTTTATGTTTACCGTAAGAAATATTGTACAGAAAATAGAAGATACTTATAGAATTAAAAAAATAGAAATAGAAAGGGAGGTTATTAAAATATTCCTTACCACACACTTCTATTACAGTAAAATAATTGTAACAATAAAGGATACTTTGAATAATAATATTTTTATAAATAAAACTATTTGTTTTTTTTCCGATTACTTATCTGTTTGACTGGAATAAAAATAATTTTGAAGTTTTGTCAACTGAGGCTCTTTTTAATAGTTAGAAAGTTACCTATGTATACAATAAATTAATTTTAATATCATTTTCTAAACTTTAAATCAATTTTGTTTTCATTTTAGTAATATATTAAAAAATCTTAATACTTCTACAAGATGGATTATATTAGTATTACTATTAATAACACCGGTTTCTGGTGTTTCTCTAAGATTATATGATTTTTGGATGAAGTTAAATCGAAAAAAATACTATACTACAACTAAAGAGTTGATTGAGTTTAAGTATCACAAGGCTTGTGTTGAGGCAGCTCCACAACTCATGTTACAGATTTATGTCATGTTGAATAACGTTCAAGAATTACAATATTTCAATGTTTCGTTAATTGGTTAGTAGTTTTAATTTAAAATTTATTTTTCAATTTAATTTGTGTATTTTTTTCAAATATTGAATTAATATTCTTTTTTGTTCAAGTTCTCGTACAAAGGACATCTATTATATCATCTTTAATTGCTACTACTATAGCTTTTTGTAAAATAGAAGGCGTTGAAGGAACATGCAAGACATTTATTTTTTATATATCGTTTATTTTAACTATAGGTACGATTTTTAGAATTTTTTTAATTTTATTATACAGGATGATCGCAGGAACCAAGTGATCATTTGTAACTTTGTTATTATTGGAGCTAGAAGATCGGTTAAACAGGCAAAGTATCAGTATTTTTTCCGAGATGAATAATAGCGGTGTCAAAAAAACAATTGAATGTCAAATTTTAGAGATATATTGAAATACAACTTTTTTTTAATTGGAATATCCTATATATTATTACTGAATTTTATAGCTATGAGAATATTTTCTTTATAAAAGTGTTATATACATGTATGATGGTAAAGTTGATAGAAAACAAGTTATAACAGGTATAAAATTAATAGAAAATATCGAAAAATAGTGTGCTATGAAGATTTAATAAAATACAAACAAATGATAAAAATATATAAAACAAATATTTCAAGTATTTGTACATTATTTCGCAGATTTTTAACGTTTTTGAGTATTATTCATAAAAAAATATAATTCATTATAATAAATAATTTTTTCGTTGTCAATTAAATTCAAAAACAATAAAAATTTGCGAACAAATGGCATAAAAACCTGAAACTATTGTTTTATATATTTTTATCATTTGTTTGTATTTTATTAAATCTTCATAGCAGACTATTTTTCGATATTTTCTATTAATTTTATACCTGTTATAAATTGTTTTTTATCAACTTTACCATCATACATGTGTGACACTTTTATAAAGACAACATTCTCAGCTATAAAATTCAGTAATAATATATAGGGTGTTCCATTTAAAAAAAATTGTATTTCAATATATGTCTGAAATTTGACATTCAATTGTTTTTTGGCACCGCTATTATTCATCCTGGAAAAAATACTGATACTTTGCCCATTTTACCGATCTTCTAGCTCCAATAATAACAAAGTTAGCAATGATCACTCGGTTGATATAATAACATTTACATATTTAAAACAATATTAGATATGTTGTTAAATCGAATGATAAAATATAGAATGATATAGATACCGAAAGTAGACATAACTTTATAAAAAAAAACATTTTTGAGGGAAAAAATAATCCCACCCCAACAAATATAGTATAAAATAACTCAAGGAAATTAATCAAATAAAAAATAATTTTGTATCAGTAATTTATTTCATTATTTGTTAAAAAATTAAAATAATTGTAATTTACAAAAATTGAATGATACCTGTATTCTTTGAGTAAGTTTAACAACACATAAAAATATCATGAAAATCTGTAAAAGTAGCGTTTTTCTCTGCGGTAAAGTTGACTAATTGTAAGAAGGATCCTTATTTATAGGTTTTAAAACTGATAATTTTTACGTTTCAGGCTCAAGAGTACTTGGATTAGCTATTCTCTTTAATCTGCATCCTTATTACACTTTACCAGTCTTAATTATTCAGGGAGCAGTCCATACAATCTTGTACTGGGTTGTAGAAGATCAGACAAACTGGACAAGGTTAAGCTTTGTTCCATTCGCAAGCATAATCTTCACATGGCTGCCATTAGCGGTCACCAACAAGTGGTACAAGATACTTCCGTATAGTGTCTGTGTTGTTTTGCAGAACCTAATCGCATCTATCTTATGGGTTACTGAGAAAAATGAAACTTTTTTGTATGATTTAATAGCTGTATTATGTTTCTATCCGTATATTGTAGGTCTTATTCTATCTAGTCTTATTTTTTACCGTGCCCCTAGAATTAGTTACGATGAAGAGGAAGCACATCAAATCTTGAAATAATACAAAGTTTTCAGAATAAAAATTAACCCACTATTGTTTTAAATATTATGTATGTCAAATTATGTCATCAAAAAGGGTTAAAAATTATAAGTAAAATGAAATTCAAAATTACATTGTAAATATAATAAAAAGTGGGTGTATGTAATTATATACGCGCGTTAGAAGTTATATTTCTTTGGTGTAGTAACATCTAGCATATAAATGCAAAACTAAAAACCTGTTTTATCGATTATCATAACAAAAATTTGTATTATTTACATAACTGTATATTTGTATAATATAAATGCACACCTAATCTAACTTATTGTTAACTTAGTGGTGTTGTTGCTGTTGTATTGAAATTTTAGTTCATTACTAAAATTTTACCCTCAACGCGCCTTGAGAAGTATAACTTCAAAAAATGAAAAATGAATTTATAAAAGGAGTTATTAGCGCAATAATGCTCGGTATTACAAAGACTTTGGTCTATGGATTGAAATTAGTACTTTTCATTGCTCTTTACGTTTCTTTACAGAGTAATGTGATTGATGTAATTGATGAAATCTTGATAAAACAAGAACACGAATGTATCGTTTTTTGTAAATATTTTGGCCATTAAAAATATTTTAATCTGTAAATATTAATAACAGTGTACATAGTTAGAGATTTCAGAAATTTTTTTCGAATATTTGATAGTTGAAAACACTTTTAAAAAAAAAAGTTTATATTATTATTTGATGTATATTTTTTTACTTTTTATTAACCATTTAATATTTTATGTATTTATTTTCAAAATAAAAAAGTTAAATAAAAATTGATAGATTAATTTATAGTAATTCATTTTTAAAATGATGAAAGAAAATGAAATGTCGAGGGGGATATATGTAGATTGTAGATATATTTCTTTATTTATTAAGCCTTATATCAAAGATAGAGTCGTCAGAACAAACGAGATATTTATATATTTTAGGAATTGACCTTTTCAGTGGCGTTCCCAATGGGGTGTGGGTTGGAGGGACAGCTTCCCTCCGCTGTATTGTAACTTGTAACCAACGAGGGCTCATACGATAAAATAAATATATGTTATTAACGATTAATAACGTTATAAAACTATAAAGAATGGAATTTGTATGATAAAGTATGGGTTATTCAATTATTTCATATTTCAATTCTTCTTTATTATTATCTGTTAACTTTGTATTAATTAATCAATAAATTATTATTATTGTTATTTTTTATTTTAAAATTAACAAAATAATTAAATTAAATTATATTATATTATATTATATTATATTATATTATATTATATTATATTATATTATATTATATTATATTATATTATATTATATTATATTATATTATATTATATTATATTATATTATATTATATTATATTATATTATATTATATTAACATTTCAATAAATAAAATAAAACTAAACAAAATGCAGTCCTATCTCCTAACTTTGAACCATCTAAAATTGTGTTTTGATGATACAATTATTTTTATGATTTACGTGTATTAAAAATGTTTAAAATAATACAAAACATATTGCGGTTAGCTTGAAATATCGTGGAATTGCCCATGTGTAAAAGATTTATTTTTATTATAAATGTAATCATTCGATAGTCCAATACTTATTTTGACTGACATCATCTGGTAATCATGCTACTTTTAGAAATAGAATGCTTAGTAGCTTTGTTCTCCTAGATAGACTTTGAGGGTGGCAATTGGCACGTGTTATACCTATTCAATTTTAAAATGATAGTTCTAAAATAGAATTTGAAGAACATTTTGTAATTTAACCCCCCCCCCTTCTTGTTAGTTTAATTGGGTATTTTTTTGATTTATTTAGAACTCAAATTATTCTACTATCATATTATTATATTTTATTAATTTGGTTTATCGGCGTTGTTTAGGTGGAAATCGAAATGCCACATAACCCAAATAAACCATACATATGTATATAAGTTACATACATAGTGCATAAGAAATAAGAAGTTAATAGTTTAGTTTACTTATATTGATTATTGATTTTTTATATGTTTTTTATTTTTTTGTTATTAAAGTTATGTACTCGGTCTCAATCTTGAAACGAAATCAAGACCAATATCATACTAACTTTATTTACATATATAATTCTAGTTGAGGGTTTTACCCAGAGTCTCGGTTCTAAAATAATCATTGATTAGTAAAAACGAACTATCTGTTATTAATCTTAAAATCAATAATTAAAGTAAAATATATGATTCGTTATAATGCAAATATAAACTAAATGGAAAAATATTTTTTATAGTATACGAAACGAGATCGGCTTATTTTTTTCGAGATGAGACCGAGACGAGATCGAGATGAGAATCAGTTGTAAAATTTCGAGAATCTCGTCTCGTATCGTCTCGTCTGCAGCCTTATTGTTAGTTACGTATAATTACTCGTGTTTTTGATTATTATAAATTATAATTCTGGGGCTACTCGGATTCACTTCTTTATTTCAGTACTCTGGCTATATGTTAGTATAGTTGAGCGATTTATAAGCACACATGAGACGGTACATTGATGGCTACGTTATAGTTAAGATCTTTTAGCTCCCTTGTAGTACATACGTCACTAAAGTCACTTTATATGTCATCAGGGTATGTCGATGTGCACGCAAAAGTTTATACTTTTCGCAACGATATTTTTTTACAAGGTTTTATATTGTGTTTAGAATATCTATTATGCATACATTATATTTTTAAATACACTCAGCACTCTGCTATACGACCATCCACTACACGACCGCTCCGTTATACAATGTGCTGACAGTTCTAACCAACGTCCTTCCCCCATCCCGACCATAATACCACCGTAACTGCTATATTTTTGCGCGTTTAAATTCACCAATCAACGTTAAAGTCGGCTCGGTGGTGGGTGCCCCTCTAGCCGTCGTATAGTGGAATTTTTGAATTACTGATGCCGTCGTATAGCAGAATGTTGAGTGTAAGCTGCGAACATTGGATAGATATGACGCACATATGCAGCCAGAACCCCTCCACATACGTTACAGTCAACAGTAGGAGAAATTGCACTCATAATCAGTCAGAACTCAGAACTATAGATAAGCGTCAGTTTTCTGACAACCATGTGCGAATTTTTTTAATATATTTTGACAATTATCTGCTCACATCTTAAGCGTGAAGATCTATAATATACGAAAAAAATCAAAAAAGGAATTTTTATGCAAAAAATTAAAAAAAAAAATTAAAGAAGTGTTTATTTTGTTTTCAAATCAAATATGCCCGAAACATTCGATATAGAAGAAGATGATAGCATATACATGTCAAATTTTGAATGCTTTGGATGTGTAGTTTGGTCGATAGCTTGTGTTATATTATCGGCAGTAGATGTTGGATCCGACATGTATCTTGGATACATTTATTTAAATAATTGTCGGTTGTTCGGCGATTATCAGTGTTTGTACGGTGGATTAACTTTATTATTTGTTTATCTAGCTTCTTTTACCAGTGTTTGTGAATTTTATAGAACGTGAGTGTCAAAATTAAATACCGTAATTTGAGTCATTTTGAAGTTAAAGAAATATCTATATAAGACATATATTCGTATTTTTTTTAATATTTAGCACTTTAGCTAGTGGTGGGATTTAATTTGTTACCGAGTTAGAGGGATAAAATTATTAACTGTATGAAGCCCTCACACGCATTGTTTTAGAGTTCACTGCAGGCGCCATTTTTGAGTTACAATAAATAAGAAAGTCGGTCGAATTCCCCTAGTTTGGTTTACATTTTACACATGCCTTGGTAAATTAAAATATTTATTTTCCTAGCTTTAGTTCTTTAGCGCCCTCCTTGATTTTTTTCCAAAATATTCTTATATTCTTTGTCTAGAGGGCATAACTTTAAATGTTCAGTAAAAATTTCTAGCTTATATAATTTACGAAATATTTTGCTTTGACTGAAAAGGGAGAACGGACAGATGACAAGATGAGATTAGTAGGAATTCTTTGGAACCCAAAAAAGAAAATAAATTAATTTGTTCAAAATTTTATTCGTTATAAGTTTTACAGTGTAGCGAACCGATTGTTTAGAATCTCACCATTGTTTAGTGTATTAATATGATAGGATTATTAATTATTTATTTATCAATTTTAAATTTTCTTAAGGGTATGTAGGTAATTAATTTTAGATGTTTTTAGCAACACATTTAAAACTCAAAAAACTTCCACAAGATGGTTAATTTTAATATCATTATTCATAACATCACTTTCTGGCGTTGTAATGGGATTATATGACTTATGTCGGAAGATAAAACGTAAGAAAGATTATATCACAACTAAAAAACTGATCCAGCTTAAATATCATGAGGCATGTGTTGAGGCAGCTCCACAACTCATTTTGCAGATTTGTGTCATGTTGAATAACATTCAAGAAATGCAAAATTTCAATGTATCGTTCCTTGGTGAGTATATCTGTTGGTATTTGTTATTAAGCCAGTAACAGTTTCAAATTTTTGTTTTTGAAAATATTTATTTATTATTTCTAAAGATCTCGCGGTCCGGACTGGAACTTTTCGCTGGCCAGAGGTTATCCACCGTTGTTGTAGAGTATTTATTTTAAGTTTCACGTAATTCTAAATAAAAAAAATATTTTCCCATACCCTCCCCCATCCCTTGCAATTTCTTAGGGATTGAATTTTGGGAAATGCTGGAAACATGTTTCATTATAAATTTCAATTAAATCAGAGCAAAAAATATTATTTATACAAACTTTAACCTCCTTTTTTACCCCCGTAGGGGTTGAATTTTGAAAAATCTTTTCTTAGTGGGTGCTTTTATCACAAAAGGAAGATACCCATGAAATTTCACCTTTCTAGGACCAGCGATTTGGGCTGTACATTGATGAATGAGTATGTGAGTGAGTGAGTGAGTGTTTAAGGACAAACTCTTTGATATATAATCGAAATTACTAAGTAAATAGATAATATCAAATACCTACCCGGGAAAAAATGATAAGATATTACCATATATTATAAGATCCAATTGGTCAGATATGATGAGATATGCTTGGATCCTGATTTTGGCACGATCCAAGAACGCATTATAATATATTGTAATATATTGCAAGATATAGTTATATATTATAATATATACTAATGTCTTCTTGGATCGTGCCAAATTCAGGCTCCAAGCATATCTTGACATATATTACAATATATTAGCATACATTAGTATATATGTTAATATACAAGTATATCTCGACATATATAACAATATATTAGCATATCTGTTAATATATTTGTATATCTTGGCATATCTAAAAATATATTATAATATCTTATAATATATGCATAGGGGGGGGGGTATCCATCTATTATCTATCCCAATACTACAGAATCGTCCAACCAGGGAAAACTCGTACTGAATCTATAATCAAATGTCACATATATTAAATAATTAAATAAACATATAGCAGCTTCATTTACTTACGTCCGTATTAACTTACTTGAATGCACCTATGTAAACATTAGAGTTCGTTGGTTGTTTATATACTGATTCAAAGTGAAATCACACTGCTAGTGAGAGGCAAGTTACACCAACTTTTACGAACATAGTATGTAATAGCTATTACATATATACAACATACTCGAATATTATTTAATCAATTAAAAAAAATAATCCATATGCGTATTAAGTGATATTTGAGGCCCGTATTAATAAAATAAAAAAATATATACAAAAACTGTATAGAAATATTGTGACTATTAAAGAAATCCGAAATATATGTATGTATAGTAAATAAATGAAGAAAACCATGTGACATTTGCTTATTAAATATTCTTTTAAAGTAATTTTCAGTTCTTCAACAGACGGATCTATTATAGATTTAGGAATTTTATTGAAAATTTTAATTGTATTGTTAACTACATTTCTATTGACAATTTGTTTACGTGTTTGAATAGATTTCATATTGTATTTGTTTCTATGTTGTAATTATGGTCATTTATATTACATAAATCAGTTTTTTTTGATGAATAACTCATTTTCTAATAAATTAATATCGATTATAGTTAAAACTTTGTATTATATAAACAGTGGACGGCAGTGTTCCCTGGGTCATATCTGGCCATAATACGAAGACATTTCTTTTGTATTTTGAGTATGTTACAGGTATGAGAAGAGAAGCACCAAAATAAAATTCTATATCTAATAATTAAATGTATATAAGCTAATACACTTGCAACAAAACATTTGCACAACCTTGTTGCTTAACACTCTAAGTGCGTACATGAATTTTGAGATTTTGGCTGTAACGCATTTTTTATTTCTCTTACAAGTTAAAGTTTAGTCTATTAATATCTCAAAAAATTGTATTTTTTGAGAAATTATCACACCTGACTGGTGTGATCATAGAATTCAGTGATTATAATTTCAAAAATGTATTCATCAATGTTTGTATAAAAATTGTCAACACAAGTTGTAGAATTTTTAAGATAAATGCGTTGGAACATCATTTTAAAAAAAAAGTTTCACCAAAAATATTCACTACCTATTTTAAAATTTGATGAATGTACTTTTTTGAAAACAACATATCTCAAAAACTATTAAAAATAGAGTAAAACTAAAAGATATTAATTTTGTAGAGAAATGCATAAAATTTATTTTAAAAAATATTTCACTGTCCAAAATTTTGTTTAAATATTTTTGTTCTTAATTTATAAAATTATATTGAAAATTTGGGTGATATGTCAACTGTGAATTTTTAAAACAAAAATATATGTTACTTATAACTTTATCATTCCTGATTATATGGGCAATTCTAAATAAAATTTACTTATTTCGTGAAATCAGAATATATGTATATACAAAACTATACAAATAACGCGAGTGCAATATTAAATTCAAGTCAAGTGAACATTAGAAAAAAGAATGGTTGATATTTGAATTTTTTATATTTATTATTATTAATTTAATATTATTAAAATTCGTTGCTTATTTTGTTAATGTATAATAGCAATGCCAACATCAGGGAGGGAGACTGGGCTACCGCCCGGGATGCCAGTTCAGAAGGAGCAGTGGACAGTTACATGGAGAAAAATTTAGCTTATATTCTAGTCAAAATTTTTTCTCTTTAATCTGATTTTACCGTTTCAGGGTATTTAAAAAAATTTTATTCCATTTCTTCAGAATTCATTGCGATATAAATATAAAATTTGATAATCGTTTTAGTATAAATACGTGCTATCGATTTACAGTATCAAGTAATAATTATTTAGACTAAAGAAGTGTGGGGCCAGCGACCTTTTGATTTTTATTCAGTATTTATTTGTTCTTAACCCTTAATTACTCGCGTGAAATACCGTAACACAGTTACTCGCGTGGTGTATTTTATACACCACAAAAAAAGCTAGTTTTTGGGAATTTTGAAGGTATTATATTAATTTTTTTGCCCAATTCATATTATGTAGGTAGGTACTATTTTTGAGAAACTAAGAATTTTTTTTTAAATTAAACCAACTAAAAATTAAGGATTAGAAAGAAAAACAAACTAAAATAGATCTAAAAAAGTACACAAAATTTTTTGCTGTTCGATTTATTGCAAGATGAATAATGAACAGTTTTATTTTTGTTGGTAATTTTTTTAATTTTTCTCTTTTGACAAGATGTCTTCCATCAGCAGCATCACTATTGATTTCAAAAACGCGGTTCTTCGCTTAGGATGCTGCTATTTGTACGTCAATACCATCTGCATTTAATAAGTAAAAAATTAATACAAACTGCTACAATCCTCAAATTTTTACTGCCGGATTTTTATCACCATTGATATTGGTCAAATGTAATATTTTGTTATAACAAATGTTAATCATTTAATAAATTGATTAATTTAAAAAAGTAACAGCCACTTTATTTACAAATACTTTACCACCAGAAAAGATATGATAATATATTAGCAGATATACCAATATATAAATATATATAACAATATATTTTCGCATCTGAGGGCTGATATATATTAAGATATTATTATATATTATCAGATATGTCCATATATTAATATATATTACAATATATTCTTGGCTATGATAACTCAAAAAATAAAATTTATTAAGATATAATAATACATTAGCAGATATATCTATATATAATAATATATTACAATATATTCTAAGCTAAGCAAACTTATTTCAAAATAATATTATTAAGATATCATAATATATTAGCAGATATATCAATATATAAATATATATAACAATATATTCTCGGATCTGAGGGCTGATACATATTAAGATGTTACTATATATCAATATATATAACAATATATTTTCGGATCTGAGGGCCAATATATATTAAGATATTACTATATATTATCAGATATATCTATATAAATTAATATATTTTAGGCTCAAAAATTAAGATATTACCATATATAACGAGATGCGAACATATCTTATAATATCTCGTTATATCTTATCATTTTTTCTCGGGTATAATAATAAAATTAGGTATATTAAATTAATATTGCACCATACCTTAAAATAAAACAATGTTTACTATTATTTTAGAGAGTGAAAAAACGATCAAAATAGTAAAAAACCTGAACTTATTATAAATAAATAATAATATAACAAAAAAGGTTCGGTTCATATAAATATATTTACGGTTTCAGGTTATAAATAATTTATTTATATACTTTTGTTATTTGTTTATTTTTGTTTCAGTTAAAGTACAAAGAACATCAATAATTTCATCCTTAATTTCAATCACTGTAGCTTTTTGTAAAATAGAAGGTCAAGGTGTTGAAGGACTGGGCAAGATAATTATATTTTATATTTCGGTATTGTTGTCTATAGGTATGATTTGTAACAAATTTTATTTAAGTAAATAATTTTTACTAATAATATTGGTAGCCATTCGCAGTAAGGCAGTAAGGGGTAGTTAATAACCTTTGTATGCCTCTCTTAAAAGCGCCAATAAGAACAAATACATTTTTTAAATTAATTGAGAAATAAATTGTTAACACAAATTGTTTATTTGTGTACGTCATGTACCTTTGCTACGTCACTGATCACTCTCGTGTATAGATACACTCAAATCTCTAAACGACGACCATCCTATTAACGTACGCTCCGAGAATCGATTGGCCAACAGCTCCATGTAACGACTTTCCCCTATCTCTACTACAGTACTACCGTGACTGCTATATTTCTACGCGAAATTTAAATTCACCAATTAACGATAAAGTTGGCACGGTGGTATGGGTGCCCCTGTAGCTGTCGTTGTTAGGATCTTTTGAATTACCGATACCGTCGCGTCGCTGTTCGGAGGTCTGAGTGTATATTTTGACAAAATGTTTTCTAGTGTGTTTGTGTCTAATGCACAACTTAACAAGTTTTTGTTATATAAATTAATGTCAGCGTAAACAGTATTATATAATATAACAAATAACGTGTAAATTGGATTCTTACATATATTTTTTTTTACAGGTCCAAGAATTCTTGGGTTAGCTATTCTTTTTAACCTGCATCCTGTTTGCACTTTACTGGTCTTAATTATACAGGGAGTATTCCATATATGCTTGTATTGGATTCTGGAAGGTCAGACAAATTGGACAATGTTAAGTTTTGTCCCACTATCTAGCATAATCTTCACATGGTTACCACTAGCGGTAACCAACAAATGGTATCAGATACTTCCATACAGTGTTTGTGTAATTGTTCAGAATATGACTGCTGCTATTTTATGGAATATTGAGAAACAGGGTACTTTTTTATGCGATTTATTATCTGTAATATGTATTTGTCCGTTTATGATTGGCCTTTATTTGTCTACTTGTATTTTTGACCGTCTACCGAGAAAATAAATATGAATATTTAGTTATAATTGTTTTTATATAGATTCTTATTCTAGTATCTTTTTTAATTTGGTAGAAAACAAGCTTTACAACTTATAATATGTAAATTGAGTTTTATCAATATGTATAATAAAATATATATTTTTTAATTAACAAATGGATAAATATTTTTGAAATATGATTTTCAACTAAAACTATAAACTCTTGTTTTCCTATATTATTTTTACAGTTTTTTTTGTATTTAAATTAAGTATTTTTATACAGATACGCACACATTAATAATTATTTTCTATTAACGGGAGGAGGTATATTCAAATTTAGATGCGGCTGCCACTTAATATTATTGATACTAATTTGTTACATACTTACAGTTATAGTAAAAAAATAACACCACTGAAGTTCTATTTTTTCTACACTACCACTTGTGAGCTAACCCCTACGTTTTTAAAATAATTATAAAACATTTATTTATTATAGATATGCATACATATAGGTACATAAGGACTTACTTATAGATATTTATTGTTTGAGTAAATATGAGTTAAAATTAATTCTATATAAGTACATTTTGTACGTTTATAGTAAGTATTATACTCAGTGGCGTACGCAGGGGGGTGTTAGGGGGGGTTAGAACCCCCCCCCCATGACATCTGTGATCTTTATTTTTAAACCAATATTTACAACATTTATTTTGGAGACCTTCATTAAGTACCAATTTCAAAGAGAAAATTTTTTTGAAAAAAATTGAACCCCCCCCCCATGACACAATCCTGCGTACGCCACTGATTATACTATATTATCCACTTTTATTAATTTATATTTAATTATTTGTCGATGAATATCTATATAGTGTTAAAATAATCTATAAATAATATTTTAGAAAAAAACCTGTGCGATGGTTTAGATGCATTAAAACATATTTTGTACAAAATGTTTAATGATCACTTGTTGTAAAGTAAATTTCTGTAATATAAAAATATTTTTAAATATAGTCAGTTAACTACATGTGAATCACATAACCACACGAAAAGATAAAAATACATATTTTAGTAGTCAGGGGTGTAATATGATTTCGTTAATTTAATGATGATATTTTGCTCGTATCAAGCTAACATATTATACTATAGGTAAGGAAGGCTTTATTCCAACTAGCCCTGGGGCTAGTTGGAATTAAGGGTAAGTTGGCATACAGCGTTTTTCTTTTGCCATTGTTGATTATATGATTTTCCGTATTTTGTATTTAAATACATGTTTTGTAGTTACTAACGTGGGTCAACTTGAATACTAGTTTATTCATAAGCCAATGAATTTCTTTTTTCCTTAATTAAAATAAAATATATCACTACTAATGCATTAGTCATATTAATCAACTTGACAACTCATTATATTTTTCTGTAGGTTTTCGTGGCCGTTGTCCATAAGAGCTAACATTTCGGGCTGTTGTCCAAATTGTCGTATTATGTTTCTTGACGTTTCGAGTTTTTCAGTTTCAAAAACACTTCTGAAGAAAACTCCGTCATGAGAGTCGAAACGTCAAGAAACATAATACGACAACGTGGACAACAGCCCGAAAATGAGGTAATGTGCCTTTCCCCCAGCCCTGTATAACGATAGCAGTATTATTTATCAGAGTATACATGTGTCTACAAAATAATTTTGTTTAGGAATGAAATACAATTCAGAAATAGTACAAGTCAAACATGCCTGAAAAATTCGACATGGAAGGAAATGATAGTACATATTTATCAAAATGTGAATACATTAGAAGTTTGGTTTGGTCAATAGCCTGTGTTATATTGTCAGCAGTAGATGTTGGATCTGACATGTATCTTGGATGTATTTATTTTTTAAACAATCAGTATTTATATGGTGGATTAACATTGTTATTTGTTTATCTAGCTTCTTTTACCAGTGTTTGCGAATTTTATAGAACGTGAGTGTCAGAGGAAGTTAAAATAATAAGTTATTTACATGAAATATATTATTATTTGAGTCACTCGGAAGCGAACATGATTAACTATGCAAAACGGAAAAACGATGTTTAGTAAGCATATTTATTGTCAATGAAGTGAGAGACATAATATGCTGTTTAATTTTTGGCAAATAGATGAAATAATGAATATTCTAATCTGTTTTCTAATAAAAAACTTAAAAAATAGATAACGCAAAAAGTGATAATTAAAGTTTTACAATAAGCTTAAATAAATCATTTATTGTCACTTTTGTTTATATGATCTGACACAAATATATGTATATTTATCTAAATTAATGATAAAAAGTATTTTTTATGTTGTGAGTCAAATATTATATGCTCTTCAATGAACATTGGTAGTAAGATACATACTCGAAAGCTTTCAAAATGATAGTAGCATAAAATGTGAAAATTTAATAACAGTTGCTCTCCTTAGAGGGCACACTAATGATATTATAGAATAAATAATACAAATACATTTCGACTTTTTTCAAATTTTGATAAGTAAACGTATAACATCTTTTAGTTTCGTTTTAGTGACACATTCAAAAAGCAAAAACCTTTTACAAGATGGATAATATTAATATCACTATTAACAACCTCATGTTCTGGTGTTGCAATAGGAATATATGACTTTTGGAAGAAGTCAAAACGCAAAAAAGATTATACTTTAACAAAAAAAATGATTCAGCAAAAATACCACGAGGCATGTGTTGAGGCAGCTCCTCAACTTATTTTGCAGATTTATTTCATGTTGGATAACGTTCAAGAATTACAAAATTTCAATGTTTCATTACTTGGTTAGTATGAACTGAACCTAATTTTTGAAATATACTTATGTGTTAATATTACTTAAACTTTTCCGTTAAAACTTGAGATATGATTAATTTAAAAGTCTTATCGCTTCAAAATATTTGTGACATATGTACAAATTGTACATAAGTATACATTTGTATATACTTAATCGGTTTTTATTTAATATAAATATCTACTTTTAGTGAATATATCATGCGAGGAAGCACTGTGCATTTACTTGGTAGATTTTTTTATTCAATTCCGGTGAGTGGGGTAAAATGAAAAGTAAAATAAAAGCTGACAATTCAAGGAATTCAAATTTGTAAACGTTATGTATGTATATTATTCAAAACTTCGTGTAACAAAATTAAAAAAAAAATCATACAAATATTTTTCCCCCTGCCTTAAATGGGAATATGTATTAATATGCCAAGATTCGTTAATATTTATATAATATAATATAAATATAATATAATATAAATTTTTTTCACTCTGTGGGAAAAAATCAAAAATCAAATCTAAAAAAAGCATTTGAAGATGAAATTAAATATTTTTTAAACTGCATTATCAGATCTTGTCGTTTTCTCAATTCTATATGCACAATGCACACTCACAGAAAAAGTTTTTAAATTAAGGATTTTTGAAAAAAATGATGGTGGGGAAATATTTTTGAGCATAGAATATATAATAATATTTTGTTAATATTTTCTAAATTCAAGTTAAATATATTATATAATCGTTAATATTTTTCCCGTCAAATAAATTTTTAATATGATATGCTGAATTATGTCTGGTATCATACAGGAGCTAGCAAAATTTATTTAGCAAGTACTCTCAAATGAGTTTTTAATTTTGTGATAGTATCTATGGATTTGCTATGGAATTTAGAGTAATTATACTTCAATGTTTTGTAACACATTTGGCGACTCTGACCGTACAAAATATATTTCATAATATCATCACTGTTTCAATATCGTTGGTGTTTACATACAACGCGTGCGTGAAACTTGTTAAACTTTCCATGAAACTACAAGAGAACTGTCATAAGTTTGATACCTCATTTGAGATTGCTTGCAAATTTGCTATCTCATTTATGATATCTTTATTTTTATTTCAGTTCATGTTCAAAGAATATCTATTATATCATCTTTAATTGCCATTATTGTAGCATTTTGTAAAATATACATCGAAGATCGAGGTGTTGAAGGACCATGCAATATATTTATATTTTATATATCTGTATTACTAACTATAGGTATGATTTATAAGTATTTCTATTTTATTTTATACTTTTCACCTCATTGAAATTTAAAATAACACTCAACCATTAATAACCAAATGTTCTTTGTAACTTTCTTCGTAAAAATTGGGATATTTAGTTGCCTTTGCATACTATTTTTATTTTATTTTACAGGTCCAAGAATACTCGGCTTAGCTATTCTTTTTAACTTGTATCCTTATTACACTTTACCAGTTTTAATTATTCAAGGAGCAGTCCATATAATTCTGTACTGGATTCTAGAAGGTCAGACAAACTGGATAATGCTAAGCTTTGTCCCATTAGCGAGCATAATCTTCACATGGCTGCCGTTAGCAGTAACCAACAAGTGGTACCAGATACTTACTTACAGTGTATGTGTAGTTGTTCAGAATTTTACTGCATCTCTCCTATGGATAACTGAGAGAAGAGATACTTTTTTGTATGATCTAGTAGCTGTATTATGTTTCTATCCTTATATTGTTGGTCTTTTTCTGTCTAGTCTCATGTTTCATCGTAATCCTAAAATATAAATGTGTATAAAGTTTATTTACATTCAAATGTTTTTAATTTGGTGTTTTCTATCTTATTTTTTATCCTTTATCCTAAATAAACAACTAAGTCCAGGAATGGTCTAAAAAAATACCAAATCTTTATGCAAATTCTTTGTACATTTAAAATGACGTTATTACTCTCTTAGAAAAAAAATATATTAAAAATATCATACGATAATGAGCTTGTAACAATACGAAATGACATTATAATGATATTAGCTAGGAGTATAAAATAACAACCTAATGATATTAATAATAGTATATTATGTGCGTTTATATAAAGATATTGATCAGTAGATAATATCTTTTAATTAATACATTATTGTCTACAACAGTAGTTTTAAAAAGTTTCAATGACTGAATTAACCTTTGTGGGCTTAATAAAATAAATTATATATGTATATTGTATATTCATTTATATTTTTGCCGTTTTGATATATGTACCTTCAATCATTAATCCGAGAATGTTACGATAAAAAAACAATAAATTAGAGTTATTAGAATTTTGAAAATCAGTCGCATACATGTTATCAATAATTATTTATCATTTATGTAGGTATCTATCGGAAGTGATAACGTAATAGTCCAGGAGGAATCGGTGCATGAGTACCGAAAACTATTCCACCTCAATTTTTTTTATGTGATCCTCTTCAAATTGCCCTACTGATAATATAAATGCATGTTGCCATGGGGCAACCCCGGGCCATATTGTTTAAACCGAAATTGTTTAAACAATTGCAAGGAATTGTTATTTTTCAACCGGACAAATTTTTTTTATATTCTTTATTGAAATACAAATAAAAAAGGCCCTTTGACTTTTTACGATAAAGTTAATATTTTTAAAGATATGAATTTTTAAAGGTTCGAAAAATCTCAAATTTGGGTACTTTCGACCCATGAAAAATATATTAAAAAAAAATATATATAAATAATATTTTTTTCTTAATTCTTCATACAATAGTTAATAATATTGTAAATAGAGATCTTAAAAAATTTCATTGCTTATACCTGTTTTTTAATTTTTAATTTCGCGCACTCACAAGTATGCGTCGCTTACCTTTAAGTATCGCCGTCTCTCTCTGACTCATGCGCTGCATCGGCCTCTCTGTGTCTTGAATCATTATTTATCATTTATCTTAAAAACTATCAACTTTATCAAGATTGTTAAAGAGAGCAATGTTATTAATAATTAAATTTTCTACAATTTGTTTCGTATAATTTTTTTTCTGAAATCAATTTTTCAAAAGTTATTTAAGCATAAATCGGAACATGTAATTAAAATTACTTTTTTATAAGTTTATGTTATTTTTTTTATGTTAAAACAAAAATAATTATATGTATATGTATCATGGTGTTTGTATGATTGCGTCTAAGTAAGAAAAAGATTATTTTTTTCGTTGTTTTTTATTTTTCCAAGGTTACTCTTTGTATAAAAATGTAAGATCTTAGTTTGTTCTTGTGACAAAATTGTTGATTATATATAACATTTAAAATAAAAATACAAGTTAGTTCCTGTCAATTCTTAACTGATCGTTCTTTGTTTTTTGCTCATATTTGTTCAGTCTTTTTTATTTCGTTCAAGACTTAAAATTGTTAAACGTTGTTGCACCCATTCTAGTGATTTCGTGTAGTATTAACATTTTTAGATGAACAAATTTTTAGTTTCTGTGATTTTTCGTTACAATAAATGTGAGTGTAATGTCGTTTTTAGTTGTTCCAAAGAAAAGAAAATTTTCTGATGATACCTTACCATGTATTTTTTGTGAAATTACAAACAATGTAGTGAAAAATCCGAAGCCTGATACATATATAACTGTACAAAGTGCAGCTTATCGACGAAAAGATAAGGCCGCTATCCGGTTTGAAAATTTGTTTAATTCTTCTCTTGACAAACAAACATTTTCGTGGCACAGAACATGTTATGCAAGTTATACAAGTGAAGAAAAAATTAGGCGAAGAGAAATACAACTTCACAAACAAGATGAAAATCTTCAGGAAGTCCAGTCAACAGAACCCTCAACTTCAAGTACAATTTATACTCCTCGTCGGTCCACCAGAAATCCAGAAAACGACAGTGATTCGTGCATAATATGCGGCCAGGTAAAAAAAAAAAATGTAAAAGCGACGTATGTACTATCTGATCGTATACTTGTGAGTGCGCGAAATTAAAAATTAAAAAACAGGTATAAACAATGAAATTTTTTAAGATCTCTATTTACAATATTATTAACTATTGTATGAAGAATTAAGAAAAAAATATTATTTATATTTTATTTTTTTTTAATATATTTTTCATGGGTCGAAAGTACCCAAATTTGAGATTTTTCGAACCTTTAAAAATTCATATCTTTAAAAATATTAACTTTATCGTAAAAATTTAAAGGGCCTTTTTTATTTGTATTTAAATAAAGAATATAAAAAAAATTTGTCCGGTTGAAAAATAACAATTCCTTGCAATTGTTTAAACAATTTCGGTTTAAACAATATGGCCCGGGGTTACCCCATGGCAACATGCATTTATATTATCAGTAGGGCAATTTGAAGAGGATCACATAAAAAAATTGAGGTGGAATAGTTTTCGGTACTCATGCGCCGATTCCTCCTGGACTATAAACAAATAATGAAAAAAGTATTTTATATAAAAAATATTTACCTTTACAAAATTAAATGCAAATAACTCCAGATTTCATGAATACCTATTTTTAATGTTTATAGTTTTTTTTATGTTACTGTTTATTATTCTATATTCTTCTTAAATTAATAATTAATAATAATTATTATTAATGACAATAACTGTAATATACATTTTTTTAAATTATCGAATTTCATTTTTACTTTCTATTTTTGGCACTACTGAAACTACTGATTTCAACGTAATGCAAAGAAAATAAAGTATAAATAACGTAATGGAAGAATATAACAATTTGCAATCTCAGTAATACTAACATATGGTTTGGGGTCATTAGTTTCTAATGTTCTGGCAATAAAAACACAAGAAATGAAACGATTAAAATAATCTATGCATTTGCGGTATTAAAATTCATTTAGAATAAATCTCCTATAATATATGTAATGTATGAAAAGAGAATACAAATGAACTTCGAATGAATCTTTTAAAGCTTCATTTGACGTATGACAGCACGTAATAGATATGTATTATTTGTTAATAGTTTCGAAGCCAAGGCGATTAAGCACTTTGTAAACTATATATTAAAATAATATTAAACAATGTGTTTATATGTCATTTATTGAATATTTTAAAGCTGTGCAAAAGAACAAAAGTACAAGTACATTGCCAATAATGTATTTTAGTATTTCTATAAAAATATTTATAATTTAGTATCTCAGGGGGAAACTACATTAGACGGTTCAAAATTGTTTTTTTTTTTATTACATATATCATTAGTAAAACTATTCGAGATTACGTTCCCAAAATTTCAAAATGAAATTCGAAGTCATTAATATGCTATGCGTATAAAAGGAGGTGTGCCTCTCAGTTCACTGCTGAAGCGCACAACTGGTAGAATGGCTCGAACACAAGTAAGTACTATGGGATATTAGAATGGAAGAGAGGGTATTTTTCCAGTTGTTTTTGTTTGTAAATGCTCAATATAGAGGGCCTGTGTACTGTGTAGAAGCGTCGGCAATATTTCGAATATAAGTATTTCGGTAGCAATATTCTCGAAACGACTTTTTTTCGACTTGCGTGTACTCTAGCTCAAAAAATGATTGACCGATCCTTATAAAACAAAGTTATGATTATTCTTTATGAAATTATCTATCAACTGATCAACTTTTTGGATGATATAATTTAAAGTGTATTTTTTATTTGAGAAAGGATTGAAAAAAACCGGTGAAATTTTAGATTTTTTTCAAATTATCGTAAAACATTAAATTTTCAAAATTTTTAGCTGAGACCTGGTTCAACTAAGAAAATTGTGACCTCCACATTGCACGTAAGCGACTATAGCAGCTATAGCCTAGATCAAATTTTGCACATTCAATTGCGTCTGCTCAATTCTTATCCCCATTCTACGCTTTTGATTTTATTTTTTCGGTCATCTACAAATCAAAAACTGCCATCCCTCAAAAATTTATCAATTCTCAAAAATGTATCCCTTATCCCCACCCTGTGCGTCAACCCATTGCACTTTCACTATCTAACTTCTCATAAACTAATTTCTTGAGGTGATTTTATTAATCACAAGGGGCACAAATACACATGTTTACTATGGAATTAAACCCCTTTATCCCCGGGTGTGGGGGTTGAGACTATTTTTCCCCTGACATGAAACACGTGAATAAACGTTTTCCTTGAATCTGCCTAATCTAGTGCTTAGATGGGGCAGAAAAATATATCATCAGCTCTTGGATTACTATATTCATAAAAAGGTAAAACCTTTGAAGGGCTGTATAATGTTTTTTACTTAAAATAATTTTTTCAATGTTCAATGTTCAAGGTGAAGGTACGACAGTGCCGAATCAACCTGTATAATAAATGTTGTTTATTTGTTTTTTCTATACTTATTGATGAATTCTGGAATATAAAATTTTACAGTGTAAAATAACAAAACAATCAATAATATATGTGTTAAAGCAAAATAATTGACTTTCACAATGATTACAAAATGGGTTTGTTATGCGGGTGTCAGAATAGAATATTTAAATGCAAATAGTGTTAAATTGAAGGTGAATGATGCATTTAAATAAATATGTTAAATAGGTCAAATATCTGATACTATATTTTAGTAGGTAGTGAATCAATAATTTATTTATATATTGTTAATAAACTTCATCTCAAACATATTATAAATCGATTTTTAAATAAATATAATATAAAATACGTCATCTTATATTTCGTATATCGAGTTTCTGCAAAGATATTATTTGATATGTTGACATAAAAACAGGAATTTTCCTGTGTTAAATAAACAAATAATGAAAGTTATATAAGGGATAAGCTTCTAAGATATATTTTTTTATTGTTTATTATATAAAATTTCTATTAAGTTTAGGTTGTTTCAGAATTGAATTCATGTGCATCTGAAATTTCATAATTTGAAGTAACAAAGTTGTTTACAAAATATAAGTACACAGTTAACCATGCTATCTAATCTATGAACGTAAAGTATCATTTATGTCATCTATGTTATACCAACAATTAACTCCAGTTGATTTGCGGTATTGTGTTTATATAAGACAAAAAGATGACCAGGTCTGTATTAAGAATGCTTTATAAATTTAATATAAACTAATTTCTTTGTAAATTATATCACACCCCCGCAAAAAAGTGTCACAACTCAACAATGTGATATTTGAGATAAATATGTAGAATGATTCCAAATTACTATATATTTCTACTAAAAATTGTCATTAAGTACTTCGTGTATATATACCTGCCGTCAAAACTAGCCTATTCTAAGAAATGTCACATGAATACTGAAATATTTAAATTAAATACTGTGTATTAGTCCTTTTCCTATACTATATACCTTTACAATATTTTGATTTACCTAAATTGTTATAATTTCATTTATTCCTATTTCCTCAAAACTACATTTTTTGAGTTGTGACACTTTTTTGAGGGGATGCGATATAATGAATTAGTATCCCATATATTATAAGTAGTTTCTTTTAAGGGTTTCGAAGAAACCATATTAATCTCAGTTTGTCTTTCGTCCATTCTTTCCAATATGAAAAGTTATGACCAGATGGGTACCATAGCTAAATCTAGACAATAGAAAATTCTATTCTATTTATTTTTTCTCACACAAAAAATGGCATCTACAAGGAGCTCCAAGCAATTCACGTACTTAGTAGATAGGTACCTTCGGAATCCTAATGGTTCTATACACCGATTTTTTCATATTGTTAAAAATTGTTACAATTTAAAAAATTCTATCTAAATGAGAAACGGTTCAGTTTTGAAGTGTTAAAAAAATGTTAAATTTTAATTTAATTTTAATTAAATTTTTTTTGTTTTGTTTTAATGTCAGTTTTTTACGTATTGAATTTTGGAATTTGTCTATTCGGAAAATATTTGTACTTTGTACAATGCAGGTGTTAAATGAAATTAATTAATAAAAATGAAATTGATCTGAATACGTCACTAATGACGGATACCCCTATTATGTATGTTTGTGTGTGTGTGTGTGTGCAACAGGTGGGAGGGGCAAAATAATATCGTGAGAGTATGAGGCACTATTCTAACGGAGACTTCTATTAGTCTGTGCTGATGAAGTCGCAGGTCCGACATCGAACTCGCGACGTTTAGGATGCCCTGTGGTATTTGTGTTGCAGTAACATGTCGGGAGTTGTTCTAAATGTTGACAAGAACGAGTATCAACAGGTTCGGGTGAGTGATGTTGCATCTGTGTCTATAAAAAATAAGAATATAAACAAATATTTTTTTTCGTTAAAATAGTATAATTTGTTTCTATTCTAGTACAATCATTTGAAAGAAATGCTAAGCTTGAGAAAGAATTACATATCTACTATGTAATCAGAAGTAACTTTTACTCTCGTATAATTTTTTAAAATATTTTTTAGGGAGTGAAGGAGTGATTAAACTGTTTTTACTATAACACTGTCCTTTAAATATTAAGTATGTTGTTCATATTATGTATTAATTAATTGATTTGTTTACTAGTTCAGTTATATGTTATATACCAATTTTCTTTATGGCAAAGTAAAATAGAGCAATATAAGAACAAAATAACTTGTTTCCAACCCCCATTACTTTTCGCGACTATTTGTGCACAACATATGACACCATTCTACAAAACAAACTAAACTTCAGTTATAATTTATAAGTTCGAAAATAAATCTTCTGTATACTTTTATATTTGACGACTATACCTATATTATAAAACATTATTGAACATTATTTTAGAAACTAAAAAAGTTTATTACATAATCACTTCATGAACGCTTTGAGAAAACTTTATCTAATTTTTTTATAAAAGTGATATCTATGTACGTACATAATAATATACTAAATTAAATATGCGTTTGATTTAAATAATATTTAATGTTTGTATACGATATAAAACATGAAAATTATTATTATTATTACGACTTTCTAAATTGTGTACAAGAAAAAAAAATGCTGCACAAGAATAGAATTTGTTATGTTATTCGATCGGACAGACAATCTAGTTAATTTAATTTGTCTCTTCACTCTGATGGATTTTATTTTATATCATTGCTTCCAGGGTTACCAAAAATGTCTTGTTTATGTATTTTTTATCAGTCTTATATTATTACTATTAAATTGAGGCGAATATGAATTTGTACTATATTACGATTTAATAACGATTTAAAATAAATCACATATCTTAGGGGGTAGATAGGGAAAGTTATTGACATACTGATGGAGTGATGGGCCAATCTTAGTAAGTCTTAATAAACTGGGTGCTGAGGAAACAAGAGATATTGTGTTGGAAATTAATATTTGATCGAATTTTATGTACCTACATCGATACTTACATATTGATTGACTATTTTTGACCGGTCGCGACCATAAACATTTTGGAAATTGAGTTTTTAATATAATTATTAAGACTTTTCGCATCTAATTATTTTTTTAGTTCTAATAATTGATTTGTTTTCATACAATTTACTTTAGATAACGAATAGGTATGTTGCATTTGTACACGCGACCTGTTTTATCGGCAATCATAATAGAAATCTGTATTACCTAACCATCTTCTACATCTTCTTCTTCATGGGTGACTGTTTCTACCTAATCTAAATTCCACACGAACCATATATAGTATATAAACATCCAAGGTATGTAAAGTATAAGGTAGCCTCATGGCTCGGCTCGAGAGAGGGAAATACATCATCTGGGGTGCCAAAATGAGGAGAGAGGGAATGATGTGTCCAATCATAACATTTGTAGCCTCGTATGACTTCATTTGGGGTACCCAAGCTGATTGGTCAAAAGCTCATGTGTATTTACTAATCTTGATAAACATCTTATTATATGTATGACGCGAACGAAGATGTAGGTAACAGCTAGTATATCATATACAATGTAAATATTTGACACTGATGTATAACTTGTCCCGTGTAGGGTACAACTTGATAATAAAACATACAAATTGTTATGGTATATACAATTTGCAGTAGTCAATAATTTTTATCGTTTTCTGTAAAATTTTCTTAATAAGGGATACGGTAATTATAATCGTTTTTTTATATAAATACATATGTTGATTTTTTTAGTGATTGTTTCCTTATTCAAATCATTATGATTGATTACGTAATTCTTAATTAATAATAATTGAATAGTAGCTAATAATAATTTAATTAATATGAATTAATATACCTAGCTGAAATTCTGTATGTATTTGCAGAATTTATACCAGTTATACTTATTTAATTATAAAATAGATTAGCTACTTATTTTGTACTGTTACCAATTATGTTAGTAACTTAAAGATCAATTTATTCGAGTTAATTACTTACTCTAAATTAAGTATCTATAAGCAGCATATTTTATTGTAATACAAACAATTAAAGCTTACATGACTATAATTGCGTGCGTGCTCAATTACAATTCTACCTAAACTAACTAATAACTATCCCTATTCGTGCAACCCCGCAGCTCCGTTTAAGGTGGACAAGACGTCAATTTAATTATTTCACTATAATTGGGAACGAGAATACTTATTGCATCTACTTTTATTTGACCTGCACGTTTGTTTTCGTATTGTGTTAGTGTTTTAGAAGAGAATTTCGTAATTGGTATGTACGACAAATAATATATTATAAGTAACACAAAATGCAAATATTTGATTTATCCAATTTGTAGTGCATCCATTTTTTAAATTTGGTTTCACTTCATTTTTGTTCAAAAAGAAATATGTATGTATTATAGCATTATTCATAATACTTGTTTTGAATAATCGTAATCGATAGCATTTAGTATTGCGTAATCCCTTGCTTATGTTTTATTGATAACCATTTTGGAAAAGGGGACTTTATGCAATGCTCGTTGAAATAAGAGATAGAGAAATAAAATCTCGTCAGTCGTTAGCACAGAGTGCCTAGAGTACCACAATAAAATTTATAATTGTTCAGTGATTGTAAAATCTACCAAATACTGAAAAACCTCCTTGCGCGCTGTAATTCACGCCAAGGAGAAAGTGAGGCTCTGGGGTAGCGACCACGAAAATTACTTTTAAGAGCATAGTTGTTTTTACCAAATAGGGTTAATAAATTATATTATTGTATATTGTGTCTAACGTGTATTTAAGTTAACTAGTAATCAGTTAACTTCTGTAGGGTAGATTATTGTTTCTATTAGTGTTTAAAGTGTGATTAAATAGTATTTAAAGTGTTATTAAATAGTATTTAAATTGTTATTAAATAGTGTTTGATTGTAATTAAAAGTGTTCGCCATTTATTAGTGTAAACCATTATGAAACCGTTGTTATGAGTTATTTTTATAATTAAATTTATTTTATTAACTGTCAAAGTGTACGTTTCTAGTCACCTATAGGTTATTCTGCCTAGCCGATTAAAGGAGAAATAGAATATTAACATAAAGAGAACCCAAACCGTTACAGTATTATTATGTGTATATTAATACAAGAATAAAAAAAAATAATTTCAACATTGCAAACTAGGATTAATTACACTGGTTTACAAAAAATACTGTTTTTTCTATACTGGCGTCCTAAAAAGGCGATATTGAAGGTTTTTGGTGCACCAAAAATAACGTTCTCATATTTAAGAATCTATATTACCAAACAGGTAATTTTTAACCGACTTCAAAAAAGGAGGAGGTTATCAATTCAATCCGTATATTTATATGTTTATATTTTTATTTAGCCATGTTCACGAATAACTTCATATTGCGTGGACCGATTTTGATAATTTTTAGTTCGTTTGAAAGAATATACTCTCCAGGTGGTCCTTTTGTAAATTTTATCAAGATGTGATGATGTAGTCGGAAGATGCACAGCGAAATGTTTAAAAAATTTCACAATTTTACATTTCTAGTTAGATAACTAGAAATGGAAAAATAAAAATTATTTATAAATAATATATAATATATAATAAAAGCAAAGGCCGGTTAAATTTTTTAGTGATAAACCTTTCTCATATGGAATTTTTAATACTGATGTAACATGTAGAGTGTAAGATCTTTTAATCAAAGTATAAACCATTAAAATCGGTTGAGTATTTATTATAATAAATACAAATATCATTTAAATTATGATAGATGTGTTGTATATATATATTTAGCAAATGATAGTTTTTTAATTTTTGAATAATACACTTTTTCTAATAATTATTGTTATTGTTTATTGTATATTAGCTATAAAAATATACTTTCAGGTGAAAAAATTCTGAATGGTCATAACAAGGGCTAATATATGCTTCTTTTGGTGTTACAAATGTGTATGGGTGATTATTGTGAACGCATTTTTTACTGGTATTATGCATTTTAACATAAATTAAAATGTATCAAGAAGAGACAACTAAAAAGTAAAAAATAAAATAATTAAAAAAAAAAAGTTGAACCGACTTCAAAAATAAAAGCGCCCCGACATCAAAATAATTGATCGTAATTTGGATAGATAGCTAAATTTTAATATTTTATAGATACATTCATACATTCCTTACATGGTAACTACTAACTACTGATTTTTATTAAATCAAATAGTTTATTTAAAAAATTATTTCATACTTTTTTGTGCTTTTATTTTTGAAGTCGGTTCAACTTTTTTTTTTAAATTGTTTTGCATTATGTTTTGGTCGACGGTAGCAAATAATACTATTATTTCTTCACAATAAGAGTATTTTTTGTATATACATATTAGTTAAAAATTAATTATTTTTGTATTTAAATTTCAATGCGCTTATTTTTACATATTTTATAACAAGCTCTTTTTCACGAGGATAAGTATAATGTGATAGTTTTCGTATTTAAAATGCTTGTTTTCGCGGCGAATTATCAATCCTATAGATTTCGTGGTGAATGTTAAAAAATGCTCGTGTACGTAGAACGAAATGTGATAAATCGTTGAATTTTATTTTGTTAATTTTTCAGGAGTCGGAGCCATCGCCTACTTTGATAGCGGAATCTGTGGAGGCTGGTGCGACTGCAGTGCCACCTGGTGGCGCTGCAATGCGACGGGCATGGACATGCGTTCGTTCGTGGGTAGAACGTAGTAGGAAAACACCAACGCGGTGGATCAGACGCAGATTCGGCACAACGTCCAGAAACAAAAGAACACCGATCACAAACAACGATGACATTCAGATAATGAATAGGGATTGTAAATTTGTATTCGATCCGACATTATCAGCTTACTATCGGGTATTTGATTTATTATTGTCATTTAAAATAAACTTTATATAATAAAGATTGATTTCTAAAATAATTTAATGCATATATACAGGGTCACCGTTAGGCATATGCCGAGCAGGCGCCTGCATGTAATACCAAATTGATAATTTTTATTATTTTTCTTTATTCGTAAAAATCACAATTCATTATAATTTGATTTCTGTTAAAGGTTCAGTTCAAATTATGTTTTGGTTTGATTAATTGATGACATTATTTTTGTTGAAATTAGTTTTATAAAATATTGATTTCAATAATATTTATCAAAAATGAATTTTTGACTGACGATCACGCACTCTCATGTACGCTCAAAACAGCTCATTTTCACAAAAAAATTAGAGACGAGGAAGCTAACCCGTACTTATTTTATTTTAGTTACATATGTTTAAAATATTCCGTTTTATGGAAATATAGAAATATATAATTTTAATAAATCAATCTAATAATGTTGATTAAAAACATATCATATTTATTTTATATTATTTATATATTATTATAATTATTACCAAGATCAAAATTTAATGCTTCCTAAAAACAAATTTGAAATTAAATAGAAATACATCCAAACATTAAACTTAATGCTTGTTCAAATAAATGACCGGCCATTAAAGACCGTAATTATTGTTTTAGTTGTTATATTTGCAGTTATTAACTTTTATGAAAGTTAAATACAGTTATGTTTGAGTTTTGGGATTAATGCTATATACAAACTCAACTCCTTCTATAAAATGCAATGTTGTATGGTATAACCTACCAGTAATAGTTTAGTAAATGCTGTGTAGATATTGAGTATCAACAGTACGATATCTACATACCTACATATTTAGATATCTAGAAATACTTACTAAATCTTTAAAATGTATATAAATGATATTATAAAAAACATTCTATTTGGATGGCAGTCTACAGTACCAGTAACTCTAAACCCTTTTTCCATGCAGTGGTTAACTTTGGTCTCCCTTGCTGTACTCTACAACGTAATTTTTGTAATTGGAAGAGCCGTATTCTGGGAGCTGAATAATCGAGTTCCAGGTCTTTGGTGGTTTTTAGATTATTTTTGTGATTTCATCTATGTTATCGATACAATCATACATGCACACGAAGGTAAAATAATTCAAATTTTATTTGAATAGCAAGATTTGACTATTTTTTGTTGTTGTAATTCCAGGTTATTTGGATCAAGGTCTATTGGTAACAGACTCGAAAAAGTTACGTGCAAATTATATCGCTTCACGTCAATGGCGAACTGACGTAATATCGTTATTACCTACCGATATTGCGTATACCTGGTGGTCACCTTTTGAGTGTGGCGCTGATATGGTGCCTTGTGCTGTGGTTGTCCGCGTAAATAGAATAGTGCGTCTTCCTAGGCTTTGGCAATGGTCTGAAAGAGCTGAGACTGCTACTGGACATCCCAACGCGTTCAGGATTTGCAAGGTTATTAATTTTTTTTACATCTTGTTACGTGTCGTTTTTGCTACGAAGAGGCATTAAAAGGTTAATTTTATTATACTATTTGTTTCTACAAAAAATTGTTTGTAACATTCAAATTTTATTAATTGTATTTTTTTCCGAGTAGGTATTAAATAAAAATGTTAATATCTAATTTAAATTCGTCCTAATAATGAGTTCCATTTATTTTAGTAGAAAAATACGCCATTTTTAATATAACTAGCACTTGAATATTATTTATAATGTTACCATTCCAAAATTAATATTTTATTAGTAATATTTATGTTTATTGTAAATTGCACAAAACGTCTTTGTGTATCGCATCGCGACTTGGGTATCCACTATTGTACTGGCTATCTTCAAGAGTATTTTTTTTGCTAAAATATAATCTCGATGTGATGTGATGTATGAGGTTTGTTAAAAAAGGTGACTTTTTATTTTTTTCTAAAAATATTTATTTATTCATCAATATTTATTTTGTGCCCTTCAAAGTAATCCCCCTCAGATATAATACACTTGTGCCAGTGCTTTTTCCAATCCTCGAAACACATCTGATATGCACTTTTTGATATGGTCTCTTTCAGCGATGCAGTCTTTATGACCTAAATCTTGGAAAAACGCCATCCTTTCATGGGTCTTTTCAGTTGTGGGAACAGGAAAAAGTCGCAGGGGGCCATGCTCGGTGAAAATAGTAGCTGAGTCATGATTATGGTGTTGTTTTTAGCCAAAAACTATTGCTCATGCGACGGTTATCGAACAAACTTTGCTGCCACAGGTTTCATGCCCAAAACATTCAAAAAAATTGCACGGCATGAGCCAACCGATATGCCGACATCCTCAGCAACTTCTCTAATAGTGATTTAACGATTTTCCATAGCCATTTTCTTCACAACGTTTTCGTCGGAATTGTTGACGTCCTGGGGCGTCCAAGGCAGACATCGTCTTAACATCTTCTCGGCCTTCTGTGAAAAGCTTGTACCATTCATAGACATTTTTTTACTCAAAGTAGACTCGCCACAGTCATCATTTCAAGTGCGTTGGAGCACTTAATTTTATTTTTCATATAAAATTTATTATAAATTATTTGATCAATTCTTTGATCCATAGCAAAAAATCGCCAAGCACCAAAACACGTCTAACATTTATGTCTGTCAAAAACAAACTAAAAATAAAAAATGGCTGATTATGTCAACAAATGTTGGGAACATGTGTAAAAAATAAAAAAGTCGCCTTTTTTAACACATCTCGTACTATTAGTATGCGGTTTGATTATATACTAGTTATTTTAAATTTAGGTAGTATTAGCTATTCTAGTCCTGATTCATTGGAACGCTTGTATGTACTTCATGATCAGTTATGCCGTTGGTTTCGGGACAGATAACTGGGTATACAATATCAACGGTCCTAGAAATGGATCGTTAACTCGTCAGTACATCTACAGTTTCTATTGGTCAACTCTTACATTGACAACAATCGGAGAAACACCTCAGCCTGAAAACGATGTAGAATATTTATTTGTCGTAGCCGACTTTCTTGCAGGTGTCTTAATTTTTGCTACTATTGTTGGGAATATCGGGTCTATGATATCGAATATGAATGTAGCAAGAGTTGAATTCCAAAATAAAATGGATGGGGTAAAACAGTATATGGCTTTTCGAAAGGTAAGAATTCATAAACTTATTTTATTCTTTTACTAAATCTAATGTATTTCATAATGCAAAATACACGTTAGGTCGGTAGAGAGTTAGAAGAACGTGTCATAAGATGGTTTGCTTATACATGGACTCAAAGTGGGGCTTTGGATGAAGAAAGAGTTCTTGCAGCACTCCCAGATAAACTCAAAGCTGAAATAGCGATTAGAGTACATTTGGAGACACTGAAACAAGTGAGAATCTTTCAGGATTGTGAACCTGGTTTATTGGAAGCACTTGTATTGAAATTACGTTTACAGGTATTTCTAACAATAACAATACCACATTTTTTTATAATTTAATTGATTACCTACTTTTTAATTTTAATTTTTTAGTCATAAATTGTGTAGTACCTATGTATGTATGTTCTTTTCAGAAATCTAAATAAATTATTCTAAATATATTTTATTTATAACCAATTTAGAAATTTATTTTATCTCATAGTATTTTAATACAGGTATATTAAATGTGTTATGTTTTCAATTAGTATATGCCATTAGTACCCGCAAGTGAATATTCAATTAGAGAGGGTGATTATACAAGTCTTTTAGAACTATCTTCGATATTTTAAAATTTTTGTAATAAACACATAAAACAATTTAGATAAAATACAAGTTTAAAAAGATATTTTAAAGTAAAACATTTCACGATGCAAAGGGTTGTATTCATGTTAATCACACTGATTTTTTAAATTAAATTCAAGTGATTAAAATCACTTTATAGGTATCATTTTTTGGATTTAATTATTTTATGTACTAATTTTTAAATAATTTGGTAATTATAATAATTGTATTGCTTAGGTATTCTCTCCAGGTGACTACATCTGCCGCAAAGGAGATGTTGGAAAGGAGATGTACATAGTTAAAAGAGGTAAACTACAAGTGGTTGCAGATGATGAAAAGACAGTCTTCGCTACACTTGGAGCTGGATCTGTGTTTGGGGAAGTTAGCGTGCTAGAGATAGCAGGAAATAGAACTGGCAATCGCAGAACGGCAAATGTTCGATCATTAGGATACTCTGATCTATTTTGTTTGGCTAAAGATGATCTTTGGGGTAAACTTCACATATAATATTATTATTATTATATAATTAATATGTACGATATGATATTTAAGATAAATATAAATATTTTTTTGCTGTTCATATAGCAACAAACTCACAAAACGTTTTTTTTTTGTACCTAAATATAAAGTTACCTAAATCTAAATTTTTTGTTTAAAATTCCGTTCTCGAATTTGACCATAACTACACCAACATGCAGTTCCTTAAAAAATAATAAATTACAGAAAAGAGCATGCATTCATTAATTTTACAACTGTATTAATTCATAATCTAATATGTAATTTTTTTATTGGTGTTTATGACCAAACCTGAAAATAAAACATCGAACTTATAGTAAATTTGCATCAAGTTTCAAAACAAGAAAAACATGTATTTATGATTTTTATTTAATATGAACAGCACGAGTGTAACAAAAATTTGATTGTACCTATTTGAAATAACATTAATTTATTTATTTTTGTAATCGTATATTGATTCATTCTGATTAAAAGAATAAAACTTAATTCCAACAGATCAATATATTTTTGTTTCGAATAGTTATTACTTACGTTGATTATTTAAAAATTAAATTCGATCTCACTGAATCCTTTTAAAACTGAAATTTAACTGTATTATATAAAAACTTTTATTTACTTTTTTATCTTTAAATATTCCTATGTAATTGGTTCTTGGCCACTGAATATTGATTTCTACTTTACAATATTGTTGTTGAAGTGGTAAACATAATATTAAAATAATATATGTATTTCTATAGGTGCATTGGCGGATTACCCTGAAGCTAGAGCATCACTGATGGAACGTGGTTGTCAATTACTGCGAAAGGATGGTCTTTTAGATGAAGATGCTTTTCATGGCGCACAGCAGGCGCAACAAACCATTACAGACAATATATCACAACTTCAGTCTACTGTAGATTCTTTACAAATACGCTTTGCGAGACTGTTAGCTGAATACGCGGCCAGCCAAGCAAAACTTAAACAAAGACTTGTCAGAATGGAAATAGGGTATTTATAAAAATTAGTTTGTAGAGATTTTTTTCTTTATTACTTTATATATGTGACGGCAGAAAATTTTATTTTTATCTTTTTATTATACATTATTACCGAAATGTTAGTTAAAGCTATTTGAATATTGCACAATTTTTAAAGAAATTTTTACTCTCCTTCATTCATTGGTTATGAAAATCTTGCCTTCATGGGAATTAGAAAAATGTACTCTAGTTTCGTTTTTTCTCGATCCGCGCTTTTTTAATGTCTTAAGCACATTATATATCTATAATCCTTTGACGTACTACATTAACGTTTCAAACGTTTTTTTTGTTCAAAGAAGAATATAATTCGAAATTGAGTTATTTAATTACTGTCCCAATATTCATATTCCTGTATTTTTAGGATGTATAATGTGGAAGAATCGAGCGCGCAACAAAATACTGAGGAACCAAATCATGTAGAAGAGCAAAACGCATCTGGAATTACTCAAACTGAAGAAAACTCAAAATCTGTAACTGAAGAAAATATTTTTAAACAAGACCGCGGCTATGAGTTTCAGAGACACAAAACATTTTGAATATGTTTATAATGTAGATAATTTTAAATTTTGTAATATCGATGAAAAGTTATATTCGGTGTAACCGTGTAACTCATTGGAATAATCGAAAAAATACTTGGTATTTAAGCAATGTAGTACCTTTAAAAGAGAGGGCTATATGGTTTTAAATATTTAAATATTATGATCGACGGATGGGTGAAGACTTTTTTAATACATATTAGTCTTCGGAAGATTATTATGGAGATATTTATATAAATAATTCGGTGTTTTAGATTATACTAGCTGTCAGAAAAGGAGATGGTCCAGTTGACAAAAAGCGCATAGAAGATTACTAAATAACTTTGAAATGTTTTAGAGGGGTAGTTACGAGTAGTAATCCTTTTTTAACCTTCCCTTGATATATTGTAAATGTATAAAAACATTTGACGAATACGTAAGAAAGAAATGATCAAGGTAAACAAAAAGTTAAACCAATACGAAGGAGTCGTTTGAAAATGCTAAACTAGTAGACAATTAACTCATAGAGAAGAAAGCAAAATGTGAAATAAACAAAATTGTACGAACATATTAACAGTTTTATTGTAATTTATACATATATTTATTTGTAAATCACGAGGAATATGGTTGTACAATAAATTCACATTTACTAGTCTAATTGTCAACAACATTCGAGATACAAATATAAAATAAAAGATTAAAAAATTCAATACCGTTTCAAATAGAAAAAGCGTGCTATTTTATATTTTCTACATTCATATGTTATATGTATATAGACTTTAAGTTATCAGTTTTAGTAGAATTCATGTAAAAAATAAATAAATAAAATTAAAAAGTATTGCAAAAACAAAAATAGTTTTTTATATTAATATCCTATATTAAATAATAAAAATAAAGCTCTTTTATATAGGTTGATGAAAATCACAAATTCTTGATGGTGTTAATTTATATTATTTACTATATTCAGTATACTTTTGTGGATGTAAACTAAAATTGTCTTTTTAAGTTTTAAGTATACAAAAATCCACTATATGCTTTAATAAAGACAGACAATAAAAAAGACAGGTACATTAAAATAGATATATAGTAACAAATATTGATAACCTTAAAGGGAACCTCGCGAGGTGTATCTCACCGATTTAGATGTAATTTCGTACACATAGTTCAATCAATTCTAAGAGACATATTATATTGGGTAATATTAACCCCTTTTTGAAGTGATTAACGTGTAGTAGTGTTTCACGCCATATACTGGGCGACACTTTAAAAATCTTGTATTGTGTCCGACTAGGATGATTTTGGTATCATTTTAACTGGCGTATAATTCCGCACAAAAGTCAGCATGAAATACCAACCACGCATAGCATTAGAAAAAAATTTAAGTGATAAATTTTTATTTAATACTAGCGGAATCCCGCGGCTTCGCTCGCGTAAACTTCGAAACTAATAACCTCTATACGTGATAATGAATGACATATTACATTTTTTTAGATTGATTTTTATTCATTACCTTTAAAAAAACGTAAATATCTCGGATCTTCGTTAAAAATTGTAAAAACTAACCCCCTGTGTACTCTCGCCATTAGGGGCTGAATATAGAATTCTATTATCGCAAAATTTTGCCCGACTCCATCTTTGTAACTTAAGCAGCTATGCAGATAAACATATCAAAAACACAGACTCTGTCTACCCCCGCCATTAAGGGTTGAATGTCGAAATATTTATTTTAATAGATTACTATTTTGCCCGAATTTACCTTTATAGTAAAGCAGGTATGCAGTTAAACATATCTAAATCCATCCTCGTCCCCGTCCCATTCTATTAGGGCTTGAATATCGAACTTTCATTTTTAACTGAATATTAATTTATTAAACACTTTAGAGGTTAAATTTTAGGAAATGCTGAAATAATTGTTTCATTATTTATACTGTAGAGTATGTTCGATAAGTTTCAATTAAATGCGAATTTTTTTTTTTTTTTATATAAATTTTGACACCCTGTTTTAACCCCGTAAGGGTTGAATTTCGAAAAATCCTTTCTTAGTGGGTGCTTACATCATAAAAGGAAGGCACCTACGAAATTTCACATTTCTAGGTCCAGGGGTTTGGGCTGTACATTGATATATGAGTGAGTGAGTGAGTGAGTGAGTGAGTGAGTGGTTAAGGGCAAACTCTTTTATAGATATAGATTTCTTCGTGTTTGAATATCGTTTAACATATTTCAAATTATATCTCATATCAGGGATGAAAACTTTGAATTGATTACACTATAAAGCCTTGGCATGTAGTAAACTAACATCACCGTTTCGACGATCGTTGAAGCGTTGGTCTTTTTGACCTTCACAATAGTATGTAGTAGTGTGAATGTTTATAAGTATAAAATCAACCGGCTGAATATTCTGTTTAGAGTAGAAAAAATATAGAGGAAGTTAATTTTGTACGTCCATGAATTCAATTGAATAATTGATTTGAAAAACATAAAATAGTACATATATAGTTTATACATATTTCGACGTTCTTAGTTTTTTTTAAATGACAACGGTATCGCTTCATCGTTGTCTTACATGACAGTGCTTCAAAGTACAAAGTTACACCAAAATCGATGGAGACACCTCGCGAAGTTTCCATTTAGTGTAAGAAAAATAAACATAATCATATACAGAAACTATAATGATGGGTTCTCTAGGGGTGTACCGGAACCGAAATTTTCGATTCCGGCCGGAACCGGAATTACCGGAATTCACAAAAAAAATCCGGCCGGAATTTTTTTCAAAAAATTATATTTCAGTTAATAATGATAATAAAATAACTAAAATGGTATAAATATGCTTTATATACATAGATTATCATCATAAATTAATATAACATTATTTTATATGGTATTTCTTAATAATTAGGGGGGTAGAGTCTTACATTATATTATAAAAAAAAATATTTTCTGCATATCCTGTGATTTCTACAGCTTTATAAGGTGTTTTAAATTGTTTATATATCATACGTTCTTTTCTATCAAATATAATTAAATTTCAAGTATGTTATTTAAGTAAATATGTATGATAAATCAAAACAGCAGTTAAACAAATTCATAAAAGAGAAAATCGTATATGAAGTATCGATAAATAAAGTATCGAATACCAATTACTCGAAAAGTCGAAATTAAAGCACCAATATGCGTTAATTTAGTTCTAGTGCAATGCAGTATTAATAAATACTACTAGTTAAGTAGTAATTATTAACTAAATATAAATATAATGATAGATTTAGAGAAATAATTATGTGAGTCTTTCTGATTTTATAGCTAATCCCAATAGCATAAATACTTGTGCAGTAACAAATGTTTCTCGGGCCACTATTTTGAATATTATTATTTAAAGATATATTTTTATATGGGTGAGTTCGCCGAAAAAACATTTTAGTTTCAATCGGGAAATGTTTTTGAAAAAAACAGGACTACAGTATTATTTAAAAAATGCAGAATAAGTCTTATTTTACAGTTAATATTCCAAAATTTTCGAAAATGTTTAGTTTATTATTGAACAGTTCAATGTCCGTTGTCCGTAATATAATGACTTTTTTATTAATATATTTAAAATCAATAAATGCTAAAATTTCAATCATATTATGATAAAACAAATAATAAAAAACTGCCTTTGTGTTACGAAATGATTTTTCATTAATAAAATGTTATTTATTCATAATTATATTATTTATGAATTTCTTAGTTGAAAAAAATAACAAAATTTAAAAATTCCGGCAAACTCGGCCGGAATTTAGTAGTTCCGGCCGGAACCGGAACCGGAATAATATCATGAATTCCGGCCGGAATTCCGGCCGGACCGGAATTCCGGTACATCCCTAGTTCTCATCAAAGCAACAAAACAGAAACTCTGTGAAAACACAACTTTTCAACTTGTGTTGGTAATTAGCAAATTTTTGAAAACTGTTGCTGTTTTGTTTGTGTTCTTATCAAAATGCTCAAAATCTGTTTCGACTCAATTTAGTAAAAACGTTAAATCGAAACATAAACTTCTTTACAATTTTTGATTGATGAATCGAAAACAGAAATTAAGTTTGATATTATTTTCAAGTTCAAGTATATGGGTAGATATGTATTTTTTTTAATTATAATGTCAAATATTTAATTAATAAAATTTCTTAAAAACATCAATATAAAATTTAATTTAACCCCAGAATAGACCTTTGGATTTATTATAAAAAAATACGCCATTTTATCATTTAAGATAGTTTAGATTAGGTTAGTATTATGTTTTAATTTTTATAACATTATTGATTGTATTATGTTCAGTATTAGAAAAAAAATGTTTGGGAGCTAAAACTATCTGCTAGGTGTCAAATCGTTATGAATTTGCTCGAAATTCTAGAGCAGAAGTAATAAATGTATAATAATGTAAATGCTATGCATTTTATGAGGTACAATTGTCAGCACTTATTTTAAATTGCTGATATCTACTTAATGTACATGTATTAAGTGTATTAATATATACCATTTCATTCCCTACACCTGTCATTTATATTTAATACCCTACAGATAGCGTTAACTCCCAAGCAAATTTCTTTATAATAGGTACCGGACTTTAGTCTTGTTTTCGACATTTATTTCTGTAATTTCGATTATTTTGTCCATCAATGTTAATATTTAAATTTTAAAGTACCAGAAATCAGCATCCAACACATCATAATTCGTCTAATCTAGGGTTAATATTTTTATCTTCAGTTTTTTGATAGCAGAATATTTTTAGCAAAGTATATTTATTACTTCGTTTCAATATTGATGTTATTGTTATTTTTTCTAATGCTACATATTATTTCTATATGTATTATAATTACTGAATTAAATAAAAATTATGTCTTTACATTGCTTTACATACATCTGCCTGGTCTATGTTAATTTTAAATATTTTATAAAATAATAAAAAACGAAGCATTATTTTTTACTTAACATCTGCCGACTAGAATATGCATGGAATGTTCTTCAAACTATTATTTACACATTTAAAACTATATAAACTATAACATTTATAACTATACATAGGTACGTAATATATATTTGGTTTGTTTATTACCTTATATACTAATTATTGGCTTTAAATTGTTATAATCTATTTAAAAAAATACAGTACATCCATCTTATTTGACCAGTTCGTTTATGTTTATGTTCAAATACATTTATCCAATTAATTAAAGGATGTTCCAGTTTTCGAATTTCTACGAAAACGGCTTTTTAGCTAGAAATCTGAAATAAAAGTCATTATTCATGGTTTTTGGTGAAACCTTTGATGATCTATTTTAATTTTTATATTAGCATTTAAACTACTTTTTACATGTCGTTGAAAAGTGGATTTTAAACTGAAAACAGTATTAAGGAGTAATTTTTAAAAAGTTGATCCTGCTGTTGGCCCTCTTAAATGCTACAAACCTAGTGTCAAACATAGAGCAAGAAACCATGAAAATTGACCTTTGTTTTAAATGTCTAATTGTAAGTTATGTCGTTTTTGAAAAAAAACTTTTTGTTCTTGGAAGTTGGGAAATGGTTTTCCAGCTTCGATATAAAAATAATTGTGTATTTAATACACGTACATGGAATTGTATTTTATATAAATGAAAATGATAAATCAACACTACTCACGTGTATTTTAATTTAGTTTATATTCAGATTAAATCTAAAAAACAATTAAAAATCAATTTAGTAACGCATATTGTTTTTGTTTATTACATCACTATAAAATAATCACTTGTTTTAAAATGTATGAAGTAGATTATCATATAAATTGAAAACTAGAAATCTATGTATTTATCAATGTACACATTTCGTTAATGTATTTTTTTACTCGATTCAGTGAACAAAGTGTTCATCTACTTACAATTAGTTAAACTAGAAAACATATTCTATATCAATTCTTTCCGATTCTTTTTCTGTAGAGGAATGGAACAGTTTATGTTTATTGGTGTATTTTATTTAAGTAATTAAAAATGTAAACAATGTAAAGATTTATATTAAATTATTTTTTTTATAAAATTTATGACATTTCGTAAGTCTTTAAGATTAAGTATATATCGAGAATATACGCAACATAGATTCTACAACATAAAATATTAACTGTATACAAAATGTTTTCTGTAAAAATTTCTTGGCTGATTATTGGCTATTTCCATTTTTTCAGGTAATAAGTAATACGTCCATAATATAACATCACGAATCTGTTTTTTTAAACACGATATATTTTTACTATCCATTAGTTAGTACATATTATTTTCTTTATGTCCATGTAAAAATATTATATAGTCCAGGAATGACCAAGAAGTCGGTCGCAGTTTAAATTTCAGTCGATCGTGACGTATTTAAAATAAGAATTCTTTAAAATTCAGAAGTTGGTGAATTAAGAAGAAAAACTTAATTAAATCACCGCCCAGATTTTTTTCGATTTTTTTAATGTTCGGCTGTAAGACATATTTACATGGATGCAAACAGAATAATATGATTCCAATAAGAAAATAGTTCAATATTTTATTGAAAGTTAATTTCATTTTTTTTTATAAAGTTAATAGTTTTATTTTTAGACTGTAGAATCAGTTATTTATTAATTTGAATTCGTTATTTATTTTTATATAAATTGCTGCTTTTATATAGATATCTAAACATAAGAAACACATACAAGTATTTACAATTGATAGAAAGTTAATATATTTTTACATTATTGAGATAAGCAATAAATATTATTTTTTTATATTACAATAATGGAAGTTGTCTGAAGGAAATACTCTTGAATATTTCATAAATCAAGAATATTTTGCATATCTAAAAACTATACATGTAAGACAGTTAACGTTACTGACGTTCATTTATTTATACATTTATTTGTCAATCTTTAAAGAGAACCTTTAAAAGTCGAGTAATTACACACGCATTTAAATAATATTTACACATATCAAATCAACATTTTATTCGTAGAACTATTTATTATGGAATGCAAAATTGACTCTCTGATTATCAGAACAATGTCTGAACGTCAATCTCCAAAAAGCGATTCGGAAATCTGGCGCATAGAACGCATAGATGAAAGGATTTATCGCCGAATTGATCCAACCCAACCACGTGAGGAAGGCCATGATCAGTGGACTTACATTCGGTAAGAATGGAGTCAGAAGGTAATAGATGAAAAATGGTAGCCAGCAGGCTACGAATCCTCCAACCACGATACTTAGTGTTTGGGCAGTTTTAGTCTCTCTTCTGAATGATGATACTCTGTTAGTTGGCTCAAGATTCAGGACAGAGACGTCCAGATGTAGGGACTCAGGTCTTGATCGAGACACCGCCAGAGTTGTTGTGTTTTTGTTGTAGATGCTTGCGGCTCTTTGGGGTGTTGGCGTGTGGTCTGAAGTGTGGAACGAGTACGTGTGAGTTGAACGAACAGAGCGGTTTATGTTTTGTGTCGATGAGTTCCTAAAATATAAGATTAATTTACTTTGTGCATTTTATTTAAAGCAGGTGCTAGGTTATAATAGATATTAATAATTAAAATAAATTACCCAGAACATCGATTAACAACTGATGCATCTTCACATTCTGATGATCCTCTGCAGTCGGATTCTTCTCTGCAAACTAACTTCTGTTTTCTCAACTTAAAAGAATAAAATACATAAATTATTATGAAAAGAGGGAAGTGCTTTGTAATATCAACGGATACAAAAATACTTATTAGATCAGTTTTCGTTTACAGCATTTTAATCTATATATAAATGTGCCTACTATTTAATTTATATTACTTTAAATTATCTTAATCTTTAACAATTATTCATTCGGCCTTATGAAATTTAGCTCTTAAAGATTTTTTAATTGTTTGATAATTGTGAAAATATTCGCGGCAATTAATTACGTACGTCCTTATCTCATTTTTCTTCTTTTTTCTTTATACTTTTCAATTAATCTTAAGTTGATTAATATTTCTTCTAATAAAAAATTAAGTATATAAATGTTTCGGTTAGTTGTATATTTTATTTTAATATAATTCAATTAAAAATTTTATTTTTACAATTTTATTATATTTACTTTAAATGCAATATTGTGGAAAAAGTAAAAACGGTATATTATTTTTTCTATGTAATCGAAGCAGTTTTCCATCTTAAAAGCCTTTAAATAGTTTATTTATTACCAACTAATCAGCTTATATCTTAAAAAGTTTTTATCTGATCTTAGTAAAAAAATGTGAATTTTATTTCTATTACTCCTATCCTAATATATACATAAACATAATTCACTAATAAATGGTACTGCGCTGTATTTATTATTTATTTGTTTAATTTTTGATGAAACGTGACGTTTTAATATACGATAATTGGACGATATGTAAATAAATAAATAATTATAATAATTATTATAAATACTTTAACCAAATTATTAAGGTAAATGTAATAAGCGGCTACTCTATTTTCATTTATGATTAAACTATTTAAAAATACTAATTTAAAAATAAATGTGAACCTGTTACGATAGTTTAATAGAAGTATTTACATCAGTGGCGTACGCAGGATTGTGTCATGGGGGGGGGGTAAAAGAGAAAAAAAAATTGTAAGAAAAAAAGGTCATCAGAATAAAAAAGTGATTGGTAATGACTAAAAAAAGGTCTTCAAAAAAATGTTGCTTTGCAATGCTAGTATTTAATAGTTTTGTGGGAATATATTGATTAAAAAAAAAGATCACAGATGTAATGGGGGGGGGGTCTGACCCCCCCTTAACACCCCCCTACGTACGCCACTGATGTACATTATTGTACATCAATCCACCCCAGCAAAAAGAAATACTATAAAGCTATATAGTAAATGTTAGCAAGATATTGTACACAAATATTACCGATAAGGTTTGTATTTATCCATACTTATCCTATATTCACATATTTTAATAATCAATGTACCTATAACAACCGTTATATATGTTACCGGCAAAGTATGTAATTCAGGAATTCTATATAATTCCTAGGAATTTTATAGAATGCCTAACGATTTCAGGCAAAGTATGAAATAATTTTTATTTATTGTTATAAAGTTATAATAAATAAAATTATAGTTCAGACAAATATTAAGTATATGATTTCAAATTGTTAAAATAAAAAACATACAAATATATTAGATATTATTTAGTCATTTAATAACATATTAGACCAGTATTAAGTAAAATAAATAAAGTAAGATAAATAATCAGTATTTTAGTATTTTATTACATAAAGTAAGCCAATATCTGTGCCTGAACCAAAATTGGTTAGTTCACCCTATTTATGTTTATATTTCTAGTCTATACAATGCCTAGGAAATGCTTTAAGTTAAATTCATTTCATACATTGCCTGGTGATTTTCAAGGAATTTTATACAATGTCGGATTTCATACATTGCCGGTAACATATACACTACAATATTAAATGTAATACATACACTTATACTTCTCTTGCATCGGTGCGCATCTATTCCGGCTAACTGGTCGTGTCGTTGAGCAATAACGCAAGAGATGCGCACGTACACGTACAGCATCACAGTCATCGGCAGGAAGAACGATCCCATTGCTGAAAACACCACGTACCCTTCGTTCTTGTTGTAACGGCAAGTGTTACCCTCGTGTCGACCTGGTTCGTACCTGGAATAAATAAATCTCGTTGTATATATACATAACTAGCGGAATCCCGCGGCTTCGCTCGCGTAAACTTCGAAACTAATTAAAACCCTCCATACGTGATAGGGAATTAAATTACATTTTTTTATATTGATTTATATTCATTACCCATAAAAAAACATAAATATCTTGGAACTTAGTTAAAAATTGTAAAAACTAACCTCCAGTCTACCCTCACCATTAAGACTTGAATATTTTATTACAGATTATTTTGCCCAACTCCACCATTATAACGTAAGCAGCTATGCAGATAAACATATCAAAATCAGACCCTGTCTACTCCCGCCATTAGGGGTTGAATGTCGAAATTTTTATTTTAATTGATGACTATTTTGCCCGAATTTACCTTTATAAAGAAAGCAGGTATGCGAATAAACATATCTAAATCTATTTTCGTCCCCATCCCATGCTATTAGGACTTGAATATTGAACTTTCATTTTTAATTGAATATTAATTAGTACCAAATTTACTTTAAAATCATGAACAATCATGAAGATAAATATATCGAGTTAAATTTTTGTAACTGATATTTGTCTTGTAGAGTACCTACTTGTGCCATGTTTTATTCAGTGAATACAAAACAAAAATATTTTACAAATATTTCCACCCCTCTTCGGGGTTAAATTTTGAGAAATGCTGAAATAATTGTTTCATTATTTATATTGTAGAGTATGTTCGATAAGTTTCAATTAAATGCGAAAAAAAAAATTTTTTTTATATAAACTTTGATACCCTGTTTTAACCCCGTAGGGGTTGAATTTCAAAAAATCCTTTCTTAGTGGGTGCTTACATCATAAAAGGAAGGCACCTACGAAATTTCACGTTCCTAGGTCCAGGGGTTTGGGCTGTACGTTGATATATGAGTGAGTGAGTGAGTGAGTGGTTAAGGACAAACTCTTTTATAGATATAGATATATAAATAGAAAATCGATGAATGATTATAAATTTAATATTATTTACATACATTGAACATTGAACCTTACAAATTAATTTACAATGTTCAAGTTGAAATACTCATAATTGAGAATCCCTTAAAAATGTGACTATCAACGAAACAATAAAGTCGATCTTGTGTCAAAATTCAAGATCGGATATGCTTATTCTAATGAACAATAAATATGATTAATAAAGAACTTTATACGTGACTGTTTCAGGATACTGGTGGATTAGCTACAATCTATTTACAGCTATATATTGACCCAAAGTAGACAAGTTATGTATCGTTCGAAAGGTTATGGCTTAAAGTTGTGCATATTTGGGGTTGTAGGTTTCCTCGTCTTTTAATTCAGAAGTTATCAATTACATTAAGATGCGTGTCTCTGGCACCATTTTTTTGAAATTCGATTTTTTATATACATACATTTATGTAGTTTGTTTGTGTACACTGAATTAATTATTAACAGGTAAGTATAATAATTTAAGTTTGTCTAAAATAAAAAAAATATTCACTTATATTTTTATTAATTTTTATATTAAATGTAGAATTCAAATAGTGTTGGACAAAAAACAACATACAATTAGTAACTCATTAAATAAAACTAGTTAATAATTAAGTGTATATTAAGTGATCCATTATTTTTTTTTATCAGTAAATACGAGAAAACAAAAATTAAACTAATATCTAATTGTGAGAACGTACACTGTTTTTGTTGAACTATGTTCTAATATATTGACATTTTAAATAAAATTCAAATAGTTGGATAGTTGTTGATGCAGAAAATTGGAAAATCTGTATTTTTCCCGCCGGTACAAAAAAAGTTTTCAAAATTGTTTGTGTACTTTTTCAACTTAAAAAATGTTTTATTCTGCTGATAATAATTTGGTATCTTATAAGAAAAGGAAGATAAAAGTTGGGTATGCATAATATATTATTAAATTAATATATTAGTTACACTTAACCGTGTTTCTTTCATCTTCAGTGTATACAATATATACACAGACAAGGAAGATTTTTTACATCAATTAAGTCTCACATTCTGTGCTTTATTAATAATGCATTTCAATTTTCTTTCATATTTTCTTTTTCAAAATAAAAGACGTAAGCTAGTTTATACATTCTATTTTTATATGCATACCTTCAGTAAATATATGATAAAGATATTCAGGGGAAAATAATGAAAATACACAAAAAAACATTTTGTAGCAAACAATTTTTTACTATTTAAATATCAAACCAAGTTTCGATTAAAACAATTTATTAAAACAAAATAATGTTTTTGTAAACATCATATAAAAAATGTATGCGTATGTATTATTATGTTTTGACAAATCAATAACGACGGAAAACACTTTTCCTTCTACAATAATTACAAATAAGATTATTTTTCAGTAATGTAACCGTCATTTAGGAAATTTTACAGGGAAAAGATCAAATAAATAAAAATACGTCTGTGTTTTTGGTATCCAATAATTTATATTTTGTTGATTAATAGAGTTTCTAAATTACTATCTTTGTGCTTAGGTATTATTTGACAACAAAAGTTTAATGATTGACTAATGAAGTTTTTGGTTTCTCTCATGTTTAATTAAAAATTATGAAATGCGCGGGCAACTAAGCATGGCTGTAGTCTATACCTTTCGTTACCGATCCGTGTTTGTCTTTTTTTCACGAATTCGACATCAAATAGCAACGAAAATAATATACAAATCGATTTTGCAAATCTAGGTATGCGCTTAATATCACTGCTTATCCCCTTGATGGAGTAGTATGATAGTATCTAGCCTAAATTATTTCAACGTTTAGGCTTTCTGATAGTGTTAATCCCATCAAAATATGAGCTAAAATAATCCGAATAGAAAATTCAGATACAGACAAAAATTCTAAAAACTATCAAACTGGATTATATTGCCTGGTCAACTATATAAACAAATAACATTATTTATATTGTCCAGACAGAGTTTATAGATTTAACTATGTGTATATCAGTAAGATATAAGTTTTAGAAAACTATCGAAAAAATGGTAGAAAAGTATAATTATAAGTTTATTTTTTCTTAAGAGGATTTAAAAAATTACTTGTATATAGACATGCAGTTATCTCCATTTAATTATTAGATTTTGTATTCATATACGAGTATATAGGAGGAAAGCTTACCATCCGAATATTGGTGGACATGTAATAGCTGCCGCGGCCAACCAAACAACAACGATCATTGCCAGAGCAAGTCGCTTAGAGCGTCTTCTTCTGGAGTAGTTGAGAGGTTGCGTGACTGCTAAATATCGGTCAACGCTGATGGCGCATAGAGATAGGATGCTGGCTGTGCATAGCAGAATGTCCAGTGATACCCAAACATCGCACAATGCACGACCCAACTGCCAAGAACCTGAAGTGATATAAAAATAACTATGGTTATTATGTGTAATATGCTGTGGTTCTTTTAAGAAAGTTTTAGAACTGCATAGTTTGAAACAAAAGTCAAAAATCATATTAAAAAAAATTTGTTCTCAAAAATAAATAATTCAAAACTTTTTATACTTTGCACGTCTGGAACATTTCATATTTACCACACACGACAAAGCCAAAAAAGTATATTTGCATTTATATTTTTCTACTGCACAAAATTGTATCCGGAAGGTTGTTCGAATGTAATTTGTTCGAACAAATTACTTTCGAACATTGTACTTAGAACCGCACAAAATGACTTTTATAACTGCACATTTCAACTTTAAAGCTACACAAACAAGATAAAATGTACACTAAATAATATGTTTTATAGTATGATCTTTAACCCTTTAACTACGGGTGTCGTCAATAGACAACGCAACGAAACTTTCGTGAGGTACGGGTATCGTCAATAAGCGATCTAATAGTTTAGCGATATATTAGTTGGAACGGGTGCCACCTATTGACGATGTTATTTCTTATTATAAGATATGAACGTGGAATGTCATTTAGAAACGCAGTAAGCAAAATACATGTACAATTGTATAATTGTACATGTATAATAACTTTTATTCAATTTAAAAAAAAATTATTGAGTTAAATTTTTTTGCGTTCCACAGACTAGGTTTTTAGAAATATACCCGTAGTTAAAGGGTTAAACCTCCACTCAAGGTCAAAATTGTTACTTTCATTGGTTTTATCCATCTACATCTTATAACATTCATAAAAATCCTTATTTTTCCAGATATTTTACATTTTCAAGATGAAAAACTCATACTATACTCTGTATTCTAACAAAATACATGAATGTGTATAAAAGAAATGTTTTCCATGTAAACCACAATTATATTTGACGTAATCTAAGGGTTTAACATCCTCTGTCTCTATTCAATCGAAACACAACTAATTAAGAGATTGAAGATTAAGAGAAACATGCGTTTTCTATACTACTTCAAAAGTACCTTGTGTTTTTGTTGAATAATATATTAAGTTTATATAATGTTATACAAGTTAATTGTATTTTCAGTACTTATTAAATATTCTAAATAAAAAATGTAAAAAATAACGTAATGTAATTATAAAAACGAATACGAAATTAATTATTGTCGAAAACATTTCTTTCATTAGTTTTCTGTTAAAAAAGTTGTTATCTGTACTTGTCAAAGTTTAGAAGCGATACGAAGTTTGAGATAGTAGCACGTTCCGTGTTTCCTCTTACTGGGTTTGGTCCCCCCCTAGGGCACAAGGGAGCTTCATAGAATAGCTCGAGAAAGCAATAATTTATACAATGACCTTTAGTTCAGTGCAGATTTTAAATGAAAATATCTATTTATAGCAATCCACAAAATAGTCAATATTTTTTTTATTTGTGATTATTTATAATAATCTTTATTATCCCATAGATATTTTGTACGTGTTTTTCTATTAAAATATTCCTATAAATTGTAGTTATATGTGCAGAAAAAAATGATGTAGGTGGATATACATAAATATGCACTAAAAAGTTAAGCACAAATAGATAGATGGTAACTTAGGTCTCATTGTCAGTAAGACGGGTTTACTTCCAACAATAGACAGTTTTCCATTGTTTTTAAGACGAGAACGATGGGAGCAGACATTTGACGGTAATTTCAATTTTGAATACCTCCATTAAAACTGTCATATAAGTTTGATATCTCAATATATCATATTTGGTTTAAAAATTTTTTTCTTCACATTTAATTTTTTATGGTTCTTCTAAAATATAAGTACGTTGAAAAATGTATTTTATTATGTTATTATCATCATAAAAACTTTTCAGAAAAGTTTAAGTGTGTTTTTTATAAACTACGTTTTTCGATTGGATTTCGATGATGACTTGAAAACATCGATTAAATTCAAACAAAGTTTCGTATACTAGTTTTCATAACCTTAGTAATAAAAATATTTGGGGTTTGCACTTCAGAGCACAAGGGATGTAATCTTGGGGGTACCATTACATTAGAAAGATTACATTTGTTCCAGATCTGAACGTTATACCTAATAATACAAATGTGTATTTGTGTATATTATATTGTATATATTGCAGTAATAAAAAATATAATTTAGTACTTGAATATGTTTGAACGCCTGTTTATTCGTACAAAAATCCATTAAACATATATAGCTATAAATTATACAGGAAGTGAAAAAGAACATTAATGTTTGAAACATCCATCTAATTTTATGAAGTGTATTGTATCAATAAATAATTCATACCCAAGAAATATGCACATTATAAAGAATATGTTTTCCAATCAATCGTTTTGTATTCGTTTAAGGCATGTACCTTTTATATCAAGATTATTTCAACGCAGTGATGGCACCAAGTTCCACAGACCCAATGGAATTTATTTAGTAAATAATTTAGTAGTAGAAGATGCTGACACATGTTCTTCTCATTGTTAGTAGCTATTTATTTCTATGGTTAGTTTCATTGTGATATTTGTTTTTTTTGTCTTACTTTAAGAAAATCAAACCTATATGACAATTTCCTTGAAGAAGTATGAAGTGTTTGGCGAGTTTTTCATACGCGTGGTAAGTAAACGTAAATAACAATGGTATTGAAGCAGTGGTAATTCTTTAATGAAAATTATCTTGTTATGTCATAGTCATCAATTGTGCCTCTTATTGTAAGTTGAAGTATCACTGAACTAACTTTCAAAATAAATCCATAAAATCATCATTGAAATTGCTTGTTATCTAAAAAAATTGCTAGTTCTTTTATAATACCTGACATTAGTGTTTTAAAATATTACTGAAAAAGGCATAGTTATATATGAAATTAAAACATGAAAACTCATTATTCTATGCAAACACAATAAGTGGAACACTGGATTAGGGGTTATGTAACCCTGCTAAAATCCAATGGACCTGTTAAGAAACAGTTTTTATGTGGTTTTAAATTAGTGACTTTTATTTGGGCCTATTGGGCCTCAGCAGGGTCCCGGGACTCCTATTTAACAGCAAATGATCAATACATACATTCCAAATAATATCTACAGAAGTTTGTTACTTCAATGTAAAACTCTCCATAAATGAGATCAAAATACTACTAAAGTTTTTTAGTACCTAACATTTTTTGTTTTGTTCATATTATAATGTTTATGATTTAATTGGGTTTGAAATGTCTCGGCGACTCATTGCTGATGAGAACTTACATGTAAGATTTTTCAACATACATATAGGTATGTTTCATTGCTTTAATTTTTTGGACTTAATTTTTTACCAACAAAATAGAAAACAACGAATGATTCTAAAAGTAAAAATATTAGAAACTTAATAGAATTTTAAGGAAAAGAGAATACTAGTATTTTTCTTATTTCATTATCTTGAAGGAAAAAGTTAGGTTGGACAGTTTAAAACCATATAAACTTTCAATACGGGCCGACATCTCTTTAAACACATTAACAACCTGAACTAAACAATTTTAAACTAAAATAAAAAGAAGTTCCTATAGATAAACTTTTTTTAATGAAAACCTTTTGATTAGTGTTATAAATTATGTAAAAAGTTTTAAAATATTTTTCCATATTCGTATTTATATAGAAACAAGTCTTTTGTTATATTGTTCAGAAAGTTATGAATTGAAAATATTGTTGTAACAATACGAGAACGAGTACATTTGTTATTTTATGGAAGTTATTCAACAGTTGGAACTACTTTTGCATAACTATGTAACCTATATATGTTTTCTATTTTCCAGACGATTATAAGGATCAATACAACTTTTATGTTTCGGCATAGAAAATGTTAGTAGATTTACTTACATTGTTTTTAATACTCTACTCATTATCAGTAAGTTTTCAAAATTAAAATAGATACATATAGATTTTGTTATAACAATTTTACGCACACGATATCCTAGCATCGAAGGAACAGGTCGTTTATTTGAAAACGAGTTTACTTATTGTTAGATATAAATACATGTATGAAATAAAATATATTTTCCTTGGTTTTTGTCTAACTTTTGATGACAGATGTGCATATTTTTTATAAGCATTCATATGATGTGTAAAACTATGTGAAATGTTTATTTATCCTAAATACAACAGACTATTCTGAGAAAATGTCAATCAAGCCATTCAAGTAAGAGATATTTTATGTCCATTTCATGTCAAGATTATTTTGTTCAAACCGAAGACCTTATCTTATTCTTATAAATATAGATCGAATCTTCTTTAGTAACTAGATAAATTTTCCGATGTTTAATAATTATAATAGTTGTACAAAATGTAGATAAAATATATCTATCTTGTAAGCCTTGTTTCACACATACGCGGTTCCATTCGGTTTGGTTCGTTTTCGGTTTCAGCCGAAAACGAATCAAACCCTTTCACACATACACGGTTCTCATACGGTTCATATTAGGTTTTATTTTTTTCCGTAAACTCAGTAGTTATCATGGAGAGAAAGCAAGTTGTTGCCATGTTTTTTCTCTATAAAAAAATTAAAAAAACGAAGGAGGAATACTAGAATTCATTGCGAGCACCCTCTCATCACTTTACAGCAGGAATTTGGAGCATTCTACACTATTTTCCCGAAGCTAAAGAGCATGAAGACGATCCACATCAACATCTGGAAAACCACTCATTTTATTAGAAAATCCGCGACAAAACTTAAAAAGAATAACACTCGGTATCAGGAGAGAGTGGAGAGAGTATACGGTTCTGTACAGTTTCTATTAGGTACCGAATACAAACTGAATCACCGTTTCACACTTGTCGGCAGCGACCGAAAACGAACCGAACCGAATGAAACCGTATATGTGTGAAACAGGCCTTACTCGATTTTAATTTTATTCACACAGTTGTGTTCAGCATGAAATTTGCTTTCCAACGATGTGTAAAAAGTACTCGAGTGTAATTGTAAAATACAGTCTCTACGACCTTATTAAATGCCACAAAAAATATTCATACATATTATCAAAAGTGCTACAAAAAAACATGAAAAATCTTTTATTTCAGATCACTAATTAATGCTGTTTTTGAAAAATTTGCTTGACCATAAAAGCTGGCATTGTATATTTTGTATATAGGATGATTCAGGATGTTTGTTAAACTTTAATAATAGAAATTAGAAATTATTTTAAGTAAAACGTTTTAATGAACATGTATCCGAAAAATCATTGGTGAGGGATCTAGAGCACCCTAAAATTTTGTCAAATATTAATTTTTCTTTAATATTTTGAGAACCTAGTTTGATACAGTTATCAGTAATGTAAAATGATAACAGGTTTAGTATTAATGCGTGTTATCAGTGTGGTACAGTATCAATCAACAATTATTTAGGCCAGGAGTGTATGAGATCATATTTGTTTTAAAATTTTGTATAATATTTGTATGATATAAAACACATAAAAATATTTTTTCCTAATTTGTCATTTAGGTTTAACCGTTTACGAGAAATACGATATGAAAGTATGTACTGAAGAATTTTACTTATATGGACGTTTCAAATAACACGAAATAAGTTTATATTCTTGTTCTATGATTAAAAAAGCGAAAAAAAGCAATATTAAGGAACAAAAATGTTATAGGAAAAAATCAAAGGGTCCACTGGCCCCATGTACCTTAATCTAAATAATTATTGGTTAGTACTAGAAATCGATTAGACGTATTATTTTCAAAACTGATTATCAAATTTAAATTATTAGATATATTAAATAAAAACTAATTTTGGGTAAACTCTTTGGGGGATCCTCACAAATAATTTCCGGACATATATTTACGAAAACTTTTTTGCTTAAAATAACTTCCTCAATCTACAGCTAAAGTTTACCACAACCAATCTAGAATTAAAGTTTTGCACTTCACTCCTGAATTATCCTTATTACTAAAAAAATATGAAAATAATATATTTATTTATTATTTATATTAAATATTTATTTATACTAAAAACCAAACTGAACATAAAATTTAACAATTAATTAGTAGGTACATACCTATATATGACTCCACATGAACCATATTATGATTCTTGTTAGTAAGTATAAAGTATTTAATCTAATAATATACATGACTGTACATTAAATTTTATTAATTAAATTAAATTGTATTAATTATCTAACTAGCATGTGAATTTGTGAATATGAGCTCACAACAAACACATTAATATATATGCAGACATATACCTATGTATATGTATTATATGTGGTATTTATCATATATACATATGTATATTTAACAAAATCTATATTACAATAGGTAGCTGGAATGTTAATTAGAAGTTTTATTATGAATATTATAGTTATTCAATGTATTATTGTTTTCAACAATAACGGGTGTTCCTAGCAATAACAAAACATATACATATTATATAGCTTTAGAAATATTACTTAGCCACTTATAAATGCATATTAGAAACAGTGGATACACAAATGTATTTAATTCATAACTACGCACATTACACATTTTTATAATAAAAACAACACCACATTTTTTCAAGCAGTCACCATCTCAAACGATAGTTTTTGGCATCAAGAGAAACCCGTTAAAAATGAGTTAAACAGGTTTTTATTTTATTATTAATTAATACGTACAAAAATATATCATATCATTAACAATTATACAGTCAACATAATTTTTATATAAACCGGAATAGGTGATCTCAAAGGTCTTTGGCATACTGGAACCGAATCCGATCCCCGAATTGTTCTAATTGCCAATTTTAGGTATAAGATATCTCGACGTCATGTTCATTAAGTGATTTGAGCAACGGATTAGGGTTTAGAATGCCAATACCTTTGAGATCACCTATTCAGAGGTTTCTAGGAAAATGATGTCGGTTTATATAGTTGCGAATGGTATAATATATTAATAAAGCGCGGAATTTCACGTTCTAAAAATACAAAATAGCAACGAAACGGTTGAACATTCAATTATGATAGCTGTAAGACCTTTCTTAATACAAAACCGTATTATCATACGACTTTATATATTATTATAATATATATATTAATAATTTTTGTTTATTTCTGACGTACGATAACTGTTGCTGTTTTCAAGTTATTTAAGAAAAAAGGAAAAATCATCTGATTTTTATTTATAATAATACCCGTCACAAGAAGAATACGTTGACAACTTTACCACCCTACCTATTAATTTTAGTAAGTTTCATTTACTCAATTTTTTTTCTAATTCAAATTCTAACTTGATTGGACTAAGTAGTTTATATGAGCCTTGAATGAACCGAATTATTGTCAATAAATTGTAGTCTTTAGACAAAAAAGTTTTCATTTATTAACATTATTTTTTATTTTGATAGAAAATATAACTGAAGATATTCTAAAAATATAATACTACGTTATTAAATACTTAAATTGTTGCTAACAAATTATTTTCTCCGTAATCAATAGAATTTGATATTTATTCCTAAGTTATTGAGGCTATTTTATTTTCTCGCACCGTGATAAATATCCCAATATATCTGCGTCGTTATTCCCAAACATAAATATTTCTGCTGTGCCATTGTTTTTCTTGGTTTGTATATACGTCGTTTCCCCAACACACAGAAATTAAGAGATATTATATATAACACAGCATACGTATTTATATTTATGTATACATATATTTTTGTTTTGTAAATCTAATATTATTCATGAATATCATCTCATGCATTGTATATACATATGTAGGTATATTATAGCTTAATTGAACCTCATATAAGGTATGGGATAGTTTTCTGGGGTAACGCTACCCAAGCTAAAAAAATCTTACTTTCTCAAAAAAAATGTATTAGAGCAATATTAAATGTAAACCCTAGAACATCCTGTAAACATTTATTCAAACAACTAAAAATATTAACAATAATTGATATATACATTCTCGAATGTTCACTATTTCTCAAAAAACATCCACATTTTTTTAATAATAATCAACTCCAACACAACTATAGCACAAGAAACAAAAACGAACTAGTACTGTCACAACATACCCTTTCTGTTATAAAAAAGGGCCCACTAAACTCGATAATAAACATATATAAGAATCTACCTAAAAACATTAAAAATCTGCCCTACAATCAGTTTAAAAATAAATTAAAATCTCTCCTCGGAGATAAATCTTATTATTCTATAGAAGAATTTATAAATGATAAATGGACATAATCTATAGAAATATGTCCACATGAAACAGGAAGTAATCATGAAATCAGTTAACATCCAACTTATTGTTAGAATTAAGAATTTTGTTGTTACCATTATTAAACATTAAATGTATTAATTTTTGTATGACGCATTCAATGCAAATGTATATTTGCTTAGGAATAAAGCTTTATTATTATTATTATTATTATTATTATTATTATTATTGCATATACTACATACAATTAATATATTATTTATTATCAGCAGTGCCAGGTTTACCAACAAGCAAAGGGCACCATCGCACTGACTATGAAAGTTAAAAAAAATGGCTAAATAACTAAAAAAAGGTCATCAGAATAAAAAAACAAAAAACTGTTTGATAAGAACTAAAAATAAAGAGTCATCAGAGTTAACTTATGCTAAAAGGGACTTGAGATAATTAGTGCATGTCTAAATCCGGCACTGATTATCAATAGATTTAAAGTATATTATAACTATGTATAAGTAAATACATACATATTCATAATGTAATTTTATGCTCTATATATTGTGAACTGCAAAGACGCCACAGGCTCTTATGGTCTAATCTTTAAAACAACCTTTATTTTATCTTACAATTTCTGAAAATGTTAATGGCATGATCTATGAATCTATGTTTAACATTTTTAAATAATAAATATTTGTGGTTATTTTGTTCACCTTCGTGATCTCCGTAGCAATAGGCAACTAGCAACTGACGATATGCAATATTATTGCTATATTAACATAGAAACAACGTGATTTCGCTTGTACGAAAAAGAATTGCCATATTTTATCACGTATTCTCATTATTAATATACCATAACTATATTGAAAAGGGATATTTATTGCTTTTAATAGAGTAATATTTCATTCGACACATGGTATGACTTTCTTCTGGTTCTTGATGGTCAACATAATTTAGCTTGTTGCTTATTGATAATTAGTAATTATAATACCTACTATGTTAGTTGCAAATTGCCTAATACTCCGATGCGAGAGGCTACTACTGTATGTTTGCAATATTTTGTTTTATTGAGTTAAAATTAAACTGAATAATTTTGATTTAGTGTTCGCCATTATAGAAATCAATCACCAAATAACTATTCTTTTGTTGAATGAAATGGCTTCGGGGCCTCTTGTATGTTATAGAAATTAAAAACTGTAAAATTTAGGATTTTTAGGATTTATGAGACAATAATGTTAATTAATTAAGTTAATTCTTTAATTTAATACAATATTATGATCATACACACATTTCTATTTCATATTAATCAGGCAACCCATAAGTTTCATAATACATATGCATTATAATATTTATTATTATATTATAACAATTTGACTTTCAATCAAACAACCAACATTTTTTGTGTGCAAGCGTCGCCAATAGCCGCCACAACAAATTATAATAAAAACATTTATGATACGAAAATTTCTAAATTACTAGGTCTTAAAATAGCACCTTTATTAAAAAAAACTAAAGAATATAAATAATAATTACATTAAATTTCGGTATGATAAAAATTAAAAAAAACGTTTTTTAATTGGTTTATTTTAATAATAATATTGTGGCACTGGGCCTATTCCAGCTTCCGGCTTTATACTTTGCTGTTGATTGAGGCCAGCTCTGATAATAATTAAATCGATAAAATGTGGAGTTAATCGCGTTGTTTATATTCTATATTTATGAATAATGCAATTATATTAGTAAATATGTATAGTATATGTTATAATATTTTTAACATATGTATGTGATATAATGCAACAAAATATTTGAATTTAATTAATTGTAATAATAACACCGAACACAGATTAAAAACTGAATGATAATTGTACCATATACTGGTCAATGTGTCAACACGTATGCATTTTGCAAACAAAGGCAATATTTCCCCTGTTTTCACCTCACGTTAAATTTGTTTATTACGTATTGTCATTAAATGTTTTATGTTAATATCTCCTCTTTCAAATGACCCTACTCACCATTTTACCCTTTCCCCGGCAATCAGTTATTCCAGTACATTAGGTAGTTTTATGTCTGAACTGGTAAAATGTAGTGCAGTTTAACTATATAATACGCAAGTAGATTAAGATTCCGATAAATAATTATTTTTTCTATTTATGACATTAGTTATTCATTTAATTCTTAAGAGAGGTTCTAACAACTAATATTTAGTTCTAATAAAAATATTTATTTCACAAATTAAATTATTTTACTATAACAGTTTTTGGAAATTTGCGTGGTTAAAATAGGTATTTCTTATACTATTGATGTATGTATATTATAAAATTCGTCATTATACATAATGAAGCATAATGCGGTGTTTACACTGAGAAAACAAAACAGAAACACGGTGTTTTTATGACAATAAAGTAATAAACCCTATACATTTTTAAATACGAAGTATTTTAAAGATACGATGTTTCTGTTTTGTTTTCTAGGTGTAAACACCGCATAAGAAGTAGTTTGGTACTTGAAAAAAAATTGTTTAAAATTTTAAATGAAGAATTTTCTTGGAAAGGAATAAAAAATCTAAACCCCACATGAATTATATAGCATTTAAAACATGACGCTCGGTTGAATTCATGTTGTGAAAATGATCTCTCTTATTGCCGACAATTCAGAAAATAAAATGTCGTTTTTATACTGCATGACTTGCATTTACTTTACAGTATAGCATTCCTATTTGTAACCATTGGGCGAGTTGCAATCGTGGGCTTACGGCGAGAAATAAATTACAGTATTTCGTAGACATCTCTACGTACTACATATTTAATATGCACACAAGTTGTAGGGAATTTTATTTAAGAACTTGAATAAATAATGACGTTTTTTTAAAAATACTTCTGCTGTAACAACTGTTCTTTAATATCAAACATTTATTTCAGTATCGTATTTACAGGTGTAGTTCATAGGCTTTGGGATATTTCCGTAAAATAAAATTATATAAAAAAATACTTTTTACAAACAAGCTTTTATTAAAAATGCACTAAAAAGTAAAAAATACATTTTCATCTATCACAAAAATTTCAGGTTTTTATGATTAAAACCAATAAAAGTGCGGGGCGCTCATGAAGGCAAATGTAATACTTTTAATTAATTAATTATTTCATTATTGTATTTATGAAATTGTTAAGTAGTTTATTCAAAATTCTATATATTTATTTGATTTAATGTGCAAATTTTCTACTCTTATCTTATATCAATTTATACTTCATTTCTTATTTTGCATAAGAATTTTTATTCATACATTTGTCTTTATAGCGCTCCGCGCTTTTATTGGTTTTAGTCTTAAAAACATGAAATTTTTGTGATAGCTAAAAATGTATTTTTAATTTTTAGTGCATTTTTAATAAAATATTGTTTTTAAAAAGCATTTTTTATATAATTTTATTTTCAAATTTTTAGTTCCTGATTGACTAACTAACTAACATACCAGCAGGTAAAGCTCGACAAACTCTTTCATACACGTATACAAAATTTCAAAGCTAATATACTACCTAACTAACTAACAAGTGAAGTTAAATAAAAGCTTGTAAAAAATAATGAAATATGACAGGAAATATTTGGATCGAATTTTTCTGCACATATTATGATTGCAAAAGTAATTGTATACTACATATTAAGTTTTGGCTACATGGATGAACCGTTCCGCTCTCCTAGATATTTTGCGCGTTCATATTTTTGTAAACACTATAAAATTTTATGGTACCATATCAGCAATGACTGCAACCATTACAATAAATATTAAGTACATCATACTGTTTTTTGATTCACCTACCCATAACATGTACAGCAACAGCCGGAGGCATAACAAAGATACCGACCAACCAATCAGCGACCGCGAGGGACATGACAAAACAGTTCGTCACCGTCCTCAGCCTCCTCGTTGTAACAACAGCCAAGATTACGAGCGTGTTTCCAACAATCGTGACAATGATTAGTATGCATAGTGCCGCAATGAGCCCCATGTCCGGCCACTCCAGACTCCGTGATTCAGACGGTGGCGGCGACGTGTCGATGTCGTCTTCAGGGGCCCCGAGTATCGATGTGTTGTTTGCGTTAGGGTTGCTGTTGTCTAGAGATGTGGACATTGTCCCCGGGAGTATACTGGTAAAGATTATCGGTTCGTTGTAGTAGTCCATGGTGATGCTATAGTGTTGATGGGATTGGTGTCATTTCTGGAATAAAAAAATGGTTTTTAGTTATTTAAATATTAAAAAAACGAATTGAACGTAGTTTTTATCGATTTACCCTTTTTTTGACTCATCAATTAGACAAGTGGTAATAAGTATAAAAATAAACAGTGTAATATATTTGTTATTTGTATAACTCTGGATGAAACATATGTTATACAAAAAGGTAGAATATATAATTTCTTAGGACTGAATATAATGCTGAAACATTTGTTTTACAATAATTTGCCACTTTAAAAATACTCTATTATAAATAAAAAACTTATATAATAATGCCTGCATAATTACTACCAAATAATAATCGGTTGCTAAAAATTACAATTTATCTATATCCGGTGGAACCGGATGCTGTTTTAAAATGATATGCAGCAATGTTTTACTAGACTTTACTAGATCTTAACAATAAAATTAACACAATGTATTATCATGAATTATATTTAATGATACTGATTGATAAAATCAAAAATTACGGCTGTGAATTCAAGATTAGGCTAAAACAATCAATCAGAAATCAATTCGGGCTATTAGAACTCATATACTATAAATAACTCTAGTGTAAGCTCATTGGAGGATGACGTCACTATTTGAACGCCTTGTAATCCCCGTCAGGTCGGGGATGTTCCGTCTCTGGTTTTAACTGGCTGTATATAGAAAAATTAAGGCCAAAAAAAATATTGCAATGCGAAAAAAAAAAACTATTTTAGGTTTTACACAGATAAAATACAACAAAACACAATTGGTTTGTTTTTACTTGTCAGCAAATTCTTTATAATAATATATATATATTTTATATCTAATTGTATTGTTGAATTTATTACATGCAATAATAATATTGTACGTCTAACAGTTCGTATTCATACGAATCATCAAATGTATTTTGTTTGTTTAAAAAAAAATATTATAACGCCTCTGAACTACATATGTATGTACATAGTTATTACATTAATAAATAATTCGTAAAATACTACAAATAATCCATTACTGAATACACAACGAACGCAAACAAACATTACGTCCATGTCAACACAAATTCATTATTGTTTTTGTAAAAACTCAACTTCAGCAATTCACAAAATTAAATTAGAACCCGCGTGTTTAATTAAACATATATAAATCAAATTTCAAAAATTACGTTTACTCAAAAACTGTATAGGTACGTATATTTTTTATAAAATACGATCAAGCGATTATAATTGATTGCGTTATTTGGAAAAGGTTAAAACGTCAATTACATATATTTGTAATGTCATGATATTCTGATAATTTGAAGCGGGTTTAATACTATTTATCCTAAGGGTCAGCGTTCTTAAAAATAATAATTATTTATGAAGTTGTACGTATTTGAGAGAATAAATTTTTGGTTCAGTCTCATAATTTTCTGGAACCTTCGAAATTTTGTCAGAATTATAAAAGTTACATTATTGATATTTTACTAGGATTGATTAATCAATCATTTCTATTATAAATACAAAAATAAATGTAAGACCATCAGTGTTATTAAATCTTGTGAGATTTGTTTACAGTAATATTTTTTATTCCTCCTATAAATACTAATTCATTTACTACATTATTGAATGGCGAATGGCGTTTAATAAATAATGATGCTATGCGGCTTACTAGTGGTTATCAAATAGTTTGAGGTTAGTTTATCAGAATAATTTCAACCGATTGTTGACATACGTATACAATTATAGCGAGTTTCGATTTGCTAACGGTTTATGGTATATTGACAGTTCTATATTATTTTTTACACAAATGTTACATCCGTAATAAAGTTCTAATGTAATGTTTTAAGTTTGAATAGGTATATAGTAGATATAGAAAACTTGTTTCCTACGTTTTTCTATATAACAATAACGTTAACTTTACTGTTATATTATTATAGTAAATAAGTTTTCAATTTGTTCCTGAACTTAAGACCGTTTTTGTTTTCTATTCTGTATGTTTATTTCGTAGATTATATCCATACAATGGTAATATTTAAAACTTTTTGATTCTATACATCTTTTAACTGAAAACAAACAGAATCAATTTTGAAAATAAACTCAAAAACTACTAACCGATTTTAATATTACTTTCATTATTAGAAAATCAACCACTCTAGAATATGTTTAAGCTAGTTATCATTAGGCTATTCTATTATTTTAATATTTTAAACGACTCAAATATCATATTGGAAAACAAAACACTGATAATTTCAGGAATACTGACCCTCTGAGTTGGGTTCGGCGACGATCAAATTCAAGTTCGCCCAGTTGTACACGATGGTACTTCACTCTGCTAATATAATTGAATTTGTAGATATCTATTATAACTGGTGTTTGGTACATATGTACAATGTACAAGTGTGGTTACAGCACAAGTACAGATATTATTGTAATAGTGCTTGAATTGGATGGGAATTCACGAGGATTCTATTCTCATTGTTAATAAAAAAAACTAATACCGTTCCTGTAGCTAATCGTTATATTACTATAAATTAATTAAATAAATATATATAATTGTCATAAGTAGGGTTTTAAATATATATAAACTATGTAATAGAGATTTGGGATATTTTGAAGACAACAGTCTTAAAAGTATAAAGCAAATACAAATTTTGAAGTTTATATTACTAATTTAAATCACCCAGTAAATAAATATATTAAATGGAAACATCTTATAGAGTTTTTAATGAAGGAAATATCCAAATAAGTATGTATGCATATTTAATAACAAAGTTCCTAAATTATATTAACCATTTAACATGTCTTTGTTGTATCAAACTTAAGTTTCGATATTATCTGCTGACAGGAAAAGTTTTATTTTCAAAGTGCAAAATGTTTGAGAATCATTACGTATAAATAAAGGCCCAAGTGAGACTTATTTAGGAAATATAAAATATTGACAGCAATATATACATATTACAACGCGCTTTATTAAAAAAAAAACTCCCACTTTTTTTCACAAACTGCATTATAAATAATAATTACCAAACTAGAAATAAATAAAAAATTACATACTTTACCACGTTTACCGTTACTTACAATAATTCTAATAATTTGATTATAAAGATATTTAATAAAATTCCTTCAAAATATATTATAACTACCCATAAAAACTTTCACAACCAAAATTCAATCACTCCCGATTTTGCTGTTGATAAATAGATAAAAAAAACTACATAATTCGCCACATTTACCGTTACTTACAAGAGTTTTAATAATTTGATTATAAAGATATTTAATAAAATTCCTTCAAAATATATTACAACTACCCATAAAAACTTTCACAACCAAAATTCAATCACTCCCGACTTCGCTGTTGATTTCTAAATATAATGTAGTGAGTTGTCTGTTTTTTTTTTTGATTCTATTAAACTAAACTTTTTTTTATCTTATTATAATGCCCGACATGTTCCATACTTTGTATATAGTTTAATGGAATACTTGTATTATTATAATTTGAGACAAAACTCGTCACGTCTTGAATTTTTTCCTAACAGTCTCTTCTTATTGTTGGTAGACGTGACCGATGAGAGAAGACAGAGATAGAGATTTTAATTAATTTAATTGAATTAATTAAATTATTTTTGTGTAATTTAAATTTATAACAAATAATATTCATTAACAATGTAGTTATCAGCAAAACAAAATCATTTTGAAATATTCGTCTCATGAAAATTTCAGCCGTATTGTATCGATCTCCTCTCGTCTAAAATTCAGCAGAGTAAAGTTTTGTCTTGTATGAAGCTTTAGGTATGAAACATGTAAAGATCCAATTATATATAAAATAACTAAAGTTTCTAGTTTCTTATACAATAGACCAAAGGAGCTATAATTGAAAAATGTAATATGACATTATACAATGGAACATGTGACAGTGTTTGTAATTTGTTTGTAATGTAACGAAAACAAATTCTAAATGTAACAGAATGAAATGTGAGTTATCATATTTATATATTTTGTTATGAATAATATATGAAATAATTTACATATTTATATCTTCAATGTACATAAAGCATGTATATGTATTAACGTTTGTTTTAATGATAAAGTGTCAATAAAGTAATTTAGAAAACAAGTTTTTCTTTTTTAATATCTTTTAAAAGAATAATGATGTAAATATGTATACCGTTTTAAAAGCTAATTCTTAAATTTATAATGTTCCTTTTTCATATGTTTTTTCTTCATATTAATTCGTTCCTGAATATTAATTTACATTAAATATTAATATATTGTTTCATGATAATGTATTCTGTTTGTAAAGAAAACCATGTATATAGAATATAGATAAAATTAAACATAAGTGACAAGTTATAATTATTTTAAATGATACATGTAAATGTTCATTCATATTTATTTATTTATGTACATATGTGTGTATTTAATTCGTTATAAAAAAAAGTTTTATTTACCTGATATGGAATTGTGTATCACTCATATTTTTATAATAACTCACAAACCCACTTAGTAAATACAATTTTTTCACATGAAACATGTTTTTTCATTAAAAAAATATATTTTTTGCTTTTTTAAAACGACGTTGTTTTTTGTTTTTGCATGCACCAGTTCTCCAAAAGTATTCAGTAAATACTGCAAAAAATACTCGATACTTAATACATTATTTCTCAATAAGCTTAACAATAATACCCTTTTACAATTAGCTGTATTATTTTGTTTGAACTGATACAGTGGATATAAAATTTTATCGTTTATATTCTTGTGCGTTTAATGAATTAAAGGGATGATTAAAATTATCAGATATTAAATAAACCTTTTAATGAACCTAGATTTGACTATTTTAAAACGCATGTTTAATGGTGAAGAATGTGCAAATTTTAGAATGCAAAGTGTTGTTATAATAAAAACTAACATAAAAATAATTTGTAAATGTTTTCCTCTTATATTAATATCAAAATATCAAATGGTAACTAAATACATACTAATATGTTAATCTGTCGGCTATGTATATATTTTTGGGTTTTGTGAGTTTACTATTATACGTAGTTTTATAAATAATATAACACATTTTAACACTTTTGTTTATCTGTAATTTCTTTGTTACGATCAATCTCGAAAACACCCGACTATACTTTGATGGAATTTTATTTGTCAGTTTAGGTTAGAATATTAGGTTACTATATCAAAAGTTCGTAAGTGACATAACACGTATCTACAGAGAATTAGTGAATTATTACTGGACCGATTTTTGTGTGATTTTTATTGTTACACAATGTTGAGGTATATAATAAATATTGAGCGATATAAATATGGTGTCTTCGTGATAAGAGTTGCCAGCCGCGTGAGCATTCAATGATTTTGAAATAGATTCTAACGATGATGTGATGAAAATTTGTGGACACTTCCTTAAGTAAAGTACTATACCTACTGCTATTATTTAGTAATCCTATTAGATATGGGTGGATGGCAATTTAACTGTTATTAAAATGAAGACCTACTATATTAATGTAATATAGAGTTATTGTTAAAAATAACATACAGTAGAAATCGGTTATAACGACATCGTTTAATACAACATATCGGTTTTAACGACTCAAAATAAAAGTCCGACTGAATCTCACGCTATAGGCTTTTACGACCTTATATGACTGGTTCCTCCTTCGATGTCATATAATATTCGTTATAACCAATTTCGACTGTATTTCTTAATTTTGACTTTTAATTAAAAAACTTGTTGTCAACCACTGCTATTATTGAATTATGAATGTAATAAAATACATGATATTTGCTATACGCAAGGAAATGTATCGTGTATCATTATTACGTTAAAGCCACACCTTTGAACAATATAAATGTATAGTATGTACTAAAAGTTATAGTATGTATCAATCGTACATATTTTGTTTTTATGATTTATTTATTTTTTCTTTAAAATTCAGAACGTGAATAAGTAATAACCGAGTTTTTGACAAAATGAGAAATAGTGAGAAAAAATAATGATCACTGGAGAAAAAAAATTACATACTAATGTGCCATTTGAAGTCGACATTCCTTCGAGATTTTACTTCATATGTATTAACTATGAAATATTTAATATTTATTTGCTTTATTAAGTTTTAAAAAGAATGTAAAAGAACTACTAATGAAGAACATTTTATTAATAACATTATATAATTTGTAATCTAACATAAGTATATTTATGACAATAAGAAAACTTTTTAATTGTTAGACGGAACTCGCGTGATTAAAGTTTTGTATGACGCACGTTTCACGCGCGTCATATTTATTTTACTTGAAAATTAAAGACAGCGAAACCCCGTGTAACCTCGGCATAATTATACCTACACATTCTAAAAAATTTTAATTTCTTCCTGTGGCTCTCATTTATTGATACTTTCGAAGAAATTAATGAGAGACAAAATTTTTAAATTTTTAAATTTTTATTTTCTTATTGTTAAGAGCCTATGTTATAAAATTATTGTCAATATATGTTTTTAGGATCCCTCAAATTACTAGCTTTTATTTAATATCTCACTTATTGTGTAAGATTATTTTTTGTTAGATAACTTTCCCATCAACAAATTTTTGAAGAAAAAAAATCGTTTTTTTTTGGTCTACCATATTATGATATACAGTAGAAACCGGTAAAGGGACCGGTCATATTGGTCGTAAAAAGTGGATAGTCGTTATAACTGGTAAAAAATCAATTATATGGGATTCAGTTGGATTTTTATTTTGAGTCATTAAAACCGATACGTCGTATTAACCGATGCCGTTATAACCGGTTTCTACTGTACTTGTATAATGTCTTTGTGAAAATTCTCAATTTGCTTGGTTAAAAAATCAGATGCTTATGACAGGCATACTGACAGACACCTTGTTAAATTTATAATATTCTGTGTTTTTGCGTATTTGGTACCAAACACTAAAAATAATTACAATTTTACGGTATCCTTAATTTATCAACGGTAACAGGGGCGACTCTAGCTCTTTTTATTTAGCAATACAGTATGTATTCTTCATAGAAACCTCGGAATAGTATTAAATATTTTTTATATGTATGTATAATTTAGTTTAGTTAGTATAATTTCAATTTTTTTTTGTAATAAGAACTGTTTTTGTACATCAAATAAATCGGTAAAATGAAAATAATGTTTATGATTTTTAGTTATGTTAAGTATATTTTAATTCTTTCGATTTTTATTTAAAAATAAAATCAGTTGATTATTCTAATACATAATTTCATTGTTTTACTTTAGTTTTCATACAATTTTAAATTTAATTGATACAAATTTGGCATTTTAGCAATGTTTTTTAATTTTCATGGTTTATTGATTTTTTGAACTATATATTAATCAGAAAAGTGTCACATGACCTATACATATGAACATATATTTATAAAAATTCATTAATTTTTTTGAATTACAATAACTACATTTATGCGAAAATTAAGAACTAATTTTGATGAAATTCGAATTGAAACAAACCTAAGGCCTATTAGCTTCCGCTCCTTATGTCAGCAGCCCGGGAGCCATTTACCCCTGGCACCTCGTTTAAGACACCCTTGAACGGTAGGTGATGTAACCTCAGAGAACACAATAATATTTTATTTTAAGTGAGAAGAACTCGACTAGAAATTTACTTTTACTTTGAGATGAGTATAATATATTTTTTGCTTTGTATTTTATTTATTATTTGTATAATTTAAAAAATCAAAACAAATGAGTCGTATTCAATCATTTAGACTTTGCAGTTTACACCACTATGTTATATTTATCATACAGCAACGATCATTCTTCATTATTCTTTTTTATTATTTACCTACGTATAACTTTATTATTACTATTATAGTGATAAATTGATTAATGTTTGAAATTTCATAAAGCCCATTCTGTTCTGTCATTGTAATTAAATTTTATCTAACCTAATACTCCTGTCACAAGCTAACAAATGGGTCGGTAAAAGTTTTACAAATAAATAATTTTACCTTCATTCCGTTCGGAAAAATCAACACGAATATAAATTATACTGACGCGGCAGAAAAAAGTTTCGTGTACGGAAATTTTTTTGTTATTGGAATGCAGATCCCAACGGATAAAATTTTTGATAATAGCGGTCAGAAATATAGTGATCTTTTTTGAAAATAATTTATGGCGAAAAACTTTTGTGGGAATTGAAGAAAAACGTATAAATGTGTATAACAATAAGTTTGTGTTAATTGCTCAAATAAAGTTATTTGCTCGTTATATTTTTAACTTTATTTTGCACATCGTTCAGTTTGTTACAAGTTCTAAGTTCAACAATGTAAAACTGTGAACACTCGTTTCAATCCTAACCGCATCTTTTTTTATTTAAGAGGGTATTTTAGTCTAGGATAGGATAATAGTTTAGCATTTTTTTTACTAAAAACCGTTTAACTATCGACTTTTTGTGTACTATTTGATTTATCATATACCTAAAATATTTTTTCTAAAACAAATAAAAATTTCAATTATCTATACCTATTTCTGATGTAGATTCTTGTAACTTTATTCATTATCACATTGCAGTTGTAGAAAATATTAATTCGAAACAGAAAACTTTTTATTCGGTTTGGGACAAATTATATTGTGTTATATTTTAACTTCTTAAGTAAATACAATAACTTTATTTAAATGATTCATTTTGTTTTAATTAACTCGAGTCCATGTTACTACTTAACCTACATATATAAATACAAGGCTCACTTCTCACTGTTTTCTGTAAAACTTTTAGGAGACTTATTGAACTTAAAATATTTAGTATTTTGTTTTGAACAAAGGTTTAAATCCTACCGATTAATTCCGATTCACTAAATACGGAAACAAGACAAAGAGAAATTTAACGGAAATAATAATTATTGTGTTATAATAAAGTTTACAAAGTCTCTTTAACGCTATAATTTGTATATTTTTAGATATGTTTAGAATTTCCTGAGGACTTTATATTGAAATTCATTTAATTTATCTTCAATTATCTAACGATAAGTAAGAATATTGAAGAAATAGCTACAGATGTTTCCTTAAAAAGTTAAGTTTTTAGTCTTTGAGTCTATGCATCGATTTAAAGGCGAGATACAATTTTGTATTTTTTAAAAATTATTATTCATTCCTTTGTTGTGATAATATTTTTTGATGCTAATTTTAAGATGGATACGATTGATAAGACATTTTGATCAAATTAAATGTTCCTGTAAATATATTTTCTGTTTTATTTTTTTTATTTTTGCCAATTTCGCTGCACAAATATTTTTATAATATTAGCTTCAAAAATTTTAATTACCGTTGAAATTAATTTCCTGCTAAATTAATCTTCTTTGATTTATAAACATTAAACAGCATATGGCCAATTGGTCATATTGTTTTCATTATTTGATTTTATAATAATATTTATGTTGAAATAATTTACTTCAGCTAAAATGTTTAATTAATTTGATAACGAATATTAATATCTATGTATTGTGGTATCATTACGAAATATATATGTTTAATTGATATAACTGTTTAAGCTTCTTTTCAAAAATTTTCAAATGTGTTAATGTTTCAAAAATATGTGTATTTAATACAGGCTGTCTTTTGTCTTGGTTAAAAAGTGCTTGAATATGATTTTTTTCATATTTTAGGTATAGTGTCAAAATTACAAAAATTGATCAAGTAAATGAATTATAAATTGATTTAAAATTGTATTTGCTTTTTTTTGCAATTACTTTTCAATCAATTAAAAAATTAATTGATAAAGGCCCAATTCTGTTTGTAAGTGATCATTTAACAATATTATTAATACAATTATAACATTAATTATACGCTTCGTATTTCAGGGAATTAAACAATTGCTCAATTTCAATTTAAATTATGAACAGAAACCATATTCTGAAATTAGTTTTGATATAGTAATACATATAATAATATAAGCTGTCTAAAATAACTAAATGCCCTTAACAAACTTTCAGATTAACAAAATGTAGCTACTTATAAAATTTATTACAGAAAAGGTCGGTGTAAAGTATAAAATAAATAAATCTGAAGTTCTGTACATGAACATTTAAATTGGTAATTTTCACATACTGATAAATTTGCGACATATTTAAAAGTTCGTTTTTTTTTTAAATTTTCATTTGGTATACATAATATCATATATTAATCTACTAGTAGTTTAATATATGATAATATGTACTATGTATTTGTATGCATTGATTAATAAAGTAAAGTTCAAAAAGTAAATTGTCTACTATTTAAATTATTTTACAAATAATTTGAGGAAATTTCTGTATCGTATAAGTAATTCATACGTAATATGCATAGTCTTATGAATATGTACATACAGAGTCATCGAAAAGTATCGGACCCCCCTGATATCTTGAGTTAGAATGCATTTTGGAGAAAATGTCCAATAACAAAGTTGTATGGTTTCAATGTCCCTCAAGGTCATTTCAAGGTCAACCTTATTTTTTTAAATGGAACTCTATACATTTTATTGCATATTCTTATAGCTTATCTTAAGAGCTTTTCAAAGCACTATAATAAAATATTTTTTTATTAAGTACTTTTTGAGTTATAAAGGTTTGAAGTTAACAATTTTTTGATACAAATATAAAATATCTTGTCAAAAATAACCTTAAATATGGATGAAATTTAATGAGATGGAGCTCCATCCCGTTGGAAATAAATTTCATCCATATTTAAGGTTTGATTACTGAAAACTTAATAATATTTGACAAAATATTTTATAGTTGTATCAAAAAATTGTTAACTTCAAACCTTTATAACTCAAAAAGTACTTAATGAAAAAATATTTTATTATAGTGTTTTGGAAAGCCCTCAAGATAAGCTATAAGAATATGCAACAAAATGTGTAGGGTTCCATTTAAAAAATAAGGTTGACCCTGAAATGACCTTGAGGGACATTGTCAAATTCAAATTCAAGGTCATCATCTTACTCCCCGCTTGAAACCATACAACTTTGTTATTGGACATTTTCTCCAAAATGCATTCTAACTCAAGATATCAGGGGGGTCCGATACTTTTCGATGATCCTGTATATGTAGGTAGGTAGAAGCTAAATTTTATAAATTTTTCTGAGCATAATATATCGATTTCATACATACATTGTTCAAAAGAAAATCACAATATTACCTTTGTTACAAAATCAATAAAATGATCTTCATCGAAGTTTTCAAAACTAATTCAAATGTTTTTTAACTTCGTAAAAACGAATGCAATGGATTTCTAACAGTGAGGATTTACCATTCATTCTCTGTATATCTGTTAAAAAATCTTTATTCTAGAAACGTTATAGATTAGTAAGTCCTATATGATTGGAAGATATTTCGTAAAAAAAAAACTTTTTTATAATACTTAATAAAATAATGTATAAAAGAGGAGTGGCGATAAGGGCCTATATTGCCCTCTTAGTGAAATTAAATTTCGAAATAAATAATTTTAAATTAGGAAGATAATGTAACATTGAATATTTATAATTATTATTGTATTCTAGAGACTAGGGGTGTACCGGAATCCTTGATTTTCTTCCTTTTCCAGTTCCAACCGGAACTGGTAAATTGCAATCGGATTTTAAAATTTTTATGACTATTTTCTATTAACAAATTCATAAATAATATATGTATGTTTTTTTGTTAAAAAAATCAAATATAAATATAATAATAATGAAATAGTATTTTTTAATAGTAATTTTGTTAACAAAAATAAAAAAAATCATTTCACAACAATGCAGTTTTTTAACATTTTGTTCAGCATGATTTAAATTAATTTACCTTAAAATAAATAAGTTAATCTTTTTATAATAATATATAATGAAAATGCCATTTCCTACGGAAATGTTATGGTGTCAAGTCTTGTTCTTAAAAATACATATAAGCCTTCTTTATTTATACATTTAAAATTGAATTTTTAATATTCAAACATTTTTTTAAGTTAAACATAATATAATAAATATTGTTAACATTGCATTTTACTCATCAGCGAACATTGTATTACTTAGAAATTCGTCTCGTCAAAATTTTAATGGTCATAAAAACAATTTCATAAAACCGAGACATGAGACTCTTGACAAAACTTATAAATGAACTTATCGTTTCATTAAAATTTAATCCGGTCTGGTCTGGGAGTGAAACGAAAGTATTGTTGAATAAGTTATTTATTTAATAAAACTTAAAAAATAGTTCTTTTTATTTCTTAAACACTTTTTAGTGTTCAGAACCGAAATCTGAAAAAGGAACACTAATGGAATCAACACTGTATCTATCTATATGTCTGTCATAGCCTTCTATAAGTTACTGAACCATTGGATCTAGAAAGATGATATTTGGTAAAATTATAGTAAATAGTGGGCCAATAATAGTCTTAAGTAATAAAAAAAAGTCAAAGTTTTTCAACGAGTGGGGTATCAAATTAAAGCTAACAAACAAACGTTTTGTTTTTAATAATTTAAAAAAAAATCGTAAAATTATTTTGGCTCGTTGGCCATATCTCTGATGGTACCTAATAGTAAGAAAAATAAAAAAATGGAAATAAATGATAATTTCGATTTAAACTGAAAATAATTGCACTGTTTTAAATTGTTGTCTTAAATTTGGTTCTTAAGTTGGAGTTAGTTAGTGTCATTGCTAATATAAGTGCAAAATAAAGTAATCAAATAAATTGAAAAGCTATAAAGTCGCAGTATGTAAGGCTCAAATCTTCTTTGACAAATTTGTTAGAATTTAATTCAAAATAAGTTGATATTTTTGTCCATATTCTTCATGATTTGTTTTAACTTAAAAATCCATATAAAATACACACATGTCATAGCCCATTCTTTGTGATTACTGCGAATATATTCTGTGTCGAGACAATGACGCACGGCTGACCACGCTTGCAGCTTGTTTTCCCAACTCTCGGGGATTACCGACCGGAAAATGTTGCGTGAAAAACCGTTTACGGTGGGGGCGTTGTTTCCCCATAAATTGTTGTCCGAGTTTGTGTGTACCGCTAGTGTCAACGCGCTTTTGTTACGAAATCATACCGATGTCCGATTGTATACTTTTTCTGCGAGGAGGGGGGGATTAATTGAGTGTTATGACATACTGTTACTTTTGTTGATTTTTGAAAAAAAAAAGTTTATGGTGTATACATGAATTATTTTATTCATAAATAGAAACTCCACTAAATCTGGTAAAAATCTAACGATAAATCGTTCAAATAACAAAGTGACTGATTTAACTTTTTGTTAATTTTATACCCGGGAAAAAATGATAAGATATAACAAGATATTATAAGATATGTTCGCATCTCGTTATATATGGTAATATCTTAATTTTTGAGCCTAAAATATATTAATTTATATAGATATATCTGATAATATATAGTAATATCTTAATATATATTGGCCCTAAGATCCGAAAATATATTGTTATATATTTTGATATATAGTAACATCTTTATATGTATTAGCCCTCAGATCCGAGAATATATTGTTATATATATTTATATATTTATATATCTGCTAATATATTATGATATCTTAAAAATATTATTTTGAAAAGAGTTCACTTAGCTTAGAATATATTGTAATATATTATTATATATAGATATATCTGCTAATGTATTATTATATCTTAATAAATTTTATTTTTTGAGTTATCATAGCCAAGAATATATTGTAATATATATTAATATATGGACATATCTGATAATATATAATCATATCTTAATATATATCAGCCCTCAGATGCGAAAATATATTGTTATATATATTTATATAGTGTTATATCTGCTAATATATTATCATATCTTAAAAAAAAATATTTTTTATGTATTAGGTAAACGCCCGGTGGTAAAGTATTTGTAAATAAAGTGGCTGTTACTTTTTTAAATTAATAAATTTATTAAATGATTAACATTTGTTATAACAAAATATTACATTTGACCAATATCAATGGTGATAGGAATCCGGCAGTAAAAATTTGAGGATTGTAGCAGTTTGTATTAATTTTTTACTTATTAAATGTAGATGGTATTGACGCACAAACAACAGCATCCTAAGCGAAGAACCGCGTGTTTTTGAGAACATTAGTGATGCTACTGATGGAAGACATCTTGTCAAAAGAGCAAAATTAAAAAAATTACCAATAAAAATAAAATGTTCATATTCATCTTGCAATAAATCGGATAGCAAAAAAATTTTTTTGCACTTTTTTAGATTTATTTTAGTTAGTTTTTCTTTCTAATTTATTTCTTAATTTTTAGTTGGATTATTTAAAAAAATTCTTAGTTTCTCAAAAATAATACCTACCTACATAATATCAATTGGGCAAAAAAATTAATATAAAATCATCAAAATTCCCAAAAACTAGCTTTTTGTGGTGTATAAAATACACCACGTGAGTAACTGTGTTACGGTATTTCACACGAGTAATTAAGGGTTAAGAACAAATAAATACTGAATAAAAATCAAAAGGCCGCTGGCCCTACACTTATTTAGTCTAAATAATCATTACTTGATACTGTAAATCGATAGCACGTATTTATACTAAAACGATTATCAAATTTTATATTTATATCGCAATGAATTCTGAAGAAATGGAATAAAAAATTTTTAAATACCCTGAAACGGTAAAATCAGATTAAAGAGAAAAAATTTTGACTAGAATATAAGCCAAATTTTTCTCCATGTAACTGTCCACCGCTCCTTCTGAACTGGCATCCCGGGCGGTAGCCCAGTCTCCCTCCCTGATGTTGGCATTGCTATTATACATTAACAAAATAAGCAACGAATTTTAATAATATTAAATTAATAATAATAAATATAAAAAATTCAAATATCAACCATTCTTTTTTCTAATGTTCACTTGACTTGAATTTAATATTGCACTCGCGTTATTTGTATATGTAGTTTTGTATATATATTCTGATTTCACGAAATAAGCAAATTTTATTTAGAATTGCCCATATAATCAGGAATGATAAAGTTATAAGTAACATATATTTTTGTTTTAAAAATTCACAGTTGACATATCACCCAAATTTTCAATATAATTTTATAAATTAAGAACAAAAATATTTAAACAAAATTTTGGACAGTGAAATATTTTTTAAAATAAATTTTATGCATTTCTCTACAAAATTAATATCTTTTAGTTTTACTCTATTTTTAATAGTTTTTGAGATATTTTGTTTTCAAAAAAGTACATTCATCATATTTTAAAATAGGTAGTGGATATTTTTGGTGAAACTTTTTTTTGAAAATGATGTTCCCACGCATTTATCTAAAAATTCTACAACTTGTGTTGACAATTTTTATACAAACATTGATGAATACATTTTTGAAATTATAATCACTGAATTCTATGATCACACCAGTCAGGTGTGATAATTTCTCAAAAAATACAATTTTTAGTGATATTAATAGACCGAAATTTAACTTGTAAGAGAAATATAAACTCCGTTACAGCCAAAATCTCAAAATTCGTGCACGCACTTAGAGTGTTAAGCAACAAGGTTGTGCAAAATGTTTTGTTACATGTGTATTAGCTTATATACATTTAATTATTAGATATGGAATTTTTTTGTGCTTCTCTTCTTATACCTATAACATACTCAAAATACAAAATAAATTGCTTCGTATTATGGCCAGATATGACCCAGGGAACACTGCCGTCCACTGCTTATATAATACAAATTTTTAAATATAATCGATAGGTATTAATTTATTAGAAAATGAGTTATTCACAAAAAAAAAACTGATTTATGTAATATAAATGACCATAATTACAACATAGAAACAAACACAATATGAAATCTATTCAAACACGTAAACAAATTGTCAATAGAAATGTAGTTAACAATACAATTAAAATTTTCAATAAAATTCCTAAATCTATAATAGATCCGTCTGTTGAAGAACTAAAAATTACTTTAATAGAATATTTAATAAGCAAATGTCACATGGTTTTCTTCATTTATTTACTATACATACATATATTTCGGATTTCTTTAATAGTCACAATATTTCTATACAGTTTTTGTATATATTTTTTTATTTTATTAATACGGGCCTCAAATATTACTTAATACGCATATGGATTTTTTTTTTAATTGATTAAATAATATTCGAGTATGTTGTATATATGTAATAGCTATACATACTATGTTCGTAAAAGTTGGTGTAACTTGCCTCTCACTAGCAGTGTGATTTCACTTTGAATCAGTATATAAGCAACCAACGAACTCTAATGTTTACATAGGTGCATTCAAGTAAGTTAATACGGACGTAAGTAAATGAAGCTGCTATATGTTTATTTAATTATATAATATATGTGACATTTGATTATAGATTCAGTACGAGTTTTCCCTGGTTGGACGATTCTGTAGTATTGGGATAGATAATAGATGGATACCCCCCCCCCTCTATGCATATATTATAAGATATTATAATATATTTTTAGATATGCCAAGATATACAAATATATTAACAGATATGCTAATATATTGTTATATATGTCGAGATATACTTGTATATTAACATATATACTAATGTATGCTAATATATTGTAATATATGTCAAGATATGCTTGGAGCCTGAATTTGGCACGATCCAAGAAGGCATTAGTATATATTATAATATATAACTATATCTTGCAATATATTACAATATATTATAATGCGTTCTTGGATCGTGCCAAAATCAGGATCCAAGCATATCTCATCATATCTGACCAATTGGATCTTGTAATATATGCTAATATCTTATCATTTTTTCCCGGGTAATTTTTATCCAGAATACTTGATCAGTGAAGTACCAAGTAAATTATAAAATAATGCACTTATGAATAAATTAATAACTGTTTGTTTTGATGAATTTCTGTTTTTAAAATAAATAAATTATTCTCAGCAAGTGCATACTATAAAAACATTTATGATAAATATTTTAGTGGTATTCATTATGGCAACAAGTTTTCTTTCTAGTGTTTATGCGAAAATATAAAATGGAAACAGTTGTTAAGAAACTGTAGTTTCATCTTTAAAGAGTTACTCTTAAAAAAGAGAGAGTATCTTATTTAACTTTGTTTCTGTTACCACCAACAAAGAAGAATAAATTATTTTTTTTAGAAAAATGCAGTAGAAATTAAAATGTTTCTTCAATTTTCACAACTTTTTAAACCAACATCATTTTTTCTATTTTTTATTATGATTATAATTTTCATTTCGTTCCGTAAACAATGTAATAATATATTCTTAAATGTTTATGCCGTAACAAATGTAATATACACACATCTGACAAAATTTGCTTTTCACATTTACGATATGAATAATGAATTTGTGTTGGCATGAACATTGCCTAAATACTCTCATTTCCAACTTTGTACATTAACTCTTATGTACCAAAATAAAGCTAGCGTTAGTTACGCATAATTGTATTTTAAATATAACACGGAGGGTTACATCATTTAAGAAATTAGTTTTAAAAACATCTGTTGTAATTATTCGCGATCTCTTAGACTAACAATAAGTAAGGTAAATATTTACAATCGTAATTGGCTAATCGATGAGCTGTTAACATAAATGGGCTTGAATTTAATGTTTTCTAAAATTAAATAATAAATTAGGTTACCTTTGTTGAAGCGATTAATATTTAATCGAAGCAGACACACATTTATTATATTCTAATTTGAAAACAAGCTTCGTTAATCCCTTAAAAAAGCATTTTTATATCTTAGGCAAGTTAGTCATCTGGGTCTCTATACCTACTCTTTCTGCCATAAAAAAATAATATAATATACAATCCATAAAAGGTTTAAAAAATAAAGGTATTCCTGTACAGTGAAACATAAAATTAGTTTTTATTATGTATAACTAGAAACTTTTAAATCACTTTTAATATTAGAAAGGTACTAAAGGCAAAATATATGATAAATCAATTTTTTGTACATAAATTCTTACATTATTGAAAGCTCTTTCAATAAATAACGTTATTTTTAATTTATTTAGAAAATTCTAAATGGTTAACGTGAGATGTCATATTATTATTTTTGTTTTTAAAAGCCACCATGTTGAGTACCAAATTAAAAGGCTTTAAACGACTTATTCAAAAATATACAAAATAGTAGTTTGTTAATAGTTCTATAAACCTGATTAAAGTTAAAAGTTTAAAGTTATAAACAAGTTGTCTTAAAAAACATTTTTCACATATCACATAAAGGTGCGGAAGGAACACATGAAATTAATTTTAGAGTAGTGCAACTACGTCAGTTATGTGAAACTTCTTCTTTTTAAAGACAACTTGTTTTTAAATTTATTTTTAGTTGAAATGTTTTAGCGTAGTCGGGGTTTATTTTTACAAAACTTTTATTCACTTATATGTTGGTATAATGCTCACTATAAACACAATTTTACAGAATAGGAGTAGAAAGATGCGACAACTATACCAAACAAACATGCCAAGTTTCATCGATAATGTTCAACGTGGAAAACAAAATTAAAAATTGTTGAAAAAAATTCGTATTAATATAATTCGGCAGCATTGTGCCTCAAATTAATCAAATCCCTAGGGATTTGGCTACAATATGACCACACAGATTTTAATATAATAATATATGTAAATGCAATTATCAATTATTAATTATAACTCAACACAACCCACAATAAAAATAATGAACAATATTATTTTCCCGAAATAAAATATTCAGAAATGTTTTACAAATATTTGAATATAAATTAAATATTCATCTAATCAAATACTGAATCTTTGTATTACATTTTCGAAGTCGAATATAATCGAATATAATATTCGGCGAACTTTTAAATTATATATTCGACTTCCTGGTATAAATTCGTTTTGTTGTCTTAAATGTGGGCAGATAAATAAACGAAGTAATATTAATTATTATATAGATTTCAAAATGATAACGTTTTCTGTAAAATTTCAATAATATAAAGAAAGTAGAGCGTGTAAATATTATTAATGTTTATTTTTGCCAGTGATAAAAGTTAGTAATTTGTCTTTTCTCTCGCTGCTGCATGGGAAGTAAACTTTAGCATTCATTACAGGAGTATACAATTTATTGAGTCAGTTAGAAAGCTTCACAGAAATTGCCTAGAAAATAATTTTTATACCCAAATGTTCTTTAAGTTTCCTTTTCAGAATTTAAAAATGATAAGAGTCACTTTACACTCGATTTAAGTCTTATTGTTAGATTACTGGAAAACAGAGAAACTGTGTTTTCTTAGTCACTTAAACTAAATTTAAACACCTTAACCACAAAAAACGCTGTTTGTTTTCTTGTGTTCAAGGTGCATATATTTAGAGCTTATTGTTAGAGTATGGTTAAGCGACCGTTATATCCTATCACGGGTCCTCAGACTAGAATTGTTGGCAGGCTTTCTAAGACATTTTTTCACCAGTTTTTTTTTTTCGAAAAAAAAAATCTCATAGATAACATTGAATCATTTTTTTCGTTCATTTAATTCGTAAATACCATTTACTGGCCATTTTATCTGCACCGCCATGCTCCCCTTATTATTAGCCTCGGACTCAAAGCTGGAGTACTGTCTTCATTCCCCTTGAAAGAGGCCATGGACGTCATCGCGTTTTTACAATCGTTCTTACACATATTGAACACGATGATTGGAGGATCTTAATTATACTTTTACAATTAATTTTATCTAAATACTAAGTTTCCATGCATTAACACATACTCTAAGGTCTTCATCCACTTACACCGTTGTTGTTTAATATGAGGTGACGATTATATTGTGCGCTATGGAATATTTGTCTAAATGAAACATTTGAATTGTTCATGTTCTTAAGAAATTGGACCTCAGGTTGTCATCACGACACTAGATCTCTAACGTTCACCCATTACGTTCATAGTAACAGTCATCGTCATGAGATAAAGCTCTTTCACTTATTGCTGGCGCTCCTCGTGGTTTACTCGTTAGCGTACTAGTTTTATTATTTAACAATTATTACAGGATTGATAATAATGCTAGTTATGTTATAATAATGTTAGATATATTGTTTGCTAATTTTTACTCGGGAATTCATCTTATCTTTTCTTAGATCAAAATATAGAAATATTATTATTAAGGACTCAAAGGGTGATATTATAGAAAATCTATTATTTATTTTAATAATAATATTAAATACGGTTTGTGGCACGAATTAGATACCTCCACATTACTTTTAAAAAGTTAATTCTAAAAACGTACCAAGGAGTAGTGTCAGTTACTTAAGAATTATATTAATACAGCTTCATTTGTCCAAGTTTTTATTTATATAAAAGATAAATATAAGAATAAATAAATGTTTTTTGCTTTCGAGTGAATTTTTTTTAAACTTAATAATAGAAGAAATATTCAGATTTTGTATAGTAATATTATATACAGGGTGGGGCATTTAAAGTGTTACAGATTTGTATCTCAGAACTTTCGCATATTTGAAAAAAATGTTTCAACTAAAAAATGTTTGGTTGTGAGGGGGTCATCGAATAGTAATGTTTATGTGTTATTTTAGCGTGGCCTTCAAGGATATTTGAAGGTCAACATCATTTTTTTAAATAGGAACCTATAGTTTTTATTAAATAATTTTGTTCTTCGTGAAAACACACGAATCTTTTATTGAAAACTTTTTTTTGAACAACCTTAATTTTCCAAGATATCTAACAAAATATTTCCAGATTTTGAACTTTCAAGATTTTTTTACTCAGAAACCATTTATCTTAGAGAAAAAATACAAGGTATAAAAAATGTATATTTTGATCTAGTAAAACTTATTCTAGATTTAAAAAAATTGGAAAAAATAAAAAAAATAGAAAAAAATTAATTTTTCAAAGTTAAACAAAGGTTTTTGCACACTTATTATTACAGTGAAACTTGATTAAATGGGACATGGATAAGTGGAAAACTTCTATTACTAGAGTTCATACTGAGGTCCCGTCACTTCGGCACCAAATACCTCTATTAGTGAGACTTATAAAACTTCTCTATCTGGAATTTAATTTTTTTTTTTATTCACCATTTTTATTTTTATTTTATTTTTTCTTACCTTGAGTGACATTGAATGACCTTATCTCATAGGACGTCATAGGTCATCTAATGCGTGCTCAAGTTAGTATTATTACAGTAAAATGAAAAAATGCATATTTTCATTTAATATGATTTAATAAGACGTAGAAATACATATTTGAAAAATTAATTTTTTTCTATTTTTTTTTAAATCTAGAATAAGTTTTACTAGATCAAAATAAACATTTTTTGTACTTTGTATTTTTTCTCTAAAATTAATGGTTTCTGAGTAAAAAAATCTTGAAAGTTCAAAATCTGGAAATATTTTGTTAGATATCTTGGAAAATTAAGGTTGTTCAAAAAAAAGTTTTCAATAAAAGATTCGTGTGTTTTCACGAAGAACAAAATTATTTAATAAAAACTATAGGTTCCTATTTAAAAAAATGATGTTGACCTTCAAATATCATTGAAGGCCACGCTAAAATAACACATAAACATTACTATTCGATGACCCCCTCACAACCAAACATTTTTTAGTTGAAACATTTTTTTCAAATATGCGAAAGTTCTGAGATACAAATCTGTAACACTTTAAATGCCCCACCCTGTATAATTAATTATATAGTTTTTTATTTATTTATTCTGCAAACCACGTTATATTTATTGTTAGAAACATAATTTACATAACTAACTTGGTAGAGCAAAATGGACGCTAAACTTTCGATACAATGATTCTGGGATTGTTAACGGTGAAGTAACACATACCCTACGTCAGCAGTTATAAAGTAAATTCATACTTATACTATCTATCTAAAACTTTACAATGCTTGTTGTTATGATAAATGTTAGAAAATAATGTATGTTTTCCAGTTAATCAAAGTAGAACAATGTGTCAGACAAAGGGTGGTTTAAGTTTGTTTTTATATTTAGTATAACCTCGGGTTGCACAAAACAAAATAATTCACGATTAGTTAATCAATTGTTTTCAAAGCATTATTATATCGATTCTAAAGGTAAAAAATTGTCATATTTAATGAATTGGATTGAAAACAACCGGTTAACTAATCGTTAATTATTTTGCTTTGTGCAATTCGAGGTAAGACTTTCAAATTATAAAATATAATTCAGTTTTAAAATATGATTTGTTAATAATTTTGCAGATTTTGATTTTGAAAATGCTTAAAATAAGATTATATGCATATATCTTTTATATAAATCGGCCTTATGATTTTTCCCCATAAATTTGAATTTAAATAATAAATTTGAAGGAGGGCTTCAAAAATATTCTCTTATTTGATTTATTAAACATAATGTATCACCATTTTTTTCAATTTGCTTATACAAATATATAAAAGCCTTAACTAACAATAAGATGCAACGATTTAAGTATTAAGAATCATGGCTCAAACATCTTATCTTAGTCTCATTGAAACAAAAAAAGCTTATTGACTCGTTGCGCCGGGCTTTCATTAGACCCCACCTATCCAGTGGCGTCACTAGTGTTGATGTCACTCAGTGCGGTAACTCATAGTGTCACCCATCAGTGCCGACTATGTGATGCCCTAAGCACTAATTATGTCAAGTGCTTTTTTTTTAATTTTGAAGACATTAGCAATTTCTCCTGAGTCATTACCAGTAACTTTTTTAATGACTTTTTTTTAGTTAGTAAGTTAAAAACAATGCATAAGAATACTTTCATGAAGTGACATACAATCGTAGATGTGTAGTGATGTTTTGCATTTGGGTGTCACCCTTTGTGATGGTGTCACCCGGTGCGTTCCGCACCCCCCGCACCCTCCTAGTGACTGCCCCTATCAACCTCCTTCTTGTGGGATCATGATTACGATATCATTACTTAGAGAAATTCGATAACTATTACGTATATTTGTCAGTCATTACTGTGGAAAGAACATTTACAAAACAACAAAAATTATTTAAAATAAATTTAATGAGACAATATTAGACTTGATTATGTATGTATATAACATTAGCATAATATATTATCACATTTGTAAAAGTGTGTAGATACATATGTATATAATTTCAAAGGAGGTAAATTTCATTATTACATTCTTTACGTAGCCGGTGATGTACTTGTATCGATCTGCCTGTTTTGTTGTATCTCATTGTCGATAAGGAATTCGTTTTGCTGAATGTTTATAAGAAAAAAACATTTATACACCATAGGTTCGAATCAGCAAATGGCCAACGAATATTTTAACCTGAAAAGAATCAAATCAATCAATTTTCACTAAAACGTCGAAGTGAAATATCGTTCTCCTTGAAAAATGTTTACTTGGATCGACAAAAAATGATATATACATAATTCATATATTATCTAAATGGTTGATTTTACAAAATGATAGATAGAAAAATGTATTCATTCGTACGAAAAAGTAATCTATAATCTTTAGGTATAAAAATAGAATCATTAGCTTAATTGAAAATGTTTTGAATGATCTGTAAGCTTTTAAACAATAATTTCGAACAATTATAATTAATATTTCGTTTATTTATAGTTAACCTCAAGTTAAAAACATGCAATTTATTTTGAAATAATTCAAGGGAAAATATAGGACATACATTATTTGTTATAAATAATTAATATAAAATCAATATTTAATATAAAAGCAATATTTAATATAAAATTTTATACATTACTTTTTTGAAAAGAAAACAGAAATACATACCTCGTTATTCGTATTCTTTCAAATACAAACTATTACAAGTAATTCGATTCGTATTATATTTTCCAAAAATCAAACAATTGTTCTGTTCAATTTGACCATGCCCCATAACAATTATAAAGGATTACTTTTGAAAAAGCTTAATAGCTTTTTTATTATTCATTTTTAGCAAATATCAATTGTTTTAATTGCGCCATGATCATGTTTTTGCTAATTGCGTTTGTACGTGATATTTAAACGATTTGTGTAAAAAAGTTTTTATAATTAATTACAGTTTTAAAGAAAATTAATAAATGTTCATTATCAAGTAAAAATATTTGGTATTATTTTTTTAATGATGTATGTATATATATAAATAATGTATGAGAATATAATATTTTTTTATTAGTAAATACAATGGAAATAATATTTTATTACATTTTTGATTGATTTTTGAAAATAAGTATTGTTTATCAGTGTTATACCGTTAAAAAAATACACTTTATAATACCCTTACCAAGTTTACGCTTCATACGAAGAACCAAACTTAAAGCTTGTGAATTGTGATTATAAAACGAAAAATAATATAAAATTCTTAAAGATACTTTCGAATCTATGTTGAAAAAGTGCTAAAAAATAACTAATCCAATTTGTCAAAACAAAAAAAATCGAAAGGAGTATTTTGTTGTAACATCTAAACTACGTAAACAATTTTAAAATATTTTATATCAATATAATCCCCCTCCCATACAAACATTTGATTTAATTTTATCTGAATCTGTATAATCTGCATTCCTTTTGCCGTATTTAGACCACAAAGATAAAACAGCAGCACAGTGTTTTTTTTTTGACAAAAATCAACAAACCATATACTGCCTATACATTTTTAAATGCGATGTGTTTTAAAAACACAGTGGTCTATACACAATATAATATATTCATAATAATAGAGAATCCCATGTTGAGAATTATTCACCCTTAACAATATACATATAGTTGAGTGACCAAATTAAGTATTTGATTAATTAACCATTGTATTATTGGAAAACAATTCCCTGAAATAGCCTATGTAAATACAATTACCTACATATATTCCGGAGATCATAGAAGACCTATGAATCCCTGTAACTCTGGAACAATCTTGATTAGTTAGCAGTTCTACCTAAATGGATCAATATTTAGGTAATTTTACAAGAGGTATGTCTTGTAGAACTTCGGGTTTACTATGATGCCTTAAAAGCTATCTACTATAGAGTAGGTTTATAAAATATATTTCGAATAGAATATAGTTAATACACCCATGAATGAAATGGGCCTCGTGAATGTATCCTGTCCTGATTGCACTAGGACACTTTTCGATCCTCCCAGTCATCCATGCCTGGTTATGGTAAAATGACGTAAATAACTGGTTGTATATGAAAATCGATGCCAAAAAAAAAAATTAGTTAATACAGTGGCTGATCAAATTACTTATTACAATCTTCAAACATTTTTCCCATATGGCATTGTGTTTTTTTGAAGAATTAGTCGAGTTTTTTGCATTATAAGGTTAAGAGGGTCACCAAATTCCCGAGAGATAAATTATTAAACCTAGATAATGGTTATCAACAATCAGCAGTCAATCGAGAGATTAATTTTCGTATGGTACAAGGATGACACGATAAAAGAAATTGTTTAAAAAACGTAGGTCATATCCAAGAGGAGAATACAAGCTGCCACGAGCGCCAATCGATAGAAATTTCGACAAATTTGTCATATATCCATATAATATTTACTATAGTTAGTTAACCTCTACTTTATTTTATAAATAAATAAGTAGCATTTATTTTGTTTAACAGTAAGTTGTTATACATCCAAGAAATTACAAAAATTGTAAAGTATCAAATGAGGTTCTTATACATAGTATTGTTCACTGTAATTATTGAAATATTTTCTAGCTCTTAAAGTTTCACTGTAAAAAAGTAAATTCTAAACGTTATAACAAATATTTTTCATTAAAAGATAGAATTTTTATCCAGAATAAAATGTGATCTAAATTCACGTTTCATACAGGAACAATACTTTCCACAGATCCTTGCAGACTTTGTTTATACTGTTGATGTTTTTATACCTACTACTTTCCTTTCCGGCAAACTCTTGTATATATGTAGGTATATTATGAGTAGGTGTGTTGCAAATATGGGTTAGGTGTGTTGGAACCGCATCGTATATCAACAAGGTGCCAGGAATTTGGTGTCGCCTTATTATCACACCTGCCATCTCTGCATGTCGCGCAGATAATTGCGAGAGTCGCGGATATGTAAATATGTCAACTCCTTATGAATATCAAATTTATACTGGCACACATGTGCAACAAATAATCATATTTGTATGTAAAATAAACTGTTAGTATAACCTCTATTCATATATAATGCTTTTTCATTTTAATATAATAATATTAATACTTTTTATATTGATTGTTAAGAATAGTTAAGAGATTTTGTTTCAATATCAACTGAATTATTTTTTAATAACATTGAATTCGATCATAACATAATAACTGCATAGATGCGAATTCTCAATATAGCATTGGTTTAGAAGCATATCTATTTTATTCAGATATATGTATATTTAAGTTACTACTTAATGATAGGTAAGTCGTCATATAAAAACTAATGTCCTGTATTATCAATAAGCTTACAAGCACTTTCAAATGAGGTATCATACTTATCTGACAGTTCTTTTGAAGTGTTTGACAAGTTTCGCGCACGCGTGGTAAATAAACACCAACGGTATTAAAGCAGTGTTGATATTATGAAAATTATTTTGTATAGTCAGAGTTGACTATCACTGCTCTAAATTCCATAACTAATCCATAAATACTATCAAATAATTAATACCCCATTTGAAAATGCTTACAATTTTGCTTTGTTAGCTCTTTTATAATACCGGATATAATGCGGCGTTTACACCGAGAAAACAAAACAGAAACACGGTGTTTTTATGACCAAAAAGCAATAAACCCTATACATTTTTAAATACGAAGTATTTTAAAGACACGATGTTTCTGTTTTGTTTTTTCGGTGTAAACACCGCATAAGACTATGTAGTTTTAGGAAGGGTGTTTGTTTATCTGAAAAGATATGAAATGTCCATAGTTTCATGTTCTATGTGAATAAATGTTATTTTAAAAATGAAAATAGGGTGGGGCTATTTGCACATACCGTATGTGCATGCAATTGGCTATTTGCACATACCACTAACCTTACGTAAATTAACCTACCCTAACTTAACAACTATACCTAATTTGGTACATATACAGTATATGCAAATAGCCAATTGCATGCGTGCAAATAGCCATCTTCATGAAAATAATATTAAAATTTAAAAATTCACTAATGATAATGTGGGACAAAATTTTTATTTTTATCTAAATATTTACGGGAACTTGAAATGCTAGTATATAAGTTATATCCATAAATCGATCATTTAATAAAACCATATTCCACAGGCGTGATATAAATAATCTGCGTTTAAAAATATCCAGGGATTGTTCGTAAACAAGTTACCAAAAAAAAGAGAGAAAAATAAATCACTTTTGTAACTGTAATTGAAATAAATGATAATATTAAGTGTACACAAACGTAACTGCGATCGATATTTATAAAGAACAGCATAAATTAATCAACGGATTTTCTTTATCCACTGATATATTTTATTTGTAATTATATATCCTACCTCGTTACACATTGTACAGTAAAAGTTAGCAGATGTGAATCAAACTTTCTGAATATTGAAATTTATGAGAAATTAAATTAACTTCTCTAAGAACAGTTTTTCCAATCATTTTGTAATTTTATTGCAAGGAATAATTTATAAATGCGTAAAACTATTATAATCAAAATCAAACACTACGTTCTAATTATTGCATGGGTAATAATTGATACCGAAGAATGTCCACTTTAAATAAGGTATAAAACTTAATAACATAAATTAATAAACTTTAGTATCAGAACAAAAGTTAGTTCAGTAACTCATATACAGGGTTTTGGCGCAATTTAAAAGAATAGCGAATTTTAATATGAATCTACTAATATACTTATCATTGAGTCTATATACATACATACATAATATAATCAAATATTAAACTACTAGTAGTTTAATATATGATATAATGTACCCAGTACATGTATAAATAATTTTATTTTTATCTTTGAATTTTTTAACTGTCCTCAACGTTAATGTAATTTATATGTAACAAAACATAAAAGAGTTATTATAATTCCGAAAATATATATTCTTGATGATATTTTTCGATAACTGATTTTTACGTTGTGTCGTACATTATAAAAACCAATATCGATCGAGTTTACACATTTATGTTATATATTTTTAACGCTAACGAATCAAATATGTAAATCAGTAATTGTGATTATGAAAATGATATATTTATTTATGTGGATTTCATGCATATTCAAATTTATATTAACGTTAAGTTCGAAGGTTAGCTTATCGAATAATCAAAACATTAAAATTTAATGTTGATAAATCAATAACAACAATTATTATTATTGAAATTGTGAATATTTTTAAATAATATTATTTAGTAAATATTTTTTGTTTGTACAATGAGTCTCCAAATTTACACAACTTCATATATGCGGCATCAGATTTTTTTATGATTTATATATGATGGTAGGTAAATAGTTTCATAATAAATAAATTGATTCCTTCAACTCACTGAAAAGTAAATATGATAAGTAACAATATTTGTTTTCAAAAGAATTTTTACGTTAACTTTTTCATTTCTATATTTTATTTCATCTCTAGTGTCGTTTTCTCCTCCCCCCTCTCTTTTTCTTCTTTTTCCAGTTTAATATGCACTGCAATCCTGACAGCAATAATATGTTGCGATTTATTCAATTGATCGCTACAAACACGCATAAAGAAATATCTCCTTGATTTTTTTCATTTTAATACGTTCACTCTGTTGTCTGTATCCTACAAAACGATTGGATTGTAAAAAATATAAAAATATAAGCTGTTCAGAAGTCAAAGCATCGGATTTAATACTTTGTAAAATTTTAAAGTGCGGGTAAGAATGATATTTTATTTCATTTTATTTTATAAATATTTTATATTCAAAAATGCTTAACAGCTTTATTAAATCAAACTTTAAACAACATTTTTTGCAAAAAAAAATTTAATAGACGCCGGCGATAATTCAATAACGGAACTTTGTAGAAAGCAAAAATTTGAAATGAATGTTTTCAAGAGTTTTCTATATCACATGACATAAGGATAATAAACAGAAAACTTCCAAACGGTTGTTAGAAAACAATAAACGGGTCATTTCGTAGCAATGCTCGGTATTTTTACACTTTTATAAAAACATTTGTTTGTAGATAATGAATCTACAATGTTTTTTATTTGAAGCACTTCCATATATCTATGTAGAAGATCGGCACCAATAACGTGGAACAAGTTTGTTCGCTCAAAAAGAAGCAACTATAATATTTATTATAACTTTTTTCAAATAAGTGTATAGTATACAGAATAATGTGATATAACGATAATTTCATTGATTTAAAACACTACTATATAATATTTTAATAAATACTACCCTTAATTAAAAATAAACATTTTTTCTACATTTTACCCGTATAACCCTTCATTTTGATATTACTATACATACATTTTTGTATACGTTATTTTTATCTCCTTAAGGGGTTACATACAGTTAGAATTTTCAAAAAAAATAATCTCATTTTTGTAATGCACATATATTTAAGTACACACACAGAAAATTTCAAGTCAATACGGCTATTATATTCGAAGTTACACGCATATTTGTAAAGACGTCTCAGAGCGTTTGAAAGTAGGAGGCCGGAGTTAAGGAGTAATATACAGTTAGAATTTAAAAAAAAATCGTTTTTTTTTATTTCATTTTCGTAATGTTCATATATTTAAATACACACACAGAAAATTTCAAGTCAATCCGGCGATTATTTTCGAAGTTACACGCATATTTGTAAGACGTCTCAGAGCGTTTGAATGTAGGAGGTCGGAGCGGCAGCGCGTTTTTCTCAAATCTGTGTTTTTAAAGTCGGTGACCACTATTCCTCGGAAACGGTTAAACCGATCAATCTCAAATTTTAAAACAAGAATATTTTTTAGTAATTAATCGAAGGTTTTATCTCACCGATAAATATTTTTGTTTTTATAAACAATTTAAGGTAAAATTTTTGTCGAAAATCGATTTTTTTTTGAGAAGCCGCCATTTTGTCAAAAAATTTTATTTTGCTTATTCCTTCGATTAAGTACAAGATTATACATTACTTTAAAGAAATCCGTTTGGGTTTTTAATTTTAAAAGATGCAGTCCAGAGATATCGTGGTCACCGCAAGGCGCCTTTTTTGAGAGGACTTCCTGGAGAACAGCTGTAGCAGCATTCGAAATAATTATTTTTAGAAATAAAAAATGTTAAAATACAACTAAAAGTTACCATAATATGTGTACAAATTTTTACATTGATAAATTATAAAAGTCTTCTCTTAAAAAATTCTTGAAAAACACTTTTTTTTGGCCTTCTGACTGTATGTAACCCCTTAAAACAACGTTACTTCTAGTTATTACTTTTATATTTGTTGGTTGTTTTGGTTCTTGATTGTTTTAATATAGAAGATTAGAACATATGGGACCCTTGCCATATATTAAATTCACGAAGAGATATTGTTCACAAGATGACTATAATTAGTAAATAATTGATCTAGCCCAGCCATTAGTAACTTGTATACTCACGCAGTAAACAGGGATGCATCGTGCTACGAATATAAACATTTATTTTATCATAACCTGTCTGTTCCTATTTTAGCCTTCCTTCAGAATTAATTAATCTTTAGTTTTTTAGTAGAGAAGGATGAAAACTTAAATGATTTACCTTAGGATGGTAATTTAAAAGTTAATAGCCGGGTAGGTGTTGATTAGTAGTTCTAGCTCGCATTATTAATATTTGAATTATCGAAACTGTATAAATTACCCAGCACAATAGGCATGATGACTTATTTAAAAAAAAACTATTCTATGATGATCTTACGTGTCTCCTATTTCCAAACAAATATTTGTTTCTGTAGAAAATAAAGGTTTAATCGCAAAAATTCACTCTTTTAAAACTAATTTTGAAATTGACGCCAAAACGCTCGCAGGTTATATTTCAGAGTTGTGACGTCACACTCCTTGTCAATAATAATCAAACATTCAGAGTTAGACAATAATTTAATTATTTTGTGTGTTAAAAATGAGTTCCAGAGTATATAAGTTCTTAAATAAGGTATATGTAACTAATAATCTTTTAAGAGGAATTGATATTTGTCTAAAATAAAAGTCAATTACTTTGACGTTTACTGATACATGACGTCATTCTCACTGATTGGTATTTCATTTAACATGGTGGATTGCTGTATTTTGTATTTTTATTTTAGCATATATTGTATTAATCTCGCTTTTAATAAAAAAAATAAATACATTTTTTAGAATCTTTTTAACCTATTTCATTATTTAAAATCATAATTTCAATGATACTTTATTACTGGCATCATGCCTTTTGTTTGTTTTTTTAATAAAGTAATTTAGTATTTTTAATCAAATGTTAATCATTGGCTACACAATTTTGTTATAAATAGAGTATACTTGGCTAACTTGAAAATTAATTGGATTAATTCGATCTAATATTTGTTTCAATTTAGTTAATACTAATTGCAATGAGTAGATTTGGTCAAATTGATCCAATTTGGGATACATTTATATACCTTAATATTACCGTTTTATGTAATAACAATTAATATATTGTGCATTTTATTCACAAAACTGATCAGACAAATAAACAAAAATGATTTAGTTATTGTTTATTATCAAAAAAATCAATAATATTTAAAAACCAACTACTTTTATGTGTCTGTTGATTGAGTCTATTTTTGCAAAAGTTTAATGAGATTTACAAGACCGCCTTTGTTCATTGAATGATTCAGCTCAACGATTACTCTATCGGCATAAGCAGCTCTAGTCGTTTCATGAAATGTGTAACTAGATTAGACATATGATGTAATCATTTGGCATTACAGTATAAGCTGAAAAGTTAGTTACAGTTCATGAAATGACAATTTTTTAGACATTAATGTGTCATGAGTAGTTAAACATGGGTCATTACACATTTGTCCGCATTTCGCGTACTGTCTAGACTTTTGATTAAATACTATACGACCTCAAGTAGCCACAATAGATATCACACATTTAATATGTACTTTATTACCAGATTTTTTTATTTATACTTCTCAAAGCTTGTAAAATTTTGTATTATTTCTACTATCAGTAGTACTGTTATTAAAATAAAATAAAATGTGTGATTATTTATATAGAAATTAATATATTTCCACATCCCTGTTGAAAGGTATTAATATAGAATTTGTCGAGGGAACAACTAAAGAGGTTGGCTTGGAATTCCCCTACAAGTCTCACTAATTTATCGGCCTTACAGATTTACATACACGCATACCTACATCACTTTAAATCTGCTCTAAGACAACAGAATATATAAATTAAATTTAAAGTTTAGAAATTCTAGGGTTTCAAAATTATCAATAACTTATATATAATTGTTATAAATATTTGTGTATTTTTTGTAGTATAAGAATAACAATATAAAGTAGGTACCTATAGTTATTATTAATCCTTATTTTTTGTAGTATTAAATTTTAACATAAACCACGTTATTATTAATATAAAATATTCGTGATTTTCTGCGGTTTTAGAATATGTAGTACATATTTTAAAGCCGTTGAGAACTGCACGAATATGTATACTATCAGCAAAAAGTTTCCGAACGTAATTAGTAATTATATGTAAAATGAACGATTTTAATTATTAATGTGTTAAAATACTGCAAAAAAATATACTAGACATATTTCAACTTTTAATATTAATAAAAAATTTTTTTTTTACGATATTCCATTTCCATTGAAATTTTCACTTTTTCTTATATTTATGATTTGTTGGAAAACTTTTTGCCGGTAGTGTGTATATACATATATATTTTTTATGTAAGTAATCTATGTGTTGTAAAGCTCTTCCCTATTAGTGGGCTTTTGGTCGGTATTATAAGGAAATTGAATGAAATTTGCTAGCTACCAAATTCCAAATACTTTGAACGAGGTTTCGATTTCTGCTGGATTTGTAATGTAGTTTGGATTAAAACAGTGGCACTTCAATTGTAGCGTTATTTTCTACTTACTGCGCACTGTACATGTACTAAAACATGAATAAATGTCATATATCATAAAACTGTCATATATGTTCTATGTATATCCCGTTTAAAGTGTTTGAAAACCAGCAACTTTAATTTAATAATACATATCTATGTATATGTTATGTACACTGTCGTCTTTAGGGTCTTTAATTCTTTATTTATATATAAATCTCATGATTCCTTAACACTTATTTTATGCATTATTAATGGACTTTCCCGCGTTGTATAAATTTTCAATGTTGTCAGCACAAATAATATAATTTTAAGTTGGTGACTTAACCCTGTAGTATTTTTCTCGTCGGATCGAATGGAACTAATTAAATCCCTTCATTTGTGACAGGTGATAAAATACACATTATTTTTAAAATTTTTATTCATTATGCAAAATCGTAAATATTTATTTCCATACCAACTTTAACACCCCCGTTTACCACCGTAGATGTTGAATTTTGAAAAATCTCTTCTTACTGGGTGCGCACATTATAAAAGAACACACCCCTAAAATTTTACGTTTCTAGGTCCAGGGGTTAGGACTGTACGTTGATGAGTGAGTGAGTGAGGACAAACTCTTTTATATGTATATGTATACTAGTAAGTATATGTATGTGTATAGATTAAAATGAAACAAAAATAATTGCAGATTTAGATAATAAAAAAACTATTTAAATATCTGATAGTAATATTTATAAAATTATTTATAATTTTCCATTGTCGTAAATTGTGATATTCGTAAAAAAATAATCTCTATTCTATTTTCAAGAGTATAATATTGTTAGTGGAATAGATAAGGACATATTTGATTTGATCGGGTTGATGAGTTTTATACTGCTGCTTCCGTTCGTGTTTCCGACAATAACTTTTGTTGGTTAGGGTAATCTCTTCGGCAACCAATTTCCGATGGAGGTAGTTTTAGGTTAAAACATAACTCAATCTCTGTGACGATAAACTGTTATTTCGGATTATAAATTGTTGGGATTTTGATACGAATCTGCTAGTTTAAGATTCGACCTCTATAAACTAGGGAAATTGAAACATTTAATGAAAAAAGTAAATTATTTTTTATTAGATTAATGACTTTGGAAATAATGTAGATAAAATCTTATAAATACATACCGAGTAGATAATTAAAAATGTATTGTTTTTGATAAAATACAAAATTATTTATTAATTTAATTTCAATTAAAAAATACTATACCTTTTACAGTATGATTTCACACTTATGAAATATAATTTCACATTAACGAAAACAGATTTCACACAAATGAAATATGAATTCACATTAACGAAATCAGATTTCGCACAAATGAAATATAATTTCACATTAAAGAAAACAGATTTCACACAAATGAAAACAGAATTCACATATACGGAAAATAATTTATCAGGTGCGAAATTAATTTCAAAAAATACTTTTTAATATTTTTTATTCTTATAATAATAATATTATACAGGATGATTTACAACTTTAACAATAGTGTAAAAAAAATTACAGTAGATGGAGGATGTTATTTTAAGCAAAAAATATTGTGTGAACACGTGTCCGGAAATTCTTCGTGAAGGAGTTATAGCCTTCCAAAGATTTTGCTCAAAATTCGTGTTTATTTAATAACTAGAGATCCTATTGTGGTACAGTTATGAAATTTGATACTCGGTTTAGTATTAATAAGTGTTATTTATTTTCAGTATCAAACTATAGTAACTAAGCACAGGGGTTTATAGAGCTCGTAGGCCCACAGATTTTTAACAAGTATTTTTTAATTCAAGTACTTAAGTCAGGAAAAAAAGAATTAAAAAATACTTGATAAAAATCTGTGGGCCCACGAACCCCATAAACCCCTGGTCTAAATTTCTATAGTTTGATGCTGGAAATAAATAACACTTATTTATACTAAACCGGTTATCAAATTTCATAACTGTATCACAATAGGTTCTTTAGTTATTAAATAAACACTAATTTTAAGCATATTTTTTTAAAGTCTGTGACTCCCTCACAAAAAAATTCCGGACATATGTTCACATGAAGTTTTTTGCTTAAAATAACATACTCGATCTACTGTTAAATTTTTTTAAACGCACTTTGTCTATGTGTTTTGCTGGTGTAAGTACACTCTCAAGATTTGAATGAACAGGTGCGTTATTAATAATAAATAAATAAAGTTTTCATTGTTCCAAAATTAATTTTCGTATATGTTAATTCTGTTTTCATTTGTGTGAAATCTGTTTTCTTTAATGTGAAATTATATTTCATAAGTGTGAAATCTGTTTTCATTAATGTGAAATTATATTTCATTTGTGCGAAATCTGTTTTCGTTAATGTGAAATTATATTTCATAAGTGTGAAATCATACTGTAAAAGGTATAGATTACGGTTATTTATATCGGTTGTTAAAATTAAAGTAACGATTTTTACTGTTTGCAGAAAAAAAATTTCAGACAAATATTACTCGACCTTATAAAAGTGCTAAATATAAAAAAAAAAGAACATAAAATAGGTATAAATCGGTGGGCCCACTAGCCCTATACATTTCAAGTCTAAATAATCATTGGTTGATACTGGAAATCGATAACACATATTAATACTGAACCGCGTATCAAATTTCACAATAAGATATTCAGATATTAATTAAAAACTAATATTAGGCAAAATCTTTGGGGGTCTGTAGCTCCCTTACGAAAAATTTCTGGACAAATATTCATATGAACTTTTTTACTTGAAATATTTTTCTCAATCAACTGTTCAAGTTTGTTCCGCCTGATATGACTCATCCTGTATACATGTATAAATAGTGAATGTTCAATTTAAAGTTAGCTCACTTCTGTTCTCTTATGTTGTTAGTTTTGCTAAATTGAATTTATTTTAAAAGATAAAACTAGATCAAATCCTATCACTAATTATTGAATTTTTAATATAAATAAACAAATAAATAAACATGATAGTCTATAATATATTTTATATAAAAGAGTTTGTCTTTAACCACTCACTCATATGTATATCAACGTACAGCCCAAACCCCTGGACCTAAAAAATTAAATTTTGTAGGAGCCTTCCTTTTATGATGTACATAAGCAACCACTAAAAAAGGATTTTTCGAAATTCAACCCCTTCAGGGTTAAAACGGGATGTCAAAGTTTGTATATTTTTTTTTTGTGTACGCATTTAATTGAAACTTATGAAGTATACTCTATAATTATTTCAGAATTTCCCAAAATTTAACCCCAAAGGTGTTAGGGGAGTGGAATTTTTTTTTAAGATAATTTTTTTTGTATTTACCTAATGAAACATGGCACAAGTAAGTACTCTACAAGACAAATAGCATTTACGAAAATTCAACCCCTATAGGAATTTTTATAGGAAATGGATAAAAATCAATATAAAAAAAATGTAATATGTCATGCCCTATCACGTATGGAGGGTTGTAATTAGTTTCGAAGTTTAAGCGAGCAAAGCTGCGGGATTCCGCTAGTATAAGATAAATATTTATTATATCTATACGAGTATTTATGTATATACGATGTATTTGTTAGATTGGTTCCAAAGATATGTATATTTTTTAAATATTAAGAACTTATAAAAACGCTGCAATTGTATTGAATTCAAGTATAAACGTTTAATAAGTGTATAATAATTTTTTCTTTATTTTTTGAATGCATATTATCTTTGTATATTTTGATAATCCACTCTTTAATATATCTATACTCGTATTTCTACAAATAGAAAATAAATATAAATAGAAGATAAAAAAAGTTACGTAAAAGTGAATAAAGGATATAATATATTATCGTAAATACATGGTAATATGTTATTTTGCATCGAACGAAAAAGCAAATATTTTTTTGTGTAGGGTAGTGTGGGGCGTTTGTCGAAGAATAGCTTCATTGATTAGTTTCTCGTACGTATACGACATTCTAACGAAGTGTTTTGCATTGAACGACGTACCTATTGTTATGATATAAAGTATGGTTTGAATATTTCATATATATTCTCTGCTGGGTAGCGTTACTGTACCGTAACGAAATTACGTTATTTTCCGTTAAAGTGCAGTACCTAACAATGATTGTGCTAATAACGAAATTTTAATGCATTGGTGTAACAGCTAGTTAATAATTCTAAAACAATATAATTTGAGTTTTATGTATGTAATATTTTAGTGATGTAAGTTTATTTATAACAATAATAATAATAGACATCCTATAACCAAAAATGTTTATTTAAAAATAATTTTGTAACTGGGAAATAGATTTTTGTAAAAAAATTTCTTAGATTGGATGTTTATAATATTTTATATAGAATAAACGAACAAATAAACTGTAATATTGGAATTATATGAAAAGATCTTAATTTTAAAAACCAATTGATATTATTTTATTCTAAAGAAATAGTAGTCCAGTGCCAATCCGACTTTTTGAAGCTAAAAAACAGAAAAATTCTCTACAGGCTGGCGATAGTGGGAATCGTTGCTAATAATGATAACAAAAAGAAGAAAAAAAATGCACCCTTGCACATGAAGCGGTTTCGAAGGGGGGTGGTTTTTAAGGGTTGAAAATGGTTTTTTGCGATTTCCGGCGAAGTATGAATTCCTATCGAAAAATGGTCTATAGTCAAGTTGTAGATAATAAATAAATCTACAATTTTGTTTCAAACCAATTTACAACATAACCTCAAATTTTCCGAGATAATAGCGAAAAACCGTTTTTTTTGAATTTTCGAGTTTTTTATGTCGAAAAATTGTTCAAATTACTTGAAATTTTCATGAAATGTATGCTTTGAAGCCCTTTAATTTTACTGACCTGTCCGGAATTTCAAAGTTAAATATTTCTTGAAATATTAACGTTTTTCGAAAAAAATGTATTTTTTTCAATCGAAAAATTGATCATAGAAATTTTCGATTTTTTAACTTTTAGGGGGCTCATTTTTTTCGTCTTGAGTTGTACTTTAAGATAGATAAAAAATTAAAATACCTTTACATTTAAAAATTCTGTGAAAAATTAGAAAAAACAAAAATAGCGATTTGTAAAAAACGCAATTTTATTTTTCAATTACTCTAAAATTTTTGTACTAATCATGAAATTTTTGTGCTAAAATACAAGAATAAAATATATTCAATTTTGTAAATGGATAATTTACTAAAAAAATGTAATACAGTGTAAATTGATAGGAATAGGATGCAGTAAATAAGTAATTTTTCGGTAATAAATCGTAAAAGCATTATAAATTGATTTTTTGTACATATATTTAAAATTACTTTGTTCTAAAAAATAAAATAAAGTTCCATTACAATAGTACTAATTACAAAAAATTAATATACTATTATTTTTTTTAAATAAAGTTTTTTATTATTATGTTAAAAATTTTCAATTAATTAATTACAGCATTCTATTCCTATCAATTTACACCGTATTACATTTTTTTAAGTAAATTATCCTTTTATTAAATTGAATATATTTTATTTTTGTATTTTAACACAAAAATTTCATGATTAGTACAAAATTTTTAGAGTGATTGAAAAATAAAATTGCGTTTTTTACAATTCGCTATTTTTGTTTTTTCTAATTTTTCACAGAATTTTTAAATGTAAAGGTATTTAATTTTTTTATCTATCTTAAAGTATAACTCAAGACGAAAAAAATGAGCCCCCTAAAAGTTAAAAAATCGAAAATTTCTATGATCAATTTTTCGATTGAAAAAAATACATTTTTTTCGAAAAACGTTAATATTTCAAGAAATATTTAACTTTGAAATTCCGGACATGTCGGTAAAATTAAAGGGCTTCAAAGCATACATTTCATGAAAATTTCAAGTAATTTGAACAATTTTTCGACATAAAAAACTCGAAAATTCAAAAAAACGGTTTTTCGCTATTATCTCGGAAAATTTGAGGTTATGTTGTAAATTGGTTTGAAAAGAAATTGTAGATTTATTTATTATCTACAACTTTACTATAGACCATTTTTCGATAGGAATTCATACTTCGCCGGAAATCGCAAAAAACCATTTTCAACCCTTAAAAACCACCCCCCTTCGAAACCGCTTCATGTGCAAGGGTGCATTTTTTTTTCTTCTTTTTGTTATCATTATTAGCAACGATTCCCACTATCGCCAGCCTGTAGAGAATTTTTTTTCCCCAAAAAGGCTTTGGCACTGGACTATAGTTATTAAATTGTTATTGTACATCGCTTTATTTCGGTCGTTATGTCAGTCAACATTTTATTACAGAAAATGCATTGACGAAACGATGATCGGAAAAATAATTAAAAAATGCGGCATACATCCAAATTCCATATATATCACCGCAGAAGTTTTTCATTATTAAATAAATTAGAAGGCGCTCGAGTTGTGGTTGGAGCCGAAGCCAAATCCAACTGAAAAACAACGGTTTCTCTGCTCTTATTGTAGAAAATACTTTCAGAAAATTTCGTATAAATGTATTGTTTGTAACCATTTATTCCTAATTAACGGAAACAGTGTATAATACTTATTATTTTCCGGATACAAACTGTCGATTCTGATTTTATTTGAGATTCATTTCAAGCATTTTGATTTCAAGAGGTTTAGTTATGTTTCTAATGCAGTGCTAGGCCAAGGAGATAAAACGGCAACATATATTTTTTTTGGACAAAATAGCAAACAAATTCTAAACATTTTTATATACGAATTGTTCTTAAAAGACCGTGTTGTGGTTGAATGACTTGCATATTGGTGGCAAACATTGTGTCTTCAGCGATAAAAATGTACGAGAACAAAAAAGTGTCATTTTCTACACTTGATTAAACAGAACTAGGAACAGTTCTGAAGAGAATTCTTGCAAAATCGTGTAACAGTAAGATATAACTTTCTCTAACATCAGCAACAACTTTGTCAAATAGTTTTATCTGACTTTGCAGACCTAAAATTGTATCATGTTGAAGGGTTCAAGGGACAGTACAAATGCCTATTGGGGGGATCCCTTGGCTGTGATGAGTGTTTAGTCCTTCTACAACACTATGATGTAAGTACTTTCAGAGGCAATTGTGTAGCCACAAGACAATTGCAACGTCGTCTTCAAGAAGCCGTATGTGCGTCATGTGACAACTTCCGACACTTACAACGGAACAACTACGCACCTGATTGCAAAATTTGATCAATTTTATTTATTTGTTAATAGTTTACAACACATATGAAAATATTTAAAGAACATTTAAAAGAAAACTATGCTTGTTGGCGAAGTTTATATAAAAAATTGAGGGTAAAAACTATAACTAACTATCTGATACTTTAATGTTTAGTTTATCCTCTTCTCTAACCAAGGCACTAACAATAAGTAGTTGCCTGATTTGCCTGTTATAAAATGCGCCACTGACGATAGATACCTTATATAATGTCTAAAACTGCCACTGGCATTTGCAATGAATGGCTCCGCATTGAATATTCCATTATCAACAGTGAGCTATTCAGATACACACATACACACACTACCAGGCATATACCAATCAACATAGTACACATTTACACACACACACACACACACACACACATAAACGCGCGAGTTTATATCAGTTGTAACATTCCATTGATTAATTGGATGTATACATTTACATATTCGTACGTATAGAACGTGTCGAGAATTTTTCGCGTTGCTTCCCTCACACTGATGTAGTTGAACTATAAAATAAATTATTTTGGTAGTTAATTTTATTGTATTAGTAATGCAAATAATATAATTATAATAATGATAAGTTGGGAAATTAAATTTTCGTACTGTACATAATTTCTTTTCAACATACAGCATCTCATACATATCTAATTGTGAGTAAAAATGATTGTGAAGATAAACAGAAACGTTTGTTACAATTGCAGTAGATTGGCGCTTTCAACAAGGCAATGCCATAGGTAACATTACAGGTACGCAAAGGGAACCTAGTGAGGTGTAACTCGTCGATTTTGATGCAACTTTGTATACTTATACATAGTTGAATCCATTCTAAGCCATATTTATTTATATTATTATTCGACCGCGAAAACTGTAAACCCTAGAAAAAGTGTTGGATGCATATTCTGACGAATATTTATTCTAATTAGTTCGATCTGTTTTTCAGATGACACACGAATACGTTAGAACTCGTTCTAACGGAATTGATATTTGTTGCGTAATACATATTATACGACGAATGCATAATATTATTCTTTATTTTTTGTCTAACTGAATTTATTAAGTGGGGCTTAAAATTTTCATAACAGAGATTCACTTAGCCTGCAAAAAGCGAATTAAAATTCAAACGGTCGTATTTTTTTCCACAAGGCCTACGGATAAGGACTTTTTTGTTCAGACGTACTATAATTACACGAGTACCAAATTTCATCGTACTCCGAATTTGTTTAAATTTAAAATCTTCATGGTCTTGTATTAAATATCATTATAACTTCATACGGTCATTCAAAATAGTTGCTTGTATGAAAAGAATATAGAGAAAATTTTGTAAACTACAATTTTTATAAAAATAATTTTTGTAGTAAGCTAACAGTTTTGGAGATACATATTAACAAAATAATGTTTTGTTGACCTTTGATCTCTTGTGATACTTTTTATATTTTGTTTATAATATCGAAAATAAGCTTCATACAAAAATTCAGCCGCGGGTGGGGATTTTTATTCAGTCAATATCTAATTTGACGGGACTAATAAATATTATTAAAAAAACAATGACGTCATTTTTAAGATTTATAACTGAGCCATATTTGAATAGAGCCATATTAAAATACAAATTATTTTGATTAAGATAATAACAACTTGAATTAAAAATTTTACTAAGTATATGTTTTACCTACTTTAGATAATTAAATTACCATTAACAAAAATCGGATTTTTGTTACAAAAAAAGTTCAACTTATAAATTGTACGAAAAATAAGATTTTATTTTTCTTATATTTATCGAAGCTTTAAGCATTCTGCTCAAATGGCCTTCCCTTTTATTTGGTAATGCATTTTTCTTGCTATGTTTTGACTTTCTTCGTATCAAATGTACACTGTAGTCATCAATGGTGGTCTTTAGAAAAGGACATTATATTAGAAAAAACTCTGTACATTAGAGAAATCGTCTGTAATATATTATATAATCCATTATATGATATTTTGTACTTTCATGACAGATAAATTTAAAAAATGGGTGTACTTATGTACTTAAATCAAGAAAAATTTATGAATTTCTAAAAAAGTATGATATTAAAGACATATATATAAATAAACCAATGTAAGGATAATTTCTATAACACATTTCTTGATAAATTTTTATTTCAAATACTATTAGTAGGCATAGGTGGGCATTAACTCGTTAATCCGTTAATCGTTAATTAACGAAGTTAACAAAACGCTTAACGGATTAACTTTTAAGTTAACTCAAAAAAATGTTAACGCTTTCGTTAACTTCCGTTAACTTTAGTCCGTTACATTGGTTGTTTGATGACAAATACATAATAAAGTTGGCGAAAAAGCAAAAAAAAAGGTCTTCAAACATTTTGGATGATTAACATTTAACGATTAACTTTAACTTCCGTTACATTTTCGGTATTTTCGATTAACTTTAACTTCCGTTACATTTTCGGTATTTTCGATTAACTTTAACTTCCGTTACATTTTCGGAATTTTAACGCTTTAACGATTAACGAAGTTAACTTTTTTATTAACGAATTAACGATTAACGAGTTTAACTTTTCGGTTACCTGTGCCCACCTATGTTAGTAGGTATATTAATGTATATTGATAAAATTACATGTTCTTACTAATTGAAGATAATCATAATTCGATAATATCAATTATGTAGAGTCTAGACTGATTTTTTGTCATAATAACGAATTAAGAATGTGTTATTGAATATTATACCTAATCTCGTATATATGAATATTTATGGCAAGTCATTAAAGAGATTTGTGGATTACGGTTTGTAATATCGTCTGCACTTTGTCAGTATTGCAAATTTATTAAAATTATCTTAAATCAATTTAATGATATTAATGCATAAACTAGAGCGACATATTAAAATTTAAATATTTATCAACTGAAGATATATAATTTAATTTTATTGTTTTACTTAAAAAATATGGAATGAACCTATCATTATAAAAACAATATTCGCTAAATAAAATAACTTAAAAAAAGTAATCAAGTTTAAATAAAGAAAAATTTGACGACTTAAAAAACAACCAGCAATACATGGTCTTCATGTTCGTTTAAGACCTAAATTGCTTTGATCAATCTATAGCTGGACCTTTCGATCTCAGTGTCCCTATTTTTGTGTGAAATGAGCTTAGGAGACATTTAATCACAGAGTAAACATGATAACGATAAATAACTCAAAACCAGTCGCGATATAAAATATATATTAAACTAGCTGACCCGGTCACGCGTTGCTGTCGTTAACCTATACTTTAATTGTAGGTTATATGAAACGTTTGGAAGTTTGACATAGCGCCATCTATTGAATACTTACTCAATCCAGTCAACAGATGTCACCATCTGTTAGAATAGTTTGGAGCTAACAGATAAAGACAAATAATTTGCAATAAAATAATATTGCGATCATAAATTGAGATGTAAGCTATCCTATCTTTCAAGTTGGATCAAACTGCACACGGTGTACAAATTTGATTAAAATCGGTTAAGTAGTTTAGGAGTCCATCGCGGACAAACATGTGACACGTAATTTATATATATTAAGATTAATAGTTCTATAAAACGACAAAAATAACAATAAATATGTTATAAACTAAAAATATTTTTTCGCAAACATGTAATTGCTCTTTAAAGGAACCATTTGAATCCAAGGACATAAACCTTTTAATAAAAAAAAATTGGAATAAATTCTGGACAAAAAGCAACAAACACCAAACAAAAATAAAATAAAAGACAGCCACCAACCTTATTTTATCTTTTAATTTTTATTGTTCTTTGTATGCCGACTGGTACTTTATTATTAAGGGCGTTAAAGACTACGAATATTGCGCCAAAGCTGTAATCCAACTTCATGATTAAAAACAAACAAATGTACAAAGTCTAACTGTCCTTTAAGTTTATTAGATTTATTATGAATTATGTGTGTATATACACAAATACACACGTATGTAGGTAGGTAGGTATGCAATTTATACTTTAAATAAATACAGGTATATAACATTAATAATTTACTGTGAGTTCTAACTTTTTGTTTGTTCGGTAACACAGTTCGGTAATGTTATGGAATAAAATAGTTAATATCGTGATTATATACATGGAATGTGTTATGCACAGATGTATTTACTCATAAAAATATCATTTTTGGCTTATTAATGCAGTTTCTTTAAAAAAATGTAAACATTTAAATTATAATTTAGCTAACACTTTCGAAATTAAAAAATGTAACGAAATTAAAAATGCATTTTTATTGCTGCGCATCAAAAACGTTGATATCTCGAAATGATTTTTTTGTGAAAACCTTAAAATTGATAGTTATGTTCATAGTTTAATTCATTGTTTATGTAATTGGAATACAGAATAATTTTGAGTTTTATAACAAATTATCAATAAATCATTTCTGAAATAAATTTTAAAATTTATTTATGCACTGTAACACAATATTCGTATACTATATAGAATCGGGCCCACTGTTTGATTAATGAAGACGTATGGCTGTGCTCCAGATTACCGTTATGGAACATGTCCATCATTGTCATCGGCTTGATCTAACTAATTTTATAATTAATCAAAAAAGGTCACATTTTTTGTTGTTCTAACAAATTATATGAAATTTGTCAAAGTACATTTGTACAGAATACACTTATTGTCAGTGTTAAATTGCCACTAAGGAATTCTAATGGACTGTGTTCATTTAGTATTGTGTTGTGAATTTATCTACAAAATATATTGTTGGATTGCACAGACGTAGTTCTTCGTTAAATATCTGTTTTAATGTTACATAAAACATTTTTCCTTTAAAAACGCTCAATTAACGAATGGTCAGTTAACAAATTCGTTAAAAATGGTAAGTATTATTCAGGTAATATTCAGGTAACATATCGTTACCTGAATTATTTGTTTACAACATGTTCACAAAATTAGTTTTGTGGTAAATAAGCTTTGAAAGTTTAAACAGCAAGTATTTCTAGGTACACCGACTTAATACAAACAATTATATTATTGGTAATACTAAGCTGAATCTTACTTTAAGTTGCGATTTGAATAGTGAAAATTGTCCATTTTCTATTAAAAAAGAATATCCCCTGCTTATTTCTATATTCTTTAAAAATGGAATTGTAACAAACTAAAATATGTTTGTATTTTGACACACATTAAAGTAAAGTAATTCTAATACTTAATACTAATATTAATACTAATATTTAATAAATCTAGTACTTATTTTGCTCAATCATTTAGTTGTCCAAAAGAGTCTACGAGACAAGAAAATAGAGGACAAAATCCTCTTAAAAATAAAGATGTGTAAGTATATTACGAACTCGATGCATTTAAATATTTTTTATACACATTATATGGATTATTATTATGAACACATTACTCTCTTCGTGCGTTCCGCAGTCGGGTAAAAACGGAACGAAACGGTCAATTTTTCATAAACATTGAACCTGATCTGAAACCTGATTTATTGTGGTGTGAGTCTTTGATGGATGGAATATAATAAAACTACTGTATTTCACGGTATTATATGTATTGCTAGAAATTACGTAAACTAGATTTATAAATTATCTGAATTAAAATAATAAAATAATTAAAAATAATACATACCTATGTACATATGTACGTACTAGAAATTTTGAAAATACATTTTTTCAATCAACTCGAATTCATTAACCCATTAACGCCTGCCGTACAGATTTGTGTACATCTCATTTTATAGTTAGTGCTGCTGTCTATGGATATTAATTCACAATATTTCCTTAAAAATCAGTTGGTAGAAGTGCAACAAACAAAATCTGTTAACGTTATTCATAAGTGTTTAATCGTGTTTTAATTGTTCTCAATAATTTTTATAGGAAAAGAGGTAGTACGTAGTATGCTAATATATTTCATCCAACTAGAGCATGTGATTTCGAATTTTGTTCAAATCATATGAAATAACTTAAATATACATATAACATGACTTTTAAATGAAATTTATCTAAATAAAAATGATATCAGAAAGGCAGTCTCACACAAAATAGACTTCATATCTGCCCAATTTACTCGCTTGAGTACACACTATTATTTTTTTTCTAAATATTAAAAAAAGTTTGTGTTGTATATGTTAAATATATTGAATATGTACTTAATTTCATTAAAAAAATCTTTTGCATGTTTTTGTTTTCTTCTAAAAATGTATAAATAATACTTAATATTTAATCATAACAGATTTACTTAATCAAATATATTTATAGCAAAAATTTGTTCTAAAATCATGTAATAATTGTCTAAAAGTCCAAAGGAAAAAATATTCATATTTTTTGTTTAAAATTGCACAAAGAAAACGAGTCAAATATGAATTGTTGATTTCCTCACACATTCAGCTGTGATTAACTATTCTAGTGACAGCAGAAATTTATCCCTTTATTCAAAGTATGAAATTTCACAATTATTTTCAAGATAGTGACCTCATATTGTTAGCTTTTGAACACTGACCTTTTTGTTTTCAAACGATTTTACGGATTATTTTGTTGACTAATATTAATTCCACAAAATAAATTGATTAATAATTCTGTGTATAACGTACGATATCCTCTCCGATAAATTGATTATAAGCGGAATACCATGGGACTATGGGACACGTATAAGCTATATACATTACATATATTTGCTGAAGTATTTATGCATGAATGCATACCGACTTGTCATTGTTTGTGTGATAGAAAAGTAAATACCGTATAAATAAACCGGTGTTTGGATGGTTCCCACAATTCCCCCTCAGAAAGTTTACCATTGGTAAATTCACCGCCGATAAAAAGACAAAAATATATTATTAATTTATTGTTAGATTTGACTTGTCTCAACGTTATATTTCAAGATATTTAATAAATAAAATAAATACATATTATATGATTTAAGATCGAATTATTTATTTGTATTACATTTTATATAAAACATTATATTTATATAAAATATAATTGAGAAGTTAAGGATCAAAAAGAGGCATTTCCATGTTTATATTTTCAAAGAAACAGTTAAAACCTTATATATTTTTATATTATTGTAAATAATGGTATTATAAACAAAAATACTTTAATAAATATAGTAATCTAACCGAATTCGTTTATATATAAAAAGGCATACGGAAAAAAATATTTTACTTCCATTATGATATCGTATTTTACCCCTTATACAAACCTTCTAGCCCACTCACTTATCTACACATCAAGAAACACGTGTAGCATAAAAACGCTTACATTGAGATAGGAATTTCATGAAAAAGTCTTGAAAAATAAGATGGTGGTCTTCGAGCGAAATTTTAAACTAAAATTCGTTTGTACGTCAATTGAAAAATATTTAATATAATTTATAAATTATAGAGATGGAAAAACTCCAGAATTTATTATCCTAGGTTTTTTTCAGATACGTGGATAATTTAAAACTATACAATATATTAATAAATAAATGTCTCGACATTTATAAATAACTAGTGGAATCCCGCGTCTTCGCTCGCGTGAACTTCGATACTAATTAGAACTCTCCATACGTGATAGGGGATGCCATATTACATTTTTTATATTGATTTTTATTCATTACCTATAAAAAAACGTAAATATTTCAGATCTTAGTTAAAAATTGTAAAAACTAACTCTCTGCTTACCCTCGCCATTAGGGGTTGGATATCAAATTTTTTTATTGCTTATTATTTTGCCCGACTCCACCATTATAATTATAATGTAAGCAGCTATGCAGATAAACATATCAAAAACACAGACTCTGTCTACCCCCGCCATTAGGGGTTGAATGTCGAAATTTTTATTTTAATAGATGATTATTTTGCCCGAATTTACTTTTATAAGTAAAGCAGGTATGCAGATATACATATCTAAATCGATCCGACCCATGCTATTAGTGCTTGAATATCAAACTTTAATTTTTTTTCAAAATTGAATATTAATTTGTCCGAATTTACTTTTATATCATGAACAATTATGAAGATAAATATATCAAAATTGTATCCCCCCCCCCCATTTCTATAGGGGTTGAATTTTCGTAACTGTTATTCATTCGATGAATACAAAAAAAAATATTTTTCAAATTTTTCCACCCCCCTAACACCTTAGATGTTAAAATTCTGAAATAAATTGTCTCATTATTTATATTGTAATGTTCGATAAGTTTCAATTAAATGCGAACAAAAAATATACTTTTTTATATAAATTTTGACACCCTGTTTTAACCCCGTAGGGGTTGAATTTCTAAAAATCCTTTCTTAGTGGGTGCTTACACCATAAAAGGAAGGCACCTACGAAATTTCACGTTTTTAGGTCCAGGGGTTTGGGCTGAACGTTGATATACATATGAGTGAGTGAGTGAGTGGTTAAGGACAAACTCTTTTATAGATATAGATTATGCAAATATATACATACGCATTAATAAGCAATTAAAAAATTAGTAAATTAAAATTGTTTTATAAATAGGCATAATGACTAATTAAAAAAAAAACTATTCTATGACGTTCTTACGTGTCTCCTACTTCCAAAAAAAATATTTCTGCAGAAAATAAATGTTTAATCGCAAAAATTGACTTTTTTAAAACTAATTTTGAATTTCTCGCCAAAACGCTCAGAGTTGTGACATCACACTCCTTGTCAACAATAATCAAACATTCAGAGTTAGACAATAATTCAATTGTTTTGTGTGTTAAAAATTAATTCCAAAGTATATAAGTTCTTAAATAAGGTATGTACCTAATAATCTTGTAAGAGGAATTGATATTTGTCTAAAATAAAATTCAATCACTTTAACGTTTACTGATGCGTGACGTCATTCTCTCTGATTGGTGTTTCATTTAACATGGTGGATTGCTGTATTTTGCATTTTTATTTTAGCAAAAATTACATTAATCTCGCTTTTAATATAAAAATAAATATTTTTTTAGAATCTTTTAAATCTATTTCATTTTTTAAAATCATAATTTCAATGATACTTTGCTACTGGCATCATGCCTATTATAAGATCCAACTACTACCAAGCTAGACTTATTACAGCGCATTTGCAGCATTTTAGACTAATATTCATTATGACTTGGAGAAAAGTTGTTCGCTTTATAAGTGCGCTTCTGTGAGTGTAAACTTTATCACAAATAATAGCTTAAGCAAAAAATAATTTTTAAATCATATTTGGTCCAACAAACGATTAATTTGTAAATATTAAAATTATTATTCCTGGCGTAATGTAAAATTTGCATAGAAGTTTTATGTGCTCAAACAGACACCCATGTTATAAATTTTATAAAAAAACTTATTTATATCATAATATTGTGATCGTCATATAAGTTTATCTGGGTTTGCATAGAAATGTCGTGTGCTATTTCGAGGACCGCTCGTGTAAAGGATTCTAGTTGAAAAGGTGTTGATTTCAAGGAAATGCACAGAAATCAAGTAACACGGAAAAGGTGAAATGATTACATTCACGTAGCAAGTTTACAAGAAGCGAGGAATTAGAGATTTTTGTATGGGATGTTCATTATACCAGTGGTATCGTAACAATTTTGTAAAAAGTCTATTGTGTTTTTAACATTATTGCAAATACATATTTATTAATGTCTTGTGAAATTTCATATAAAACACAAAAAGTTATTTCCAATTAACAAAAATTACTAAAGAAACTAGGATCTTTTGAATTATTTCTCAATATTACTAATTTAAGCCAGACGCCAAGTATTTTGGGCAGAAGAAATTAGACTTCATGAATTGGTTCTTTAGAGTGTTATTAAAGTAACTTGAAGTTTCTCCCTTTCCAATGAGGTAGACATTTTTTCTCTTGTTACATATAAAATTAAAGCTAGTTAAATTATCTTCATACATCTTTTTCTACAGAGTTATAGATTTATTAAAATTATTGTAATTTCTTTGAAATAGTCGAATTTTAATAAATTCATATATGGTCATTATTCGGTGAAGGACGGCCTGACAAAAAAATATGTATAAAAACTTTTTTGTGGAGAATTTAATATTTGATGTAGTTGAAAGAAAGCCAAGAAATTGACAAAAACTGATTTTCGCCCTTTCCTTTACCCCGGAAGGAGGAGAGGGATACTACCTAATTAGAAAACTTCAGTATTTATTATTGTTAGTGACACTCTTAAAAATACTGTTTGAAAAATATTTAATTTTAATAAGTACCTATTTAATAATATATATTTAAATATTTGAAACATATTTTTGATAAAATGATAGTATTTACTTAAAAGTTAAATCTTTATGTAAAAAAATATCAAATGTCATTTTTTTAATGTTTATTTTCATAGCCACATTAAAGAACGAATTTTAAAACTAATGGTTTTAGATCAAGTTTCAAAGAGAAAAAATGTATTTATGACATTGTCGAAATATGATCAGTAGAGAAAATATTTGTATATAGGTGTTTGAATAGAGTTGTGATTTCCCTAGAGTAAAATTCTATACTCGTATGTGTTTATTATTCAAAATACAAAGAAAATATGACTACGATACGTTTCATTTAAATATTTGACGAATTTTTTTACAGTTTTTAATATGTTTTAAAGTGTATACTAGATTTTAAATACAATTGAAAATCAAATTTAGTTTCTGAAACCCATTAATGTACCTCAATAGAACATATGAAATTTAAATAGACTGGTATGGTATTATGAAAATATGCACATTTATTCTGAAATATACTGTAACCTAAAATATTTACAAAGTTTGGTGGTTTCTGGTCTACTGGCTGTAAATGGAAGTTCATAAAGAACGGACTTCCGTGGTGAAATCAAACATTGTACCCCGGTAGTGATATTTGTACTGTGTAAAGGCAAGTAATTCTGTCTCGCTCCTAGCTCCTTCTATACCTCCGAATATAGCCTCAACTGAGCGAACTCAGTACAGTTGACTGGATTTATAAAACGATTCTCATTCAAGAAGTTATAGTGGGCGAAAATAGAAAATTTGTTAGTTCAAACGCATTAAAAATTCAATAATATAAATCTTTCAAAGTATTTGAGCACTGTTTCAGTTGGAAAATGTTTATTGTTTGAAATATCAACCGTAAAAAGTAAAATACAATTTTTTTATTATAATTTTTTACTATGATTTAGAGCTGTCTATTGTATAATTTTCAATTATATTACAGTGAGTGTTAATAATTATAAGATCAATACGTTATTGTCGTTAATATATTTAAAATCTTTACAATCTATAAATAAGATGTAAAGCTGTAAAGCTTCCTATGGGAAAGGGGGGGGGGGTCGCCCCCCCTTTTTTTTAAAGAGAGTTCCCACTTTTTTACGGTGGTGGTGGGGGGGGGGCTGTAAAGCATCCTATGGGAAAAGGGGGGGTGTTTTTTTTTAAAGAGAGTTCCCACTTTTTTACGGTGGTGTTGGAGGGGGGGGGGTGTAAAGCTTCCTATGGGAAAAGGGGGGGGGGGTTCGCGTTGTTCCTCCGCGATGGACTCCTAAACTACTTAACCGATTTTAATCAAATTTGTACACCGTGTGCAGTTTGATCCAACTTGAAAGATAGGATACCTTACATCTCAATTTATTTTAATTTTATTATTTTATTGTAAATTATTTGCCTATTATTTGACGGTCTCAATTATTTGTTACCTCCAAACGATTCTACCAGATGGTGACGTCTGTTGACTGGTTTGAGTAAGTATTCAATAGATGGCGCTATGTCAAACTTCCAAACGTTTCATATAACCTACAATTTAAAGTTAACCACAGCAACGCGTGGCCGGGGCAGCTAGTTATTAAATAAAAATTTGTCAATTTAATAACACCTGTGTATGCCATAAGGGCTCCGAAGTATATACTACGTGGACTGTTTAGAGCCATTTACAGGTGCATATTTGAGTTAAAAATAAATATAAAAATAGGAACATCCCACAAGCCTAGATATGAAAATAAAAAAAATTTCATGACGCCCCTTCCTATTTTTTCAAAATTTGAAATGATATTGTTGATTTTAGTATTTTTCGTTATATTACTAGTTTTATAAAAAAACCCATTACCAATTTTTTTCAGATTTTTTGTCAGTAGTTACCGTGCTAAAGAGGGGGTGGACAAATTTTTGTTTACTTGAAGACCCCAGCAGGCGCCATTTTTAATTTAGAAAAAAAATAAAAAATAGTGTCATATTCTACCCACTGAGATCTACATTTCGGCACCCCACATGCCCAGATAAAAAAAAAAATGTATGACACCCCTCCCTTTTTCTCTAAAATTTGAAATGATATTGGTGACTTAAGTATTTGTCGTTGGTAGTCTCACCAAAGCCTCATTACCTAATTTTTTTCAGATTTTTCGAGCCAGTAGTTACCGAGTTAGAGGGGGGGGGCAGACAAAATTTTTGCTTGGAGCCCCCTGTAGGCACCATTTTTAATTTGGAAAAAAAATAAAAAATAGTTTCATATTCTATTCACTGAGATCTACATTTCGACACCCCACATGCCTAGATAAAAAAATAAAAATTTATGACACTCCTCCCCTTTTCTCCAAAATTTGAAATGATATTGGTGACTTTAGTATTTGTCTGTGGTAGTCTCACCAAAGTCTCATTACCTATTTTTTTTCAGATTTTTCGAGCCAGTAGTTACCGAGTTAGAGGGGGGGGGGGCAGACAAAATTTTTGCTTGGAGCCCCCTGTAGGCGCCATTTTTAATTTAGAAAAAAATATAAAATAGTGTCATATTCTACTCACTGAGATCTAAATTTTGACACCCCACACGACTTGGAATACATTTTTTTGCTTTAAAGCCCCCTGTAGGCGCCATTTTTGATTTATAAAAAAATAAGAATAAAGATCAAATTACACTAGCTTGGTTACACATTTTGATATGCCACTTGCCTTGTTATAAAAAAATATTTTTTTTGCCTGTCAGTAGCTTCTTAGCACCCCCCCCCCCTAAAAATATTTTTCCAAAATATTTGTACATATTTTACTAGAGGGTGTTATTTTACATATTCAGTAAAAATTTCAAGGTTCTAGCTTATATAGTTTACGAGCTATTGAGCTTTGAGTGAAAAGGACGGACGGACGGACGGACGACAAAGTGAGATTAATAGGGTTTCTTCGGACCCCTAAAAAGTTTTGAAAATTTTTATCAGATTTTTCTTCAAAATGAATATAAAAAGTGTCAACCTATATAAAGAGAATTTCATTTTTTAGGTCATCTATAAATATGAATATTTATTGACTTCCTTCCTTACTTATGAATGATGTTGAACATTTATTTGTATGAATATTGGTGAAGCTTATCTTTCTTTTAATATTCCCCGATCATTTTTTATATTTGTATAAAAAAAACTCATAATTAAAACATGTCGCAAAATTTGAGAACTTTAATCTAAACAATCTCTCGCTTTTATCCCTGAACATTTGAATGAATATGAATAATAAAGAACAAAAAACTTAACATCAATGGACAAGTCAACGAAAAACCGCATGAATGCTGAATTAATTAAATGACAAAAATACAATCCGCGTGATGTGGTCATGTCTAAAACAATGTTCCGGTAACAAGCTTTATAATTATTTAATATGAGATCGGATAATATGTTTATTCAACCTTATTAACATTTATGTTAAGTTTAATTCTACAGCTCTGAACTGATAAATTATATGTACTTACAGTACTTATTGTACAGTGACCATTTACCAAAAATCAAAATATTAAAAAATATACAATATATGAGTAGTTACGAATATCAGTCTCCGATGATGTGTTATTCCAAAAAATGCATATGACATTTTTTTATTTCAATAGTATTCATAAAAATGGGTATAACGATCAAAATGTTTTTTTTTTTTACTTTGTTCACTATATATTTCATAGAGCGTATTTTAACGATTGTCACATGCACAGAATATATAAAATTGTTACATATGTGTAATGTGAAAAATAAACACTGAAAACAAATAAATTTTGAAATATACAGAAGAACAATATATTTAAATAGTGCCATTGTTTATCTGACCACTGGACTACCGAATGTTTGCTAACATATACATTTTTGACAGACATTAAAAGAAAATCGATTAAATTCGGTCTTGATTCTAAATTACATTAAATCCATATTTTCAAAATAAATCAATGTTTGACGAGAAAGTTCAAAGTTACCGAAAAATAATTGGATAAACATAGTATGAGTATAGTTTATTTAAGGTGAAAGATGTGTGAATATGATAAAATGAATTGGGATAAGTAGAACTGTATGAACAAACTGTACTACGAATTTGATAAATACTAATTATGATAGATACAGACGAGTATCATTTCCTTCTACGGATTATAGTTTGGTTCTGAGAAGTAGGCGTGCTCATACATATTTAGTATATCTTGCTTGTATGAATATGCATTTATAGTAATCATTTAATTTAACCCTTATGTTGGGTAATCTAGGTTTACTTGGAAATTCTAATCCTAGAATTCACGTTATTTTGAATTTCAAGGCCAATATTTTGATCAAAGCAGAGTCGAGGGTAACAAACATGGTGTAAAATGATCATGTCATATTGAACTTAAAAAAGTTGAATTTCTCCATTTGAATTGATATTATTGACCTGTATATATGTATATGTGTTGTTGAAAATATAACCAAACCTCTGTTACCAGGATTTTTTGAGATTTTTTAACTTGACTTATTGAAATTAAGGAGAGGGATATGAATAGCTGGTGTCAAGTTTTAATAATTAAAACCTACATTTTGATACCTACCTTACATGCCTACACTGAAAAAAATTGTATGGATGCAAATAACTCAAATTACTTGTGTCGTATTTACTGAAAGCAAGTAAATTTTACATGAACTAAATAAATTAATAATATTGCGCCCAATAACCGAGTTATATAAAGGCACTTATTTGTACCAGATAGTCTAATTTATTAATACAAATTACTGATATTTCAATCAATACAATAATTTTTTGAATGAAAAGAACAAATGATTTATTACAAATAATACATATTGTTGACCGAAATGTTAATTTAGTTGACTCCAATATAAATTACGCGCTGCAAATATATATATTTAATATGATAAATTAAAATTATTCGATGCAACTATTTGAAGTATTGGCTCTGGATGAGAATTTCTGTTGATACAAATAGAAATTATTTAATACCAACAACATAGTATCCTGGACCAATAAAATACAATTATTTGTTACAAGGACTTCAGAGCACGCAAGTTACCTCTCACTAGGGAAATGCATTTCTGCTTGGAATGTAGTTTCGTGTAAGACAGCCAAATTCTAATCAAGAATTGAAGAAAAGAAAACCCAGTCGTATAAATTGGAGAGGACGGAAATGACACTTGCTTTCTATTAAGCTTCAGTCGATTCCATACCAACTTACTCGTACAGTTACTATATATATGTAGGTATCAAAAAAATGTTATCACTTAACATTATCTATGCTCCCTTCCCCATTGAAAAAATGTGTTTTTTCTAAAACATTTTTTATAAAAATTATGACAAAGAATGTGAGATTAATTGAATCGGTGAGTGAAAGAACAATACAAGTGCCAAAAATGGCAATTTTAACTGAGATAGGTAAAATGTTTAAAATTCATAGCTCTATCACTGCATAGCAAAATAATAATACATCGACCAACATCGTACGTGCGACGGGAGGTAGTTCAATTTTTTTACAATTACTTTTCTGACGAAATCCTCGAATTTTACTACCATGTTATTTCTTGGAAAGTCAAAAATGAAGATTCTGAGTAAAAATTACAAATATTTTTTTTTTGTAAAATAATAAAAAATAAAATAATAAAGCCGAAAATAAAGCAATAAAAAAAAATTTGCAATTTTTTTTAATTGAGTGAAAGAACAGTATAACTGCCGGTCATTTTTTTCAAATATCTTTTTTTGCAATTTTTTGTACGTATTATTATCGGTTAAGATAAGTTCCATAATGTCACAATACATAATTAGACCAAATAACCCATAGCTCTCCTTTAAAAACAGTTTTTTTCGTTTTTCTCAAAATGGTCATTTTGGAGATATATCGTTCGTTCACTCACCGATTCAATTGAGTTTTGATCTACACTAAAACCGAAAGAAGCCTATACAGCAAAATTAAGTATTTATCCTTATCTGAAGATGTTAGTAGGTAAAGCTTCTAAATTGGTTTAAAATTTGTCATTTTTTAATTCTATTAACTACTTCTTTAGTTCAAATTATTAAATTATTTCAGCATCTTTATATGTCTCACTCAAAGTCAGCGAATAATGTGCACATTTTTATTTTTATTTGTGAACTGCTACTTCAATAAATTAAAATAAATATATATAATACCTAAATATAATTAAAAAAATCATATATTTTACACATGCCATAGCTTTTATATATACATACATAAGTATTGATTTAAATGTAATGTATATGTATACTTATATACGAGGGATATACTTGTGGCGTACATTGTTTATATTATGTAGTGTTAATTATGTTAAATACTTAATTGTAATTTATTTCTTATTTTCAACCAAAACTTTGCAAACTCATCAACACATGTTAATTTTACATTAAACATGTAAATATAAACAGACAATTGAATAAACATCGTAGACAAGAAAATTTTTGGAGTGGAAAATGAATTTTCTCAGACTCTGTCTACAGCTAAAATGTGGTCGTACAATTAAATATCTTTAGTACCTTGTTTCTTAGATCCTTGCTGTTTTATAAAAAATATACACTCACGATTCTTAAGAACGTCACATTATTTTGGAAAGTGATGTTTTACGAATTCATATGTGATTTAGTTGTGAAAATAGGGGATAATAATAATTATTATTATTATTATTGACGTGTTTTATAATTTTGAACTACGTATAAGTATGTTAAGTATTGGTGAAACAGCTGTTTTTAATCCATTGTTGCTTGTATTTTTAACGGTATAATTATTATTTTCACACGTGCCTGTGGGTTACAGTGGATCATTATGTTTTGGGGTACAATGGATCGAGCTATGTCACATGGGTAGACTAGAAAATGTCCGATTTTTCACGAATAACTGTTCGTTAATTATTAATATATAATTATTTAACATCTCTGTAAAAAATATTATGATTTATAAATTTTATTGGTTCTGCCTATTTTTATTTTTTTAATTTTATTTTTTTCATTATATTATGTGATTTTATTACTTGACAAGATTGGTGTTTCCTAGTTTTAGATAAATATAATAGAATCATTAATAAAACGTAAAGGTTTTTTAATTGTTTTTATGTTGATCCACTGTTACCCGTGCATGGGGAACAGTGGATCATTTTCCTAATTATTTTAATAGCTGAAAAAGGTGTTTCTAATACTTCAACACCTAAAATTGTTAGTGTTGTTTGTACCTAAATAACTCCTCTATAAGACCCATATAAAAGATAGGTAAAAAATACTACAGTTTCATAGGAATGCGACGGAATAAAAAAGTTGATCCACTGTACCCCAATCTCCCTACATATAAAATATACCAAAAAATGTTTTAATATTCGTGCTTTAATTAAGAGGTTAGGTGTAGTTAGAATTTTCAAAAAATCGATTTTTGTTTTTTGCATTTTTGGAAGCTGCTACAACGGCTGAAGAACTATTATATGGCCTATTAATAGATGACTCGGTGTAAGTAATTAAATAATACGTATAACTTTACGTAAATTGAGTGTAAAACTTCAAATGCGTTTTTCTCAAAACTATGTTTTTTGAACTGGTGACCACTGTAGCTCGAAAACCGCTCGGTAGATTTTAATGAAATTTATACAGCTTTTTGAAAACATGAAAAACTAGTGCCTGATTGAAGGATTTTTTTTAAATTTCGATTTGTTATAAACAATTAACTGTTGGTTTTTTCCCGAAAATCTGGAAAAAAATTTCCTGAGGCCGCCATTTTGTTAATTTAAAAAAAAAGCTTCGATCAGGCACTAGATTATCTATTAATAAAACTATTTTTTTGTCCGATTGTTTTTATATGAATCTCCAAGGATAAGTGATGGTCATCGCAAGGAGCTTCGGTTGGAACTGGATCAACACAAACAGCCATTACTTTTAAAATTATTAATTTTTTTTTCTAAAATTTATGTCAAGTCAAATCGAAACCTTATTTAATGATGCTATGTTTTTACTTTTATAAAATAAAATAATTTACTGGCAAAAAAAATTATTTAAAATTGTCATTTTTTCATGTCTCTGACTACACCTAACCCCTTAAGTAATGATCAGAGTACATTGTTTTACAATAAATCATTAATCTGCAATCTGCATGTTAGTTTGTTGAAATACTTCGAAAACTACATGATCTTGTTTATGCGTGCGTTATTACCTACATATATATAGAATTACTTTATAAGGAAAATTAAACTCTCTTTACGAAGAACCTAATTATAATATTATATGATGAATACATTCATCGACAACTGTAAAAATATACATTTGGTGGGTAACTCATACAAAAGAAATGATCGTTATAACTACACGGAATATTTTTTAGTATAATGAGAACTTTCAATTACAGTATTTGTATAAAGCAAAAAAATGTAACAATCTGGCAATTCTTAATATTCTTTTTCATTAGAAAACATGCATATTTTTTAAAAGAAATATATTCACAAAAACATTATATCTATCTCTCTTACATACGTGCGTATGCGGTGATATACAATGGAAGCAAACTGACTGTCTGGTGGAGTATATTTCACTTTTGTAATGATTAAGTTTCCTATGGAATCATGATCCTGAGTTCACGAAAGCAAGAATAAATAACAACGTGTATATAGAGTGGGAGTGAAGTAGGTATTACGAGGGAAGGAAAGTGCTTACAGGATTGTCCAGTTTATAAATATACTATATGTAAGAAAACACATTGATTACATATTATTATGTAATTACATTTATATATATGTAAGCAACTATACAATTATACCTCGTTTTCACAGATAATTTCCTGATATTAACAAAATATGTGGTGCGACATAAAAATAAATTTTTTTATATACATATCTACATACAGGGTGATTCAGCACTGTCGTGCCAAACTTAAACCATAGATTGAGAAAAATATTTTAAGCAAAAAACTTCTAATAAACATGTGTCCGGAAATTTTTGGTTAGGGAACTACAGCCCACCAAAGATTTTCATCAAAATGAGTTTTTATTTAATATCTAGATAACCCTTTGTGATAAAATTATGAAATTTGGTATTCTGTTTAGTAATAATAAGTGTTATCGATTTCTCATATTAAACAATTATAATTTAGACCGGGGATGTATGGGGCCTGTGGGCCCATCAATTTTTATCTAGTACTTTTTGTTCTTTAATTTTTTTATAAAGTTGGGTACTTATTTAAGGTTATATGACACAAAATACCTAAAAATATACTTTGCTTATTTGTCATAGGATAAACCGTTTTCGAGTAATATCAATAGAAAAGAAAGCATGCAGAATTTAACTTAATACGGATGCTCCAAATTACAAAAAATAAATTTATATTCTTATTCTATGATTAAAGGTAGGAAAAAAAGTTCATATAAAGAAACCTCCTAATATGAATCCTCTAAGATCTATAGTCAGTTGTAATACTGTATTATGTACTTTAATAATTTGACGAAAAATCGAAACTAAAAATGGCTATTTGTTGATAAGGATGCATTTTTTGAGGTATACTTATGTTAACTTTTTGTAATAATTTTTATCATAGAACAAGAATATAAATTTATTATTTGTAATTTGAAGCATCCGTATTAAGTTAAATTCTGCATGCTTTCTTTTCCATCGATATTCCTCGAAAACGGTTTATCCTATGACAAATAAGTAAAGTATGTTTTTGTGTATTTTGTATCATATAACCTTAAATAAGTGCCCAACTTTATAAAAAAATTAAAGAACAAAAAATACTAGATTAAAATCGATGGGCCCACTGACCCCATACATCTCTAGTCTAAATTATAACAAGTTAATATGAGTAATCGATAACACTTATTAATACTAAACAAAATACCAAATTTCATAATTTTATCACAAAGGGTTCTCTAGATATTAAATAAAAACTCATTTTTAGTAAAATCTTTGGAGGCCTGTAGTTCCCTCGCGAAAAATTTCCGGACACATGTACATTAGAAGATTTTTGCTTAAAATATTTTTCTTAATCTACGGTTTAAGTTTGGCACGACAGTGCTGAATCACCCTGTATATACTGATCATTGCAATCTTAAAAATTAGTAATAAAACTGTACTCAATAAATTATTATTATAGGGTGTAAGCAGTTTTTTTGAAATTCCGGTTTGACAGTTTGACATACTATTATTGTTTGATTTGTGACTTTTGCTATTATTTGTGGTTTCGAGCATTTTAGATGTTTGAAAGTAAGTACCAAAAAAGGAACATTTGTAGAAACAGTTTAATAAAAAGCTAACAGTTCAAATTTACCCAGAATAGAACTATTTTCAATAAAGTAACATAAATTAATTATATGTTTCTTTTATTATAATGCGTTTTCATGTTGTATTACATTTCAATGTATTTATGCAAAGTATTGTTTACGTTAAAGTGATTTTCACAAAAGTAAAACGATCATTTGGCTGATAACTCTTTCAACTATCTTCTTGCAAGCTTTAAGGTATTTCTCGAAAAAAAAAAAAAAATTCAAAAGTAAGTTCACATTTTGTAAATTACTAAAAAAAGATTACTAAAAGAAGCTTCATTTAACATCCTGAAATGATCACCTACTATGAGCAAATATATCGCCAAAGTAAAATAAATATTAATCCTTTTCACCGGCTCTTTGACGATGCATGACGCATAATCCCTATACTTGCAATGTTTAATTTATTAATTTTATATTGGCGATATATACTTGCATACGAAATCAAGAATTTGAAAGAACTTCTTATAATCTTTTTTTAGCTATTTATGAAATTTTGACTTATTCTATATTTTTTATTTAACTTTCCGATTTTACGAATCATGCAATATTACTCTTTTTCTATCATATAGAAAACCTTTTTGTTTACCGACAAATACCTTAAATTTTGTTCTTAATTGCACATGTATAATTCTTCCTTTTCTGAGAATACTTATCGATGTATTATAATTCATTAATGCACTACACAGCAGTGATATGTAAGTATTCATTACATCAAATTTATTTGAGAAATAAAAATAAATACAGTCAAAACACGCAATCAATTATTACTACACTTCCGTTTATTATAATAGTTTTGGAACGTCACACATACCTTGGGACTTTTTACGGCATTACTAGTATTTTGGAAGAAATAAACAAGTATATACATATACACAATAATATATATATGTATAGTTCATAGGTATGTATATCTATATTACATACATACACACAATTTACATTATAATTTTCACATAGTCAAATACCATACTTAATATTCAAATAAAAATTATCCTTCCTCCTCAGAGACCAATTTTATCGGCAATCCTCTGCTAATGTTTTTTTTTTAATTCTAAAGTTATAGGACCCCGTGGATTATCAGTCGGCAGTTTCAGTTTTTAATGTAATTTTCTTATTATTTCCTAAAGCAGATTCGTGTTGTAAACTAATTGTAATTGTTCAAAGAAGAACATAAATAAACCCATCTATAATCTAATTAAATATCAACTATATTTCTTATTATTTAATTAAAAGTTACAATATAGATCAATTTGTGCGAATAATAACTATGTATATACCTATATTTTTGATTTATTTATTTGTTATATAGTATTATAAATCTATCTAGTTAAATTCATATATCATATAAACAAGATTATTTAATCAATTTTCAACACTACTCCTACAAGTTTTCGTTTAATTATCATAGTTATTTACGCTCACAGATTTTAATTAACAGAAACTAATGTCCAATGTTTAAACTTAAAACGTATTTAAGTTACTATGTACCTAGTTTAAGATCCCACGCACACAACAGTTTTAATCGGTCGATAGTTTAATCGGGTTCGATTTGTTTAGTTGGTGGTAGGTGTGTACCCACCACTGTACGATATTCGGCTGATAGTGGCTTTCATATACAGCTTATAATAAATTATCTACGTTACTTCTATAGTTAGTCACAATCCTACGTAATGTCATGTAATTAACTATAGGCCGATTAATTCATTGCAATGTACGCACTTACATAACATTCCATAATGATTGTCAGTCGGTTGATAGTTACAATCAATTAGGAATCAGTCAGTTCTTTTGATTTTTTAGTCAGCCGATTTTTTATCGGTAGGTTTGTGCATTTCCATTTATCTCCACGAGAATTGCCAAACCGATTAAACTATCAACCAATATGAAGTGTACGCGGATTCAAACAATGGGAACCCTTCTGAGGGCCGCTTTCGATTTTCTTCATATTGAAATATGTTGTGAAGGAGGGTCCCCTGATAACACCTATACCCGGTTTGGGTGCAGACGGGTAATAGTTTAAAAATTATGACCCAAAATATATTTTAATATTGCATGTATACCTATATGTTAAGTCTATTTATACAAGCGTCTGTTGGCCTAGCGGTTATGATAATAGACCGGTAACCATTATTGTTGCTAGTGGTTATATGGACAATTATGCCATAAGAATTATTAATAAATAAATGTATAAATTGTTTAAATATTCAATCATTTATGAAATGTTCTTGCTCTAATATGTTTTTATGTATAGTATATTTACATTACAATTCTTTCCAAAATGTTGTCAACCGTTCATAAATAAATAAGTTACTTGAGCATAAATTATATATATTTTTATTTACAATCCCAGTTTTGAATTGTTTATCAACAAAATTTAAAAAATTAAATAAAATGAACATTTTGAAAAATAAACATTGAAAACAAATAAATTCATGAGATATTTTACAGGAGAATAATATATTTAAATAATGTCACTGTTTGCAATTAAAAATAAGATAAAAATTTAAGAGAACTCGAACCACGGTTACCGGTCTATTTTCATAACCGCTAGGCCAACAGACGCTTGTATAAATAGACTTAACACATAGGTATATGCAACATTAAAATATATTTTGGGTCATAATTTTTAAACTATTACCCGTCTGCGCCCAAAATCGGATATAGGTGTTATTAGAGAACCTCCCTTCACAACATATTTCAATATGAAGAAAATCGAAAGCGGCCCTCATGTAAGGGATGTAAAATATTGTAAGGGATGTAAAATATTGTAAACGTATTAGCTATATTGTACAATCCTAGACTAGACTCGTATACATATTCACATGATGTACGATCATCTGGTAAAACTAATTAATGGGTGGCGGCGTAATGACACCTTTCGAACCGTCACACACCCGGAGCTCCGGATTGACGCACGATGAAAGATTGCAATCTTATAAAATTTGCATTGCAAAACTTTAATAATAAATTTCAACCTTGCCCTATAAATTGTAGTGTATGGGGTAATTAGGTTTGTTAGGCAAACAACAATATGCGTTTCTTATATATCTACGCATTAATTTTGCATTAAAATGTGTGGTTTAAATTTACCTGTCTAATAATATAACTACAATATTTGTGCATTTTATTGTAATAAAGTTAATCAAAAATAATCTTATGTTACTTATGTATACAGTGTGTTGATAAAGTAAGGAACAAAATTCATAACTGCATCATTTAATGTTTTCAAGCAAAACGCTCGGACACGTCGATTAGTATTTTTAGTTGCGGATTTTTTGACATAAAAAAATTGTATACAGGTTGTCTCAAGAAGAACATACGCAGTCATAATTGATTTTTTAAATAGAACACTCTATATATTATACCAGTTTTGAATTATACAATACATTCTGAACACTTTTTGTACAGCATACCATATCTCTAAAATCAACGGTTTATGGAATAATGACGTTTAAATGTGTCTCAAGATGAATATATGCAGTCATCATTGATTTTTTTAAATGGAACTTCCTGTATATTATGCCACTGTAGTTATGATATAGCAAAATGACCGCCACTGAACATTCATTTGTTTTTCAAAGTTTCCCAAATGATTGTGATTTAATTTATTCCATGTTATAAAATAGCTCTCATGGGAAAATGAAACATTATTCCATTATACCCGATGTTCAAAATAAAGCATTATGAATTTTTTATTTCGACAATTAAGCTGCTTATAGAAAAACTTTTCAAACACAATTTGGAGAGGGAAACATCGTGATATTTATCATTTTATTTTATTTTTCAGAGATTACTTTTTTTTAATGAGACCATGCATGTGTATTATTGTGTAAAGTATATTTAGGGTAGGTGGAAAAAAAATCTGTCTGAAAATTTTTCCTGTAAGCAGTTACGTAAAAATTCGTAGCATTTTGTTTTAAACATAAAGTACAAAAAAAATATCCACGACATTTCTGGGGGGAGATCAAAATAGATTTTTTCATCAAAATGATTTTGATAATTTTAACTTTACTATACCTATATATTTTATATATAATTATATTCTATAAGGCTATAAGGACATAAAAAATATCACGGTTGATAATTCGTTGGTATAACTGAAATTAACGTTCATCACGGTTAGAAAACTGACTATTAACATGTGTTATACACACTATATAGATTGTTATATTGTTTATATTAGGCAGAAATAAACTCGTTCTTTTGTGATTAGCTTAAATTATTCATATATGAATTATTGTTATATTGTTCATGCAATTATGTAGTGCCAACACAAAGGTAACATTTGTATATTATTATATTCATATGTTATATGTTTAATATATAAGTAGGTATATTAATAAACAACAGCAATAGTAAACTTTATTTAATTTGAATTTTCCATTATAAGCAAAAATATATACTTACGTATATAAACTTTTCAAACTGTTTCGTTTTATTTTTAACATCTTGGTGAAGACAATATTCTTATTTGAGAGTTATACAAACTTTATCTTATATGTATGTGTATATTACTGTATATGTACAATTCTGACTTCTAGAGAAAATCTGTTGTTTTTCCTAAATATTTCCTAACTCAATTTTCTCCCCGGCTTACCTGAATGAGTATTTTTCTCAGAATAGCTGCAGACAGATTGCAAAAGTTAATACGTATCGGTTAGTTTTGGTTCGTATGAGCAGGATTGTATTAAAACACAATTGCAAAGAATTTAATTTCAGAAATTTATTAGGTTTCATAAATCTAATAAACAACTCATTGTCAGTAGAACAATTACGAAATTCAATTCATTCAATGGGTTTTCACTATTCTATTACTTAAACTAAAATTGCACCTTTACCACAAAAGTTATCACTCGACACGTGTTTCGACTTCACAAGAAGTTCTCATTCCAGACTTTATTATTTATTATTTCCCAACCTTATTCTTCATTTTAGTGATTTGAATTGATTAAGGCTTTACACGAGACAAAATGAGACTAAATTTAGGGTTATCTCGTCTCATACGTTACCAATAATTACAGGGTAAAAAATCAATTTTAGGTACATCTAAATATTTATTTAATTAGTACTTTAAAGTCATCATTGAACGTAGAATATTTGACATACTTCATATTGAATATAATTTAAAACTGAAACTCCGACTCTCCAAAGATTTATCAGTAAAGCTGACATCATATCGACGCGGTGTGAAGTCCTAGATTTTAATCTCTCAAATTTTGTGTAGGTATTATAGGTGCATATGAAATAATAATGATTTTGAAGAAAAAAAATAAAAAGAGAGTACGACCCTGTAAAACAAAATCAATTGTTTTGTTCCAATATTAAGTCCTTACAAATCCAGTAGTAATAGAGAAAATGATATATCTGTTTTATTTTTTTTGTTTCGGGTAGATACAACTCATAATAAGAAATGATACTTGACAATATTGACTTTTCAGAATTTATTTATGATTTCGAGTGAAATAATATTATGGTTGAAAAACATGCACCTATAATGAATTATATGTGTTAAGAGTGTAAAGACATTCCCTCATGTCACCTATATACACTTTTATTCTAAGGATGGACAATTTATTTAAAATTTCAATCAACTCTAAAAATTTACATTTGGAACTTTTTTATTTCGGTTTGTATGAGGCTTTTTATTTCTTCTTATACATATTGGTACATCAAATAAAGTATAGTAATCATGAAAAAACTCAAGATTTCAACGAAATTACACTTTTTGTGTGTCCCTGAATCACGTATTACCATTATTTCAATGACGTTTGTCTCTGCCTGCTTGTTGGTCTGTGAACGCTCCAGGTAGGTACATATGTCTACAGCCAAAACGTTGAAATTTAAACATGGAATTTTAAATTTCTTCTACATATATACAGGGTGATCCAGACCACCCGTCCACTATGTTTTACGCCCAAACTATTGAAGATATAGTTTTATAAAAAAAAATTTACTATGTATATCGACCCTAAAGAATTTCAAGAAAATATTTTCAACCCCCTAAAACTGCGCCTTAGGGGGTAGTTTGGGGGGTACATGCCCGTTTCTCAGTAAAATCAAATGGAACGGTATATTCAAAAGTACATAATCGTAAAGACCATAAAAAAGTAAGAAACTTTTGTAAAACAAAAATGTTCATACTTTTTCATAATTGTTTAGAAAATATGGCGACTTGATCTCCAATTTTAGGGTTTTACTAAAAGTGCTCTAATTTCGTTAAATATTAATGAAATTTTATTCTTTTTTTAAATCTAGAAAATAGAAATAATGACTTTTGTAATGATCTATGAATATTTAAGATTTTGATAGTTTAAAGTAACATACGCGACATATCAAAAATGCAAAAGTTCAATTAGCGAAAATTCAAAAAATTTAAATACAATGGTATATCAATTAATACTTTATCTTAAAAAAGATACGTAAATAAACAACTTTTGATAATAAAATTTTAAATTAAAAATTATAATTTTCAATTTTCCATTTTAAAATTTTGATTTTTAATTTTTAATTTTCTTAACAAAAGTTGTTTATTTACATGTCTTTTTTCAGATAAAGTACTAATTGATGTACCATTGTATTTAAATTTTTTGAATTACCGCTAATTGAACTTTTGCATTTTTTATATGTCGCTTTTGTCACTTTAAACTATCAAAATCTTAAATATTCATAGACCATTACAAAAGTCATTATTTCTACTTTCTAAATTTAAAAAAATAATAAAATTTCATTAACATTTAACGAAATTAGAGCACTTTTAGTAAAACCCTAAAATTTGAGATCAAGTCGCCATATTTTCTAAACAATTGAAAGTATGAAAATTTTTGTTTTACAAAAGTTTCTTACTTTTTTATGGTCTTTACAATTATGTACTTTTGAATATACCGTTCCATTTGATTTTACTGAGAAACGGGCATGTACCCCCCAAACTACCCCCTAAGGCGCAGTTTTAGGGAGTTGAAAATATTTTCTTGAAATTCTTTAGGGTCGATATACATAGTAAATTTTTTTTTATAAAACTCTATCTTCAATAGTTTGGGCGTAAAACATAGTGGACGGGTGGTCTGGATCACCCTGTATATACTGTAGATGTGGTTCTACTAAATTTGAAAACAAACAATAAACCAAAAAATCTTATCAAATTCTTTTTATGATTATTTTGAAACAATGCGTCGCACAAAACATGTTTTAAATAAGGATGGTAAAGAATATTGTTATTTATAATTTATAAGATTAATAATTTTTTAAACGGTGAAAATGATATAGAGTAAAGTCGGTATATATGGACCAGGCGGGTAATATGGACACCTCCTTTTTTTGCTCCATTTTACATATTATAAAGACAACATTAATAGGTACCTAAGCTTACACTTCTAAATAACTGTGTCAGTTGACATGACAGTGTTTGGAGTACCGGTATGTCATTGAGGGCAACATAATGATATTTGTCATTTTTGATTATTTTTGTTAAATTAAGTTAGTAAAAATTTTTATTGTATTAAATTGTTTAAATTAATTATATTGCTGTTTAAACATGTAGGTACAAGGGTTGGCCGTATGAACAGTGGTTTTAATCCACGTAATATTTATTGCCTCGGCGATAGCAATTTTTTTTTAATACACGTAGTTGCGGATATTATGGACTATGAGGTATTATATGGCTATGAAGTGTAATAATTAACTTGAATCGTGGTAAGACAAATAGTATGAAAAGTATATTAATCATCCAGTACTTCACAACTATTCACTTCCGCAAAAATCTTTTTTTAGTACAAATCTTCATAATGGTGCCCATTAAATGGGGTACTAATAATGAGGTTCTGTCCGCGTACTCTTTGTTACGCCATTGCTTTTTTACAGTGACAACATATAAGTTTAAGATAAATTTAACAAAATAAATTTAAAAAACAAATATTTTAACCACCTAATATAGATAATCCGGTATTACACGCACTTTTTTTTAGGTTGATTTTCGATTGTTTTTGTATTTTTATTTTGTTTTAATTTACGAATTCTATTTTTGCCTGTTTTATCTCGTTAAAAAATTAAATTCTCTGTCCAATGAAATAATAAGTGCAGATTTTAAATAATATTATCATAGTTTTCTTACCGAAAACATGAATGGTGTTCCATATATACCGACTTTACTCTAGAGATTATTTTTCGGCATAACGACCCATTTTCAAGATATTTGTTTCTGTGTGGTGGTAGTTTTAAAAGTACTTCAATTGTTATTTAACAATTTGTTCATCCTTGTATCGTATTCAAATCATATTTTATGGTTTATCCATAACCTTAACATAAATCGTCTGCAAGGGTTTAAAAGTTACGGCTTTTTATAACATAAAATCCTACCATAAAGTTTGAAACATTCAACTTCCTGTGTTTTTTTTAAGTTGAGGTTTATTTTAATATATGTACAATGTACAATGTACAATGTACAATGTACATACGAGTACATATTTAATTAAATATAAAAGTTTTTCAATAAAGTTGGTGGGAGTATTTCAGAGCATATGTTCGTAATATTAAACAAGTAATACAACTTAATAAGAGAGTGAGAGATAACCGTTTTGGAGGATGGTTACCACGAATATATAATTTTTACTTATAACAGTAAAAACTGCTAATTAGTCGAAAAATATGCTTCAATTTTTAAACATATATTGTATAGGGAGAGAAATATATACGCAAAAATCGGCACAAATATCTGAAATTGTTGTTTTAAATTTTTTTATCATTTGTTTGTATTTTATTAAATCTTCATAGCACACTATTTTTCGATATTTTCTATTAATTTTATACTTGTTATAACTTGTTTTCTATCAATTTTACCATTATATATGTATTGCACTTTTATAAAGAGAGCATCTTCAGCTACAAAATTCAATAATAATATACAGGGTGTTCCATTTAAAAAAATGTTATATTTCAATATATCTCTGAAATTTGACATCCAATTGTTTTTTTGGCACCGCCATTATTCATCCCGGAAAAAATACTGATACTTTGCCCATTTAACCGATCTTCTAACTCCAATAATAACAAAGTTAGCAATGATCACTCGGTTCCCGCGTATATTTGTTAAATGGGACTTTAGTAGAGAAGATAAAAATCTCGAATGTTAAAATTTCTGAAAAGAATTTGTTTCGAGCATTAATAATATTTAACTGTTTTTATTACGAACTAGCGGACCTGCCTTATGGCTTCGCAGGGGAGTTAATATTTCATTCCATGTCTTATATGGAGGGTTGTAATTAATGACATTAGTTTCGGTGGGAAAAATACCACGTGGTTGGAGGTTTTAGGAGGGAAAACAACCCCCTCTCTAGCATATAAGTCGAGATATTTATGATTTTTTCCGACTGGATTTACCATTATCGTCACTGCTCTTCCTTATGTTACCGAACGTAACAAAATAAATCCTTAATCCTGGCCAGAGAACATATCTATGAATAAAAAAAAACGTAAATTGTATAAGTAGTTTTCGAGTAATAAGCGCACATACGGACAAACATACAGATAGAGAGATGTTTTTTAATAATTTATAAAATCATGTATTCAACTGAATGTTCTGGTCCATAGATTGTTAAATATAAGCAATAATATCTTATTTATATTTATCCATTTACTGCATAAATGTTATACATTAAAATTTACGTCTATCTGTATCTCATCTTAATGTCATTATATGTAAAACAACCTACAATAACTATAATAGAGATTTTGCAGCAATCGTCACAAGAATCCTTTAGCAAATTCAATAAACACTTTGATAAAATCATCAGTACCATATTATTTACATAACAAACACTTATAGCATTGTTTAAGGCAGACTTGAGCTGATTCCCCCATTTTCTTTCCAACCCAATCACACGCAGTTTTACGAGTAAGGCTATAAAGTTTGACATTTCTGTTCCGCGTGTTGAAAACTTGTCATCTCTGTGCCTGAATGTGTTTGATGGGGCAGATTTAATAAAACACTTGTAACCTGAACGGAGAACGGGTGACGCGCGTGACAAGGGTACCCAAAATGTAAATTCTAATATTTTATCTGACATTTATTCATACATGCATAATCTCTATGTTACATGTATGGAATCATATATTTTTATCTATATGGATTATGAATGCATACATTTTGCATATGTATTTACAGCACCACTGTTGGAACTTATCGACAATTTATTTTATGGTGTTACTGTGTGCCAAGAAATTTATTTTCGTTTTCTTTATTCATTATTTTACGGATGAAAATATTTCTTATGAAAAGAGGTTATGCAAAAAATTTTTAGTAGATATTTAAATCAGTGTTAAATAAGTTTAAACCAGTGTTTCTTAACCCAAATATAGCGAACCGGTTATATATACATTTTCGAGAGCTTTAAAATAATTCCACCCTGAACTCATTATCTTTAAAATTGACAGAGTGGTAAAATCTTATACGAAAAGCTATGCTGTAATTGCATGTTAAGCAAATAGGAAAAATGTATTGTTGATGAGCCGTCTCAATAAAAATCGTACGAAGATATTACTTCAGGGAATGCTTCATTTCATCGAAAGACACAACTTTAAGGGGTGGGATGCAAAATAAAAAAATATTTTTAAAATTTGAATAGGTCTAATATACATATGTACCTATGCCTTTGTTACCACCGGTAAATTGACGTACATCTTAGCTCATAACGTGGTAACTGCAAAAATATTATGGAGTATATTTGTTTTTTTTTTCAGATATCTTCAAATTATCATTTATTTTAACGAATTTCGTGAATGACAAGACTAAACGAAATAACTCATAGAACTAAATTGAAATAAAAAATATATAAAATATCAGATCTAAGATAATAATTGATATACCTATTTATAAAAAACGTAATTTTTCTGTATACCTTTATATTATCACATTAATTACGCAGATCCAAAAAAGGTCTTATACCCTTAAAATGTTTTATTGATTTTCTTACGTGTTTTTGGAGACTGAAAACGAATTTGAAAATAAAAATGATTGAAGAGTCCCCAGATGTTGTGATACATACAAAATCGAATAAATTATGTTTGTAGTTCAGACATTTTTTTTAATCAGAATTTACCAATATAGAATTAGAAAACTAGAAGTAATTTCTTCATACACGTTTGAAAAAAAAATACTACAATGACACAAAAAAAAAACAAATTAAAGTGAAAAGTCTGATCTAAACTACAATAGTAATATATTGGATTTAGTAAAAAAAATTATCACGGCTCATAGCGACTTTAAAATTGAAATGTATTTTTTTTTTACTATTTGTTGTCGATTTCAAAAAGTTTTGGAGCCAACGAGCTTTTTATTATCAAATTCGTTTTTCCACGTCTAAAAATACATAAGAAAAACATACTCCGGTTAAGAGTAATACCTTTTTTGTGCTGTGTTATTATAAACCCTATAAAACAGAAACGTTATTTATCTGATATTTTAAATTTTTTTCGTAACAGTAAATATCTTTCGTCTACCGGTGTTTAATTAAGAAACATTAGTGTTAATAATACATTATACTAAATATTACTAATCGAACAATATTTATTATGAATGATAACGTTATTATCATCAATCAAATAACCAATAATTATAAAGTAAAAAAAAACCTCAGCTTGTCAGTTATGAGTACATTTTTGAAACGTAAATCCCATCAATAAATTTAACAAAGACTATTTCCCATATTGATTACGTTTCCACTGACATTTACACAAAAAATCAACAAAGAAATGATTACGCGGTATTAGGTGCAGGCCCACATCGTTAGCGAATATCAGAATATAACGGATTATGAAAACTAACGTGCGAAATAAAACGTGTATTATTCTTTACGGGATTACTATGAAAAGAAATTTATTTTCGCGTATTTTATATATTTAATACGGCAGAATATTTTAATGATACACTGAAAAAATAGATGGTTCTTTTTTAACAAGTAAATATTGTATTACTTCGTATGTAAATAAAAATATATATATAGTCTCTATAACATTTCATAATTTATTAATAGAGTATTATATTATTATTATTTTTAACTTTACAAGTACGTAAATATTTTTTATTTATAAAAAACATACATCTGATATTTTCAGCATATAAATATGTACATCTTATTTGTGTCTTATGTACTTATTTACCTTCAGGTTTACATACATATAAAAGTTTATTTTGATAATATTGTTTGTTTTTATTTTACTTTTTTTTCAAAGAATGGCGGGTTGCTGTTATTAATATACCTATATTCTCTGTGTATATAGATCGGTTGTTCAAAATAAAATGTAACGAATTTTTATTTCGAAAAGTAAACTGTTATCACAAAAATGATATACTAATTTTAATTTGTGGATGTTTTGTATCGGAAAAAGGAATATACAACACTAAAAAACCGTCCGAATTAAAAAATGTTTTAAATAAAAGTAGAATCAGATCCTTAAAACAAAAGTATAAGCTCATTAAAAAAACTCCCACAAATAGAGAAAAAAATATCACGATATTACCCCTTTCAAACTTAGTAACTTTTCCCTGAAAAGTTTTTTGTAAACACTTTACTTTTTGAAATAAAAGTATGTGTCGTTTTATTTTGAATACTTGGTAGGTATATATATACATATACATATATAACAGAAATATCGTTGTATCAACGTTATTGTTTGGATGTATTAGAAAATTTATCAACGTTCATTTAAAGTTACTTCAAAAACAACTATTAAATGTAATTTATGTACATATAATTAAGTCTAAATGTGTTAAATAGGTTGTTTTGTTACACGAAAGTGTATTTTTAAATTAATATAATAGATTGATCAAATTGTTTAAAACTTTGATGATTACTAGAAACTTTGTTATTTAAAACGATTTTAATGGATAAGTTTTGTTATTCTGTATTTTAATGATCGTGTTTGTTTTTATTGTTTATATACGATATACCGAAAAGAATGTTGAATTTTTTGTTGATTTATATAAAATAATAAGTAATTAAATGTTTTGTTTTCTTTAAGTTCTGATTTTTTTTACATATATATGTGAATCATATTGAATTAATTTTTGTTTAAGGTTCCTTTATTTTTATAAGATTATTATTGATAAAAAAATATTTTGTCGCTCAAATGCTGGAGTTATTATTAATAAATTCTCAAAGAGTTAATTTCAAAGCAAAAGATAAAATAACTTTTATCCTATCCACATAAAATATATATACAGTAAAACCTTCTTTAACGATAAGGGATATTTTTTTATTAAATTTATTAACTTAAAAGGTATATAATCTTCCAGAAAAGAAAACTGCGATGAAAATGTACCGTCAAAAGAAGTAATGGAACTACTAAAAAAAAGATTATCAAATAATCTTGTACATACATGTTATAACAGTTTTTAGATTTATTGAAAAGACTTTCGAAGTACCTACTATCTACCTCCGTATAGGTATATAATTTTTTTATTATAACACTAAAATGAAACATTAATATCCTTTCTAATATAAATATATATTTAATGTTTTTATCTTAATCTGTTATAAATAATTTGGTATATAGGTAAACGAAAAAAAGATAAAATAGCTTAGAGCTTAAAATGGTCAATTCTATCATCAAAAGCTTAATGTAGGTATTAGAGATGTGTAATTCATGAACGATTCGTTCTTTTTGAACGATTCTTTTTGGTGAACGAAACGACTCGAGTCAGTATTTTAAAAAAGATTCGTTCTTTTTTTTTATTATATTGTAAAATATAAAAGAAAATAGATTCGTACACTATTTTTTGTGTTAGTTAAAATATTTAGAAAGAAAACAATCGTTATTATTGATATTAATAAAATAATCAATTAAAAAATATTTCTCGATAAATGTAATTGTAGAAGTGTATTTTTCAACAACTAAACCAGAGACAACTTTTTAAATTCGAATTGTTGCAAGGAAAGAAACTGTTACAGTTTAGCTCTGGATGGCAGCGGCGTATCATTCGTGTATTTAAGATACATATGTATTATTTTGAATTGTAAAATTGTTTAAAAACAATTTAGATTATATAGCCGTAATTCTTAAAATGTGTGTTATTACACATTTATTACCACTACTCTAAAATCCCGAGAATATTAATGCATTTTAATTTTAGCATTTGTTTTCGAGCGAATTATTTACATATAATACCTGACATTATAAATCAATTTATCTATAAAGATTAGCATGATAAAACGTCTGAGAATAAAAGTTATATTAAATATCAAAGTCAAAATAAAACTATCAGCAACAGTTATTTTAAGTAATATGATAAATTTACACAATTATTATAATAATGAACAAAAGTAAACATAACTTGTACGCCACTGATATATCAAGCAACGAACGGCGGCCAAAAAGTAACAATGTATTTATTTATCCATTCTGTCAGTGATCGTATACGTTCGGATTTTGTCGTACCGACTTGCACTCACCACTCCACTTGTATACAAGTCCCATACGAACGATTCACTGTACTGAACGATTCAAATGACTCGTCACTCGCCAATTCATTTTTGTAAGTGAACGACTCATTGAACGAATCAGTTGGAACGAATCTTTTTACTGAATTGTTTCAAATGACTCGAGTCACTAAAAAGACTCATTTTTCCCATCTCTAGTAGGTATATGTATATTACTATACAAACATATGAATGGTGTACTGAATATTTTTTGCATTCGCAGGAAAATGTGTGAATATTACTTTATGCTGTAGAATACTGTAGTTAATATATAATAATTTTATCATATACTAGCGGAATATTACATTTACAAAACGTAAATAATCATAGTTAAAAATTGTAAAAACTAACTTTTTATATAAACTTTGACACCCTGTTTTAACTACGTTGAATTTCGAAAAATCCTTTCTTAGTGGGTACTTACATCATAAAAGGAAGGCACCTACGAAATTTCACGTTTCTAGGTCTAGGGGTTTGGGCTGTACGTTGATATATGAGTGAGTGAGTGAGTGAGTGAGTGAGTGGTTAAGGACAAACTCTTTTATAGATATAGATTTTATTTATTAATTATTTTTAAAAACATAGGAACAGATCAACATTAATTTTTTCTACTAAATTAGAAGCCTTCTTTATATCTAAAAGACAATAATTAACAATTTCAATATAATTATCCACTATAATAATAATAATAAAAACATTGTCATACTGCAACAAATTAATGTGCAATTTTTTACGCAATAAAATACGTGGTAAATGTATAAATGGTAATTATTATACATTATTTAATTTGTTGATTATAGATCCCTAAAATTTTAACCTCTGCATTCCACTTACATTTTTCCCATATAAGTCAATATTCGCATTCGTATTAAAATTTGTATTCACGAATGGTCAAAATCATACATTCATTACATCACGTATAGTATACATATAGATTACATCATACATATTTAAATTGTATTACATATAAAATACTATTTCTGTATTTTATTGATTGATAAGTTTCACATTTAGTCCTTCACTAGTTTACAGAGGGATATATACGATAGGATGCAACATGCCGGTTTTCAGTTCTATGAACATCGGTTCGTGTATCTTGATCCTCCCACATCGTGCCACTAAAGCCACACTTTTCACCACATCCGCTTCCGTTCGAACACCATTTTAGGGTTGTATGACAAGGACACTTACTTAAATGATATTAAGAAAATTGCAAGTAATAATTAATCTAAAAATATTAAATTGAAATTTAATCTTTAAAAAACTAACTGTTTGAATCAGGATTGTTATATTCTAAAATACATTTAAATTAGCTCGTATGAAAGGACACCAATGGTTGCAGTATTTTCATGCGAAAAGTCGCTAAATGCTGCCTCACCCTTTTTGTTTCCGTCAGTTAATTCCATGCGTTCAGTTTCTGTCGTTTTACTTTAACAAATGAACGCAATGACTTGTGTTCTTTTATTGCTGCGAGGTCTATAAAATGCACCCTTTACAAATTATATCAGTGGTTCTAAATAAGACATCTGGAGAAAAATAATGTAACTACAAGTTTTTTTCGTTAATTTTATTAAATACCTAGTAATAAGTAAGTAACACATATTCTAATAAAAACGTGGAAATGTGTTAAGATGATACTATTCCACTCATTATAAGTTATTTTGGTCTTAGTAGTTATTTGTTTTCTGAATAATTATTTAATTAAATTACTAACGAGAATAAGTAAATTTAAATTTTATAAAAAAATAAGGATATCAGAAAAAAGTTTGCGTTAAAGAGTTTCGTTAAATTTTTCTTGTATGTTTATTAAAATAAACAAATATACTAATATACGATATCTTCTCATTTTAAAAAGCTCTAAAACTCTTGTAAGTAATTTATTATCCAGTAAACCAAAAAAATATAATAATTAATAGTTGGAGATAATATAACTCTGATATGAGTAGAATAAGAGAAATAAAAAGTCTTAGATAAGACGAGACCGAGACGATATCAACAATTCTTTCATGAAACATTATTATTTGGTGTTTCTTTTTAAAGCAATAAAAAATGTAAAATATATAAAAAAATTAGGGAAAAAATTCACACGATATCGATATTTATTCTGTCTTCTATCGTCTCATTGTTAGTATCAGTCGAGATGAAATACCTATTTATTAATAAACAATAATATAATGAGTATATCTCAAAAACATTTTCTGTTATCAATTTTCTGAATTTCTATAGGCTAATTTTTGGCCCATAATTAATGTTTAGTATACGAGTATACTAAAATTAACCTATACTAACAATTTGAATAGCAACTATGTGTATAATCAGAATACATAGCAAATCCGAAATGTTACCAAAATATCCCAAAAATATGTGAAGCTATACCCACTGTCGTAAATACAAGATTGAAAAGAACTAAATTTAATCTGAACGATTTAAGAATACATAGAAGCACGTACTAACGTATAACTGCTACATTACATTTATACAAGCTCTTATGTAGTTACATATATAAAATATAGAACGTATTCATTCTCGAAAATATGTAATTATTATTTGTCTTTCATAAATACATCAATCAACAGTACATATTTATATTATTCACAGTAATTGCGGTAAAGGGTAAATTGGGAGCAATGAAATCGTTCGTAATGTATTATTACAGAATATTTATTATAAACGTTTAATTAGGAAATTCTATATATAAACGGTATGGGGAATTGCAGTTTAACATTTCTACGAATTCGTCAAATTGTTTATTTGTTTTCTTATGTTGTATTTTAAGGAGTATAATAAGTACTACCTACATATAATGGATTTTAATAACTATATAAACAGAGTAGGTATGAAGAAACATTTCTTGCTAAATTATTTAACATGTAATTTTATTTTTGTCAAAAGCAGTTATAACTTAAAACTCAAGATTTTTTTTAAATTATAGAAATCAAAAACCATTAGGTATACTCTAGAAAAGGGTAAGTATTATGTTATTTTAATATAATTATTTTATCAAGTTAGTTCAAGTTTGTATTTTAGAAAATGTAATTACTTTCATTAAAATTATAAGAGATGAAAAATTTCTGTCAAGTAAATGTAAGCTAAAAAAATGAAAAAAAAAACATAGAATGTTTATTTGGTATTAATGTTTCAAAATTTGGAAATTTTAAATGCCAAGAGTTAAGATATGCTCGAAAATATGTAGGGGTTTGTGGTGGTGAACATTGCTATCGAAATCTTAATAAAATATAATGTTTTTATACACGCGGCACATTTTTCTAGGTTGCAGTTTTCATATTATTTGACAAAAACAAAAAAATATATAAAATTTTGTAGTTTTCACGTCTTCAATGGCCGTATAGATGTATTCCCGAAATTCAATTAAATTACAAGTAGGTATACCAATCCTCACCAAAATCACTTACAAGGAAAGATCCCGAGGTGTCAGACTCGGATTTTAATGAAACTTGGTAAACATGTTCTTTGGGTAAAAATTAAGGACACCTATTTTTTTATACGTGCCCGTTTTAATATTTAGGGGGTGAAATCGGCCCTTGAAAATGAGGGTAAAATTTTTAATTTGTAAATAGCTCGTAAACCACTTGGAATAGTGACTTGTGTATAATGTAACATTTGTTTGGTATTACAAGAGCTATATAATAGCATCAATGTGGTACCCCCTAAATATTTAATTTGGGGGGTATAATTGACGCCCCTCAATTTTTTTCAAAAATTATTATTTTTTCTTTCATAAATCAATAGAGTGTAGTATTCTGAATACAATGATATAAAATTTCAAAATAACGTGTCTTCAAACTTCGGAGATATCGGCAGTTTTGTAGTTCGCCATATACTTTATACACTGTATAAAGATACTGCATGCCGCGCGCCGCGCACTGGTCAAAGCTAGTGGAACATTTTTCAAAGTAGTATGGATCTATTATAAGGTGTGATATTAATTTGAAAATTCACAAATATCATTAATATGGGTTTATTTTAAATTATAAAGAGTACAAATTTTGTACTTTCTTCGCTACAGGGTATGCAACCCTTAAATTGAGAAACAATGGAATGTAGCGATTTCAAGTATTGAAAAATTGGTTTTAAAAGTATTAATATAAATTATATAAATTAGTTACACTTACCCAAATTAAATACAGTAGAAGTTAAATATTAAAGGTAAATTTTATGGTTGAAAATATTTTTGAATTCTTTTAACCATATTAATAAACACTTTGTTTGATTCTATCAACCAATACCAATTATTTAAAAAACTATTAACATTTTCTCATATTTTCTTTGACTTGGGAGTGATGCGAGAGCGAGTATGACGTAAAATGTTAATTTATAAATTAGCTGGTACCTTAAGGATGCAATGAACAATTTAAAATAAAAAACAATGTGAATATTATGAATGCCTTGGCATGAATAGTTTTAAAAACAAAATTTAACTCTTTGTAATTTAAAATAAACCCATATTGATGATATTTGTGAATTATCAAATTAATATCACAACTTATAATAGATCCACACTACGTTGAAAAATGTTCCACTAGCTTTGACCAGTGCGCGGCGCGGCATGCAGTATCTTTATACAGTGTATAAAGTATATGGTGAACTACAAAACTGCCGATATCTCCGAAGTTTGAAGACACGTTATTTTGAAAGTTGATATCATTGTATTCAGAATACTACACTCTATTGATTTATGAAAGAAAAAATAATAATTTTTGAAAAAAATTGAGGGGTGTCAATTATACCCCCCAAATGAAATATTTAGGGGGTACCACATTAATGCTACTTTATAGCTCTTGTAATACCAAACAAATGTTGCATTATACACAAGTCACTATTCCAAGTGATTTACGAGCTATTTACAAATTAAAAATTTTACCCTCATTTTCAAGGGCCGATTTCACCCCCTAAATATTAAAACGGGCACGTATAAAAAAATAGGTGTCCTTAATTTTTACCCAAAGAACATTTTTACCAAGTTTCATTAAAATCCGAGTCTGACACCTCGGGATCTTTCCTTGTTAGATACACTTTACATTATTTACTTGTTAGACAAAACCAGACACTTTATAAAAAAAATTGAATAGGTATTTCAAAAACTCTTGTTTTGATCCGTATCTAAAACAATCAGTCTGGAGTCCTTACCGAAACAAAAAAAATATTTAAAACAGTATATTCTTACAAAAAATATTGCGAACAAAAAAATCTACAGACAAGTGACACGCACATCCGTCATATAGAAATCAACAATTCTTTATATACGATTTGAATGTAGAACAATCAGAAACTGCCTTTATATCGAACACGATTGTTTCATCGAAATATGGAAGTAAAAAATGGGAAATAAAAAATTAATATACTTACAATTTTTTTAATTTATGCATCCTTTAAAAAAAAGTAAATTTTTAATATATACGAAACGGTTTACGCAATTATAATAAAAATAAAATATAGTAGGTAGGTACATTTAAAATATTTGGAAAATTTTATCATCCATTTTAGTGGTAGCTGGAATAGTTTGCCAACAAGATCGCTAAAACATTAAATTATTACGAGAATTCTAAAGAAATGCAGAAAACCGACATACAATATACAATATCTAAAATATCCATGCCAATTTAAAATCAATAAGTTATTTTGCAAGTATCTTATATTACATTGCAAATTTACAAAGATATACTTACGTACCTATATACATGTAGATATATTATCCGTAGCTCTACTTATTCATTGTTTAAAGAAGACCATATTTCCAATTTGCTTTTAGCAGTGCATGTTATAGTTTTATTTGCTATTAATACAATCGATGATGATTTTATTTGCGACTAGGATAATTGAATATACAAGCAATATGTTACAATGTTGGTTGGAAAAAATTGTTATAGATAATAGTATTTTCAGTTAAAATATTTACTGAAACGTCATGTTTTATGTCTAGCGAAGATTTCAGTTTGAATATTATGTTTTGTAAAAAAAAAACAATTGCATTTTTTTACTTTTAATAGACATTTTTTTATAATATTAATATGATTATAATCTACAAAATAGATACGTGATATGTTCATAAAAAGTATTTATTTCAAGGTATAAAAATATCGCATTCATATCTTATTGTATATAGGAATACGGTTTCCCAGAAAACCGGAAACCGTTACTAATAAACTCCAAACTTTTTTTTACATACCAAAAGCTCCTTCGTGGACGTAGCCCTTACTTATTATTTTTTTGCACCCTTTAACTAAAAAAAGTTTTTAAAAATATGTATTTTAAAATAAAAAATGTGTAGTGAAAAAATACTAAAAATCTCTACATTCCTTTCTTGACTAGACAAGAACCCTTATATAATAATTATTATATTTAAGATTAATTTTTGCCTTGGAAGGAAATCTAATATTTTTGAAAACGTTTTTTCAACCGAATACGGATATTTTTTATGTCGTTTTAAAAAAAAAATTAATTATATTTGAAACGATGCAATTTAGAGAAAAATGATAATAATTCATGTTTGTAATTTTGTTTCAAAGTTAAATTATTATACAGTAGAAACCGGTTATAACGACATCTAAGGGACCGGTCATATTGGTCGTAAAAAGCGGATAGTCGTAATAATCGGTAAAAATGCAATTATATGGGATTCAGTTGGACTTTTATTTTGAGTCGTTAAAACCGTACGTATAAACCGATGTCGTTATAACCGGTTTCTATATTATTACCTTTGATAGATAGGTTCAGTAACAATACCTACGGGAAATCAGAAATGAGAAATGACAATATAGTGTACTGACAACATTTTATTAAATGCTAGGAATAATAACAAATCGATCAAATTTACATTTAACTACATTTGATTCATACACTCAGGATATGTGTTTTTTTATCGAAAATGTATCATATTCTTAAATGGGAATCAGTGGGGTATAAAAGAAATTAATAATGTTCCGAGACAGTTCTTTAAAATAAATACAAGTAAGATGTGTAATGAGTAGGTATACTTACTTATTCTCATAATAAAATATTCTCTTCTTTAAACTTCCTAAATATGCCATTGACATAATACCAATATACTCAAAATTTCCACTTTCTCTTTTATGTATTTCACTCAACAACCCCAATTGACGAGAGTAAAAAGTCATTGAAACATGAATGCAATCGAAATTTCTGCGAATTTTCAAATCGATATCACACATTTACTAAAGTGTTTTGAAAAATATCGCAATAATTTTTACCACAAGTGTACCTACTTGGAATACATTTTCTTTCTCTGAAAGAAAATGTAACATTATTCATAACACGCACGTATATATTTGGAACAGTTTTTAAATTAAAAATTAAATAAAAGAAAAAAAGTTAATTAAATTTAGTTAAAGTTTTTATTTTAATTATGTACATTTTCAAAAAAAATTGTTTGAAACAATTTTTATTTCTATTAAATGCATAATACATCTATATAGGTAGGTAGGTACTTATACTCTATAAAAAATATTAAAATGAAATTTGTCGGAATTTGATGCAATATATATGTATTCAGGCCCTGAGAGGCCCGGGTCAAACAACATTTCGGGTCCCCATACCCCTCCGTTTTGCGAGCGTAAGAAAATTTACAAATTACGTATTATTCTTAAATAATCTTCTTACTACGTTCTAATATTATTTTAGTATTAAAAATATTAATAGTATTAAATAAATATGTAACATATAAATAATTTCTGGGGTCCTGTATATACACCATAGATAAATAAATATACATTGATGACAAAGTGAATTGAAATGTACCTATATAAAATTGTTAGATTTTATTCTTTATATATGTATAAAGTATTCCACATCATACATAATTTCAATGTTATCGGTTCAACGCCAAAATTTTGCACTGTTTTTTCCTTATTTTTTATTTGTAGTGTATGTTCATCTTACTAAAACGGTTTGAACCATCTAAGGCTTCACTCCAAAGTTCTGTATATACAAATATTAATATTACCGTCTAGAATGTTTCTTTTGAAAATACAAAATCGTTATCGTTTTTAATTATAGCACACGTAGGAGGCCAAATTAATACACCTTGACATTTGCTTGCACGGTTGCGTCTATAATAAATTTATAAAGCACAATACCCCCACCACTGAACACACCTACACAATATCACGTGTGCGTGTGTGAAGGAAGGGCGAGCTGTAAATCATAGTAAAAAGCTGTTGCATTTCCAAAATAAATGACCTTTCTTGATAACGACCCTCAGACGCAATATTAACCGAAACAATGCTATACATTTATAATGCGATTTAATTTTATTATCGTTGTATTTTATTTTATCAATATTATTAAATTATTTCAATTTCTCTTTTGGGAAATGTTATCGTAAAAATATTTAATTACTTCTTTAAGTATCATAATAGCACGTCTGGTACGTTGCAAATAAAGTTAAAACGCTGAATTTTTGATTGGAGCATGCCACTTTTGGGGGTCATAGATGTGGTAGAACACTATTATAGTTATAAGATGCCCCTCGCCGGTAAACTGGTTTAAATGTACTAATTTGTATTAATATAAAAATATTAAATAAAAAATTAGATTTTCCTACGCAATTTCCAACTTTCTAAATATTATGTCTAATAAAATACATAAAGTACCCAAACCCATATTCATTTATTTACATTTATCTCGGTATGTAACGTCGAATCACTTAATTAAATATCTTAATTCACGAGATAGGTAATATTGTCTTTGTCTTATTCACGAATTCGGTAGTAGATATACAGTAGAACCTCATATTGTCACATGGTGGTTCTCCTCACGCGCATAGAGTGCATACAAATAATATGTATGTGAATTTACAAGCGCAGAATACATATTAAAATAAGACACGAGTGCTTTAACAGCAGTTTTTTTAATTACGTGGTTATTACGTAGATTACAAACTGTCACTTCAGTTTCAAGAGTAGAACTCGCAAGGGTGGGCGCGGTGAAAATTACTATATATAGGATTGGTCGACAAAAAATCAGGAGAATGGTGGTTAACAATTAGACAATAACAATGTCCGGATAGTAATGAATGATGCCGGCAATAATGAGATGATACTGTAAATCATAATCGATATTAAAAAAATAATAAGTTGTATTAATGATTCAATGCGAGAGGTTAAACTTCCATTTCTTTGCTTGATCCATAATTTCTTCGAAATGTTAATACAAGTGCAGGGGCTTGTATTAAGTATCTAACTGCATTGCTGATTTTGTAAAAAAATAGAGTGCATAGTACAATTACTAATTACTTATTAAATTATAACTAAATAAATATTAACGACAATTATACAAAAATTAAATTAAAATAAAGTTCATACAATACGCTAGGAAACCATCTGTCAAAAACGACACGTCGCCACCTAGTGTGCGCCGTTAGCAACTTTGGGTATATTACTTTTCAAAAAGGACAGCCGAAAGTAATGTTCCCAAGTTCCGATTTCGTTTTTTTTTCTTATCTATAAACCTATGTATGAAGAAGTACTTGACCAAGTTTTAATTAATTTTAATAATTATTTTAGCTGTAATTAATTATAATTTGAAAATCGAAAACCTTTTTTTTTCTACTTAATGGTTTGATATAATTGGATGATATTTTCAGTAAAACTTAAGGGTAATATAAGGTCTTGAAAAATATTAATTTTTTATTTTTACTAAATTTTTTCATAGCAAATTTTTATTTTTTATTTTCAAATGTCCGATATCACCCAATGAGTAAATTACGGGGTTAAAACACAAAGTTATGTGTGTTATATTAAAATCTGTATTGAAGAGTATCAATCTTTGCGGATTATAATGATTCGACCCGCGAAATTTGTCTATTTTCGATCAACTTTATTACGATTTTTTCTTTTGAGTGGTGTATCTTTGAAACCATATATTTGATTATAATGAAATTTATATGGTATCAGCTCGATAGTATACTCTTTCAAATAAAGAAAAATCAACCGAATAGGTGCATATTTGTCGATGTTATACCCGAAAATACATTAAAAAAAATATATAAAAAAATAAAAAACTCTCTCCTTTTTTGAAGTCCATGGTCAGATTCTGATAAAACATATATGAGACCACCTCGGGAGTATACTCTTTCAACCGAATAGGCGCATATTTGTCGAAGTTATGCTCGAACATACATAACAAAATATATTGATTGAATTGATAACCTCCTCTTTTTTAGAAGTCGGTTTAAAATAAGAAAATTTCGGGGTCAAATTCTAATAATATACAAAGGTTGATACTTATCAATACAAATTTTAATATAACATACATAATATAACGGCAATTATCCATTTTTTCCTTTCAATTATATGACAGATTGGTTTGACAGAAACCCAAAATTATTTATTTTTGCCACTTGGCGGCGCCAGGATCGATGGTTTCCTAGCGTATAATTATGAATTACACTTTACACCAAAACGAAATTAAAATTAATTGAAAAGTTAAATAATATGTGACAGTTTTGAATGCCGGACATTTTTTAAAACTTATTGTTAGAGAGCTCAAATAAATGTCATTTATTCATATTAACTCTATTACAATACTTTTACAATCAATGTATCATTACATTCAAATTCTAAATATTTATTATAGCTGTCTAACAATGTGTGAAATGTAATGTGCAATAAAAAATAAATAAAAATAAAAATCACTGATGCCGGCTCTGTTAAACGCAACAAAAAAATTTCATCATCAAAAGCATGACAGAAAAACTATAAAAATGGCCTTTGTTTCAATCCACTAAGATTATCAATTTTCAAAAAAAAGCCTGGCATTTCGATGATGAGATTTTCTTTGTATCTATTTTAGACTATTGTCCAAGATTCTTTGAAAATAATTAATTTAAATGATAGTTAGAAATGAAAACACATCACTTACCTTAGGTTACATAAAACAAAATTAATCACGATTAGTTAATTAGTTGTTTTCATTTTTCACTAAATATGATGTTTTTTTATCTTATAAACTGTATCCATAACCGTGATTGTTTTTTAGAATTGACGTAATAATGGTTTTAAAACAACTGAACTAAACGTGATTAATTTTGCTTTGTGCAACCCAAGGTTTTTTTATCTTTTAAATATTACTTGCTGATATACAAATGAGCAAACTTCCAATTAACTGATTTATAAAAAGTGTTAGAGCTTAAAACAAATTACATTTGGTGAATATATTTGTCTTGGAAATCGGTTTAATTTAAGTTTGTATTATTTTTCAACTTCAAGCACGATAATTAAAAGTTGTTTTTTAAAGAAAATTCTTCAATTGGATTGTACATTCGGTAAAATACAATTATTAAATATATATTTTCTTCTTTTTTGTTTCTCTGTTTTTGTTTGTGTCATTCGTATTCAAAAGACAAAACAACTAATTTGATATTTTTATCTATTTTATATTAATTAAGTAATAAAATGATTTTGATTACTTTACAAAAATTATATTTTGAAAATATGAATCATACAACTTCTTATATTTTTAATAAATTGATTTCACATATCAAAATTCAATTACTAAAATCATTCTGAAACCGTTAAATAAAAAAAAACACTTTTTCATTTGGAATATATATGACTGCACAAAAGGTACTAATCGAGGATCTATGTCTTAATTTTTTGTTTCCAAAAACAAACATTAAAGCCGTTATATTGAAACATGTCTTTAAAACGACCTGTTCAAACACGTTTATTCTCTAGAGCAGCTACCTACGCTATTCTGGTAGCTAATTAATTCAATTCAGGGCGATTTTGGCATAAATTGTAACCTAATTTACATATATTTAGAGATTTCAGTTATTGGGAATGGATGTGGGCCGATAATATAAAGTTTATTGCAAAGAAGTGTGCAATTACATTATCCTTATTAAATACTCTTATAGAATTCCGAGTTCAACTCTCTGTTCTATTCTTAAAAAACTTTAAAAAATCGAGAAAAATGCTTTAAGTATACATAATCTACATAACTTATGTAATTTTTTCTTTTATATATTAAGTATAATAAAATTATGATTCTTTATTTAAATATGTATATAGGAAAACTATTTATTTTTCAATTTATTTTCCGCCTATTGTACTATCCCGTTTATAAAACGCTTTTTTTGATCCGATGTATGTATTATGTATATTAACAATCTGCATGTTAAAGAGTTTATAGCAACTATGTCTGACATGTAGTCTGTGGGCCACGTGCAGCCTACTTGAAGCTTGTCTGTGGCCCTTCCGAAATTTTGAATAATTTCATAAATATTACTATTAATTTTTAGTTTGTGTGACTCTTATAAGATCTGTAATATTTTCTACAGCCCAATAAAAAATTACGATTGGAAATAGTTTAAAGCAAAGAAATTAATTAATTTTTAATAAACATTTTGACTATTTATTTATATGTATAAAATATAACAAACATAATTCATTATTGGATAAAGCGAATTTTCCTTATTAAAATTGTTTTTACTAATAAATAAAATCAATACGATAAGTTTGGAATTTTTCAATTCCGGCAAAGGTTCTTGGCACAGGTCTTGAACATTTAACATGTAACATTTTTACATTAAATATACTGGATTACATATACTGCCAGTACTGGATATTAATATGTATACACTTAATTGTCTAACAGCGTGATTTAATGATAAATGATCTTTTTTCTAAAACGGTGGATACATAATTAACGCGGTTCGGCACACTATGTTTTTCTTATGTAAATGCTTTACATTGTTTTTAATTTTATGACTCATTATTTTATATCGTTTGTGTAGTAGTAAATAATCATTTACAATTTTTAACAAGTGTTCATGTACTTGATACACATATATTATAAACCTATGTATTGTATTATTTTATGCGTAATGTTTTTTTAAAGAAACTTTCAATTGAATGTAGGTACTTGTGCACATCTCTGTATCATATACATTTTCTAAAAATATTTTTTCAAAAGAAGGGTGGGGATTATCTTAAAATAAAAGTACCTTAATTATAAGTCTTCTGTTGTAATACAAAAATGTGGAATTATTGCGTTACATTAAACAAAACTTTAAAACATATTTTTTAGGTTGAAGATAAATCTGACATTTAATTAGAGCTCAAGATGTTACAGAACAAAAATACACGAAATATTAGGCAACATTATAAAGATTTTTTTTCCTATAAACCATTTTACGCACTAAGAACAAAAAAAAATCAAATTACTATAATCCCATTCTTCTACCAATGTTGTAATTCTACCTTACCTAAAATCCTTTATAAAGCTCACTTTGTTCGTTTATACTTTCTATGATAAGCGCATCAGCAACCTAACTCTTCATCTTGTATCCTTGTGATACCTAATACCAACTATCGATTAATAAAACACAAAACAAAATACAACCATACTACTGAGCTGTCGGAAGAGGAATTTCCCAGCTGACATGAAATACAAAAAAACAGAACAACATCAAATAATATATAGGAATTTTGTAATTATGTAATATATATATATATTTAACTTTCTGAACTTTGACTTTAAAAAACGCTACCTATTTTTTTAGTACAGTCAGAGCATCTTAACTGAAACGGCAGAATTTGAAATTTATGTTCTGGATTTTTAGATTTAAATATATGAGAATGATTGTTTTAAACTAACTCTTGAAATAATGTGCCAGAAACTAAAGTTTGTCTTTGATAAATGGAACTAACTCAAAATGTTTGTCAGTTAGTATTTTAAAACTTATGTAATAAAAAGCTATTTAATACTGTTTGTAAGTAGCTATATTTTAAATTTTCACGCGTTGATGTAATAATTAATTGGTAAAATATTGGTTTCTAAAATATCCATAACGTAAAATTATGTGCCCATATTTTTGTATATGGTAATATGAATAACACTAGAACCTTATTTTCTTTCTAATCTATAATTAATTATCTTTACAGTTATCTTTAGTACAAAATACGATGCAAAACTATATATTAAATTATATATCGATATATATTGATTGACTGAATAAGATTACTTGAAAGGCATGGAAATTGCACCGAAGTAATCAAGGCTGGAAATGTTCACGAGGCTCAAGAATAATGAGGAAATCACTTTGAATCAAACCTAGGCTCTGAAAATTTATTTTATAAATAAATAATGTATCTACAACTTCTCTATGAACTTTTAAAATAGTAAATATTCTATTGAGCACAACATAAAAACTTTTACTCAAAATAAGGAAAGAATGTACATAGTGTATCGAAGTAAGTTATTTAAATTCCTAGATCGTTATCTTTTAAGTTTAATTTCGTCGTTACATTCAGTGATGACCGTCTGGTTGATCTTTTTCAGTTATTTTATTTTTTTTATAAAAATATACCGTGTAAACCTATTTCATAAACTATAAACAGTTGTATTCTAATTTTATTTGGAAGATTTATATGTGTAGTTTATGAAAATGGAAATAAATCAAGAATTTAGTTAAAAAAAATATTTATTAAAGCACCGTCTATTCTCTTTAACGGAAAAACACTTCCGGTATATTTATGAGTACGCGTACATAGACCAGAAAGTTTTCTTTTCAAATAATACATGTATTTTCTTTCTACAACCACTGAAAGTTAAAAAATATTTTCTTATTAAAGTGATTTTTTATCAGAAAGTTAAAAAAAGTATTTTTGTTTTTTATGAGACGTGAAACGCGACTTTATCTAATAAATATGTAAAAATTAAATTTAATAAAATCTTCAACATTTTTCAACATTTACATAGGGATGGTGACGTTGAATAAATATTGCATTTTCGTAATAAATTTTATTATTTTCTTATTTAATTTAGAAGAGAAAATAAAACTGATTTCAAAAGTTCTACTGCTTAAATTATAACTTTTTATATGCATTTTATTTGAGATTGTGCAGAATATATCTTACTGATTTTTTCATCCATTCTTCTAATTATAATTGATATACCTACACTGAAAAAATGTAATGTTAATTTTTAACATAAAAAACATGTTGACGGGAGGACAAAATTTCATTCTGTAAAAATTAATCGGTAACGTATTAATATTTCATACCAATAGTATCAAAAATTACTATACCGTATGTGAAAAAGTGAGATTTATTATTATAAAACTTAAATAATTATTTTAACAAGTTATTAATAGTCAGATGAAAAAATTTCATTAACATTTTTATTTACTTACGATGCGTAGGAATGGGGAAAAAATTGCATAGATTGATGAAAACATTTTTGTTTCTAGAAATTTTTAACACCCGACATGGTAAAATTTAAAAGAACGTTTACTACAATTCAATATACTGTATAGCAATTTCTATGACGGCGATAGGCCAGATATGAAAAGTAATATAGAAACATAGTAAAATTATAGAGAATGTACGTGAAACTTTCACATGTAAGAAATTAAATTAAAGAATAGCGTATATTACTTTTTCGGAGTAAATAAATTTTAATAGGAACTATGTTAAAATTTACCAGTATGTCATTGTAATTTTTCATTTACTTTATTTTAAATTTTACCGACTTTTCTGTTAATTTTTTTCAGAAGTTGATTCTGTCCTCAGATTTACAGCATTTTCTTTTGATTTTTAAAAGTTTATTCTCTCCGTGTACTTATTTCGTAGATATTAAAATGCCTAAACTTAATATTTTTAATGGATATAACTGATATAACCAAACTTTAATAATAGGTACTTAACGTTTGTTTAGATTTCATCAAAAACCTTTCTCAAATATATTTGAGAATATATTTAAAATATTTACTAAATGTTTAATTAATAATATTTTAATATCATCTTCTAATTTTAGTAAATATTTGAACTCCTCACTTACGATAATACATTCTGTTTTGTTTTAATTATATTTAGAGATTAGCCCAATTTAATTCAAAAGTGATAACACTAACTGCGAATGTATTTCAGAATTTAATTTAGACGCGAACCATTTGAATGCTATCATTCTGAAACCACAGTAAGTTTGAATAGAACTTTTGTGTAGACTGTATATAGTATGAGACTTTGAGGTAAACCTGTAACTACAGGACTGAATTCAACTACAAGCCAAACGTAACTACAACTACGGAGAGCTATTTACCAGAACAGGTAAATGTATCAACATATTATCGATTAATCAGTTTTCCTTTTGGTATTTACATATACTACTTTGTCGATAATTAAATCTTTAACATACATACGGACTACCAACTATCGAGGAAAAAAACACATCAATTTGCAATAAAAAATATATTAGGGTACCTATGTATAGGTACTTATTACAATAATAAAATGGTATTTATAAATACTTAATTTTCTACATTAATTGGTTGCAAATAATAATATGAGAATGGTACGAATATACATACATGGTATATATTTTAATTTTAATAAGGAATTATATTACAAATATGTCCAATAAATAAAAAGTAATTTAATTTTCAATGTTATCATAGACTAAGCAGTTTTAAATATTTTTTAATACTTAAAATCATTTTTTTCCATTTTTCACCACTCAGTACATAGGTTGAATATCTCCTACCATAAAAAGTTGTTAGTCATTGGGCTATGACACGAAATTAAACATGATTTTTAGGAAGTTTCAAGTAAAAATGTATATCAATTTTTAACAGAACAACGATAAAAAAAATTGTCTCGTTAATTTAACTTGTACTGTACGTATGTACCGTATACCTATGTATTCGGTATTTTGGTTTTCAAACTATTACCGAACTAATTATATAGAAAGGTCGCATGTATCATTGGATTAGGTTATGGATTTCATAGATGAAGGGTATATATAGAGTTAGTTATTACTAGAATATTATTATTAAAGATCAATGTATACTTGATTTGCTTGTAAAAACAGCCCGCACGGAAATATTTATACGTGGAATATACGTCAAATCATACGTCAAAGTATAAGCCGATTATATATTTTCGTATACGGAAATGTATGGATTTTGCCGCTGTACGTATCCGTTATATATACTTTAAATATACGTAAAATATATTTGTACGTATAATATTTATATACATATTTGATACTTACGTATATAAAAAGTATACGTATAAATATATTTTACGTATATTTATAATATATCTGATGGCTATACGTACAGCATATACGTACAATCCATACATTTGGCGTATACGCAAATGTATGGATTTTGCCGCTGTACGTATATCTATCATATATATATTTTAAATATACGTAAAATATATTTATACGTATAGTTTTTATATACATATTTACGTATATAAAAATTATACTTTTAAATATATTAATCATATATTTAACGTACATTCGACATATAACCTTTTAGTCAGGCCCTGATAGAGGGAGGCTAGGAAAGCCATATGGCCCGGGCCCCGTGGCAGCTCTCTCAGGACCTGCGTATAATATCGAATATATTAAATTTTGATTTTTATACGTGATATTATCGTAGGATACGAAAATATAGTTAGAAATAATTACCAGAGTTGAGATCATTAAATATTTATTGAGATGATGAATATTTTTTACTAAAAACAAAATGTGTTGAAAATAAGAAATAATTTATGAAGAATCTTGTTCATTTTCTGAATTGCTGCTCTTTTTGTATTATTGTCTTTTTGTGGGCCCTAAAAAAAAGTAATTGATAAATTCGACTATCAAAAGAACTTTGTTGTTTTAAGTTTTAAGTAAACAGATATTTTTACTTACTTCAATTTCAGTTTTTACTCGATTGCAATTTCTCAGTGCAATTGAATAGAAATTTACAGTTTTTAAAGCCCAAAATTTCACAATTGTATTATAGCGTTTATCTATCACACTCTTTCGCATTACGTTATATTGTCCTCGCCCAACTCAAAATATTTTATGTACACGGAGAAAACGAAACACCAATGAGTATTGTTTTGGAACATTAATCTAGTCAATGTAGTGTTTTTTTATCATAAAAAACCAAGCATTACGTTTGTGACAGCAATGAGACTGTCAGACACACTATAGGGAAATGTTTTGAGCATCACAGCAAAAGCAGGTAATTGTTTCTGCGTATGATCTACTCACGGATATAACTAAATTAAATTAAACAGTTATTTAGAGTTGAACCACTGAACCGATCTTGATGAAATTTGGCAGGAAGATAGCTTACATCCTGAGAAAGGGCATAGGTTACTTCGAATCTAAAAAATTCATCCCCTAAGAAATTGCAAGGGGGTGGAAATATTTGTATGAGAAATATTTCACCCCCTATCACATATTAAGGGTTGTAATTATTTTCATTCGATCCGGCGGGAAAAATACTACGGGAGTGAGGAGTTTTAGGGGGGAAAACAACCTTCTATCTCCCATAGGAACCGAGATATTTACGATTTTGTAAAATGAATGAAAACCAAAACAAAAAAAAATATAAATATATTTCACCCCTTTTCACATATGAGGTTGTTGTTTCTCCCCTATAAACCCTTCCCCGTGGTATTTTCCCGCCAGATCGAATAAAACTCATTACACAACCTTTTATATGTGCAAGGGGGTGAAATATATATATTTTTTTGTTTTGGTTTTCATTCATTTTACAAAATCGTAAATATCTCGGTTCCTATGGGAGATAGGGGGTTGTTTTTCCCCCTAAAACCCCTCACTCCCATAGTATTTTTCCCGCCGGATCGAATGAAAATAATTACAACCCTTAATATGTGACAGGGGGTGAAATATTTCTCATACAAATATTTCCACCCCCTTGCAATTTCTTAGGGGATGAATTTTTTAGATTCGAAGTAGCCTACGCCCTTTATCAGGATGTAAGCTATCTTCCTGCCAAATTTCATCAAGATCGGTTCAGTGGTTCAACTCTAAATAACTGTTTAATTTAATTTGATTATATCCGTGAGTAGATCATACGCAGAAACAATTACCTGCGTTTGCTGTGATGCTCAAAACATTTCCCTATAGTGTGTCTGACAGTCTCATTGCTGTCACAACTGTAATGCTTGGTTTTTTTACGATAAAAAAACACTACATTGACTAGATTAATGCTCCAAAACACAACTCATTGGTGTTTCGTTTTCTCCGTGTAGCTGCACTATTCACATTTATGTCTCTTTTTCGTTGATTTAAATGTATCCCAATTCTGAATTTGATTATAAAAACACACCAAATATCTTTATTTTCACTTAATTAACTTTATTTCTTACAAATACTAACAATTTACGCCTTAATTCAGCATACATAATCAAAGCGTTAGTACGTCAGCTGACGTCTTCCTACACATAAGTTCTTATTCTTTTTCTTTTATATGTACTTTTTTGGCGGTATATTTAAAACTTTATTTCAGTATATTTTTCGACGGACGGAATAAAAATAAGTAGATATACAGGGTGGGCCAAGTAAAACGAAACGGGCGCGGTTTTGGTCATTTAAAATAAGATTTTGAAAAAAAGCTCGAACACGTCGATTTTGCTTTCAAGGGGGACATCTTTTTGTATAAAATTTTTGCAAGAATCTTTTCAACCCTCAGCGCTATGAGCGCAACCCTTAAAATTTTAAATAGCATGATAGGGTAAGTGATACCTCATTTGAAAGGTTTTTTCATTCTGAATACGGTGCTTTTTGATTTTTTCAAATCTGTTTAGTTTTAGTCAAGTTATTGACATTTTGAATTCCATAAATGTAGTGATTTTCTGATCAAAAGAACAAATATTTACAACTAAAATTTAAAACAAAATAGGTTTATTTTATTATCAAATAGTTCAAAAACATCCAGTTTGGACATTTATTGAATGAATTAATATTTTGGATATAGATAAATTTTTTTTAATAATTTTTTTTTTTTTTAATTAATTCAATAAATGTCCAAATTGGATGTTTTTGAATTATTTGATAAGAAAATAAACCTACTTTGTTTTGAATTTTAGTTGTAAATTTTTGTTTTTTGATTAGAAAATCATTGCATTTATGGAATTCAAAATGTCAATAACTTAACTAAAACTAAACAGATTTGAAAAAATCAAACAGCACCGTATTCAGAATGAAAAAACCTTTCAAATGAGGTATCACTTGCCCTATAATGCTATTTAAAATTTTAAGGGTTGCGCTCGTAGCGCTTAGGGTTGAAAAGATTTTTGCAAAAATTTCATAGCAAAAGATGTCCCCCTTGAAAGCAAAATCGACGTGTCGAGCTTTTTCTCAAAATCTTATTTTAAATGACCAAAACCGCGCCCGTTTCGTTTTACTTGGCCCACCCTGTACGAACATAAAAATGTTTATTAAATATACGAGGAATATTGTTACAGAAAGTATAAAAAAAATATACTTGAAAAGTATATAGGTATGATATTTGATGTATACATCAAATATGTGTAGAAAAACAATTAAAAAATATACTCAACAAGTATAAAAAAAGTGCCCTAAAGTATATGCTAAATATACAGAAAACATATTTTTTTCGCACATAAAAATATAATTTCCAAGCGTATATACAAATTTCATATTGAGATATATTCAAAGTATATTTTAAATATATTTGTTAAATATATTTAAAATGTATACTTGGAAAATATTTCAATTATATGTGCCAAATATAAATGAGATATACGCTCCGTACATTCTACGTATACGCCGTATACTTTATTTATAATTGTCGTATACGAGAATTATGTAAAATTTATTTTTTATACTTGCCGTATACAAAATTTATAAAAAAATATACGCCGTATATTTTAAAAATATATTTCAAGTATAAAAATTTCCGTGCGGGAGATTTTAAGTCTTAAATGATTTTCCTCTGAAATGATTAAATGTGGTCTACAACCGAAAGTTAAAAAACATAAAAGATTATTTGCGGATTTGTTTTTCTCATGTCCGGTATTATAAACAACCTAGCAAATTTACAAGCTTGCAAGCACTCTCAAATGGGGTATCAAACATATATGACAGTTCTCTTGAAGTTTTTCACAGATAGTTTCATACATAGGAAGTAAAAAAAAAGATATGTAAAGTATATTTACTATAGTGTATTTACTAACCTTGCGTAAAAAATGGTAAAAACCAACTTACTGCGCCTGCAACTATCTGTTAAAAACTCAAAGAGAACTGTCATATAAGTTTGATAACTCATTTGAGAGTGCTTGCTAGCTTGCAAATTTGCTAGGTCCTTTATAATACCGGACATCACAAAAATATTAAAATGTAACGATGTTAAATAAGAGGACTGCATACAAGATGAGACAAAACGAGGGTCAAGTAAGTTTTCAAGTGAGAGTTTCATTTCGTAAAATTGGAGTCATCTCGTCTCGATCTCATCTTGAAAATAATCAAGTATTTTTTTTACTAATATCTACCTCTATAAAAAGATGTTACATTTTTCTAAATGTTACAGACAAATTCGAAAACTACTTAACCGATATTTATGCGGTTTTCACCAATAGTTAGATCATTTTTCAGTGCATGTTCTTAGTTATTAATACTTTATAAAACCTAAGATAGAAGAATAAAAGATTAATTTTTTTTATCAAGTCGTTTTTAAAAACCTAGAACTCTCAACGCAACTAAAAAAAATTAATTTAATATTTTTTCGGTCTTGTTTCGTTAACATTTTTATATCATTTCGTCCGAATTTAAGATACACTCGTCTCGGTCTTAATCTCAAAAACGTGTAAATAATTTTAATTTTAATGTTTTATTTTTACGAATAATAATAAAAAATACGAAACAAACAAACATCACTGACGAGAAATAAAACAATTAACATTAATTATTATTAGTAAGTTGTTGTATTTATGTACGTTTTAACAATCGTCGTCGTTTCAAAGCAAAAGTTAATGTTCGGGGAAGCTTTTCACTGTAATAAAAATTGATCTTTTTCGTACGTACAAATCTCAGATCCGGTTTAGAAGTACGTTGCGTGAATGGAAATAAGGATTATGATTTTGGAGAAGTAAGGGGGTAATAAAATGAACAAATTTTTATTTGTAGAAGACATTATTATTATTCCATAAATATCGCTTCTACAATTAGATAAATGATATAGGGGGAAGAAGTGATGGTAACAAAAAAATGTATCTATAAATTCTTTAAAATATATCTCTAAATAAAACCCTGTTGTTTACAAATAAAAGTTACAAAACAACATAATATAAAAATACGTGTCAACTTGAAAGTTCTTTTCTACAGAAGAAATTTTTTGATATAAAATATTATTCTTCATTTTTAATATACCGATATGAAAAGAGAAAAGTTGTCCGGTCTATTGAATAAAATATTTGTTTTTATATTAAATCTGCAAGTACGTACAAAATCTAAAATGTGTTTATGACTTTAGAAAATTGTATTTTCAGATAAAGATATAGCATGTATTAATGGATTCTTTCCTACAATATTCGTGTTATTAATGCAAGATAATAATTAATTACTTTCAACACTTATTACTTTGGTCATTTTCTCGTTCAACGTTTCGTTGAACATTCCATCAAGTTTTTCGAAAAATGCTTGTAACTTCAAAAAATATTTTTATCTAACGAAATGTTAGATCTAGGTGATCTAAACTGACGCTCAGAATCATTGAAGTCTTATAAGTAGCAATATTGCTTCACACGAGTCTTGCTTACATTTTGAGAAAAAAGGTTTAAATTGGTATAGAGTTATAGACGATACCAGCATTATATTCTTTGTCAGTTTTTGCAACAAAAAAATTAAATAACTTTTCATCGTATACAAACTATGGTGGTTTTCTTTTGAAAAAATAAAGCCAGCCTCATATGAACCTCTAACTTGAAATAATGTTAAATGTATGTTTATTGCTTAGCAACTAGCGTCATAATACATATAAAATGAATATCTTCAAGTTAATGTATTTATTAAACGTAAGTTAAAAAAACATTACGCTCGCTTTTACTAGCATCTATTTTCGCAAAAGCAAATTATCTTAAAAAATATAGTTAGGATAACTACTCTAATATTTACCATGGAAACTTCGTTAACTTCATAACCTGATGTTATCTCGAAGAATTCCCTAACTATTTTACCTTGTTTGTGTTTATACACCATTCTACCCCATTCTGTTCTGCTTGCTCCACTTTGCTTCGTAATGACGAGAACTAACCTCCGTATTACGTTTACGAGGTATGAAAAAAATCGTTCTATTATTGGATCTATATTTACCAAGAAAAAGTAAGAGCAATATTACGAAACAATTTTCGGATCAAAATCTAAAAGAGGTTAAATATCTAAATGTAGGGAAGGAAACAAAATATAGTAATAGCATATTATTATCTAAAGTTACTTGGAAATATATCGTCACAGATTAATTTTTAATTTATATAAATAGGATTTCCATACAACGTTTGAAAAAGACACATTTACAAGAAAACGTTTTTGTTTTGATTAATGCATAATTGTGTTCACAATTTTTCCTAACCATTATACATGTAAGTAGTTAATACTTTTTTACAAAAATTAATAAAGAAAGGATCAAAATATATAATAAGAGGGAAATATTCAAGGCTTTATAACTATGACCAAAATGATCGAACGTAGATAGAAAAAACATACATCTTCCTTTTTACATGTTGAAATTTAATTAATTTTCCATAGTTAGCTGATTATGAAGTAAGCAAAAAATGCAATTTAATTTAAAGTTTGCCAAAGTGTATTAGGTTAATTTTTTTAGACAAAATCTGTTGATAATTGTTACCGTTTAACTGTACATTGAATTTTCACTTTGTTTTTCTTCAATAATAAGTTTACATATGCATTAAATTGAAGTACACCATAAGAAGGTCAAAATTATTTTGACCCTTTAATAGATGTGTTCAAAAATAACAATTTATTATATTTTTATCCGATTAATTTATTCGCTGGGTGCAAAGTAGATGGCGGGGGAAACGAAATTGATCACAGCGCACAACGTGGCAAAAAATAACACTTTGGGTGGACTAACTGTCATTTTTAATAGACTCGTTTTAAACTGAAAATAGAAAGGTCAACATGGTTAATCCCACTATAGACTATGTGCAAGGGGGTAGAGTTAGAAATAATGTCGATGCGAGTGTTCGTGGTGAGCAATATTGTAAAATTATCGGCGCCAAAATTTGAGGTTATGCTGTCAATGTAAACGAATGAATTATTTCTCTATTATACGTCATAATTAAAGAGAAAAAGATACTCAAAATAAATAATTTTCACCCTTTCATGCTATACTATTTATATTATATGCAAACAGCTAAATTAAATGATATTTGTTTAATAAAAAAATTTCACGGTATTAAACATATTCAACAATGATAAAAAGAGAGTTGAATCCATTCAATCCTTCTCTATTACCCGTTAGCGGCGCTAATACACTTCGTGCACATAGCCAATAGTCATAAATAATCGTCTAAAATGTATATATTACGATATTTTATTGAAACTATTTGTTTGTTAGTACATCAAAGTCCACCCAAGTTGCTACTAAAGTCCACCAGTTAGTTGGCGCTGTCATCGTACACGCTACCAATATTAAGACTCAATTATTATTATTTGCTTTGGAGTTTTTACAAAAATATATCGGTCTTTCTGACAGATCAGTAGAAATTAATTGACCTTGTAAAGTTTAACAAAAATTATAAATCCATAATTTTGCGAAAAAAAAAATTAACCCATATGTCAATATATCTACGGAAAATTTATATAAACACATAATTTTTTTTATAACTTTTTAGAGCTACTGCTTCAAAAGAAGGATTCTTATCTGCAGAGAGACTATTAGAAGATTCCCAGAACCCTTAGGAAGGGCTGAGCACAACAAATTATTGTAGGTCACTGTAGATACTCAGGTACCTTGGATATTGAACAAACATATAGTCAACTTTAACCCTTAATTAAAATATAGTCGTAAAGTACGAAAAGGGTACCCGGTTATCGATATAAGGGTTAATGTAAGTACATATGTACAAACAATTAAACAATAATTACAAACCTTTGAATATTGACTATTTTTTATTTAGAAATATTTCCATCCCTTAACAATATTTTTTTATAATAAGAATACAAATATTATTTTGATATTATTGTAAAAACAATATAAAACTTTTCATTTGTATTCTGAATTTTAATTTTATTAATAAATATTAATTAACCATTCCTCATATGCATAATTAATTTAACTGCTATAGGTATGTTTTTATTTAATATATACCGTTATGTTAATATCCAACGACATTGCAATTTGTATGTATGTAAGCGATCTACAATTCAATTGAACTCTATTCGAATGATCCTGCTTTTCAGCATCTGTCAAAACATTCACCGGTGTACATTTATTTATAGTTGCTTTCCTGTTGCCATAACTCGAGACTGCATAATCAAATCCAGAGATGGATTAGATCAGTATTTCCTAACACTGATTCAACATGAATGCAATGCATTTGAATTTGCAAAACAAAAAGTTTTAAAGTGAAATGCATGACATATGTATCAGGAAACTAATCTCGTATTCTGGTTCTGAGTGCATGCATCTTTCAGGTGCTTGTTTTTGTGTGTTTTTTTACATTTGAAAGCATTACATCGTAGGTCAATATTCTATATTATTATTTTTTAAGCCATTTTTATGAGAACGATCACCATTACAATAAAGACCTTCGCATTGAATTGGACAGATGTTCATGCATTAGATGGACGTTTATTTAAATAGTAATGTTGATTGGCTAAAATATCTCAGTGATAGGATCTATGTGTTAATATAGAGTTACTGAGAAAAAGAGTCTTAACGAACGGACAGACATACAGACGGACAACAAAGCTATTCTATAATGGCTCCGTTTTTTTGCATTTTGAGGTACGGAACCCTCAATACGGTCTCTTCGAACGCACTGATAAGTTTTGATACGCAGAAAAATATATCTACCTGCTTCCAAACTTTCGGACGGTAATGTATATGTAAGATGTAACACAAATATAAAAATAAAAAAGTACATTATGAATTCATAAAGCCGTTTCTGTATTTGAACAAATCTGACCGATCTTTATTGACTTGAAGAAAAAGAGTCACTTGACTGTCGCTTGAATATTTTATTAAATATATGTCGAACTTTTTTCCGGTTCGTGTAAATAATTCATATTGACATCGAATATCCTTCATTGATGTTTGATGAAAAATGTAACACTTCTTATTTCGAACGATGAATTCTGTAAATAAATTGAACTTTATTATGAAGTCCGACTCGTTGAATTGATATAAATGTATTTCTGTATAAGTAAAATCCTTTCGTAATCAATTATTGAGTTTGTATAATGTTTATAACTAAAATAATGTTTCCTTCAAAGTTTATTGATTAATTATAAATATTTATCACAGTATGGCTAACGTCATTATTTATATGTTGTCACCAAACTACTTTGACCTTTAACAATGTTAACAAATCTTAGAACTTACTTTTCATCCACTTCTAACCGTCCGCGTCGTATGGATTTGAAATTTTGTACACGTGCATACATAAGTCTGGCGACAATGCAATATAGTGTATAGGGCTTGCAAACCGGTTAAAACCGAAACCGGTATACCGGTTTTTCGTTAAAATTTACCAAAACCGAAAAACCGGTTTTTTCATGAAAAAACCGATTTTAAAACCGGAAGTCAATTATATCTTCTTTTTTCTACAAACTGAAAAATAATTTTATGTATCTACTGTCATTCATGAAGTGTTTATGTTGTAAAATTATTTAAATTCAAATAAAAAGGGAAAGGGTGACATCTATGAAAGAACGCGCAATGTACAAATAAAAATATTATAGTGGAGTAAATGGAATTGAGTTTCATTCGTGAAGTCTATAATAATAATAAAGGAGATCCAAATTGAATCTATCTATATCTACTATTTATTATAGCTCAAATAGAGACTAATCAATTTCAAATTGAGAATTGTGAATTTCAGATTTGAGATGGAAATAAATAAATCATTTATTTTATTATAATATAATGTATTATAATACAAACTTTTTTCTTGGCCAGGTTATTTTTTGGTCTTTCAATAACAGAAATTTCAGATTTGTATGATCTTTTTTTCGACCATTCAATTAAAAATTCAAATACGTAAATATACCATTCTCCGATTTTTATTTTTGCTCGCCTTGCCGAGTCCTCCCTAATCCTCGACCCCAGGTTAGAGTCTTGTTAGCCCCTCTCCCTCCCGCTCATGTAGGGGCCACTGTTTCAATTATTATTTAACTTATATTATTACGAATATTAATTAGTAAAGATAAGATATATTAACTATTTTTAATTTTATTTAAAACAAGCTCCCAATGATTTACTATTATTAAAATTAACAAAGCATAATCAATGCATCAGTTTTGAATCTTTAAACATGAGTGATATATCAGCTACAATTAGCAACAATAATATTTTCGCGTATTTTTTTAGCTACTGTAATCGAAACTCAGGTCCAGGCATTTTTTTGCCTTCACCACTGAGTATGTGGTACTTCAATGCCTAAATCACTTTTAACACTAGCTTTTAAACTTAACCAATTTAAAAATGATAATTCCCAATTTGGAACTGATTATTCCCAATTTGCAATAGAGTAGTCTCAATTTGAACTTGAAAAAATATAGACCAATAAATCGTTTTTATTTTTAAATATCAATTTATTGTTTTATTTTAATAAATTAAAAAAAAAAAAAGAAAAAAAAACCGGTATACCGGTTTTCATTTTACGAAAAAACCGAAAACCGGTTTTTTAAATTTAGTCGGTTTTTTGCAAGCCCTAATAGTGTATCTAATATCATTCCAAATCTAATACTACCTTTTTATTCACAGCCCCTTTGAGTATCAAATGAGTTTGACGCGCTTTACCTGCATGTTAGTTAGTTAGTTACTTAGTTAGCCAGTCAGTTACTAAAAATGTACAAATAAAAATTATACAAAAAAATTATATAAAGGACCCCGCACATTCCTTATGGGAAATGGCGTTCCGTGAAAATCGATAAATTTTTGGTATGTTGTAGCTTATGTGATGCTGATCAAAAGCTCTCACAGGTACAACTTCGAAAAATGAAAAATTTTTAAAGTTACAAATAACTCACATTTATAATATATCATTACTAGTTTACATAAATACCTTAGTGGAATTTATTTTTATTATTTAATAAAAATAATTGATGATTTGAACAGCATCAAAATCTTTGTTATATTATTTCATTTAAGTTAACAGTGTGATTTGATGGTATGAATCGTGTATCGTACGGTCAAATCACTCGGCAACCACTGCAAACTTAAATGAAACAGAATATAAATCTTAATTTTTCAGGGGGTATATCAATTTTGTTGTTTACATAGTCAAAAAATTAATAATTACATTTTTCATCATTGTAATATCATTAATAACAACTTACCTCTGAAATAGCATTAGTGAAAAACTAGAATAGCCAAAAAAGCATTAAAACAATAAAAACTCAAATAAAACTTTAATTTCATTTTTTTATCTTGAAAAATTTTTATCGCCGGTTCATATTTCGAAGTTGTGCCTGTGAGAGCTTTTGATCAGCACGCAGAGAAAAATTTAATTTGGCATAGGCTGCAAATACAAAATTACAGCTCTCATTGCGTAATTATTGCAATAAAATCTAATTTTCGTCTATCGTATCAAAATTTTAGCTATAAATACTATTTGTTAGTTTAAATAGCTTACATTCGGTAGTCATAGCTGTAATTATGACTATAAGAAATGTTAAAATTTTTAGAAAAACATTCGGTTATTATAGCCGTAATGTTTTTTTTCGATAGCCGCAAATAATTGGCTGTCTGTCCTTTTACATGGTTTCTATAGGTACAATTCGGCTATGATATCCGCTTTGGAGTTATAAAAACTCTAGTATAGTTCTTATAGCCCCAGTTCGGTTGTCATAACCGTAATACGGGTATAATACAAGACTCAGACAAAGCAGAACATACCGATTGCGTCATTCGGTTTTAAGTTTCAGAATAGTTTAGACGCGTATAACAAATGAATAACAATAGTTAAAAAAATATTTAAAAGTGAAAAATTCAGTGTTTTTTCAAATACTGAAAAATAATATAATAAAGAAATGTTTTATTTTATTTCATAATTTTATCGATATTTAATAAAATAAATAATTCTGTGTTCCATTTCTTCCTGTGCCATTTTTCCTGTGCCCTATTTATATTGCCACAACAACCTCAATTCAGGTACCACAACTGTATCCTTTTAAATTTGGAGCTATTATAACTCTACTTTTATAGCTCTGAGAAATGTATTTTAGATAACATAACCTCATTTAACGCTACCGCAACTTCAAAATTACGGTTCGGAAAGCCACAATACAGTTACAGTTACATCGCAAACCCATAGTTCTGACAGCCTCGAATGTTGGAGCTGGCATTTCTGGGTATATGATAGCCTCCATTTGTTCTCTGCGTGCATCACATAAACTATAACATACCAAAAATTTAGCGATTTTCACGGAAAGCCAGTTCCCATAAGGAATGTGCGGGGTCCTTTAAAAAAATTAAAATAATACTCAAAAATTAAATTTTCAGTTAACACAAACGTTTTGGCTTTTATGATTAAAATCAATAAAAGCGTGGGGCGCTATAAAAGCAAATGTATGGAAAAAATATTTTATGTAAAATAAGAAGTGAGTTAGAATAGATATGACATATCGGTAAGAAATTTGTAAGTTTTTTTTAAACTCATTAGTTCAAATAATTTAGTCCTACAAACCTGAAAATTTTGTGGTAGCTGAAAATTTATTTTTTACTTTTTAATAAAAGCTTGTATTAAAAAACAGTTATATATATTTTTATTATATAAATAGAAACTTTTGTATTTTCAATTTAGGGTATTATTTATTTGATAATATTTAATCATGGCTAATTATGTTAATAATTATGTAAATCACCATTTAAAGCTAAATATTTGTAAATAACCAAAAAAGATTCTAATGCGGCGTTTACACCGAGAAAACAGAGCAGAAACACGATGTTTTTATGACCAAAAAGCAATAAACCCTATACATTTTGAAATACGAAGTTTCTGTTTTATTTTTACGGTGTAAACACCGCATAAGAAGCTTCATTTAATAACTTAAATTGATTCGCCACACGAGAGCAAATATATCATCAAAATAAAATCAATAAACTTTAGCATTGCGAGCGTAAATCCTTATACTAGTAATGTTAAATTAAAAAAATACGAAACCTTTATTCACAGGTAATGAATCATTTTAGTAGTAATGTTAAATTAAAAGAAAAAAATTACGAAACCTTTACTCACAGGTAATGAAATATTTAGGACTTTGAAAGGAGCTTCTTATTTGTTTTGTTGCTTAGAAAGTTTGGGCTTATCTTTTATTTTATTTTCTGGAGAAATTTCAACTATCGCATATTTATCATTTCTCATTGAGAAATATATCTAAAATTTTAATATTGAATATGCTTTATTTTCGAAAATTTACTGTGGTTCAGTGGTATGTAGGTACAGTATGATATGTTATAAGAATTTACAGAGAATAAACAGTACTCCGCAGTAATGGTATTAAAAATATAGGGTGATATTAAAAAAAGGGTCTACGGTGTTATATCTCTGAAGTATGACGTCACATAATATACCATATTTAAGGCAGCCAAACTATAAGGATAATAACTTTAACCATTATTTTTTACAAAACATTTTTTCACAAAGTTTATATTTCGTCACTGAACACGAAAAACAAATTTTTAGAAAAATGTCGGTCTACTCGAAAAACTAGCTGAATGATTTCGGAAATGACCGAATGAAAAAATATAAAATTGTGTACGTTTGTTTCTTTGTTGACCTGGTGAAAAATTGTTATATGCCATTTAATCCGACTTCCGATTCTACCGGAAAGAGATAAAATTTCAGTTCCACCGGAAAAACAGTTTTGACAACTTATTTTTATTAAAACAAACATATATAGTAAAGTGATGAGAAGTATTGAATAGATATATTTTTAAGGTGAGATATAGATATCTGCCATCTTATTTTTATTCACCTTGCATGTACAATAAAAATACAAGAGAATTTTTGAATAATATATGTACAATTTATATGCATACTTAGTATATGCCATTTTTTGACAAATTTGCATACGTATTTACTTCGAAATCCTGACAAAATATAAAAAAAATTCTAAAAGTGATCATGTCAGTGGTTGTATCAGAATGGTAATTTGAATACATCTGGAATATATACAATATACCTTCTACATGTCAAAGTATTATCTCTATATTTATTATGTATACATCAAACGGTTCGTAAATGTTGATATGTTTAACAAACTGACATTTCTGTCATAGGAACTTATATTCACATCATAAAGGTTTCTTTGTTTCTTAATATCTCCAAAGGATCTTTATATTCACGTTAATGATTTTTTGCCTTTAATACTAAGTTTGTATGCAGGGAAGCATCGTTCAATAACTGAACTAATAACGCTTACTTTGTTTTTATAAGAATACTGTCAAAAAGTGATGATAAATTAAAATTAGTTTTTCAGTTTTTTGTGATGCTTAAATATAAAAAAAGTAGGTTTGAATCTTTCACAAAGACTATCAAAAAGATGTCTTAGGGAAGTAAATAAGTATGTACTACATAAGAGTTTTATAAAAATGCTTTACTTCAATTAAATAAAAGATAACACACTGTTTTATTATTATCAGTACATTAACTACATTAACATTAAATAAAAATATTTGATAGACAGGATTTATTAAGCAATCACCGCTTTGTAAAACAGTAAATAGGTATATACCCTATTTTACCAAATTAAATATTTATCCAGTACAAGAAGGGTCTTGATAAAATATGAGTACAGGAAGGTATTTTTTCACTTTAATTCTATGTTTTCTTTGTGTAATGTTATTCATTAATTAAGATTCTAAAACCGCGACGCGGAAATTTAGATTTTATCAGAATATTTTAAAATTAATTAAGTTGTAAAAACTTTACATGTAAAATAATAACATCCGTTCACAAGCGTCGACAGGAAGGATTATAATAAATTTTGATATTAAAAAGTTAATCATATAGTTATTAATTTAAAGTTTTCTTTATAAACTCGACGTTTATGTTTTTTGCATTTGAGCATAAATATACAGTTATTAGTGTTTTTCTTAACTTTCGTTGTATGTTTCTGTGATTTTATTTGATTTATTAGTAAAGTACATACGTAAGTTAAACGTACCTACATGATATAATAAAAAATTAAATTGAATTAATTAAAACATTTATATTAATAAAATAAAATAAATAATATACAATACATGCACCAGTATTAAATTATTTTTCAATAAAAAAGCTTATTTACATTTCTTAAAAATGTTAAAAACTGTACAACCCTTGAAACAACACCCACGTAACCTAAAATGCTAAATTATTTACCCAAAACGCAGCGTTGTCTTTCGACATACGCCGGTGAATTTATCACAAAAATTAGTTGCCTTTTACGTCGTATACGCTTACATTTTATGAAAAACATAAAACTGTTGATGCAAAGATTAAAAATGGCCCTCTACAAATCATCCCTGTTAATTAGTGCCTGTTCATTATACGTTAGAAGTTTCCAGACCTATACATTGCACACACCCAAATGTTACTAGGGGTGTATTTACCTCATGAAAATTTAAACAATAGCATATTCACATACATGCATAATAAATATACATTCATATGTATGTATATAAATTTAACATACCTAATCAATTCTATTATAGAGATTTTTTTGTTCAATAGTATAATACTGGGTAAAATTAAATATGGAATATACCGAAATCAATGTTATTTAAGATGCATTTAAATATTTTCTCATATTGTTTTAAAGTTTATAATAAAAACCATTAGTTTTAAATTTTGTCTTTTAGTAATAAACACTAATAAATAAATTTCTTTTAAATTATAATAAAATGCAAAAATAGGAAGCTTTGAATTGTTTTATAACTTTATTAATTTCATTTTGGCTATTAATAATTTAAATTTCAATATTGTAAATATTAATACTCCATGGAAACATTTTTAATACTACATCTTTGTTTAAAAGTTAAAGCATTTTATCAAACGTCAAAATGCAATTAATAAAGTTGCGAAAGAATGCAAACCATCTTATTTTCTGCAATTTGTAAATAAGTGTGAATTTTTCTTAGCGTTTATAACCAAACTCTACAACGAAAGTTAAAACATATTTGTATCAAGCTTAAACTTTATAAGGAAAACAAGTGGTTGTGTCTCACCTATATAAGCGCACAGTTGAATTAAAACTTCTTTTCTTTTCATTAACCATGTAAAATAAAGAAATAAAGTAAACGATTATTAAATTAATAATATCAAACGTATTATTTTAATACAAAAAAACACGTACCTTGACACCAACGTAAACTGACTTGTATCCATTCATCCATCTTTCTCTTATACATTTACTCACACATATGCACACTCTCATTCGCATTTCATCTTTAAAAAGTGTCAAATTTGAAAATCTGTCGAACACATTCAAATTCACTAGTCTCACTAAAGAAGCTTCACTTCAAAAAAACATCCTGTATGTTATCTGTTTATAAGTTGAATAATTTAAAAATAATAAAGAATTAAGGAATTAATGAATGCATAATGGTGCATTAGTTATAAAGTAATGTATACCAATGTAAATGCAGGAGCAAATTACTTGACGATCCTGTTGGTAAACTTTTCTATTACGAATCATGGTAGTGAATACATTATTTTCATGCTAATATATTTAACACTGATAAGTTCAACAACAAAATACAGCAGTAGACAAATATTTTCTTTTTCCAATTATTCATTTTCATTTTGTATGTGGTTGAACTGTCACAGAATAAAATAAAGAACGTTGACTTTGCATAGTAAAATTGTATTTCAACATAAAAAGAATATTCTCGTATAAACCAATATTTAATAGTATTTCTAAAAATAGAAAAAAGTAATATATTTTAATGATAAACAAACCCAAAAATAGATTTTATTATATATACCTAATATTATATTAACTCATGAACTAAAACAATAATAAATGGATAATAATGAAAATTCTATTAAAATGGAAACAATTGTACCAGGCTGGGTATAAATCAATAGAATCATGTCTGATATGAATTTAATGATCGCAATTTTTCGTTTCGTTGGGAGTGTTGACTAAAATAAATGTGCAGATACTATCCTTAAAAGGAGGCGCATTTATATCTCTCCACAATATTTAAGAACTTGTATTTGATTACTAGTAATTTAGTTTTATTTATACCTACAATTTTTCATCGAAATCGTACTTCTGTTTGTACAATATATTAAAATACTATCATAAAAATAATGTGTTTTACTAATAATGCACATTGTACATTTTTTGAAGATTAAAATATGTATGTATGTAAGTAAACTTGTTTTTAATTTGAATATTTTTATATTGTCTAAAAATACCTATAGTATAACAAGTATAGTAACGCTGTCCAAGCGGCCCGCATAAGAATTTGTGCAGCTTCTTTCCCCTGCTTAAACTTGTAATGCGTTCAAAATTTACAAAAGGATAATTAGCCCGCAGCCTGACAGATGTATATTTATATTAACGAAAACTCACAGAATATAATATGCAGCGTTGTAAATAATGCCATTACTTTTGGTAATGCCATTACGAAAATAATGCATTATTTACAACGCTGATAATATGTTATAGAGATAATTTTTAAGTTCATTTTTTAAACGGAGTTACTGTATATGGATATAATATTATGTAACATATTTAGGAATATCAACCTAAAAAAAATTATAAAAATATTTTGTATTTTTATTTTAGACTTTCGTATTTTCTTCAGTATTTATTGAACTTTAGCATCAAATATGTACCTAATAATTTACAATATTTTTAGAGATAATTTTTTAATACTGATAGTGAATGTTCTATACCTTTTCAATCTATATATTAATAGGTGAACATCGAAAATTGTGGTACGACATTCGAAAGGTACTGTGCTATAGATGTGAACAAAAAATAATTATATGTGAATCTTGCCGTTAAGACTAGTAAAATGTTGGTTGAATTCCGACTATAAAGGTGATACTAGTTTAAATTATTCTAAGTACGATCCTTCGATGAATACATAACAAAATGCAAGGAAAATTATCGATTCGAATGAGTCATATATATTAATTAACTGTATTGATTAACAAAGTCAACATTTACCCTTGCGAAACACTGCTATATCTTTTATGTACAAAGATAAAAGAGTTCATGAACGTTATTTAATAACATTGTCTGCTTGATTTATGTTATATATAAATTATATTTTGTCTAATATTCACCAATCTTCTTAAATGTGAACATCAATAAAATAAGTGTCGTCTTATTTTATGATTTTTATATCTCTATTAGAATTTTGCACTTGAATAGTTTTACGTATACATAGGTAGAAGTTTATCTATATATCATTTTTATTTTTCACCATAAGTTTATTGTCAATTGGATCTTCTCTATTTCTGACAGCTCTTTCGTGTTATTCAATTGAGTGTTATTTGTTTTGCGTATGTATACAGGGACACAAGATACAAGACGGAATATGAGTGAGCTCATGGGTCGATTATAGCTGCTGGTATATATAAACAGAAGGGTGAGGTTATCTATAACATAAAACAAATAGGTATACATTTTCTATTTTTATATTATATCGGCAATAGGCAGATGTGCGAAACATTGTATAGGAAATAAAACTATGACCACAAAATTCAAAATTTCAATTTTTTTTTATAAATTGTTATTTTTAAATTTTATTTTCAACTAAATACTTCCGTACCCATATTTTTTTTTCTCAACAGTTATTTGGATCTAACAATTATCACAAAATGCTTGATATCTCTTTGCTGGGGTCTTTATTAACTAAAACATTTTTATTGTTCCATTATACTATTATAATTGTTTTTTTTTTTTTTTGTTTTGTAAACATAATAATAATTTCAGATTTGTTACTGTTGAAGATTATTTTAATCGTTTATATTGATCACGAACCCAAACCAACCTTGCATGGTTTTAAGATTGCTTTTCGTTCACTGCTCTCTTTGATATTTTGTTAATATTAAAACCAATATATTTGATACGTTTTGATTTGCTGACCAGAAATTCACAAACTGGAAAATTTAACGTCAGCAGTTTTATGTTATATCGATACATATGGTCTTTCATATCTAAATAAATGCTTTGTTTTGTATATTTTCAAATAATGTATCCAGAAAATGTGTAATATTTTAAAATGTCGACTGATAAAATATATCATAAAATGCCTAGGTACTTCATTATTTTTGTTTTCATAAAATGATTAAACATTTTATTTTCTTTATCAATCTATATCATTTAATTATGTATAGATTTGTATGTTAAGATCGATTTTTTTACTGATTATCAAGTAATTAGGGAGCATCCATTAATTATATAAGAATTCGTACGATTTTGATACCATCTATTCCCCCCGTTACATTACGTAAGATTTTCTATTTCTTACAATTACATTTATAAAGATCAATGACTAAATTGATGGAGGCTAAAGAATAGTGGTTCCATAGACGATGTCAGTGTATCTCTGGGATACAGAAAACAATGAACGAAAGTGTTTTGAAAAATGCTGGTGTCGGCAGACAGTTATTAAAAACGTTAAGAGCCAGACAATTAAACTTTCTAGATGTTACAGTATTAAAAAAAAAACAATTAAGAATTTGTTACTAACAGACAAAATTGTTTAGTCACAAACAAATAGAAAAAATGAATGAATTTTCTAAAAATATATCTAAACTTTTAAATTCTTCATTTTGTCGATGATGAAATCAATACACTCGTAGAATAAATTGATGAGAAACGCTTTTACATGTTTACTTAGGGTGGGTCAAATTGTATGGGGCCGAAAAAATCTCTATGGGCAACTCGCGATTCTGGTACTATGGGCCATAACAAGTATTTTTAAATTTTGGCAATGGAACCATACCTCTAAAATCATTTTCGAGCTTGCCGAAATTTGTCTGAAGATATTTTCCAAAATACTCAAAAATCGATCTATTTAGTGCATTTTGAATGTACAAAAAAATTATTGAAAATGTGTATACGGGGGTTTTTGGGTTATTTTCAATAATTTTTTTGTACATTCGAAATGCACTAAATAGATCGATTTTTGAGTATTTTGGAAAATATCTTCAGACAAATTTCGGCAAGCTCAAAAATGATTTTAGAGGTATGGTTCCATTGGCAAAAATACTTGTTATGGCCCATAGTACCAGTATCGCGAGTTGCTCATGGAGTGAAAATAATTGACCCACCCTATATTACCTACCTATGTTTGTTAAATAACCACGTTACTTTTGATAATGATAATATCAATTAATTTTATCATGTATTGTATTGAATGAAATTTTAATTTTGTTTTATTTTCTAAGGAAAAATCCATAGCAGAAGAAAAATAGATTAATTAATGCTCGCAATTATTGCGTATAATAAATTGGTATAATATGTATATGAAAAGTAATTTCAATAATCAAAAATGGCAACATTTAACGTTTTTTAAAATAAGTAATGAGAAAGAATAAACATACTTAAATAACCAATAAAACCTCTCCCATTTCCTAGAAAATCCTTAATTAATGAATGAACGCTCCCTTAATAAAACCAAAATGTTATAGATAATTTGTTGTTAATTTATACATTATTTACGAAAATACATAATTTGCTTTTGATATTCTTTAAATTTATTATAAAAGTGCAAATACATACAATTACAAAATATCATTTTTTCTGTAACAAGATTCAAGATTCGTCACATATTACAGAGGACATCATCAGAGCTATTAAAAATGTTCACTTTTACATACAGAGTGATTCATTTTAAGTATTCACCCCTGATAACTTTTTATTGAGATGTTTTCAAAATACCTTCCATATTTTTGTTTTCAGTTTTTTGATAGCATCTCACTATAAAAAGATATCAGGGATGGACGACTCAAAACGGATCACATTTTACTTAAAATAATACTTAAGTACATATACATAAGTAAGTACATGTACGCACAGCTCTAATATGAATACATTTAGAACCTATAAAAAATACAAAAAGGTTTTCTTATATGGTAGTTCTACTTTCCAAGACAATATCGACCTCATCAATGTATTCAACAATTGTAACATTGTCACTAGACAAGCTTCATCTTTTCGTTCCATTCATGTAACCTTCGTTGCTGGCCTTTACGAATAAGTAGTGTCCAAGGAGCTGTAGTCAAATATCAATGGTGCACTTGTCCCTCTCTAGAAACTCCTTTGTAACGTTTCTGTACATTAACACATTCGATACCAAGTAAAATTTCATGTTTCAATTTACATGTGCGGAATACCAAAAGCTTACGTTGTTTATGATACCCATGCGGTATCATGTCGCACGCAGAAAGGAATAATAGTAGTGTGTTGAAAGCGTTATAGTTTTGTCTCACGGCATGCTATACATAATGGAGAAAGTGCTGCGAAAAAGAAGGGGAAAGGACTTCAAAAGTGTTATTTGTAGTTTGAAATTGCGAGTATTCTTTTTTCACGAATTTGGATACTGGTGTAGAATATTTAAAAAGTGTAGTGTTCGCTTTTTATTTAAATTTTCTATAGGTATTTATACGAGTTTATAGGCATTTATGTATTTAAATTTATCCAATTGAAAATGTATCTAATATTTCTGATACACGGTGATGCCAATTTCTATTTTCTACCGAAATAATATATATAAAAATTTAATGCAAATATGCACATTTCAAATCTGTATAATATTTTGTATACAGATAAAATATTGACAGTATGTTTGCTAATTATAAAGGAGCTAACAAATTTGCAAGCTTTCAAACACTTTCAAATGAAGTGAGTAATAATTATGTGATAGTATCTATGGATCAGTTTCAAATTATTATATCACAGTTGGCGGCCGTACAAAATAATTTTAATAATACCACCACTGTTTTAATTTAATACTGTTGGAGTTTATTTATCATGCATGCAAGAAACTTGGCAAACACTTCATGAAATTTCAAGGGAACTGTCAGGTTTAATACCACATTTTAATGTGCTTGCAAGTTTGCAATTTTTTTAATTCGTTTATAATACCAGACATAAGTATAGTTCATGGGATAGTGAAATTAGGTTGATACTATGTATACACGTATTTTATTAATATATATATAACTTATTTAGAAATGAATATAAGATGTTCTAGAATAGAGCCTCTATTTTATATTTTTAACATAATAATAAATTTTAAATTCAGCTTTTTAATATTTATATAGGTAAAAAAAGGACAAAAAGTGATAAAAATAACTTTTATATCAGATCTGTTTTCGATACTAATGCTTGATTTTTCGAAGCTTCGTGAATGTATATTATATACCAACATTTGATCAAATATTGCAATGGATATCACACATACAAGTCTATTTTCGGATTTTATTCAATTAAAAAACAATAATCCCCACATCAACCCCTTGGCATATAAATACGTGTAACAAAACCTTTTTTTCTTTATCAATACTTACAAAGCCATTTTACAATTTCCCAACATAAACATTCAATCTCTGCAACACAGTTTGAACATGTATGATCACGTTCACTGGGGAATTAAAAACAAAACTTGTGTGTACAAGCAAGTTTATTAGTCTGTACAGGAAACTTCTAAAAACAATTGACAATCGCAGAATGATTGTTGTATGTTTGCGTTAGTAGTTAAATCTGTACCTAATAGATTGTTGTTTTAGGTTACTATTAGGTAAGTTATAATCCTCTCTTTAATGAACATTATTCTTATTCGAAACTTCAAGTGAAATTAATAACGCTTAAAGCTTTTTGAAATGTTTCAATATATGTGTGTAACTGTTAACATCTCTGGTTTTATGAACTAAAATAATATTCGTAGGAAATAAATTATATTTAAATCCAGGACTTCAATATGAACACAAACTCGAAAAATACTTTTTTTGTGATCCTGAAAAGTTTATATATAGATAAATATGTTATATTTTGAGGTCAATGTACCAGAACTGAACCTTATTATTTTTAAGGTTCAAAATCTATCTATCAAGATCTTGTTTTTCAGGAACGGCTAGCTGAAATTAATATCATATAATTAATCGCTTCTCCTTCAATTAAAAAATATATATCGCATCCACGAAAAAAGGGTCACAACTCAAAAAATACCATATTTGAGATAAATGATTCCAAATTAAATTTTATTTATATGCTAAAATTGTCATTAATGTACTTCGTGTACCTATCGTCAAAACTAGCATATTCTAAAAAAATGTCACATTTTTTATTTATTTTTTTAAATACTCAATCACTAAGCATTTTAATAGTTACTATTTTTCAAACAACACAGGAATACTGAAAAATTTTAATTAAATACTGTGTATCAGTCCTTTTCCTATACTACTTTTACATTTTTGATTTACCTAAATTGTTATAATTTCATTTATTTCTATTTCCTCAAAACTACATTTTTTGGGTTGTGACACTTTTTTGGGGGGGAGGGGGGGGGGTGCGATATATGGAAACTATATATAATTTAGTATAGGAATATTCGATAATTAATTATTAATGTAGATAAATCCATTAACTGAATAAATATCATATTTAACTTTTATTTTAAGATCTGAACATTTTTTTTGTAATTATTATCATGTTTAATATTTTTAACATTTTAAGTAGGTAATGAATTTTGATTATTATTTGTATACAACAAATTTTTATAAAGTTAAAGTTTGTATGAGTACTGAGTACCTACTTATTATAATTATAAAAATAAATTAAAAAAAAACGTAATTTCTAGGAACTTTTATTCGAACCTGAACTCAAACCTGAACCGTAAAAATCAGTTCACAAATTGTTGAATCCGAACTTTAAATAAATTCAAGTTCAAGTTCTTGCATAAAATATTTATTTGTATAAGTATTTACTTAATAAATTATACTTTTCATATTTTTTTATATTTTCTCTCATTTATTTTTGCCACTCGGATACCCTTTGTACTTGAGACACGGGGCGGACCACCACTCCTTTGCCTCCCACCATTAGTATTTATATTTATACTTTATAATCTATAAGAAATGAATACATTTCTGGCTTTAGACTATTTGATTTCAATCCAAATATGCAATATAACAATTGCATTGTGTACCGTACTTCAGACTTTATATTATTATCTATATAGAAGATAGGATCATAAACCCTCATGCAAAGTTGTGAATCGCCTGGGTTTTTACACGTTGCTGGAGGGTACAATTTATTTTCTGTTAAATCTGAAGTTCGGCGCTATTTATCCCACGGTGATGATTTAACCCTTTGCCCCATAAACTAAATTATTGTACGTTTGGGAAACACGGCAATCTCGCTAATAGAAATTTATTTCCACGCGTCTAAATTCTGATATTTTGTCTGGTGCATATTTGCACGATATATTTATTTGTCTGGCTTTTTCTCTACCTTTTAACTTTTATGTTATATTTGTTAATTTCGGTATTCAATCAAATTTAACACTTACTTATGATAACATATTAATGAATTGTTGAACAATAGGGGTTGGTTTAAGAAAAACAGACGATCAATATTTACTTCTTACCCATTAACACAATATGTAGACTATTAACCGGATGTGGAATTCAGTGTTACAAATTTTTATCTTAGAACCTTTCCATATTTGAAAAAATGTGTCAGGTTTTTGGTTTTGAAAAAAACGATATTATATAAATTTTTTTTCATCACCTTCATTTTCTACGTGAAAAAAAAACACGAAACTTTAAAAAAAAATTTTTTAAACTATTTAGTTTAAACTATTGAAAATATCTGATAAAATAATTCGAGATTTTGGACTCTCAAGAATTTTTTACTCGAGAACCATAAAAAAAATATGTTGGTATCAAAAAATGCACATTTTAATTTAATAAAGCTTCATCGATTTTTTATAATTATTTTTGCTTGAATAAAATTAAAAGTTTTCTGTACATTTTATCTAAAGTTGGTTGATATGTACTTTCCAATTGACCCCAATTTTCCCATATTTCCAGCCACCTAATTTGTCAAGAACCGCTATAATAGGCCCATAAGCAACTTCTTGACCCTTTGTGTGTCCTCAAAACCACACTGAAACATACACAGACAGAAAACATGAACACAACCTATTCTAATGAGCCGTTTTAATGTAATTATATAGTTAATTTTCAAGTGTTAAGAAAACAATTGAATCAGTGAGTGAAAGAACAATACAAGTGCCAAAAATGGCAATTTTAACTGAGATAGGCAAAATGTTTAAAATTCATAGCTCTATCACATAGCAAAATAATAATACATCGACCAACATCGTACGTGCGACGGGGGGAAGTTCAATTTTTTTTACAATTACTTTTACCTTACTTTTCTGACAAAATCCTCGAATTTTACTACCATATTATTTCTTGGAAAGTCAAAAATGAAGATTCTGAGTAAAAATTACAAATAATTTTTTTTGTAAAATAATAAAAAATAAAATAATAAAGCCGAAAATAAAGCAATAAAAAAAAATTTGCAATTTTTTTTTAGTTGAGTGAAAGAACAGTATAACTGCCGGTCATTTTTTTCAAATATCTTTTTTTGCAATTTTTTTTTAATTTATTTATGTACGTATTATTATCGGTTAACATAAGTTCTATAATGTCACAATACATAATTAGACCAAATAACCCATAGTTCTCCTTTAAAACAGTTTTTTTCGTTTTTCTCAAAATGGTCATTTTGGAGATATATCGTTCTTTCACTCACCGATTCAATTATTTATGACCAAAATTAATTTGGCTTTTTTAATTGTTAATATTTTTTAAATTAATAATAATAAGTACTTACTTATTCATATGCACATATTTCTGACAAATTAATTAAGAAGTGTAATTTTTAGAAATACACTAATTAACATTATTAATATACTATATAATACTTATATATATATTATAGTTTTATAAATACCTAATTATGTATTCTTCAAAACTATTTTGTGATTTCAGAGCATGTTCATGTTACAAACAGAAAAATTTTCTCATTAAAATATCATTCAACCATGAACATGTCTAAAGAAATTAGTCTCTTTCAAGATTATTCATTTATAAAAAAAGGAAATTCTTGGTGAGTTCTACACTATTGTTTAAGTTTTAAAAATTGTATTGTGATTTTCTTTTGAATCAGAATAAATGCGTATACATTTCTCTTGTTGTAAGGATATTTGTTTTGTTTAAAAATGAATCCAATTATTTTCGGATAAAGACATTTTTTCCCGTGAAAATCTTTTCACCTTTTTTATTCTTCGGTATTCGTCTCATTTTCATTATTCCAGTTTCTCTAAGAGATTTATTTATTTACATTAATACAAATTGAATGCATTTATTTATACTAACCGTACCAATATTGAAATATATCAACAATTTGTAGACATAATTAATTTTAGTAATAACAGCTACATACGAAATAAAACAAGGTTTAAGTAACTTTTATCTAGTTTCGGTCTTATATTTTACTACCGAATTTCTTGTTTCGTTAAATTTAAACTCTCGTACACGTAATTGAGATTAAGAACGAGAAAAATCTCGGTTTTGTGGAAAATGATAATTTTTTACATTAAGAAAACATGAAATAGGTACTTAATTATTGTATAAGTTACAGTGACGAAACTACGGGTCTTTTTAGTTAAAATACAAGTAAAAATTTAAAGCGATCTATTTTTTATCAAAATTCTAATGGATTCGTCAAAATAGAATCTTCTCGTCTTAGCATTTAGCTCTTATATATTATATTTGCATTATAATCATAACTATATAATACTATATATTATGTGTTCTGTAAAAATATTTAAAGTAAAATAAGTGTTAATGTACATAAAAAAAGTATGTTATTCGATCCCTCGATGGTAATACGAATTCAAGATAGCAGTTTCTGTAATATAAGCTTATTGTTCTTATTTTCTTTTCTAACCTTGCAATGAAAAAATGAGAAATATTGAGTGTAATAAAGGGAAGTATAAAACTGATAATTCTTTATTTTAACGTCTTTATTTAGAATACAAATTGCTTGATTATTGTTTAAATGTATATACGAAAAAATGAAATATAGCAAAACTTTTTTTATTTACTTATTAACACATAAAGTACTAGATGATGTACGAGCAATGTCAAAACCACATCTGTTATGTTAATAAAAAATAAATTTTATATTTTATTATCAAACTTTGTTTTATTATATACCTACTACATTAATTCATATGAATGTATTTACATACGTTTTCATTTTTTTCTATTATATTTAAAATGTTAAACAAGCTGCCCTGGAAATGATTAATTAATAAACTTTAAATGATACGTAAAAATAAATGCGTCTTTTACTCAATAAAGGTTTATTCTACTAAAATACCACGTTTCAAAATGAAACTTTTTTTAATGATTAATGAATATATTATAATCAATTTAAATAAATAAAATTTATAATTAATTTTTGAAATTAAATAACCTCTAAGAATTATAAAATTCAAGTTTCAAAGACAGCATGTGTCAATGATATTTTTTTTTTATACAGCCGATTTCTACAAAAAATAAATACAGATGTTTAACTAATATAAATATAATTTCCTAAATTACTCTTATAGTGGAGGAGGGAGCAAGGCGCTAAACGATTAAATGATAATGTACACTTAAATTGCAAGTTATAATTAATGATAAGTGTAATATGATTATTTACATGTTTAAATAATTTTCAAGAACCATTAAACTGAAATTGTTTATAAATAATAAAATTGTTGGTAATCTATACCTATTTGAAGAAAACTCGAAAAATTGCAAAATAATATCAACAAAAACTTAAAATATATACAATAGTTGACATGTAACTATAACAGCAACAAAAAATAATCGTGTCATCAATTATCAGTGAGATACTTTTAAAAACAATATAAAAAATTTTGTAATTCAAAACAATTGATATTTATTTAATAATTGAAATGATACGCCAATGACTCGTAAAGCGATTTTTTGTGGAGTGATATGGTAACAACGCTAAGTAATGTGTTATGTCATATACCTTTCCTTGTCTAAGGGTCAAAGTATGGGTTAAATGGTCCGTGTGCATTTTTTACAAGCACAGATGATTTATTCACTGCTCAATTCTTTTGAGTTATACCGTAATTATAAATATGTACTCTACAATATTTGTGAGACTTCAAGAAATACGCTTATAAAAGTGTAATACATGTATGATGGTAAAATTGATAGGAAACAAGTTATAACGATTATAAAATTAATAAAAAACATCGGAAAATAGTGTGCTATCAAGACTTGCAAATTTTTAGTGTTTTTGAATTGAATTGAGCGAAATAAGGTACAAATACTTGACATTATTGTTTTAAATTTTTTTATCATTTGTTTGTGTTTTATTAAATCTTCATAGTACACTATTTTTCGACATTTTCTATTAATTTTATAGGTACTTGTTATAACTTGTTTTCTATCAATTTTACCATCATATATGTATTGCACTTTTACAAAGAAAACATCCTCAGCTATAAAATTCAATAATAATATACAGGGTATTCCATTTAAAAAAATGTTGTGTTTCAATATATCTCTGAAATTTGTCATTCAATTGTTTTTTTGACACCGTCATTATTCATCCCGAAAAAAATATTGATACTTTGCTCATTTAACCGATCTTCTAGCTCCAATAATAACAAAGTTAGCAATGATCACTCGGTTCCCGCGAACAGCCTGTATTCTATAAAACAAATTTCCTTGGTAATTAGAGGTTCACACGCGATGAGAAGGGACTAGATTTATGTAAGTATAGTCTCGGTAAATTGAAAGACAATCTTGTTTCGCAATGTGAAACATCTTATAAAATTCGACCGTGTGACACTGTCGGAAACACATACAAGCGTATAGAGAATACCTACCCTTTGTCGTGAAAGCGCTATTCGTAAACGTTATTGCAAGTCGTTAGTGTGATTTAGAACGCAGATTGTGACAATATCTGCTGTAGACATGTTCAGAAGTGCAATAAACCTACCATAAAAATATTCACAAATTAAGATTAACACCCGTGTTCACAAAAAATCGGATTAAACTTATATAATAAATAATAGATCAACCGGAATTTTATATCACACATTGAAATCAAGGAGGGAAGGAAAAGTATTTAAAAACAAATATATTAAAATTTATGCAGCGTTACGTTTTTAAATTTAATCAATATCTACTTTATTAACACCTTGTTTTTTGCCTGGTAAAAATAATTCTTTTATCACTTAATTGTAAAACAGTGGCGTAGGAAATCTTGTGTTTAATATATTGTTTAAATCTACACATATCTATAAAAGAGTTTGTCCTTAACCACTCACTCACTCACTCATATATCAACGTACAGCTCAAACCCCTGGACCTAGAAACGTGAAATTTCGTAGGTGCCTTTCTTTTATGATGTAAGCACCCACTAAGGAAGGCTTTTTTGAAATTCAACCCCTACGGGCTTAAAACAAGGTGTCAAAGTTGATATAAAAAAATATTTTATTCGTTCGTATTTAATTGAAACTTATCGAACATACTTTACAACATAAACAATGTAACAATTAATTCAGAATTTCCCAAAATTTAGTCCCTTAGGTGTTAGGAGGGTGGAAAAATTTGTAAAATATTTT